>JAGSMR010000045.1:7500-1377500 GCA_029286605.1 Sericinus montela
CATAGGCATAGGCATAGGCATAGGCATAGGCATAGGCATAGGCATAGGCATAGGCATAGGCATAGGCATAGGCATAGGCATAGGCATAGGCATAGGCATAGGCATAGGCATAGGCATAGGCATAGGCATAGGCATAGGCATAGGCATAGGCATAGGCATAGGCATAGGCATAGGCATAGGCATAGGCATAGGCATAGGCATAGGCATAGGCATAGGCATAGGCATAGGCATAGGCATAGGCATAGGCATAGGCATAGGCATAGGCATAGGCATAGGCATAGGCATAGGCATAGGCATAGGCATAGGCATAGGCATAGGCATAGGCATAGGCATAGGCATAGGCATAGGCATAGGCATAGGCATAGGCATAGGCATAGGCATAGGCATAGGCATAGGCATAGGCATAGGCATAGGCATAGGCATAGGCATAGGCATAGGCATAGGCATAGGCATAGGCATAGGCATAGGCATAGGCATAGGCATAGGCATAGGCATAGGCATAGGCATAGGCATAGGCATAGGCATAGGCATAGGCATAGGCATAGGCATAGGCATAGGCATAGGCATAGGCATAGGCATAGGCATAGGCATAGGCATAGGCATAGGCATAGGCATAGGCATAGGCATAGGCATAGGCATAGGCATAGGCATAGGCATAGGCATAGGCATAGGCATAGGCATAGGCATAGGCATAGGCATAGGCATAGGCATAGGCATAGGCATAGGCATAGGCATAGGCATAGGCATAGGCATAGGCATAGGCATAGGCATAGGCATAGGCATAGGCATAGGCATAGGCATAGGCATAGGCATAGGCATAGGCATAGGCATAGGCATAGGCATAGGCATAGGCATAGGCATAGGCATAGGCATAGGCATAGGCATAGGCATAGGCATAGGCATAGGCATAGGCATAGGCATAGGCATAGGCATAGGCA
This sequence comes from Sericinus montela, assembly GCA_029286605.1. Lineage (NCBI taxonomy): Eukaryota > Metazoa > Arthropoda > Insecta > Lepidoptera > Papilionidae > Sericinus > Sericinus montela. The sequence continues at coordinate 8,439 of JAGSMR010000045.1, forward strand.
TAGGCATAGGCATAGGCATAGGCATAGGCATAGGCATAGGCATAGGCATAGGCATAGGCATAGGCATAGGCATAGGCATAGGCATAGGCATAGGCATAGGCATAGGCATAGGCATAGGCATAGGCATAGGCATAGGCATAGGCATAGGCATAGGCATAGGCATAGGCATAGGCATAGGCATAGGCATAGGCATAGGCATAGGCATAGGCATAGGCATAGGCATAGGCATAGGCATAGGCATAGGCATGAAGGGACCTAATTGTCTAGACTAGACCTCTATCTACCCCTGTGTTGAGAATTGCGCATTCATTTAAAAAGGGATAATCGCCAAATGGTAGTGTGATCAGAATTGCCAATGAGTTTTTCAAATCTTATTTAAGATTCTTTTTTTTTTTATTAAGATTAACATTTCAGGTTTCGACACTAAGAAGGCAATAGGCTCACCATGAAGTTATCCCAAATTATCTGCTTGGGATTTTGAGAAAAACTACAATGTCCAGATATTTGACTACCCCAGCATAATAATGGAATTCGGTAATGTATAAAGATAAGAAATTCATTTTATTCTACAGCTTTATATTAACTTTATATTTTTTAGATGTATATGTGCATCACTGCATGTGATCACTGCAGTAGATAGTCCTCTAACAAAGCTCAAAAAAAGGACCTTACTATACTTGTTATTATACTATGTTATGCTTGACAAGATTTTTGATTGATTGCATTTCACCCAGTCAGATACAGCTTTGTTAAGTTAATTTTTTTTCTAAATTGTTATCCCATCATCTGTCAGTACCCATTTGCATTTTCAAGGCATGTTGCATAGATGTCAATTACGAAACCCAACAGATGCAAGCGGGCGAATTCTTACACAATAATTACATGATAGTGGCACTTTTATTCTCCAATAAAAAAAAAAAAATATCTTCACGCAATTCCCAATACAGGGAAGACAGAGGTCAAGTCTAGACAATTAAGTCCCTTTGACCCACCTTCCACCGAAGATATTTTCGGGACAACGTGACAGGTGGTGAGTCCATTGCTGTCTTTGTGTCCAAGCCAACAATGAAATTCGTACATAAGTTTTTTGAAAAACTCATTGGTACTGCCACCTGGGGATCGAACTCGGGTCTCTCGACTCGAAATTCCGACCACCCAACAACTCGGCTATTGTAAAATAAAAAATAAATATCTTCACGCAATTCCCAATACAGGGGTAGACAGAGGTCAAGTCTAGACAATTAAGTCCCTTTGACCCACCTTCCACCGAAGATATTTTCGGGACAACGTGACAGGTGGTGAGCCCGTCGCCGCCTTAATGTCCAAGCCGACGATGAAATTCGTACATAAGTTTTTGAAAAACTCATTGGTACTGCCTCCTGGGGATCGAACTCGGGTCTCTCGACTCGAAATTCCGACCACCCAACAACTCGGCTATCGTGACTTAACACTCCAATAATCAGCCCAAATATCAAGAAATATTATGTAGTTACATAATAAAAATAGAAAGAAAAATAAAAGGCTACTGTAATTGTTTACTAACCAGAATCTGTATCAAAGAATGCATCATTCAACTGACATGCTTCAGTTTTGGGATCCTCCACATCATAAGTTTCATTTAATGGTTTTCTAAATAAACATTAAATAATACCATACAAAAAGAACATTTGTTATATTTTATAAACAAAGAATACTTTAACATTTTGTTTACTGTTCTTTGATAAATGATATTTCATTACTTTTTTATTTAATTCCTGCATCCAGATAATTTAAATAAATGCAAATAATATGCCATTTTGATGGGTTACTAATTATATTATTATATATTATATTTGAAGTTGAACTGCAATAACATCCTAAACCAAGCATAGTAAGTTACACAAAAATTACTGATGTGATGTATGTGACATCCACAAAGAAGTTGCGTCCTGTTCAACTTCATAGAACAAAATATAAAGCGGCGATTATAAAATAGGCAAGCTAATGCAAAATTTTCCTGACTCAATATGAAATAAACTATTCTTACTTGATTTTTTCGGTTTTGTCGCTTTTATGGTTCCTTGCGTCTGTACAAAGCTTCCAACTTTTTTGTTTCTTATAAAATTCCAAGCGGTAAATTGCTACTAATTCAGCCTTAGGACTCTTTTTTGTTTCCATATTTATCAAACACAATTTTATGAATAATACATATAGGTTATAAAGATGTAGTAGGTCCAATAAGTAGATTTAGTGAACAAGATAATAACAAAAAAATTTTGAATTTGATTCCTGATTTTTCTTGTGTCTGTTTTCCACTTGCGCTTGCGGTGAACATAGATAATACATCCTTCTTCTTCTTCTTTCTCAGATTTATGGCCTCTCTTTTCATAGATAATACATGTATAGTGAAGATACGTTGTATTATGACAGTTGAGATGGCACTAGCACTACACAGACCACAGAGTACATTGCTCCAAGGTCCCCTCATCCAGGCCACATTCACATAAAGAACTATCTTTTATGCGGATCTTTCTCAGAAAAACTGGAGAGCAAACATATCCAAGGCGAAGTCGGATTATTATTGATGAGATTTTTTTACTGAAATTTCTGAACCTAGGAAACCAAGGCTCTGTCAATATTGGGTTGGACGTTACCAAAAAACTTTGCTTTTCTTTGTCTGCTTAATTGCCACATGTTGTTCCAAGCTGTGTAACACCTCTTCTTTGAATAGCCATCTGTCTGTCCCTTATTATAATGTATTGCTAACTAATGTTAAACGCCATGTAAATGTCTCCCATCTGCTAACCTTAACTAACACAGCTTTTGTGAATGTTTTTTTGCTAAATTTTTGAAGATTAATAATATCAAACTGTAAATATAAAACTTAACTGTAAATATTAGTACCTATAACTAAAAGGCTTACATGTAATGTTAATTTGTGTGTATGTGAGTATATTAAATGTAATTCCTTATTTATTTAATATATAATCAGTCATAACAATATTAACTTTTAGATGTTTTCCCCCAATTTTTTAGTACTATCATCGGTTCTATGGGCACATGGAGCTATTTTTGATCCACTTGCAGGCAGCACACTTAACCAAACGTCAGTTAGTCCCTTATATTCCCCAACCTTGACAATGGCATCATCATAGATAGAGAATCATCAATCCAACGATGGAGCCATTACTATAACAGAAAGAAAGAAAAGAAAGAGTATATTGTTAATACTACTAATACTCCCAGTATATTATTATGCTCTTTGACGACTCTTTGATTTTAATTCAGAGGGTGCTTCCTTCCGGTACTGTAGGACTCACTACAGGTATGCTACCCCGAACTGCTCTAGCTTCTGCTGTCATGACCTTTTTTCCTGTGACAGTAATATCCTATTCCCCTTTTCCTTCACAACCACTCAATAAGGCGGAAGCTTCCCGCCAACACCGACTGGCAATCGTAGACAGTCGCAAGACCTGCTAATATAGCGGCTTATATCGGCGAGAGATCTCGCTAACGTCCACGTCCCACAATCGAAGAGAGGTAGAGACCTCTCTCAGATAGTAGCAGTCCCCCGTTCCATTGTAATCAGGATGGCACGGACAAGAGTGCATCTGTGTTAGCGCGAACACTGACATTTTTAAATGTTTGTGCATAGGGCACGATACATTTTTTTTGCACAATTGACATGGCTAATGTCACGGTCTCCCATCAGACAGTCCTTCCATTTGACCGTATCCAAATACGACATAGTCAATAATTCCATCAATACCACCTTGATGCTTGCGTTTTTTACGGAATTTCCTGCCACGACTTGTACGTTATGGAATGTGCTGTCAGCTGTTTTCCGAACTTAGGGACTTTCAAGAAAAGAGCCTATACCTTTCTCAAAGGCCGGCAACGCATCTGCTATTCCTCTGGTATTGTAGGTGTTCATGGGCGGCTGTAATCACTTATCATCACGCGAGCCACCTGCTCTTTTGCCCCCTTATTCTATATAAATAAGACTAGTGGCGATGAGCAGAGGTATACAAAGTAGCTCTATTTAGAGAGGCCCTGCTTTCCCGAATCCGGGGAAGGGTCTAGAAAAGATAACCGAATTGCACCGAAAGACACTTAAGAATAGAACTGAAGGTTTTTATGTTATTAAATTAAAGAGAAAAAAGTCAAAAATTCAACTGACACGGGCGGGATTCGAACCCGCGACCTTCGCCGATCCGTGGCGACGCTTATACCTCCGAGCCACCGTGTCTTACACGCATCAGTTGAAAGTTTAACTATGTATTCTCTTTATATTACTTATGCCTTGTTTATTGGCGCCATCTGTTATCACTTTTGCAAGTGACAATTTGATAATCCTGACTGTTCAATGAGGAATTATTAAAACGATATTATTTTTATTATTCAATTTTGACTTTTTTCTCTTTAATTTAATAACATAAAAGTTCAGCATAAAGATGCTTTAAAATCATATTTATGCTGAACTTTAAACAGAACAGTGGTCCAGTCTAGACAATTAAGTCCCTTCGACCCACCATCCACCAAAGATATTTTAGGGACAACGTGACAGGTGGTGAGCCCTTCGCCATCTTTACGTCCAAGCCAACGATATAATTCGTACATAAATTTTTGAAAAACCCATTGGTACGAGCCTGCCACCAGAGGATCGAACTCGGGTCTCTTGACTCGAAATGCCGACCACCCAACCACTCAGCTATAGTGATTTCTGCATTGCCTACGATTAATGGAGTTGTACAGTCCACCGTCTCTGCAGGAGCTCATTGTTGCTGTAGAGCAACTAAAGAACAACAAAGCGGTCGGTGTTGGCTTTGTGCCTGCAAAATTGTTAAGGTATGGTGGCTCAGAATTGCATCAAGCCATTTGGAAACTATTCGCTCGAATGTGTGTCGAAAACTGATTGTAATGATGAATGTCTGATTGTAATTCTTATAGGGGAAATTCCGTGTTACCTTCCTCCGGCAAGGTTATTCACTCAAGTTTTACTTAACCGCTTGACACTCTACTCTGAAGAAATTTTGCCCGAAACCCAGTATGGATTCCGGCCTAATTGGGGCACGTATGAGGCTATTTTCTCTTTTTGCAAACTTCAAGAGAAAAGTCGAGAGCAAGGTCAACTATTGTTGCTATGTTTGTTGACTTAGAAAAAGCCTTTAACAGTGTGCCCCGAGAAGCCTTGGTTTGGGTGGTACTATCGATACTTGGCTGGTATACTAAGAATCATCCGACTCCTGCATGATGACATGCGCTGTTGTGTCAACGTACACGGATAGCAAGTTTTTCTTAGTTAGAGTTCTATTCGGTCAGCTGCGGCGGTAAACAATGTTCGCCCCAACTATGTTTGCTTTGTACTTTGCAGTAGTAGATCGGAAGGCTTTGCAGACTTTATCTGAGGGTATTCGTATTCGGTATCGTATCGACAGCGGCGGGGTCTTCAATTTAGCCAGACTAAAAGCTCACACCAAAGTGTCTCACGTGACCATCACAGAGATGATGCATGCAGACGATTTATCGTTTGAGGCGGAATCCTTGGAGGGTCTACTAAGACTAAGTTAAATCTCGATGAGTCCTGTCGAAGATTTGGCCTGAAAATTAGTGTAAAGAAAACCGAAGTAATACTTCTGGATACACAGCACAGCGCCCCATTCGACGAAGTTTCAAGTATTTGGGCAGCACTGTATCAACAAAGTGCCTCCTTGATGATAAAGCTGCAGCAGCCGCTCAAATTCTGCTGTTGACTTCGTTTGGAAAGTTCCTTTGGAAAGTTTTCCAAGGTATTTCGTTCGCCGACATAAAGCTCTCTACGAAAGTAGCTGTGTACATGGCAGTCGTTCTGCCCAACCTCCTTTATGCCTCTGAAACGTAGGTCCTATACCGCAAGCATATCCGCACATTGGACAGATTCTATCTTAGATGCCTACGTGACATTATGAATATTGATTGCACCGTGTTCGAAATACGGAAGTACTTCGTCGACCGAAGGCAGATACCGAGTGCGTGTGCTTTAGCGGCTACGGCAGTGAGAGCGGATGCGTTTGCATTTGACGGAGCGGGTGCTTTTGCGGGAACGGGTGCGAGGGCGGGCGCGTATGTGTTTTCGAGGGAGTGAGAGTGTGCGTGTTAAGGGCAGGATTATGAGCGATAGCGAAAGCGGGTACGGTGACAAGCGCGTGTGCGTTTATTATATATATATACACGCGTTTGCGTGATTTGATATCTTGTTACGTTGTCCAAGAAAAGCATTTGTTTAAAGTGGGTCGAAAGGAGTACATTGTCAAGACCTCTGCCTACCCTAGTATGGAAAATTGCGAGAAGATACAAAAACAGTTTAAATTACAGTCAGGAAGTAAATAGTATTTATTGTAGTAATATGACTTTATAATTGAATATATTGCCTGTTGCTTGTTATATTGCCTGAGATTAAACTTAAGGATGAGGTTCTGCCCTAGTTGTAGTTGGTTGTCTTAAAAATGGTGATAATAAATGAATTATTTTTAGTATACATAAAGTATCATATCATATATGTTATATAGTCACGATAGCCGAGTTGTTGGGTGGTCGGAATTTTGAGTCGAGAGACCCGAGTTCGATCCCCAGGTGGCAGTAATTGGTACTGAGTTTTTCAAAAACTTATGTACTAATTTCATCGTTGGCTTGGACATAAAGGCGGCGACGGGCTCACCACCTGTCACGTTGTTCCGAAAATATCTTCGGTGGAAGGTGGGTCAAAGGGACTTAATTGTCTAGACTTGACCTCTGTCTACCCCTGTATTGGGAATTGCGTAAAGATATTTATTTTAATTTATATCATATATGTTGAAAAAACTGATCTAAAACAAGCATATAAGGTTCCGGTTTTGTAATAAAACTACAATTTGACAAATAGTAAACTTTACTAGAGAGAAAAATATAAATATTATTTACAGAAATTATATATGTAATTTTCACTTATTCACATACACACTCACATTGGTAAAAAAAAATTAGTTTAAGCGTTAAATTCACATTACTCATATAATTCATATATCCATTTTGGCTCATTGACTTATATAGACAATAAATTTTAACAAATACTAACAAAGTAGGTACTATAACTATTGAGTTCTGCACGATGCATCCAAAAATCAATATAAAAAAACAACCACAACTTCAACAAATTCTTTCAAACTTAATCCTAAATACCTACTTGGTTGTCAAACTGATACAATATATATATTTTCAGATTTATTTAACAATAATTTTATATATTTGTGCATATAAAAAGATAAAAAAGAAATATAGTAGTATCTTTTGATAATAATTGTTTTGAAAATTTCATATGATTTCTCCAATTAAGTACATAACTACATTTTATTAAACTTTTTGACATAGAGATATAGAAAAATTTGTGACAGAATATTCTAGAAGTAATTGTGTAGAGTACGGAATATTGGCAGTTTCACATACTAATACAATAAGTAGTGTGAATTCAACAGCATTATTTTTTCTACCAGCTTCAGAAGAACTTTTTAGCTTGCGCTTCTTTTCTTTCTCTGAAAAAAAATGTGAAATTAGTAATAGCACCTGATAAACGTGATTCAGTCAGAATAGAGGCTAGATTCTGCTACATTTCTTTTTATGAGAGTTTTCCCTAAAAAGAACTGAAAAAGTATAAAAAATATTTTTACACCTATCCCAATTTAGAGGTAGACAAAGGTCAAAAACAAAAAGAAAACAGTCCTTATAAACCACTTGCCACCGAAGACGTTTTTGGGACAACGTGACAGGTGGTGAGCCCGTCAATGTCTTCATGTCCAAGCCATCGTACATAAGTTTATTTTAAAAAAAAAAAATATTTTTATTACGCATTTTTTATTGATTTTTAAAGCAAATTTATTCATAACTTATATGTGATTAAATTAAAGATAAAAAGGTTTTAAAATTTCTACTGATACGGGCGGGATTCGAACCCGCGACCTCTGCCGATCCGTGGCAGGCTACCGTGACTCTAGATCATAAAAAGCACTGTAAGTTTACAATCCATAAGGAGGATACGATGTAATCGTCGTACATCCACATATTCTTAACTAGTTACTACAACAGAGAAGAAGTCACCTTTCTTTAATGTAATTTATACTTGCGATTGTTGTCACTTGGTGAAATTGCATTGCATTAAAATTCATTTTTGAACACTTGTACACAATTCACTTTGTTTAATTATTTATTAATTAACCGACCGGTTTCGCCATACGAGTATTCATCATCAGGGTATGGACACAGTCTTTGTAGTATATAATAAACAAAGCAAATTGTGTACAAGTGTTCAACAATGAATTTCTTTGATGTGTTTCGTTACCTAACCAAAACATTACTAACGTGCATTGTTAAAGTATATAACGTGCCTTAGCTACATGTACAATGGACACAATATACTTACTTATATAACGTGTAGAGGAACATAACGCCCAGTTGTGAGGCAACCACCATCAGTAGCATGGTCGTGCTGACACATGACACGTTCGGGCAGGCTGCTTGTGCTGCAACTTGGGGCGCTGATAACCTGCAACACCGTTTATAATATTTATACAACAATAGTTAGAAGCTGTAGAGCGGTGGTAGACTAGTGGTCAGGGTGTTTGCTTAAGAAAACAAGCGAACCAAAAATCATTATTTAATGTGGCTCGCATTTTCAGAAAATTTAGGTTACACATAATCACATTGACATTGCTAACCCGAGGGTTAAAGTTAGTATAAAAATATTTCAAAATTTGATTTTAGGTTTTTAAATATACGTCATATTAATAATTGTATCAACACTATAATTATAAGTTATAAAACTGATATATTGATAAATTTTTTAATATGAGTTTGTTTTTGTTATTATTATTTGTAAGGAAAAGTAACACTACTCGATTATATTTAGCTATTAAATTGATTTTTATTTGTATTCTTCATGCATGCTGTGTTTTTCTGTAAGAGAACCACTATATAGATTTATATTATTTATTTTACACAATAAGGATTTCATGTTTTGTCATTGTAATTCATTGGAGAACAAGGTGAAATAAATCAAATACAAGTTCATGTAACTTGAAAATGTAAATAGGTAACAATAAACATAACAGTTTACCTCTGGGCCACGCCGGCCACAGTCTGCTTGACCTGATTGACGCTTTCCCTCATCTCGCTGAGGAACTGCGGGTTGACCCCGGCGCCCGCCGACCCGCCGCCGCTCGCCAGCAACGAGTCAGACTTTCGAGACACTTCGATGATAAAACCTCTGTGAATGTTTAAGATGGAATGTTTTAAAAAATAACAATAATTAATATCTAGATGCAATTCCAAATACAGGGGTAGACAGAGATCTAAGTCTAGACAATTGTGTCCCTTTGCCACACCTTCCATCGAAGATATTTAAAACAAATAAATAAATGTATTTATTAGTTGTTGCGACTTAATTGTTTTAGAAATAGCTTCATGGTAATGGGCACACATTGAACAACAGTACAGAAACTAAAATGGATATTTAGGATATTTTAATGCTTTTCCCCACCTTCGACCGTAGATATTTTTGGGGCGAAGTGACAGGTGGCGAGCCCGTCGCCGTCTTTATGTCCAATCCAAAGATATAAATCGTACATGAATTCTTGAAAAAACACCCGATTCGATTCCGATTCCGGTCTCTTAACACGAATTCTGATCACCCAACCACTTGGATATCGTGACTTATCAAAGACAAGATTACTTTTCAATTGCTTCAATTTCAATTTCACTTCGTGATACTGACCGTGGGTTAGAATTAAATAATATTAAACATAGAAAATTTAATTAAAATGAGATTAATATACATTAATAGTTTAATGTAACATCTCCCAACTAACCATTGCATATATGTGCCGGTATTTTTCTAAAAAATAAAACCTTAAATAAAATTTGCTTCTGCTAATAACACAATTGTTGTGGAAAGCTTTGGGGGAGGCCTATGTTCAGCAGTGGACTCTTGATAGGCTGTAAAGAAGAAAAAGAAGAAGAATAACACAATGTTGTATACCCGAATTGAATTTTGGTTATTCGTTAATATCAAAATAAATATTAAACTTTGTATGAAAGACATAAGGTACAAACTTACTTGAGCTCTGCTACGGTGTTGATCAAAATCTGGTTGTTAGCAACGAGCGCGTCCCAGTCCTGTCGGCCGATCGGTAAAGCTGGCATCTACACAAATAATGAACATTAAACTAACTAACTAAATTATTAATGACATATACATCACATACACAATTTAAAATCAAATTGATGATATAGCGAACAGAATGTATTATATGTGCTTAACCTGACTAAACATAAGGATAAAGTTTTATGTATAAACATATGTACAAATCAGGATAGCTGAATGGTTGGGTGGTCGGAGACTAGACCTCTGTCTACCCCTATTCGGAATTGCGTGAAGATACAAATGTAGTACATTTGTTCCACATGTTACAATGTATAATATTTAGTTGGGTTGGGTGGTTAATTCCCAATATAGCGGTAGACAGAGGTCTAGTTTAGACAATTAAGTCCCTTCGACCCACCTTCCATCGAAGATATTTTCGGGACAACGTGACAGGTGGTGAGCCCGTCGACGTTTTTATGTCCAAGCCAACGTTTAAGATATAATTCGATTTAAGATATAATTCGTACATAAGTTTAGAAAAACATATTGGAACGAGTCTGACACCTGGGGATCGAACTCGGGTCTCTTGACTCGAAATTCCGACCACCCAACCACTCGGCTAACTCGGCGACTTCTTACATAATTAGTTGATAACATTGATGTTGTGGATAACTGATGTGATGACTGAAAAATTAGTCATATATTTTTCCACACGGGGTAGGTGTAGGTAGGTAGAGGGACGTCTAGACTTACTCCTTTCGACCTACTCGACGATTTTTGGTGTTGCTAGACCAAAAATACATGCATGATAAACACTAGGTTTTGTAGAGACCGCAAGTCAAACTGGCTTCGTGAGACCAGTTTTGTCTTTACATATCAATATGCAGAGGCGGACTGTCAACCACGTGAACAAAGATGGCGGTTTCTTTGTACGCAGAAATTACACGCTACCCTAAATAACCGACGTAAATCATGGGATACTACATACCTGCATAGGAGCCTGCTGTCCCTGTTGAATAGGTTGGCCTTGCGACTGACTGTACACAGCTGTCAACATTGACAGAGAGTTCATCTGTTTGCCAATCACCTGTAACGTTTAAATTTACATTGGACAATCATTTAAAAAGTAAAGTTTTTAAAGCAAAATATAAAAAAAAATCATTCATAAATCTTTAAATAAACTTCATAAAATCATAAAGTACATTCATAGAAAAACACTCCAAAAAATACTAATCTCTGAGAAAGAGGGAGAGAAAGAGAGGGGGGGAGGGAGGGAGAGAGAGAGAGAAGGAAGTAAAAACATAGATGATTTGTACATTACTTTACATGTATAACAATCATACATGTACAACTTCGAATATAACTAAGAAACATTTGTGTACTATCGTGCTGGTAAATACAGTCACAATCATAAGGGTTACATACCTCATCGACTTTTTTGTTCAGGTCACGCAGAATGTCGTGTATCTGACCTTGACCCTGGAAAATCTGTCTCAGCTCCCGTTGACCGTCCGATTCGAACCAGTCGTCGAATTCGCCGTCCTTGTCGCGCACCTTCCAATGAAACAAGACAACATATTACTTAATGTAACTATAATATATTACAACTAACAGTTTCTCTAAATATGAACTTTTTTCACCTAATATTTTCACCGTGTTTGCAAACTAGACTAATCTTTAGAAATTCCAGATAGTTTTCAGAAACTTACAATACTTATGAAACATATTCTACATAAATTTATTCCGTTTTGTTACACAGTTCAGTAAATTATATGTTGATCAAAGTCTTAAACCATATTGCAGCATTTTTTAATATTTTTTCTGGGAATAATAATACAATGGTAAATGTGCAAGGGCTCTATATGATTATGACGCTTATGAGCACATGCAACACAAGTATAGCTGTCCAGGCACCAGAAATGGGTAATATTATTGAGGTAATGACCTAGAAGACTCCAAGGCAGAGAAGGTGTCTGTATTAAAATGCACTTGGATATCCTCTTATTTTACAAAGAAGTTTTTGGCAATTAATTGATTTTTTTTATTGATTTTGGTAAAGCTACCCTAAATTGAAATTACTATAATATAAAAAAAAAAACAGTGACACAGAGCAACATTGTATGAGTGTGAGCATAATGATATTCACGTGGACCAATCTTGCCTGTGCTGTTAACTTTCACTGTCAACCTTTATAAATATGTCCACAAGTGGATTTGAAATGATTGATATAGAAATTAAGAAGAATCCGATTCAAATCCTGAGGAAATGGACGAAAAAATTGTAAGGATTATTTTAAAGTGAAAAAGAATAATTGTTGGGCGATTATTCTTCTTCTTCTTTACATCCTAACAAGAGTCCACTGCTGACCAAAGACCTCCCCCCAAAACTTTCCACAATGAACAGTCCTCAGCCATGAATCCATAAATTTCCCGCAACATTCTGCAAGTCGTCACACTATCTCGTGGGTGGTCGTCCTACACTACGTTTGCCTGTACGAGGTTGCCATTAAAGAACTTTTCTTCCCCAACGGTTGTCAGTTCTACGAGCTTTGTGGCCGGCCCATTGCCACTTCAACATGCTGATCCTGACGTCTATATCGGATACCCCAATACTGCTGTGTATGTCATCGTTACGGATTCTATCACGCAGAGAAACACCGTGCATAGCCCTTTCCATAGCATGCAGAGAAACTTTAATCTTCCTTATACATCCTATATTGGCCAATTATTGAGTGACAAAAATCTCAAGGTCGCGTCACCGACATGCTTATGTTATTAGTACATTTGTTGAAATGGGTGTGAAACGCGTGTGATATGAGTGGTTGAATGCTTTTTGAATAGGTATTGTTGCTCACAGTATCGATAAATATAAATGTCAAACGAAGGTTTTTTTATTTACATACTGTGTAATTAATTAAAATTTTTGATACTACAATTAATTAAACAATGTAAACATAATATAATTAATTCACAGTTTTAAATTCTCAGTGCCCATAATTTCTTTTAAGGCATTTAAATATCAACATACCTCATCAGGATGTTCCTTCCTGTAGTCAACTTTCTGCTGTTCCAATTTCTTCTGGTACTCTTGATACTCCTGCGAAAGCTTCTGCTGCTCATCATTGCTGATTTGCTGGCCACCTGCGATTTAAAAATTCACTATGTCTGTTATACCGTAGGAAAAAATAGGGAATATACTGCTTCCATTTTAAAAAACAACAAAATTACAGCAGAATTCATCCAAATTTGCTAAACAGAAATACCACAGTTTGGTGGTTAGGATCAGTAAAACAATGTGATTGTCATGTTCATTTGATAAACAAGCAATGTTAATTGATGACAATGCAATTTTAATCCGTGATTGATGACAGATGCAGGTCATTTGGACCTCTGAGTATTCACAAAATTTCTGCTTAACTAGATAAACAATTCGTACATAAGTTTTTGAAAAACTCATTGGTACGAGCCTGCCACCTGGGGATCGAACTCGGGTCTCTCGACTCGAAATTCCGACCACCCAACCATTCGGCTATCATGACTTTTTTTACCTTTTTATTTTATTTACTTATCTTCACGCACAGTCCCTGACGGGGTAGCCAGTGTCACGATCCTTACATACCTCTTTTGCTTCATTCAGATTCATCATTTTCTTTATACATGCACATCGAGGTATCCGAGTACTTTTGACCGTCCCGTCTTTGAGCAATTTGCTCACATGGTCTTCAAAAGTTAGTCTCGGCCTACCTCGACCCCTTTTAATATCAACATTCGCGCTATTTTTACCTTTTTAAATTGTATATGCCAAAAAACTCACCTTGCTGCTGTGTATGCAGTGAGCTGGTGAGCAGGTGTATGACGTCATGGTCGTCAGCCAGTCCCCCGGTGGCAGCCGACAGGCCGAAGTACCCGCCGCGTGGCAGCGCCACGTTCTCAGCTCGGAAGCACAGCTCGTAGTCAGCTTCGTTATTGGTCATACCTGTTGAGGGGTATTTGGTGATTAGATCAAATCAAATCAAATATTTAAAAAAAAAATATTAAAAATCAAGAAATAAGAATAACGAATTAATCGAAACATACATTTCAATTGTTGGCAGAAATATTTTTAACTCTCCAAAGTTTCGGTTTAAGTTTCTTTTAGAGTAGAAGAAAGTTTCTTAGGTAAAAATATGCAGTATAAGCAATATTGTATTTATATATAGCGTGAGAGCGATCAACTCATTCCTAGTGAAAAAATTTTAAACGAAACGAAAAATTTAAAAAAATTATATTACAAAGCACTCGAAATATAAAATTCATACATTTGTACATACATAACGGCCAAAGTACACTGCAGGACATAGGCCTTTCGCATAGGGAGGATTTGCTATAATCGCCACGCTTGGCAAGCGGATTGGCGATCGCAGTACGCTCCACGAAAAACGCTGCCGCCCGTCTTCGGTCTGATATTTTTTGAGAAATGATTATCCCGCTGTCTATCGGTTAACATAACTATATTCAATGCTTCTTCCCTTTGTCGCCTCTTAAGACACCCACGAGAAGAAAGGGAGTGGAAATATTCTTACGCTGTATCACTCGATCCGTATATAAAATACATACTATGATAAAATTTTTAATTAATATAGATATCAGGGGACACGTAAACTGTTTTTAAAGTATAAACAGTTTGGCTGTTCTTTCAAGTTCATACAAAACTTGTCATGTAAGTGTAATTTTCACTGATAAATGTCTTTTAATGTAAGGTAATTATTGAAACAGGTTTACTGAAAAATCTTGTTAAACGGCTTTTCAAAAATTACACTTTATAAATAAAAATTAAATTATCTTTTTTCTAAAAATTAAATACTTTCTTTATTCCTCATTTGATCAAGCAGAAAGGGCGAGTTTACCTAAAATAGAATAAGAAAAGTATTACAGATATTTTACTTAGTTGTAGAATAATATAGAACAAAAACTAATCTGAATACGCGTAACTTTTTTAATAATCGCAAGTAACTGTGCGTTATGCCTTATTTAAGCGTGAAAATTGCTATAACTTGGCCTAATTTAATAGAACCAACACTTTATAAAGTCGTGTACTATAGCAAGTTAGTCACGATAGCCGAGTGGTTGGGTGGTCGGAATTTTGAGTCAAGAGACCCGAGTTCGATCCCTAAATTGCAGACTCGAAGGTGGGTTGAAGGGACTTAATTGTCTAGACTAAACCTCTGTCTACCCCTATATTGGTAATTGCGTGTACTATACGCAGCATATAAAAGTAAATATAGTAAATTCGATTGTTTCTTCGTTTGTTTTCGTACTGTCTAACCAATAAATAAATAAATATAAATATCTTCACGCAATTCCCAATACAGGGGTAGACAGAGGTCAAGTCTAGACAATTAAGTCACTTTGACTCAACCTTCCACCGAAGATATTTTCGGGTCAACGTTCGGGGTTCGGGACAACTTGTCCAACCAAATCATCGATAAAATGATTAAGATGCGTACAAGTAAAGATGTTACCGTTTATTTTACATGCATATGATTTTATTGGGTAGAAAAACGAAAACCTAACTACCATTCCACCTAATTAACCTAATTCCACCTAATTTCTAAACCATTTCTAAAGGTGTGAATGTGTCTTATCTATAATCTAAATTTTAAATGTGTGTAATCTGTAGACTTTTTAAACTGGAACAGTTTTTGCCGCGCTATTTGGGGACAGAAATACGTAACAGTGGGGTACAGAGCCAGACTACTTCTACGCAGAGGAGTCTATAAGCTTTGAAATTAAACATTACATTATCATCATGCTAATTATAATTCAGTTAGAGACTCTTCAAATCCTGTTTTGTGGTATATTATAAAAAGACCAAAAAAATCAATTATTCATTAATTTTGCTCGTATCACTATAAAATTTACAAATTAATCCAGTTTCGTTACCAGTTACTTAAAAGGTTATACGACTCACTTTTTATTTCATATATAGCTGAATTTGTTGTTTAACTAGTGTTATTGATTTTACACCCTCTATCTTCCCATGGGTACAGATATGTGGCGAATACGGCACATCTTCCATACAGAAGAGGCCTGCCTGCCTATGTAAAACCTATGTACGATTTATATCGTTGGCTTGGACATAAAGACGGCGACGGGCTCACCACCTGTCACGTTGTCCCAAAAATATCTTAACTGTATTGGGAATTGCGTGAAGATATTTATTTATTTATTATTTATTAACTGCAATAAAGAATTATCTATCTATGTATATATGTATGTATGCCCAGTTACCCCTCATCGCTACAGGTTAGCTGATAACATTTAATATTTTTTCATTGATCTTCAGCTGTACCTACAAGTTTTCTTATTTCGGAGTCATAAATTAACCGTCCAAATGTAATACCTCTGAAGGGGTTGGCGTTCTCTTTAAAAGTTCCTAAAGACAGAGAATCGATTACTTATATTGGCCTTTTCGGAGCCTTAAGGGAAGGACCCTTAGCCACCTATGACACGGGAAGAAATGGCGTGGTACATGTGTCGTAAAAATGTTTTGTAAATATATTTATTGCTTTAAAGGAAAATAATAAAAATAAGTATAAAATAGTCGACTTTAAAACAATGTGCTGATATTTTGCCCAATTTTAGTAATCTTATAGAAAATGTGTAGACTGTGTAATGTGTAGGGAAAAATATAGGTCTTCATTTTTAAAATTTCATTAAATTTTAGATTTAGGATTAGGCTTAGTAATCCTTAATCTAAAATTTTAGTCATTTTCATGTGTATTTAAAGTAACTAATGGCTTCGAAAATAAACGTAAAGTGGGGAATATATTTTTGTAATGATAGTGCAATCTTAATTATTTTCAGCTCTAGCTAAAAATCATTCATATATCATATATCAGAGACAGCAGAATTTGCGATGTCAATTATATGATACAATTATTTATGCCCTGTAACTAAAATTTTAATTTTCTTTCCAATTTTCAGTTTTGTTATTATCAGTGCGAAGAAAGAATGACAAACATACTTAACTGTGCAGCAGTATACTTAAATTTGTTGGTTCATCTGATTACTAGCTATATACCATTTACTAAGTTCCACTTTAATCTTTGATCTATCAACTTTTAGGATTAATTTCAATGTGAGAAAAAGTTTTATTTTTTCTGATAAACTAATTTCAATAATACTTCCTGCAGTTTTTAATATGGTCTCGAAGACATCAAACAGAGAAAGGCAAGAAATAGATGTTGAAATAAACAGAAGTTCTTAGTAACCTATATCACTTTTTCTCTCAGGTATCTTCTACATACAGACAACTGGTTTACGGATTTATAATAGTATAGAAAATGATCGCTCACCGTTGTGGAAGTAAACTGTTAATGTGTTGAGGTAGTACTCTATGCGGGCGCGCGTCGGGAAGGGCTTGTTGCGGAAGTCTCGGAGGCAGCCGGACAGCAGCTGAGTTGATCCATCGCTATAAAGGAAATACTATGAAAATATATCTGTTATTTGTACTACAGCTTTACACTGCTTAGGAAGTTTTTTCCTTAGTAAATATTATTTGAAATATATTTTTTATCATGTGGCTGGGTTTATAAGAAGCACATATAGATATTTAATGATGATTCTATTTAATTAACTGCATTATAACAACAATGGTATATGGTATTATACCTTTATCAATTATCATTTAAGTCATGCTTTATTAAATAGTTTTGATTAGAAGTTCATTCATCAGTAGTTTTTTTTTATAATTATTAATATTTTTTTATAATTTAAATTATGCAGAACTTTTTAATATTAAATTAAAAAGAAATTTTAATTTAAATTTTTAAAAATTCCCTGTGACCGAATATTTTTTTAATTTATCTGTAATTTAATTGTCATGAATATAACAATAAAAGAATTTATCTGATCTTCCGCTGATATCGTTTAGTTTTAGTAATGGATATGTCTATGTATTTTTACATATTTCCCATGGCTAGCTGAACTTTTAACTGGCCAAGGAGAACAAACTTCAACCACCATTTTTCTCACCTCTTGTGGTCAAAGTTCCGCGTCCCGTCGTTCAGTACCGCCATGATATAAGGATTGTTGTGTTTGTTGTCGTTGTCGAAGGAGTCGAATATGACAGCGAGACCGTTCCACCGGTCTGACGAACCGAAGACTTCCCCATTGTAGTCACCGCGCTGGGTTGTGAACCAGAATGCCTGCGGGGATATGTTCATGTGTTAACTGGAGAATATTTAATGTTCTATAGATAACGGTTAAAAGGGAAGTTTAGAGGTGGGCGCTGCTTGTTTGTTGCATACAAAATTAAGAAAATTTTGCATACAAAATGAAGAAAAATCGCCTGTTGGATGGTATCTCTTATACGAGATTGTTGAAAATAACCTGAGATGGAGGATTTGGGTTTATGTTAATGATATTAGCGTGAAGCTAGTCACGATAGTAGAAAGGTTGGATGATCGGAATTCGAGTCGAGACGCGAGTTCAATCCCCGGGTGGTAGGCCTATACCAACAGGGTTTTGTAAAAATGTAAATTTTTTCAAAATTGTACACTCACCAAACCGTCTGCGCCTATTCTTCCTCGTCCAGTAACCTTGAACATTACATCCACCTCCCACCATTCGAAGTTGATTGGTTGCTTGGTCCATATCGCACCCTTTTGACTTCTTAGGGAAGGTGCTAGGCGCACGCTTTCACCAGACGCTATAGCATCTATAAAAATTGAAACATTATTAAGTAACTAACCGGAAAATTAGGAACCTGTTTATATTACAATTTCTACTAGTATGTAGTACAGGTACAAATACAGCATAAAAGTAAAGCCTGTAGTATAATATATTAAAACCTATAATAAAACTTTTAATATTCTCTATAACATTGTAAATTATATTAGTTAAAATTTTGTGTATATAAAATTTTGAATAAAATACAAATTCTAACCAAAAAAAATTTAACATACCTCATATATCACTCAAATGCATAGAAAGTTTGCCATTGCTTTAAAATTGATAAGAAATTGCATTCATTGTTTACAAAATACACATAATGAAATTGTACACTTTTACATTTTAGATTTGAGTTGATTATATTCTTCAGTATGAAGTACTAAAGCTAAACTTTATATTTTATTAAAAATAGCGTTGGCATCATCTCTTGCAACAATTAATGTTTCTTTTTAAATTTTAGCAAAAATTCTTGTTGTTTTTTTAGATACTTTAAATAATGGTGGATAATGTGTTTATGTTAATATGGCCTGAAGTGACATCATAGACATGATGGACATTGAAGTAAAAGTCGGTGACAAATAAAATGATTAACAATATGGTTTGTCAAGGTTCATGTTAATAGCTTGCTGCAGGAAAATCCAATTTTTCATTTTCCAGAAACTCTGTGCTTGGCAAGAATTAGTGATTGTAGTACATACACAGTACCTTAGATGTTAAAGTGGGCTTGCTTAATTGTACATCAATATTTCTAAGTTACTACTGGATCTTTCAGTGGCCATTGCAATTCTTAGTCGCCTTATTACATGCGAAGACAAATATGTATTAGTAAGGTTGGCAATTTTGTGTGTAATAACAAATTATAACTGCATATTCTTTCAAAATGAAAAAGTGAGACTACTTTCTAATCTTTTTTATGTTATGATAGCCGAGTGGTTGTGGTCGGAATTTCAAGTCAAGAGACCCAAGTTCGATCCCCAGGTGGTAGGCTCGTACCAATGGATTTTTCAAAACCTTATGTACGAACTATACGGCTACGGGTACGGCTTGGACATAAAGACAGCGACGGGCTCACCACCCGTCACGTGTCCTAATATATATTCGGTGGAAGGTGGGTTGAAGGGACTAAATTGTCTAGACTAGACCTCTGTCTACCCCTGTGTTGGGAATTGCATGAAGATATTTATTTTTTATTCTTTTTTTTACTTTCTAACCTGATAGTGCATGGCCAATACCTTCTAAGAACCATATTGTAATATTTATCTCACACATCATCATCACCATTATTATTATCAACATCATCCAAATTATCAAGACTGCCTACCTCATCTACTGCTAGGTATGAGAACCTCCATAATTTTGGCCTATCAAAATATTGTTATATACACTAATTAGGTTTTTCTTGTAAAAAAAATGTAAAAATAAACAATTTAAAAATTGAACTTCCTTCAAAAAGAAGACAATTATAACATAGTTATTCTACTGAAATAAACTAGTTACTTATTAATTTAAATTAAATATTCTTATAAGCACTACTTACAAATGTGTTTGAAGGCAGTGTGGAGATCAAAACACAACTATAGCAATATAGTCTAACTTAAAAGAGTATAATTGTAATAAAAAGCTCTCAATAAACTATTAGGTCATATAAATGTATCTAGAGATTTATCTATAGAGTCACAGAAACAGAAATTTATCCACACTTGGTGGCAACTTCATGCACATCAGTAATTAATACTTCTCAGAATATTTAATTAATTAGTTTAGCAAATATAGAATAGAAGTTAAACTTTGCTTTACTGTTTTTAAGTTCTCTTCACTCATAGCAGCACATGGGACCAAACCAAGATTGTTTATCTACTATAAATCAATATATTTACTCAAACCTTAGGCCATTTGGGCTTCCATGGTATAATAATGTCCATAAACAATTGTTGATAATTTACATTTGAATTTTTTTGTTATCTACTGTTATCCAGTAATAGTTGATAAACTATTAACAACCAGCTACCAATAAAATGGTAGTCCATAGTGATATACACTAATACCACATATCTGCTTACAATATTGGATATACTGTAGATAACACTTGATATTTTTAATTCCCATTTAATATATACATATTTTAACCAATTTATACATATTGTATGTTATATATTTTAATAAAAATACTATTAGATATATAATTTTGTACTGTATATTTAACGAGATGGGCTGGGTAATTACAGTGGACTTTAACAGGCAGCTATGATATGATATCTATAAGAAGTGCATAATGTAGCAAAAATTTCAATGCAGCAAAGTATGTATTAAAGCACATCTTGCATTTTTAAAACATAGGTACTAAATGAAACAAATTTCCAGTTATTCAATCCAACATGTATGGCAATGCAAATAACATAATCAGCAATTATAAGTTTCATTGCTTTCTGGATTAAGAACTTTATGCCCATTGATTTTAAATTTATATTAGTTGTGCAAATTTTTCAAATGTGGTTAGGTAAAATTAACATAATACCTGAGTATTATAGATTAGGAAATTGAAGTAATGACAAGAAGAATAATAATAATTCTATTGCATATTTAAACATAATTTGATTAAAACTATGATATTACTATGTTAATAAAATAATGGAAATTAAATAAAAAAAATTACTGCAATGTTAAATGAGTAGGGTAAAAAATAAAATATAAAAAAAAATATTACAATTACAACATATAAAAAGTAAAAATATATTGGAGATAATATACAGCCAGTGTCCTGGTCATGTGGCAACTTTAAAACAGGTTAAGACAATTAAAAGCTCATGAATTAATTAAAAGCTGAATAATACAAGTAATAAGCAGCATTTATTTATTATTAACTCATAGTTCTGAATGGTATCATGATATTTTTTCTTAAATATAATGTGTTGTATTTTATTTCATATCGAAACTAAATGATAATTTCATAAATAAAACCGTAGCCATCCTGAGTGATGTGGAACTATAACAAAAGCTGACAACTATTTTTATCTCTTTCGTAAGCGTTAGATTAAGTGTAAGTCTGTCTCCTTCTAAAGTGACTGATTTCACTGACGTGTCGCTGTCAATTAAGACAACCGTAACAACAAGAGATTTTTTTGAGAAACCGCAATTTTTATAACATAATAAATTGCAACTTAATCCAAAAACTAATTAAATAGAATATCTAGAACTTATTTCAAAGATTTGCAAAACTAATAATTTACCAATTATAAAGAAACGTAAAAATGTACTTACTGCCACCGTACTCCCAAAACGGTACTGTTCCATCTTTTTGAGCTAAATACGGTGGTTTAAAAGAATATTTGTATTCAAATCGCTTGTGAACGGTCTGGGTGTTTATACTTACAAAAACACTACACACCGTAAATAATAATAAACCTATTTTTTCTGAAAACATGTCGATGAATTATTGAGCAAAGCAAAATTTACTTTTGGGTCGCCCGCTCACCCACTCCACCACAAATGTCAATGTGTCAACTTGGTCAATGTCATCTTATACATCAGATGTCTTTTTAGTGTTGCCATTATATACATTTCAAATTCCAACAGAATGTCAATGTAATGAAATGCTTTGTATAAAAAAATGTGTGATTTATCATAATCATGGTTTACACATTCCGAAATCATAGTACAACTATGATTTCGGTTTTCATTAATTCAATTAGTGAGTTATACCTATCAAAGTTTAAGTACATAATCACTACGATAGCAATACCATATATTTGTGAAATGGGTGTTCATATATGTTGTCTTTTTATTACTACTTCTTCTTCACGCAATTCCCAATACAGGGGTAGACAGAGGTCTAGTCTAGACAATTAAATCCCTTTGACCCACCTTCTACCGAAAATATTTTCGTGACAACGTGACAGGTCGTGAGCCCGTCGCCGTCTTTATGTCCAAGCCAACGATGTAATTCGTACATAAGTTTTTGAAAAACTCATTGGTACTGCCACCTGGGGATCGAACTCGGGTCTCTTGACTCGAAATTCCGACCACCCAACCACTCGGCTATCATGACTTTTTGCAGTTAATTTAAGCTTTTTTATACGTAGGGAAAAACCTAACGTGTAACCGCCTACACGGGGGTAAGGATGCGTGATGCCGTGCTCGCACTGACTAAAACCCCACGGTATTTTGCCTTTCCATAGATTGGCAGGGCCTCGGGAACGCTCACATCGGCGACCCCACCCACCATGCACTCCGAGGGTCTAGAGTTTGGCTGCGCCGCAGACCACATTTGGACCGCGAAGGTCAGCGACAGCGGCACTTCGCCATAACGACACTCCTATCCCCCGCGGCCTCACTTCGGTAGCATCAGTGGTGAGACCGCCAGAGTTGCGGTGGATAGGGAGCATGGCGAATCGTAATACCAAAACTCCTCTTCCACCGCGACTCCACCTCGGTTCTGGAGGATGCAAGAGCGGAGCCAACGCAACGACGCAAACACTCCCTTCACACACGCATCCGAAGTGAGCTGAACTAGCCGACTTGGAGCGGCCACCTCGGGCTAGCAAAACTGTGGGTTCTTCTTGATTCACCGTGGGTGTTTTAGCCACGGTGAATGTACTCAGCCCCTCCGCCACGCCTAGGCTGAAATTTAGGCCCGCCTTTACTTCTTAAACCATTTAATTTTGGATTTTACTGTCAAGTCCAAATATGGTTGTAAAAATTTCAGTCACGTCATTGACATTCTTATATGATTTCTATACACTTGTACGTTATACGATACGATATCAGGGTTTTTTGCCTTTTAGATCGATAACAATAATATATGTTAATGAGTAGGCTATAAGATTGCCGACTAACGTCTGGGTTATGAGTTTAGTATACACAATAGTTTAATGTATTGAGTTACGATTTGAGAACACTTTTACGCCACTCCCAATATAGGGGTAGATAGAACAACGTGACAGGTAGTGAGGCTGAAGCCGTCTTCATGTCCATGTCACGTCGTTACTAATTGACGACGGTAAAACCTTATATCATAAATATAGCTTTGAATATTATTCGCATAAATTTATCTTTCAAGCAATCTGGGGCTCCTGCAGCAATAAATAAAGTGGACGATGACCTCGGTCAAATAGCGTTCCAAAACCGTTGTTAAAAACTGAATCTATCGACTTAATACTATAATAACACATATAAAACTTTGCGAGTCATTAGTCTTGTCGAATCTAAATTATGCTGATATATTATGCTGATGTCGTGATTGAACCATGCTTGGGTCAATCACGACATCAGCATAATATAGATTCTGTTAGATGTTATATGTTATCTGTCAGATGTTATGACGTATTTAAAAAAAGTATGTTAAAAATATTTGTGTTTGATTATGCTTTAAGCCCAAATAAACTCTGATGAAAAATGGATCGAAAGACATCTAACTATATATACTACGACTTAAAAATTAGTATAAAAACGAAAAAAAGTAAAAAAAATTTCTTCAAGACTTTCCGAATATAGGGGTAGATAGAACAACGTGACAGGTAGTGAGGCTGAAGCCGTCTTCATGTCCATGTCACGTCGTTACTAATTGACGACGGTAAAACCTTATATCATAAATATAGCTTTGAATATTATTCGCATAAATTTATCTTTCAAGCAATCTGGGGCTCCTGCAGCAATAAATAAAGTGGACGATGACCTCGGTCAAATAGCGTTCCAAAACCGTTGTTAAAAACTGAATCTATCGACTTAATACTATAATAACACATATAAAACTTTGCGAGTCATTAGTCTTGTCGAATCTAAATTATGCTGATATATTATGCTGATGTCGTGATTGAACCATGCTTGGGTCAATCACGACATCAGCATAATATAGATTCTGTTAGATGTTATATGTTATCTGTCAGATGTTATGACGTATTTAAAAAAAGTATGTTAAAAATATTTGTGTTTGATTATGCTTTAAGCCCAAATAAACTCTGATGAAAAATGGATCGAAAGACATCTAACTATATATACTACGACTTAAAAATTAGTATAAAAAACGAAAAAAAAAGTAAAAAAAATTTCTTCAAGACTTTCCGAATATAGGGGTAGACAGAAGTCTCGATAATGAAGTCTAAAGGACTTCATTGTCGAGACCCCTTCCACCGAAGAAATTTTTGAGACAACGTGACATCACTTTCACCACCCGTCGTCATCTTTATAATCGTCGTACATAAGTTTTTTTTTTTAAATACATTAACTGATAGTACGAGAGTAGATACACAGACTGATAGTACGAGCGTCCCACCTGGGGATCGAACTTGAGTTTCTTGACTGGAATTTCGATCATCGAACCATTCTTCGTTCGTGTCTCATTTAAGGCTGACGCTACAGGTAAAAAAAATGGTGATTGACTATTTATTTATTTTTTATTTATTCAACTTTATTGCACCTTATAAAATATATAGGAACAAAAGGCGGACATAATGTTAAAAGCATTCTCTGTCTGACAACCTTGAGAAGTGGAAAACATAGAAGGCAGTTAAAACAGCAAAGCATAAATATTAAACATAATTAATACGATAATAACAATAGATATATAAATATGTATATAAAAATATATATTTAAAAAATACATACAGTTACAAACATTACATGAATTTAAATGTTTATACACATAAATACATGGATTAAATACATATGAATAGTGAAAATAGACTATTAGAACAAGATAACTATAATGACGATGTCAACTCACTAATCACTTACGAGACTAACTATATTTACGGGACTATAGACTTTTAAAAGAGATTACAGTTGACTGTAATAATCCTCTGCCAAATAACTAGTCAAAACTGTCTATTTTACTACTAGCCCACACCGGAACCATCTGCCGGAACCGTGCATCACCGGTACCGTGCCTGCGATATATTTATAAATAAATATCTTCACGCAATTCCCAATACAGGGACAGACAGAGGTCTAGTCTAGACAATTAAGTCCCTTCGATTTAATATAAAAGTCAAACCATAGTGAGACTTTTATGAATTATGTTAGAATTTGTTCAAATACTTTTAAAAATGTCTGTTTGGCAGTCAAGTGAGTTAGAAATAAAACAAAAATGCTTCTAATAAAGTAAAAATTTTCATGGAATATTATTAATTGTGAAACGGGAAAGAATATGTCACGTAGTTCGGACTACCAACTTAATATTAATAATAAAGTTATAAATACTAATCATGAGGTAGCTAAAGTTTTAAAAAACTTTTTTTAAAGAAATTCCAATTTGGACTATACAGTTGCTGAATTCTTCTTCTGCTGTTGTCGAGACGATACTTAAGGAAAATGTAAGTGCTAGCACCTCAACCTTAGACGCTGTTAGTTCAAAAGATATTGTGAGAATGTTTAACAAGAATGAAAAAATAAAAAATAAATATCTTCACGCAATTCCCAATACAGGAATATACAGAGGTCTAGTCTAGACAATTAAGTTCGACCCACCTTCCACCGAAGATATTTTCGGGACAACGTGACAGGTGGTGAGCCCGTCGCCGTCTTTCTGTCCAAGCCAACGATATAATATATCGTACATAGGTTTTGAAAAAACCCATTGGTACGAGCCTGCCACCTGGGGATCGAACCCGGGTCTCTCGACTCGAATTCTGATCACCCAGCCACTCGGCTATCGTGACTTCATATATTCTGCGATATATTTATATAGATATTATTAGCTCCTCTTCATTTCATTTCTAAATCGAGTCATTGTAAAGTGTTGTATTCGCAGATTACACGGTCTCTTTCGCCAACGTCCATATCACATTGAACACACCGGTTCTCGTCCGATCACCGAAGCTAAGCAACGTCGGGCGCGGTCAGTACTTGGATGGGTGACCGCCTGGGAACACCGCGTGATGTTGGCTTTTTGCTGTAACCAACAACTATTAGTGTTATCTGTATTAATAAAACGTATTCATATTATTGATTTATTTTTTAGTTTTCTTCACTTCCTCCAACATTTCACCACTGTCTGAAATGTGTCCATCTTATTTTGAGAATGCGATTAGCGTCATGAGAGGGTGTGTACCCTTTAGAAGTATCTCATTACTTATGTATCTTTCAATAATTTTTGATAATTAAAAGTAAATTACTTGATCGAAAGTCGTAACCGATTAAAGGTGTACTTGGTACAGTGGAGCAATATTGAGAGGCGGTTTTTATTATCTCATAATTTATAGGCGCTGCGCTAGGCCAGTTTCTATGGTGGAGATCTAAGGCGCGTAGAATAAGCTCACCGGTTGATGATAATCGCCAACGTCCAAACCACGTTGAATACTCCGGTTCTTGGTCTGGCGAGTGGATACCATCAAATAGAAGTCGTATAAAGCCATAAAAACAACCTTACAAGTTAGTCGGTACACTACGAATTAGTATTCCACCTGTTTGAATTAAATACGGCACCTATTACTTTTCGGCGTGCTATAGAGATTTCGCCCATAACATTTTGAGAAGATGAGAACATGAAGAAGAGATGAAGTGTTCAGTCTACAGGAGCACAAGAATAAGTAGCAATTGACCTTTGAATGACTAAGGGTCACATATATAAGGGTTTTAAAAAAATATAAATATCTTCACGCAATTCCCAATACAGGGGTAGACAGAGGTCAAGTCTAGACAATTAAGTCCCTTTGACCCACCTTCCACCGAAGATAAATTCGGGATAACGTGACAGGTGGTGAGCCCGTCGCCGCCTTTATGTCCAAGCCAACGATGAAATTAGTACATAAGTTTTTGAAAAACTCATTGGTACTGCCACCTGGGAATCGAACTCGGGTCTCTCGACTCGAAATTCCGACCACCCAACAACTCGGCTATCGTGACTATATAAGGGTTGAGTTGCAAAAATTTGTCCAACATTTGTTTGTAAATTTTGTGCTTGGGCGAGTTCCTTAAAAGTTCTCTATTTGGGGCATATCGTAACAAAGTAAGGACTCTGGCCTAATAGTGATAAGATTCAAGCCTTAGTCAAGTAATAGACTCTCCGATTCCGAAAATAGCAACAAAAATCAACTGCAAATTTATAAACCATTTCTCTAAAAAAAACCCTAATTAATGATCGTGAGTGTAAAGAAATAAAATTGAAATCACAATTCAGTTTATGATACCTTTTGAAAAATATAAGAATTATATGGTGTAACAGTTTACCAATTTTTTCAAAATTCTACTCAAATTAATGGCTGATAATGATATATGGAGGGGGGGCTTAAAATAGGTGCCCATCGTGATACCTTTTTAGTGTAGTCGGGATAAAAGTAATAATAATATAAATATGAAACTGAATGTTTAGAGTTTTGTACGTATGTTTACCTTTATATACGTACCCTAGTCTGTATGTACCAGTATGTGCCTAATATATGCTCATATGGTTACTGTTCTCTTTGAAATTATGTCACATGACTAAATAAGGCGTGTTAAATGAAAAATACGTGATGTTTAAAAATACTTTTAATCACGGTTTAATTACAAATTATATTACCCGCTATTTAAGTGATTTTTGAAATGGATAGTAAGGATGGTTCAGCCATTTTAGCTGCGGTATAGTCCTGTAGACTCGGTCGTAAGATTTTAAAAGTGTTTTTTCTGCTTCTGTCAGTTGGAAGTCAAACACGTCGATGTTTTGTTCTATTCTTGTCTTTGTTAAAGATTTTGGAATCGGGATAACCCCCAGTTCGATCTGTAAAAAAACATACTTAGTTCTTACAAATGCGAGTGGTCAAGTTTTACACAAACAATTTTAATTATGGAATTAACTACGAGAGACTGCCGGTGAATAAAAGAAAGAATTTGAATATATTTTTCTTTTTAAAACTAAAGTATTTTTGTTATGGAATCGGAAACAACCTACCTAGGTACCTAAGGTACCTAAAACAATATAGAAAACATAGACAATATAGAAAACGTGGTTTTCTACCTTGTCCTGACCGGGAATCAAACCCAGGATCTCAGAGCTGGCGACACCTTAAAAACCGGTGTGTACGTCACTCGTGTATGTAAGAGAGACTAAGACTAAGACCCTTTTCCCTTAGAAAAGCTTTGAAAGCAGAACCGGTAAAATTGACCATACCGGTTAAGGGTAAAACTTTAAGGTTAATATTCAATCCGCTTCTCAAGTGACGATTGGGTTAAATACGATAGGTCTAAATTTTACAATGGGCTTGTATAGTCCACTACCGATAGATAGTGTAATAGTTAGTCATAGTTCATGATTTAATAAAATTGTTAGTAGGACTAAAAAAATTTACGTCCATTCCTCATTACAAAATAATGTGAAAATATTTATTACCAGATATCGGAGTACGACTTGAGGTACAGTTTTTTTATATTTATTAGCAATCTCAACTAAAGCAGGATCGTCGACACGTGGCGGTGGTGAGTCAGGTTTCGCTTTGCCGTAGAATAACGAACCGAATGGCGTATAGCCCATCACTGCAATATTTTTGTCCTTGCAGTATTTAAGCAGTTCTGGCTGCTGAAGATTCAAATTAATCTGCAAAGACGAGTCTCGATTAACAACTGGATATTTATTAAACAACCTGGATCTAATCAAAGATAATAGTTGAAATCAATAGTGCAAGACTGGAGAGATTTCTATCCTTGGCTTGGCCATAAAGACGGCGACAGGCTTACTTTTGGGACAACATGACATACGTTATCCCAAAATAAGCTTTGGTGAAATGTGGGTTAAAATAACTAAATTACTGGACCTCTGGTTAACCCTGTATTGGGAAATGCGGGAGGGAGAAACAAGGATTAGCTAAAATTTGTAATTGATTTTGACGGATTTAATATGTATATCATAAATATTATTAATAACTTTCAAAATATAATTCTAACCTCAACCTGTAGTACAGCCGGAACTTCTAATCCGTTGTCTATGATTCTATCGATCATTTCCTGATTGAAATTAGACAATCCGATGGATTTAGCCAGACCTTGTTTTTTGGCATCGATCATGCCACGCCAAGTCTCCAAGTAGTCTGTGAAGTCATAGCTTGAATTGGCCTGGAAGAATCCGTTTGACGTAATTACTTAAACATCAGCACAAGTAATACTTACTCAGCACCACACATAAGAATGCATCCCACAAATAGCACCACTTGAGATGTAAAGTAACGAAGTAGTAAATAAAACGATTTTCGGATTTTATCGCGTGTTTAATTAGTTTTTACAAAATATTTTTATTTCCCGACGTTTTTGATGCTTTACAGCATCCGTGGTCACGGGGGACTAAAGCCTTGAACGCCCCGCTGTCACGTTCAAGACCTCAGTCAGAAATAAAAATAGTTTGTAAAAACTAATTAAAAAACTTGATAAAATCCAAAAATCGTTTTATTTAAAATGTGTAGTATTCGCGTAAACACAAGAAGTCATAACGAAGTAGTAGTCGAGTAACGAATATGCAAACATCTTATTAGATAAAATTGTTTATTAATCATGACAAACACGTTGCATTTGTTCATCGTTATTTTTAAGGATTGAGGTTCCTCTGACAGATAAACTGACATACTTCTCGCTGAACTTAGAAAGTCATGAATTAAACAGTTCTCACGTACTTGTAAATTTTAGGTGTTTCAGGGGTTTCAGGGGGTTTTGTCTAGGGCGTCTATCTCACCTTTTTGCATTTCCGCTATAGGGATCCCCATATAAAACTTAATTCCAAAGTCTTAAGGAGGTCTGTAACCTTAAACGAAATTATTTGGAATCCAAACTAAAAATCTATCGGAATCCGTTAAGGCTTACGGAATATATGGTTACCGAATCGGACTCGAATAATTACATAAAGAGGCGGACTTTAAATGTGATAAATTGCGGCATATTTTCGCTTTTTTTACGCGGGCAAAACTTCTGACATATCAGTCCCTGTAAGGACAAGAACTAATGATGGCTGGCTCTTACCAACTAAACACCCAGCGGTGATCCGTCTTCGTCACGTCGGTCTCGAAAATTAGCAATCATCAAATTAATACTCACGAACTGTCCAACCGGCCAATGAATCAAGTAGAGATCAATGTAATCTAGACCTAATTTTTTCAGGGACTCTTGAAGAGCTGGTACTACAGCGTCTCTCGCGTGTCGGTCATTCCATAGCTGTAGAGATGTTATTTATGTACTTTATTACCAACTTAATGTTATTTGTCTTCAACAACTATTTTATTGTTATGACTAGTATAAAAAAAGAAAAGATACAAATTTTACGATATTAGACAATGCAACTTATCACTAGTGATCATATGTGATGTAAAAAATCCGAAAGTTGGTATTTGTCGGGAAGTCTTAAACTAGAAAATGGAGACGAAGTCAAGAAAGACCAAATAAAATTTTCAAGATTATTAGGATGTTGAATCAAATACAGTTTCCGATTTTCTAATAATGAGTTTTAAATGGTCAATTAATATAAATATTTTTTAATTACTTTTACGACTTATGACGACAACTCTTGATTATCGTGGCTTTTATCGAATTTGACGAAATTTCGTGTAAATAAACAGTACAGAAAATTATTTACCTTAGTAGTGATAAAGAGTTCGGTCCTTGGCACTTGACCTAGCTTGCCAGCAAGACCCCTTCCGACTTGATCTTCGATCTTGTACGCGTATGCAGTATCGATGTGCCGATATCCTGCGTCAATTGCCCAACCCACCGCCAGCTCCACTTCGTTAGACGAAGGCTCAACGCGGCCATGTAAAAAAAATATTTTTATAAATCTTTGTATGTAAAGTAAGATTTAGATTCACTAAGGTGAATTAGATCATAAAATCAATAAATCCAGTGTTGCTAAAACTTAAAGTCACGATAGCCGAGTGGTTGGGTGGTCGGAATTTCGAGTCGAGAGACCCGAGTTCGATCCCCAGGTGGCAGGTACTAGACCAATGGGTTTTTCAAAAACTTATGTACGAATTATATCGTTGGCTTGGACATAAAGACGGCGACGGGCTCATCACCTGTCAGGTTGCCCCGAAAATATCTCCGGTGGAAGGTGGTTCGAAAGGACTTCATTGTCTAGTCTAGACATCTGACTACCCCTGTATTGAATTGCGTGAAGATATTTATTTATTTATTTCATTTGCTAAAAATAAACATAAGATTTCTTTCACTATCAAAGAACTTTCAGTCGGGTTATATTCATACAACCTTTTTAAACTTCTAAGCCTAAGCTTAACGGTTCTTATTTCAATTGGGAACATCGTTCGTAGCCGTTCTGGGTATCGGAGAACGGGCAGCAGTTTGAAACTTCAGTATTAATCAGCGTTTGATTATAGGCACCTTTGTTACGAAAAATCTTTCTTATCTTATGTGTACCAAATGTGATTGTGATCCCGAATGCATACTGACTAAAATTGACACTCCACAAAATGGGCAACGGCAATTGCGGCAACCCGTGGAAGCATTGGCGTGAAAATTCACATTTGAAGTATCGGAACACCACGATCTTTTGGAAGAAATGATTGAGATTTCAACACAGAAAATATTTTTTTTAGTTTAATCGCTTAATTTAGATAAATACCTTTGTATTGTTACCCAGCCATGTGCCAAGTGCCAACGCCGGTATCTCTCTGCCATCGTTCAATTTCAGCTTAGGCGCAAGAACTTTTCCATTCTGTATAATATAAAAGCAACAGTTATGTGAAAATGAAATTTCATTGACATTGTCATAAATGTAGCCATCTATTGAAAGCCCAATACTGAGTCATGATAGCCGAGTGGTTGGGTGGTCGGAATTCGAGTCGAGAGACCCGAGTTCGATCCCCAGGTGGCAGGTACTAGACCAATGGGTTTTTCAAAAACTTATGTACGAATTATATCGTTGGCTTGGACATAAAGACGGCGACGGGCTCATCACCTGTCAGGTTGCCCCGAAAATATCTCCGGTGGAAGGTGGTTCGAAAGGACTTCATTGTCTAGTCTAGACATCTGACTACCCCTGTATTGAATTGCGTGAAGATATTTATTTATTTATTTCATTTGCTAAAAATAAACATAAGATTTCTTTCACTATCAAAGAACTTTCAGTCGGGTTATATTCATACAACCTTTTTAAACTTCTAAGCCTAAGCTTAACGGTTCTTATTTCAATTGGGAACATCGTTCGTAGCCGTTCTGGGTATCGGAGAACGGGCAGCAGTTTGAAACTTCAGTATTAATCAGCGTTTGATTATAGGCACCTTTGTTACGAAAAATCTTTCTTATCTTATGTGTACCAAATGTGATTGTGATCCCGAATGCATACTGACTAAAATTGACACTCCACAAAATGGGCAACGGCAATTGCGGCAACCCGTGGAAGCATTGGCGTGAAAATTCACATTTGAAGTATCGGAACACCACGATCTTTTGGAAGAAATGATTGAGATTTCAACACAGAAAATATTTTTTTTAGTTTAATCGCTTAATTTAGATAAATACCTTTGTATTGTTACCCAGCCATGTGCCAAGTGCCAACGCCGGTATCTCTCTGCCATCGTTCAATTTCAGCTTAGGCGCAAGAACTTTTCCATTCTGTATAATATAAAAGCAACAGTTATGTGAAAATGAAATTTCATTGACATTGTCATAAATGTAGCCATCTATCGAAAGCCCAATACTGAGTCATGATAGCCGAGTCGTTGGGTGATCGGAATTCGAGTCGAGAGACCCGAGTTCGATCCCTAGATGGCAGGGTCAATGGGTTTTTTCAACACCTATGTACGATTCATATTGTTGGCTTGGACATAAAGACGGCGACGGGCTCACGGGCATAAAGACGGGAAATAATCGTTTTTTACTCCATGTATATGATAGATGGAGTAAAAAACGATTATTTTAATATTACAAACAGACGGCGACAGGCTTACCACCTGTCACGTTGTCCCGAAAATATCTTCGGTGGAAGATGGGTCGAAGGGACTTAATAGTCTAGACTAGACCTTGGTCTACCCCTATACTGGGAAATCGTATCTTCACGCAATGCCAATTTATAACAATGCTTTATACGCGTTGCCATATCGTAACCATTTTATGTGTTGCAGTTAAATCGAAAAAATTTTAGAGTTCTTGATAAACCAAGATCAGATTAAATTTTATGCAGGAGTTTAAAGAAATTATTCAGAGAATAAAGTCCTAAATACAATTTCAACTCGCTGCCCAACTTATGTCCAAGTAATTAATCCGCTGAACTTCGAGTGTTCGTAGGATTATGAAGATGACCCTGTCTTTGAAGGTTAGGGTTGAAATTTTTGTGTGACAATAGTTGAAATTGGGGTTTTAGACTCGTAAGACTTGTGAAATCATGGACACGTACTTCTATTTTTACACAAAGTAAGTATATATCTAGGTAAATGTATCTTGTGCTTGGACCTGGGGCTCACCGTGAGTTTCGCAAATAATCTCTGGTAAAAATGGATTGAAGGGACTAAATTAACTGAATCTCTGACTACTCCAGTATTGTGAAATATGTAAAGATACATAAAAACATTACAAAGAATTACTAAGAATAGAATATAGAATAGAATCTTAGTATTAAGTCAGTTAATTACATTTTCTTAATATAGAAATAACTGTCTAAGGCGTATAAGCATGGAGTCTTAACATAAATTTTATTAGCATTAGGAACTAGGATTACTTAGAAAAATAAGAAAATTAAGCTTGTAACATTTTTAATTTAATTTAAGAATCCATGTAAAAGTGAATTTGTGATATCGGAGAACACTCAACAATTACAAAAAGACTAGAGAGTACAAAGTTCACGAAGTCGGATACATAATTTACAGAGATAAGGGAGTCTTTGTTTTGTGTGTCTTGTATCTAAAAGTTATGTCCCCTAAAGACGGTGACGGGCTCACCACCTGTAACGTTGTCTCAAAAATATCTTCGGTGGAAGGTGGGTCGAAAGGACTTAATTGTCTAGACCTGTGTCTAATACAGGGGGTAATGGGAATGGCGCGAAGATATTTATTTTTATTATTTATTTTTGTTGTTCCAACTTGTCCAGCATGGTCAGTGCTCAGAAATCTTTCAAGATAATCCTGTTGGATTTAATTTAAACTGTTTTGGAATTTCGTATGTTTAGAAGTAAATTGACTGTAGCATAATACATTAACTAAAGTCTCAAAAATGGTTATATATAGAACAGATGAGTCCCAATGTAGCCTATTTATACTATTTTAACATATGCATGTAGTAGTAACTGATTTTGAGCGCTTTATTCTATATACGCGATAATTAGGTTACAAAAACTTAGTATCCCCAATTTAATAGAAACAAAAACTTTTAAATTATATAGATTAAAAATAAATTGCAACCACACATAATATATAAAATCCAAGAACTTACGGTTGAGCCGCTAAAAGCAGCAAATGCCAATAAAACCAGAAATTGACTCGTACGTAACATTACGTCTGTTTAATGTGTCGCCTCGACGGCCACTAACAGAACGATAATATTTCTTTATCGAGAGTCGAAACCCAAGATATTAAATAGAAATTTTGTTTCCACGTTTATAGACGTCCACTTGACTGCGAGAAATAACGAGTCTAGCATGACAATGACCTCTGCCACTAACATCAAATATCGAATAAAACTCGTCAAACGTAAACATTCTCTTTCGAGTAGAAAAGGAATTACGTAAGATTGTAAGTTTGCGGAACGCCCTGGTCATGGGAGGTCAGTGTGATATTCTATTTTATTCGCTTGCAGCAGATCTCACGAATGATTGGTGTATATTGATGAAGATGAAGATGTAAAAATGGAACAGGGATGTCCACTTAAAATGAAACAAAACAAACCGCATTTTTTGTGCTGAATGGGCGAACACAGCGCATAATTCATTGTCTATATCTTCACACAATCCTAATCCTAATAACCAGCACTTATTTGTAACAACGGGACAGGTAGTGAGTCTTTTGCGATTTTGGTCATAACGTTCAAATCGAACATAAGTTCTAAAAAAACCATTGGTACTAGTTTTCCTCGTGGAAATCGAAATCAGATTCGCTCAGTGGGAGTCTCTTGATTCGAATTCTGATCACCCGACCACCTATTGTGAGTTACATATAGCACATACTCGTATTTACTGTTATATATTTACCAATATATGTAGTTAATAAAACTGCCACGATGTTGTTTGGTGCGGTTTAAAATTGAATAAAAAGACTCGAAGTTCTATTCACAAGAGGAAAGGTTGTACGAATAAGTTTTTCAAGATTTATTTACGACTGGCAGCGGTTTTGCACGCAGTTTAACACTTAACGCGGTACCCTAATCATGTCATGTTAAAATCGGTTCAGCCGTTTCAGAGATTAGCCGGAACAATTAGACACCAACGGATTAGACATACAAAAATTGTAAAAAAATGTTATTTTGGTGTATGTACCGCATATATTGAAATAATCGTTTTTTACTCCATGTATATGATAGAAGGAGTAAAAAACGATTATTTTAATATTACAAACAGACGGCGACAGGCTTACCACCTGTCACGTTGTACCGAAAATAACTTCGGTGGAAGGTGGGTCGAAGGGACTTAATTGTCTAGATTAGACCTCTGTACTACTACAGGGGTAGCTGTATTGGGAATTGCGTGAAGATTAATTTATTACATACAGGCACTCCAATTTTAAAATAGTTAATTGAAATTAAATTTATTTGCATAGATAAGTATCGATGGCTTGGATGCTAAGACAGGAACAGACGCACTAACTATAACGTTGAGTCAAATAAGCTATGGCAGAAGCAAAGTTATATCATACCCAATGTTATATCCTAGAGATGGGAATATGATTGAGCTTTTATTTTAGGTATACAGTTGAGTTTTAAAAATCCCCTGTAAAATGGTAAGATAGCACGTGGTAGGGGATCCTTAACGAACCGGTATTTGTAAATATAAACTATTTTACAATGTAAATTGGACTGTGTTTGAGATGTTGTACTATGTGGTTAAAAATCATGTTTTGAATTTTATTTTTATCATGTTGTAGTTCAAACATGCTTATTTTTTTAAATTAGCCTATAAGGAAGTACAGAATCTTTTTCTTTTTCTTACTCCACTTCGGTGAGGCTGGGGCCTGTAGGTGTATGCTATATATTCTATATAGTTGTATACTATGTATGCCATGTATTCTATCTAACAACTGAGATCCCGATAGTGTATTTACTATTGGTTTTGTAGTCGAAGCTTGTCATATATTTGTAATGTATTAAATAAAACTCTTACCTAATCATTATCTACTATAAAATCTTAACCACACTGATTTCACTTGCTACTAGCAAGGGTCACTCATTGGCAAGAGGCCACTAATCGTAAGCATAAAAACGCGTGTCTTTGAAACGGATCCTTTATTTAGCAGCCTGTAAAAGTCCATCCGTAAGAAGTATTTGCTATATAGTAATTGCCAAATGCTTGGTTAGTTAGTTAGTTAACTGTGGGATGAAGCGCACAAAGTGGCGATGGGGACCGCCGCCCGTCACGCACAGCTCGACACGGCGGAAGGTAGAGGCCGGAGTGCAGAGTTGCCACGTGGAATGTTAGAGGAGGCATGAGAGATAAGAGGAATCGAATGAAACGATCCATACATACCTTTCTATCAACTATAGAAAAGTATGTATGGATCGTCACCTTTGGCGATCAGTTCTCACTGGCTACTCCGTCAGGGGTAGCATAATTAGGTAATGTAATCGATTGATCAAATGATTTATTGAACACGTGATTAAGTATGCATTCAACGGGTAAATGATTGTTAATTCGCACCAACCGACTTTATGTTATACATACGTCACAAGTTTCATGAATTTACCGCATTTAACAATACCGGGGTAGTCATAAACTTCATCGAGGTTTATATGGGCCAATGTGATTGGTGGTGAGCACGTCGCCATCTAAGTTTCTCATAATTATAGAATATTCTTATATACACATTGGATCATTTGGTTCATTGGATGATTGGACATTGGATCTCAAAGTAAGTAGTATCTGGTTAGAAACATCGAAGGTACCACAAATGTGTTACCACAAAGTTTTACCACAAACTCCTAGACCCGAGAAAATGAAAAAAAGTATTTTCTACATTGACCCGACCGTGAATTGAACCCGGGACCTCAGAGCCTTTGCCATAGAGACCTTGCCATACATAGAGACCTTGCCATACTATGACAACCAGTGTCTAAGCCACTTGTTTACGAAGGTAGTCTAATTGAGAATCTCCTTCCTTTCTTTTATGTTGGTTAAAAAGAAAAGTTCGTACAACAGATATTTAATTCTTAATTCTTTTCAAACGGATAATAAGGTGATTTAATCCAAAATTCGGCAGGAATAGTTCTGTAATTTTTGTCGTAGCTCTTGAAGAAGTCTCTTTCTTCTTGCGTTAGCTGGAAGTCAAATATGTTGATGTTCTCTTCCACCCTCGACTTAGTCACAGTTTTGGGTATTGGTATGACGTTTAGTTCCACCTGAAAAAAGAAAATAATTTTTGAATTTGAATGGCGATGTCTGCTGATTTACTATAAAGATCTAACTTTATGCTAAAAGGCTATAGCTTCAAGCAAAACTTAGAGTTTGCCATCATGAAAATACAAGTTACGGCTACTAAATACTCCCTTTTCTAATCCCAATGTCTTCATATCTGTAAAGT
Source organism: Sericinus montela (assembly GCA_029286605.1). Taxonomy (NCBI): domain Eukaryota; kingdom Metazoa; phylum Arthropoda; class Insecta; order Lepidoptera; family Papilionidae; genus Sericinus; species Sericinus montela. The sequence continues at coordinate 46,901 of JAGSMR010000045.1, forward strand.
TATGGAAAACGAGATAGAAGTTAGAATTATGTCTGACTGGCGTCGCCATTGCCTCTAAGAAGCGTACGAACGAGAGATTTAAAATGTCTAGAGCCTTTATCACCGCTTTTTACTCCGTAAACCTTACATAAAACCTTAACTTAAATATAAACAGTATTTCTTGAAATAAGTTCAAAGTAGAATCTCCAAGATGACCTTTGTCGTACACGAACACTCTGTTCTAGATATGCGTCGGAGTTCCACATTTACAAGACAACTTACCAGATATCTCAGTACTATTTGTGGTACTGTCTTATTATATTTGTTGGCGATCTCTACTAGGGCGGGATCATCAACGCGCGGCGGTGGAGCGTCTTTCTTCGCTTTACTTGGAAAGATAGATCCGAAGGGAGTGTAGCCTGTCACTAGAATGTTCTGTTGACGGCAATATTCACGTAGGGCAGGCTGTTGTAGATTAAGATTTATCTGAAAAAGTGCAGTAAAGGGTAAAGATATGTGTTTATTTATGTTATAATATTGTTTACTACTTGATCAAGCATATTCTTACTCATAGATTAATGAGAAAGTCTGTTTGTCTCATGGCTAAATCGCTAAACTGATTTTTATGAAATTTGGTATGGAGGTCTCCCTTTTATCCTATATGCTTATACCCCAGAGAGGGGCGTACACAATCGTTTATCTCGGAAAAAATGTGTGACAATATTGCTGATTATATTGTATATAATTTTTAAATTTATTAGAATATGTTAATAGTATGAAATTATGAATTTTCTTAGTGCAGTATATGGTTAAACCTATTTACCTCCACTTGTAACACTGCAGGTTTGACGGAACTGTGAGATATGAGCCTTTCTAGCATCTTTTGGTTGAAGTTTGAAACACCAATTGATTTAGCAAGTCCTAACTTCTTAGCTTCGATCATTGCTTCCCAAGTTTCTAGGTAATCGACGTCATAGTATGTGCCATTATTCTAAAAAGAACAATATTTTAATTAGAATATACATAATTATTAAATATGTTATGTTATTTTAAAGTCATAAGTTATTATTCTTTTATAACATGTGACTTTTTATTTAGCCGAGTTGTTGGGTGGTCGGAATTTCGAGTCGAGAGACCCGAGTTCGATCCCCAGGTGGCAGTGCCAATGAGTTTTTCAAAAACTTATGTACGAATTTCATCGTTGGCTTGGACATAAAAAGCGGCGACGGGCTCACCACCTGTCACGTTGTCCCGAAAATATCTTCGGTGGAAGGTGGGTCAAAGGGACTTAATTGTCTAGACTTGACCTCTGTCTACCCCTGTATTGGGAATTGCGTGAAGATTTATTATTATTTTACATACATATTGAGCAATTGGCCAGTGTACGAGGTAAAGATCGACGTAGTCCAAATTGAGTTTTTTCAGGGAATTCCGCAATGCTGGCAACACAGCATCACGCGCATGCGCGTCGTTCCATAACTGTAAACAACAAGAAAAGTTTGTAAAACAATGGCCCTATTTTAGAATACTATGCCGAAAACGGTAAAACTGTAATTCTGGCTGATTTCCTCCGTGATAAAGATTTCACATAAAAAAATCGAACAAAGAAGTACTGAAATGGATAAGTAAAATCTTGGTACATATAACCCTGTAACCCTGTGCAACCCTGAAGTCGAAGCCAAGGGTTGCGAAACCAAACCTGGCAAGGGGTAAAGGTTTTGTAATGGATATGAATATTTTTACTTGATCCACGTATGTTTATACGTATATATATGAATAATTTGTATTTCAAATAAATATTGTAAAGACGAGCTCCATACATAAGTGGCGCACGCATGAGATTTCATGGTGTCACCAGCTCTGAGGTCATGGGTTCGATTCCCGGTTGCGTCAATGTAGAAAACACTTTTTCTACATTTTCTTAGGTCTGGGTGTTTGTGGTACCTTCGTTGTTTCTGATTCCATAATACAAGTGTTTAAGCCTCACCCTGATGAACCTTTTTGGACACTACACCGTTTGGACGTGAATTTGGGTGTTTTTAATTATTTAATCATCAGCCAAAGTAGAACCTCCTCGTTGTAAGAAAAACGGAGCAATGATCTTTAATTTTTAAACAATAAGTTTACACACCTTTGTTGTTACAAAAAGATCTTCTCTCTTGACGTTTCCATCAGCAATTTTTTTGTTGATTGCCTTGCCGACCTTATGAAATAGAAGTGTTTAGTGTTTTTTAAAGGATTATCACACTTCTAAGTGCTTATTTGTAATATAAAAAATAATAAACAGTAATAATTATTTTATTATATTTAGAAATAGTAGCCATGATAGTCGAGTGGTTGAGTGATCGGAATTCGAATCAAGAGAACAGAGTTCCATTACTAGGAGGAAGGCACGTACCAATGAGGTTTTTAGAAACTTATGTAAGAATAGTATCCATGTCTTGGATACTAAGATAGGCTCACCACTTGTCACGTTATCACAAAATAAGCAGCGTCGGAATGCACATCGAATGGATTACAATATCTAGACCTGTGACTATATTGTGGAATGCGCGAAGATTCATAATAATTATTGGACGTAATAGATTGAAATTGATTTACTACTGTGCGAATGAGTTCGTTAAACCTCGCCCAATATAGATGTGAAGTAGAGGCATCTTGAGCTTCTGCGTCTTTTCCAGAAAGTTGGATAACGTCCTGTTTCTCCTCTGTGATTTGACTATTTATCTTCTTCTTTTAGACACCCTATCAAGAGTCCACTGCTGCACAAAGGACTTCCTCAAAAATTTCCACAGCGAACGGTCCTCAGCCACCTGCATCCATGCATTTTCTGAAACATTTTGCAAGCCATCACTCCATCCCCCACTCGTGGAGTCGGAGACTGATCGTCATCTTTATTTGTCTTACTGGCTGATAATCCGTGTTGACTAAGCACCTGCAACTTAGTGTTCTGTTGTTGCCGATGAATTTCTCTCTCATCTCTTAGCATCAGGTACACCACTAGCTCGGTTTTTTTACCCATCAATACTCAATGTATTTTTAATTACAAATTATAAATAGATTTCGATATATAAATGAGTTTCATAATTAAAAGTATTATATGCTTAAGTAAGATATTTTTTAAATACAAAATCCACTTAACAATTTACATTTATATATGATACTTTATTATTTTATGTTCTTACTGTATAGTTAATATTTGAGTGTCATCAAATACGCTCTATGAAAGAAGAGTTTTTAGTAGTTTAAAGTTTACTGTACGCTCGATTTTAATTGAGATGTGTTTCGTTTAATTTTTGAGTTTTGTTATGATTTATAGATATAAACTTCAGAGATTTCATTTTAATAAATCTATGTATTACGTACAATGATAAAATATTCTGTAAACCTTAATTAGGTTTGTAGTGGATATCCAGTCCTTTGTAAGCTACCATCGAGTGGGTATTTACGCGAAAAAATAAATATGTAATAAAAGGATAATTCACGAATTCTATCTCTTCCAATACTCTGTCCACGGATGCTGTAATGCATTCTTGGAAACGGCATTGGATACAATTTTTTTTAAATAACAAAAACATTTATACTTGATCCTCGGTGTCATAGATGGAAGCAGTGTCGATGTGTTTGTAACCGGTTTCGATAGCCCATTTCACAGCATTCTCAACTACGTTCTTTTTCGTTTCTGATGGTTTCTGAAAAAAAAAATACAATTCTATATTAAGTAAAAATTATACATAGAAAGGATAATTCCTGCAGTTTTTTAAACAAAATAATATAAATCCAAAGAAAATAAATATAAACATAGATGGGGACATTACGTATACATTGGTCTGATCCCAAATTAAGTAGCTAAATCCCGTGTGTTATGGAATCGGCAACAATGAAACATTCGGACCCAAGACTCGAACTCGGGAACTCAGAGCTAGTGACACCATGTTAACTGTTAGGTACGTGCGCTACTTGTCCACAGTCGGTTTTAATGTAATATAATTTTTAGTGGTCTGAAATGTTTAAAATAAAATAATTTAAAAATTAGTTCCGTTTTATAACTGACACTTTATATATACTTTTCACCGCACCGTTAAAGTCACAGGTAGATGAAAATCTACCATCTCGAAAAAATGCTAGCGGGGCATGGTAAATTCTCCTTATAGGAGAAGCTTATTTCCTGCAGTAGATTTTTATAATTGACGTTGAATTTTGTATGGTAAACAACAATAAATAAATATTAAATTCTAGAATTGAATATGTCAACTTATTGTTAAACATCTCATCACCAACAGCAGGTCTCTGTGTTGATTATGGGTCACCTCGCCTTTGACGACATGTAAGCTATAGTGAAACAGTACATTTACGGCCAATGAAGACATTCGGCCATCAAAGTCTTTTTAGGTTACCAATGTGAAGTGTTAGCCTGTTTACTACACATTGGTAACCTACGCTGTATGAAGTTGCTTGCATGTGTTTCAAAAATGTGATTTTTCCACCTCAATTAAATCTTATTTTAGTTTAATTAAGTTTCTTCTTCTTATTTAAATTAAGTTTGAATATTCTAAAGTTCTTCTTGAACAAGACAGTGATAACATCAACACTTTATGGCTTTTTTAAATTAATTTTACGACTTAAATTTAAGTTGCTAAATAAATTTACTTAGCTATTATCTTCAGCACGCAAATTGCTATTATTAAATCGGTTGCGTTTAAACTAGTAAAATATGCATGTAACTACATAATTGGCAGGGCGGAGTAATTTGCAGTTTTTTGACAAACCGGGAAGTGTTTGGCCTTCAATAACATATTATTAATTTGTGTTGTCGTATGTTAACACGCATTATAATAAATACGAAAATTGTCAGGTCATTGGTACTTCATTCTCAAACACTGTTTTTTTTCATGGCAAACATTAAATGCGAAAATGAGGTTTTGACAGAATACAGTCAATTCGTTTCGAATGAGGCGCCTTGATAAGTTTTATAACAACTTTTAATTTATGTAAAATATACTGTGCATTCTTAATTTGTATTTTAAAATAAAGAACGAATGAATGACGTATTTTGTTATACACAACAAATTAAAAATGAATAAATACATAGATAAATACAGACGGACACCATCACATACTTTGCTCTGATCCCAAAGTAGCTACAGCATTTGTCTTATGGAATAGGAAACAACGAGGATAGGTACCACTAATATCCAGATCAAAGATAATGTGGAAAAAGTGGATTTTTGTAAAACCGTCGGGGAATCGAACCCGAAACCATAGAGTTGGCGATACCATGTAAACTGGTGTGTACACCACTCGTCCACGAAGGTCGTCAAAAAATACCGATGTTAAAGTAAAATCTGTCAATGTCTGTCAGCTACGTTCTCACTAATAAACCCAGAATTTGATGAATAGGCTAGTTCCTAAGTGTAGATAAAAATATTTGACATTCAACATTCCTCAGTGAAGTAAAAACATACAGTTTATAGCTTAGTCTATACCAATTTCTTCCCTCAAAATTCGTTCGTCACCTTTTTTTGCAAAGGTTTGGTAAGTATATGATTTATCACAGTGTCCACCATCGTACGGAGACAACACACCTTTTAACAAGCGTCTCCAGGCGAGTAGCGTACCGCAAGTACCTTCGGTTCATGCCATTCACAATAGACATTAAAGTTCTTTTGACTCACCTTCCACCGTTTTTTTGACATTTTATGTGACAATGTGAAAGGTGGTGAGCGCGTCGCCGTCTTTATGTTTAAGCCAACGATATAAATCGTACATAAGTGTTTAAAAAATCCATAGGTACAAGCCTGCTCATTGGGGATCGAACTCAGGTCTCTTGCCTTGAATTTCGATCATCCAACCACTCGGCTACCGTGACTTACGAGTACATCCAATGTAATACGGTATCTACATCAGTCTCAGTTTTAAATTTATAAGAGCAATAATTTCATATTAAATGAAATCAAAAGATGTATGCCCGACAAATTTGTGGCTTGCATTAAAAGGTCCTGTTGCCATCCGTTTTATGATGTTCAGAGAACTATAACGAATAAAAATTTGTATAAATTTACCTCAACAAAACCAAGCCAAGTGCCAATACCAAAGCCGGGCATTTGACGTCCATCGTTGAGTTGAAAAGTGGGGACAGCTTTATTCGTGGTGGCAACCTGTAAATTAACAGAAGATTAGTAACGGTATGAGCTTGGAAGGCAGCATAATTTAAAGGCCAGCGTTATAACGTTGAAACCTTTTATAGACAATGACCTCATTAGTTTAAATAAACTCTTTAGAAAACATAGTTCGCCTACACGTCACATACATTAGCTCGCTAAACTATTGAAATTGTTATGCATTTTTTTTATTGATTAAAATCAAAATTTGCTTTAAAAGCAAATTATTTAAAAGTCACAATAACAGAGAGGTTGGGTCGTCGGAATTTCCAGTCAAACGACCCGAGTTCGATCCCCAGGTGGGTTTTACAAAAACTTATGTACGAATTATATCGTTGGCTTGGACATAAAGACGGCGACGGGCTCCACCTGTCACGTTGTCTTGAAAATATCTTCGGTGGAAGGTGGGTCGAAGAGACTTAATTATACAATTAAGTCTAATTTATACAAATTAGACCGCTGTCTACTCCTGTATTGGGAATTGCGTGAAGATATATTATATATATATTTTTATTGTATATAATTTAATATTAAAATTGTTTATACTAAATTGCTAGAATTATCATTACTTACTAGAACTTAAATACGAATAAATGTGTAAGAATAAATAAGTACATAAATATGGAAAACATCACAAACATTGCACTGATCCCAAAGTAAGTGGCTAATTTGTGCATTTGTAAATAAATATATATAAATAGCTTCACGCAATTCCCAATACAGGGGTAGACAGAGGTCTAGTCTTGACAATAGAGCCCCTTCGACCCACCTTCCACCGAAGATACTTTCGGGACAACGTGACAGGTGGTGAGCTCGTCGCCGTCTTTATGTCCAAGCCGTCAGGTCGTCTGATATTCTTACATGTTATAAAAATAATTACGCTATAATACATTACCGTTTATTTACATATTTTTACATGCTCACACGTATACTTCCCATACTGGGGTAGGCAGAGATCTATGTCTCAGTCTAACAATGAAGTCACACAAGTGCAGGGACTACGTGACAGGTGGTATGTCCATTAGGCTCATAAACGGGTAATTTTTTAAATTAGTTTATTGAGTCACGATAGCCGAGTTGTTGGGTGGTCGGAATTTCGAGTCGAGAGACCCGAGTTCGATCCCCAGGTGGCAGTACCAATGAGTTTTTCAAAAACTTATGTACGAATTTCATCGATGGCTTGGACATAACGGCGGCGACGGGCTCACCACCTGTCACGTTGTCCCGAAAAATATCTTCGGTGGAAGGTGGGTCAAAGGGACTTAATTGTCTAGACTTGACCTCTGTCTACCCCTGTATTGGGAATTGCGTGAAGATATTTAATATTTATTTATTTATATTTTTTTAGTTTATTGACATAACCTTCAGAATACTGTTGCTATAATTTTATATTTTTACTCTATTAGACTTTTAGAATCTTTTTGTCTTTTTTTTTTGCATTTCAATATTTTAATGCGTTCCTGAGTCCCATTAACTGTATTGTTTAATAAAAAATCCCAATCACAGAGTATACAATACCTTACAATCTAGGTAACTAGCTAGGATTAGAACTGGTAGACCTTGTATCGTCGTGCACCTTGATGGAATATTTTGTCTAGCTTGTTAGGGTACAAGATACAACATTGGAGGCTCACCTGCACTTATTGCGTAACCACAAAACAGGTATAAAGTTTACCTTATATAGTTAAAACCTGTTGCTGACCATGTCCATGAATTTAACATTATAACTATAGCAAACTAATGTAAGCATTAAGATTCATTGTTGAAGACTTGTACACAATTCACTTTATTTAATTAATAATTAATACCCAATGCCCTGATGATGCCGTAAGGCGAAACCGGTCGGTAATCTTAATGCAATGCAATTTCACCAAGTGACAACAATCGCAAGTATAAATTATATAATGTAAGCATACATAGTAATATTCGTTATATTCGTTATCTGCCTAAGAACACCTCTGGACAACGAGACATTGAAAAATTATAAATATGCACAAACACTGGTGTCGGGTGTGTCTGTTACACTTACAAATGTGGTGTTTCTTACATTTGTTAGTGTTATATTAGTTATACATTCATTTTATTATTAGAAGTTAATCTTGATACGAAGATTTTAGAAATTAAAAGACGTACTTTTTAAGAAGTACTTTCCGGTTGAGCTCGGCCTGAAGGAATGTTAAGTCAGTGGGCGAAGTATTATATATTATATAAATGAGTGAGTATCTGTTATTAAATGAATAAGAAATTTATTGAAATGACTGACATGGACAGGAACGTAAAAAGAAGTGGAGAAATAGACATTTCAATAGCCGAAACAATTAGTTCTCAAATAAAATATTGTGAATTTGTCGACTCCATAGCCTAGTTGATAAGGAATACCTTCGAAGCTCATTTTATTTGTTTAGTTATATGTTGTTTATATATTATATTTATTATATGATTCATGCTTGTTTAGACAGACTGGCAAAAATTCCAAAAAATTTGTGTTTTGCACTCCATTATTCCCAAATTAATTACGCACTAAAAATATGTAAAAACAAATCATGTACAGAATTAGTTTTCCCTCGGTTTCATTAAACGTATATAGATATACATTTTATGACCCGATAGTCGCGTAAATAGACCCAGCCTTCAAAGCTAAGCGTTGCAGAACATACAAATTATGAGAAATATGACTGCTTGTACTCAAGTCATATATGTTTATTCATAATATATTTATCTATGTTAATATATTTGTATGATATTGCGATTTAAATCACCTTACACATACAAATGATGAGATGTATGAATGTTTGTATCAGAGTAGGTTGTTCAGAATATATATATATATATATATATATATATATATATATATATATATATATATATATATATATATATATATATATATATATATATATATATATATATATATATATATATATATATATATATTTGTGTATTTTATTGTATAGTATAGTATTTTATAATTAACCAAGTAATTATTGAGGAATGACAATTATTATTATATTTATTACGTATGTATTTATTTCTGACTACTATTAGACTTATTGAAAAATTGATGTAACATATTTTACATAAATAAAACTTACAGTAGCCGAGAGCGTGCAAACCAACACAAAATACTTTAACGACAGCATTTTGATGCGGAGATACTGAGTACCGGACACTTGAGCATAACAAGTAAGACTAGCTCTGGGCTCTAGACTCCCAACCAGTACCACCATTATCGACTATTAAAAAGATATAATCTAGCTTTCGCAAATGCTGTACGAGTGATGATATGTGTAATGATAAATGTGAATGAAAATTCGTTTATTCGTTAATACCATTCATTATTTTAAAAAATAATGCATACGAAAACTAACTAACTAAAACTTATGTTACAAATAATTTTTTTCCCGTGTTTTTCTGTGAACGAAGTGTACTGCTCACTGTTAGTCATTATCGATGTTTGTCAATGTATGACTTTTGCATTCGTTGTTTTAGAATTGGTTTTTGTCACATAAATGATTTAGGTTTTAATTTTGTTACAGCTTTGTTCTGAAATTAATTTGAAATCAATTCTCATTATTATTAGGTATTTTTTATTGATTTTAAAGCATTTGCTTTAAAATAAAAAAAAAGTTCAGCATAGCCTATATAAGTTATGATTCTGTATATTATATCATAACTAGATAACTTTTTGTTGTTAAAATAAAAAGAGAAAATTGTTTAAAATGTCAATACTCTGGCGGGATTCGCACACGCGCTTAACTTTCTTAATAACTTTTTTATTTATGGATGTACGATAAAATAAATGTAAAGTGATCACCAGCGCTCACGAATATCCGCAACACGGTACAAGAAACTGCAGGAACCTTGCTGGCAGTAAAGTATTAGCTTTATTTTTGAAGGTCCCTATTTCGTAATTAAACAATTAAATTATTAAATCAAATAATTATGACCCAATTTTTTATTGATTTTATAGCATAAGTTAAGCTGAACTTGTTATTAAATTAAAGAGAAATACATGTTTAAAATTTTAACTGACTTCCCGACCTCGCCAACTGATACCGCCCGCTCAGTTGAAATTTTAAACATCTTTTTCTCTTTAATTTACTAATTAATAACTCATTCGTCACGATGGCCGAGTGGTTGGGTGGTCGGAATTTCGAGTCGAGAGACCCGAGTTCGATCCCCAGGTGGCAGGCTCGTACCAATGGGTTTTTCAAAAACTTATGTACGAATTATATCGTTGGCTTGGACATAAAGACGGCGACGGGCTCACCAACTGTAACGTTATCCCGAAATTATCTTCGGTGGATCGGAGGGACTTAATGGTCTAGACTAATTGCGTGAAGATATTTTTTTTATTTGGATATCATAAAGGACACTACTCCCCCCAAAAAGCTCAAAAATTCTCATACCCCGTGCTTATCCATGAAAATGGATTTTTATAGAATAAACTTCAAATATAAGACACATATAAATTGTAATAGACACAATAATTTTTTTTTCAATAAAATTTTGTTTCATCACATTCTCTAGTTTGGCTATAACGTTCAACCACAAAACTGTCGATGGCAAATTATTGTCAGTTTTCAAACTTAAGGAAAGTTTGAATACTGACAATAATTTAACAATTCTGTGTATTATTATTTTTGATTTACCGTACAAATCGACCGAAAAATGCGACCGTACCGTCGTACCAATGGGTTTTTTAAAAACGTATGTACGAATAATACCGTTGACTTTAAAAAAAATGTGTTATACATATTTCTGCTTAAACATAAATATACATACACGCAAATCAGCGTTTTTCAAAACTTTACCTTTAAGATGGTGAATAAGGGGTAGAAAATTTTATGAGATAACGTGATTTTTCAAGGAAGCAGAGTAAAGCTTCTTACATACGAGTATAATTACCGATACTACTATAGAAACCAAAATAAATGTAGTGTGTATGCTCTGCTAACAACGAAGCCGGTACAGCAAGTCTCATATGTACAGACATTGGAGGGATAAAATGTATTAAAGTTTTTTAATATTATACAGTATTATAGAAAGTTAAAATTTATCTAAATCCGACCAAGATATGCCGCCATAGGAAAAAGTGCTTCAGGGATAAAGGTACTTTAGTTTTTAATCTGGATAATAAAATTTGTAATATAGGGAACCCTATCTAAATCCATTCGAAAGATTGTAATTTAAAAATAATAAAGCTTCCATTCATCTGTATGATGACTCGTTCTAAAGAGAGCTCAAGCTGTACAAGATGTAATATCTTTAATATATCTTTAATATATTGTACATTCACGACACCTAGATAGATATCAAACACATTTTTAAATGAAGCCATGTCTTGAAAGGAATAAAAGTGGTATAATTTTATCAGGGCATAAATTATAGATATAGAAATGTGATCACCTGTTCACATATGTTCACATGTAATCACAGGTCCATGTCCTCAGACAGTATGTGATAACCTAAGACAGTATGTGTAAAATAAATACAAATAATAATGCAATAACAATTTTTTATATCAATAAATATCACATTTTAGAACGGGAAAATCGGTAATTATTTAAAATGACACGTCTCTTGTAAAGTAATACGGTGAGTCCGACCAATTCTTCCCGGTCCTGTAGTTCACGTCGTAGCCTCCTAACATAACTCTCTCTTCAGGTGTAAGAGAGAAATTAAATACATCAATGTTCTCTTCTATTCTTGCCTTATTGGTCGACTTCGGTATAGGGATAGCACCAAGTTCCGTCTGCACAAAGAAGATGTTGTGTTATTAGAATAAATATGGCAGACTTATGTGTATGATTAGGAGCAATAGGTTGTCCAAAAAAGTTATTAAGAGAATTAAATATATAAAATCATATACAAAAAGCGTTTGAGGCACGATAGCAGAGTAGTTTCGTAATCTGAATTCGAGTCAAGAGACCCGAGTTCGATCCCCAAGGCTCATAACAATGGGTTTTTTTCAAAAACTTTCGTACGATTTATATTGTTGGCTTAGACATAAAGACAGTGACAGGCTCACGGCCTGTCACGATGTCTCAAAAATATCTTCGGTGGAAAGTGGGCCGAAAGGACTTAAATGTCTACCCCTGTATTGGGAATGGGAATGGCGTGAAGATATTTTTTATATATAAAAAGCTTACCAGATATCTCAGAACAATTTGCGGAACAGTTTTGTTATGATTATCAGCAATCTGAACGAGGACTGGGTCGTCAACGCGCGGAGGCGGGGCGCCAGGCAGTGCCTTTTCGTAGAAAATCGATCCGAAGGGCGTATAAGCCATCACAATGATGTCGTTCTCACAGCAGTACTTCCGCAGCGATGGTTGTTGAATTTGCAAATTTAGCTGTGACAGATTATAATAGATTTAATCTATAAGCATTTGTTGTCACTAAAGACTTTGTGACTCTAAATAAATGAAATAATTATCAAAACTGCAGGGCAGATTATAGTAAAATTTATTCATATAACTTATAATGTATGTGAGATCTGAAACAATTATTTTCTTAACGGATTTTAATTGTAGTTTGTTTGTTTTCAAGAGATATAGGCTGCTATTTTCCTAAAATTAAAAGGATCCCGCTTGGAATTTGATACAATGGACTGACTATGTTACTGGCAGAATCTAGTTTATTTCGAGTATAACTTACCTCAACTTGAACTACTGCCGGTTTTACAGAGGAATTGTTTATAATTCTTTGTATCATGCGCTCATTAAAGTTTGACACTCCTATAGACATGGCAAGACCTAGTTTCTTTGCTTCGATCATGCCTTCCCAAGTTTCCACGAAGTCGGTTAGGTCATATGTGCCGTTCGCCTGAAATCAAGAAACTGTTTCACTCTAGAAATTTATTCCAAAATAGCCAAAAAATCTATAAGGTTTCTTAAATTAGTTATAAATATTATGAAAACTCACAAATTGTCCAACAGGGAAGTGTATGAGATACAGATCCACATAATCTAGGAAAGCTTTCTCAGTGACTCTCGCAATGCTGGCACAACAGCAGAACGTGCGTGCGCGTCGTTCCAAAGCTGTTGAAATAAATTAATAGAAATCTATTTTAATAAAAACTTTCTTCAATTATTATTAATACATTGCGTAATAATATATATATATATATATATATATATATATATATATATATATATATATATATATATATATATATATATATATATATATATATATATATATATATATATATATATATATATATATATATATATATATATATATATATATATATATATATATATATATATATATATATATATATATATATATATATATATATATATATATATATATATATATATATATATATATATATATATATATATATATATATATATATATATATATATATATATATATATATATATATATATATATATATATATATATATATATATATATATATATATATATATATATATATATATATATATATATATATATATATATATATATATATATATATATATATATATATATATATATATATATATATATATATATATATATATATATATATATATATATATATATATATATATATATATATATATATATATATATATATATATATATATATATATATATATATATATATATATATATATATATATATATATATATATATATATATATATATATATATATATATATATATATATATATATATATATATATATATATATATATATATATATATATATATATATATATATATATATATATATATATATATATATATATATATATATATATATATATATATATATATATATATATATATATATATATATATATATATATATATATATATATATATATATATATATATATATATATATATATATATATATATATATATATATATATATATATATATATATATATATATATATATATATATATATATATATATATATATATATATATATATATATATATATATATATATATATATATATATATATATATATATATATATATATATATATATATATATATATATATATATATATATATATATATATATATATATATATATATATATATATATATATATATATATATATATATATATATATATATATATATATATATATATATATATATATATATATATATATATATATATATATATATATATATATATATATATATATATATATATATATATATATATATATATATATATATATATATATATATATATATATATATATATATATATATATATATATATATATATATATATATATATATATATATATATATATATATATATATATATATATATATATATATATATATATATATATATATATATATATATATATATATATATATATATATATATATATATATATATATATATATATATATATATATATATATATATATATATATATATATATATATATATATATATATATATATATATATATATATATATATATATATATATATATATATATATATATATATATATATATATATATATATATATATATATATATATATATATATATATATATATATATATATATATATATATATATATATATATATATATATATATATATATATATATATATATATATATATATATATATATATATATATATATATATATATATATATATATATATATATATATATATATATATATATATATATATATATATATATATATATATATATATATATATATATATATATATATATATATATATATATATATATATATATATATATATATATATATATATATATATATATATATATATATATATATATATATATATATATATATATATATATATATATATATATATATATATATATATATATATATATATATATATATATATATATATATATATATATATATATATATATATATATATATATATATATATATATATATATATATATATATATATATATATATATATATATATATATATATATATATATATATATATATATATATATATATATATATATATATATATATATATATATATATATATATATATATATATATATATATATATATATATATATATATATATATATATATATATATATATATATATATATATATATATATATATATATATATATATATAGTATTATAGAAAGTTAAAATTTATCTAAATCCGACCAAGATATGCCGCCATAGGAAAAAGTGCTTCAGGGATAAAGGTACTTTAGTTTTTAATCTGGATAATAAAATTTGTAATATAGGGAACCCTATCTAAATCCATTCGAAAGATTGTAATTTAAAAATAATAAAGCTTCCATTCATCTGTATGATGACTCGTTCTAAAGAGAGCTCAAGCTGTACAAGATGTAATATCTTTAATATATCTTTAATATATTGTACATTCACGACACCTAGATAGATATCAAACACATTTTTAAATGAAGCCATGTCTTGAAAGGAATAAAAGTGGTATAATTTTATCAGGGCATAAATTATAGATATAGAAATGTGATCACCTGTTCACATATGTTCACATGTAATCACAGGTCCATGTCCTCAGACAGTATGTGATAACCTAAGACAGTATGTGTAAAATAAATACAAATAATAATGCAATAACAATTTTTTATATCAATAAATATCACATTTTAGAACGGGAAAATCGGTAATTATTTAAAATTCTTTGTATCATGCGCTCATTAAAGTTTGACACTCCTATAGACATGGCAAGACCTAGTTTCTTTGCTTCGATCATGCCTTCCCAAGTTTCCACGAAGTCGGTTAGGTCATATGTGCCGTTCGCCTGAAATCAAGAAACTGTTTCACTCTAGAAATTTATTCCAAAATAGCCAAAAAATCTATAAGGTTTCTTAAATTAGTTATAAATATTATGAAAACTCACAAATTGTCCAACAGGGAAGTGTATGAGATACAGATCCACATAATCTAGGGAAAGCTTTCTCAGTGACTCTCGCAATGCTGGCACAACAGCAGAACGTGCGTGCGCGTCGTTCCAAAGCTGTTGAAATAAATTAATAGAAATCTATTTTAATAAAAACTTTCTTCAATTATTATTAATACATTGCGTAATAATACATATATTGACGATCAAGATACCCGAGTTGTTTGGTTCAAAATTCGGATTAGAAAACAAACTTCAATACAGAAAGTTTACAATGATTTCTTGCAAAAGTTATGTACGCATACTGAATTTTCTTAAACAAGGAAGGCTCTCACTCGTTGACTGGGTTAATAGATGCGAAACGTTGGAAAGCTTTATTAGACTAAAATAATAGCTTTATTTCAAAGGGCCGTCCGTTGAAAGGCCGAATGGACCTTTGACAGACAGTATTGAGAAAACGGTCGTGGGACCTTACTACTTTATATTATAGTTACAATGTTGATAACATTTAGTTTGTTTGTTTTCAAGAGATATAGGCTGCTATTTTCCTAAAATTAAAAGGATCCCGCTTGGAATTTGATACAATGGACTGACTATGTTACTGGCAGAATCTAGTTTATTTCGAGTATAACTTACCTCAACTTGAACTACTGCCGGTTTTACAGAGGAATTGTTTATAATTCTTTGTATCATGCGCTCATTAAAGTTTGACACTCCTATAGACATGGCAAGACCTAGTTTCTTTGCTTCGATCATGCCTTCCCAAGTTTCCACGAAGTCGGTTAGGTCATATGTGCCGTTCGCCTGAAATCAAGAAACTGTTTCACTCTAGAAATTTATTCCAAAATAGCCAAAAAATCTATAAGGTTTCTTAAATTAGTTATAAATATTATGAAAACTCACAAATTGTCCAACAGGGAAGTGTATGAGATACAGATCCACATAATCTAGGGAAAGCTTTCTCAGTGACTCTCGCAATGCTGGCACAACAGCAGAACGTGCGTGCGCGTCGTTCCAAAGCTGTTGAAATAAATTAATAGAAATCTATTTTAATAAAAACTTTCTTCAATTATTATTAATACATTGCGTAATAATATATATATTGACGATCAAGATACCGAGTTGTTTGGTAATCTGAATTCGAGTCAAGAGACCCGAGTTCGATCCCCAAGGCTCATAACAATGGGTTTTTTTCAAAAACTTTCGTACGATTTATATTGTTGGCTTAGACATAAAGACAGTGACAGGCTCACGGCCTGTCACGATGTCTCAAAAATATCTTCGGTGGAAAGTGGGCCGAAAGGACTTAAATGTCTACCCCTGTATTGGGAATGGGAATGGCGTGAAGATATTTTTTATATATAAAAAGCTTACCAGATATCTCAGAACAATTTGCGGAACAGTTTTGTTATGATTATCAGCAATCTGAACGAGGACTGGGTCGTCAACGCGCGGAGGCGGGGCGCCAGGCAGTGCCTTTTCGTAGAAAATCGATCCGAAGGGCGTATAAGCCATCACAATGATGTCGTTCTCACAGCAGTACTTCCGCAGCGATGGTTGTTGAATTTGCAAATTTAGCTGTGACAGATTATAATAGATTTAATCTATAAGCATTTGTTGTCACTAAAGACTTTGTGACTCTAAATAAATGAAATAATTATCAAAACTGCAGGGCAGATTATAGTAAAATTTATTCATATAACTTATAATGTATGTGAGATCTGAAACAATTATTTTCTTAACAGTTTTAATTGTAGTTTGTTTGTTTTCAAGAGATATAGGCTGCTATTTTCCTAAAATTAAAAGGATCCCGCTTGGAATTTGATACAATGGACTGACTATGTTACTGGCAGAATCTAGTTTATTTCGAGTATAACTTACCTCAACTTGAACTACTGCCGGTTTTACAGAGGTGTTTATAATTCTTTGTATCATGCGCTCATTAAAGTTTGACACTCCTATAGACATGGCAAGACCTAGTTTCTTTGCTTCGATCATGCCTTCCCAAGTTTCCACGAAGTCGGTTGGAGTCATATGTGCCGTTCGCCTGAAATCAAGAAACTGTTTCACTCTAGAAATTTATTCCAAAATAGCCAAAAAATCTATAAGGTTTCTTAAATTAGTTATAAATATTATGAAAACTCACAAATTGTCCAACAGGGAAGTGTATGAGATACAGATCCACATAATCTAGGGAAAGCTTTCTCAGTGACTCTCGCAATGCTGGCACAACAGCAGAACGTGCGTGCGCGTCGTTCCAAAGCTGTTGAAATAAATTAATAGAAATCTATTTTAATAAAAACTTTCTTCAATTATTATTAATACATTGCGTAATAATACATATATTGACGATCAAGATACCCGAGTTGTTTGGTTCAAAATTCGGATTAGAAAACAAACTTCAATACAGAAAGTTTACAATGATTTCTTGCAAAAGTTATGTACGCATACTGAATTTTCTTAAACAACGAAAGGCTCTCACTCGTTGACTGGGTTAATAGATGCGAAACGTTGGAAAGCTTTATTAGACTAAAATAATAGCTTTATTTCAAAGGGCCGTCCGTTGAAAGGCCGAATGGACCTTTGACAGACAGTATTGAGAAAACGGTCGTGGGACCTTACTACTTTATATTATAGTTACAATGTTGATAACATTTAGTTTGTTTGTATGCTTTATTGTTCACTAGAGAAAAAAAAAGAAATATAAACAATTACTAAATACATAGAGACAAAATCACATACATTGCTCTGTAACTAGCTAAAGGACTTGTATTATGGAATCAGAAACATTGAAGTTATCACAAACACTCAGACCTAAGACAAAGAGAATTATGAAGGAAAGGTTACGAAAGAAAAGAAAAAAACACTTATAAGGTACAAAGGTGGTTTTATCTTAAAGATGGATCTCAGAAGAGAAGATTCTAGAAAGAAAGACTTATGGCTAAGAGTAATGCACAGTACATGACAGCGATAGGTAGTATAAATAATAAACTTTCATACTAATACCTAAATATACTACGCCAATACCTTTCTTTGGTCACCCGGATACTAAATAATGAAGCTCTGAATAACTGACAAGCGCAATAATCTTTATTTTTAGTCTTACCTTAGTAACAATGAATAAATCCTTTCTCTTCACAACTCCTTCGGCAATTTTTCGCTGAACAGCGTTACCTATCTTTAAAAATAAATAAAATATTAATTATTTTAATGTTTTTTTTGTTTTCAGATTTCAATATTTTTTAATTCAAAATTTCGTCTATAGCTAAAATAAGATAAAGGAAAATCGCAGTGGAGATGCGACCTCTTCGTACAATAAGCGACGGATACCGCATGTGATACTATTATTTATATAATATATTATTATAAATTATTGAAAATTATACAACAAAATATTTTATTTATTTAAAGTATTAAACAATACTTTAATGAAATGCCACCCAATCCCCAAGTAAGTAGGTAAGTTCAATCCCCAAGTTACCTCTCGTTCCAATGCGTTTTTCAAAACTTATGTACGATTTAAATCGTTGGCTTGGACATAAAGACAGCGACAGGCTCTCCACCTTTCTGGCCTGTCTGGACCTCTGTGTTCCCCAATATTGGGAATAGCGGAAATATTTTTTTAAATAATACTCTTTTACCGGTTCCTCGGTTCCGTAGTGTACGCCAGTATCGATCACACGGTAACCGGCGTCTATTGCCCACGCAACGGCCCTCTCTGACTCCTCGGGTACCGCTCTGAATGCATAGGTCTAAAAAATAATAAATAGTTGAATTAGTCGAACGGTTCGTTGGGTTAGGCGCAGTGGAGTTTAGAGAGAAAATGTACATGCGACTGGTCGAAGCCGCTTGTGATAAGAGAGCTTTTTCTTTTCTCGCTTTCTCTACTTTTTTTATTATGGAGTCTATTTATAGCACAAAAACCTCATTGTAAAGGCTGATCGTTGGTTGCCTCTCTGATAGTAGTGGATTAGCAGTAGTAGTAGTAGTCTGATAGTAGCAGCTTTACGCTGATTGATGGGAGATTAGCAACAATGTCTACGGTGCGAAGCTTCTGGTATCGCTATCGCCAATCCGCTTGCGCAAGTGCAAACACATGTATTTGTATGTGATTTAGAGGCCGTCAAGTGAGTAAGAGAGATGCCTAACATATCACAGAGCGAAATATTAAGTGTTGTTAAGAAAAAAATAAAGGATAATATTTAATATCTCAAGTCTGTAACGCTTTAGCAGGTAAAGACTTTTGTTTTGATCGGCCTTAAGTTAGCCTTAAGTGAAGGTAATTTTCTTAATAATCATGAAATGCCTAAAAGAAACGAAAACAGTAATAGTCACTTATTACTGTAAAATATTCACATTCGGTTCAAAATTACAAACAATCTCTCAGATTTCTGGAAGATTCTTGCAATTTTATAAGAGGTAGAGCCAAACGGCAAATTTTGTTACTGCACAAATGTGTCGGTGCGATTGGCCAACACGAAATACAAGCCTGAAGAAGAGGCATCTTGTGTTTCTGACACATATTCCAATCTTCCCCTTTCCCTTTTTTACTTCTCCGTTCCCAATACTTTTCTTTAAGGTAGCCTCAGCACCCACAGACCTTCTAGCACAGTACTTGTCGGTAATCACTTACCGGCAGCTGGACCAATTGCTAGTTCGCTATCTTTTCCTATAAATAAATTACCCCATGATCTGTTGAAATAAAATTAATAAGATAGATATATGACGAGAAAACAATAAATATTCTGTGACAGCGTATACAAACCGTGTTATACATTCCAAACCAAGTGCCTAATCCAATCGCCGGCATTTGACGTCCATCGTTAAGCCTGTACGTCGGAACTGCTGAACTGGAGATGCTCTGAAATATGTAGTTATTATTTTATGTATAATAATATTAATTAATATATGTAGAATAATCATAATGGACAAACATCAACTCTAAGCCTGGTATTAGATGACCAAATCAAATCAAATAATTTATTCATCCATATAAGTAACATACTCTTACATTATATTCATCCATTGTTCACCACCGTTTTTTAACGAGGTCCCTCTAATGGAAAAGGCGAGCGACACTCCGAATTTTATTGATTTTTAAAGCATATTTATGCTGAACTTTTATGTGATTAAATTAAAGAAAAAAATCATGTCAGTTGACGTTTTAAAACATTTCTTCTCTTTAATTTAATCACAGGAAATTGAAATTTCATCGTTATATAACTAGAAACAGCATGAAAACTCAATTCCAAGGGGTTACTATAATAATAAATAAATAAAAAATATCTTCACGCAATTCCCAATACAGGGGAAGACAGAGGTCTAGTCTAGACAATTTAGTCCCTCTGACCCACCTTCCACCGAAGATATTTTCGGGACAACGTGACAGGGGTTACTATCATTAATGTTATACTTGTAATTTATAGTACAACAAACTTTTTTATGAGATTTTCTTTAAAACAGTTTTTGGACCTGTTAATAGGTAGGCTTTGCACATTTATTGGGATTTTGTTGTACAAGCGTATACACCCCATGAGTTACTTAGTCGATGATGTCTTGTAACTGACTCTGAATTCGGATCAGTGATTGAAGGCTTGTTTAAGTGAATTTTTCGAAACTTGAGTACGATTTGTTAAAGTTAGTAGGCGAGTCGTGTTCCTTTGGTCGATTTCGACTACAATGAAAATTACTGAATGCAGTTGTCAGCGGGCGATACCATAGTAAATTCCTTCAGTCCTTCATCTTTGCCTAATTACAATAGATCCAAACCCATATCCTAATGTACTATAATTTGTCCAAGGTTTGTGCTGTGTTAGCACAAACATTAATCCGCGATTTATATTTGTGCCTCGGATTAGATTTATACCCAGGGCTCATGCAGCCCGGCATACTAACTACTAACGCGCTACTGTCTATGCCAGCGTTCCCAGACATTTTTAGTTCCCTGCACATGTACTACTTACTGGTTGAGTAATTTGCCATGGCGTCCATGTCTACATACTTTTAGGGGAGGAATGTGCCATTATTTTTCGAATTTTCCACATCTTTATAAGCAAAATATTATTCAAATTCAAGATTTAGCCAGTTTTTGTATTGTAGTAGGGTGAAAAAGAAGCTAATAGTTCACATGATGTTGATCAAGTGACAACTGCAGCCCATTTATACATACAAGCGACTTAAAAAGATTCACGTTCATACAAAAAAACACAATATTCTTATACTGTTTTCTTCAGTATATTCCCAATACTGGGGTGGAAAGAGGTTCAGATATTTCAACCCTTTCCTTTCAACCACCTTTCACCGAAGATATTTTTTAGATATCAAGATGAATGAATGAAGAGGATAGAGGACTTAGTTACACTGGGTCTCGAATCTTTATTAAACCGGAACACAACAGTTTTTACCCGCTATTTGGCATCAGAAATGGGCAAAAGCGTGGAACTGTCCTAAGTAATTCCTAGGCAGAGAAGGAGTCTACCACCCTCAAATTTGTAATGATATACATTCCAAACTCTTCAAAATGAATCTACAAAATTCAAAATTCAACCATTAAGAATTTAACAATTACTAAAACTAGACTTACTGAAATAAGTGACAATGTTAAAAACACAATCGCATTTGTAGCCGACATCTCGCGAAGATGGCGATACGAGATATTGCAGCCACCGCTATCTTACGGAGCTGTTTAATGGGACTGAGCATGGTGACTGCTATTTATAGGTGGTTGATAATTTGGCATTGTACTGATAAGCAGTTTTGATGTACTTAAGCAAATAATAAAAACAGAAATAGCTCTAAGATTTGGTGCTCGCTTTCATTTCGAATTGAATAGGTTGAATCTATCGGCGTAAGAATATATCATTACGTCTTTGGCTATCGACAGATGACGCGTTAACCGTGGCGAAGGCCGATTTCGGGCATAAGCTGCCAAGCGTGGCGATTGTGGCAAATTCTCCCTTATGGGAGAGGCCTATGAGCTGAAGTGGGTTTCTATGTTATGCATGTCATTTTCAACTTACATACTTGGCATTATTTTATTGCAATCTCATAATTCTGCGTGTGAAAGAGTTATACAGTCAATTTATAGAAATAAGATGGAATGTCTTACGTCTCGTTATTGTACTGGTTCTCCATGGTTTTCATTCCAAAACATACGAATACTTATACTTTGGCGCTAGGGTAGGGTGGTAGTGTTATTGACCTTGTCGTAACTAGGCAGGGACAGAACCTAATTAAGTTTACGGGAACGTAAAATAATTTTTTAAAAACCAATTACAAACTATTTAAAACTACTTAACGTGTTGACATCCACTTCTGTTAAGACGTTATAACAGAAGTGAATGTTAACACGATCTCATCTCACCATGCAACCAAAAGTGCTGCCAATATGTAATTTAAAACTTAGCTTGTTCAGTCTTCTCTAATTACTAGTATACATTCTAAAATCCAAGGGTATTTTCTCCAGAGATGTTTTGAAATACCCAAGAAACAAATAGATGAACTGCAAACAACAATTAGTAACAGATTCCTACCAAGTCCAACATTCTTTATAAAATAAGAAGAAAGGCCAAATAATTGGGTTTGCCCACTCATATTAGTGCGGGCAAGTAATAAATTTGTGGTTCTACTTTTAACTTTGACCATCATATTTATTGATGTTATGAAAAATCGTTGAAAGCACTGTTTGTTTTAGAAACAAATTACACAAATTGTATCGCATGTGTTATGTGATAAAATCAATAAATAATAATAAAATAAATCTAATAAGAATGAAATGAATATAAAGATAAAATCAATCTATTAAGTCACTACAACTAAGTGGTTGGATGTTCGGAAGTCGGGAGTCAACAGACGCAAGTTCAATCCCCAAGGCTCGTACTAATGTGTTTTTTTTTTCAAAACTTATGTACGATTTATATCGTTGGCTTGGACATAAAGACCGTCCGGTTACGTTGACCAAAAATGTCTTCGGTGGAAGGTGGGTCGAAATGACTGATGGTTTTTATAATGTAATAAATACAATAAAAGTTTACAATAAAAGGTTTAAAGTAAAATTAAAAAAATATATATTTCTTTACATTATACTGTAAGCAAATGAGATTAGTTTTGACTTTCTTTTATCGTAGAATATGTCACCTTTTGACAAGAGTCAACAAATTTGTTAATTATACTGCAATGATTTGCTCCAAAAAAGATAGCAGAGAGCACATAAACTGAATATTTATAAACAAAATGTTAAAACAGGCGTTTCTATACTTAAGGGTAAACATAGCTATGTCAAAACATGAGCGACTTCTTATCCGAAAAGCAGTTAAATCCGTTCAAATGGTAACAAACATACGAGACATACACACACACACAAACTTTCGGGTTCATAATATAAGTAGGAACTATTTATAATATCATGCACTAAGTCAAGCTATGAGAAACGATCTTAACATTCCCTAAGAAAAGCTGTAGATATTTTCAAGTCTATTATAACATTTAAATAAGTACACGAGCTTGTTTCTAGCAGCAAACTAGTTATTCTACTTTTCACCCATTCAGCCGTAAACGATTAGCGCTCTCCTTAAATAATTTATAAAATAAAAGACAGAATTTCAAAGATTAAGTTAATTCATATCTTAAGATTATTCAAACTCTAAATCCTGTAGGGTCAAGTATTTGCTTCTAATTATACATATTGTAGAAAACAAGTTCTTCGCCATGTACTCTGAAATTTTATCCCACTGTGCCATTGAAATTTTGTATGTAGTGCAATTTTCAAAAAAAGAAAAGGAAAAGAATTTATATGTATATATATAATATTATATTGGCACAGAATTTATGTGTATATTTAAGACACGGTAGCCGAGTGTTTGAGTGTTTGGAGTCATGAGACCCGAGTTTGATCCACAGGTTTTTTCAAAAACTTATGTACGATTTATATCGTTAGCTTGGACATAAAGACCGTCCAGTTACGTTGACCAAAAAATGTCTTCGGTGGAAGGTGGGTCAGAAATGACTGATGGTTTTTATAATGTAATAAATACAATAAAAGTTTACAATAAAAGGTTTAAAGTAAAATTAAAAAAATATATATTTCTTTACATTATACTGTAAGCAAATGAGATTAGTTTTGACTTTCTTTTATCGTAGAATATGTCACCTTTTGACAAGAGTCAACAAATTTGTTAATTATACTGCAATGATTTGCTCCAAAAAAGATAGCAGAGAGCACATAAACTGAATATTTATAAACAAAATGTTAAAACAGGCGTTTCTATACTTAAGGGTAAACATAGCTATGTCAAAACATGAGCGACT
Source organism: Sericinus montela (assembly GCA_029286605.1). Taxonomy (NCBI): domain Eukaryota; kingdom Metazoa; phylum Arthropoda; class Insecta; order Lepidoptera; family Papilionidae; genus Sericinus; species Sericinus montela. The sequence continues at coordinate 72,261 of JAGSMR010000045.1, forward strand.
TCTTATCCGAAAAGCAGTTAAATCCGTTCAAATGGTAACAAACATACGAGACATACACACACAAACTTTCGGGTTCATAATATAAGTAGGAACTATTTATAATATCATGCACTAAGTCAAGCTATGAGAAACGATCTTAACATTCCCTAAGAAAAGCTGTAGATATTTTCAAGTCTATTATAACATTTAAATAAGTACACGAGCTTGTTTCTAGCAGCAAACTAGTTATTCTACTTTTCACCCATTCAGCCGTAAACGATTAGCGCTCTCCTTAAATAATTTATAAAATAAAAGACAGAATTTCAAAGATTAAGTTAATTCATATCTTAAGATTATTCAAACTCTAAATCCTGTAGGGTCAAGTATTTGCTTCTAATTATACATATTGTAGAAAACAAGTTCTTCGCCATGTACTCTGAAATTTTATCCCACTGTGCCATTGAAATTTTGTATGTAGTGCAATTTTCAAAAAAAGAAAAGGAAAAGAATTTATATGTATATATATAATATTATATTGGCACAGAATTTATGTGTATATTTAAGACACGGTAGCCGAGTGTTTGAGTGTTTGGAGTCATGAGACCCGAGTTTGATCCACAGGTTTTTTCAAAAACTTATGTACGATTTATATAATGGGCTTGGGCATAAAGACGGCGACGGGTTAACCACTCGTCACGTTGCCAATAATGTTTGCGGTGAAAGGTGGGTCCACAGGGCTCTATTGTCTAGACCTCTGTCTAACCCAATATTGGGGAATTTGTTAACTAAGTTGTTAACTAACTAAAATTTTTACTTGTATTAGGAGGTGGTGGTAGGTCCGTTAACTTTCTTTGTGAAGTTTTTTTTGGTGTTTTCTTTTTTGTGTCATATTAAGATATTACTTAGCGTATAGCTTTGAAATTTATGCATACAATTGAGAGTCGAAAGTTGAATGGTACCTCCATTCGACTTTCGACTCCGAGAGGAAAATTTTGTGTTTTTCGAAACTTATGAACGGTTTGTATCATTGACTTGGACACCAAGAAGACGACAGGCCCGTCACGTTGTCCCAAAGAGGCTTGATGAAATGTGTGTCCTATTCCAATTGTCTTAACTTCTGTCTATCCCAGTAATGGGAATGCGTGAAGAATAAAAAGCATGTGTACTGATACTTATATGACTGTTGGAACAAACTGTGATATATTTTGAAAACACCAGTTTTCTAGTCGTAATTTATAGAAAAAAAATGTAGAGAAGGAATCTAACGTAAGTTGGTAAGTTAATAAGAGAAAAATGCGTTTTAATTAAATCGTTTGCATCTTTTTAATTATAAAGAACACACTTTTTGCGTGTTGTGCCTACGTGACGTCGTACAATACCTAATTTCGCTGTCTCGCTCCAACAATCTCAAGACCAAAAAAGCTCCAGGAGCTAATGGTATCTCCAACAAGCTGCTCAATGCCGTTCCTAACGCCCTTCTCTTGCTTTTAGTAGCAATCTTCAATTTTAGTAGCCCTTCTCTCCAGTAGCACTTTCCCGGACGCCTGGAAGAAGGCTCACATTATTGGCATCCAAAAACCTGGAAAGCCTAAAACCCAGGCCTCGAGTTACCGACCCATAAGCATCCTCAGTTCCCTGGGTAAAATCTATGAACGCGTCATCATCACTAGACTGAATGACTGTGTTAAATCTCTTAATATAATTCCCGATGAGCAGTTTGGTTTTCGAACCAAACACTCTTGCACACAGCAAGTGCACCGCCTCACGGAGCACATACTCGAGAGCCTCAACCGACCCAACACCTACAAAATAGTGGGGACCCTATTTTTCGACGTCGCGAAGGCATTTGTCAAAGTCTGGCACAACAGCTGTTGCATCAAGCACAGCATGCTAAAAAGTGCCAGACAGACTTGTACACATCATACAAGACTACATGTCAAATCGCACCTTTCGCTTAAAAATGGGGGTCCTATCCGATAGTAGACCCTGGTATTCCTGGCTGGTATTCCACAGGGTTCGGTACTCTCCCCGAACCCATACTCGCTATACACCAGCGATATCTCTAAGACAGCTAGAGGAGTTGGCACTGTTCATGACAACACCACCCTATTCACCACCGATTCGAGTTTATGCAATATCTACATCCGTCTCCGGTACGCGATAAGTGTGCTAAGCCACTGGTTTCGGACTTGGAGAATTGATGTGAACCCTGAAAAAGCCAGTCCGTAGTCTTCTCTAGGAAGAGTTCCCCAGAAAACCTTCTCGCGCTAAGCGCATAATCCAATCGAAGTTTCAAAGGAAATAACCATGATTGACAAACCTATTCCATGGGTTAAAAAGGAAAAATTTATATGTATATATATAATATTATATTGGCACAGAATTTATGTGTATATTTAAGACACGGTAGCCGAGTGTTTGAGTGTTTGGAGTCATGAGACCCGAGTTTGATCCACAGGTTTTTTCAAAAACTTATGTACGATTTATATAATGGGCTTGGGCATAAAGACGGCGACGGGTTAACCACTCGTCACGTTGCCAATAATGTTTGCGGTGAAAGGTGGGTCCACAGGGCTCTATTGTCTAGACCTCTGTCTAACCCAATATTGGGAATTTGTTAACTAAGTTGTTAACTAACTAAAATTTTACTTGTATTAGGAGGTGGTGGTAGGTCCGTTAACTTTCTTTGTGAAGTTTTTTTTGGTGTTTTCTTTTTTGTGTCATATTAAGATATTACTTAGCGTATAGCTTTGAAATTTATGCATACAATTGAGAGTCGAAAGTTGAATGGTACCTCCATTCGACTTTCGACTCCGAGAGGAAAATTTTGTGTTTTTCGAAACTTATGAACGGTTTGTATCATTGACTTGGACACCAAGAAGACGACAGGCCCGTCACGTTGTCCCAAAGAGGCTTGATGAAATGTGTGTCCTATTCCAATTGTCTTAACTTCTGTCTATCCCAGTAATGGGAATGCGTGAAGAATAAAAAGCATGTGTACTGATACTTATATGACTGTTGGAACAAACTGTGATATATTTTGAAAACACCAGTTTTCTAGTCGTAATTTATAGAAAAAAAATGTAGAGAAGGAATCTAACGTAAGTTGGTAAGTTAATAAGAGAAAAATGCGTTTTAATTAAATCGTTTGCATCTTTTTAATTATAAAGAACACACTTTTTGCGTGTTGTGCCTACGTGACGTCGTACAATACCTAATTTCGCTGTCTCGCTCCAACAATCTCAAGACCAAAAAAGCTCCAGGAGCTAATGGTATCTCCAACAAGCTGCTCAATGCCGTTCCTAACGCCCTTCTCTTGCTTTTAGTAGCAATCTTCAATTTTAGTAGCCCTTCTCTCCAGTAGCACTTTCCCGGACGCCTGGAAGAAGGCTCACATTATTGGCATCCAAAAACCTGGAAAGCCTAAAACCCAGGCCTCGAGTTACCGACCCATAAGCATCCTCAGTTCCCTGGGTAAAATCTATGAACGCGTCATCATCACTAGACTGAATGACTGTATTAAATCTCTTAATATAATTCCCGATGAGCAGTTTGGTTTTCGAACCAAACACTCTTGCACACAGCAAGTGCACCGCCTCACGGAGCACATACTCGAGAGCCTCAACCGACCCAACACCTACAAAATAGTGGGGACCCTATTTTTCGACGTCGCGAAGGCATTTGTCAAAGTCTGGCACAACAGCTTTATTTATAAACTGTATGCTAAAAAAGTGCCAGACAGACTTGTACACATCATACAAGACTACATGTCAAATCGCACCTTTCGCTTAAAAATGGGGGTCCTATCCGATAGTAGACCCTGGTATTCCTGGCTGGTATTCCGCAGGGTTCGGTACTCTCCCCGAACCCATACTCGCTATACACCAGCGATATCTCTAAGACGGCTAGAGGGGAGTTGGCACTATTCGCTGACAACACCACCCTATTCACCACCGATTCGAGTTTATGCAATATCTACATCCGTCTCCGGTACGCGATAAGTGTGCTAAGCCACTGGTTTCGGACTTGGAGAATTGATGTGAACCCTGAAAAAAGCCAGTCCGTAGTTCCCCAGAAAACCTTCTCGCGCTAAGCGCATAATCCAATCGAAGTTTCAAAAGGAAATAACCATGATTGACAAACCCATTCCATGGGTTAAAAAGGGGAAGTACCTAGGTGTCATTCTAGACCGTAGGTTATCCTTCGAAAAACGCATTAAATATGTTAGAGATAAAGCGTCCTTCTTTTCCGATCGACTTTACAAAATGTCGCTAAGACATAAAATGCTATTATACAAGACCTGTGTTCGGCCTATGATAATGTCCTATGCGTGTGTAGCCTTCGCGCACGCACCTAAGTCATATCGGAAAATACTCCAAGTTATCCAAAACAGATTCTTGAGGCGTGCTACAAACGCACCCCAATACATGAGGATCGCCGATCTCCACAGAGACTCTCTGTCTGTGGCCCCCGGGGCCGCTCATATTGGGCACTTCACAAAACTTGTACGCAAACACCGTATAGGCGTCCTAACTGAGAGCTATACGGTGTCCGCGTACTAGTTTTTTAAATATCAACTTACTGGTAGCTATCTAATGTCTTCGAGTGAAGAATTCCAGAGCAGTGAAGCCTGAATGGTAAAGGAGTGACCAACGAAATATTGTTTGCTGTTTCGAAAGCCGTACGTAAAGAGAGCGAGAGATAGAGAATAAATAAAGGTATAATTAAGAGATGTAAGGCATTTCTTAATCCAAACGCAACTACAGCTTCGACTGATTGATGAAGTTGATTATAGTACTATTGTTGTCCACTGTGGAATATACTTCAAAGAATATCTAAGGAAGAATCGATTTGTGTGCGTGTCAGTGTTTGGGATTTAGGTTTGGCTCAATAGCTGCTGACCTGCTGCGTGACATTTAGAGATAAATCTGTAAACCTTTCTTCATTATAAAACAATTTTATTCAGTGGAGCAATTAAAATAATTATCATCCTCTTTATCTTTATAGCAATTTAAATGTATACGAATCATGTTTATCAGTCTAATATAGTATTATCAACTGTTTAAATAACTCGCAGTTTTAAACCACCTGACAAGATATTTTGCAGTCAAATGTATATAAGTACTAAATAACAGATTCGAGTGTCTCTACTGCTCTGTGCGAGCAGTCTGCTAGAGATGTCTTTAACAAGAGCAGTTGCATTTTTCGCTTTTTCGCTTGTTTCAGTAAGTAATATTTCATAATGAATTACTACATTTTACTGCTAAACGAAGGCCACTTCAATAAACATTACTTATCTTATCTTGAAAAGTGAATTGTGACCCTTCCATTCATTTTCACAATTCACTTTTTAAGATTATAGGGGATCATAGTTTGTGACTGACTGACGTAAGTGATCCTAGCTATAATACGTTTAAATGCCTAGACCCCTAAACCGATTGTAAAAAATTCCTTCTCCAATAGAATGCTTCATTATCAGCGAGTAACATGGACACTATTTTTTAAATTAAATTTGAATTTTCTACGAAAATTACAATAATATAATCTAAGGTATTAAAAATTGGCTTTTAAAGTAATTATCTATTTTGCGCCATTTTGTTGTTTATTTGAAAATTAGGTTATTATGGAGATACCTTTGACACTAAACATTCAACTATTTGATAACCTCCGTTGAGGTATCGCTATCTCTCAAATACTGGGTTCGATTCCCAGTCGGGTCAATGTTGAGCTCCTTTTTCAACATTTTCTCGTGTCGGGGTTTTTGTGGTGCTTTTTTTTTGTTTTCAAGTCCATAACACTAGTGCGTTTAGTTTAGTGATGTTGATCCTATCTATGTATATATTTATTTAATTAAGAATTAAAAAAAAATATGTCTAAGTGCAAAAATTAAATACCGGCGCAACTAAGTAAATAAGATCAGCTTATTGTTCAATTCAGAATAGCATCAACCTTTCCTAGTTGTTTGAGAAATAATTATTTAATAATTTTATTTACTTTCAATAGTTTTTGCAATTTATCTAAAGTCATAGACGCGAGTAAAAGCTAGTTGTTTCATGGTATTTTTATTTTTAATGCTATTAACAGTTTTATTGAATTTAGTAACGGTTTTGCTTTAGAGTAGTTTAATACAACGGTCGAATTGTGGATTAGCTCACATTGTCTTTTAGCACTCCATACCATGGATTATTCTAAGAGGCTATTGGAGCTTATTTATATTAGACCACTATTGCCATACAAACAGGTATATTGCAAACAGGTCTCCGTTTGATCTAAACTATTCATCTATAGACGCCTTGCGCGTCTATATATGAATAGTTTTTTCTTCATCTCATCCATTAGTTTTAGAAAATATCATTACATTTACATGCGAGATAGACTCCCGATATCGCTAAAGAGACTGTAGCACCACTAAAATTGCGTCTCAATTGAAGGCTTTCTCATAGTCCACATACTTTAGTCACTATGGTAAATTGCACTATTCGGTCTTCTGTACAAACTAACGAAGACTATGTATGTGGTTTATGGTACTACAGCATTTTCCCGTTCTTTGAAGAACACGCTTTAGAAGTAGTTCTGCTATGGTTGATGGAAATTAACAGATTCTGAAGGAGTACAAGTAACGGTTTCCCATCCGCTTTTAGAAGCGCAGCCATAATTCCGTCCTCACCCGGCGCCTTGTAGTTTTAAGGCTATTTAAGAGTCATCCTAATCTCGCTCAGACTAATGTCTGGGATAACATTGGAGTAGTGTCGGGTAAGCTTGGCTCTTGGGTCACTGAACACACTAAAGTGTGGTAGCAGCTAACTCAATCGATTCTCTTCAGTTTGTGGTAATACGTGAAAAGAATATTTCACGATGTCAGTGATAGTTAAATAACTTTAAAGTGGCCAGAAAATTCTCTACTCCTCATCATAACTTTAGTTTACTTTATTTTTATGTTTATAATGTTTCTCATAACATTTATTAACTTTCAGAGCAGCTGCGCTTTCACGGTTGTTCCCACGTACCAACTCAACGATGGACGGGAGATGCCGGCCATCGGCTTAGGCACTTGGTTTGGAATGATTAACACGGTTGGTATCTTATGAATATATTTGTAGATATGTTTTTCCACATTCTCGTGTTAGTTTCTAAGTTATCTGCTATTTGCTAAATGTTATTCTTTCAAGAAAACACCTGTGTTAGTTAAGTATAAGGCAGTATAGGGTATAAGAGTAAGTATTTATTGAAAAGTTTGGGTGAATGCGTTTTCCCCTATCATTCGATCCCCATTGGACCGTTTGTTTACTAGCTGGTTATGCTAAAACTATCAAACAACATGACCAATAAGACAAATAGAGGTACATTTCTCTTTACACTACTGCCGTTTTGTGCCCGTTTTTTTTTTTTATTTTCTCGTATTTCCCAAATTGGAGTAGTCTGAGATCTAGACAAATTAATCTTTTCGACCCACATTTCATCGGTTATTATGAGCGATTATTATGTTTATTATGAGCCTGTCGCCGTCTTAATATACTCGCCAACTGTTAAATTTATTAAATACATATATATATATATATATATATATATATATATATATATATATATATATATATATATATATATATATATATATATATATATATATATATATATATATATATATATATATATATATATATATATAAATAGGTAAATATTCATATATACATTATGATACGATATGATGATACATAAAAATGTGAATCATAATTTCGAAATAATAAGATAATGCGGAATGAGTTAGGTATGATGGACATCTAATTGATTTAAATGGAAAGCAGAAGAAGAGAATAAGAGACAGCAATGAGTGATAAAATCTTGAAGTATTTATTCACTTCTACCATTATCGCACTATGAACTGCAAACATGTTTTATGGGATTAGAGTCAAAAACAGTAAGCAGCATACAGCAATTCACCAGATGGTAATTGGCCACTACAGCCTATGGTTGCAAATTACTTCAAAATAATTTTTCTGGTGTATAGTATCAGTCAGGCCTCAAAATAAATGTCTAATAGCCTGCAATCACACTGGCTCCCTATACCTTTCACATCGGAACACTGCTCTTAATATGCATGGATAAATTAGGGACAACATCATATTCTTTGCTCTGAACCTATAGTTAGTAACAAAGCACTTGTGTTATGAATTCAGCAATAAAGAATATTATTTATTTATTTATTTATCTTCACGCACAATCCCTGACGGGGTAGCCAGAGAACAGATCGCCAAGTGTCACGATCCCTACATACTTCTTTCGCTTCTTTCAGATTCATCATCTTCTTCATACATGCACGTCTAGGTATCCGAGTACTCTTGACCCTCCTCTCTTCGAGCAATTTGCTCACATGGTCTTCGAAAGTTAATCTCGGTCTACCTCGACACCTTTAATATTAACTTTCGCGCTATATATTTTCTTCACCATTCGGTCTTCACTCATTCGCTCAACGTGCCCAAAAATCGAAGCACGCCCTTATCCATTTTTGAGACAAGGTCATCTTTCAAACCTGCCATATTGCGAATCTCTTCGTTTCGCTTTCGGTCGGCCATGGTAAGGCCGCACATTTTACGAAGAGATCGCATCTCTACTGCATTCAACCTGCTTTTATGCTTCTTCTGGCATACCCAGGTTTCGCTGCCATATAACAAAGTCGGTACCAACACTGCGTTATGTATTGCAAGGCGTGCACTTTTCACAACGCCTTGCCTTTTGATTAACGCAGTCAGGGCACCATTGACTTTGTTCCCGGCAGCGACACGCCTGTCCACATCTAAATCACATCTTCCATCCCGGCTAAACGCACTCCCCAAGTATACAATTTCATTCACCTGTTCTAGACATTCCTGATTTACCCAAATTTCGCACTTCGTTCTTTCTTCGTCCCTTTCAAATACCAGAACCTTAGCAATAAAGAAGGTACCATAAAAACCCAACCCAACTCGAGACGATGTAGAAAAAGTGCTTTTCTATTAACCCGTCTAGAAATCGAACCCGAGATCCGAGAGCTATACCGTGAAAACCGGTATGTGCGCCGCTCGTCCATGGGGGTCATCTTTGGCGTCAGGAAATGTGTAAGGTATTACTATTATTATCCTAGGAGACGACTAAAATTTTGATTTGGAACTAAATTTCTAACCGAGGAAGTCCCGCTGCAGAGCAGTTACGTAACGTACACTTATCAGTTATTATGTATTATAACAGTTATGCGGGCTTAATGTCCGCGACATCTACTGATAACGTTCGTTATTTATTTTAAGTTTTTTTTTCATTTTATGCACCTTATTTAATGAAAGTTTAAATAATTGTATTCACTCATTATTAGTTAGGTTTATAATTCACAATTCAGATTAGATTTACATTTCAGAAATTTCTTTTCGATCTTTACGATAATTATTTTATTTTAAAATGTTTGCGACATATGAAAATCATCTGGAATTATTAATAATGATTAAGTTAACTTAATCATTCTTAATAATTCCAGATGATTTTCACATCATCACAACATCATTTACAATGTTTTAAAAAAAATGTTTTTAAATATCTTCACGCAATTCCCAATACAGGGGTAGACAGAGATCTAGTCTAGACATTTTAAGTCCATTCGACCCACCTTCCACCGAAGATATTTCCGGGACAACGTGACAGGTGGTGAGCCCGTCGCCGTCTTTATGTCCAAGCCAACGATATAATTCGTACATAAGTTTTTGAAAAACCCATTGGTAAAAGCCTGCCACCGGTCTTACGAACTCGGGTCTCTTGACTCGAAATTCTGACCGCCCATCCACTCGGCTATCGTGACTTTTCATCTATTGGAATTAATAGAATATTGTGTTCATGGAGCCTTTGTGGTGTTGGTGGTTCATACAATGTGCGGAGCATGCAATATAAACCGCTACCACAACACAGGCTCTCACCAGGTGCATGCGGAGTTGTGCAATATAATTATATAATAACTTCTCAATAAATAATTAATTTCTACTACGTAACGTCTGAGTCTATTATCAACATTTACTTAGACACACGCAGTAAAACCGGTGCCCGAGGAAACGGAGCGAGCAGTAGGCTGGGCCATTGACGCGGGCTATCGCCTGATTGATACAGCTGTAATCTACGGAACCCAGGAACCGGTGAGGCAATATATTTTTTAAAATGATCTTCACGACAATTGTGTATGGGTAATAAGATGATACGTTTGGTCTTTATTCGTATTTATACCTCATACCATTAAAAGTGTATTTTTTCGGTATTTGTTGTACTTTTTTATATAGAACCTGGATTATATGCCAACAATCCACCTGATGCTAAGTGGACGTTGCATATTCACATTGCTATACGAGTACGAGACAGAGGTGTGTACAGTTAAATACTTTACTGTCATAATATGTCATAACAGGACATACATGACGTATGGATATATGTGTATATTAGTGGTCTGTTCAGTGATCGAAATTCGACTTCGACTTATAAAAGTATTCCACATTGTCTTCAAAGTTTTTTTCCTGACTTGATCGGAAATTGAAATCGTGACCTCAGAACTGACGACACCTAGAAAACCGGTGCGTACGCCACTCGACCACGTAAGTCAATATTTTATGTTTTTATATCTCACGCAATTTCCCATACTGGAGAAGGTAAAGATCTAGCCGATGAAGTCTTTTCGACCAACTTTTCACCGAAATTTATTACTTAGTAAAATATATTTCATCGTGATGGCGATTACTTAACAAACGGATACAAAGTTTTCTTCTCGCATATTATATACATATTTTTTTTTTAGATAGGGAAAGCTGTTCAAAGAAAAATCGCTGAAAGAGCTATCAAGAGGGAAAATTTATTCATCGTTACAAAGGTTTGATTTGAAATTGATATTTAGATTATAGCTAAGTTATTTCTCTGATCACATTTCATTCAAGAAAAAATTTTACCATACTTTTCATTATCCTTCCGCCTGTAAAATTCAGTTATTTCATTAGATTGTGTGAGCACATTATCATATTCAATTTGTCCAAATGTTTTATAGTCTGTAAGTAAAAAATCAATTTCAGAATATAAGACGCTCACATTGATTGTGGGATATCAGAGATTTTGTTTTTAACATTTCCACAGCTATGGAACGACGCTCACGCCCGGAATGCGGTAGTGCCAGCATTGAGAGAGTCTTTAAGGAACCTTTCTTTGGATTATGTGGATCTGTATCTCATACACTTCCCAATTGGACAATTTGTAAGTTTTCTAAATAATTAGAATAAATATAAATTTATATTTAATTTTTACATTGTAGTTAAAAAAGATTAGATTTAATAATTTTTTTCTGTTAGGTGTTGTCAGTGTAAATATGTACCACCCCCCTTTTTTCGCGTGTGTAAGATACGACAAAACCGGTAAAAAGTGGGCAGTCTGGTGATGTTAGCAACAGCTAATGCTAGAATCGAAAAATGTCTCTACTGTCTTAATACTTCAAGGTTTATTTTTTATTTTTTATTAGATTTTAATTAACTAGATTAAAGAAGATTAAAATTAGAGAAGATTAAATTTACCACTAAAAATATCTTAATTCTATTTTAAGGCGAACGGCACGTATGACCTTACCGACTATGTAGAGACTTGGGAGGGAATGATTGAAGCCAAGCGGCAAGGCCTTGCGAGGTCTATTGGAGTGTCAAATTTTAACGCGCACATGATAGAAAGAATTATCAAGAATACTTGCGTTAAACCAGCTGTAGCACAGTTTGAGGTATGACTTATAAATTCATAACCAGTTACTTATTTGTATATGGGAGAGACAGGAGGTGACTTTGGCTATTGTGCAGATGAGCTGCGTAGAGTATTGTGCTTCTGAGCTCAAACCGCATCCCGTGAGTGAAATAACCAAAGGCCCATTGTAATTCCTCATTGATACCGACAGCTCACCGACAAATCGGCGGCAACTTTTCTGGTGTTTCTCGTGGTTCTGAAGTGCTTGTATGCTTTGAATGCTTGACATAATTTTAAGATGTTTAAAATCTATTATATATATATGTCAAACGTTAAAGGGAAATGATATGGGAAGTGTAGAATATATAGAATCACATAGATATGGCACACATTGGAGGGCACACATTTTGGGCTATGTCGACGGTCCGTTGATATAGCCCAAAATGTGTGCCATCCAATGTTTCCCAAGCCGTCAATTCTAAGTAGCCGTCAATACTAAGCAAAATACAAGTTAGCAAAGAATGTTTGCTAATTCTCTATGACTTGCAACAAGTGGCTTTTATTGAAAATTTTGAACAATGAAAACAAAAATTACAAAGACTGACACATGGTCGCAAAATATGTAATGTAGTATTTAGGTTTTAGGCTAAGTACTGCTGACTAACAGTACTTAGCCTAAAACCTACTTCTTACCGAAATTAGAATTTGAACAGTTAGTAATATCACGGCTAGTAAAAAACATGAACAAAGTATATACATACAAGCATTCTTGAGTTCAAATGCACAGCTATCAAAACTTCAAGTCGATTCGTCGACTGCTTTTCGAGTTTTGGGTTGTTTTTCTTACATTCAATCAAACATTTCTCTTATACGAAAGTATACTTCAAATGCGTAATTTACAGCAACAAAATTACAAAAAAAAACATTAACTGGCATGGCATCAAAAACGCAGGCATGGTTAAACTTAACCTCTGAGCAGTAGAAAGAACCAGCCCTCTTGCGGCCACGACCTATAGCGGACACTTGAAATGTAACAAGTGTACGAGCATAGTTTCTCTTTAAAGACCCACATTTGCGCCACTTACACGGTTCAGCTGCCTCAAATGCCACCTCGGCTCTTATCGTGGTACCCTTAAACTATTTTAGTTTATAAAATTTGGATATTGATGATTTTTATTTTGACTGTCCACAGCTCAATATGCAAATTCAGCAACCCACATTACGACAATTCTGCTTTGAGAACAATATTACTATGATGGCTTACACGCCCCTTGGGTCCATATTTTCCGAAAGGGCACTGCCTGGCGCCCCGCCTCCGCGCGTTGACGACCCAGTCCTCGTTCAGATTGCTAACACTCATAACAAGACTGTCCCGCAAATTGTTCTGAGATACCTGGTAAGTCATTGAGTCTATACTATCTTAACTAGGGAGTAAAGAGATTTATTTTCTCGTCAAGGAAGATGCGGTACGTTAACATCCTACTGTCCTCGTAGCGCTAACTGGTACGGTTGGTGCGTATATGGACACCAGAACTAAATTTTGCGTTACGTCGGTACCTTTCTGCTTGCCCATGGTGCTAAGCGACAGGAATACTCCTGGCTGTGGAGATAGGTGTGACCACAAGCAACCCTGTACGACCACCTCGCCAACACCTATTTTAAAACAACATAAATGCTATATTATGTGTGTTTATTTGTGCATGCCGATTAGCTTGTTAAACGTTCATGAGCTCTAATGTCTTTAAAATAATACATTTACCATTACTTTGATATAAATATTAGTATAATGTCTGAATATTTACATGGTATTTTGTTGCTCACATATAGACTGAAGTGTTATATATCAAATCAAATCAAGTGTCTCTATATACTCTTTGGTGTCTGGAACCAGCATGAAAACTGTGATTATCTGTTTTATTTTACAGATTGGGTTAGGCGCAATCCCGATACCTAAATCGACAAATAAGTCCAGAATAGAAGAGAATATTAGCGTGTTTGATTTCGACCTATCACCGGAAGAGCAGGCTTTGTTAGCAGGCTTCGATACGAATTACAGAACCGCGCAAATTTGGTCGGACTCACCCTATTATCTAACGAGGAGTTTAATTTTTTAAATCTTTATGTATTTGCCTTTAGATCAGCCTGTAATTTCAATGATCTGTGGACGTTCAAATTAAAGAACTTACCAGTCTCATAATATTTTATTTTTGTTTTATTTTTTTACACTTCATTGTATACCTTAAAAAGAAAGTTATACACAGGGCGGGTAAATGCCTTTAGGCATTCTCTGCCAGCCAACCCGAAACGTGGAGAAATATTGTTACGGTAATTTACACTGGATTTCCAAATAAACGAATAAAAATATTTATATGCGATTAATTATATAAGTATACAATTGGAACCTTATTTTAATAATATATAATGAAGCAAAAAAAAAAAACAAATATCACACAACAAACATAAACTAATAGATACTATTTAAAATACTAATACAAATATGATGTAAATAAATACAAAAAATAAATATAATTGTAATAAATATATACAAAAACATTGCAATGACCAATCCACTATTACTAATTGACAGCTATAATGTTTTTAAATATTAGGTAACTTTCGTCTAATCTGAGGTGCAATGTGTGCGTGAAGTGGTGCGATCCCCAATCCGCTTAATATGGCAATAATGAGAAAACCTTCTTACGGAAGGGTTCTATATTCAAAAAGTCGACTTTTATACGCCGTTTGGTATAATTTTTCGGAAAATAGACATTCGATTTCTGGTCTGGTTGCTATATTCTACCTCTTGCCGCAGTCATTGTATCGAACCTTTCTTTTTATCGCATAAATGGTAAACATTGAACAGGTCCGTAAGATAAGGTTTGCACATATACTTTTTATATATATTTACGCATCATTCCCAAAACTGGGGTAATCAGAGCTCCAGACAACTAACTGTCCTGTCGACCCTCCTTCCACCGAAGACATTATTTTGGGACAACGTGACAGATAGTGAGCCTGTCAACGTGTTTTTGTCCAAACCAAAGACATAAATAATACATAAGTTTAGAAAAACCCCATAAGTACGAGCGTAACATATGGGAATCGAACTCGGGTCTCTTGACTCAAATTTCGAACAGTAATAAATATTTAAATTTTTTTTTAACAAATTTGAAATATTTAACCGTGGTAGTGCCACGCATCAGCTTTTGTTGTTGCATGAATGGGCCGGCTCGACTGGGGAAAACCACGACCTCGCAGAATACCGGCGTGAAGTAGAATTCTAACAAACTTCTGCGTTTCGTCTGGTGAGTGCAGGTAACCGGAGGCCCACACACACCCCTCCCCCAGAATTGGGGGACTGGCACTCTAAGGGCGGCAACGCATCTGCTATGCCTCTGGTATTGCGGGTGTTCATGGGCGGCGGTAATCACTTTCCCTCACGTGAGCCGCCTGCTCGTTTGCCTCCCTTTTCTATAAAAAAAATATACCTCAATAATAATTAAAAATAAAACAGAACAACAAATTACTTAGTGCAAAGACATTTAAGAATGCCAGAAATCGAAGCAACATAGCTTTAATTTTCATCCGTCTGCCTGTCTGCTTGTCTGCGCAAGCACTACATAAACACTACTGAACGGATTTGGACGAATCTTAGCATGAAAAGCACTTCGTGTATCTGACTAAAACTTAGGTATATTTGAAACCTTTATCTCCACGGAAGAAAAAGGTCTTATAAAGAGAATTTTAACCTTTTTTAAATAAATATATCTCTTCTATTGAACTTAGCTTGATGTTATCCAGCCTACGTTTATTAAAATACTCCCACTAACGAAAAAAACTATAAAATTTTAATGCTTACGAACGGTTATCATATATGTATTATATAGATTAGTACATAATATAATTTATATTCTTGATGAATATATTACATAGTCACGATAAAAATACATTAGAGTCAAGAGACCCCAGTTACGATCTCAATGACCCGGTACCAGGCTCGAACAAATGGGTGGTCCCAAAATAATGCTCGGTGAAATGTGGGACTACAATGTCTAGATCTCTGGATACCGTAAGATAAGCGTAAGATAAGTATAAACATAACGGATACCATAAAAAAAGTCAAGATAGCCGAGTGGTTGGGTGGTCGGAATTTCGAGCCGAGAGACCCGAGTTCGATCCCCAGGTGGCAGGCTCGTACCAATGGGTTTTTCAAAAACTTATGTATGAATTATATCGCTGGCTTGGACATAAAGACGGCGACGGGCTCACCAACTGTAACGTTATCCCGAAATTATCTTCGGTGGAAGGTGGATCTGAGGGACTTAATTGTCTAGACTAATTGCGTGAAGATATTTTTTTTTAATTTGGATATCATAAAGGACACTACTCCCCCCAAAAAGTTCAAAAATTCTCATACCTCGTGCTTATCCATGAAAATGGATTTTTATAGAATAAACTTCAAATATAAGAGACATATAAATTATAATAGACACAATATTTTTTTTTCAATAAAATTTTGTTTCCTCGCATTCTCTAGTTTGTCTATAACGTTCAACCACAAAACAGTCGATGGCAAATTATTGTCAGTTTTCAAACTTAAGGAAAGTTTGAATACTGACAATAATTTAACAATTCTGTGTATTTTTATTTTTGATTAAACACAATTTATTTCAATAGACGAATTAAAATAATTATCATATTATTTTTTTAACATTATTTAAATATATATGTTAATGTAAAATGCTTATCGTTATGTGATAACTGTTTAAATTAGTGACTATTTTCGAACGAATTGGCAAAGTACTAGACAGTAGAGTAATACATAATAATTACCAACTGGCAGTCGTCGTTACCGAGTAGTTTTCTTTGTTTTCAGACTACCAATGATGTCTTTGCCAAAAACAGTTGCATTTTTCGCATTGTCGCTTATTGCAGTAAGTTATTATCAATAATAATATTTATTCATATTTCATTATAAATACTAAATTTCACTGCTAATCAAAGGCTACTCGTTTTTATTAAACAAACCAGCAACAGAGACTTAGAGCTTGTATATGTTGTCGAATTGCGGATATGATTCTGCTACAGCGCTGAAAAAAAACCCCATTGATTTACTCTCTTCTCGGTAGCATTTATAGACCTTGCATCTTTGTAGCGCATTATAATATTTACTTCAATTTGTGGTAAGCGACAAAAGTACGCATAATAGATTTAAAGAATATTGTCAGATGTGGTTAAATAAAACTTACCTTAAAGCACTTTTACAGGATTCGGATAATAATATAAATATTTTCCGTATTTTTATGCTCACAAAACTAATATTGGGAATGTGTATTAATTTCCCTTCACACCATTGTCGAGCTTATAATGTTAATGAGTCAAGCGTTTCTTAATTTATTAAAGAAATAGTTCTCCACACAAAATGGCACAGAAATATTACATTTGACAATTTCAAATTCTAAATGTTACGTCTAGACGTAAGAGTTAGAATTCCGTTCAACGTGGAAATGCAGCCAGCGTTCTTGGTTCCATGCCACGAGAAGTAGGGCTCTACGATTATTGTAGTTTTTAGTTAATAATTGTTGTAAATATTAACTTAATTTTGTTTCTCTAAATAAAGTAATTATAAAAGTTGTACATATTTCATATTAAAATGTCTTACATATTAAACGGGTCTACGTTTAGTATACTAGGTGTACTAAATACTAGTGTGTGTTAAATATTTCAAATCATGTATAAAATACATAAGAAAATAGACTTTATATAAACAAATAATATTTGAAGATATACACATAATAGTCTTTCTTTATAAATACAAAGATAGGGGAGATCATTACATACATATCTCCGATCCCAAAGTAAGTAGCTAAACACTCGTGTTATGCAATCAGCTACAATAAAGGTACCACAGACACCGACATAATGTCGAAAAAGTGGTATTCTGCATTGACCCGTTTTGGAATCGAACCCAGGACCTTAGATGTGGCGACACCACGAGAACCGGGGTATACGCCACTTGTCCACGGTGGTCGTCAAATTTAGGAGGCCGTTTGGCAACGCCATACAAAAATATCAACCCTTTCTTTCACTCCAGGTGTCTAAGAGGCGACTGAGGGAAAAAGCCTATGTTGAACCTAGCTTAAATGTAAATGTTTTGCCTATAAGCGTACCCTTAGTTGATTTTATTTTTATAGCATTTGAATTCAAAGCTTCTTTGATTCCGTTGTCGAGTCGATGGCAAATTATTGTCAGTTTTCAAACTTAAGGAAAGTTTGAATACTGACAATAATTTAACAATTCTGTGTATTTTTATTTTTGATTAAACACAATTTATTTCAATAGACGAATTAAAATAATTATCATATTATTTTTTTAACATTATTTAAATATATATGTTAATGTAAAATGCTTATCGTTATGTGATAACTGTTTAAATTAGTGACTATTTTCGAACGAATTGGCAAAGTACTAGACAGTAGAGTAATACATAATAATTACCAACTGGCAGTCGTCGTTACCGAGTAGTTTTCTTTGTTTTCAGACTACCAATGATGTCTTTGCCAAAAACAGTTGCATTTTTCGCATTGTCGCTTATTGCAGTAAGTTATTATCAATAATAATATTTATTCATATTTCATTATAAATACTAAATTTCACTGCTAATCAAAGGCTACTCGTTTTTATTAAACAAACCAGCAACAGAGACTTAGAGCTTGTATATGTTGTCGAATTGCGGATATGATTCTGCTACAGCGCTGAAAAAAAACCCCATTGATTTACTCTCTTCTCGGTAGCATTTATAGACCTTGCATCTTTGTAGCGCATTATAATATTTACTTCAATTTGTGGTAAGCGACAAAAGTACGCATAATAGATTTAAAGAATATTGTCAGATGTGGTTAAATAAAACTTACCTTAAAGCACTTTTACAGGATTCGGATAATAATATAAATATTTTCCGTATTTTTATGCTCACAAAACTAATATTGGGAATGTGTATTAATTTCCCTTCACACCATTGTCGAGCTTATAATGTTAATGAGTCAAGCGTTTCTTAATTTATTAAAGAAATAGTTCTCCACACAAAATGGCACAGAAATATTACATTTGACAATTTCAAATTCTAAATGTTACGTCTAGACGTAAGAGTTAGAATTCCGTTCAACGTGGAAATGCAGCCAGCGTTCTTGGTTCCATGCCACGAGAAGTAGGGCTCTACGATTATTGTAGTTTTAGTTAATAATTGTTGTAAATATTAACTTAATTTTGTTTCTCTAAATAAAGTAATTATAAAAGTTGTACATATTTCATATTAAAATGTCTTACATATTAAACGGGTCTACGTTTAGTATACTAGGTGTACTAAATACTAGTGTGTGTTAAATATTTCAAATCATGTATAAAATACATAAGAAAATAGACTTTATATAAACAAATAATATTTGAAGATATACACATAATAGTCTTTCTTTATAAATACAAAGATAGGGGAGATCATTACATACATATCTCCGATCCCAAAGTAAGTAGCTAAACACTCGTGTTATGCAATCAGCTACAATAAAGGTACTACAGACACCGACATAATGTCGAAAAAGTGGTATTCTGCATTGACCCGTTTTGGAATCGAACCCAGGACCTTAGATGTGGCGACACCACGAGAACCGGGGTATACGCCACTTGTCCACGGTGGTCGTCAAATTTAGGAGGCCGTTTGGCAACGCCATACAAAAAATATCAACCCTTTCTTTCACTCGAGTGTCCTAAGAGGCGACTGAGGGAAAAAGCCTATGTTGAACCTAGCTTAAATGTAAATGTTTTGCCTATAAGCGTACCCTTAGTTGATTTTATTTTTATAGCATTTGAATTCAAAGCTTCTTTGATTCCGTTGTCGAGTCGATGGCAAATTATTGTCAGTTTTCAAACTTAAGGAAAGTTTGAATACTGACAATAATTTAACAATTCTGTGTATTTTATTTTGATTAAACACAATTTATTTCAATAGACGAATTAAAATAATTATCATATTATTTTTTAACATTATTTAAATATATATGTTAATGTAAAATGCTTATCGTTATGTGATAACTGTTTAAATTAGTGACTATTTTCGAACGAATTGGCAAAGTACTAGACAGTAGAGTAATACATAATAATTACCAACTGGCAGTCGTCGTTACCGAGTAGTTTTCTTTGTTTTCAGACTACCAATGATGTCTTTGCCAAAAACAGTTGCATTTTCGCATTATCGCTTATTGCAGTAAGTTATTATCAATAATAATATTTATTCATATTTCATTATAAATACTAAATTTCACTGCTAATCAAAGGCTACTCGTTTTTATTAAACAAACCAGCAACAGAGACTTAGAGCTTGTATATGTTGTCGAATTGCGGATATGATTCTGCTTCAGCGCTGAAAAAAAACCCCATTGATTTACTCTCTTCTCGGTAGCATTTATAGACCTTGCATCTTTGTAGCGCATTATAATATTTACTTCAATTTGTGGTAAGCGACAAAAGTACGCATAATAGATTTAAAGAATATTGTCAGATGTGGTTAAATAAAACTTACCTTAAAGCACTTTTACAGGATTCGGATAATAATATAAATATTTTCCGTATTTTTATGCTCACAAAACTAATATTGGGAATGTGTATTAATTTCCCTTCACACCATTGTCGAGCTTATAATGTTAATGAGTCAAGCGTTTCTTAATTTATTAAAGAAATAGTTCTCCACACAAAATGGCACAGAAATATTACATTTGACAATTTCAAATTCTAAATGTTACGTCTAGACGTAAGAGTTAGAATTCCGTTCAACGTGGAAATGCAGCCAGCGTTCTTGGTTCCATGCCACGAGAAGTAGGGCTCTACGATTATTGTAGTTTTTAGTTAATAATTGTTGTAAATATTAACTTAATTTTGTTTCTCTAAATAAAGTAATTATAAAAGTTGTACATATTTCATATTAAAATGTCTTACATATTAAACGGGTCTACGTTTAGTATACTAGGTGTACTAAATACTAGTGTGTGTTAAATATTTCAAATCATGTATAAAATACATAAGAAAATAGACTTTATATAAACAAATAATATTTGAAGATATACAAATAATATTTGAAGATATACAAATAATATTTGAAGATATACAAATAATATTTGAAGATATACAAATAATATTTGAAGATATACAAATAATATTTGAAGATATACAAATAATATTTGCAAGTTAAGATATATTATTATACAATAAAGTATCATCCACGCGTTTATTTCAGCGTTACGTACAAAGGAAGTACATTCACACATTACAATAAAGTATCATCCACGCGTTTATTTCAGCGTTACGTACAAAGGAAGTACATTCACACATTACAATAAAGTATCATCCACGCGTTTATTTCAGCGTTACGTACAAAGGAAGTACATTCACACATTACAATAAAGTATCATCCACGCGTTTATTTCAGCGTTACGTACAAAGGAAGTACATTCACACATTACAATAAAGTATCATCCACGCGTTTATTTCAGCGTTACGTACAAAGGAAGTACATTCACACATTACAATAAAGTATCATCCACGCGTTTATTTCAGCGTTACGTACAAAGGAAGTACATTCACACATTACAATAAAGTATCATCCACGCGTTTATTTCAGCGTTACGTACAAAGGAAGTACATTCACACATTACAATAAAGTATCATCCACGCGTTTATTTCAGCGTTACGTACAAAGGAAGTACATTCACACATTACAATAAAGTATCATCCACGCGTTTATTTCAGCGTTACGTACAAAGGAAGTACATTCACACATTACAATAAAGTATCATCCACGCGTTTATTTCAGCGTTACGTACAAAGGAAGTACATTCACACATTACAATAAAGTATCATCCACGCGTTTATTTCAGCGTTACGTACAAAGGAAGTACATTCACACATTACAATAAAGTATCATCCACGCGTTTATTTCAGCGTTACGTACAAAGGAAGTACATTCACACATTACAATAAAGTATCATCCACGCGTTTATTTCAGCGTTACGTACAAAGGAAGTACATTCACACATTACAATAAAGTATCATCCACGCGTTTATTTCAGCGTTACGTACAAAGGAAGTACATTCACACATTACAATAAAGTATCATCCACGCGTTTATTTCAGCGTTACGTACAAAGGAAGTACATTCACACATTACAATAAAGTATCATCCACGCGTTTATTTCAGCGTTACGTACAAAGGAAGTACATTCACACATTACAATAAAGTATCATCCACGCGTTTATTTCAGCGTTACGTACAAAGGAAGTACATTCACACATTACAATAAAGTATCATCCACGCGTTTATTTCAGCGTTACGTACAAAGGAAGTACATTCACACATTACAATAAAGTATCATCCACGCGTTTATTTCAGCGTTACGTACAAAGGAAGTACATTCACACATTACAATAAAGTATCATCCACGCGTTTATTTCAGCGTTACGTACAAAGGAAGTACATTCACACATTACAATAAAGTATCATCCACGCGTTTATTTCAGCGTTACGTACAAAGGAAGTACATTCACACATTACAATAAAGTATCATCCACGCGTTTATTTCACTCGAGTGTCCTAAGAGGCGACTGAGGGAAAAGCCTATGTTGAACCTAGCTTAAATGTAAATGTTTTGCCTATAAGCGTACCCTTAGTTGATTTTATTTTTATAGCATTTGAATTCAAAGCTTCTTTGATTCCGTTGTCGAGTCGATGGTAATTATTGTCAGTTTTCAAAAACTTAAGGAAAGTTTGAATACTGACAATAATTTAACAATTCTGTGTATTTTATTTTGATTAAACACAATTTATTTCAATAGACGAATTAAAATAATTATCATATTATTTTTAATTATTTTTATGACATAAAATTTCCATCGCAACGTTTTGGATTATCACTGGTGTTCTACATTTGAATTGTTTTTTTTGTTATAAAACAATACCTTTTCTTGTGTAGGTTTATCATGCATAAGAACATGTCATTATAATAATTAAGATTAAAGTGTAACAAAACTCCAATCGGATACTAAATTAGAATGTAACATTTTTCAGGTAACATGTAAGTATTTTCTTTTTACACTATCACTACGTGTGACAGCCTAGTAGGTAACTGCCTTCGAAGACTCGAACCCGCATGTCGCACGTCGATGGATGCACGAGATTCTGGATCCTACATAGAACTATTAAAAGCCTTCCCAAAGACTTTGATCGGCCGATCAAGAGATCCGAGATCGATTCCGATCGGTTTGTACCCATAGGTTTTTTAAAAGGCTTACGTACGATTTATATCGCTAGCTTGGACATAAAGATGGCCACAAGTTCAGCACCTGTCACGTTGTCAAAGAAGATGTCTTCGGTGGAAGTTGGGTCGGAACGACTTCATTGTCTAGACCTCTCTCTACCCCAGTATTCAGACTGGCGTGAAGATAGTTTTTTTATTATGACAAGTCTGCATCGTGGCGACACTCCAACAAATCGATCTATATTTCATTTAGTAAGCCTATACAAATCCAATTGAGATAATGCTGTTCATTATGTCAAATCACTATTTACAGTGTGGTATTAAAGGGCATAAATATTTATTTAGACACATGCAGTAAGACCGGTGCCTGAGGAAACCGAGCGGGCGGGGCTGGGCCATCGAGGAGCTGGCTATCGCCTGTTTGATACAGCTGCAGTATACGGAACAGAGGAACCGGTAAAACTATTTTATTTTAAAGAGATTTTCCTTTAATCATATTCATAAAAAATGTGTGATGCATTTCGTATTGCATAAGTTTTAGGATGAGGCTTTGCATTTAAGGTGATCAAGGTCAAGCAATTGCTATATTTTTTAAATTGCATTTATTATATGTATATAAGTGCAATGAACTTGTACTATATGATTAAAATGTATGATCGATCATAGATAAATCGTACGTAATTTTTTTAAAATCCTTTGGTATCTTTTTCTTCAATAGATAGGTAAGGCATTTCAAAGAAAATCGCAGATGGAGTTGTAAAGCGAGAAGATTTATTCATATCTACAAGGTGAGCACTTCACACACTTTTTTGTTACTAAGTCTTTTGTCTAATCTGAATTGCTGTGCCTTAACTTCTATTCTACTAACTCAAACTCAAACACTTAATTTCAAACCATTACCTTCTTTTCACCTGGTTTATTCTCATCATATATTCAGCGTGTCTGTACGTTAACTATGCCAAACTAATCTAAAAAATTAGAGATTTTGTTTTATCATATCTACAGCTATGGAACGACGAGCATGCCCGCAATGCAGTAATTTTAACATTAGGAAATCTTCCCGAGCCTTTTACCCTAGATTATGTGGATCTGTATCTCATACACATGCCAATCGGACAATTTGTGAGTTTTGTTACATGCGAAAGTATAGTTATATTCATAATAATACTTTTTAAACACCAACACTTACAGAGTCATGATAATCAGTGGTTGCGTGGTCGGAATTTCGAGTTAAGAGACCCAGTTCGATCCTCAAGTGGCCATTACCAATATGGTTTTCTAAAACTTATGTACGAATCATATCGTTGGTGGACATAAAAACGGCGACGGGCTCACCACCTGTCACTTTGTCTCGAAATTATCTTCGGTGGAAGGTGGGTCAAGGGACTTAAATGTCTGACTAGACGTCTGTCTACCTCTGTATTGGGAACGGCGTGAAGTTATTTATTATTATTATAACGCTTACAGAGTTGTTACTGGCTATCTAATATGTGCCACTATTTAGTAGTATATATACTAGGTGTACTAAATACTAGTGTGTGTTAAATATTTCAAATCATGTATAAAATACATAAGAAAATAGACTTTATATAAACAAATAATATTTGAAGATATACAAATAATATTTGCAAGTTTAGATATATTATTATACAATAAAGTATCATCCACGCGTTTATTTCAGCGTTACGTACAAAGGAAGTACATTCACACATTACAATAAAAGTCCGCTGCAAGTCCTCTCTCCGATGATGGAGGATTTGCCATAATCGCCACGGTTGGCAATCGAATTGGCAATCATAGTACCAGACACCACCTGCCAGACACACGACTGCTGAATTTTAGTCTAGTGTTTTTTATCAGAAATCTTTAATCCGCAATTTGTCAGCAGTCTCCTCTTACGACACCCATAGGAGAGAGAGAGAGAGAGAAGAGAGAAAGAGAGTGGTATATTCGTAAGTCGTAATCACACGGTAACCCTGCCTGCTGGCAAATAACTTTATCGAAAACCAACCAGTAAAGTAACCAGTAAGGTAAACGGTAACCAAACAACAAATGTTATTTTTTAATTATTTTTATGACATAAAATTTCCATCGCAACGTTTTGGATTATCGCTGGTGTTCTACATTTGAATTGTTTTTTTTTTGTTATAAAAACAATACCTTTTTCTTGTGTAGGTTTATCATGCATAAGAACATGTCATTATAATAATTAAGATTAAAAGTGTAACAAAACTCCAATCGGATACTAAATTAGAATGTAAAATTTTTCAGGTAACGTGTAAGTATTTTCTTTTTACACTATCACTACGTGTGACAGCCTAGTAGGTAACTGCCTTCGAAGACTCGAACCCGCATGTCGCACGTCGATGGATGCACGAGATTCTGGATCCTACATAGAACTATTAAAAGCCTTCCCAAAGACTTTGATCGGCCGATCAAGAGATCCGAGATCGATTCCGATCGGTTTGTACCCATAGGTTTTTTAAAAGGCTTACGTACGATTTATATCGCTAGTTTGGACATAAAGATGGCCACAAGTTCAGCACCTGTCACGTTGTCAAAGAAGATGTCTTCGGTGGAAGTTGGGTCGGAACGACTTCATTGTCTAGACCTCTCTCTACCCCAGTATTCAGACTGGCGTGAAGATAGTTTTTTTATTATGACAAGTCTGCATCGTGGCGACACTCCAACAAATCGATCTATATTTTCATTTATTAAGCCTATACAAATCCAATTGAGATAATACTGTTCATTATGTCAAATCACTATTTACAGTGGTATTCAAGGGCATAAATATTTATTTAGACACATGCAGTAAGACCGGTGCCTGAGGAAACCGAGCGGGCAGTCGGCTGGGCCATCGAGGCTGGCTATCGCCTGTTTGATACAGCTGCAGTATACGGAACAGAGGAACCGGTAAAACTATTTTATTTTTAAGTTTTAAAGAGATTTTCCTTTAATCATATTTATAAAAGATGTGTGATGCATTTCGTATTGCATAAGTTTTAGGATGAGAGCACATTTTAATTGATCATGTCAAGCAATTGCTATATTTTTTTATATTGCATTTATTATATGTATATAAGTGCAATGAACTTGTACTATATATGATTAAAATGTATGATCGATGATAGATAAATCGTACGTAATTTTTTTTTAAATCCTTTGGTAACTTTTTTCTTCAATAGATAGGTAAGGCATTTCAAAAGAAAATCGCAGATGGAGCTGTAAAGCGAGAAGATTTATTCATATCTACAAAGGTGAGACTTCACACACTTTTTTGTTACTAAGTCTTTTGTCTAATCTGAATTGCTGTGCCTTAACTTCTATTCTACTAACTCCAAACTCGAACTTGCTTAATTTCAAACCATTACCTTTAACTTTTTCACCTGGTTTATTCTCATCATATATTCAGCGTGTCTGTACGTTAACTATGCTAAAACTAATCTAAAAAAATTAGAGATTTTGTTTTTAACATATCTACAGCTATGGAACGACGAGCATGCCCGCAATGCAGTAGTGCCAGCATTGCGAGAGTCTTTGAAGAGCCTTTCCCTAGATTATGTGGATCTGTATCTCATACACATGCCAATCGGACAATTTGTGAGTTTTGTTACATGCGAAAGTATAGTTATATTCATAATAATACTTTTTAAACACCAACACATACAGAGTCATGATAGTCGAGTGGTTGCGTGGTCAGAATTTCGAGTTAAGAGACCCGAGTTCGATCCTCAAGTGGCCGTACTAATGGGTGTTTCTAAAACTTATGTACGAATCATATCGTTGGTGGACATAAAAACGGCGACGGGCTCACCACCTGTCACTTTGTCTCGAAAATATCTTCGGTGGAAGGTGGGTCGAAGGGACTTAAATGTCTGACTAGACGTCTGTCTACCCCTGTATTGGGAATGGCGTGAAGTTATTTATTATTATTATAACGCTTACAGAGTTGTTACTGGCTATCTAATATGTGCCACTATTTAGTAGTATATACTTTATTGTACACCACTCATATACAAGTAATAAATAACAGTGGTAGAGCCACGCATCAGCTTTTGTTGTTGCATGAATGGGCCGGCTCGACCGGGGAAGTACCACGACCTCACAGAATACCGGCGTGAAGTAGAAATCTAACAAACTTCTGCGTTTCGTCTGGTGAGTGCAGGTAACCGGAGGCCCACACACCCCCCTCCCCCAATTTGGGGGTCACTCTAAGGCTGGCAACGCATCTGCTATGCCTCTGGTATTGCAGGTGTTCATGGCGGTAATCACTCACCATCACGTGAGCCACCTGCTCGTTTGCCTCCCTATTCTATAAAAAAAATACAACACAGAGAAAACTTAATAGATACGTATGCACAATAAGGCGGTCTTACCGCTTAAAAGCGATCTCTTCCAGACAACCCTAGGGCTAAAAAGAAACTGGACAAAATAGGGGATAGGGTTTATTTCTGCTATGTTTTCTTACTCCGTGAACTCTGATTCTGGTGGTGAAGTAAGCTTTTAGCAATTTAAGAAAACCGCTCAGCCGGTTGCTCAGATCATCAGCACTTTTGTGGTTGAAGAAAATGTGTGAACAACACTGATCTATTCGAAATTTGGTACTCCTGTTACTTCTGATATCTTTGTTTTTATTTTATGTTAATAGATAATTATAATTTGAAATAATTTTTTTAATTCAATTTTAGGCGAACGGCACATATGACCCAACTGACTATCTGGAGACTTGGGAGGGCATGATCGAAGCCCAGAGTCTTGGACTCGCGAAGTCCATAGGGTTGTCAAACTTTAACGAGCAAATGATAGAAAGAATTATCAAGAATACTTACGTTAAACCAGCTGTAGCACAGTTTGAGGTATATAAATAAAATAAATATAAATATCTTCACGCAATTCCCAATACAGGGGTTGACGGAGGTCAAGTCTAGACAATTAACTCTCTTTGACCCACCTTCCACCGAAGATATTTTCGGGACAATGTGACAGGTGGTGAGCCCGTGGCCGCAATTTGAGGTATGATTTCACAACTAATGAAGCTTTGGTGAAAAGTGGATCGAGAGCACTTTATTGTATATACAGTACTTCTTTGTAAAGTCAGAGATCTAGTCTCTATCGACACTAATATTGAAAAATTGCGTGAAGATATAAAAAAAAATCTTATTAATATGTGGTAGACACGCATGGCGGTTAAGTTTGATGTTGCAAGCAGATTATCTGTGAAGAGTAGAAGTCTCTTGTGCTTAAAACGTGACCCGGAAAGTAAGATAATATAAGGCCTATTAACTCTTCTTCACTCCCTCCTCCTCTATCCTACTATTTATTTTAAGAAATAGGCAGCATATCTGCTGCTGGTCTAGTATTACGGAAACATCGGATTATTTGAATGCCAGAATTATTTCTTCGGTGGGCGGACATTAGTGTGATAAATATGAATATTTGTGCTCAAGCAAAGAATGTTTATTTGTGTATATGAATATTTACCCATATAAAAAATATCTATGTAATTATTATTGTACGTTCGCTTGGATACTAAGACAGCGATTGGCTCACCTCCTGTTGTTTGTCACATCCCAAATAAGCTACGGCCCTTCTCAAAAATTGCGTGAAGATAAAAATGGTCACACGTAAAAGAATTAACATCATATAATAAAAGTTTGGTCCTTCGAAAAAATTTATTAGAGTATTTTAGTATTTAAAATCTACGAAAAAGTCTTGGGTAAAAATGCAAAGAACTGTCAAAATTTATTTAACTTTACGAGTTTTGCGGCTCTTAACATACGGCTGCTATATTTTAATAGAGATAGATAAATTTAACCCACAAAATATATGATCATAATCTAGTAAAAACTATACATTGTAGAATGATAATTTTTATTCTTCAAATTATATTTTCTTTTTAGTTACGAATTTAAAGCCAAGAAATTCATACATAATTTAGTTGTAAAGTTGGGGAGGGTGGTGACTGACAAACTTTATATAGTTATTCTTTTCAAACTCACGATAGCCGAGTGGGTGGTCGGAATTTCGAGTCGAGAGACCCGAGTTCGATCCCCAGGTGGCAGTACCAATGAGTTTTTCAAAAACTTATGTACGAATTTCATCGTTGGCTTGGACATAAAGACGGCGACGGGCTCACCACCTGTCACGTTGTCCCGAAAATACCTTCGGTGGAAGGTGGGTCAAAGGGACTTAATTGTCTAGACTTGACCTCTGTCTACCCCTGTATTGGGATTTGCGTGAAGATATTTTTTTTATACTTTTCCAAGAACCCGGGCGGTCATTAGTTGCAAGACGAAGAGAATCAGTTGACATACTGTTGTGTAACCTACACAACAGTATGTCCACTAATTCTCTTCGTCGTTCATCGATGATACTTGTATCATTTTATTTATTGGTTATGGTAATTGTGACGGCTGCCGCCAAAATGTTAGTCTCTTACCTAGGTCTTGTCTTTTAATATTTGGCAGGCATCAGATTCTAATGACTGCCGTACAATGATAAGGTGATTTGATGGGTTCCTGTCGGATTGTTAAAATACTATTTCAAAATAGGTAAATTTTTACTACATCTATTGTCTATCCACAGCTAAACTTGCAAATTCAGCAACCCACATTGCGACAATTCTGCTTAGAGAACAACGTCACTATGATGGCATACTCGCCTTTTGGGTCGATATTCTACGATAAGGCACTGCCTGGCGCTCCGCCTCCGCGCGTCGACGACGCCGACCTAGTTCAGATTGCTAAAAATCATAACAAGACTGTTCCTCAAATCGTCTTAAGATACTTGGTGAGTCATTTAACCCATACAACTTTGATCATCATTAAAAAGCGTCCGAGGTCAGCGACAGTGAGGACAAAAGAGGTTTGATGTGATTTCGAGCCTCTGAGGTAGCTGCGAGTATCCTGGGGTAAGGTTAACTGCTCCCGGGATGGGGCTAGCTTGGCCTAGCAAAAGAGGGGCCTAGATTGTATCCCAAACGGAGATCCCGTGATTATGTTCCCGTAGTTTTGTTCGACGGGAGTCCGACATAACCTCCTAGGGGCTAGATATCATAATGGATTTCCCCTCGTTACAAAAAGGGTCTTATGGGGTAAGACGCGTTTTGTTACACATACTATCCCACACGTTATCCCACTGGATATGAGTGGTGTTCTTTACTGTTTTGCAAAGGCATCCCTTAAGGCAATAGCAGATTTTCACAGCGCCTTTAGTTAAAAGCATCTACCTTGTGACACAAATTAAAATCGAAAAGTACTTCTAACTTTGGAGTTGTACTTTTTATCAACATTAGTATACAATACCTACTAAAATTCAGAAACTATGCTGCACCGAATATTGCTAAAAGATAAGTAGGATTAGACGACAAACTTAGCTAGACGTATTTTTTGAAATTCCATAATTAGGCTTGCGTGAAATTTATAATTATTAGAAGTTTTCTTTTACAGATTGGATTAGGTGCAATCCCGATACCTAAATCGACAAACAAGTCTAGAATAGAAGAGAACATTAACGTGTTTGATTTCGATCTGTCCCCGGAAGAGCAGGCTACCTTAGCAGGTTTCGATGCTAATTACAGAACCGGGCAGATTTGGACGGATTCACCCTATTATTTAACGAGGAACTTATTGATTCTATAAAACTCTACAGCCGGCTTAAGATTATAAGTGAAAACTATACATGTAAAATTCAGATTTCTTCAGGTTTTGCGAATTAAATAAAATAAATAATAATAATAATAAAATAGATCATCCGTCGTATTATTTCAAAACATAACCATTTATTTATAAACGGGTAATACGGAAGCATACGGATTACTGCGTGGTATAAATATACCAAAACATACTATATATCAGTCATATCAGTACTATTAAAATACATATACATCTTTTATTATGGTATTTATTCATAATTTTTTGTTAAAACTAATAAGATTAAATAATAAGATTGGTAATAGAAGAGCATCCGTTAGGTGCCATCCAACTTAGAATTGTGGCGCGAATCTTAGGGTATAACCTCAGCTCTTTCATTTTCTTGGTTAGGATATAACTATAGTATAGTCTATAGTCTAGACAATTAAGTCCCCTCGACCCACCTTCCACCGAAGATATTTTCGGGATAACGTGACAGGTGGTGAGCCCTACAAATAAAATAAGAAAAATATAAAACTGGACTGGAGGAGGGCCAGTCTTCGTGTCGGATGAAGTCGATTTCACGCGCCGCCAGCCAGTCTTGTGTGCTCTTCGCTCTATGAGCTGGCGCCCAATTTGTTGGAATACCCAGAGCCTGTTATTGAACATGGTATGAGAAACAGGTTCCACAAGGTTCGTCAGGACTGTATTTTGATACGCAACTGCATTGGTTTTTACACCTTTCTCACAAAAATGTAACTCTGTTAAGCCCCAATAAGAAACTCCCAACCATACCATGAGCGAGGATGGAAAATGCTCGCTTCTTCACTACTGTGTGGGTACATCTTATCATTTTGTTTGTTGGAGCTCTCTTCTGCGGTAAAAATTTTTTCATCCGAAAAAAGAATTTCCCGATATTTTATTCCCGCGTACCGCCTCAACAAAGCGCGGCAACACTTCATTCTCAGGTACATTAGACGAGCATTCAAACGTTGTCCTGTTTTTCTTCGATATGCCTGAAGCCCTAAGTCTTTGTTTAACATACTTTTCACCGTGGTTCTGCTTAACCCCACCTGAAGGGCCAACAGTTTCTGCTTACGTTTGGGATTTCTTTGAATTCGAGCCTTCACAGCTTTTATCACTGCTGGAGTCCTAACATACCGAGGGCGACCACTTCTTGACCTGTCGTCTACACTAGAGTCTTCATTGTATCGTTTGATGGTACGATAAACAAATCTTTTGGTTATATTAAAATTTTTCTGTATGTCAAAAACTTTAATTGGCGCGTAACCGCAACGATGCAACGCAATAACTGCAACACGGTTTTCTTTAAGCGTCCACTCCATATTTAAAAATGAGTAAAATTCTAAAATGTATGTAGTTTTATTTTCATGAACAATTCGAAATTCGAATTCAATAAACTTTTTTGTGGCCAGCATTCTAAAAGAAAAGTTTTACTGTGTGACAATACTTATGACCTGACTGTGTACATGTTGAAAAATATCAAACAAAAATAAGCAGATGAGCAGAAACGTCTAAGGAGCAAGTATTCTGGTATTGCGATTGATTCCACAGTCACGAGTGACGATTGTGACAAACTCTTTCTTATGGGAGAGGCCTACATGCTGTTGTAGACATTTACAAATCTTTATGCATGTTTATAAAATAAGGTATTAAATTGATAAATATTAAAAAAATATATATGCGTCGTGTAGTCAAACAGTAAGTTTTGGCGCGTGAAAGTGCTGTCTCCATCAGGTTGGGTCTATTGGCCTTACACTCTTGCAGTATATCGGCGTGAAGACCATGTCAGTAAATTGCTCGAAGAGGGTCAAGAGCACTCGGAGTATTTTTCATACAGGCATTTATTTACTCTATTTATATTTAAGTTTAATCATCTTCTTGTTCTTGACGACCTCCGTGGACGAATGGCGTAAACACTGATTTTAAAGGTG
This sequence comes from Sericinus montela, assembly GCA_029286605.1. NCBI lineage: Eukaryota > Metazoa > Arthropoda > Insecta > Lepidoptera > Papilionidae > Sericinus > Sericinus montela. Next base: position 104,847 of record JAGSMR010000045.1, read on the forward strand.
TCGCCATCTCGAGGTCCCGGGTTCGCTTCCCGGTCGGGTCAATGTAGAAAAACCACTTTTTCTACATTTTCTCGGGTCTGGTTGTTTGTGGTGCCTTCGTTATTTCCGATTCCCATACCTCAAGAGTTTTTAGCATCTTACATTGGGGTCGGAGCAATGTATGTGATGTTGTCCCTATCTATATATGTATTTATTTACTTCTGCATTTCATTCGGTAAGGTAACACCAAGTCCACACATCAATCATCTTTCTTTTTATAGAAAAGCGACGCAATCCCCTCTGGACAACGTGACAGGTGGAAAGCCTGTGGACGTAATTGTATATAAGTTTTGAAAAATCCATTGGTACGGGCCTACTACCTGGGGATCGAACTCGGGTCTTTTGACTCGAATTCCTGATCACCCAACCATTGACTAACAACCACTTTTTCTATATGGTCTGGGTGTTTGTGATACCTTCTTTGTTTCTGATTCCCTAAAACTTTTGCTACTTAATTTCAAAACAGAGCGATTATGTGATTTTGTCTCTATCTATTTATATATAGCTTCTAAATTCAGTGGGTGAAATAGGCTATATACTGCATTCGTTCAGGGATATAGAACATAAAAATAAAACAGAAAAATAATTAGTGACAATTTATTACTTTCCAATGTATATCAATCAATGTAGATAACACTCAATCTATTAGACTTAGATTTTAATATAATAAAATTGATATAGTAGCGGATGATGTACTGCACGAAAAGGTAAGGGTAGCTGCCCGCCGGGTTGGGTATTCGTAGCCCCGGGGAGGTTGTCTCCTCTACCAGTCGGTATCGGTACTTGAATGTATATGCTGGTGACTTTGACAGCGCGATGTAAGATGGCGATATGTTTCCTGAACCACTAGCGATCTTCTAAATCGAAGACATATATGTAGAACAGGATGACGACAGAGAGGACAGCTATATGATACAGAGCAGTCTGGCGATGCGGTATGAGCCTGTGACCAAATCTATGTTGAGCCAAGGTACACATCTCGACTTACCGAAGACCTGGTTACATGCCATACGGTCATAGTTTTGATGTCGCAGATATCAGCTGGAGGAACGCCGCCAATTGATACCCTCCTTTACTTCCACCCAATAAATATTATATTATTAAATATTGCACATTAAATAATTATTTATACTACATTTATTTATTTATCTTGACGCACAATCCATGACGGGGTAGCCAGAGAGAACAGATCGCCAAGTGTCATGATCCCTAAATACTTCTTACGCTTCTTTCAGATTCATCATCTTCTTCATACATGTACGTCTAGGTATCCGAGTACTCTTGACCCTCCCCTCTTCGAGCAATTTGCTCACATGGTCTTCGAAAGTTAGTCTCGGTCTACCTCGACACCTTTTAATATTAACTTTCGCGCTTTATATTTTCTTCACCATTCGGTCTTCACTCATTCGCTCAACGTGCCCAAACCATCGAAGCACGCCCTTATCGCTCTCCACTCGCATCTCCAGATCGCATCTCCACTGCATTCAGCCTGCTTTTATGCTTCTTCTGGCATACCCAGGTTTCGCTGCCGGTATATAACAAAGACGTGCACTTTTCATTACGCCTTGCCTTTTGATTAACGCAGTCAGGGCAACATTGACTTTGTTCCCGGCAGCGACACGCCTGTCCACATCTAAATCACATCTTCCATCCCGGCTAAACGCACTCCCCAAGTATACAATTTCATTCACCTGTTCTATTTTCCTGATTTACCCAAATTTCGCACTTCGTTCTTTCTTCGTCCCTTTCAAATACCAGAACCTTAGTTTTATTAGCATTCAAACGGAGACCATTAATTTCACACTCTTCTTTCATACATGTGACTAATGCCTGCAGTTCTGCCTCTGATGGTGCAATAAGCACTGCATCATCAGCATATAGCAGACAATTTACTTTTATGTCACCCAATTTCACACCCAAACAGCTATGTTTCAGCTTCTGTAAACAGCTGTCGAGATACAGTATGAACAGCCAGGAAGACATGACACAACCCTGTTTTACGCCCGTTTGGACGCTAAACATGGGTGACAGGTCATGCCCTACCAGCACACAGGCTTTACAGTCACAGTAAAGTGACTGCACAGCCCTTCGCAATCGACCATCCACACCATACCCCGGCAACAGTTCCCACATTTTCTTCCTCACAACCTTATCAAATGCTTTCTCAAGATCCACAAAAGCACAGAAAATCTTCTGGTTAGCAGCCAGAAGCTTCTCCGTGATCATGCGAAGAGAAAACATTTGATCCGTGCATCCTCTTCCAGGTCTAAATCCGCATTGTGCCTCCCATAAAAATCTTTCCGATTTATCTTGCATCCTACGTGTCAAAACCTTCGAGTAAACTTTACTTGCTAAACTGGTCAAGCTGATCGCCCGATAGCATCCGCAGTCATAATGTGAACCTTTACCTTTATATAAAGGCACAATGACCGCGGATCGCCAATCATCCGGAACAGCCCCGTTCGCCAGCACAAATTGCACAGCAGATGAAAGCTGTCCCAGACGCGTGGCCCACCATACTTGACCATTTCAGCAGTAACTCTGTCTAGTCCCGCAGCCTTACCATATTTCAAACTTCTAATCGCACATTCAATCTTTTTCATACTGATGACCTCAGTGTCATCGAGGTCCGAGTCTGGCGTACCAGTCACGGCGTCACCCCCGGATCCCTCACTAAGATCATCACACACATTCATCTCTCTATAAAATTCGCTCCATCGCTGCATGACGTCCGTTTTTCTGAGAGGACGTCATTGGTTCCCGAAAGCACTTTGTTCATTCTTAAGGCTGTCGCACCACTCCGGGTCCTTCCAACCTCTTTCCAGAAGAGTTTGGAGTTCTCCTTGAAGTTGTGCGACAACATTTCGTCCGCTCGTTTCGTACTCCTTTCACGCACTTCCTCAATCAATGCTTTCGTGTGAACTTTCTGGAGCTTATATCTTTCTTTCTTCTTCTCTCTCATATCCTTATCATTACTAGAGGCCAAGTAGTCTAACCATGCTTTCTTCTTCTTATTTACAGCTTCTTTCACTTCGTCATTCCACCATGCATCACCCTTTTTACTACTACCTCTTTTCACAGTTCCACACACGTCTTCCGCTGCACTAACCATTCCATCTCTAAGGCTCTGCCATATTTCTTCCACATTATTTCCTGACATCGATGCTGTCCAGCTTTTCGGCTACCGTTGCTTGATATTTATCCCTAGTGTCCGCTTCCTGAAGCTTCCAGCTTCGGATGCTACCGACCGACTGTGGTTCTGGTATCGCCGTCCGGTGGCGCCAACCCGCGAACAGACCCTAAATCTAGTAATCACTAGATAGTGATCCGTTCCCAGGTCAGCACCCCGGAACACGCGCGTATCCATCACCTGTTTTCGCAGTCGGTCATCCACCAGGAATAAATCGATCATACTTCTCTCATTCTCTCTTGTTCTAGTATACATATGGATTTTCTTGTGACTAAACATAGTGTTTGTCACAAGAAGACCCTTTTCCTTGCATACAGCCACCGACTCGTACCCTGGCCGAGCGGTACCAACCCATCCATTCAAATCACCACATACAACAATTGTTTCGTTTCCTCTAACCAAGTCTAGAACTTCTCTTACATCAGTCCCAATTTAAAGCGAACCCAGAGAAGTCTCGAGTTCACAACCTTATATTCAGTCATAACATCGTCCAACCGAGACGACAGCAGCACCGCCACTCCTGACAGACGCTCTCCGGAACTCCGGACCATAGAGCTAACGCCCCGTCAGGGAGCTCTTCAGTACCGCTGCCCTTCCGCTTGGTCTCCGACAAACACACGACATCTAATTCTCTTTCTTTCATTATTTCAATCAACTCATTCGTCTTATCTCTCATGCTTCCTCTAACATTCCACGTGCTAACTCTGCACTCTGTCCTCCACCTTCTGCCGTGTCGGGCTGTGCGTGACGGGTGGCGGTCCCCATCGCCGCTTTGCTCGCTGCATTCCTCACCAACGGGGACGAACTGGTGTGCGTCGCCTTGGGAGGACGCCCTAACCCTCGTTGGCATGGGTGGCAGCGACCCCTGCCAGCCCTGAAAAGGGCTGGCAGGGGTCGCGACGAGCACGCTTCTACAATGACCCCCCTGATGTTAAATAATAAAAACATAAATATAAATATCTTCACGCAATTCCCACCCAATACAGGGGTAGACAGAGATCTAGTCTAGACAATTAAGTCCCTTCGACCCACCTTCCACCGAAGATATTTTCGGGACAACGTGACAGGTGTTGAGCTCGTCGCTGTCTTTATGTCCAAGCCAACTATATCATTCACTTCACACACTAAATGAAAAACCCATGGGTACGAGCCTGCCATCTGGGGATCGAACTCGGGTCTCTTGACTCGAAACTCCGACCACCCAACCACACGGCTATCGTGACTAATAACTTGCAATGCATGAATGCAATAATTAAGATTGCATATTAATTATTGCATTCATGATACAGGGGTATCCAGAGGTAATTTAGTCCTTTCGATCTACTTTCACCGGAGCTTGGTAAGAGCGTACCTTGTGGCGATCGAACTCGGGTTTCTCGAGTCGAATTCGATTTTCCATGAAAAAAAAGTTTTAAGCTTAAATGAAATATTTTACAAAATTTAGGCACATAGTTGAAGTGTTTCATTTCTAAGAGCTGCCTGTTACTACCTCTGAAGGGCGATTAAGATATCTACCGCATATTCTTATTTGCGTAATCACAAAAGTTCACTGAAGAATATATAAGCCTCTCCTTCAAAGAACATTTTCCACAATCGTCACACTTAGCTAGTGGATTAGCGATCGCATAATCAATCTGATTAACTTTGCTCTGGTGTTTTTCCATTGACATATTGTTATCGTAACCTTATCCACTCGGTGTAAGAATATATCTTCTCGTGATTGGAAAATATAAAATAAATATATAAATATCTTCACGCATTTCCCAATTTTGATTGGAAAATATAACTAATTAATTTTACTGGTAAAACCATTAGCTTCTTCATTGTCCGGATTTCTCCAGTTCGCATTAAGATACCACTGGCTAGTTCTTTTAACGTTTTCTTGCGGTGTTTCTCCGATTTGTATTTTTATTAGCAGAACTAAAACTTGTATGTATAATGAACAGTCAGGGTCCAAGAATAGAGCCTTGAGGAATATATCTTCACACCATTCCCAATACTGGTGTAGACAGAGGTCTAGTCTAGACAATTAAGTCCCTTCGACCCATCTTCTACCTAAGATAGTTTTGGGACAACAAGTCAACTATCTAATCGTGCATAAGTTTTTGAAATAACCCATTGGTACGAGCCAGCCACCTGGGGTCGAATTCGGGTCTCCTGACTTGAAACTCCGATCACCCAACCACTCGGCTATCGTAACTTTTTTTAAATATTTTTAAAATCACATAATTCATTTCAAACAATTGAAAAGGTTGTAAAACAATACAAAAATATAGAGCGTTAAAGTTAATTTTCGTTTAATTTGTGTTACTGTAAATAATTGCCAGAATGTCGATCATCTGGCGAAGAGATCCACGGCATTTTGCATACCTACACCTTTGGAGAAATATCTGTTCATAGTTTTTCTTACATTGATATAATAGTAGCAAATATAGCATGTTACATAATAATAATTCTAATTCATTCAATTGAGGAATTTACATAATTATCACCCTCTTCATTTTCGAATAAATTAAACAACAATGACAATGTTGTAACTCTTTATATAAGTCACAGTTTCCAATCGAATATGAAAGGTGCGAGGCAGTAAAGTATATAATAATGACCAATCTTCAATCTTCTGTTTTCAATATGCCCGAGATGTCTTTGGCAAAGGCAGTTGTACTTTTCACATTGACGTTTGTTACAGTAAGTTCTATTGTATTACCAATTACTACATTTCTTAGTAAATAGATTTTTTTAATAAAGAGTTCCTGTAATTCCACTGCTTTAGTGCTTGCCATGACAAGCATATTTTCATTTTTCTTCTTTCTCTTCTTTCTTTTTCTTACATACATAAGGGCCTGTCAAAATCCACTGCTGGACATAGACCTCTCCCATAGAGAGGATTTGCCATAATCGCACGCTTGGCAAACCACACCACTCGCACCTCAGACGCTGCTGCCCATCTTAGGTCTGATTATTTTGTACTGATATTTTTAGAGATCTTTTTAAGACATTTATGGACACCTTGGGCCTTTGTAGTTAATGGGTCTTTAAGTAGCAATTTTTCAATAATTATAGCCCAGAAGATATGCACTTCACCGATTCGGCGATGGGCTGACTCCCTGTCACGTCTTCATTATTTAGACCTCTGTCTGACTCCAGTATGAGAAATAGCGAAAAGGTTTAAAAATTATGTTTGACAATGGAAAATTGAAAATTGTTTATTTAACAGCAAAAACAATGCCTTATTTAATAGACCACAAAGCTCTTTTTTATATAAATAAATATCTTCACGCGATTCCCAATCCCCTGTATTGGATGTAGACAGAGGTCTAGTCTAGACAATTAAGTCCCTTTGACCCAGCTTCCACCGTAGATGTTTTCAGGATAGCGTGACAGGTGGTGAGCCCGTCGCCGTCTTTATTTCCAAGTCAACGATATAACTCGTACATAAGTTTTTGGAAAACCCTTTGTTACGCGCCTGGCACCTGGGGATCGAACTCTCTATATCCTGAAGTGGACATTAACAGGCCATTATGTATGTATTCATACTTACATATATTTTAAATAATTATCCATTTAATTTTTGTCGGAAAGCTTCACTACTACTGCTTGTTACTTGTAACTGCACTCATATTTTATAATAAACACAAAAAATGTATTGTTGCTGTGTTTTCTGGTGTTTCTAACCTCTCCAAATGTGCAGCAATGCTTGTCTATATAGTGGTTAAGGACAGTAGTGGAATATCGGGCTAGAATCTGTGTGAGGGTTTTCCCTGTTTTTAACCTTAAGACGCTTAATGAGGTGGCTCGTAACATGAATTTATTTTTAGATCAGCAGTGCTTATACAGTCGTACCAAGCTACCAGCTCAACGATGGACGAAATATACCGGCCATCGGTTTAGGCACTTGGTTTGGAGTACATAACAAGGTTTGTGTTTATATTATATGCATACGGGCCTGTACAAATCCATTGCAGTGCATAAACCTCTTCTGGAAGACGTTTTCTGTAAGAATCTTGCTCTTTAGTCTGCTTCTCACAATGCAGGTACTTATTTTGGTCAGGTGTTTTTTTTAGATGGTTATCTCGCCATCTGTTAGTAGCCAATGAACATTGATGGCTTTCCATTAGTCGCCTTTCACGATAAAACCGGGAAGAAAATGGAAAAAAGGAAATGGTAACTCCTTATGGTGATACAAAGGGTCAGAATATTTGATATTTTAGTCTCTTGCTCTTGGATAAGCATAACACAACGCCTTGTAAATATTTTTGAAAGTGTTTTTAGTTGTTACGATTTGAAGTGTTTTTAGTTGTTACGATTTGAAGTGTTTTTTGCCATCGTTCGGTTAGTAGTGCCTCGTTTGTTACTCATTTTGTTATCACTTGCAAATTTAAGAAAATAATATAGTAAATTGAATTACTCTCGGAGGCGGCTTTTCCTGCGAGAATAATTATAAATTACATTAGTTAATGAGGTAATTAGAAGAATAATGAAGGTAATTAGATGAATGATTCTTATATGTTCAACATACAACAAATTGACGATTTTCCTATACATAATTTAAACCCCATTTACGAGGTGTAAATGGGGTTTAAATATTTAATATACTCTGAAATGAATTCAAAAAATTTATTAAAATTGTCATACTATATATTCCTACGTACACGTAAATGTGTGGTTGACATACTACATTTATTTGGATTGGCATATTTTCTTACAGCTTTTATATCTCCACGTTTTAATTATTATTATTTCAGACATAGAGGTTCCATTGCAATATTTTGCTTCGGTGCCGATGTTCTAATTTTTTCCTGTCGTGTACATGTTTAGTTTCATTACCAATAAATGAATATCATTGTAACAATTAAGATTAAAAAGTGTAACGTGAATGTAATTACGTCGGCCATGTTCTAATTTGCTACACTTTTCTCTAAGTTACGCGGTAGTTACGACGCTATCTGCCCTATCTAAATATGATGACATCACTCAATGTATTTAATTATAGTATAAACTTACAATAGTACATTATAAGTTCGTTTATTTTGAAATGATTATTTATAAATCAATACTTCGAAATATTCACATACACTGCACTGATTCTATTCACACTAATCTGCACCAATCACAAACAACTAAGATACCCTAAACACCCTTACCCGAGTATTAATATCTTCACGTAACACGGTATACAGAGGTCTAGTATAGACAATTAAGTCCCTTTGACCCACCTTCCACCTGAAGATATTTTAGGGACAACGTGACAGATGGTGTGTCTGTCACCGTCTTTATGTCCAAGCCAACGATATAAATCGTACATAAGTTTTTGAAAAACTCATTGGTACGAGTCTGCCACCTGGGGATCGAAGTCGAGTCTCTTGACTCGAAATTCTGACTCGGCTATCGTGACTCTTCGAGCAATTTGGTCACATAGTCTTCGAAAGTTAATCTCGACCTACCTCGGGATCTTTTAATATGAACTTTGAGCTATATATTTTCTTCACCATTCGGTGTACGCTCTTTTGACCAAGCTATCGAAGCACGCCCTTATCAATTTTTGAAATAAGGTTCGATAAGAAACGAAGAGATTCCCAATATGGCAGGTTTAAAAGATCAAACCTGCCATAATGCCGTTTCGTATTCGATCGGCAAGGTGACGCCGCATATTTTATGAAGAGATCGCATCTCCATTGCATTTAACTTGCTTTTATGCTTCTTCTGGCATACCCAGACTCAGGTCCACATATACATCACATCATCCCGGCTTAAAGCGCTCCCCAAGTACAATCTCATTCACCTGTTCTAGACATTCCAGATTTATCCATATTTCACACTTTGTTCTAACTTCGTCCCTTTCAAATACCAGAACTTTAGTTTTATGTGCAAACGGAGACCTTTATTTTTAAATCCCTCTTTCATACACGTGACTAATGCCTGCAGTTCTACCTGTGATGGCGCAAGGTTAAGTTAGTTTACTCTGTATAAGACTAATTAAGTTAAGGGTCAATGTACAAACATTTTTTTAACCACATTTTCTTGGTCTGGATTTTTGCGGTACCTACTTTACCTTCCTTACTTACTTTATTACTTTGCCTTTACTTATTTACTTTACCTTAATTTTCCTTACTTTGGAATTGATTAGAGCAATGTATATGATACTGTCCCTAATAATAAATTAATAAAAATGAGTATTCACTGTCTTTGTAAAGAGAAGAAATGATTACTTAGACACATGAAGTGATACCGGTGCCAGAGGAAACCGAGCTGGCTGTCGGCTGGGCCATCGAGGCAGGCTATCGCCTGTTTGATACAGCTGCAGTCTACGGAACAGAGGAACCGGTAAATATATTTTTATTTTCACGCATTGGAAAACACGGCTATTCCCAATAGTGGTGTAGATAGAGGCCTAGACAAGTAAGTCCTCTCAACTTACCTTTCACCGAAGACAACGTGCATCACCGAACATTAAAATTTATGAACATGACAAAAACTTCTTCTTAATTACATACATAAAGTTTTAAAATAAATTAAAAGAGGAGGAGAAATCAATTAGACAGTAAGTATGAATGTTTTTTATACTCTGGCCCCAAATATTAGAATCGTTAATGATATTGTTTTTTTTTATTCTATACCTTCAGAATCATCTGGCCCTTATTCAATATCATAAATGATGTCTTTGTAATTTTCATATTAAAAAAATTCATTTGTTCAAATTAGTAAGTAGTAGTAGTAACAATAAGTATAAAATATAGTGTGTAGAAACTAAATTAAGTTTCTGCACACTATATTTTATACTTACTTAAATCTTTACTTTCGGTATAGCAAAGCCTGAATATATTAACCTAACAATTTAATTTTATATTTTTCTTTTTCTAATAGATAGGTAAAGTTGTACAAAGAAAAATTGCTGAAGGAGTTGTAAAGAGAGAAGATATATTCATAGTTACAAAGGTTAGTCACAAAATCAACAATACATAAACAAAAATATTCCCTCAGGTTTAGAGCATTGTGGAATATTTAGGGAGGATAGTAAGAGACCCGTCAGCTTGAATTTAGTCCCTTGGGAGAGAGGCAAAGCTCTTGTGTGGAACGCTACTTGCGTCGATACATTGATTTCTCACATCATCATCAGTCGGTTTCTCACATCAAGGGTAGTTCGGTAAGGGCCGGAGCGGCATCAGAGGCAGCCGAATCGGGTAAATGGCGTAAATATGAGTCTTTGAAAGGAGACTTTGAAGGCCGGCAACGCATCTGCTATTCCTCCGGTATTGCAGATGTTCATGGGCGGCGGTAATCACTTACCATCATGCCACGAGGAGTAAGGCTCTACTATTGTAAAAGTTTTTAGTTAATAAGTATTGTAAACATTATAACACAATTTTGTTTCTGTAAATCAACAGTTTTACCAAATACCTCATTGCCTTATTCAACTTTTTATCCATCTATGCATTTTTATTTCTCGGTTATTAAAAAAATACGTAATTTTTGGTGTGCTGACGCTAATTGAGGAAATTAATTTTTGTTTTTGACTTGTCAACAGCTTTGGAACGACGCTCATGCGCGCGATGCAGTAATACCTGCATTGCGTGAATCTTTGAATAGCCTTTCCATGGAGTATGTGGATCTGTACCTCATTCACTTTCCAATTGTAAAATTCGTAAGTTTTTTAATAATTATAACTAACTACCTTTCTATCTGCGGCTTGACTGCTTGTAGACGAATAATTTATTTTGGAGAGGACATAAGCTTAATCCGTGTGTTAACGGCGTAAGAATATTACCACTCCTTTTCTTCCCGAGGATGTCATTAGAGCGACTACGGGAAATAGCCTTGATTATCGTTATGGCAACCGATAGATAGCGGGATAACCATCTCTAAAAATATCAGACCAAAATTATCAGACCGAAGATGGGCAGCAGCGTCTGAGTTGCGAGTGGTCTGGTACTGCGATCGCCAATTCACTTGCCAAGCGTGGCGATTATGGCAAATCTTCCCTATGGGAGAGGCCTTTGTCCTGCAGTGGACTTTAACAGGCCGATATGTATGTATGTATAAGCTGTATGTAAAGTCTGTATTTGTCAGTGACATTATCGCATACTATTTGGATGCGTCAGTTTTATTCAGTTTATTTCTTATTGCCGTATTATATCATGGAATGGACTGATAACACTTTGACACCTGCTAGTCGATGTTAATACAAATATTTAATTTTTAAATTACTGAATATGACGATGTATACTGACAGAGGGATATCAATTTGTAAAAAGGCATACCGTAGGCGGTCATAAGAATCTAAGGTACGAGGTGTGAGTGCGACAGACAATTTGTTTTAGAAGAGTGGTGATTATATAGCAGTTCATTATCAGAGAAGAATTTGGTTAAAAAAGTTGTTAAACTATAATTTAGTAAAATACGCTTAACTATTTACAAACCATCAGCTCATGTAGTTAAGAAGGATAATTATAATTACTTTATGAAGACGATAGCTTAAAATTACTTTTCAACACACGGCTTCCAAACGGATGCTTGCGGAGTGATTTTTTTTTTGCATTTTGCATTGTGTTGTAATTTTTGGCTAGTATCTTTATAATTAATCTGAAATTCTGATGAATCTCAAGATCTGAAATTGCTTCAAGAGAGGAAGATCAAGATTATTCGGATACCTAAACGTGCGTGTATGAATGATGTACTTGAAAGCAGTGAAAGAGGTATATAAGGATAGTGACACATGGCAATCTGTTCTCTCTGGCTAACCCGCCAGGGGCTATGAGTGAATACATTTTGTTATTTTGTCTTTATAATAATGAATTCCCGCAAAGTAACACCCGAGTCATTAACTAATATTATATTACTTTAGTTTTACTTGAAAATAAATTTTATTTAAGGAAAACGGTACATTTGACCCAACCGACTATGTGGAGACTTGGGAGGGCATGATCGAAGCCAAGAGTCTTGGACTCGCGAGGTCAATAGGATTGTCAAACTTTAACGAGCAGATGATAGAAAGAATTATCAAGAATACTTGCGTTAAACCAGCAGTAGCGCAGTTCGAGGTATGACATAATTTCATTGTCCATTCTGCTATTTGTATTTGATATTCCTTTTTCTGTCTTCCCCTACCGCACTCATTTTTTTAAATGAGAATTGCACATTCAACTCATTAAGTATGGAGGGAATACCCAAATGTATTTAAACAACCTAGATGCAAATACAAGCAGATAGAAGTTTTTATGCTTTAACGTAAGGCTATACTCCATAAAGAGAGCAATTCAAGCTCCAATTTTTATATCTGTAAACATTCAGTGAGAACTTGCATAATTTGTGTTAAAAGTCACGATTGACGAGTGGTTGAGTGGTCGGAATGTCGAGTCAAGAGACCCGAGTTCGATCCCCAGGTGGGAGGCTCATACCAATGGGTTTTATGTACGAATTATATCGTTGGCTTAGACTTAAAGACGGCGACGTGCTCACCACCTGTCACGGGACTAGACTAGACCTCAGTCGACCCATGTATTGGGAATTGCGTGAAGATATTTATTATTTTTTATTTTATATCTTAAGGGGCGTACGATAAAAATTTAAAATATTAATTAAAGCAGGTGGGAGAACGCTCGAAGGTAAGAGCATTACTACGAAGCGATGAAGGTGTGTTCGAATCCTGCTGAAGTTTTTTTTTTCTTGAATAGTTTAGTTGAAATTTGTCTCTTTTAAATACAATTTTTAAAAATATAATATTTTTGTTAATGGTGCTATTTGAATACTGATTTTCCTGAATTACGGCCTGTCCACAGCTCAATTTGCAAATTCAGCAACCCTCCTTGAGACAATTCTGCTTAGAGAACAATGTCACTATGATGGCATACACACCTTTTGGGTCGATATTCTACGAAAAGGCACCGCCTGGCGCTCCGCCTCCGCGCGTTGACGACCCAGTCCTCGTTCAGATTGCTAACACTCATAACAAGACTGTTCCGCAAATCGTTCTGAGATATCTGGTAAGTCATTGAACGTACTCTATTGTAAATAGGCTGTTTTACGTATCGTAGAGGAAGATTCCCCGATCTTTTGATTCTGGTTCCCGCCTTTTGTGGCAGTGGGGCTTAGTATCCGTGGCCGTTTTATACCCACAGTGAAGAGGAACCTGTACGGCCTGCCTAACTTATTGAGGTATGGTCGGCCTGAGGTGGTCGCTTCAAGTGGACTTTCGCGGAATTTCGATGCGTATTCGTGAGCTGTGGAAAGAGTATATGCTTAATTGCCTTTGCACCATTTTCCTTGCTCGGGAGAGGGCTCCTTGTCGGGTTTAAAGCCAAGGAGGTTGAAGCATTTGGGTTCCGGCGTGTCTAATCAGGGCGCTGCCTAAGAATTCCAGTGCGAGCGGAAGTGCCTTGCCGATATGGTACTATGGCGTAGCACTACAAAGTTTTTTCGACGACCTCCGTGAACGAGTGGCGCAAACAGCGGCTTTCAAGTTGTCGCCATCCTGTCGAGGTCCTGGGTTCGATTCCCGGTCGGGTCAAAGTAGAAAAACCACTTTTTCTATATTTTCTCGGGTCTGGGTGTTTGTAGTGCCTTCGTTGTTTCCGATTCGCATACCACCAGTACTTTAGGATATTACATTGGGATCGGAGCAATGTATGTGATGTTGTCCCTGTATGTGATGTTGATGTATCAATCTACAGTATATGTGGTATGGTTAGACTAAAAAGGAGTTTTAATAGATGCGAGTCCGTCAAAAACCTACCAATCATCGTCCTTGTGGAGTTAGGTGTGACGCTGAATATACCACAAGCTTTGCGGTAAAGGAAAACATCTTTGATCCACCAGAACGTGTGTGAGGAATAATTAAGGAAAATTATATATTACAGTAATTGTTTGCTGATTATATTTTATAAGATATATTTCTAATCTCTCCCATAGAATATTTGAGAAAAGGTAGTTGGTAGCCCAGCAGTGGGAATTTACAAGCTGCTACTTAACTTTTATGTTGATACGTAGAAGGAACCATTTTTGACATAATAGTAGGTTCGATAATAAAGATACTAATAAAATATGTGATTATGAAAACGTCGATGGTCGTGAAAACGTGATACGTAACGTCACATTATACCATCACGTAAGTCGCTTTCTCATTTGCAGGAGTTATGTGAGTGATGAAATTTTCATAAACATTTTTTACTAATCTGTGCCCATGTCAAATACTGACTTGAAAGATATAAATCAAATCAAATCATTTATTTATCGATATTAGTAACATACATTACATCCATCGATCGTCATTTTTTAAACTACCACCGTGTCGTTATGAGGTTCCTCTGACGGAGATGAAACGGCGGAAGAAACTCTTATATGTCAATAAGTTACTGACAGTGGAGCGGTTACACACAAATCCATGTTGGTTCAGACTAATGAACGGCTTAACATGAGCAAAGATATTGTCATACACAATGCTTTCAAATAATTTAGCCATACATGATAATAAACTAATAGGTCTATAGTTCTCGCAATTCGATTTCTCACCAGTCTTGTAAACTGGAGTAATTAAAGCCAATTTCCGAATATCGGGAAACACACCACTGCTTAGACATTTGTTAAATATTATCTGCATTGGGAGTAATAATTCTGCAGCACAAGATTTGACAAAAGAAGGAGGGATCCCATCAGGTCCTGACTCTTTGCGTTTGTCCAATTTACGTATTTTATACATTATGGTTTCTTTGCTTACTTGAATATTAGACAAAGACTGATTTACGACAATTTGATCACAACTTGGATTTAGGAAGGAAGTTTGATTTTTGTTGTAAACTGACACACGAGAAAGAAGAGAACAATTCACATATTCCCGTACATTCAGAAGTAGATTTTCCTTTGTACACCATATTATGGGGAATTGTATTTTGCGATTTTTTGTTACTAATATAATGCCAAAATACTTTTGGATTATCAAGCAACGAATCTTCTACCTCTGATAAGTATCGGTTGTAACAATTTCTCATGATCGCTTTGCATCTAGCCCTTAACATTGAAAAGGTATCATAATCACGTGGATTGCCAAACTTCTTAAAACGTTTATGATATTTATGTTTTTCTTTTAAGCAATTAATCAAAGAGTAGCTAAACCACGACAGATATCTTAAGTTACGCACTTTCTTAAGTGGTGTATATTTAGCTATAATTTTATTAAGATATTCATAAAATATGGCAACTATTTCATTGGCATTCTTATTAGAAAAATGTTTATCCCATGAAACGTCTTTCAACTCTTCCTTATCCTTGACAGATCGTATTTGTAGAAGTTAAAATTTTTATTTTGATTTTCTTTCTTTAGCTCCGATGTTTCATAGTGAACACGCACATCAATTAATAATGAAGGGTGATGTAGGTCTGCTTTACTAAGTGGGTCTGTCTGCGACACAAGAATATGTTTCTCAGTAGACAACACTAAGTCAAGTAATCTGTTGTTGTGATTACGAATTTGGTTAAACTGAAATAAATTTCCAATCGCCATTGTATCTGAGAGAAGTACAGCCCGTCTATCGAATGAGGTGGTAGGGTCAAATATGGGTGAATTAGAACTAATCTGTGACCAAGTATTTTAGGGTTGTTGAAGTCTCCAACTATTTAAAATAAGTTATTCTCTGATTTGTTTTCAGTAATCACTTTTATACAGTTATCGTAAAAGTTCGACAACTGAGATATGGAAAGATAGTCAGGCAAATAACAAACGCAAATGTGAACTTCGAAGATAACATTCCCACAATTAATATGCGCGCTTACCCACAAATCCTCAAATTCCCATAAACTACGACGAGAAGCATTAAATTTTTTCTTTATAGCTAATAGTACACCACCACTGGACTTTGCATTACTGTATGAAGATGTGCATCGATCTCTACGAAAAGTCACATATCTATTATCTATAATTTCGGAACTAAATATACCAGCATCGAAGTTAGTCTCAGTTAAACAAATAATATCGTAATTGGTACTCAAAACAGTGATTAATATATCACTTCTTTTTGTTTTTAAACCATTAACATTTTGGTAGTAAACTAACATAACAAAAATATAAAACAATTCCAGAAGCAAATCTCAAATGGAAAAAAAATCTCGACTTATTAGTTATTTTAAAGAATAAATTACAGTAATTTTGAAATAGTTGTGCAGTTTTTTATTTGGATTGAATTTTTGTACAGTTTTTCTTTAATAAATGCTTGAAACCTGTTTGTAGACAAACTTGTACTTTTGCCGGGATTCTGTTAATACTTGAATATGTCTTTTGCAGATTGGATTAGGTGCAATCCCGATACCTAAATCGACAAACAAGTCTAGAATAGAAGAGAATATTAGGGTGTTTGATTTCGATCTGTCGCCAGAGGAGAAGACTCTGTTAGCAGGCTTCGATGCGAATTATAGAACTAGTCAAGTGTGGACGGATTCACCCTATTACTTAACGAGTAATTTAGAATATGCATAAAAGCTTTATCATGGTAATCGGTTTTTATTTTTAACCGATTATAATTTGGTTCTCATTTCGATTACATTTTCTTTTTTTATGTCTCTCTTAATCTGATGTAATGTAAATTCATCTTGAAAATTCTAAAAGGTTTGAAAGGTTTTTTTTCCAGTTTGGTCCTATTGTCACCACGACACATGAAATCCCAATAAAATCAACGATGATGGGATTACATTGAATGTATCCATGAGTCATTATATAAAGTTGATGACAGCAGCCACTGCACTCCTCAACCGTTAGGGGTTGGACAATAATATACAAATTAATGACAGATACTACCTGGTACATAGGTATTGGATCACAAGAGGAGAACTGGTCGTTTAAAAGTTGCCACCGCCCGAGAAGGTTTGCGCATGTCGTACATATTATCATCATCATTAAGACCTGGCTTCACTTACTGCTAGATATGGGCCTCCCTAAGTTTGTATCCACAAAGTATTGTCGTATTTACATATTTTCATTGTCATATTTTCTACAATAAAAAAATATAACAAGTTTAACATAAAAAGTTATTTTTTGTTCTTTTCGGAGGCGGTTCAATTTAAAAGTTTTTCATAAATATCATGAAACTGAATGTATCATGTGATGAATGTAGAATGTGTCATCAAAAAAAAAAAACCTAGCGCAATTGTACTGAAGATATGCGCTTAGCAATTCTCTTTTATTTATAAAGGGATTTATATAGGCTTAATAAATGTAAAGTATTCAGTGAATATTATGAAAATTCTTTGGATTTTATTTATTAGACGGGCTGATTTCCGCAATTCCACGTCCTAGCGCGTATTTTACATTTATTGGAATTTTTAATTTACTATACTATACTCCTATTTTAAAAAGAATACTAGCAATGTTAATTTAAATAATATTACTAGGAATCCTGTTAAACACTTCAACAGTAATTGCAGTAAAACCAGCTCGTGTCTCGAGCGGTTTACGCCAATGTTCGAATGGCGGGCCCGAACCTGCGACGATGTTCCGCAGCCCGCACCCTAAACTATTAGGCTATTGATGCTTTGCTTGCTTTTTCATCGTCTCTCTAATATAAATAATATTAATGAAATGAATCTGTATATAATTCTATATTGACCTTTATTTTCCTATTCGTCTGTCAAAGGTCGTCACGATAGCTGAGTGGTTGGGTCGTTGGAAATTCGAGTCAATAGACCCGAGTTCGATCCCCAGTTGGCAGGTGCACCAATAGGTTTTTCAAAAACTTATGTACGAATTATATCGTTGGCTTGGACATAAAAAGACGGCGATGGGCTCACCACCTGTCACATTGTCCCGAAAATATCTTCGGTGGAAGGCGGCTCGAAGGGAATTATTTGTCTAGACTAGACCTCTGTCTACCCCTGAGTTGGGAATTGCGTGAAGATATTTGATATTTAATTTTTTAATAGTCTGTCAAAGGCTTTACGTACTCTGTAAGGCATAAGAATATACCATCGCCTTACTTAGCGTGGGTGTCATAAAAAGGCTCAATACCGACAGATTAATCTTTTAAGTCAATGTGTATATAAGTCAATATGTATGTTAAAAGATGGCGTTAGATTAACCACCAGTTACGTAGTCCCAAAAATGTCTTCGGTGGAAGGTGGTTCAAAAAGACTTAACTGTCTGGACTTCTGTCTACCCCGGTTTTTTGAATGGCGTGAAGATTTCCTTATATTCAATATGTATATATGTATATAAACGACATATAACATTAGTTCGGGGATATAGGAACATAAAAATAAAACATGAACCATAATTAGTGACAATTTATTACATTCAAATGTATATGATTTAATGTAGATAGATACCACACAATGCCCCAACTATGTTAAATATTAAATACAAGCTACTAGCTGATCTAATAAGGGAACCAGATAAATCTTCGAAACAATAATAACAAATCAATAAAAAGGAAATATAACACGAAATAGATTATTTGGAATTATTTTGCTGCTAATAAATTCAGAATGTAAATATATTTGAACTACTCGCGTAATTACAACATCGATAAGACTTAGGTTATAATAATATTATATAATTAATTATAGAATATTTTGACGATTGGTAGTTACAAATAGCTGGCTACTTTACATTTCTACACAACGTAGCTACCAGTCAAAGTTTGGTTACTTCGAGTAATAATATAAATATAACTATATCAAAGATTATATAATCGCATTATTAATAAGACACTATATTTAGCCTTAATTTACTTAACTTAGATATAATTAGTCGTTCAGTTATAATACCCATAGTGTCCTTTATGTTTCCATCTGCTCAAAGGAGGCAACCAAAAATTTTTACCCAAGTAAGCAATTCGTATAGAACCCCAAGAAAGTTTATGTGCTTTACTATAAATTCCAAAAAATCTAGAGATTCGTTAAATTACTAGTTATTCTAAATATTTTAAATGACATTTATCAAGAATATATGTAAGATTATTTGATTTATATGACAACTACACGCAGTGCAAAACGACATGTTTTTCACACGAATAAATGATTTTGATCACCTCCTTTGTTAAACATAAGATCAAAGTTTAAACATAAGATAAAAATACTATGTGATTTCCATATACACGTCGAACACTATGGTGCATATTTTATAAACTTACATATATATGTATCTACTTTACACACAACTAACCTATTTGAATTGGTGTTTCAATACCTTCAGTGGACGAATCGCTTTCGCGGGCATCTCCCTATAAACTATTAATTAGCCATAAATCGAATACAATAGTATTATCGAAATTAGCAAAAGCTGCATTATATTTAAGGCACAGATTAACGTGTTTTAACATTAGAACTATTTTATTTTGACAATTTCTCGTATTTCTATCCAATAAATATTAACTTCTATAAAATACAAGTTTGTTTTGTTAATTCATTAAAATTAACATGCTTCAATGTTCATTTAGTAAAGTGTTAATATGTTAATTACAAATCACTCCATACAAAATGCTTTGCAAAAACTCCACCATATTGAATATTGAATATAGAAGACAAATTTAAGTGCCAATATAGCTGTCACACATGAAAACTTAATCAGAACCTCTAACACTAATCTCATACACGCAAAGAGATTGCAGAGTTAATTTAACTACATCGTTTTTCATGCAGCGTTAAAATAATCGGAGATCTGTTTCCATCGCATATCATATTGTATTAACACACACAAATAAAAAAGGTGGCCTAAATTTTTGTATTAATTAATTACGTTAACTTATTAGACAAACTTTTAATTATAAACATTGCACCAAACATTTACTACCACTAGAATAGACCATAAATATATTATACATAACTTACTACGTAGTTGTCTATGGCACAAACTTCATAATATGAACTGAGGTCACCTCTTCAACTGAATGCAGTTGGCTTGAATAATTTATTATAAAATGCCTTTTAAATATTTATAAAACGTTTAATTTGGAAAATAGAAGGCACAATAAGAGAAGAATTTATAATATTTTCAGGCATAAAACTAACTCATTGCGACAGCTTTAAAGTAGTAGCCCACATGGTTTTTCTAGAAATATAAAGGGATTTGAAAATCGGATCAAAGCTGCCGGATAGATATTAAACAATCGAGATTTAAGTAATTTAATATATCTCTCACAGGCATACTAAATTACAATAGAGTGTAATTTTTAAAAAGAACAAATAACCGAATCCACTAGTTACGCAGACAAAACGTAATTCAATTTGTTTTATTACAATTAAAGGCATCCAGTTAAGGTCCCACAATGGGGTTAGCACTTTGTGAACTGTAGTCTAGGAGCTCAATGATTCCATTAAATATGTTAATAAGTCATAAGAAATTATTATTTAATGACAATAATTATTCTTTGACTATTGCAGTATTAAGGTTATCTATCTACTTTATATTTCAATGTAACCATTGAACGCTGCCCAGCACGAAAATTAAACTTCATATAAAGATCAACTACAATACATCTTTCATAAAAGAAAATAATATCTTAAATATCTTAATTATACCTCATATGGTATAGGCACTGCATTGCGACATTCGTCTATAAATAAACTATTTTAGCACCTTTGATTATGTCTTAACTCTATATGCGTCCTTGTGATAATTTTGTGTTTTGTTATGTTTATATTCATTGTGTTAAATATAACAAGTCGTCAATATATATGTATAAAAACAAATAATCATTAGTTTCTTTAAAAAAAATTTAACAATATTACCACAAGAACAGTTTGTAAATATATAATTAAAGTTAATTTTTTTTTAAATCTATTTATAAATTTTATAAAAATGCATTTCGTCACATAAACACACTTAAAGCGTTACACACAACGACACTACTGTATAGATGCCAGCCAATATTAAAAGTTGCCAAATTTCTTTGTCACCGTGGAGCTAGTTTCGGACTTGTGAGAGCTGGTCATCACGGACTTGCGCTCTATGGTTTCAGACGTGATGGTTTGCTTGGCGAACTTCTTGTCCATGCTATCGATTTCTTTCATCAAGTCAGAGGTGGGTTTCTTCATTTTCGTGACGCTGGTAGTCGTTTGATAGTCTGACGACTGAAACTCCGAAGGTCGCATGAACGAGCGACTGGTGTCCGAGCTGAGCTTCGAGTCCAAGGTATTGAAACGCGAATCCAAAGTGCTGTATCTCGATTCGTTGTCGAATGATTTCGAGAGCTCGTCAATACCTTCGAGCTTGATCGGCTCGTATTTCGTATTGGTGCTCGTCATGTTAACCGGGGACGAACTGTAGATCTTCGTGGTGGTGATCTTCTGTGTGCCATTTGGTATTTCCTTCACTTCTGTGGTGGTCTCTTCGAGGTAATTCGGTCCACCGTAGCTGTGCACCTCCTTGGCAGTGCCGTACGGCGAGGACATCCTTTCGAAAGTCGGCGTCACTGCTTTCACCATATCCGTGGAGTTCTTAGAGAACTCCGTAAACTGGTTGGTCTCGTATTTAGTAGGCGTGGAAGTTGCGAAGGGGGATTTTGCTTCTTGTCTGATCTCAGAAGTCATGTACTCGGTTTTCGGATAGCTCTGATAGGATTCACTTTTGACGGTGTACTCAGATTGTTTAGTGCCGCCAGGAATGGCTTCTGTTGATTTCTGATGTTCGGAGAACGTCTGCCCGACGCCGTCGAACGGTGATTTGGGCGTGGTGGGTTTTTTGAGGGAGGAGTATATGGGTTCCGTTTTGTCGTCGAACATAAGGTCCCTGGCGTTGAACTTTGGGCTCAAAGGCGACGACGGCAATTTGGACGCCTCGTAACCGTACCGCTGCTCCTGTTTCGTGAACTGATACTGGCTGGACTGATTGGACTCGAACTGGCGTTGCTCCTCTGTCTTAGTGTACTCGTTAATAGGTCGCGGCGTGTCGTACAGTCGGGTCTCGTAGCTGCAATGTTGCGATTAATTTAGTCAGTGCATGCGGTCCACGTGTACAACTCGACAGAATGAATTTCCCGCAACCGAAAAAGAAGGAAATGCGTTAACCAACACCGTCATGCGGCATGCGTTAGAAAGAGAATTAATCACAACAAAAGTACAAAAAAGAAGGAATTTTTATTACTTGAAAATCGGGTGCTGTATGTTGTAATGTTAATCAGCAAGATCGATGGGCTCGTCGACTAGAATACGTTAGAGGCTCTTAGCACAAGTTGCCTTTGAAATGTGCGGTACAGTAAACATGAGGGGGAGAGGTTCTTGTGTAAATTATCATTAGGTTTGTATTATCGGAGCGGTGTGGGTAGAGATGGCGGGCTACCCGGTGCGAAAAGGATGGAAGAGCCAAAACGAACCCAATTAACTAGCGTTGTCCTCGTACTTTAGGAGGGAAATGCGTCTCGGCGGCGGCGGCGGCGGCTTCTCCCTCTTGTAAAACACTCGCTCGGCATCTTGAGCCTCGTCCGATATCAAATACGCCGTTCGCACTTCGGGCAGTTGCAACGACTTCACGACAACAGTTTCCTCAGTTACGCTCGTCCTATTTTAGGGTTAGGTTAATCACCCGCATGCAGGTTAAGGGGAGGGAGAAAGAAAAAAAAACAATTAGTTGTTAGTTGCTACTTCTCAGCTTAGCAGAGATATGATTAACGTTAAAGGCGGAATGTTCGCTGAACACACAACAGCTCATATGTACAGAACGATGTACGGAATGTCGCGGTGGGCGAAAGCGGCACGTTTGAACGTGAACATTTAACATATAACGTTCGCAAATCGGTCTCTATGCGATTTATAAGCGACTTACTCGTGTTTCATCGTTCTATCATTACGGGTCGTATTTTCTCTGCAAACGAAATATTACTTAAGTTTACATTTAGTTACTGCTACAACTTGTTAGGCATAGTATAAAATTATTCATATTTTACGCAGTCAGTGTTAATCTATCTACATAGATAGACAGATATCTTAAAGTTGCCAACATAACAAAGACATTAATCTCTAAAAGCGATTCGTGTGTTTTAAAGAGTCTTGAATCTCGTTGAAATTCCACTAGTCATAACATAAAAAAAATCTTATAAACTAAAAATACACCAGTCAATAGAATTTATGAAAAATGGAATTTTCACTTTCCATTACAGTTATATTTAATCGTACATAAAATAATACTATCTATTGACTGGTCATACATTTGTAGAAGCATAAGCTTTCCATGCGTTACATTTCGTACTTTAGTAGTGATAAAAATTAGGGCATTACTGTTAAAAGCTACATGTTGAAGTTCAATTTAGATAGAATGATTACAAATACATATTGTTACTGATTATAGTAATAATAATATTTTGATGATTGCTAAAGTGTATACTTGTATCATAATAAACTAAATCTGTTACATGTTTTATAACAATAATTAACATCAGGCGGTGCTAAGCGTAGTAAGGTATCTAATGAAATGATGACAAATGAATATGAAAGAGAAAGTAAAAGTCAAGGTTACATACGATAGTTTTACACTTCAAACATTATTGTAAAAGTGAAAGAATAGGTATTGTATAGGTACGACATGACTGAGGTTAAAAGAAAATAGAAAAGGCTGTTTGAAGTGTTGACTGCGTATGTACCAATTATATTAAATATTCTTAAACATTTTTTCAACAAACCTGTGACAATTATAATTTAGAAGAATTCATAACATGATATATCTAATTTAAAAAAATATATACAGTTTTTATTTTAGTAGAGGCACGAATCATAAGTTGAATACAAGGCACAGTTTACATAAAGGCTTGCTTAAAAGTGAATCAATCATCTGTCCGTGTGATCCAATGGCGGCGTGAAAAGAGGCAAGGAATGAATTAGATATTAGCAGATGCAAGTCGTATTGTGTGTGAATCAGGTCGAAGTTTAGATTTAAAATTTTATAGAACGTATACATGCTCCCAGTAAATTAATAGTAAATATCTTAGAAGTAATCCTACAAAGTTTTTTATATAAATCTTACTGTGAATTTTAATTAATATTTAATAGACTTTTCCCACTTTTGGAACACTCGCAACCATAATTCTTTTAATGAGATTATTTAATCGATTACTAAAGTGAATCCATGAGAGCATATTCCTCATAATACATAAGTATCGTTTTGAGTAACAATAACCAATTATGGCCTACCGCATTTTAAGGAATACATTACTTTTGAGTGCTGGGTATGACTATCATATGAAAAAGATATAAAATATATTTAATGTCTAAACTTCGACCAATCAAGGCACATGTCAACGATTGAAACACTCACCGAGTGGTAAACCCTTCGTAATTCTGCTTCGGAGTCTCCTCCTGCGGCCTGAAGCTAGAGAATGTCGGACTCTGGGCGGTATACTTTTCCTCCCTTTGATACCCATTGGTGTTATAGCTCTGTTGCTGGGGTTCCGGTTTCGAACCAGGACTGGTGGCTGGCGGCGGGCCGTGTACGGACTGGTTCAGACTGGACACGTGGTGAGATATGTTGGTGGTGTTCTGTGTCAAGTTGGTCACGTTCTGCGTTGAGTATGTGCTGTTGGGGCTGTACGTCGTGTTCGCGAAACTGCTGTTTGGCGTTTTAAACCTGCAACAAAACGTTCTATTACAGTAATCTTAAAAATGTATAATTCTGATATGTTAACATTACTTACATGTCGAAATATAAATAAATAAAAACATCAGTCAGGGATACTCATCCTAACTTACCTGTCCGGTAGTTGTGGTATGGTATACGGGTATGCGACCCCGGCTTCCCTAGCTATTACTGTCCTATCCCTTGCCTTCCTGGGCGGTAATATCCTACCTTTCCTAATTCCCACCTTAACTTACCAATCTTCCTTTTCTCACAACCTATACTTCCCTTTCCTTACTCCTATTCTCTCCGCCAATCCAACGTCTGCCGTGCGGATGGATGCATGGCTAGGGGCAAGCCTAGTCGTTAGCGTGCCACACTGCCCTGGGACCGGGCGACCCAGAATTAGGCTAGCCTTACCCTGGCATGCGGGGCTCTGCTGGGGTGGACAAACCTTTCCCTTGCTACTCGTGGGAACGCAATGGTGAATTTTACTTACCAAAATGGCGGCGATGTGGTTCGCCACCCATCACGTCTCGTTTCTCGCGGGGCGAAAAGCGGCCCATGGAGAGCCGCTTCGCTACGTTGAATGTAAGAGGAGGAATGGATGGTAAGGTAGATGAAGTATGTCAGATGATGGACGAACGATGTATAGATAGATGGTTTGGCCATGTCGAGAGAATGAATGAAGAACGATTGACGAAAAAGCATATAAGGCGAGTGTGAATGGAAGTGTAGGAAGGGAAGACCTAGGCGGACGTTTCAAGACCAAATCAGGGACGTCCTGAAAAAGGCCAGGTCAAGAGTACCCTGAATCGAAGAGAATGTATGAAGGAATAATGAAAGTGGACGAAGCGAAACAAGTATGTAAGGATCGTAGCAAGTGGAAAGAAGTGGTCTCTGCCTCACGGAAAGAGGCGTGATGATATGTAAACATAGGTCTAAACATGTAAATAAATAAAAACAGAGGAAACCAGAGGTCCTGAAAATTATGTCCTTTCGACCACCTGCAGATAGAATTCGGGTCTCTTGACTCTAATTCCGATCACCCAACTATTTACTTTATTACAAAAATTTAAAAAGTATTAATAAAAAAATATTTTAATTAAATTTTCAAAAATTAATCATGGATAATATTAGACTAGAATAGAGAATTATAGACACGGAGTATCTAAAAAAAATAGAAGAAAAATTATAGAAAAAGGGAGTAGTAGAAAAATTATAAACTCGAATAGTTATTGCATACCCGATTACAGAAGGTACTATTAGTACATCTGTGTATGTACTGTTTTACCTGTGGTGCGTCGAGGCGTCGCTCGAGTACCCGGCGAGATGGACGTCGGTGTCCGTGTCGTCCCCAGACGTGTCTCCGGCGCGCAGCTTGTACTTCGCTTGGCGTATTGCGGTCAGACGTCCACGAGCTTCCTCCAACTCTTTCTCTATGCGTAGCACCTCGGATCTACAAGTTTTTAGAAATATAAGAAAATAATGAAGCGTTTATCCAACTGTGCGAAAAGAGCGTTATGTTTTTACGAGAGAATGGCTTTACACAAATGTACATTACTTGGCAAGCTCGGCAGTCAAACCTGCAAAATGGATTACGTCATCAGAAGTATCTAGTTATAGTATAGTTAGAAATAACTAAAAAGCAATTGTTTCTATCGTCATTAAAAGGACAGACGTAACTGTGTGCGTGTCAGATGTGTAAGTATGTCACGTATGTATGTGTGTGTAGCGGATGATGTGGTACAGGAAAAGGGTAGCTTCCCGCCAGGTCGGGTGATCGTGACCTGTTGAGTACGTCTCCTCCAAAGTGTGCGCTGTCGGTAATCGTATATATGCTTGTAATTGTGCGAACTTCGATAGCGCGATGTAGGCCGTCGATGTGTTTCCTGAATGCGCCACTAGCGAGCTTCCGCCAGGTCGGGTGATCGTGACCTGTTGAGTACGTCTCCTCCAAAGTGTGCGCTGTCGGTAATCGTATATATGCTTGTAATTGTGCGAACTTCGATAGCGCGATGTAGGCCGTCGATGTGTTTCCTGAATGCGCCACTAGCGAGCTTCCGTTGTGGAGACATAGATGTCGCCACATGTGCGTGTCCGGTGCGTGCGTGCGTGCGTGCACTTGGACGTACCTGGCGTCGATCTCCTGCGCGATGCCGCCCACCATGCGGCGGTTGAGCACGAGGCTGCGCTCGTCGTCGCAGTGGATGGCGTCGCGCGCCGCGCGCACCAGGTTGTCGGTGGAGCGGATCACCTCCGCGCCCGCCGCCTGCAGCCGCCGCGTCGACTCCGACGACGGGTCCGCCTTCACCTGCAAGGAGCCCACCGATCGGCCATCTCACTTTCATTTAGGAACATTCGAGGAAACCAGCTTCGGTAGAAATAACTTTCTCCACTAATACTCAACTTTAAGAAGAAATTACACATTGCTAGAGATAACAAACTGGGGAGTTACAAGAGGTTCTAGCGTATGTGACAGAAAATTGACCAAAATTTGACGAATCTCAATTCCACGAATGGTTAACAAGTATTACATATATTATAATTCACGTTAGTAAGTACTTTTTAGGCTATCAGCAATGCTTAACCGAGCCATTGGCCCAACAATGGATTCGTATAATAGAGCTGAAGCTTGCACGATGGTGAGCACAGCTTTTGAAGGAAAATAGCCATTAACATGGTAGCATTAAGGTGCAGCACGTACCTTGCAGGCGACCAGCAGCTGCGCGGTGGAGGAGGCCACCTGGCGCGCGCTGGAGATGAGCCGCTCCTCGGAGGCGGCGCCCTGCACCAGCGCGTTGGCCGCCTCCACCAGCGCGTGCGCCGCCGCCGCCACCAGCCGCGCCGCGGACACCAGCCCCTCCGACCACTGCCCGTCGTCCGACGACGACGCCGGTCGGCGGGCCACCTTGCCCTGCGCACAAATGAAACTCTTCACTTGTAACGCTACTGTAGTAAGTTTTTTTATCGCGAATCATAATATTAATGTAATCAGATGTTAGTTCTCGCATCAAGGTTAAGGTTTTTTATAACCATCAGTGCGGTCGTCATGTTTTCATCACGTCAAATTAACTCCTTTTAATCGACATTGATGTAAATATCGATAAAAAAGTTTCGTTTCACTAAACTTACAGAACCTCGATACACCCATCACATAGCATACTTCGATCGACATTGTCAAATTGAAATTTGACAATGTCGATCGAAGTATGCTATTGTGATCAGTGGCAGAATCGGGTTTCACAATAGTAAAGAACATTGAAAGTAATGGTTCCTTTCAATGTTCTTTACTATAGTGAAACCTGATTCTGACATACGTGAAAGTTATAATTGTCATCCATTTTTCTTGTATGCAATATGTCTTGAATCTTTGCTTTTTGTTTAATAGCTTCGTTTTAAGAAAACTGAAATGCTATTGATTATCACTTCTATATTCAAATAGAAACTTATTTGTTTCCTAATAAAAAAAATGACTTACCTGGTCAATAAGTTCCCTCTGTGCGGCAGAAGCAGCGCGCACGAGTGCTGACGTAGCAGTGATTATAGACTTCGCAGCCTCGAGGATCATCTCGTCGAAGTTCAGGCTCTCATCAGTCTCCTAGAATAAACATAGCATTTAATTTTAAGTTTCTGAACATTTAAGAGAAATGTTTAAAATTGGGTAACAATATAATAAAGGTAACCTTCTTAGATGTGCTGGCTTCTGTCTTTCTTTCTAGTGATGATTTTAGCATTATCGATAGGTAATATGTTTGATTCCTGGGTGATAATGAAAATACAACCAAGAATATCAAACATATCTTACCGACATATGCCTTTTTTCTTCTTTCTTCTGTGTATTCTTGTCGCATAACACATAAAAATCCTAAATTAAATAAATACAAAACAATTCCGATAGTTACTTTAAATCTAAACCATATAATTAAAACAATTATGGATGTAGAAATATGTTTGTAGGTCATTTAAAATATATGAAATTAAAAGACAAACAAGAACAGACCAACAGAAGTGTTTTAATTTAGGGTTTTCTTTTAGTTTAGAACTGAGGGAAAACATAGAGGGAATCCTTTTTTAGAAACTTGAAACTACGCACATTACACTTCATACAAAAAAAAACAAATTTAAATATGACTATTTACAAGAACGTGTTGGTATTTTTAAAATGGGAGCATAGTAAAACCGACCATACCTGAAGCGTTGGCGGTTTGCGCGGTCGCAAAGCGTCCAGCTTCCGAGCGGCTGCGTCTATGGAGGCGGCCGCGCCCAGGAGCTCGGCCTCGGCGATTACTGTCGGATCTTCCGGGTCCACCCATTCAGATCCTGAAATATGCATTATTTTAGTACTATTTGATACATAGTCAAATTATGTATGATACTGTTCTGATGTTGTCCAAAGAACAAATGTTCACAACGTAAACATTTATCAAGATGTTTGCTTGCACCTACTATTTATCAAATATCGTACTGCTATTTGATAAGTAATCGCGAATAGTATGACGCTCCGAGACTGGCTTGCGGTAGCGCGAACGCGGGAGGTGACAGCCCTCTCGTAACAGACGGGGCAGACAGACGGGGGGGCAGACGGGCACAAAGCGGGCGGCACCTTTGAGCAGCTCGGCGACGGCGAGCATGTCGGCGACGGCGCGCGCGACGCGGCGCGACAGGTCGGGCAGCGCGCCGCGCGCCGCGCCGCCCGGCGCCGCCAGCACGGCCTGCAGCAGCGCGCGGAACGCCTCGCCCGCCGCCAGCGTCGTCTCCAGCGTGCGCGTGCGCAGCTCCTGCGTCTCCGCCGTCTGCGCCGCGCCCTGCGCACCGCGCCACGTCGCCAACGTCAATATTCGATTAAAGTGAAAGTAGAACAGTCCTTAGGCGTACTACATCAATACTAATTATCACACAATAACTATAGATAGAGCGGCAATAG
Source organism: Sericinus montela (assembly GCA_029286605.1). Classification (NCBI taxonomy): domain Eukaryota; kingdom Metazoa; phylum Arthropoda; class Insecta; order Lepidoptera; family Papilionidae; genus Sericinus; species Sericinus montela. The sequence goes on from JAGSMR010000045.1 coordinate 134,523, forward strand.
CCTAGGTTTAGGGTGCGGACTGCGAAACATGACGTTGCAGGTTCGGGCTTTGCCATTCGACTATTGACGTAAACCAACTCCAGACACAAGCATTGCAGCTTAATTGGAGTGGTCAACAGGAATATTAGTAATGTTATTCGGCATTGCTAATATTCTTTAAAAAAAAAAACGAAGTGAAATCAGCTTCGAATGACCAATTTCAACATCAAATACATTGTTGTGAACCTAAATTTAGTAAATTAAGCACTTGTGCTAAGGAATCAGAAACAACAACGGTATCAAGACCGTAATTTTCTACATTTTTACATTGTTTTCTTCACAGTTTTCTACATTGACCCGAACGGGAATGGAAACCCGTTCACGGTACGTAAAAATATAATACAATAATAATAGTACAAGCCACCGATATTAAAATCAGCATAGAAGGACCAATTTATTATATAATAACAAGATCAAATTTCAGCTTTTTTTTTTAATTAAAAATTACTACTGTAACGAGCAGCAGTATCAACATCCACAGTGTTAAATTATAGTAATACATAAGCAACTACCCAAACACACATACCTTCGCGGCTACCATCATGTCGACGACCGTCTTGCGTCCGAGGTTGGCGGCGGCGGTGAGCTGGTCCTGGCTGCCGGCCCCCGCGGCGCTGCCCGCGGCCACCGCGCGCGCCGTGGCCGCCGTCATCAGCCGCGTGCAGCGCACCAGCTCCTCGGGCGTGGCGGTCGACTTCGGCGGCGACGGCGACATCAACACCTATGATACAACTCCAATCAGCGCGAACTACAAACGAGTAACCTTCTCCTCCATTACTCAGCTCTATCATTACTCAGCTTTGCAAAACCGGCTTACATTCGTTAATTCTACTGAACGGAAAGGATAAAATAAGTAAATAAATACTTAGAGACAACATCACATACGCATTGTATCTGCTGATCCCAAAGTAAGCAGCTTGAGCAATTGTAATATGAAAACAGAAACAACGAAGGTACCACAAACACCCAGACCCGAGAAAATTGTGAATAAGTGTTTTCTGCATTAACCCAACCAGAAGGCGAACCCGGGACATCCAAGCTTGCAAACCGGTGTGCACGCCACTCGTCCACGCAGATCGTCATGATGAGTTTGAGGGTCTCATTGATGTATTTTAATTTACATATCCTTATTAAAGCTATTTTATTGTCGACTGTATACCTCAATCTCTTGCGAGATAGCTTCAATGGTAGACTCTAATGCCCTCGTGCCACGTGTGTGTTCGTCCTCCACTGCCTTAACAGTCTTTAGCAGTGACGTCACATTGGTCACCATAACCTGTATAAGAAGGTTTCAAACATTATTTCGCTTACTTTTCCTATTACAGATATCTATAAGAAATATATGATATGATTGCATTTTTATACAAATCTTACATGAACATAATCAAATAAAAAACATTATTATATAAGAATATCCCATAAAACTTTATATATGTTATTCCCAGAAATGCATAAATCAGGGCAGTAATAGGTAAATATAAAGAATTAAAAATAATTAATATAAAAAATAATAGTATTTGAACAGACAGAATATCCCAAAAAAATTAATGTAATTTGATTCCCATAAATGCATACACCAGTGCAATTAATTTGCTATGCAATTTTTAATAAAACGAGATATCAGTAACCAATTTATATTATTTTAAATAAATATTAGGAATAATATTAATAAATTTTCCGAAACCAAGTAATGCTTCTATCTATAAATGCTTAATTTGGCTTTCTTATAAGAATCACACTACACAATACACCAAGAAAACGTTATAACATAATCTTGTTTGTTATCTATGTAATTTTGTTTACTTTGGTTAAAAAAACACGACTATATACGAAAATCTACTACATAAATATAAAAGCTTTGGGTTGCCAACGATTGTTTAAATTTTACGATGGAATATAAATCATTAAACCCAATGCGAATGCAGTAAAATTTAAAAAGCTCATGCCATAGCAGGGAAACCCATAAGCTTTCAACCATAATTAAAATAATAAATATACTAAATATAAAAAGCTGTTTGTGTGTACGTCAATATTGGACTTTCAAAGCTTCGCTGTGTGTATGTGAAATAAAATGAAAGCTTGTGGCTTTTGGAAGTTATTTCCTTATAAGATCAAGCGGCGATCTAAGTCACCAGATACCGTGAAATGGAAAGCTATGACGCTTCTCGTGAAATGTGTTTAGCGATAAAGTTTCGTATTATTGGCAAGACCTAAGGTATAAAAGATCATGCCACACACATAGTCGACACAAAAACACAACTAAACACATTTCTAAATCTCATGATCGAATATCTGAACTAGAAAATGAGTGGAAGTGTATGATATCGTAAGCAAAAAACGGTATATTTATTCTAACAAATAATTTACTACATGTCGATGAAAGGGTAAAAATGCTTAAGACACCAAAACACGTGAATTAGGAAGAGAAAAGAACGACAACAATGATCCGATGATCCACACACCAGACAATATGAGAAGCGAGTCTTCTCCACACCATGCGATTCATTACGTGCTCTGCATGACTTGTTTGTTAGGCGCGGTGGTGCACGGTCTGTTAATGAACAGGGTATTTGGAAATCTGACCGAGTCGTCGTCGCGCGTTGTCACATCCTCGCTCTCACGGAATCTGCTGTTCGTTATCTCGTCCAACATTCTAAGCTGCTCCTCCATTCGTGTGTTAGGTCTAGACCGTCTCGCACTATTCTTGTATTCCAAAATAGCACGAATTCTTCTCAACTCCTCGTCGGTAGTTTCCTTCTTGTTAAGTATTGCTTCGTAGAAGTTCCACCAATTGTCGATTGTACCGAACTGTTGCTGGCGATTTTTCAAAATGTCATCGTAAATCGACCACCAATTATTCGCGTAGTACTTAAGGGGATAAGAACGTGTCATATCAAAAATTTCTAGGTTGGTCTTAGCATCTTGTCTATTTATTTTCGATTGTTTTGGCCTGTCTCCGTTTGTCATAGTCGAGTTAATGTTATACTCATTAATGTTTTTAGTGAAATTTTGACTTGACTGAACGTTTATCGTTACGTTTCTATGCAATGAAGGTGATTGAATATGGGCAGTATTTGGTCTATGGTTTAACATATTTTTAGGCATTATATTTTCTTTTTCCTTGACAGCAGGGTCGTTTATGTATTTTCTTATAACTTCTTTGTAGTATTTTTCAAGTAAACATAATTCCTCGTACGTGTACTTTGATACATCAATTTGGTTGTAAATATTAATAATATCTTGGATGTGTACTACTTTTTTCTTTTTCCCTTCAATTTGCACATTAGATAGAGCTTTTAATTTTTCGATAAGGGGATCAAAACCTTTGTAGACAACATCTTTCTTGGCAAATTCAATTAACTTCAGAACGATATCTTCATATTTCTTATTATATTCTAAATCTTTATTTATAGCTTTGGATTTATCGACTTCTTCGATGAAAGTTTGTAATGTTTCTTTTTCCTTTTCGAATTTATCCATTTCTGTTTTTATTTCTCCTAAAACTAGTTCGTGGCCGCTAAATCGTTCTAACTCTCGTCTTGTTTCTTCCATTTTCTCTAAATTTCTTTTAGCTAACGCTTTCCACCACTCTGTGTCATCCTTAAATAATTTCCAGAATTCTAATTTAACCGCTTTGTTCCTTGATTCCGGTCTTATATTTATTTCGTTAAATTCATTTTTTTGTTTATCTGATGGGCTTACAGAAGATCTATGAGGCTTTGTGGATGTAATTTCTGTCACTTTTCCATTTGAATCTGAATTTTCTATAAGGTTTACAGGTTTCACTTTTTGCACTTTAAATATCGTGTTCTTCAGTACTGACGGTTGTTCTTCAGGCGGTGATTTATTTATTAGGTGCGTAGTTTCAATTGTTTTAATTGTACTCGTGACAACTTCGTTTTTAACAGGCTCTGGAAGGAATACTTCGGAGTCAAGATCCTCTATTACTTGTGACAGCCTCTTCATTTCATTATCCAAATCAGATGAAGCCTTCTTTCGTCTTAAAGTTTCCTGTTTTCTCTTAATTTCATCTTTTTCACTTAGCCTTACCACTTTGTCTATCAATTTTTTCAGTTCACCTAAGAATATATTTTCACCATATTTCAATACCCTCCAGTCCATATCAAATATACTGCTCCTTGATGCAATATTGTAACGAACATTCAAGTCGTCGTCTTTTATGCTCCTTACTGGTGCTTCTGTCATTAACCCTTCAATATACGCCATTGCTTCCTCGCAATTGTCATGGAATATTGAGGGAGATACATCATCATCTTGGCTAGAATAGTCTAAAAGCTTAATAAGTTCCTCCTCTTGATCGGATTGGAAGATATCGGTCTCAGAGTCACATGAATTGTAGTCGGTCCTAAGACCAAGATTTATAGAGCGTCGTCTGGATTGACGCGGTACTGTATTAGTTTTGATGGGTGAACTCCAACGCTTCGTAGGGTCGCTCAGCCGCTATCGGAAAACCGGGAATTAGTCGCGATCAAAGTCCAATATTGACAATATACATTGTTTAACAGCACATTACAATAAAACACAGGAATGGACAAACGAAAACATTTTTTACATATTAACGAAAGTAAATAAGCATTATTATAACCAGTGTCGTTAATGCTTAAATACTTTACTTTAGTAAAATTAAAAAAAATAAAGGTACGAATTACGAAACAACTTTAAAAATGTTTATATAAATATATATATTTGATATAGGAAGAGAAGTCTAAAAAGAAGGATATTCTTCAAATAAAAAATCAAGACTATTATGTTTTTTTTATACAAGTAGTTATTACTTGTATATAGTAAATTTATTTATATATTACATAGTCAATTAATGAAATATTTTTAATTGTTAAATATTTGTTATATTAAAATTGCACCTATCCTATTTAATAGTGCTAATATTCCTTTAATACCCGGTTTGACAGGCAGAAATCGCTTAAAGCGCTATGACCACCGTTTGTAGTTTTAAGGTTTCCGAAATTGTAATAATTAATTCTATAAGACTATGTACAATAAAGAATTGTCTATCTATCTATCTATCTACTTTTTCGGCAAACGATTTTGAAAATCCTTCATTACATTATTCATTGCGCGTGTGTGCGTGCGAGCGTGTGCGTGTGCGTGCGTGCGCGCGCGCGTACCTTGGCGGCGTGCTTGAGGCGCTGCATGTCGGGGTGCGCGACGTGCTTGCCGCTGGCGGCGGCGGTGGCGGCGGCCAGGTCGCGCAGCGCGGCGGCCGCGTCGCGCGCCGCGTGCAGCACCAGCACCTGCGGCTCCGCGCTGCCCGCGCCCAGCGACATCGCGCCCTGCTTCACCACCTCGCACAGTTGCACTGCCCAACGAGCACGTTACATTATTCAGCCGGGCGCTTTTGTTGGATTTAATGTATATCAAACAAATTTGAGAGAAGAATTTTCGGCCAGCATTATAATAACAATAACTTTAATGGTAATAAGCTTGTAGTACATTAAATGTTCACATAAGAAAAACATATAACAAAATTAAGGTTACAAATAGTGAGGGTGACGTATTCTCCTAGATAGGCTATGTAATAGTCTGTATTAATCAGCTACAGTCCCCTGCCCCCTTATAGTATGTATAAAATTGTTTCTTTTGCGTTAGTACTACAGTTTAAAATCTAACAAAGAACATAGTAGAGAGCAAATCAATAAAAATGTTTATTTAGTTGGTATTTAAAATATTTTGACAGAACAACACACGGAATTGGAATATGATTTAAAGGACTCATGTGGTTGTATAACACACAGGTATGCTAAGTATGCTGGTCTAACTTAACAAAGAGAAATGTTGATAAATTATGGTTATAATGAGGTAGCTCAACATCACCAACGCTGTGCAGCGAAATATTACAAACTCACCCAAAAAGTCTCTTTCGCTTGTCTAATATGAGTATAGATAAAAAGAACCACTAAAATAAAACTAAACATTTCCACTAGTAAAACAAGCACAATTAAAAATACATTATAATTTATGTATAAAGTCAGTTCCAAACCTATTGTTCCAACTGCACTCTGCGCAGCCGATGCCAGTTGCTCCTGGGTGCCGGCCGCTCCGCCCACTAACGTCTTCGTATCTTCAACCAAAGTTTTAGCCGTCTTCAAAATGTTCTCGCGATGGTTGGAGAAAGTATCGCCTTCTTTGTCTGAATGTAAGGTGCCTGCGTAATGTTTTATATTTAGTTTGATCTTGAATATCAACACAAAAACATATGACATAGACATGAAATAGACCAATAAGCAGAACAACGTTCTACGCACCAGCGCTAGCGAACAGTATGGTGGTATCGAGATCTCCAATAATGGTGGCAATGGTGGCGGCCGCGTCAATGCATGCCTGGGTGCCGCGAGAGCCGGCCTGAAGAGCGCTTAATACTGCAACCACCTGCGTATCACATTGATAATATATGAGCTCTTGAACATCTTTATATATTATTAATAATTTTATACATAAGTGTTTTGGTCACTAGTCATAGGTATTGGCCTACGTTTCGTATTTAGATAGTGTTTCAAGTACAGATAGATGATACGTCTGATGTTAGATCCATTTCTCACCAAGCAAAGTTTGATCACGCGGGTTTTTATTACAATTAAAAAACTTTGCATCCTTGCAATACTACATGTTTCGGTCATTAGTTAACATCTATTAATAAATTTTAAAACTGTAAGCAAAGCTACTATATAATTTTCTTATTAGTTTTTTAACAGTTGATACAGAATTAAACTACTACAACTAAAAACTATAACATCCTGTTGAGTATATGCCACAACTTTGTAAATGTCTCTTTTCAGTCTAAAACCTATATATTCTATTTAATTAAGATGTATTTACTGTAAGATGAATTTTGGATTAATTAATAAAATTTACTTTACTAATTAGGTTGTCTCAGAAGACCATAAAGAATACCTTCTCGTTGACCCGCCTCGCCGCTTCGGCGACTGCGCGTTGGTTCTGCGGGATGGCGGACAGACGGCAGTGGCCGCCCGCCTTCACCAGCTCCGACACCGCCTCGCCCAGCTCCACCGCCGCCGTGCGGATTCTGAATACAATGCAAAGTGTTAATACGGTGTGGCGACATCTACGTCTCCACATAAGAAGCTCGCTAGTGGCGGATTCAGGAGACACATCGACGGCCTACATCGCGCTATCGAAGTTCCCACAATTACATGCATATACGATTACCGATGGCGCACACTGTGGAGAAAACGTCCTCCACAGGTCATGATCACCCGACCTAGCCGGTAGCTACCCTTTTCCTGCACCACATCATCCGCTACATACGGTATTATGAATACAACCAATGCGCATTGCCAGTGATGAACAGGTTATCTCTAGAATTTAAAAGAATATCAAGCAATAGATAAAAGTCACGATAGCCGAGCGGTTAGGTGGTCGGAATTTCGAGTCAATAGACCCGAGTTCGATCACCAGGTGGCAGGCTCGTACCAATGGGTTTTTCAAAAACTTATGTACGAATTATGTAGTTGGCTTGGGCACAAAGACGGCGACGGGCTCCACCACCTGTCACGTTGTCCCGAAAATATCTTCGGTGGAAGGTGGGTCGAAAGGACTTAACTGTCTAGACTAGACCTCTATTTATTTATTTAAGAAATAGATCTTAAGCATACAGAGTGGTGGGCTCGTGCAAGTGGTCTGGAGTCCACGCAGCACGCCGCTGCATACCTGTTAGCAACGTCGGCGTTGGGAGTGGTGGCGGAGGCGCCCACGCTGTCCCCGGCCAGCTGCTCGTACTTGCCGCACATCTCGTTGCCCACCTCCACCAGCCGGCTCGGCTCCGTCGCCGACTTGGCCGTCTGTACGCGGAATATGTTACATTTATTAGTATCTGCTTCATATTTCATGCTACTTACAAAAGACTATTTGCTTACTTAACGGCTTGCAGTTCACAAAGTTCAGTTCACAAAGGATAACCATGATAGCACCTTAGACCTTTAAAGACATCCATCTACATAAAAGGAATGCGGTGGGTAATTCTAACGGCTTATACCATAAATACCAAAGTTATGATAAAAAAATCCTTATCTGTTTAAATATTCTATCAAATCACATAATAAAAAGCTGTTACTAATTCGCAGATTTTTGGTGAATATTTCGCGGAATCAGAAATTGTAGTGTTAGACTAGGCTGATTGGTACACAGTGGTTTTGAATCTTAATAAACAAAAGTTGTTTCATATTTTTTTAACTACACATATATGCAGTTAGTCGGGTATTAAGTCAGGACAGCGAAATCAATTAATATTTACCATATCAGTCGCCAGCCGAGCTATATCCTTTGCGGCACCTACCATCCTGGTTTGGTAGTCCACGAAGGAATCGGTTTCATCAAATGATCCAATCAAAGACATCCTAAAACAACAAAGTTTGAGTCACTTATTTGTATGCACACAAAATTTATCAAAAAAAAAAAGAAAAGAAAATAAGACCGAAATAAAAATCAACTTTAAAAAAAAAACATTAGCTCATCAAATCACTTCGAGTTTAGTTTGAGCAATAACAAAAACCGAACTATCGACTTCTCAGAAAATAATCGACAATTTACACCAAAATAATTAGAACATCGCGTCATAAGTAAGATACACACATATTTTTTCAAACTCCGCGATTCGTGATAGACGTCGTGCAAGCAGAGCCAGATAGTCTGCGGTCTGATTAAATTCACAGGAATAGAGGATGTCGTAATTTCTGTTTACACAACAGCTATCGTACTTTGCGTCATATAATTTTTTAAATCCGTATTAAAGTAATTAAAACTATCTGAAATGTCTGAACGACGAAAGTGCAGAAAAACACAAGGTTTACTTGAAATTTAACGGCAGAAAAGCGATGCCGTGGACCGGCGTAGGTCACTTCAATTATCTGCATTCGATCATTGCGTTTGGACGAATGCCAGATTATGAGCCGATACTCAAAATTATATGCCGATGAGCTAAGCTATCGTAAATAAAATATTAAAAAAAATATATATAATTAAACAAGAACGCACGCGTTAAAGACCAGAAGTGTCATGTTCTCAATTGTGGAGTAACTCTTTCAAATAACGCGGCCATAATAGTAGTTTAACACACATTATGTAAGACGTATATTTCTGAGTACGTAGGTTGGTAACATAAAAGGAAACATGTCACATTTATTTAAACAATATGTTCGTAATCGCTGATTTTTGTGAACGTTGTAGATTAATCAAAAATTTATTATAATTTACAAATTTATCAATACAGAGAAAATAGGTCGTGTTTGTGTATAGAATTCGCCAAAAGCGACGAGCGTATAGGTCGTCATGAACATAAAGTTCACAAATAGCGTCTGTCCGTCCGTCACTGGGCCTATATATAACGCACAGCTGAGTAACCGTCCGGTTAAGGCCACTTTAAGTATTTATAAGCCGCTTTAATGCAGAGTTCATGCTCACTATCGGTGAAACGAAAATAAATAACGTCCGAAACGAAATAAGATTCGTTAATTTCTTTTCAATGTTAGAACACAAATATCGCATTTTGATGAAATTTTTTTCAAAAGTCACGAAATTAATTTTTCGCAACTTTTGTAATTTTGCATTCATACATTACTGTTAATTATTGATTAATTACTGATTTTCTATATTAGATGTAAATAATATTGCACAAATAAAGTAAAAAAAAGGAAAAAGCCTCAGACTTTCTACTTGGTTCTTCTTCGATGCCTTGTTTTTGACTCACATAAGAGCCTAAAAATTTATTGTCAAAAATCTATACTAATAATGTTTTGACTTTTACTTTGAAAGACGAAGAGTAGGGTATCCTTGTGTAATTTTGTCTTTGAGAATTAAAATCTTTTAGTCGCGACGCCGACGAGAATAACAGTCGTCATATTAATGTATTGTAGCTGTAAAGTTACGGACATTAGGCTTGAATTGGGGATATCTTTCGGTAGATGACGCCTATGCCATAAATAAACGAAGAGATTTATGATTTCAACCGATACGTGTAGAACACGGTGGCTCGGAAGTAAGAGCGATGCCACGGTACGACAGAGGCCGTGGGTTCGAATTCGGATTTTTTAAATTTCAGTCAATTTAATAAAACTGACAACAGACTAAACGATATTGATTCCACGAGGTAGCCATATTTGTTTGGTCGTTCCAAAAAAAACAGTTATGAGTGAGTGAGAGAGGAGCGGCACCTGTGCTCGGTGAGGCGCGCCACGGCGCGGGCCAGCGAGTCCAGCAGCGGGCCCACGGCGCCGCGCTGCGAGCTGAGCTCGCGCACGTGCGCGCTCAGCTCGCCCAGCGCGGCGCGCGCCAGCGCGCACTGCGCCTCCACCTCGCCCGCCGCGCTCACCGCCTGCGCAAAAGTCAGTTATTCATCGATGTGAGTTACGGTCATTACATACATCCATTGTCACTTTTTAATTTACCACCGTTTCGGAACGAAGTTCCTCTAGCCAAGTAGATACAAGTGGGGAAAAAATCCCATAGGTATCCTCTTTTTTTTTGTGTTTATTTTTTTAACAAAGAAAATACAAAATTGTACATAATTTAATTAGAAATAGCGTGAAAGCGATCAACACATTCCCTATATTAATTTATGCTGAAATACCCCTTTTTTACTTTGTAGTTTTGCTTTGATAAATGCCTAGTCTGTTCATTGGTAAGCTTTGAGGAATTCTGTTGTAGAAGCGTATGCACCACCCATGAATGAGTTAGCTCATCATCACTTAACGCTGTGCTCGCATATATGTATACATGGTAAAACTGCAGCACGAAACAAAACAAGCGGATAGAGTAAATAATGAATCTGATAGAAGAGTAAGAGGTATGGAAATATTGTGATATTTTGAGATATCTTTTCCCTAGTCTACCCTGACAGCAACGATGAAAAAAGATATTTTCATAGACAACATATTTTTTAATTCTCTTTATTATGCTGGGTTATTATTTGGCAAAACTTTACTATTTACTTATTCAGTAATTTTCCTACATAACTATAGTAATATAACTATTAGTACAGTATCTCATCGATCACAGTTCGGCACGTTTCTGTACCAAGAGTACAAACAAAACAAGGGACAGCGAGCGCAGGTTACCCTAGGGTTGCCGGCGGCCTGCTTGGCGGAGTGCACGAGCAGCGCCAGCGTCTCCAGCACGGTGCGCGCGTGCTGCAGCAGCGCGGCCTGCGCGCGCGACTCCGTCGTGTTGGACGCCGCGCCCGCCGCCGCGCACACCAGCGGCTCCGCGTACGACACCTGCGCACGCGCACGCGCACACACGTCAGCGATCACCGCACACATATTATGCCATTGAAACAAATATTGGACGGACTTCCGACCAAACTAGACTCGAATAAAAATTTTCCATAAAAAATTTATGTCATATTTTCTAATTTTATTTATGCACTTTACCATCCGATTTACATTTCTTTATCACAATATGTACTGTGCTGTGTATACATGTGCTGTGTATACATGCAGTCGTTAATTATTAACTATGTGTGAAATATCTAAATCACAACATGATTAAAAGTGCAAATTCAAATGCAATTTAATCGATGTAGAAAGTTTTCGCTTCTCTTGGCAGTCGAGGTGACTGGTAAGTATAGATAACTATGGTATGACAGCCTTTCTAAGAGCTTTGTTTTTATTTAGCAAACAACAGCGATATACTTAAATTACTATAACTTTAACAAAGTAATGAGAACATTATTTTCGCTAATATAATAATAATTCTCGCTCTAGTCATTGTCACTAAAATGTAAATGAAGGTACAAAGTTCAATTAGATGACTCATCCATATCAATTTGTACTGTGCTGTGTATACATGTCGCGAACAAATTAGAAAACTTAAATGTAAAACAAAACAAAATAATAGAGTACTATTCAGTCCCGTGAAATCAAAGTCTACTACAGTAAATTTTCCAGGTATATTAATATCAACCTATAATGCAGTTTCTTTTATTCTTATTTTCAACGCATAGTGAATGCATGAATTTTGAAACAAAATGTAAATTGATTATAAATGACAATCAATTAATTCTAATACTCACAAGTTGAACAACAGCGTGCCCAAGATTCTCCGCTTCGCTCTTGGCTGCTACACGCAGAGGTTCAAGTTTCTCCAGAATTTCTGCAGCTGCATTTTCAATCTGTTCCGAGTAGCCTAAAATTAAAAGCGCCATCAGTATTAGACTGTAACAATTCCATTATAGTACAATAAAAAAAACTATTTTCTTCTTAATGGAGTATTTCCATAAGGACCTGCCAAATAAATAACAGCAGCTGAAGATAAGTAAAACAGGATTAATACCTTGCAAAGTGTTTGCTTGTCTTGGCTGCAACTCCTGTCCCACTGCCTGTATGGCAACTTGATCCAGCTCTCGCAGCTGTTTGTTCAGGGTTTCCAGAGCGGCAGCGCATTCGCGTTGACCTGGAGCCTTCTCTCTGTGTCACAATAATTATTTTTTTATTGTTTTTGTATTAAAAAAATAAAATACTGCTTTACATAGAATAATCAAGAAAAGCTTTATGAAGGAATTGTATAATGACTAATACTTGACGACCTCCGTGGACGAGAGGCGTAAACACTGGTTTTCAAGGTGTCGCCGTCTTGAGGTCCCGGGTTCGATTCCCGGTCGGATGTAGAAAAATCGCTTTTTCTACATTTTCTCGGGTCTGGGTGTTTGTGGTGCCTTCGTTGTTTCCGATTCCCATACCTCAAGTACTTAAGTATCTTACATTGGGAACTGAGCAATGTATGTGATGTTGTCCCTATCTACATGTATGTGTTTAATAAGTCAAAGGAAGAGGTATGGAGATCCAGAACAATATAACTAGTACTACTCTAAAAAACTACACTAACGTAATGAAATATGTAGTTAATAATAGACCATACTCGTAAAACACATCAAAGTTAAGATGGGCAATAGATTCTAAAAAATGAGGAATGTGATGCGATCGCCAATCCACTTGCCAAGCTTGGCGATTATGGTAAATCCCTGTTCCGGGCCACCTGAGGATTTTGTGAATTTATGTATGTATGTGAAGTAAAGAAAGACCTCCGTGGACGAGTGGCGTAAACACCGGTCACCCTGTGTATATATGTGAGGTGCGGACACGAGCGACCGTACCGAATGTTGGTGACGAGCGCCTTGATGCTGTCGGAGACGGTCTTGCTGTGCGCGGCCAGCGCCTGCCACTGCGAGCGCTCCTGCGGCGCCAGCGCCAGCGCGCGCGCCGCCTCCAGCATGCAGCACGACCCGGAGATGATGCTCCTGTGCCACGCGCACAGTTATCATTCGCATAAAAGATTAGTAGGTGATGAGAAGTTTATATAAAATATTAATATCAACTTTTTTCGAAAAGCCAGAATATCACTCGTCTACCGATATGGCGGTGGGGATTATCTGTGCGCGGAAATCCATTTTACTTCGTAAAACTAAAATCCTATAGTACTAAACATGTAATTTATACATAGATAAAGATATTGTATGAAACGGGATAGCGTAAATTTTCTATCCTCCTAAAAAAAGCAAATTTAACTTTTATAAGTCTTTTTAGGAAAGAACAGTCAATAAAAAAATCATTGTTTTGTACAAGAATCATTACATTAATAACAAAAAGTAACGTATTCTTAATTGAAAATAAATATGCGTGCGTGTGTATGTGAATGCGTGTCAGTGCGTGTGCGTGCGTGTGCGTGCGCGACGCACCTGCCGCACGCGAGGATGGCCTCCTGGTTGGCGCGCGCCTGCGGGGAGATGCGCGCGGGCACGGCCGCGAACTCCGGACTGTCCGCGAAGTGGCACAGGCTGCGCACCGCGTCCAGCAGCGGACCCGTCGCCGACGCGCACCGCGACCGGTTCGTCTGCGGACGAACGTGCATTCTCTAATCGTTGCAGTCGTTAAGTATTAACTACGTGTGAAATATCTAAATCACAACATGATTAAAAGTGCAAATTCAAATGCAATTTAATCGATGTAGAAAGTTTTCGCTTCTCTTGGCAGTCGAAGTGACTGGTAAGTATAGATAACTATGGTATGACAGCCTTTCTAAGAGCTTTGTTTTTATTTAGCAAACAACAGCGATAGACTTAAATTACTATAACTTTAACAAAGTAATGAGAACATTATTTTCGCTAATATAATAATAATTCTCGCTCTAGTCATTGTCACTAAAATGTAAATGAAGGTACAAAGTTCAATTAGATGACTCATCCATATCAATTTGTTTTTGGGTGCAAACCAAAATTTTTTAATGACTTTTCATTAAAAAATTTGTGGTCTTTATCAGAAGATTTGAAATGAAATTGAATGAGTATGACTTCATTTGATTTTGATTGATGAGCAATGTATAATAATATAATGACTAACCACGTAGCACGTAGCACACGGCACAATCTCTCACAGCAGCGGTTCAAAAGACAAAGCCGGCATGCGGCGCAGCCTCACCTCGCTATAATCCGCGTCCAGCGCCTTGATCTCCTTGACGAGCGCGGCGGTGGAGTTGGCCACGTCCTTGGCGGCCTGCACGAAGTGGCGCTTGCTCTGCGGCTCGGCCGAGCGGCCCGACGCCACGCGGCACGCGTTGCACAACGCGCTCGTGTGTTTCGCGATCACCGTCGCCGCGGACAGCACCTGACGAAAGTCCACGCACGTTATATGGTTTGTTGTCGTGTGCCCGACATGTAGTTTCCTATTAGAGGTATAGATATATATATTTCTTAAAAAAAATACCAGCAATGCCAAATAACATTGCTAGTATTCCTGTTAACCACTCCAATTAAGCTGCAAAATGCTTGTGTCTGGAGTTGGTTTATGTCAATAGTCGAATGGCGGGCCCGAACCTGCGACGTCATGTTTCGCAGTCCGCACCCTAAACCATTAGGCTATTGCCGCCTATACTATATATTACTGTATAGTACTTTCGTCCCACCTTCCACTGCTAATATTTTTTGGGTCAACGTGGCAGGTGGTGAGCTTATCACTATCTTTGTGACCGAGCCGTCGATATAAATCGTACAAAGGTTTAGAAAAAACTTATTAATACAGCTACTGCAAAGTATTTCGTATTATTGAACTAAAAACAAGCTAGAGTCCACCTGACGGTGGTTGACTCAATCACAATATGCGTTTCTATAACAAAGACTTGTCACATATGCTCATTCCACATAATTCTCACACATTTTTTAACATTACACTACTAATTTTACATTATTTATTGCCTTATTTAGGCTATTTTATGTACGCACGTTTAAGGTGCTTTTTGGAGTCCAGTCGTCGCGCAGGACTATTTCCAGCGACAAAACGCGTATATTGACTAATTTTCATAATAAGACTAGATTCACTAACAGAATAGGCACTATAAAAATACTAAATTGTCTAGAACTCTAATTAATCCACTATTCAAGAAGCTATACATCTATCTATTAGTAGGTAGTATCAAATTACCTGTTGTTGATTGCTGTCCTTGTCGCACAATGTTTTACAGGCCTGGTCTATAGCCAGAGCCGCCCGCGCGAATTGTGCTTGGTCCACCAGCCCCGGTCTTCCCGCCACGCTAGTCTCGTCTGATACTGCCACCTGTTAAATAAGTTACAAATAAGGTTTACAAATTGATTTTCCATACTTGACAAATGAAATATTTGGTTTATGGAACAAAAAAAGAATATTAGCAGCATGAATGCCCATTGCTGGCTAAAGATCTTATCATTTAATTTTATATTACGATGTCTACTTCTCATGTCGAGATTAAATCTCATCAAAATATTATCTAGATTCGATGATTTATTCAATTTTATACTGCACATACTTCAAACTTGACGATAAAACCTTCTTTGGGCACTCTGAATTCATTTTTATAGGACGAAAATACACTTACAATTTCTTTGTTTTAAATAAATACATCAGGCATTTATCATCATACACACACATAATTTATAAATAAAAATGATAATATTTATAAATATCATTGCTCGGATCCCAAAGTACCTGAAGCACATGTGTCATGGAATCAGAAACAACAAAATTACCACAAACACGTAGACCCGAGAAAATGTAGAAAAAATATTTTCTACATTCAACCGAACCCGAGTCCCCAGAGCCGGCGGCAGCATAAAGACCTCACCCACCACTCGTCCACGGAGGTTGTCTCCAAAAAAAAAAAAAAAAAGTAAAGTAAAGCCGCACACGCACCAGATACGCGGCCTGCGCGGTGCACTCGACGAGCCCCTGCACGGCGCCCGCCACCGCCGACACGGAGCGCGCGAACTGCTCCGTCTCGCCGCGCTTCACCGCGCCCGCCATGCCCGACATGCCCTCGCCTGCGATCACCTCCGTTGTCAAACTTGTCTCGCTTTATGTTATATATTTATTTCACTTTAAAACAAAAGTAAATGAAAACAATCGAATATGTACTCATATGCAAAGGTACCACTTATTCAGAATTAAAATTTCTTAAAGAGAAATTCAGAGCCTAATTAATACCTTCAGTTTTTAGGTAACGGCCTGGTAGTCTAGTTCGTCGTGATCCTGCCTACTTACCACAAGGTTAGACAGGAGTGACGGAAGTTTATAGATGTATCTGATTATTTATCTGTGTAGTTACATTTATATTTATCTTACTACCATCCGGTACCGAGACTCCGGGAATCTTACTTTGGGAAGTTTTGGATGTCTTGTCTCAAAAATATAAATAAGTATTAAGTAAATAGGTTACAATGTAAACTAAGATTTGATATTAAGACTGCGTTGCCTCACCACCGATTCCATCCCAAACAAGGTTTGGTGCAAAGCGGGTCAAAAGTGCTTCATTGTCTACACCTCTGTTTACCCCAACATGAGAAAATTGGGTGAAGATGAGAAATCTGAATGAGTTTAAAACAAATCAACATTGCACTGACTGAGGCCCTTGCTCTGGTCGACGACGCAGTCGAGGCAGGCGAAGTAGCCGAGCTCGCTGAGCGGCTGCGTGGGCGCGGCCAGCAGCGGCCGCGTGCTGTCGATGCTGCGGATGGCCGCCGCGCACTCCTTCTGCCCCGGCGCCGCCTCCGTGCACACGTCCACCTGCGCACGCGCACACACCGCTCGATATACGCGCACAACGAACGATTCAACGCAGGGCTCCTCAAAGAGGGCGAGCATTTTAAAGATACAACTCCAACTTCCTGCAGCCTTTCGTTTTGGAGTAGTGTATGCGATACTTGGCACGTACACTTTTCGTGCACACAAACGTTTATAACAGATTGCTCGAAGAAGAGAGTTTGAAAGAAGCGAAAGAGGTATGTAAAAATTATTTATTATACTTATTGATATGATGACCTACAAAATTTCAGAATATCATTCGCGATAAGTTACTTGTGTTTCAGTGAAGTTTTTCCACTTTATTAAATAAACTATCTCACTATTCCAGAACAGAGGTTTTTAGAAGTCGGATTTGAACTTAAAAAAATCCTTGATACGAATTTCAAATATAATAATAACCAAATGATATTAAATAAAAATAGTAAAGCACTCACAAGGCGGTTGATGCTTTCTGTAACAGCTCTGGCCGCTGCTGCGAGCTGGTTCTTTGCGTTTGGTCGTGTTAAGTCCTGTTAGGAAAAAAAATCTTTGTTAATTCTATTCGTAGGTAAGGGTCGGAATGAAAATCAGCTTCGGGATATCACGACAACAACTAAATTCGATTCATTATGAGGTCCCATGCTGCAGCAAGGATTGTCGTATTTGTTACATTATTTATTAATATATTTCTTTTAAATTTCATTTTTGTTATCTCCGTGCTGAATCTGACGTTTTGCTTCATGAAAAAACGAATTCATTTCTATCTTAAAAAAAGTCATACACATATGTACACAATCTTTATAGAAATTATAATATTGTGTATAACTTACTTGACTGACTGATTTTGCAGTTCCAAGCAATTTCGATGAGTTTACAGTCACAGTCTTCATGGAGCTGACCATAGTCGATTGAGCTTCACGATCCTAGGAAGAAAACAAAGTATTAATTAATTGATGTCACACATTCCTTAGCTAATCTATAACTTTCCTTACTGATATTATAAATGCGAAAGTGAGGTTTTTGGTTTCTTAAAATTTTAAGCTTCAATCTATTTAAACGTTTTGTTGTAGAAAGGTTAAAAAACATAGGAGAAAGCATTAGAGAGATATTTTCAATGATAAATATCCGCAAGCGTAAACTCACCTCAGTCTGTCCAGCCATCTCCATGGAAACCCCAAGTAGACGGTTAAACGCCTGCCCGAACTGGCGGCCGCTGTCCGCCAGAGCTTCTGGTTGCTCCACTGCTTGAACCACATCGGACGATGCCGTGCTGAGACCCACGGCGGCTGCGTTCAACTCCGTTTGCAACTCGCTACAAAATATATAAGAAATGTTAAAGTTTTCTTAATTGTAAGTCACGGTAGCCGAGTGGTTGGATGGTCGAAATTTCGAGTCAAGAGACCCGAGTTCGACCAGGTGTCAGTACTAATGAGTTTTTCAAAAACTTATGTACGAATTATATTGTTGGCTTGGACATAAAGGCGGCGACGGGCTCACCACCTGTCACGTTGTCCCGAAAATATCTTCGGTGGAAGGTGGGTCAAAGGGACTTAATTGTCTAGACTAGACCTCTGTCTACCCCCGTATTGGAAATTGTGTGAAGATTATTATTTATTTATTTATTATTAATTTTCTGAGAATTCAAACATGGTTTCACTTTAATAATTGTGTAGTTTGAATTTTTATTAATTGTATATCTTTATATCATTGTAAATAATTTTACGGCAGTTAGGAACTACAGATGAATTTATTAATATAATAGTGTTTGCACAAGTTTAATGTATAAAATATTATAGTAGAAGTATTGAAAGTGAAGTAGTTACCCATAGCTCTTGTCAGACGGCGGGAACTCGCCCATGTTCAAAATATTGAGCGTTTCATTTATGTTCTCCATGGCCATATCCAGCTCTGCGTGCGACGGCACCGCTTCCATCGTTTGCTCCAAGTTCTGTGATAAATCATTTCATGTTAATTTTAAATAATAAATAAATATAAATATCTTCACGCAATTCCCAATACAGGGGTAGACAGAGGTCAAGTCGAGACAAGTATGTCCCTTTGACCCCCCTTCCACCGAAGATATTTTCGGGACAACGTGACAGGTGGTGGGCCAGTCGCCGCCTTTATGTCCAAGCCAACGATGAAATTCGTACATAAGTTTTTGAAAAAACTCATTGGTACTGCCACCTGGGGATCGAACTCGGGTCTCTCGACTCGAAATTTCGACCACCCAATAACTCGGCTATCGTGACTTATAAAATATGTAACATGGAATAAATTGAGTGATAATTTTTACCTGCGAAATGTCTTTAGCTATGGATACTATGGAAGCTGTATCTATATCTTCTGAAGTGTTCATGTACTGCTTGACTGTCTCCACCAAAGTTAAAGAGGAGTGCAACACTTGGCGACCAGATGAAATCACACTGTTAAAAGGAAAATTAAATTTATAAAATATCATTATCAATTCATTAAATTGAAATTATTCAATACAGAGTTTTTATTTTTTTATAAATAAATCTAATATTGTTGTAATTTCAGAGAATAAAAGTTTTATTATAATTATATATTATCTGTCTCTTTGTCTAGAGCATTAACATGCATATGAAGCGAAGTATATACCGCGCGATATAAACAAGTCCTAACAATATTTTATTGGTGTACTTCGAAAGCCATGCTTTTGAATAAAAAGCACAGTTCTCTTTATTCACGCGGTAAACGTTCTTGGCCATCAGTTAATGTATACCGGGCACGTATAGAACTATGCAACACGTGCACGCAAGTAGAGCATTGTAGAGCAAGCGAGTGCACAGAGTGTGGTGCGGTGTGGTGTGGCGACGTACCGCATCTGCTTGTGCGTGTCGCGGTGCGCGGTGGCGGCGGCGGCGCGCAGCGGCGGCGCGTAGTCGCGCAGCGCGGCGGCGAGCTCGGCGGCGGCGCGCCCGCAGCCGGCCGGCTCGCGCGCGCGCGCCGCGCCCGCCAGCGCCGCCGTCGCCGCGGCCGCCGCGCGCGACGCGCCCTGCAGCCGCGACGACGCCCACTCGCTCTGCACGCAACACAGGCGCCGTATTACCATACTGATGCTGTCACAAGCGGTACTAATACATACGTAGACAGGAACACACGTTGTTCCGAAATATCTTCGGTGGAACGTTGGTCATAGGGATTTAATTGTCTAGACTAGACCTCTGTCTATCCCTGTATTGGGAATTGCGTGAAGATTTATATTTTTATAGATAGGAACATCGCATATGTTCCTCTGATTCCAAAGTAAGCAGTTAAACCACTATACAAATGCTTTTAATTTTTAATGGAAACAGAAACAACGAAGGTACCACAAACACCCAAACCCGAGAAAGTGTAGAAAAAGTGTTTTCCGCATTGACCCGTCCGGAAATCGACCTCACAGCTGGCGACACCAAAAAACCCGCTGTTTCTATAGGACAACATCACATACATTGCTCTTAACCTAAATTAAGTAGCTTGAGCACTTGCGCAATGGAATCAGAAACAACGAATTTATCACAAACATTCAGACACGAGAAAATGCAAAAGAAGAGGTATTCCACATTGACCTCACTGGTTTTCGGTCTGGCGCCACCATGAAAACGGTGTGTACGCTACCCGTCTACGGAGGTCGGCGTTACAAATAAGTTAAAATAATTATAATTAAAATTGGTGTTCTTTGAAAGATGCTTTCACCTACGAACGGATTCTGACTATTGTCAGAAATTATTGTTATTAATAATTTAAATATTGTGAATAATTTAAATAAAAACTTACTAACAACTTTATTTTAATTCTAGAAAGAATAAAAATACATTTATATAAAAATTAAAGATCAACTGCCCATACCGTCTGACCGGGCAATGGTTTGAGGTCGAAAGCCCTAGCTGCTTCTTCCATTTCATCAAGTTCAGCTTGCAGGCTTCGGATGATTTCCGCCGCGGCGTCCAACTCCAAGCCCTTGCAGGAGATGCGAGCGCGGTTTACAGCCGACCTACGAAACACATTGCTTGAGATAGGTCTTCATTTAAATAAATAATAAATAAATATATTCACGCAATTCCTAATACAGGGGTAGACAGAGGACTAGTCTAGACAATTAAGTCCCTTCGACTCACCTTCCACCGAAGATATTTTCGGGACAAAGTGACAGGTGGTGAGCCCATCACCGTCTTTATGCTCAAGCCAACGATTTAATTCGTACTAAGTTTTTGAAAAACCTATTGGTACGAGTCTGCTACCTGGAAATCGAACTCGGGTTTCTTGACTCGAATTTCCGACCACCGTACCACTCGGCTATCGTGACTCATTTAAAATTACAAATATATGACATAAATTAAAATATTTACTATATAGAAAGAAAAAGAGGAAATTGAAAGATTGTACTATTATAGGAAATGTTGTATTATGTAAAATCGTTAAGGGATAATAGCAAAATATCTCACCTGAGATCAGCGCAGCTCGTTGTGAACTGATGAGTGGTGTCGGCCAGTTGTTTCGCAGTGGGTGCGTCGGTGACCGTTGGCAGTACGCTCCTGGCAGCTTGAATGACATGTCCGCTTGGCTGTCGGAGAAATTATTTTTTTTATTTTGGTAATTCCAAATAAAGAACCAAACTATTGAATTTTAGAAACTGGAAGTTATTTTATAACAACAATATTCAATAATTTCGCAAATTTAAGCTTAAGAAGCACTTCTCGAAGTGCTACGTTCGTGCCTCTAGGCCCGGACATAACTACTCTGGATTTTTACTTCTGGACGTCTATAGTATCTAATGGGTGTACCAGACGACACTCCAGCAGATCTGTGACGTGTGTGTAATGTGAATGGTGTTTGTTGCGGCGATTGTTATTCCGCTTGCCAAGCGTGGCATTATGGCAAATCTTTTTATACGGAAAGACCACGATCAGTGGGCTTTTACAGGCCGTTGTACCAAGCCATACCATATTCATTACTTTGCAATCCTTTTTTTTTAAATATATATTTTTCTTTTTTCTTGCTCCATGCATTAATCGTCTGTATACTATTCTTTAATACGGCAATATGATAGAGAAATATGACAAAACAGGTTTTTGTCAAAGGAACTTCATTACGAAACGGGGGTAAATTTTAAAATATTTTTTTTTTATAGAGAAGGGAGGCAAACGAGCTGGTGGCTCAAGTGATTGTAAGTGATTACCGCCGCCCATGAACATCTGCAATACCACAGGGCATAGCAGATGCGTTGCCGGTCTTTGAGAAAGGTATAGGCTCTTTTCTTGAAGCTCCCAAGTCGTACCGGCCAGGGAAAACCGTTGATGACAGCACATTCCGTAAAGTGCAAGTGCGTGGCAGAAAATTCCGCGAAAAATGCACTGTGATGGAATGCCAAGAATGTTAATAATGATGTTAGATAAGTGAATTTCATTTTTTTATAGAAAAGGGAGGCAAATGAGCAGGTGGCTCACATGATGGTAAGTGATTACCGCCGCCCATGAACACCCGCAATACCAGACTCATAGCAGATGCGTTGCCTGCCCCAGAGTGCCTCCCCCCAGAATTAGGGGAGGGGGTTGTGTGGACCACCGGTTACCTGCACTCACCAGACGAAACGCAGAAGTTTGTTAGAGTTCTACTTCACGCCGGTATTCTGTGAGGTCGTTGTACTTCCCCGGTCGAGCCGGCCCATTCATGCAACAACAAAAGCTGACGCGTGGCTCTACCACTGTTTCATGTTCTATGTCGAAAAATAAATATGACGCGTGCGTACCTGCAGGAAGGCCTCGGAAGCGGAGATGAGGTCGAGCTGCGCGGGCGCGTGCGCGGGCCGCGCCGCCGACACGCGCGCCGCCTCCGCCGCGCGCGGGAGCTGCTCGTTGAGCGCGCGGCACTCCTGCAGCAGCGTCTCCTGCGGACCGCGCTCTAGTCAGCATCCCTCTGTTATATCTTCACGCCTCTCCCAATGCCCCTTGGTAGCCAGAGGTCTTGACACACTTCACCGAAGCTTATTTTAGGACAACGTGACAGACAGTGAGTCTGTCGCCGTCTTTAAGTCCAAACTAACCATATAAATCGTACAAAACTTTTGAAAGGACACATTGATAGGAGTCTAATTTCCAGGGATCATACCGAGTCTCTGGACTCGAATTCCGATCACCTAATGTCCATTAGGTAGTTTTTATTTTTCTAGTTTATTCATTTGAGTCTATTTGGCACGTTCTGCAGAAGTAGTCACATGGATTTAAAGAAAATTTGGTGACGTTAAACGAATTTCATTCTAATTCTATTATATCTAGACAGACATATACTTGGTGCGAGGTACTTAATATACCTATATACCATCCCTTAATCTTCCCGTAGGTGTAAGAAGCAACTAAGGGGAAAGACTTGGAAATGCAATTGACTACCGACAGAGGGCGGGATAACCACCTCTAAAAAATATAAGACCAAAAGCCAGCAGACCGTTTGACGGTAGTCAACCACGGTGCGCGATTTGGCTAGTACTGCGATCACCAACTCTGCTTGCCAAGCTTGACGATTAGAGCTCGCGCTCATTGATGAGCCGCTTATATCCTATAGTAGACTTTTAGAATAAGGTGTTAATGTCTGCTGTCCTGACTTAGTTTTTACCAACCTGTGAGTATTTGTTGGTGTTGTGTTGTGTGGCGTTGTGCGCGGATGTGATGAGTTGGGTAGCGCTTGAAGCAGCAAGTTTAGCGCTCTCCTGCAAGAAAGCAATTAATATAGCACTATTTGTAATATGTCGAACACATAGTATCGACCATACATAACACATAACAGTTTAAAAGTTTAATACAGAAGCTTTATGTTACCTGAAGCCGTGCAATCTGCGAGCCGACAATGTCTTGCCCTTGTGCGTAATCCACTGTAATATATCGAACTTCTTCCGCAGCTCGACGTAATGCTTCCTGCTTGTCTCGGTCCTGTAACAAAACATTAGAACTTGTATCGAGGGCAAAAGGTGTATTTTTACATACTAATGCAACTATTAAGTTTATTTCTTCTTAGAATTATAGTATCGATTTTATAATTTTGTTACACATAACGTGCTTTTTGATGTCTTTCATATTTTTTAATGTCTATTATAATGTCAAAAGGCAAATGTTGACTGAAGGTAGAAGTAATAAGTAATTTTTGCTGTAATATGATACAAGTCTCACCTGAGGCGCAGACGCGCACATCCTGGCCGCCTCGACCATGCGCGCAGTAGCGTCAGCTAACAGTTTGGCCGCGGCGAGCAGTTTACGCTGCGAGTCGGACGGCTGTGTTTCCGCCTCCGTCTAGACAGGAAAATAAATATTAATTAATGTTTTCAGAGTGAAAACCAAACATTAACATTAAGGTTTGTTTTTGCTTTTCTCTTGGTCGCCTTCTACGACACTCACAGGAAGAAAAGGGGTGGTATATTCTTTTACGCTGTAACTATATACGGAAATTTTGACGTCACTTGTAATTTTATTATTCTATATTATGATATAAAAAGAATACAGAGTTTTTTTTAATCTCATATGGTATTGTTTTATTATTTTATATTCAATTTCGCTACCTTTCGCTTACGTTTAATAAGCTAGGAAACTGAAACTTACAATCTGTTGTTAACTCGTGATCAGAGGAGATAATCAGTATTTAAATTTTTTTATCATCTATCTGTTAAGACACTCCTAAATCCTACAGATATGTAGAATTTCAATTATAACAAATGAAATTGCATTACTCTTTATACACATTAATTTTTACTTTTAAATATTATTTGAAATTGTGTAAAGCTAACATTTTTACTAATTATTTTTTATTTAGAACTTATTATTTTCTTTTTACCTACAAATATAGCTAAGTGTTATGAATATTCTGACAAATAAATTATAACAAAATAGTGGGAGAGCGCACGCGCACCTTGATGTCGGCGATGAGGCGCGCGGTGGCCTGGCCGAGCAGGCGCGCGCGGCGCACCATCTCGGGCGCGTCGTGCGCGTCCGCCACGCGCTCGCTGGCCGCCACCACGCTCTCCACGCTGCGCTCCATCTCCGTCGGCTGCACGCTGCGCCGCTCTGCGCCACACACACACACAATATTTGTAAATCAATACATATCTTAACGCATTCCCAATGCCCCCGAGACAGATGTCTAGACAAGTCCTTTCGACCCATCTTCCACCAATAACAGTTATGGGTCAACGTGACAGGCGGTGAGCCCGTCGCCGTCTTTATGTGCCAACGATATAATTCGTACAAAAGTTTTGGAAGCCTCCCTGGATATCAACACTATCACAGGTCTCTTGGCACTAATTCCGATCAATTATCGTGTCTTATGCTGACTTTGGTACATGAAAATGTACTTTAACGAAATATTTGTGAAGTGAATACTTCACTAGGCCGCCCGTGCACTTTTATCCTAAGCATTGAACAAGACTGAGCTGTCACGCTAGGCTATGTACCGCTCTTTCAGATACAGATTAATTCATACGATTATTTAATTTAAGGTTAATTAGATAATTTACGCGATTATAAAATATATAAGAGATTAATATAAATCAACACATATTTGTACATTTTTAAAAGCTACTTCAACTACATTATTAATTAATTTTTTTATTAGCTACAAACCTCCTACGATCTGGACTATAAGATATGTGCTTATTTTGTCCAAAACTACAATTAGCGATGGTCAAAATAAGCTTGGTATTAAGTCCACTTACCCAAATTGCAGTGCGCCAGCAACCGCTCCAACTCCTCGGAGACCCTCTGCGCAGCGGCGGCCAGCTGCTCCACCCCGGGGCCCGCGGCTCCGGGCGCCAGCCGGCTGGCCTCCACCAGGCGCTCCACCGCCGCGCCCACTTGCCGCGCCGCGCTCGTCAGCTGCTCGCGGCACGCCGGGTTATGCAGCGTTGGCGCTACCACCTATGTCACGTAACTCTGGATCACTATTCTTTTCGAAAAACTTAAGTCACGATAGCCGAGTGGTTGGGTTGTCGGAATTCCGAGTCGAGAGACCCGAGTTCGATCCCCAGGTGGCAGGCTCGTACCAATGGGTTTTTTCAAAAAAACTTATTTACGAATTTAATCGTAGGCTTGGACATAAAGACGGCGACTGGCTCACCACCTGTCACGTTGTTCCGAAAACATCTTCGGTGGAAGGTCGGTCGAAGAGACTTTGTTTAGAATTGTCTAGACTAGACCTCTGTCTACCCTTGTATAGGGAATTGCTTGAAGATATATATTATTTATTATTTATATTCGAAAAACTTTTCACCAAAGTTTACACAGTTCGGGAGGTAAACCTACATATCCACGACAAGGATGAAAATCATACGAAAAACTAAAAAAGCAATGCCAATTACAGTTACGCCCTTAGCTATTTCATAGATAATCAAACAAACGCTGAATCAAAAGCTTAAAAGCAAAATAAAATAGGAATTAGAAAATTAAAATAGGTCTGTGAAATCCAATAATATCCAAATCAAGAGGTAAATATGTTCTGATCGATGAACAACTTGGGCAAGAGATATAAAAAAAAATGAAGATCTCCAACTGACCTTAGCGCAGGCAACCAGTTGGCTGGTGGCCAGTGCGCAATGCGTGGCGGCCGCGATGATGTTGTTCTGCAGAACCTGGTCGTCCTTGCACTGTGCCGCGACGTTCTTCGCTTTGAGCACCAGCGCCGCCGTTGTGTTCGCCACCGCTTTAGCCAGCGACAGCAGGATATCCTGAACGAGAAGTAATCGATATTTTGGTTATAAAAAAATAATAAAAAAACTTGGATTATAGTAACGCCTGTCAGTTTACTCATAGCAACGGAATATAGTTTTGACAAAAACGTTTTGTAACAGAATGACCAGGAAAATATAAAAAATAATGAAACGATATTTCATAAAATTACTAAAATTGATATTTATGCCATACACGCAGATAATCTGACTGCGAAGTACGCAGTCAGATTTACGCATTTAACAGCCGAGATTGCATATGAGGAAAGGTCGAATGTAGTTCAAAGACATAGAATACAACATAGCACAACGAAACCAGAAAAATTATTCATGTTATTTCTCGTTCTGCAGTTACTTTTTTTAAAAGTCTTATAAATATTCATAGTTGTCATATGAATATGTCCGCTATCAATCAAGTCTTCTGTGAAACTCAATATTTACAGCTTGTGTGGGGCATTTTGTGCGCAGATATTGTAATAGTTTTTTATGTAATGTTTTATAGACCATTAAAACGTGTTACCACTATTACTTCAATTTCTTACAGCGAAATCAAATATGCTTTTTATACAAAACACAGCATTTTGATTCATACATTTAGATTCAACTACTCCTTATCCATAATTTCAGAGTTCAATGCTGTACTGTAAGATGCTCAATTGAGTTATATGGACTTACAGTTCACAGGGAATTCAAAATTTCATATGATTCATATATTAACTGTTATTACATATTAGCTTTTATTACTCTTACATATTATTAATGAGTATCTTTAGTTAAAAATAGATTTGTAATGAAAATTATTTAAAAATTATTAATGCACCATAGAACCTAAAAAGAAATCAATTATTATATCTTCAAAATGCATCCGATTGCCTAATAATGCGTAAGTGGCAATAAAAATGGTTACAATTTTATAATATTTACAACTGAATAAATGATATTCTACGAAATTTCTTTTCACGTGGACTATTAATTTCAGGTTTTTTAAATTTATATAGCATATGATAAAATGAGGGTTATTCATGTATTGTTTAGTAATATAAGTATATATATACATGGTAATATTTACAATGATATGGGGGTTATTAGTGTCTATTTTAAAGTCATTATCTTTGTCACTACATTTACTTTTACGGACAGTTAGTCGTAAATAAAAATCCAAATTCGTGATGAAAAGCAAATGTATTAACAAAAATAATAAAGAGAGCGTGCTTTCTAAACTAAAAAAATAATGATAACTTGTATTTAAACTAAAAACAGCAAAACCAATCATTAAACAATGAAAAAACTAAACATAAAAATAGATCGTATCATTGAATACAATGTACAAAGCTGCCGATATTTTGGTCCAATTCATAAGTCAAATAAACATACAATTTATGGCAAATAAGTAACAAATTTAATATCAACAAATGTTACTTATATGATGCCACAAATGTTAATTTATTCCAAATAGGAATATTTACAAACAATTACTTTTTAATATTTGACTTAAATTTTAATTATGTTGTATTTACTTCAAATTTGTATGAAATATATAATTATTTTTCTCTGTATTTGTAAAACATTTTGTGGTAACATACATTTTAATATAATTATTAGAATTTTATAGAAACAAACGAATATACGTACACAAAAATCGTGCATAATAATGATATCAATAAAAATGAGGAAACAAAGTGTATATATCTGCGATTCACAGCACCAAATTAGTAACAATTTATTCACAGTATAGGTTATGATCATGTTATGGCTATTTAAATATGAGAAACCAAAACCAGTGATAACATAGTATGTTATAAGCAATGTAAGTAAAACCTATTGATAATATTTAAGCAGCTCTTGACAAAAAGCCTTAGAGATTCTATGTAGGAACATATTGATTGATATTATAAAAACAATATAAAAAAAAAACAAAAACGAGCTTAAAATTCTTGCCCATTTTCAACATGATGGGTTTACATATTAATATGACCTGTTGAAAAGTGTATAACAGTGAGGTACATATTTGACTTGGACGGTGTAATTCAGTGACAATATTAACAAAAATAATGTTTTTACTTTTGTGTCACTGGTGATGATTTAGTTGATAATAACTTAAAAATAACTAAGTCTAACTTAGAGTAACTTGTAACAAAAATAGTGAACTTTAGTAATAAACAATGTAAATTTAAAATTAAAAATATATGACATTTGCAGTCTTTTTCCTTTAACTTTTGTCTTTTAATATCCGAGATAAAAAAGATCAAAAATAATATAGTAAAATTAGCAACCAAAAAGCAAAGGAAAACGACAGCTATACAAACTAATGTGATACTATCAGATTTGTTAAAGTGAACTAAAACAATTAAAGAAATAAGAATATTTTCCAACCATAAACAAATGTCAAGATTACAAAATAAAATAATAAAATTAATATAGGTAATTTAATTATTGTGATGTATTTAACAATAACAACAGCATAATGCAATTATAGCATATGTTGTGTATTGCCTCTCCCCTAGTAACACTAGGCTAAATCTTGGCAAGCAACAAAGACAAGTGTCGGGCAAATGCAAGGAATACTTAAGAGTAATGCATGGCAAGTTTGGACCTATCATCCCTAAACAATCTAGCTATCTTAAAACCAAGGTTTTCATTAGGAACAAGCCATCTCAGCTCTATTTAAAGATGATCCTTGAAACATCCAGTCTTTTTAATCAAGAACAACCCCTCTCCTTTTAAAAAATATATGTTCCATATATTATACTTACAATTTTTATCAATTTTCATCAATGTCGAACAATATTTTGGTCTTTATTAGATAACACAAAATTCGTATATCACGAGTCAACACAAAAATATCATTTGACTCAACATTCAAGTTTGTTTCATAGCATTTCGAAACATTTGCCATTTGATGCAGTTCCATTCCCACTGTGACAATCATCATTTGTAAAGAATGACTGAATCAACAACAACAACAATACAAAAAGGAGCGATATAGAACAGAGTATATTTAACCAATTCTCATTCCATACCTGCCTCAGCTCAACCTCTAAACAAACACAATTCGGACAACATTTCTCCTCAGTCCTCGGACAGCGTTTTTTACAGAACTGACAAATGCCTCTAATAGATGCGGCCTCAGTCGCTGAGAAGGTTGGATTGTAAAATATATGAATTTCAGTTTTTCCTTTCGGAGGATCTTTAGTGTTATTTAACTCTACAGTAGTGGTCCTATCTCGCGTTTCACTGGTATAATACTTTTCGCTACGTTTTATGAATGATTCCAAGTCGTCGCGTTTAAGATTTAACTCTTTTTTAGAGAAACTAGCTTCGACTGTCTCTTTGAATGTCTCCTTTGTAGTCAAAGTACGGTTGTATTTGTCATTGTTAAGTATTTTCATGTTCAGCGAACCGGCCACTTTGTAGTCGGACCCAGTTTTTGTTACATCATTCTGTATACTGTGGCACTCTATCTTTTGCGAGCTGTTGTATTTATTGAATTTGTCGTTAATGTCGTTTTTGTCATTATTGTTTGAAAGGAAGAAACGTTCGCGGAGTATTTGATTTTTGGTACGTCTATCAATATTGATGTTCGCATATTCATGTTGAGTTTTATTATTGAAGTTAACATTTATATCATCATGGTTTGAGAAGTCCTTTTTAAGATTTAAGGTTCTATTTGATGCGGATTTCGGAGGTAGTTTTAAACTGTTATCGTCTAAATAGTCCTCGCAGCTTTCTAGAATTGCTTCGAAATCGCTATTGCTACTAGATGTGCTAGTAGAGGCTTTAGTCTGATTTATTTCATTAAGGGTTACTGGTCGACCGGTCTTAAAGAATGAATTACAATATTCCAAGCTCCGATAGTAGTCACTGTCGGATTCCTCCTGTATAACATCAAGAATTCTGCCCCATGTGTTGCTTGTGTCTACATCCTCATATATACCTTCATCCTCTATGTGTTTCACCTTGTTACAGTTCTCGTCATCTATTAAGATTGTTTCGAAATCTGACCCATATTCCTGCTTATTCTTGTTGCCAAAGAAAGTCTTATAAAAATTGTCGTAGCAATAGTTAAGTTTTCTGTACAAAAATGACTTTTTGTTGTTTTTATTTTTTTGTGAGTTTGCCGTGTTAACGATAGTTACCTGTGTTTCCTTGTCCTCTTCGGTTTCTTCGCCGATGGTGTGGAGGACGGAGGTTGATGCTTCACCAACGCGGGAGGCAGCATTAAGAAGATTCTGCCGAGGCTGAAAGTACAAGATAATGATAAAAATAATTACAGACGAAACAATAAAAAACGCGTCGAATTTTGTTTGCATTCACAAGTTTTTATTCAAACATACCTCTTTAGTCTCTGGTTCTGCGGCCTTTAGCAAATCACTGAAAGCGGTGCATAATTTCCTAGTGGCGTCCAGAAGCCTATCACCGTCGTCAGTATCGTCCATAAGTGCAGCAATGGTTTGTACTCCTGTAACAAAAGCATTTCCAGTGAAATATTTTGCCTTATAAGTTTCTTTTTTAATAAACATGCGAATTAATTGTTACTAAAAAATTATAATTATAAATTTACCTTTTGTCATTTCCGGTAGGTTGGTAGTGATTGTGGTTATTGCGGCCCCAACAGCAGTATGGTCTACTTCCTCAGTTGGTCCTACAAAAAAATTTCAAATTATTATGGGTTTCCAAATTAAACAATTTTAAACTATTATATCTATTATTATTACACTTTTTACTATTATTACACTACACTAACCGGAAGTGAGCGTGACGACCTGCGCGGTGGCGGCATTCATCGCCGCTATCTGCGACGTCACGACCTGTTTGCTGGTGTCCATGGTCACTTGCTTCCACTTGACGGATGCCGCGTCATGACCAAGTGCTGGCAGGGCAGCCTGTGATTAAAAGCATAGTTTTAGGAATCTTCTGTATCTCCACTTTCTCAAACTTAAAATTCTTTATTGTGCCTATGTCCGAAGTCATCTTGAATACGCATCACAAATATGGAACCCCTCTTACGCTACATATTCTAACCAAATTGAAGAAATCCAAAGGAAATTTACTCGCTTCTTGTATTATAAATTTCATTTGCCTCCTACAGGTTATGTAAATAGGTGCCTTAATACACATCTGATGCCTCTACATGTACGCAGAAATATACCCGATCTAAGTCTGTTGAGGAATATATTGCTTAAAACAAAATTGATTGTCCTGAATAAACTGTTACTGAATAAACTATCGCTCAACGTACCTGCACGGAAATTTGCGGAAAAAAGTATTATTCCACATTCCCTTTCATCGCACTAACTACCGAAGTAATAGCTTTCTACCTAGATCTATGAAATCATTTAATAATCATTTTCAAAACAATGATAATATAGATCTATTTAGTAATAGCACTACCAGCTTTAAATGTATTCTCACTAAAGTTTTATTAATAATGTTTGTGTGCGAGTCTAATATTACTTAGAATGTTTTCAGTGTATATATGGAAGCTTGTCATTGGCATGTAGATGTATTTTTAGTAATACTATATTGTAAAAATAACTGTAAGCTCCCCAAATAAAATAAAATAAAATAAACAGTTGCACCGAAGTTAGTATGTTCTTTTCATATTTACTAACTAACGACCTGTAAAAATCCAGGCCTCTCGCGTGAAGATCACCGCCGTGCTGGACAAGAGGACTGGTTTTTGTACTATATTACTTGTAATTGTCTGTAATAATTCCGTTACACAGTTGTGTAAGTTTTGTTCGGTTTGTTCCTAACATATTTAAAAATATCTTTACGTATTCCAAATACTCGGGTAGTCAGAGGTCAGATTCTTCTCTTCAGAGGTCAATTTTTGTCCTTTAGACCCAAATTTTGCTAGAGTATATTTGGGGCAACATATTTAAAATAAATGGTTTTTGGTTTTTCTAGCCTCTTGATTCACAGCAGAGCATAAACTTTTTCAGAAATGTGCCGACAACGTCTTTGTCGGTAGTCAATTTAATTTCTAAAATTTGTTATGGAAATTTACGAGAGCGTGGCATTATCCTTACACCGACATCGTCAACATATTTTTGTTTAAATTAGCCTTGTCGTGAGAGTGGGTGAGTGTGAGTGAGAGTTGTGAACGTGAGCAGCTCCGTCACTGACCCTGCTCAGCTTCTCCTCGGTCTGCCGGATGACCTCGCGGCCGCCCGTGATGGTGGACAGCAGCGCGCGCTGCGGCTCCGACAGCAGTGACGTCACGCGCGTCTGCTGCACCTGCGACGCCTGCAACGTGCGCGTGTGCACAAAACACAGTCATTTCACTGTAGCTAATACATATTTATTTTATAATATTATGTTTAGGTTTAGTCACGATAGCCGAGTGGCTGGGTGGTCGGAATTTCGAGTCGAGAGGCCCGAGTTCGATCCCCAGGTGGCAGGCTTTTCTTTTTTCAATGTTTTTTTTTTAAACTTATGTACGAATTATATATCGTTGGTTTGGACATAAAGACGGCGACGGGCTCACCACCTGTCACGTTGTCCCTAAAATATCTTCGGTGAAAGGTGGGTCGAGGGTCTTAATTGTCTAGAATAGACCTCTGTCTACCCCTGTATTGGGAATTGTGTGAAGATATTCATTTTTTTATTTATGTTTATGTTCATAGTCACGATAGCGGATTGGTTGGCTGATCGGGATTTGAATCAAGAGACCCGAGTTCGATCCTTAGGCTCGTACCAATGAGGTTTTTTAAAAGCTGAAGTACGCATTATATCGTATCTTGAACATAAAGACGGCGACGTGCTTATCACCTGCCAACACCTGGTAACAAAGAGCGGAATTCTCGAATCGATTGCTCGTTTGCCATCTTCCACCGTAGAAAAAAGATAAGTGTATGACCAAATTATGATTACTCCAGTTTCGATAAATATATATGGTAGGTATTTATGAAAGTACCTACACAGCCCATTTCGTAGACTGCACAATTCCGTGTGCAAAGAAGGCGTGAAACAAACAAAACGTAAAGGTGAACAAATCTTCTATACTAATTGAGAGAAATTGGGTGCGGACTGCGAAACATAAAGTAGCAGGTTCAGACTCACTATTCGACTATTGTCGTGAACCACCGGCGGGTTAATTAGAGTGGTTAACAAGAATACTAGTAATGCTATTTGACATTGCTAGTACTCATTTAAAATAAATCAGAACTATTCATAAAGGTTGTTGTTATGGCATCATGAAACGGTAGAAAAAATTAATACTGACGGTAGGCGGCGTGTGACCGGTGATGATCTGACCGGAAACCGTTGTCTGCTGAGCTCCGGTCAAATGGCCCACGGCGAACGGCTTAGCACCTAATTATATTCAATGCAAAATAATAAGCTATTTAAAAAGAAACCTCGGCAAATAATTACTATACATATCAAGCTAATTTTGTACAAACAAAAAGTGGACTAAAGTCGTGCGAAATAGAAGCTATTATAAAATGGCTGTGCATTAAATAGCAGGGAGAAATGAATAGTGACAGTTGTATTTACCTTCAGCTCCCGGTCTAAGCACCGCCGGTTTCGCTACTGATTCCATATTCACTTTGCCGGACTTGAATGTGTCGTGTTGAATAATATTGGCCCTGTAACAATGAGAATCCTTTATATGACAGTTGAATAAAATTATACAATATTGTACAACTATATATTAATATACAGAGAAGAAAACCTACATAAATAAAAGAGGAAAAAGAATTGTTATAGGCTAATATATTTTTTTGATATTTAGCTCTACCTCAGAGCTAAATATCAAAAAAATATATTAGCCTTGGTTCGATTCCCGGGCGGATTCTACATTTTATGGGGTCTGGGTTTTTGTACACCTGGTACCTTTATTGTTTCCGATTTAATAATACAAGTGCTTTAAGTTTTTCACCATATTTGTATCTATGTATAAAAACCACAACAGCCGAGTGGTTGGGTGATCTATATTTGAATCACAAGACTCGATTACGATTCCAAGAGTAATACTCGTAACAATGAGTTTCTTCTAAGCTAATAAAAATCTTGATTTTTTTTATAATAAAAACGATATGAACTTAAAAAACGGACTAAACTATAGTAAGAGATTAGAGAGAATATTCGTACTTGGAAGGGGAAACGGAGTCCTCCAACATGGCGGACCCCTCATCGCCTTCTATGCCCAAGTGGTCCTTGGCCCTTTGTTTCCGAACAATGATGTCGATGTAGCCCGCGATCACCTGAAGTATCTGCTCGGCCTCTGTTGTTTGTACGGAATAGTACTGGTCACTGCGAACAATACACACATTGTTAAAAAAAAAGCAAGACCTCGGATCGGAAATGGGAAAGAAAAGCAGATATCGGAATTCGAATCTTAAAATCGCCGGAGTAAATCTCGAACCAATGAGTTTACTTGTAATTTATGTACAGGATCATCACCTGTCACATTGGATCAAGTAAGCTTCAGTGAAATGTTAGTAGACAAGAATAAATTGTCACGACCTCTGACTACTCTGGTATTAAAGCATGTATGATAAAAAACACATTGAAAAATATGTATGTGAAGTACTATTTTATTAAAATTTATTCTGTCTGATTATAACGTCAGGGATAATGTAAAAATATTCTATGGTAAATTTTGCAAATTATTACAAATTTAATTTAACTGCTAAAATAAGACTTTACTGTTTGTATTAAGGGTCAGTCCATAATATTGAAAGTTCTAAAATAAATATTCTTGATGTAGTAGAAAACGTATATTCTATCTCCAACTAATTCCTAAATCAATATACTAAGAAAATATGAATAATTTAATTTGATAACCGCGTCATAATTCAAGAAGCCTTAAAATAAAAAAAATATGTTACTTTTTAGGTAATAGGAGGTACTCAAGTATAAGAAACAAAATTATAATATAGCTATAACTCCTATTCCATATACACATACTGGAAAGCGAGGTGGATCAATCCAGTTTCTGAACCATACTCCTATTATGAAGACTTTACCTTGGAAGCAAAAGGCTTTTGAAGGCTGATAATTTACTAAAATATATATATATATATATATATATACATATATATATTACCTGTAATCACCAAAGTCCAAGGTGAATGTGTTCGGACTGGCGCACCAACGGCGCACGGTGGTGAGCGGCCAGGTCTGCAGGATTTCTTTGGTTTTCTCGTCCAGTCGCAGCACGGAATCTTTAGTTACACCGAGGAGACGCGGCACCAATTTATTTTTACCTTTCATCTTCTCCTACAAACAAACACGAGTAGATAAGTAAAGTATGAAACAGTGACAGCGCAGAAGGCATTTGCATTAAATACATTCTAATGCTGTCAACACATACAAAATTCACGGCTTTAAGAATAAAGTGATGGCGAGGAATTTATCCGAATACGCCATATCACGTCTGCTGGTCTCATGCAAAGTAGCCCTAATGGGATGGTGCGAAAATAAGCTTACTAAGCCAACCGGAAAATTTAAGTTTTGGTATATAGGCTTAGCATGGTGTGTAGGAGACAGTAGAATAGTGGACCTACATAAATAAAAATATAAAACGTCAAATATGACACACAGAATGTCATAGTTAGTGACCAACACCAATTTGAATAAGTATATTTTAAATTTTCCAACCATCTATTGATGATCACTAGATTATTCCATTTATTTTTAATACTACAATCTATCTTCACGAATTACCCAATATAGATAGTCCAACAATCCACATTTCACCAGAGCTATTTTTGGGACAACGTGACAGGTGGTGAACCTGTCGCTGTTTTTATGTCCAAGCCAACTATATAAATCGTACCTAAGTTTTGAAAACAACTTATTAGTCCACAAGTCCTGGGAATTAAACTCAGATCTCTTGACGCGAATTCCAACCACTTGGCGTATCGTGATTTCTTCTAATATAATATTCGTAAAGACTAAATATGTTTTACCTTCACTAAGAAGAATGCAACGCCGTAAGTCTTCAAGTCTCTGGCGCTCTTAGTGTACAATACTTTGGCGTCCAATTCGCTCAGGCCGGCATGCTTTCGGTGTTCCTTGAAGATTTTCTTCTCAATGCCCTTCACTTTCACGTAGGACGCAGGCAGAAATTCTTTGAGGCTATAGACAAATGTTTATTAAGATAAAGTCGAGTTCGAATTAATAGTATAAATGCTATGAAGGTGATATGTAAGAGGTTAAATGTTAAACAATGAAATATGGAAATGAAACTTACTCTAGGAAGCCTGGAGTATGTTTGTCCTCTTTATGATCGCCGAATTGGATTTGACATTGGATTCCGGCAAACTCGCACGCTGAAAAAAAAATTTCAAATAAACAATTAAGAATTATTTCAACCATTTGTCACCATAAACTTCTTTAACATTTGGTAATTGTGTGTTCTTGTACATGTGACGTTTGATTAGGTTTTACGTGGGTCTATAAGTAGTCTATAAGTTTTCATGTGTGTGTGTATGCCTACATATGCGGTACAGTCTGAATTTGTGTCTCAATCGAACCCATTCGTGCAGTGTTGTGTGCGTGTGTGTGTGTGTGTATTGTGTGTCCGTGTGAGCGCGCACCCTTGTCCTGCGTGATGGGATGGGTGCCGGCGAGGATGGCGTCGCGCGCCTGCACGTAGAGCAGGTTGAGCTGCACGGGGTCGCGGGAGTCCACGTTGCGGTCCGAGTAGAACAGCTTGCGGCGCAGCAGCAGCGTCTCCGTGGCCTCCACGCCCTGCTCGCGGAGTGTCTTCGATGGTTCCACCCAGTTCACTGTTGAAGGGAGACTTGTTCATTTATTTATATTCAATTAAATTTACAGTTAGTTAACATTGAAAATATTTCTTAATGGGATGAGAAACGAGCTGACAATCGACTTGAAAGTAAAGTGGCTACTGAAACTCTGACACCAGCAAAGATTCAATTAGATACACTTCAAGGTAAAGGATTGTTGAAATATATTGCTTTTAGAGTGTTAGCTGGTAAATATTGTATTTACCTTCGTCATCAGTTCTTAGTTTCTTCCTTAGCTGCTCCATTTTAGCGTCCCGTTCCTTCTCTTGGTGCTTTCGTTTCAACGTAAGTGTACCATAGTTAGGTTTTTCGCATGGATCCACTTCATCCTTTTGTTCTTCGCGCACCTTTTAGTAATTAATAAATATTTTTTTTATTTCTCAAGTTATCAAAATATTTTCAATCTATTAACTTTCAACAAGCTAAACTTTTATACACATAAATTAAACATTGATGTTTCGTATCTAAGGATTTGGATAATTTTATGAAATATATTAAAAGATAGCGGTTTACACTCCAAGTGTGTTACTTCTTAGATAGGCCATCTCTAAGAAAGAAATAATATCAAAGCACGATCTACTGACACCAAGTGAAGTTTGATCACCAGGTACTTTTAATACAGCAAAAATATTTCAAAACACATAAAAACAACCAAAATTACTCTGATAAATAAATGTTTAAAGAAATATACGATCCAAGTAAGGTTTCGGACATATTTTCAATACATTTATTGTATTGAAAATAGTTGTCTTTGAGTCCATTCAATCCACATTTCACCAGAGCTTATTTGGAACAACGTAACATGTGTTGAGCCAAGCGACGGTGTACGTATCGTGCATAAGATTCAAAATAACTCATTGGTACGAGCCTTCTTCATAATCCAACACCAGCGTCGTGAGTCGAATTAAAATCACCATTACAATAATGTAACATTACAAATAATTTAAGGTAAACGTTTTAAACTAGAAAAAGAGTTTCTCACCAAGCCATACTCGTCGTAGTTGGTGATGCCGATCTTGGTGCATATCACCACCATGAGATTTGCCACAATCTGACTGTCATCCACCAGAAGAGTTTTCACAGTACCTGTTTTTAAAAATTGAAGTTTATTAAATACATACAAATCTGTCGCCTGCAATTATTATAGTATATTTAATAAAGACACTCGTGAGCACAACATATATTATTTACGGTTATTCAAAGTATCCTATAATTAGTTCTTTAGTCGAAGATAAACATCAATTTACTATTAAAATTTATACCGAACAATTTATAGCTCGTACGTATACTATGCCAATAATATTATTTTGTCCTCACGAGTCATCATTAAGCTTTATGCTCGTAATTTTACAAAACACCAAGACTTTCTGTTATATTAGCACTTACCGTCAAGCATCCTGACACGCAAGTTGCGCATTTTCTTATTGTATTCCAATACATCTCCATTGCGTAGCATGTAATAATCGAGGCTCCGAGACGCCTCCAACCATATCCCTTTCTTGTTGTCTTCTTCCGATGCCAAGAAAAGACCGTATTCTTTTGCTGTAAGCGGAGATTTTTCATATTATAATCAAGATCATAAAGCACATTATGATAAATGAACATTTATAAATTTAATTCAGATTACATACGATCACTAGCACTGGCCTCTAAAATCTTCTCTCTGATGATTCGACATGCGTCGTAAACGGTTGTGGAGGGATCGAACTGGATAGTTTTGACCACCTTACCGCCTTCCAAGGAGATTTTAAGTGATAATGTGGCCATTTTGCTGAGGGATTGTGCTCTGAAAACATTGAAAAAATGTCCTTAGCAACTCAACAACTTAAAGCTTTGAAATCGGTGACCGAAATTTCATAGTATGAATTTAATCATAAAATATAAAGTGACACAATTTTAAATCACCTGTGTATAGTAGCGATGTTGTCAGGTCTCTCGAGGTCTAGAGAGTGCGCGCTGGCCCTCCGCTGACGCGGGCGCTCTTGGCTGAAGGAGCTATGTCGTGGACGGCTTCTAAAGGAGTCCTGCAACAAAAAATCAACTAAAATGAGCAACAACAAAATGATAGCAAATGGCACTTCTTAGATTTATACACGTAACCTTTATAGTATGCAAAGATTTCTAATAGATTCTTTATTAATGGAAGAACTTGTAAAACTATGCTTATGAGATTTTTAGAATATGTAACGTATTTAAAATATATTTAATTTGATATAATGTCGATTAAGATTTTTAAACAAGTTTTTTTTTTTTACTGCGCCGTGCGGTAATAACGTAACGAATAAGTAAACAATATATTACGTAAATGATGAGTCATTAAAAATGACTAACAGTAATAATCATTGTTGGTCATTACACCTGTGTCATTTGATTTATTGATAAGCAGGTACATATATTTCCTTGTTGTATGAAGAATTTGTACTAGATAGTCTACTTACAGCTACTATTTACTAACTACCTACATACAATGTAATAAACATGTAGCAATATTATTTTGTTAAAAATAAATAAATAAATATCTTCACGCCATTTCCAATACAGAGGTAGACAGAGGTCTAGACAATTAATCTCTTCGACCCACCTTCCACCGATGACATTTTTTTTTTTGGGACAACGTGACAGGCAGTGAGCATGTCGTCGTCTTTATTTGCAAGCCTACGATATAAATAGTACATAAAGTTTTGAAAAAACTTATTCGAGCTCGAGTCTCTTGACTCGAATTCCGATCGCCCAACCTCTCGGCTACTGAGACTTTTTATTAATCATATATATGTATATGATCTCTCAAATTATATACATTGCCGTGTTACCGGCGTACGGACTTACCACCCCCTCTGGTCAAGAGCGTCAAGTGTCGTAAGAGGAGACTAAGCAAATACCTTGGAAAATGGCAAATGTGTATATCTAAAAATGTGTATAACAATCAAAAATTATAAACCATCAAAGGCCAGAGAAGAATCTATCAATGTATATTAAAAAACAGCATCAGTGTGTTTGTGACGCAAAATTCGAAAAGAAGTTGAAGTATTGATTTGAAATTCTGACTAATTGTCACATTTTATCTCAAAAGTGTTTGTAAATAGTTTATATTTCGAAGTTTCCAAGGAAACTGGAAATAAAATACATCTCATTTAATTTCAATAAAATATATTATTCAAGATATCTTATAGAATGCCATGGTAACCAGAGAGAATATAAAGGGCTGGTAAAAAAAAGTATATATAATATGACTGATGATAACCGTTGCTGTTATCTGACGAGTGATATTTTTACATTGACATCATCAAACATTAATATTTTTACTTCTTTTAAAGTATGTCTGTTATTAATTACAGACTGACCAACAGAGATGCGTGACCGAGTTTAGCTACCACATATGTAAACGGAAAAGCCGTAACTGTGATATTTAAATTAGTGTCATGCATTAATTTGCTCCATCCATATCTTAACTGTGACAATACAGATGAATGTAATCTCATTCTCCATAGCGGAACTAAATTAAAACGTAATAAATGCGACTAGTTCACGCTTAAGTTCCTTTAACGGTATAGCATTGCAGTACGAGGCGTACATGTGTGGCAGTGTCGTCAAATCGTTGGAATCGAGAAGAAAAAAGCGGCGATTCGAGTTGGCGCGAGACTACCGGAACGAAGCGCGGGTTTGCGGTTCGTTTAATAAAAAACAAATACAAATTAATGTACTCATGTTTGTAAATTAAACAACGTTCAAGAAACTATGATTGATTAATGAGAAGTTAACATGTGTTAGGCATATATAAAAGAAGGTACATCACACTGTTGCTTAACTGCCTAAAATTTATGGAAAGAGCAGTACAAAAAATCAGATTATATTTTTCCATATTAGAACACAATCCCACCACAAAAGCTGCCTGGAAGACTTTTCTAGCAGTGGCCGTGAAGTTATACAGAATATAAAATAATATTTTGAGTATATAGATATTTAATAAAAGAAAATATCGTCACGCCATTTCACTCGATTAGTACGAACCTACCACTACCACCTGGGGATTGAACTCGGGTGTTTTGACTCGAAATCCAATCACCAAACTACTCGGCTACCGTGACACTATAATTATTCATGCAAAGTATAGTGATCTATAAATGGAACGAAATAAGTAGTTCGGGTTCGATCTCTTTCAGTTGCTTCAAAACTACAGCGCATTGCATCTCTAAAATGACATCATGATGCACTATGTGTTGTCGTAATCAAGGTCGACGACACAGTCGGACATCAAGTTCCGAGAAAATATATTTATACTCTACTCTACTCACAGCAAAACTTCTATTATATATTACAACATTGAAGATTAGCCAGCCTTTATTCTCCTCACCTTTATATTTTTGAGTTCGATGTAACACTTCTTTAATTTTATTGATGCTCTTCATAATAAAAAAATAATAAATATCTCTACGCAATTCCCAATACAGGGAAAGACAGAGGTCTGGTCTAGACAATCCCTTCGATCCACCTTTCAACGAAGATATTTTCGGGATAACGTGACAGGGGGTGAGCCCGTCGCCGTCTTTATGTCCAAGCCGACGATATAATTCGTACTTCGTAATTCGTAATAAGATTTTGAAAAACCTATTGGTACGAGCCTGCCACCTCGGGATCGAAGTCGGGTGTCTTGAATCAAAATTCTTACCACCTAATCACTCGGCTATCAGTTATAGTTATTTAAAAAGAACTAGTTAACATTTTGCAACACCGATCATCTTGATTGAAAGACGCGATTAGCTTTAACCAAACACCGATCGAGTTGGAATGAGGTATAATTTATCGTAACATATAATAGAAGTTGGCTAGCTAGCTGCATACGTAGTTTCAGGAGAGTGGGAACAGTAAAAGAAGGCGAAAAGGAGCGTAAGTAACAACTATAAATTTATACATAAAATTGTAACATTGACATGAATAAATAAGTGTCAATACCCTAACAGTTCGTTGTACCAGTGGTTTTGATAAGAACAATCACTGGTCTTTTACTGCGCTTATATCAATAATATTAATAGCTTAAAGTTTACGTTCATATTGCATGTTATGAAAACTCTGGGAACACTTGTTGCTTTTACATTCTTGAAATGATTTAGTACAAAACTTAAGTTATCCTAGTTTCCATTAAGTAGCAACAGCGGCAAAATTTATTAGAAGGTCAATGGTGTACGTACAGAAGTTCAGTTTAGTCCTAATTTATTTAAAAAACCACTCGCTTTTCTTCTGCAATGTTAATTGTTAGTACAGTACTCACAGATCGTGGCGCAGTCAACCGGCGCCAGTTGTCTTGGAGTGCTTGCTCGAGACGCTCGCGCAGACTGGGTCACGAGCTCTCCTCCGCTTGCGATTTGCTCGACACGTACGTCTCCTGATAAAGGAAGATATCGTAAACTGTTAACACAATTCACAGGAACTATAATTAAATTTTTAAGGCCGTAATCGTGATGATCCTATTTGATTTAATATATAATTATAATCTGAAGAAAAAGGACGAGAGCCGAGTGGAATTTCGAGTCGAGAGACTTGCGTTCGATCACCAGGTGGCAGGCTCGTACCAATGGGTATTTCAAAAACTTACGTACGAATTATATCACTCTATCGACTAGACCTCAGTCTACCCCTGTATTGGGAATTGCGCGAAGATATTTTTTTAAAGAAAGACTTATATTTGTGAACCAAAGGTATATACTATATACCTACTGGTTTTAGAAGATAGATGCGATATCAATTTTATCATCGCTATAAATACGCCCTCGCCGCTAAACATATACATGCTATTTTATGTAAGAATATTTTATTTCTGACCCAAAAATCTAACACCGCTATGAATTTCAAAGCTCAGCCCACAACTCAGCGGAAAAAGCTAAATTGATCTCGAATCAAAGTTTCTTACCATTCAAATACTAAAAATAGGAATGATTCAACGAAAATCTTAACATAAATAGCCTCAAAGTTTACCAAGGTACTTTATTTTCGCCCGTCACCGCAAATACAAACCTTGACCTACTAATGCCCATTCCGAGAAAGCCTGATGGAGGTGAAGTCTGTTTACGAGAAACGAAATGAAAGAAATATGTTTTTGAGGGTAACTAATAATTTTATTTCGCAGCCGTTTAAAAACATTATTGTTGGTCAGCCCATCATTCACATTGCATAAATTAATCAAATGTATTAGGAAGCGAAGGTACTTAATTATTATGCTGTAATAATATAACGTTTATTGCAAAGAAATTGTGAAACTGTGACAAACAGACACAGTTTAATGTTTTGTTTCCTACACACGATATCCGGACGAAGGAATGTTAAGTAATAATTATAGTCCAAAGAGACTAACAGTTGTCTTGGTATAATAAATCTAGCTTCTAGCGAGGAGTCTGATACTAAGGTCGCCAATCCGCTTGTCAAATCAAATCATTTATTTATCAATATAAGTAACATAAATTACATTCATCGGTCGTCATTACACGCTTTATATTAGCCTTCAGTTTTATGTTTGCATGTTTGTAACCGACACTTTAAACGGCCAGATTTCGTTCAAACTTTGTAGATTTATCGAGGACCGTTGACAATACACTAATTTGATAAAAAAAAACTAAAAAATAAATAGTAGTTTAAAAAAAACTAATAAACACGCTTTTTATAGAAAATCGAACTAAAAAATAGAAAATAAATTTTAATAAATTTAAATTAAGAATAGCGTTAAAAATTTCAATAAATATAAATTAATAGTGTGAATAAAAAAAAAATATTTTGTAAAAAGCGTTAAAGTTTCGTAAAAAGGTTCCTCTGTTTGGCTTTAAGGTCCATATCAGGCCATAAACTCCAAAAAAAGAGGTTCCTCTGACCGGCGAAACAGGCGAAAGAAACTCCGTTAGGTATCCTCTCTATTTTAACAAAGTAAATACAAAATTTCGTCGATAGTAGCAATTACAGCAAATTCTCCCAACGATAGAGATTTATCTCCTATAGTGAAATTTTGCTGTTAGATAGTTAACACTTGTTCAAAATTAAACAAAATAATATTTGAACAGTCCGTACATTAAGTTAAATCCGGAACGGAGATGTTTACCCAATAGTTTATTTTTACCGTTTACGGAACTAGAACATTACGCCTATGCGCCACCTGTGTTGAGCAGAGGCGTGTTCCGACCTCCAAAGTATATTTTTATAACGGGAAAAATGGGAACCATAAACGAAAAAAGAAATAATTATTGTATGTATTTATGTAATAAATATTTATGATGACGTGTGTAGAATATTAAGTAAGGACCAAAAATAGATATGTATTAACTGACGTAAAATATTATATTAAAAAATTTGACATAGTTTTTGGCAATAATCACCTAGAGTATGCGGCCATTCACCTACCTATATCAATTATAGGTATAATA
This sequence comes from Sericinus montela, assembly GCA_029286605.1. NCBI lineage: Eukaryota > Metazoa > Arthropoda > Insecta > Lepidoptera > Papilionidae > Sericinus > Sericinus montela. The sequence continues at coordinate 179,512 of JAGSMR010000045.1, forward strand.
ATTATTTATAAAAAATGGCGCTCTAAAATAAGTTTGAAAAATTTTTTTTTCCAGAGTTCACTTCAGTGGTGAAAGATACATTTGGAATGTAACTAACACTATTTAAACACAAAATATTGCCCAATTCGTTAAAGTATGAGAAAACAAAGTATAAAGTAATAAAAGATTAACTCGTCTTTAACACTAATATCTTTATTATACTATAGCATACACGTGATTGAGATACCCAGCACGAGTGAAAAACGAGGTTCTCGCGATTGAATAATGTCGATTAAGGAATTAACAACATAGAAGTATGATAGTTGTGTTATAAACAAACCAACATGGACATGAAACACATGCCATAACATTTACATTGTATTCCATATTTTTGTTAAAATGTTACTGAAAATTTATATTTCTTCCATGTCTTCAGGTCAAATTCTAATATTGTCTTTTACGACAATCTTGCTTGATTTACGTTTCCGTGGTAATATAACAAATTTAGCTATTTGGAAACATGACTTAACCCCGTTAACGCACATAAACTACAACATAGCTATTTATTACTATTGGGAATGCAGACAAAGATTACTATGACATAGAAATACGACTGCTTCTTATAATAAAAAATGTGGCTTATATATTATAGGTCATTCATTGACTTAAGGTAGAATTTGTTCAATATAATATATTTGGATTAAGCTGCTATGAATATAATATTAATTATAGTAATACTCGTATATGACTGAATCATCAAAGCAGACAATAAACCACTGAGATAAAAACCTGACATTTTGGCAGTTTAAGCCATTTTATGTAAGGACATAAAGACGGTGACGGGTGACGGTGACGGTGACGGTAGGCATTTTTAGAAATTTAACGTACTAGGTATCCTAAGGTCCGAAGTCCTTAAGTGGTATAGAAGAGCGTATTTTTCAAGGTATTTTGAATAAAGAACAAATAATAAATATCTTCCGCCATTCACAATACTGGGGTAGACAGAGGTCTAGAAAGAAGAACGATTTTTTCATATACCTATTATCGTAAGAGGGTGGATTAGGGGTTGAAAGTTTTTACGGGAAGATCGTCTTCCTACACTGCAAACCCTGTACGAGGTTGCCATTCGAGAACCTTTCTACCTCATCGGTCGTCAATTCTGCGAACTATGTGGTCGGCCATTGTCAGTTCAGCGCGCTGATCCTTAGGGGTATGTTGGTTACCCAGGTACAGCTGCGGACGTCTTCGATACGGATTCTTTCACGCAGGCAAATACCGAGCAAAGTTAACAATGTACTATAGATTTACAGACTAGGACTTTTTTGGAATACTCTATTATGTACAAATACACGGTTTATTTTGGTATGCCTTTTTTACTTCCTATTATTGCTAGTGAAATTAAACTGATAATGCGAGAATAAAAAATGTTTAGAATAATATTAATAAATCCATTACAGTTCGTTACGACTATTAGGGTTTTGAATTCCAGAACGATGTGTGTGTGTTGGTTACGGAAACCATTATCTGCGGCATACAGTTGTGATTATGACTTCCTTTATTTTCCCATAGTGTAACTGATTAGTCAGAATGCTGTCAAATCATCAATCAATATATTAAATCAATGAATTATATTAAAACGTAATGATTACATACTCTTTGCCTATACAGTAGACCATGTATTTTATTGAAATACCTTCAGCAGTTAATTGAAATGAAAGTGAAACATAAAACAAAATTCGAAGCATGTGATAAATTTATATAAACATAATGTATATTTATAGAATTAATAAATTATTAAAGAATTTCAAAGAAAAATCACCTGAAATTCCGGTGTTCAACTTTTATGGTTACAAGTCTTTAAGAATACATATACGTTATTATTATGTATAATTTTTGTTCCGATAGAGCTTTAGTGATATAGTGAATACTAACAAAACTTTATTTTAAATATGTAGGCGAAAACGTAAATAAACTCTAAAAGCTCTATTCTGACGACAAGCGGCCTACATAACTTTAATGTTGACTGCTGGTGATGTCATAACATGTAGTTTCGATACATTTGTTTGTTGGCGTATTATAGATTTAGTAATTGATAGTAACTCAGTAGAAAACTGTCGATATAAAAATCTTATAAATATCTATAAGTGAAATACCTCTCATCACGGAGATCTCTAAAACTATAACTGATTGACTATAAATTAAAAAGTTTAGCATAGTTAATTATTTCGCGATGTAAACGGTCACTGAAACGCATTTTACGCAAATGAGCTACAAAAAAAAATTTTTTCATCTACTTTCCTCATTTTTGAAGCTCACGTAAAAGTATCTTCACGCGATTCCCAATACAGGGGTAGACAGAGGTCTAGTCTAGACAATTAAGTCCCTTCGACCCACCTTCCACCGAAGATATCAAATCAAATCATTTATTCATCGACATAAGAACATACATTCGTTTATAGATCGTCATTTTTAATCTACCACCGTTTCGTAATGAGGTTCCTCTAACGGAGAAGAAACAGGCGAAAGAAACTCCGTAGGTATCCTCTTTTTTGGTCAATATTTTTAACAATATAATGCATTATATAAATATAATGTGATATTTTCTATAAATAGCTTGGGAGCGATCACCTCATTCCCAGGGGTTACTGTCATTAATATATTCATTTATATTATAATAACCCTTCCTATAAAGCTTTTCTTTAATAAATTTCTTAAACCTGTTAATAGACAGGCTTTGCATATTTACCGGGACTTTGTTGTAGAAGCGTATACACCGCCCTAAGTAGAAGCGTATACACCGCCCTATGGAGTCTAGTAACCGGGATATTTTAGGGACAACGTGACAGGTGGCGAGCCTGTCGCCCGTCGTAAAAGTAGGTAATTAAGATTTTTTTTTCTTTTTAGTCTTCGGCCATTTATAATAGTTAACGCGGGCGAAGTCGCAGGCGGAAAGCTTGTATTTATCACCGAATTACGAAATAACCAATGAAGATATATTTTTGATATTTAAAAATCAAGTTTTTCAATTATAAAGTCTTAATTAATTATAATCATAATTCATACTTTTTATCAAATCAATCCTTTAATATGATGAAACTGTATTCCAGTAACATAATATATATAAAGTACATAACATATGTGTTCCACACTGTGACTAAGAAAATTAATTTAAATCCACGCTTTTGCGAAACACAGGAAAACGCATGTAATCGCGTCTCACTAAAAGCTTTGAAGAAACTACGTGAAAGAGTTTTCGGAACGATACCACGCTAACACAACAACCGGTAACTACAAGATTATTTTAAGATGTTCAGTTACAAAAATATTATACGTCACGATTACTTCGCTAATGGTCGCTACTCGTTAATGGTCACGAATTAATTTCGCCATGTCTCTATATATACACATCGTATACTATCTCTAAATATAGCTGACATCATAATTAAGGGGAAATGTTAGAATAATTATAATCACTCGTGACACCTCCACACTCAGGAAATGCTCTAATTAGTGCTTTATTTATGGCTAACTAAAATAGGTTACAATGAAGTAAATGTTATTAAGACAAAAATATCAACATTTGGGTTGATCTTCCACACGAGTAACCTCCGGGGATGCTTGAAAGTCGTACGCGTGGAAGTTAAATTTAATAAAAGAAAGTTCAGAATTACCTATATGCTTTAAAAATATAATTTTTTAGTTGAATAATATGGTGTCGGTGGTGTAACGGTGTTTATGTTTCGTAGCTGAATATTTACGGACATTGAGCTGGAAGTTGGAATATCTTCCAGGTAGAAGTCGCCAACGGCATAACAGGCATAAATATAGAAGATTTAAAATTTCAGCTGATGCTAGAAGTATATGGTGGCTCGGAGGTAAGAGCGTTGCCACGGTACGGCAGTGGTTGCAGGCTCAAATCCCGGCCGTGTCATTTGATTTTATAAATTTCTTTTGAATTTAATAACGAAAAGTTCACAATTTATACATTCAATAAAAATTGTATAATAACAGATATTGCAGTTGATAATGTTATCTAAATTTTTCAATGATGAATAATAAGGTCGTAGAAATATCATTATTTAGGGATCTTACATATTTTATGAAAGTTATAAAATATAGAGATACCCACTATATTTTATCACTTTCATATAGAGCATGGAGGGTTTGGATACGGACAAATTCTTTCGCGTTCATTAAAAGAGCCTTTAGCCATAAGGGCGCGAGTTATTGCATGAAGTTTTGCATAAAACGGATTGCAATGGCCCACAGACGTCCCTGCAGGAATTTTAATAGTTAAAGAATGAATAACTGGTGACTATGAATTTCAAATTAAGGCCAGATATTATGAAAATAAATTTCAATGTGTAACATAAAACAGCATCCATGCAGTTATATATATAGACATGCATATATAAAGATAAAGTGTCTAAAATATTTGTGGAAATGTTTGTATATAAAACAAATATGTAATCCAATGTTTTATTCATAGTTGAACTATTAGCATATATGTGTATCTGTGCATATGATGAAATCTTATATAAATGAAAAAATTATGAATTGAATGAACGAAACGTAAACACAACGTTTTAAGAAACTAAATAACAAAACTTTAAATTTAAAAGTTCTTCAAATCGAATATGTTTTTTTATTAATCGGACATTTATTATATGCGCTTTACATTTAATAAATGTTTGATTAATACATTATCGGTACCTCCAGCATTTATAAAATGATATCGATTTTTCTATATTTCATCCGACAAGATCTTTTAGACATAAGATGCATGCATCACGAGTCATATAAGCAAATATTTGATTTGGTGAAGTAGACGACATCGCGTAAGTTTTTTTTATTTTTAAGCACTTATACTAATAATAAATATAGCGTGTGCTGTTTTTAGACGTCACGCACAAATTAATGGTTCCGTCTCAATTAACCGGATTGTATTTATTAAAAACATAAAATAATAATGTATTCCGCCACGGCACTAAAGTTTTACGCACTATAACGCATATTAACATAATATGACATGTTTATGGCAGGCCGTGAATTATATCTTTATCTGGCGTTAAACAAGAGGGCGCGAGGGTCGAGGGTGTGACGGCACGTTGGAGACGCAGTGATCGACCTCATTTGACTTCGTGCTAAACTTCTAAAAAATTCTAAAAAACAAAAGACTGGCAAGAATATCGCTCCAATTTAAATCTTCAACTTGCAGGTTGGATTTAAAAATATCAATTCGGCAAACAATGGTTCAGCACTGAATCGAATTTAATTTAACGTCTACTTTACGAAGACCTCTTTGTAACAGCGGTGACCTTTTGTTATAATGGTTTTACGGAAATTTTGTATGGTATTTAATTTATATCTGGTATTTAATTTAACGTTATAAGAAAAACTGTTGGAACTAAAAACATGTATTTTGTTTTATTTACATATATAGTTGTAATAGCATAATTAAAAAAAATTTATCACATGTCAGTCTTGGCGGCGTAGTAAAATAATGGAGATTGAATGAGTTTAGAGTCGATACAAAAGTAAATGGATACCTTTTTTTGGGGGCCAACACGTATTCCACTTTCGAGTGAATTTAAAGTGCCGTTAACATCTTAGTTTTCAAATTTTATAACGATTTACACTACATATAAAGATATTTAGTTAGATAAAGCTAAGCTAAATTACAAATCTAAGCTACATGTTAATGTCGTTTCTATCAAAGTGTTCAGCCAACTCCCAAAACAAGCGGCGGTCGCGAATAACTCGACACAGTGAACCTGTCCTCACTCATTTAACAGTTGCCTTACGTTCACGGACCACTGAACATCGCGCATCTATTTACATGATGCGACACGATGGAGACAATTATTAATGATTCACGATTCAAATCCGCATAAATTTAAGTTAATGAGAATGTTAAGCGGAGACAATAATGTAACAAAATGGGGTCATTTTAGCTCATTGATGAGGTAACAGCGTATGTAAAAAATAATCGGTAAACGGCAATCCTCATCGACCATCGACTGCAAAAAGGCTGCTGATGATATCACAGAAAAAATACATACCTTAACGGTGGGGAATTTTCTAAGCCCATCACCACAGCTTGGTATTTAAAAGACTAGGCATCACATTCTCCAACTGCTTGCTCAGAAAAAAATATTTAGTAGTAATATATTGTTTTTAAATTTCTTACCCAATATGGTATATAATCCCACGCTAGGTAGCCAGGGGGAACCGCTTGCCAAGATTCATAAGTTTCTTCAGAAATGGTAAGGGAAACATTACCAATGCTCGTTATATACCAGTACAGATACAAATGTAAAGGCTAAGCCTAGGCATAGCAGAGGCCTGGAACTAATCCACAATTAGCACTACCAGCAACACCGGCCTAACTTACAACAAATATCATTACATATACGTAACTGTATCTATTGTCAATACGCAAACAAAGTAAGAAACGTTATACGTGTTCAATAGACAAGATTATTTAATAAAGACCCTCTCAAGCTCGATTGACGCGAAGCTCTCAGCCTCGCTGCGAGACAATAGCGCGACAAAGGGTTGTGTGACATGTCTGACAAAACGCAGCCTTCGATACATCACCAGCGAGTGTATCTCAATGGACGATAAACAGTTAGCTATTATCTTGTCATCGTATGAAGTTACCACATTGAGATGTTCTTTCAATAAACCCATTAGCTGGACTATTCACAAAATCCCCTATTTATATACATATTATTTATTATTGTATTTTTCTCATACTTTGTGTCAATCATACTTATTTATAGATATAATAACATAATAGATAGATGAAGTCACGATAGCAGAGTGGTTGGGTGGTCGGCATTTCGAGTCGAGAGACCCGAGTTCGATCCCCAGGTGGCAGGCTCGTACCAATGGGTTTTTCAAAAAAACGTATGTACGAATTATATCTTTGGCTTGGACATAAAGATGGCGACGGACTTACCACCTGTCACGTTGTCCCGAAAACATCTTCGATGGAAGGTGGGTCAAAGGGACTTAATTGTCTAGACTCCAGACCTCTGTCTAGCTCTGTATTGGGAATTGCGTGAAGATATAATAACATTGGTACCCACAGGACCATCTTTACTTTAAGGACACGTAGGATACGGTACGGGCTCACGCCAACGGCCCCCAAGCTCATTTGCATATGTATTTTTTTAATCAGCCAATCGACTAAAAGGATATACATTAAATTTTTCGGTTCAGCTGAAAAGAACAAAACTATCAGTAAATGGGTATTAACAAATTGCATTATATAACTACAAGTACATTGTCAATTTATTTTAAACGTTTTTAAATAGCCTACAATTCTGTGGGCAGAATCTCCTAAACTCCGTGGTTTAAAACACCGGTAAAGCTTAAGACGTCTCTTTCTATACTATCAACGTATATATACAACCATACAAAGAGCCGACTCTGACTGCAGAGACTCTGAAGAGGCTCTGTAGGATTCTGATGCAGCATTAGCCGTTTCGTACAGTCTTAATATAAGAGTTTACCGCTCCTGTACTAAAACTTTTACTACTATAATAAACTTCAAAATTTAATGATTGTCATTTCCTATATTTATTAGATTTTTATCCACTCTTTTATTGTTGATTGATTTCTTTTAATTATTGTTATGCTAGGGTAGAGAATAATATCGGCGATGCACGTAACGTGTACAAAGCGTTAAATCAGGCGTAGGTAGGGTCCATTTTGCATTAAATCTAACAAGATTAAAAAAAACATACTATTATAACATTGTTCGTGATTTTGGACGAATAAAGATCTACTACAATTATTGCACATGTTGTTACCGTATGTTATTCGCGATAGATTTTAAATTTTACACTCTTAATAAAATTACGTTACCAAGGATTATTATTGTCTGCATATTTTTTTCTAAAATTTACTTTTGAGAACGATGCTGGCTGACTTTTATAAGATTTTATTTAGAGCAATAAAGTTGTTAGCACATACTTTGAACTGCCCAAAATTTCGTAAAAGCGTAAATGATGATGTCAGTTTTAATTTTATTTCATTCGAATGGCACGCTATGTATGTCATGTACGAGTATGTAAAAGACTAAAGACGTCATTTTTAATTTTATTTCTTTGGAAAAGCACGCTATGTATGAAATACATGTATTTAAAAGATTAGGCGTATGATAAAAGTGTTAAACTTACCGAGAAATTCGAAAAACTGTCTTTAGTATACCTTTAAAATACATTTTTCTAAATTTTGAGTATTATGACATAAAATATAAAAAAGTTATTATTACCGAATTAAAAATTAACTTCAAAAAACTGAAGCTTTAGGAAAAATAATAATTTTTTTTTCTTTGAAGAGTTACTATAGGTCTTCCAATAGTCCGATTAAGTCTGTTGCTAACCCAAGAGTAAGAGATTGGTTGAAGAAAATCTATAATCCTATGAGATTTATACAAATAAAAAGTGCGCATGCGTTATCCCCTCATATGATGGTGTCGTTAGAAGCGGAGGAGATGAGGGAGGGGTATGGATAATCGATAGACTCCGGCGCCGACTTGTCTGGCGCCTGAAAGTCTTAGAATTTACTCTCACGTCTATACAAATGAAGAACATAAGGAATAGAGAAAAGTTACAAGTGTGGTCTTTAGGCTGCGTAACAGACGCATTATATCAGGCACTAATATTCGGTTCTTGATCTTATATATAAACAATTTGTTTGTATAACTTTTTACTTTAGGCTATCCGTAATGGACCATGTATTTCATGTATTTTAGGTATTTATTTATATTACCAAAAAAAACTACCATCATTTATTGAGGATGCGCATGCAGCTCGCTTCCGCTATATCGTATATCCGGTCCGAACCGGATATCGTCACGGGCGTCCGAAATCGGATATCGGATAGTCGGTTTTTCATAAGTGAATTAGGGGGATTGAATGGACACAGAACGGACGAAGGGTGACTCAAAGACGAGTCAGTGACATAATGTACATTCCGGTGTATTTGCAACTAAAGTGCTTTTGCTAAATAAATTCCTTTTGCATGAAACGTTAAATTAAATTTTGTGATTTTTTACAAGATTGGGGTGTGAAACGAGATAACATTCTACCTGATGGTAAGTGACTACTGTAGTCCATTACATGTTAACTATTACAAAAGAAGAAGGGTATATGGGCGTTTCCACCCTCAAGGTCTAAGCTGCTGGCATTATCAAATGCCACAGCTCATGTACACTACAACCGTGGTTATATTATTACAATAGAATAGGGAATCCTGCGAAAAACTGTCTAATTGTTATTAATTTATGGCGACACAGTTAATATGACCATACGTAAATATAAACGTAAAAAACGTAAAGAATAGATTGTAACATAGTACTAAGCGATCTATTAAGAAACTAACTCTATAGTTAGCCAATTCACGCTGCTCCGCACGCGCCACTTTGAAGTAAATGCGAGAACGGCTCAAAAAGTATACAAATCGTGATTTATACAACGTGAAGAATTCCCTAAATGCACTACCATTGCTGTTAATAACTTGTTTGCTGGAACTTACCAAAATGGACCTGATATTTACGACTATGATGTGGTATGATTCGATATCGTGCGAAAAAGTGGACATGGGTGTGTTTAGTCGAATAATTCGCTGACAATCACCGATACGGAATGAGCAAGGCGTTTTAAATAGGCCTTAGCTGCAATGTTTTGTATTTAAATCATACAGTTTAAATACTTATACATTAATAAGCCTCAAAAAAGAAAAATCTTGAACACGGTGCTTACTAGAAATTGGTTGGGACTATTTAGCGACAAATGGCTAAATAAGAAATAGTTTAATATGAATTATTTGAATAGTACATTAAACATCACCAAATTGTAGTATTTAAATTAAAAGCTTATTAATGAAACAAACAAAGTAATTATTTAGAATAAAGGTAGGTAGATTTCCAAGTCAATCCCGTGGAAGCCAATCAATCAAAAGTACCCCTCCGAGCAATCTTCGCCGCTGGAGTCCAGACTCGAAGAGCTCCCTGCCAATAATGCCAGTCTAACTAACTATGTAACAACTAATAATGAATGACTCGATGATTTTGTAAATAAATTGCGTTATAGAAACGTCGTTTATTCAATTAGACTGGATTAGGGTGCATCGGAACTGAGCCAATGATTGCATGATACTTACTCGGTTAATTACATGTTGAATGTTAGCTTAGCTTTGTACTGTATGAATGCGGAATGATTGCTAATGCAAAGTTCATAATAATTTATGAACATTATAAAAAGCTGAATTTTGTACAAGTAGCAATCAATGCAGGTCCCGCCTCACTATTTCTCAACGATTTTAAAAATTGTGAGTTAAATGAAAATGTTACAAGGGTTATATAGAAAATTGTATTACGCAATTTTATTGATTTTTAAAGTATATTTGTTACGCTGAACTTTTATGTGATTAAATAAAAGAGAATAAATATTTTTAAAATTTCAACAGACACGGGCGGAAGATAAGAGAATAAAGATTTAAAATTTCAACTGATGCGTGTAAGACACGATGGCTAAGAACTTAGAGCGTTGCCACGGTTCGGCAGAGGTCGCGGGTTCGAATCCCGCCCGTGTCAGTTGAAATCTAAAAACATTTTTTCTCTTTAATTTAATCATAGAAAATTTAATACATTTTTTCATTTACAATTTTGCACGGAGATATCTCTTAAGAGGAAGATATGCAAAGTTTACTATTATATTTTTAGATGTTTAGTATACATATATACTATATAACTGGCTTCAAAAATGCGTATTTTAGCGTTATGCTTAATTATTTTTATACTTTTAGATTTCGCATTTTTAAGTATCTTTTTTATGTTGATTTTCTATATTGAGAGATATTTATTAAAGGAAGAAGCACGGTGACTTGAAGGTAAGAGCGTCGCCATGGTACGATGGAGGTTGCGGCTCTTATTCACGCCCAAATAAAAGGAGATTACCTTTATTTGTATTATTTGTATAATTGCTTGTATAATTAAAATTGATACTGAAATATTTTTTCTCCTGATTTTGATATTTTAATGATCGCATTGCTATTCCTAATACTGGGGTAGACAGAGGTCCAGAAAATTAAGTCCCATCGACCCGTCTTTCACCGTAGACATTTTTGGGACAACGAGACAATTGTTTAGCGTGTCGCCGTCTTTACCCAAGCCACCTAACCACTCGGTTATCGTGACGAGTCACGATAGCCGAGTGGTTAGGTGGTCGGAATTTGAGTCGAGAAACCCGAGTTCGATCCCCAGGTGGCAGGGTCGTGCCAATGGGTTTTTCAAAAACTTATGTACGAAATATATCGTTGGCTTGACCACCTGTCACGTTGTCCCGAAAATATCTTCGGTGGAAGGCGGGTCAAAGGGACTTAATTGTTTAGGCTAGACCTCTGTCTACCCCTGTATTGGGAATTGCGTGAAGATATTTATTTATATTTTATTTACAATTTTTATATTGATTTTAAAGCATATAAGTTATGCAATTTTTTTTTGTTATTAGATTAAAGGGAAAAAATGTTTAATATTTCAACTGACACGGGCGGGATTCGAACCCGCGATCTTTGCAGTACCGTGGCAACGTTCTTACCTCTAACCACCGTGTCCTAACCGCATCAGTTGAAATTTTAAATCTCTTTATTTATGCATAATATTATGCATAAATAATGAGATTTAAAATAATATATACATAAAATAAACATCCATGACTGATATACATATTCATGACACAAATATTTGCCTCTAGCGGGATTCGAAAGCCTTTAATTTTGAAGGCAGTATCACTACAACTATGATATCGGGTCATCATTGTCGTATTAAGGCTATTATATTTTAAAAATAAAATGAATAAATATCATCACGCAATTGCCAATACAGGGGTAGACACAGGTCTACTCAAGACAATTAAGACCCTTTAATCCACCTTCTACCGAAGTTATTTTATGGGACAACGTGACAGGTGGTGAGCCCGTCGCTGTTATAATATTTAAAAAAAATATCTTCACGCAATTCCTAATACAGGGATAGATAGAGGTCGATTCTAGACAATTAAGTCCCTTCGACCCACCTTCCACCGAAGATATTTTCCGGACAACGTGACAGGTGGTGAGCCCGTCGCCGTCTTTGTGTCCAAGCCAACGATATTCGTACATAAGTTTTTGAAAAACCCATTGGTACGAGCCTACCAACTGGGGATCAAACTCGGGTCTATTGACTCGAAATTCCTACCACCCAACCAGTCGGCTATCGTGATTTTTTATAATATTTTACATTATATATTTGCTTAATTTAAAAAAATATACATAATTTTTAGAAATTTAATGAATCTCCAACACCAATATAGATACCCGTCTAATAATTAATGCAGTTGGCATAAATACTATTAAAACAAAAACGAATGCCATCAAAATTAAAACTATGACGTCAATAAATGCAACTCGACTTCCTCGGTTATCTAAAATTGGCCACTATTCAAAGTTCGTGAGCAAGTGTACGGAAAGTGAAACGAAGCTTGCATAAAATTAACAACGCGCAACACGTGTTTGCAGTAGGCGCGATTTCCTTACTGCGACAGGTTAAGGATAGGTTTAAACTAATATATGGCAAGAAATAGTACCGTTTTTGTTTTATTCCCGCAAATAAATACCGCTGTTTCGTAGACCGGACAGAAAATGGCAGTTTGTACGACTGTTCTTAATTTTCAGCTAAAGTATATTATTGAAGGTTTCATAAAAATAAAAAATCTCTTCAATCGAATGAACCGATTCGAATAATTTTCAGAAAAATTTTTAGAAACCGAAGTTGTGTAAAAGTTTTAATAAAGCTCCGATAAATACCTTTGCGCGTAACGTAGTTTTCTCAATTTAGAAAATCAGTAAAAAATTCGGTCGTAGTTTAAGGGTACAAAACTTATTATGAAAACAAAAAACAGCGTAAAATCTAACCTATAACGTAAAGAAGTAATAACGGAAGCAGAAAAGAAAATGAATGAAAAATTAAATAAAGAACAAGACAACGTAAATGAAAATGGAGCGAAACAAATCGGCACGGTTTACGCTCGACCTGAAAAAGGGAAACTTCATGAACACGTGGCAGTTTGTAACGGGGTGCACTTACCTCGACCCGAAGCGCAGGCTCATCGCGTCGTCTCGTTCCCACTTTTAAAAAGCTATACTCTTCCTTCTCGCTCTCTCACTACCTTTTAGCTTTTGAAATTGTATTAGTACGGTAATAAGAACAATTTGCAATCGATTCTGTATAGTTATTATTTGGAGTTTTCCGAAGAATTAATGTAGATATGGAAAATATAAAATTTATGTTAAGGTTCTATTAGAACTGTGTCTGAAGTATAAATGTAGCAATGCTACTAGGGAAGTGAGAGAGCGGGACCACCGCCTCCGCGGGCGATCCACGGAGGAATGTTCTTGGACCCCGGCAACACGCCAGGATCTCGCGTTTGGCACTATCAAGCGTCTCCAACGGTCATGAGGGGTTAAGCCGCGCACGCGCCCTGGCACTCTCCCATCCCCTTCGCACTTGCGCTCGGCAGAAGGGAACGAACTTTAGGGACGGTATTCGGAGGGTGAAAAGACGTCGAAAGATGGAAATGCATCTCGAACTCCGCTCGGATTTCCGGAGATCGTGATTTTGTTTATTGATTCGTATCGCAGCGAAAACTTCGATGGGAGGTTTTCTGGGGCCGCCGCGGGAGTTATTAATCCCTTCATTATGTCATGAAATTGGTAAAGAGGCAATGAACTTTCCTTGCATATGTACCATAAATGACAACTTACTTCACTTTTGATCTAAAAATTTTAGATTTTTAAAAATTTACAGTCTATGTAATATTTACTCAAAGTAATCACCCTATTTTGGTAATTGCTCAACTACTATCAAAGAATAAAATAAGACCTATGAATAGAATGAATTTTAAAAATTAAATTATTTTATCTATAAAGTATTTTAGTATTTTATGTTTAAAAATAATAACGCCAAACGTCACGAATCTCGTGTTACTCTGTAATACGTAGATCTTTTTTATTTATTTATTTATTATTATACACAAAACAGACTAAGACAATTACATGATAAGATTAAAACTCTAAGGTATTGAACAGTCCTTGTCCAAACTATGTGTATACAGATTTAAAACAAGGACACGGTATTTTCTTTCTTACACTTAAATATAAGTAATGAAAAAAAAATTTAGAAAATTTACACAAAGATATAATAAAATAAAAATCACAAATACAGAAATCACTAAGCATTTACAAGAGGGCTTTCCAAACACTTGACTTATATGTGTTCAAATTCGAAATAAATACATCTATATTTGTGTTGCTAATAGTAATTTCGTTATATTTCCTACACATTTGAACCAATGGATTATAATATGAGGTGTTGTTATTATAAACATTTAATAGAAATGTCTTGGAACTTCTACCTCGATGCATGGTACTTATATCTATCTGAGAGAGTAAGAATGGACAATCCACGATTGAATGTAGTAATTTGTATAAATATACCAGAAATGCAAACTCTCGCCTCATTTTTAGTGACGTAACTTGAAAGTATGTGCACCTATCAGAGTATTCTGCTAATGTACGTGTTAAATAAAAGCGCCAACATAGAACTTTAAAAAACCGCTTTTGAACTCCCTCTATCCTATTAGAATGAACAGCATAATAAGGTGACCAAACTATAGATGCATATTCAAGAATATTTCTTACTAAACTGGAATATAGAATGACTGTACTGTTAGGTTTCTTAAAGTTTTTTGTGTTTCTTAAGATGAATCCTAATTTTTGATTAGATTTTTTTATTATATGCTCATAATGACACTTGAAAAATAATTTTTCATCGAAAAACACTCCTAAATCCTTCACTTTACTAACTCTTAAAAGCGTGTGATCTTTTAATTTGTAATCAAATAGTATTTTTTTTTCTTTGTGAAGGATATTGTTAAACATTTTTTTACATTTAATTTCATACAATTATCAGTACACCAGTCGGCCACTGATTGTAAATCTTTCTGTAACATATAACAATCGCCAATATTATCAATTGTTTTAAATATTTTCAAATCATCTGCATACATCAACGTATTGCAGCCTAATTTTTTGACTAAGTCGTTTATAAATATTATAAACAAAAGCGGGCTAAATGTGATCCTGCGGAACTCCCGAAGGAACTTTAATAGCATTTGATCTGTATCCGTAAGTGCCACAATTTGAGTTCGGTTAGAAAGGTAAGATTTTATCCACCGCAATAGATCCCCGTGAATACCAAACCATTTTCTAATTTCATGCATAACAGTTCCTGGTTAACGCAATCGAATGCTTTCATAAAATCGGTATAAATGGCATCAACTTGCTTAGATTTCGCAAACGCACTACATATGTGGTTTTATATGTCAATAAGTTACTGACAGTGGAGCAGTTACACACAAATCCATGTTGGTTCAGACTAATGAACGGCTTAACATGAGCATAGATATTGTCATACACAATGCTTTCAAATAATTTAGCCATACATGATAATAAACTAATAGGTCTATAGTTCTCGCAATTCGATTTCTCACCGGTCTTGTAAACTGGAGTAATTAAAGCCAATTTCAAATATCAGGAAACACACCACTGCTTAGACATTTGTTAAATATTATCTGCATTGGGAGTAATAATTCTGCAGCACAAGATTTGACAAAAGGATTTGACAAAAGAAGGAGGGATCCCATCAGGTCCTGGCCCTTTGCGTTTGTCCAATTTACGTATTTTATACATTATGTTTTCTTTGCTTACTTGAATATTAGACAAAGACTGATTTACGACAATTTGATCACAACTTGGATTTAGGAAGGAAGTTTGATTTTTGTTGTAAACTGACACAAAGAAAGAAGAGAACAATTCACATATTCCCGTACATTCAGAACTAGATTTTCCTTTGTACACCATATTATGGGGAATTGTATTTTGCGATTTTTTGTTACTAACAATTTGTAACAATTTCTCATGATCGCTTTGCATCTAGCCCTTAACATTGAAAAGGTATCATAATCACGTGGATTGCCAAACTTCTTAAAACGTTTATGATATTTATGTTTTCTTTTAAGCAATTAATCAAGAGTAGCTAAACCGACGGATATCTTAAGTTACGCACTTTCTTAAGTGGTGTATATTTAGCTATAATTTTATTAAGATATTCATAAAATATGGCAACTATTTCATTGGCATTCTTATAAGAAAATGTTTATCCCATGAAACGTCTTTCAACTCTTCCCTTATCCTTGACAGATCGGATTTGTAGAAGTTAAAATTTTATTTTGATTTTCTTTCTTTAGCTCCGATGTTTCATAGTGAACACGCACATCAATTAATAATGATCAAGAAACAACCTCAAAAAACGCTCCGTTGCTGCATAATTCGCACGTAGGCCTGTAAAACCATATTCAAATATAATAATAATAATCTAGTCTAGTCTAGTGGTTGGATAATCGGAATGTGAATCAAAGAGACCCGTGTTTGATTGATACCCCGTTGATAGAACCGATGATTATTTTCGAAAAATATGTACGATTTTATCGTAGGCTCAGACACTAAGACGGCGAAAATATATTGATTTATATAATAATAATTATATTAAGAAGTATAAATTCTTAATATATAATATACAATATCCCTAACCATAAGGGTTCTGCAGACAACGGAACAAAGTTACCGACGGGTATGATGAAGCATATTTATCGAAGTTTTGACTGGAGTGGGAAATGCCTACATTCACCCATTCCAACATTAAAGACTAAGTTTACAATGATAAGATAATTACTAGATTTACTGATAAAGAGTTATGTATAAAAATGTTTGTTTCACTTTAAAGAAATAAATACATGTATAGATAGGGACAACATCACATACATTGTTCCGATCCCAATGTAATATGCTAAAGCACTTGTGGTATGGGAATCGGAAACAACTTAAGTACCACAAACACCCAGACCCGAGAAAATGTAGAAAAAATGGTTTAATGAAGTTAAAACCACAAACAGTTACTCGTGGATGTATTATGTAGAAGTCTCTAGTCATGTGTGGACTCTGATCCCCAAATGAGACAATTTGGTAACTAACATAGTCTTTATTTTACATTTTGTTAATTTAGGGTAATATTATTTTATGTTCTGTGTAATTTAATTTTTTTTTTTTGCTTTGTTTTGTATATATTAGTGATTACACCATGAATAAATGTTTTTCTTTTATTTGTTTTTCTATCTTTTCTATATGAAAATGAGATATGTCAGAAAATACGAATTTCCGACAAAAATGATATTCAGCGTAACGATTTGTAGCCCTTTCGTTGAGCAGAAAACGCATCGGATGGTTGAGGACTTATTTCTTGGTCAAGACAAGATCTTTATGCAAAACTCTCCCAAGAAATGTTCAATGGTCACGATAGCCGTGTGGTCGGAATTTCGAGTTATGAGACCCGAGTTCGATCCCCAGGTGACAGGCTCGTACCAATGAGTTTTTCAAAAACTTATGTATGAATTATGTCGTTGGCTTGGACTTAGAGACGGCGACGGGCTCGCCACCTGTCACATTGTCCGAAAATATCTTCGGTGGAAGGTGAGAACGATGAAGGATTGATGTTGAAAGATGTACACGCACACTCAGGTGACATCATGATTATCTTCGTCTGTGCGGCTTGACAGTCACTAGACTACTTGAAAGAAAATAAAATAATTTATCCACAAAAAGAAAGTTTCGCCAACTCGCTTCACAGATTAATTCACAACCTGCGTTGAAGGCTCCCTTTTCTATCGAAAAGCTCAACACTTTAGAAGTACCTAAGCTTTGAATACTTTCAATTTTATTCAACCGTCGCATTCCTTAAACCATGGACATTTAAATTTAAATTTCTGTTAATTAATTAATGTATCCATACCTTACAAAATCAAAATTGCCGGTAGTTAAAAATCCTAAAGTAAAAGGCCCGCTCTTTACTAGAGGACTGATTTTACTTCGTAATCAAATAGTATTTTTTCTTTGTGAAGGATATTGTTAAACATTTTTTACATTTTGTTAATTTAGGGTAATATTATTTTATGTTCTGTGTAATTTAATTTTTTGCTTTGTTTTGTATATATTAGTGATTACACCATGAATAAATGTTTTCTTTTATTTGTTTTCTATCTTTTCTATATGAAAATGAGATATGTCAGCAAATACGAATTTCCGACAAAAATGATATTCAGCGTAACGATTTGTAGCCCTTTCGTTGAGCAGAAAACGCATCGGATGGTTGAGGACTTATTTCTTGGTCAAGACAAGATCTTTATGCAAACTCTCCCAAGAAATGTTCAATGGTCACGATAGCCGTGTGGTCGGAATTTCGAGTCATGAGACCCGAGTTCGATCCCCAGGTGACAGGCTCGTACCAATGAGTTTTTCAAAAACTTATGTATGAATTATGTCGTTGGCTTGGACTTAGAGACGGCGACGGGCTCGCCACCTGTCACATTGTCCGAAAATATCTTCGGTGGAAGGTGAGAACGATGAAGGATTGATGTTGAAGATGTACGCACACTCAGGTGACATCATGATTATCTTCGTCTGTGCGGCTTGACAGTCACTAGACTACTTGAAAGAAAATAAAATAATTTATCCACAAAAAGAAAGTTTCGCCAACTCGCTTCACAGATTAATTCACAACCTGCGTTGAAGGCTCCCTTTTCTATCGAAAAGCTCAACACTTTAGAAGTACCTAAGCTTTGAATACTTTCGAATTTTATTCAACCGTCGCATTCCTTAAACCATGGACATTTAAATTTAAATTTCTGTTAATTAATTAATGTATCCATACCTTACAAAATCAAAATTGCCGGTAGTTAAAAATCCTAAAGTAAAGGCCCGCTCTTTACTAGAGGACTGATTTTACTTCGTAGCATTAGTAGTAGCTTTCAAGTTTAATGTTCACGCCTGACTGGTCTCAAACTCATCAAATTAAGTGGGTAAGATCAAATGAATTTTTCCAAGGACTGTTGTAAAACTGAAAGGAACCTAATACCCAACTAGAATAGGACTTAGGAAGATATGGGTATGCTATAAATATAGGAAATGAACAAGAGAAATCGCGTTCAATTTAGTGGAGGTGGGTGAAAGTAAACTGAGAGAAATGTGAGTATGAATACCATTCATTTAAAAAGGAATTTTGAGATTCTGTCCGACGGTTGCCGACGGAATAGATTTTAAATAAAATAAATAAATATCTTCACGCAATTCCCAATACAGAGGTAGACAGAGGTCTAGTCTGGACAATTAAGTCCTTCGACCCACCTTCCAACGAAGATATTTTCAGGACAAAATGACAGGTGGTGAACCCGTCGCCGTCTTTATGTCCAAGCCAACGATTTAATTCGTACATAAGTTTTGAACAACCCATTTTTTTATAGAAAGGAAGGCAAACGAGCAGGTGACTCACGTGATGGTAAGTGATTAACGCCGCCCATGAACACCCGCAATACCAGAGGCATAGCAGATTCGTTACCGGCCTTAGGTGCCCCTCCCCTCCCAGAATTGGGGGAGGGGTGTGTGGACTCCGGTAACCTGCACTCACCATACGAAACGCAGAAGTCTGTTAAACTTCTAATTCACGCCGGTATTCTGTGAGGTCGTGGTACTTCCCAGTCGAGCCGGCCCATTCATGCAACAACAAAAGCTGATGCGTGGCTCTACCTCTGTAAAAATTGGTACGAGCCTGCCACCTGGGGATCGAACTCGGGTCTTTTGACTCGAAATTCCGACCACCAACCACTTGGCTATCGTGACTTTCTAATAGATTTTATAAATTACTAATTTACTGATAAAGAGTTATGTATAAAAATGTTTGTTTCACTTTAAAGAAATAAATACATGTATAGATAGGGACAACATCACATACATTGTTCCGATCCCAATGTAATATGCTAAAGCACTTGTGGTATGGGAATCGGAAACAACTTAAGTACCACAAACACCCAGACCCGAGAAAATGTAGAAAAAATGGTTTTTCTACATTGACCCGCCCGGAAATCGAACCCGAGAGCTCAAGATAGCGACGCCTGGAAAACCGGTGTTTACACCGCTCGTCCACGGAAGTCGTCCAAATTTTATATTCAGTTCTGAAGAAAAATGGTTTAATGAAGTTAAAACCACAAACAGTTACTCGTGGATGTATTATGTAGAAGTCTCTAGTCATGTGTGGACTCTGATCCCCAAATGAGACAATTTGGTAACTAACATAGTCTTTATTTTACATTTTGTTAATTTAGGGTAATATTACTTTATGTTCTGTGTAATTTAATTTTTTTTTTTTGCTTTGTTTTGTATATATTAGTGATTACACCATGAATAAATGTTTTTCTTTAAGCAATTAATCAAAGAGTAGCTAAACCGACGGATATCTTAAGTTACGCACTTTCTTAAGTGGTGTATATTTAGCTATAATTTTATTAAGATATTCATAAAATATGGCAACTATTTCATTGGCATTCTTATAAGAAAAATGTTTATCCCATGAAACGTCTTTCAACTCTTCCCTTATCCTTGACAGATCGGATTTGTAGAAGTTAAAATTTTTATTTTGATTTTCTTTCTTTAGCTCCGATGTTTCATAGTGAACACGCACATCAATTAATAATGATCAAGAAACAACCTCAAAAAAACGCTCCGTTGATGCATAATTCGCACGTAGGCCTGTAAAACCATATTCAAATATAATAATAATAATCTAGTCTAGTCTAGTGGTTGGATAATCGGAATGTGAATCAAGAGACCCGTGTTTGATTGATACCCAGTTGATAGAACCGATGATTATTTTCGAAAAATATGTACGATTTTTATCGTTGGCTCAGACACTAAGACGGCGAAAATATATTGATTTATATAATAATAATTATATTAAGAAGTATAAATTCTTAATATATAATATACAATATCCCTAACCATAAGGGTTCTGCAGACAACGGAACAAAGTTACCGACGGGTATGATGCGGATATGAAGCATATTTATCGAAGTTTTGACTGGAGTGGGAAATGCCTACATTCACCCATTCCAACATTAAAGACTAAGTTTACAATGATAAGATAATTACTAGATTTACTGATAAAGAGTTATGTATAAAAATGTTTGTTTCACTTTAAAGAACTAAATACATGTATAGATAGGGACAACAACACACACATTGTTCCGATCCCAATGTAATATACTTAACACTAGGAAACAACTTAAGTACCACAAACACCCAGACCCGAGAAAATGTAGAAAAAATGGTTTTTCTACATTGACCCGCCCGGAAATCGAACCCGAGAGCTCAAGATAGCGACGCCTGGAAAACCGGTGTTTACACCGCTCGTCCACGGAAGTCGTCCAAATTTTATATTCAGTTCTGAAGAAAAATGGTTTAATGAAGTTAAAACCACAAACAGTTACTCGTGGATGTATTATGTAGAAGTCTCTAGTCATGTGTGGACTCTGATCCCCAAATGAGACAATTTGGTAACTAACATAGTCTTTATTTTTACATTTTTGTTAATTTAGGGTAATATTATTTTATGTTCAGTGTAATTTAATTTTTTTTTTGCTTTGTTTTGTATATATTAGTGATTACACCATGAATAAATGTTTTTCTTTTATTTGTTTTTCTATCTTTTCTATATGAAAATGAGATATGTCAGAAAATACGAATTTCCGACAAAAATGATATTCAGCGTAACGATTTGTAGCCCTTTCGTTGAGCAGAAAACGCATCGGATGGTTGAGGACTTATTTCTTGGTCAAGACAAGATCTTTATGCAAACTCTCCCAAGAAATGTTCAATGGTCACGATAGCCGTGTGGTCGGAATTTCGAGTCATGAGACCCGAGTTCGATCCCCAGGTGACAGGCTCGTACCAATGAGTTTTTCAAAAACTTATGTATGAATTATGTCGTTGGCTTGGACTTAGAGACGGCGACGGGCTCGCCACCTGTCACATTGTCCCGAAAATATCTTCGGTGGAAGGTGAGAACGATGAAGGATTGATGTTGAAAGATGTACACGCACACTCAGAGTGACATCATGATTATCTTCGTCTGTGCGGCTTGGCAGTCACTAGACTACTTGAAAGACAATAAAATAATTTATCCACAAAAAAGAAAGTTTCGCCAACTCGCTTCACAGATTAATTCACAACCTGCGTTGAAGGCTCCACTTTTCTATCGAAAAGCTCAACACTTTAGAAGTACCTAAGCTTTGAATACTTTCGAATTTTATTCAACCGTCGCATTCCTTAAACCATGGACATTTAAATTTAAATTTCTGTTAATTCATTAATGTATCCATACCTTACAAAATCAAAATTGCCGGTAGTTAAAAATCCTAAAGTAAAAGGCCCGCTCTTTACTAGAGGACTGATTTTACTTCGTAGCATTAGTAGTAGCTTTCAAGTTTAATGTTCACGCCTGACTGGTCTCAAACTCATCCAAATTAAGTGGGTAAGATCAAATGAATTTTTCCAAGGACTGTTGTAAAACTGAAAGGAACCTAATACCCAACTAGAATAGGACTTAGGGAAGATATGGGTATGCTATAAATATAGGAAATGAACAAGAGGAAATCGCGTTCGAATTTAGTGGAGGTGGGTGAAAGTAAACTGAGAGAAATGTGAGTATGAATACCATTCATTTAAAAAGGAATTTTGAGATTCTGTCCGACGGTTGCCGACGGAATAGATTTTAAATAAAATAAAAATAAATAAAATAAAATAAAATAAAATAAAATAAAATAAAATAAAATAAAATAAAATAAAATAAAATAAAATAAAATAAAATAAAATAAAATAAAATAAAATAAAATAAAATAAAATAAAATAAAATAAAATAAAATAAAATAAAATAAAATAAAATAAAATAAAATAAAATAAAATAAAATAAAATAAAATAAAATAAAATAAAATAAAATAAAATAAAATAAAATAAAATAAAATAAAATAAAATAAAATAAAATAAAATAAAATAAAATAAAATAAAATAAAATAAAATAAAATAAATATCTTCACACCAATTCCCAATACAGAGGTAGACAGAGGTCTAGTCTGGACAATTAAGTCCTTCGACCCACCTTCCAACGAAGATATTTTCAGGACAAAATGACAGGTGGTGAACCCGTCGCCGTCTTTATGTCCAAGCCAACGATTTAATTCGTACATAAGTTTTGAACAACCCATTTTTTTATAGAAAGGAAGGCAAACGAGCAGGTGACTCACGTGATGGTAAGTGATTAACGCCGCCCATGAACACCCGCAATACCAGAGGCATAGCAGATTCGTTGCCGGCCTTAGAGTGCCCCCTCCTCTCCCAGAATTGGGGGAGGGGTGTGTGGGCCTCCGGTAACCTGCACTCACCATACGAAACGCAGAAGTCTGTTAAACTTCTAATTCACGCCGGTATTCTGTGAGGTCGTGGTACTTCCCCGGTCGAGCCGGCCCATTCATGCAACAACAAAAGCTGATGCGTGGCTCTACCTCTGTAAAAATTGGTACAAGCCTGCCACCTGGGGATCGAACTCGGGTCTTTTGACTCGAAATTCCGACCACCCAACCACTTGGCTATCGTGACTTTCTAATAGATTTTATAAATTACTAATTTACTAAATATATTATAATTTAGTTAATAGCCCCGAGCCATGTATATAAATGTTTGTTTCACTTTAAAGAAATAAATACATGTATAGATAGGGACAACATCACATACATTGTTCCGATCCCAATGTAATATGCTAAAGCACTTGTGGTATGGGAATCGGAAACAACTTAAGTACCACAAACACCCAGACCCGAGAAAATGTAGAAAAATGGTTTAATGAAGTTAAAACCACAAACAGTTACTCGTGGATGTATTATGTAGAAGTCTCTAGTCATGTGTGGACTCTGATCCCCAAATGAGACAATTTGGTAACTAACATAGTCTTTATTTTTACATTTTTGTTAATTTAGGGTAATATTATTTTATGTTCTGTGTAATTTAATTTTTTTTTTGCTTTGTTTTGTATATATTAGTGATTACACCATGAATAAATGTTTTTCTTTTATTTGTTTTTCTATCTTTTCTATATGAAAATGAGATATGTCAGCAAATACAATTTCCGACAAAATGATATTCAGCGTAACGATTTGTAGCCTTTCGTTGAGCAGAAAACGCATCGGATGGTTGAGGACTTATTTCTTGGTCAAGACAAGATCTTTATGCAAACTCTCCCAAGAAATGTTCAATGGTCACGATAGCCGTGTGGTCGGAATTCGAGTCATGAGACCCGAGTTCGATCCCCAGGTGACAGGCTCGTACCAATGAGTTTTTCAAAAACTTATGTATGAATTATGTCGTTGGCTTGGACTTAGAGACGGCGACGGGCTCGCCACCTGTCACATTGTCCCGAAAATATCTTCGGTGGAAGGTGAGAACGATGAAGGATTGATGTTGAAAGATGTACACGCACACTCAGAGTGACATCATGATTATCTTCGTCTGTGCGGCTTGACAGTCACTAGACTACTTGAAAGAAAATAAAATAATTTATCCACAAAAAAGAAAGTTTCGCCAACTCGCTTCACAGATTAATTCACAACCTGCGTTGAAGGCTCCCCTTTTCTATCGAAAAGCTCAACACTTTAGAAGTACCTAAGCTTTGAATACTTTCGAATTTTATTCAACCGTCGCATTCCTTAAACCATGGACATTTAAATTTAAATTTCTGTTAATTCATTAATGTATCCATACCTTACAAAATCAAAATCCTAAAGTAAAAGGCCCGCTCTTTACTAGAGGACTGATTTTACTTCGTAGCATTAGTAGTAGCTTTCAAGTTTAATGTTCACGCCTGACTGGTCTCAAACTCATCCAAATTAAGTGGGTAAGATCAAATGAATTTTTCCAAGGACTGTTGTAAAACTGAAAGGAACCTAATACCCAACTAGAATAGGACTTAGGGAAGATATAGGTATGCTATAAATATAGGAAATGAACAAGAGGAAATCGCGTTCGAATTTAGTGGAGGTGGGTGAAAGTAAACTGTGAGAATTGTGAGTATGAATACCATTCATTTAAAAAAGGAATTTTGAGATTCTGTCCGACGGTTGCCGACGGAATAGATTTTAAATAAAATAAAAATAAATAAATAAATATCTTCACGCAATTCCCAATACAGAGGTAGACAGAGGTCTAGTCTGGACAATTAAGTCCCTTCGACCCACCTTCCAACGAAGATATTTTCGGGACAAAATGACAGGTGGTGAACCCGTCGCCGTCTTTATGTCCAAGCCAACGATTTAATTCGTACATAAGTTTTTGAACAACCCATTTTTTTTATAGAAAAGGAAGGCAAACGAGCAGGTGGCTCACGTGATGGTAAGTGATTAACGCCGCCCATGAACACCCGCAATACCAGAGGCATAGCAGATTCGTTGCCGGCCTTAGAGTGCCCCCTCCTCTCCCAGAATTGGGGGAGGGGGGTGTGTGGGCCTCCGGTAACCTGCACTCACCATACGAAACGCAGAAGTCTGTTAAACTTCTAATTCACGCCGGTATTCTGTGAGGTCGTGGTACTTCCCCGGTCGAGCCGGCCCATTCATGCAACAACAAAAGCTGATGCGTGGCTCTACCTCTGTAAAAATTGGTACAAGCCTGCCACCTGGGGATCGAACTCGGGTCTTTTGACTCGAAATTCCGACCACCCAACCACTTGGCTATCGTGACTTTCTAATAGATTTTATAAATTACTAATTTACTAAATATATTATAATTTAGTTAATAGCCCCGAGCCATGTATATAAATTTGCCAATAAACCACTGCAGAAATAATAATTTTTTTAAGACTTTATTATTTGGTACACCTCTACATAATATCTCATATTTCATCCCTAATACACTAATGGCCGAAGACGTTTAGTGACGGGCTCTGCTCTATTTAAGTAACGTTACATCTTCCTGTAACACATTATCGGAAGACACCTGAATGGTTGATAGACATTTATTCTCCTTACAAATACAAAAAATATATTATTTTGTCCCAAATAGGCTTCGGTGAAAAGTGGGTAAAAAGGACTATCTAGTCTAGAAATCTGCCTACACCAGTATTAGAACATACATACATAAATAACGGCCTGTTGAAGTCCACTGCAGGATACAGGCCTCTTCCATAGGGAGGATTTACCATAAACGCCACGCTTGGCAGGCGGATTGACGATCGCAGTAGCAGACCATTCGCACCTCAGACGCTGGTGCCCATGTTCAGTCTGATTATTTCGGTCTGACATTTTTAGAGATGGTTATTCTGCCATCTATCGGTTGACATTACCGTATTCAAGACTGTTTCTCTAAGTCGCCTCTTACGAACCCACGTGAAGAAAGGGAGTGGCAATATTCTTACACCGTTACCACACGGATTAGAACATTGCGTGAATATATAGAAAATATAATTAAAAATATGTTTATTCATTAATGTATCCATACCTTACAAAATCAAAATCCTAAAGTAAAAGGCCCGCTCTTTACTAGAGGACTGATTTTACTTCGTAGCATTAGTAGTAGCTTTCAAGTTTAATGTTCACGCCTGACTGGTCTCAAACTCATCCAAATTAAGTGGGTAAGATCAAATGAATTTTTCCAAGGACTGTTGTAAAACTGAAAGGAACCTAATACCCAACTAGAATAGGACTTAGGGAAGATATAGGTATGCTATAAATATAGGAAATGAACAAGAGGAAATCGCGTTCGAATTTAGTGGAGGTGGGTGAAAGTGAACTGTGAGAAATGTGAGTATGAATACCATTCATTTAAAAAAGGAATTTTGAGATTCTGTCCGACGGTTGCCGACGGAATAGATTTTAAATAAAATAAAAATAAATAAATAAATATCTTCACGCAATTCCCAATACAGAGGTAGACAGAGGTCTAGTCTGGACAATTAAGTCCCTTCGACCCACCTTCCAACGAAGATATTTTCGGGACAAAATGACAGGTGGTGAACCCGTCGCCGTCTTTATGTCCAAGCCAACGATTTAATTCGTACATAAGTTTTTGAACAACCCATTTTTTATAGAAAAGGAAGGCAAACGAGCAGGTGGCTCACGTGATGGTAAGTGATTAACGCCGCCCATGAACACCCGCAATACCAGAGGCATAGCAGATTCGTTGCCGGCCTTAGAGTGCCCCCTCCTCTCCCAGAATTGGGGGAGGGGGGTGTGTGGGCCTCCGGTAACCTGCACTCACCATACGAAACGCAGAAGTCTGTTAAACTTCTAATTCACGCCGGTATTCTGTGAGGTCGTGGTACTTCCCCGGTCGAGCCGGCCCATTCATGCAACAACAAAAGCTGATGCGTGGCTCTACCTCTGTAAAAATTGGTACGAGCCTGCCACCTGGGGATCGAACTCGGGTCTTTTGACTCGAAATTCCGACCACCCAACCACTTGGCTATCGTGACTTTCTAATAGATTTTATAAATTACTAATTTACTAAATATATTATAATTTAGTTAATAGCCCCGACCCATGTATATAAATTTGCCAATAAACCACTGCAGAAATAATATTTTTTTTAAGACTTTATTATTTGGTACACCTCTACATAATATCTCATATTTCATCCCTAATACACTAATGGCCGAAGACGTTTAGTGACGGGCTCTACTCTATTTAAGTAACGTTACATCTTCCTGTAACACATTATCGGAAGACACCTGAATGGTTGATAGACATTTATTCTCCTTACAAATACAAAAAATATATTATTTTGTCCCAAATAGGCTTCGGTGAAAAGTGGGTAAAAAGGACTATCTAGTCTAGAAATCTGCCTACACCAGTATTAGAACATACATACATAAATAACGGCCTGTTGAAGTCCACTGCAGGATACAGGCCTCTTCCATAGGGAGGATTACCATAATCGCCACGCTTGGCAGGCGGATTGACGATCGCAGTAGCAGACCATTCGCACCTCAGACGCTGCTGCCCATGTTCAGTCTGATTATTTCGGTCTGACATTTTTAGAGATGGTTATTCTGCCATCTATCGGTTGACATTACCGTATTCAAGACTGTTTCTCTAAGTCGCCTCTTACGAACCCACGTGAAGAAAGGGAGTGGCAATATTCTTACACCGTTACCACACGGATTAGAACATTGCGTGAATATATAGAAAATATAATTACAAATATGTTTATTATTAGCCGGATGGTGGCTACCTTAGAGAACGCATCACCCTATGTCGTCTCGTGGGTATCGTAAAAGTCGACTTAGAGAGAAACTAGCAAATCTCGTGGCTTTCGACAGGCAGAGGTAGGTAGCCGGGGAAGGTTAGTAGTCAGAGCATTCGTGTTAGTATGCGAGTGACCATGGTTCGATTCCGCGCTGGCATTAATAAAATTATTAATAGCAATTTTAAGTCAAGAAATTTTTGTTTTCGTTTGTGTTCGAGTTACAGATTTTTATATGTTTGTATAAATATTTATCTTTGAAATTATATACAGTAAATACAGTCACGATGGGTGAGTGGTTGGGTGACCGGAATTCGAGTCTGGGGACCCGAGTTCGATCTCCAGGTGGTAGGCTCCTACCAATTAGTAGGGTTTTTTTCAAAACGTATGTACCATTAATATAGTTAGCTTGGACATAAGGACGGCGACAAGCTCATAACCTATCACGTTATTCGAAAAAATGTCTTCGGTTAACTCGCAGCAAGGTGTGCTATGTGTGTGTGATTGGAAGGACATGATACCAGACAGGGCCATCGATTCTGAACTCTACTACGAACGAGAAGAAGATGTTGGGAGAAAGCGGCCGGAATTAATCAACTGAAGGGGTGTGGTTTTTCATCATGATAGCGCGAGATCTCACAAATCTTTAGCAAATCAGCAAAAATTAAGAGAGCTTGGCTGGGAATTTTAATGCATCTGCCGTACAGTCCTGACCTTGCAGCTTCAGATTTACACCTGTTTCGGTCTCGTCAGAATTGTTTAGGAAGTGTCAGGTAACATCACGAGAGGACTGCCAAAACCAATTGTCGCGGTATTTTGATCAGAAGCCCCGAAATTTCAATAGCAATAGGATCATGTCAAAAAGCTATCGAACAAAATGGTACCTACTTGCTTTAGTTAAATGTAAATAAACTATATTAAAGAATGTTGTGAATTTTCTTAAATAATTTTTTTTTATTGAGAAGGGAGGCAGACGAGCAGGGGGCTCACGTGATGGTAAGTGATTACCACCGCCCATGAACATCCGCAATACCAGAGGCATAGCAGATGCGTTGCCGGCCTTTGAGAAAGGTATAGGCTCTTTTCTTGAAGGTCCCTAAGTCATATCGGTCCGCTGACGGCAGCACATTCCATAAAGAATAAAAAATAACAAAAAAGTTTCTCAAAATTTAGGAACGAAAACATCATTTGCTCATATATTTCAACACTGGTAAATACATCACAAATAAGTAGATGTAGAGGTACAACAAACACCCTGTACCCAAACAATAAAGAAAAGTAGTTTTCTTCTTTGACCTGCCCAGGAATCGAACCCGGGGCCTTACTGGCAATTACTTGAAACTGCGTACGCCACCCGACCATAGGGGTTGTCAAAAAAAATCTCATTTCTTAAAAGATTGAATATAGCCAGACCATAATTTTCCAGTCCCCTAGTGCTCGAATATGATATTAAATTGCGAGGTTTGAAAGACAGCCGCGTAAATATTTTGACTTGTGAGCTTCACTGACCCCTCCACGCGTTAAGACGCGATTAAGCTCAATAAATTGTATAAATCGAATTGTCAACATCGAGGTCGCGATAGAAGCGCGCCAACCCCTCGCGTCCGCCTCAATTACTTCTACACCGTCGCTCGAGACACTTGACTACGTGAATATTTATAATTCCACACATCACAGGTTTATCTAATAATTGTGCGGTCGACTTCATATTTCACTGCGTCTGAATTTTGTTAAGCTTTAAGTAAATCATTATTATAAGAATTTACAGAACGTAACGTAATTAAATGGAGTAATACTTTCCAAAGCGGGTGGTCTTATCCGCACCAGTCCAGGAGTCGTCTGGGCCAACATTTAACCATATCAGTCGTCCAAAAAGATAATTCCGGGCATTTGCGACATTGTATTTTAGTCCTAAGTGGAGACAAAGCTGAGTGGTAAGCAACTACATTTTTTAATCGTAGCTGCGTGGACTCTATGGACCGCAGTAACAACTTATTTACGTGATCTTGTTTTTTTACTTGTGTTAAATAAAAATATTCTTAAGATACTAAAATTTTAAACACTCAGCAAGCTTTTGAAGGGATTTAGAATTATGAATGTCAGTTATATAATTATTCGATTTTTATTTTATCATTTGCTTGATGACTAAAATGGTGTCTAAATGATGATGACTAATATGGTCGGGTCGCTCACTATCCGGCACTATTACGTTTTATCAAACAAACTTATGTATCGAAAGAGCATATTTACACTTATTTTAATATCCACGACATCAGGAGACTCAAATTCGGTTTCTATGCTCTTAAGTCTCACTAATTTAAATCGAGCGCTCATTTAAATTAGTGAGAGCTTTCCATCAAGCCACCACGGTAACATACAAAGTTAGATAGATTATTTAAAATAACAATAACATTCAAAGCACCTACTTTGTTCGTATGATCAGGTCAATACTGTCACAGTGAAAGACAAATGTTTGTACAGACGACAGGAGAACACTTGAAGCACTTACAAAGTTTATGTTGCAAATATAGAGCCAAATATTTGTCGACTCCACTGAATTGGAATAATCGTAAATATTACGTGGGTTGTAAACGAGCAAAGCACATTAATCGAAACCAGTGACTGCTCAAAACCAATTAATATTTCGAAATATAAGAGAAGCTCAACACAATATTCATTATTAACGTAACGGCCTGTTAAAGTCCAAAAGATGACAAAGACCTCACAAGGAGGAATTGCCATAATCAGCACAGGTAAGCGGTATGGTGATCGCCAGCGCCTTATTCCAAATTGTTTTTATGAGCTTTATAATTTTGGTCTGGTCTGTACATAATTGGAAATAGTTATCAAGCTATGTTAGCAGCTATTGCCATTTTCGAGGCAAAACGGAAACTTTTACGCCTCCTACTACAAATACTAGAAATAAGGGGTGGTATTATTTTCATGTCCACGGCTATAATATATAATATTCTGTACAGTAAAATAAATATAACTTTCTTTTTTGAACGATGTTCGAGTATTAAGAACGCACAAAAATAAATAAAGCCAACACGCGCGTTTTTAAAGTCTACTTATAGGGTATCGAAACTAATGGGGGCTTACAATTAAAAATAATCCCCTATTTTCGTTTTTATAAGAATTAAGCCGTGTTTGTATTTTTATTGTATGTTAACGAGCAATCTCTCTTACGTCGGCATTCTCTAATTGGAAAATTGTAGTTAATCTGAGGTACTTGTACGAATAAGAAATTTGTATTTTTCGAGAGACAGAAATAGAAACGACTACTTATAATTTCAACATGAAACAGATCCTTTTGTAGTACCAAATTGAAGTGCCTAAGTATTCTTAGTAATTTTATTTTCGCATTAATCGTTATTGGGCGATTTTTTTTTTCAGTTCATTATAACGATAGTCTAACTGGTAGTAAATGTTCAAGTGGTTGGGTTTTCCAATGGGATTTTATTTTATAGATATATCATTGTTGTGTGGAAGCATATAGATCTTTGCCTAGGAGTGGGACAGTATAGGTAAAAAATAAATCATAAATATATCATCAATAGTAATTAACTTGAGAAATGGAATTTCTTTCTATCTGACATATCCTGTTCAGAAACTCTCATTATATACATAAATATACTGTATATAGCAGTGTCATATAGTAGTAATAACATTAATATTCAACATACAATGTCCTTATACTTTGCCCCGGAATAGCGGGATTCGAATCCTTTAAATTG
This sequence comes from Sericinus montela, assembly GCA_029286605.1. Taxonomy (NCBI): domain Eukaryota; kingdom Metazoa; phylum Arthropoda; class Insecta; order Lepidoptera; family Papilionidae; genus Sericinus; species Sericinus montela. The sequence continues at coordinate 211,507 of JAGSMR010000045.1, forward strand.
ATTTTCCGACGGACTTACATAGGCTAACACAATACACCAAGACCTCTACGCAGTACTCAGGTAGTACGTAGGTACTCACTCTTCAATACAAGGGTAGACAGAAGTCTAGACAATTAAGTCCTTTTGACACACCGAAGATATTTTTGGGACAACGTGACTGGTGGTGTGCCCATCGCCATATTTATGTCGAAACCAACGCTACAAATCGTACATAAGTTTTTTTTTTTTTTTGAAAATACCTATTAGTACGAGCCTACCACCTGGGGTTCGAACACGGGTCTTGACTCGAATTCCGAACATGCAACTACTCGGCGATCATGAATTTTACGGAGGTACTCATTATCTGTAATTTATGCCATTCTTGAAGTTGTACATATGAGAGTTGGTAATTCTGCCATGACTTCTGCTATTTAGAGGACTTTACGCAGGTAAACTCGCAAACGGAAAGCCAGTCGGATTATAAGTCCATTTTTTTTATAAAAAACATAACAACATATTACATGTACTTACCAAATTAAGTTCGTTTGTCGTTGAATCGTTCGTTTGATTTGTGATGTGTTGACATTAACTAATAACTTAGGCACTTTGTGAATTTAACTATGAATAAGGCACTGAATTTTGGCGTGTTTAAGTTTGTCCCGTTTACATTGCCGCCATACCTGTGAAAAATAAAAAAATTAATAACGAGGCACGAAGTATTCAAATCTGAGTTAATAACGCTAGAAATACTACAAAAAAGCTTATTAATCAACTTTTATTATAATTTTTGTAACATACATAAAACTTTAAGAAGTAATGATATATTAAAATTAATGATTAATATCTTCAAGCCATTCTCGATACTGGGGTAGACAAAGGTCTAGAAAATTAAGTCCTTTCGACCCAATTTCCACTGAAGACATTTTTGGGACAATGTGACAAGTTGTGAGACTGTCGTCGTCTTCATGTCCGAGCCAACGATGTAAAGTATACTCAGCTCTCGTGACTGTAACTAATTAATTTTGCAGCTTAATTAACAGAAAGATTTCGTAAAACATTATAATAAAATTACGGCTAAACTGACATCCAATTGGTATAGGCACTAACTAGTATGGGACATGTCGGAGGTCCTACATTAGAGTGAGAGGGATGAGTTCGTGGTAAACTCACGTTCCGCACTGTGCGAGTATCTCGCACAGTGGTATCTCGCACAGTGCGGGACGTGAGTTTAGCCATTTTCATTATTAAGTTAATTATCAGAATTTAATTAAGGCAGTGCTTTTAATAATCGTCAAACTTGACAAGCGGATTGATGACCTTAGCAATATCTCTCGCATATTAGACGCAAACTGGATACGGGCAGGTAACCAGTCTTCTGAAATTTTGGCATTTTTGGAGATGGATAACCCATCATCTGTCGGTAGCTCAAGTACGCTGAACTGCTACAAAGCACGAAATATACATGTAATACAGTCAATAAGACAGTAAAGATTGTAGGTCACAATCTTTACTCTCTTGAGGTCTTGATATTTTTAAAGATGTCTTAGTTCAGGAACCAACTAAGCTTCTTTTTTTCACATGACCTTAATTACGACTATGTAACGCATAATGGTCGTCATTTCATGTCTTAGTGTCTAGCCCAACGATGAAAATAGTTTATAGATGTTGAAAAACTTATTGGCACATGGTAGTAATATAGGGGTGAAACTCAAATCTCTCGATACTATAATAAAGTCTAGATATACAATGGAAGTTTTGATATACATAAGAGATAGCTATGTTTCATGAGTGTAACTATTCAGATAATATATTCAGTTAAATAAATGTGAAATATAACTTTTTACGTATTTTCGATATTGGTTATGTATTTTATTACTAGTATTAATTTTAATTTAAATAAATCTACAAAAGACGTGCAATCGTTAGTCTTATTGTGCAGATGTCAATCAAAACCGACCAAGACAAGGTTACATCTGTTTACATCAACGTGGAAACATTAAATCTATCGCTAAAATATTTCTTAAATATATACATATATATATTTAAGAAATATTTTTTTATAAGTTTTTGAAAAACCCATAGGTACGAGCCTGCCACCTGGGGGTCGAACTCGGGTCTCTTGACTCGAAATTCCGACCACCCAAACAACACTCGGCTAGCATGACGTATTTCTTGAAAAAATTGTTAATAAGTTTTTTTTTTATTTTCTTAAGGTTCAGTTCTCGTTTATATGAAAAACTGACCACACTGTTAGAAGAAAAATTTTGGAAACAATCCATTAAAGCAGTCTGGGACAGTGGAGTAATATTTATTCTTTTGTAATTTAGTTAATAACAAATACAAATTGTAATTCCGATGTATATCACAATTTAGCAAAAATTATTAACGAAGTTAAATGTTTTAAAAGTAATCAGCAAATCCCCAATTCAAGTTAAATTCATGCCACGACCCCATTCCATATCTTACAGCGATTATTCAAAACTTTCAAAACAAGGAAGGCGACTGTAAATTTCAGCATATCAAAAGACTATAAAGCTTTCGTTGAAACTTCTCGCAGTACGTATACGCTGGTCCTACGTTGGGCGCCAGTAGTCTCAGCGCGAGCGAGATAGAAGATGGAGGTGATTTTCATCTCCCTCGAGGCGCCCGCCGACCCGGCGCCGTCTAGCGGGCGTCTGTCGCCACAATGGAGCCTATTACATAACCTGAAGGATTTCAGCCGCCACAGCCTCCGGGTTTTTCTAATATGAAAATTGGGACAACATAACATCGAAGTAGGGCGGAAGTTTTCGCTGATATTTTAATTCCGGATGTACAGATTCACGCGTAAAAACGTTTAGGGTAGTAAAAAAACTTCACGAATAGAATTTATAGAAAGTTTGGCATCCATGCTTGTTTAATTCCTTTCATATCTTTTATCGGATTTTAAAATTTATAAAATAAATCAAGGTAAATGGACAAAATTAAATGTTTAAGGATACATTGCAGCTTAACAACAACATTATAAATTAAAAATAGTGTAGTCAAAGTTGTGAATTATATAATTTGACCTTATTCGACACAATCCTTGGTAATGTGCTGTGGTCATACAAAAATAAACAATTACAAGTGATGATTTTACAAGGAATTATTTTATGATTGATTTTCTACCTACAACTTCGCAAAATAAGTTGTAGTAAATATTTCGACGAAGTTTAAAGTTGTCAAACGATTATAGAAGTACTGTGGCGGGACTTTACCCTCAAATCAAATCTCTAACAAGCAATATTAGAGAAGGCCACTGTGAAGCCACTGGGTATTTACAAGCTTACGTTAATTATATGTATGTATGTATTCTACTAAGTAAATTATCATGTAACAATTTATACTAGTGTTCTGTCTGGTATTATAATAATATTTTTATAATATTTTAAACCCATTAATCGTATATAAAAATCCTATTCGTTGCTAGACCACTCTACAGTCAGTAGTATAACACATAGATTAGAGTAACGTGAGCTCATCTGCCGTTCGACTTGTGCTTAGTACTCGAAGTTATATTTTTAAGTGAGTTTTGATACCTAAATAAAATCTCTGGAAAATACTATAATAAAATAAATATCTTCACGCAATTCCCAGTACAGGAGTAGACAGAGGTCTAGTCTAGATAATTAAGCTCCTTCGATACACCTTCTACCTAAGATATTTTCGAGACAACGTGACGGGCAGTGTGCCCGTCGCCGTCTTTATGTCAAGCCAACGGTATAATTCGTACAAAGGTTTTGAAAAACCCATAGGTACGAGCCTGCCACCTGGGGGTCGAACTCGGGTCTCTTGACTCGAAATTCCGACCACCCAAACAACACTCGGCTATCATGACGTATTTCTTGAAAAAATTGTTAATAAGTTTTTTTTTATTATTTTCTTAAGGTTCAGTTCTCGTTTATATGAAAAACTGACCACACTGTTAGAAGAAAAATTTTTGAAACAATCCATTAAAGCAGTCTGGGACAGTGGAGTAATATTTATTATTTTGTAATTTAGTTAATAACAAATACAAATTGTAATTCCGATGTATATCACAATTTAGCAAAAATTATTAACGAAGTTAAATGTTTTAAAAGTAATCAGCAAATTCCCAATTCAAGTTAAATTCATGCCACGACCCCATTCCATATCTTACAGCGATTATTCAAAACTTTCAAAACAAGGAAGGCGACTGTAAATTTCAGCATATCAAAAGACTATAAAGCTTTCGTTGAAACTTCTCGCAGTACGTATACGCTGGTCCTACGTTGGGCGCCAGTAGTCTCAGCGCGAGCGAGATAGAAGATGGAGGTGATTTTCATCTCCCTCGAGGCGCCCGCCGACCCGGCGCCGTCTAGCGGGCGTCTGTCGCCACAATGGAGCCTATTACATAACCTGAAGGATTTCAGCCGCCACAGCCTCCGGGTTTTTCTAATATGAAAATTGGGACAACATAACATCGAAGTAGGGCGGAAGTTTTCGCTGATATTTTAATTCCGGATGTACAGATTCACGCGTAAAAACGTTTAGGGTAGTAAAAAAACTTCACGAATAGAATTTATAGAAAGTTTGGCATCCATGCTTGTTTAATTCCTTTCATATCTTTTATCGGATTTTAAAATTTATAAAATAAATCAAGGTAAATGGACAAAATTAAATGTTTAAGGATACATTGCAGCTTAACAACAACATTATAAATTAAAAATAGTGTAGTCAAAGTTGTGAATTATATAATTTGACCTTATTCGACACAATCCTTGGTAATGTGCTGTGGTCATACAAAAATAAACAATTACAAGTGATGATTTTACAAGGAATTATTTTATGATTGATTTTCTACCTACAACTTCGCAAAATAAGTTGTAGTAAATATTTCGACGAAGTTTAAAGTTGTCAAACGATTATAGAAGTACTGTGGCGGGACTTTACCCTCAAATCAAATCTCTAACAAGCAATATTAGAGAGAAGGCCACTGTGAAGCCACTGGGTATTTACAAGCTTACGTTAATTATATGTATGTATGTATTCTACTAAGTAAATTATCATGTAACAATTTATACTAGTGTTCTGTCTGGTATTATAATAATATTTTTATAATATTTTTAAACCCATTAATCGTATATAAAAATCCTATTCGTTGCTAGACCACTCTACAGTCAGTAGTATAACACATAGATTAGAGTAACGTGAGCTCATCTGCCGTTCGACTTGTGCTTAGTACTCGAAGTTATATTTTTAAGTGAGTTTTTGATACCTAAATAAAAATCTCTGGAAAATACTATAATAAAATAAATATCTTCACGCAATTCCCAGTACAGGAGTAGACAGAGGTCTAGTCTAGATAATTAAGCTCCTTCGATACACCTTCTACCTAAGATATTTTCGAGACAACGTGACAGGCAGTGAGCCCGTCGCCGTCTTTATGTCCAAGCCAACGGTATAATTCGTACAAAGGTTTTTGAAAAACCCATTAGTACGAGCCTGCCATCTGGGGATCGAACTCGGGTCTCTTGACTCGAAATTCCGACCACCCAACCACTCGGAAATCGTGACTTACTGGAAAATACTCGTTACGTTTTACAACCATTCTTATTTGTAGTCCGCAATCAAGTTACAGGTAAACTACTAAATAGCCGTGGAGTATCAATAAAATAATCTACCGTCCTTTTATAAAATCCGTATTTACCATGGGTGTAGTAAGTCTTAGTGTCTACTACGAGAGAAATATTGAATATTGTTTGAATAAAATTTTTAACAGATGCCGGGATAACCATATAGAAATATATTAGAACAAAGTTACAGACACCAACTATGAGTAGCAGAGTTGTAGCTGCTAGCAGGGCCTTCAGGCCGTTAGGTGGCTCATATTGGGATTACCTAATTTTAAATTTATTTTATTTTTATCCATAATAAATTGATTTGCAGTTACATGACAAAATTAGCTTCATATTTCTGAATATAGTCTTAAGGCTAAAAAGCTTATTTAGAGCTAATTGTTAAAATGCCATAAAAATATTTCACAATCACTTCAACTTGTGAATGTCTCAATGAAACCATACCGTACTTTTTCACATCACGGCATCGGATTAAGCGCATTATTAAACGCTCATATCGTCAACAGATTATACAATAATGTTGTATAAAAGTGTGTAACTACATAGTATTATACATTGTATAAAAAGATACAAAAATCTCGAATTTTGCAATCATATGGATAAAGTGTACAACATGTTGGAGTAGAGATCGCGTAGGAACACATCAACACTAACAGTTTAGTTTTAAGAGTTGAAAGAGATTTCTTAAAATCACTTCCGAGTTTAGCAAAAACTAAATAATTTAATACTGACAAAAGCGGATGGAATGTTAACGCCAGAAAACGCAATATTAAATACGTCATCTTCAATGTACTTGTAAGCCTAGACATTGATAATATGTACAGAAATAAACGTATGAAAGATAAATAAATCATGCGTTTACATATGTTTAAAAGCGAAAGCTAATTCCTTTGTTCGCCGTTGCGCGTTGACTTTTCATATCGAATACTATCGTCTTTAAACCTTCTTTAATGAAGGGTAAAGACAACATGAACATGACAACATGACATGACAACATGACATAACAACAATAATCTTCTATGATTTTTTTAAAATTTGTCATCAATAAAACACAATCATAGCAACCGAAGGTCGAAGGTTGCCCTTAATTTTCAATTCCTTCCGATGTATGAGAGAGGCGTAAGAATCTTTCATCATATTTCTTTCCGTCAATCCCGAATTTCCGATAGTTAAATCGGTTTGCCCTCTCATATTTTCAACAGATGCTTTAAGTTTGCAGAATTCGCCGTAACAAAATATATTGAGATCCACTGATTGCATAACCTTGTTAAAACGGTTTGGCGACCGCTGTACTTGGCATCACGCACCTCTTCACGCTGCTGCCCTATTATATCTGCTTAAATATTAGAAATACCAAAGAATTAATTACTAGTATTCCTCTTAACCACTGCAACAACTAAGCTGTATATGTCTAGATTGGTTTACGACAATATTCTAATATCGGACCAGAACCTGCGACGTTCCTTCGCAGCTTGCACCATATCTTAAAGCTACTGAAGCTACACAACTCAATTTTGTTCTGCTATTTCGAAATGATTATTCGACCATCTGTCGGTAGCATAATATTCATGTACCTAAATGCTAATTACGACACCCACGACATCAATGTAGGTGATATTATTCTTTTTCCGATACCAAACGACCTGATCCCTACATTTGGCAATACTCATATCCAATCCGCACTCGAGCAGCGTAGCCATAGCGATATTCCCCCGCTGTAATCTCTCTCAAAAATATTTAAAGGACAGTAAGTTAAAGGGTTGTAAGTTGCTACTTTAATTTGGGTAAGAGTTTGATGTTTTAGTACATTAATCTTGCATTAATAATAACAATAACATTTAGTTTTGAATTCAAACAACATTCTAACGAATATTACACACATTAGTAAAATGAACTCATAATTAAGTTTACAATATGATTAAACTGGACTCTAGTCAATATTATTTATTATACATAGATATCCAATTAGGTACCTGTTATCCCCAATTGTGTGTTATTTACATTTAACGTTCAATTTGAGCCAACCATTTCATTAGACAATATAATTTTTCTTATAGTTAATCTATAGTTATTGTATAATTATTTTATTTGAAGCAATTAGCATAGATTACATCTAGCATGTGTGCAACTAACATTAAAAGGTTTATTTGTGTTTCTTTATTACAAAATAAATGGCTGGTTACTATGGATTGATCTTTATGACAACCTAGTAATTTTATATTGTATTAAAATAAGCATAAAACTAATTTATTTTGCAGAAAAAGCGAATGTATCGACATTTTAGTTGAATTCTTAATACCGCAATGTAGGTTAACTACAGCTTACGACGGCGTCTGCTGCTCTGTCACGAGATCTATATTAGTTTTCTCAATGGGCAGGCTCGTGATCATTGGAAGCGATATTTCAACAGACATCCGGTGGTGGGCGTGCGGAGAAGGAGGCAGCCCACGCTTGTTTAAAGGTTGATTACGTCAGCCCTTAATGGCGTCGCGTGAAAGTTGTTCTGACGTAAACTCTCCGTTAAAAGTAGCGAAATAACTTTTCACTTGCAACAATTTGCATTGATAATACGGCGAGGTAGGATGCTCTTAAGCTCCGACATGAGCTTTCAAAATGTCGATATCCAAATCTGTTAAGGTGTCGAACTACGGAACTTGCGTCGAAGGTTCGAATTCGCCATATAAGTCCGACTATTATCGGCAACCACTCCAGATACAAGCAATCAATTCTTAGAATTACTACAATATCAAATGATGTTGCTTGAAGTAAGTTTTGACAGTGGTAGAGCAACGCATCAGCTTTTGTTGTTGCATGAATGGGCCGGCTCGACCGGGAAGTACCACGACCTCACAGAATACCGGCGTGAAGTAGAAGTTTAACAAACTTCTGCGTTTCGTCTGGTGAATGCAGGTAACCGGCGGCCCACACACCCCCCTTCCCAAATTCTGGGGGGGGGGGGGGCCCTCTAAGGGAGGCAACGCATCTGCTATGCCTCTGGTATTGCGGGTGTTCATGGGCGGCGGTAATCACTTACCATCACGTGAGCCATCTGCTCTTTTGCCTCACATTTCTATAAAAAAAAAGTAGAGGATATGTTCAGCACTTAGTAGGCTTATTCTCATAACCCAATCGGTAATTATTTTTAATTAACTGCACTCCCGCGATTTAAATTTAACAAATACACCACTATTTTGGAGACATGTAGCCTAAATGTTAATCCAGGATACAAGCTGTCCATCATCCATCCAATTACCAATAGTCGAATGATATAAGAATGACAGAACGCATTAAGTCGGATGATTGACAGCGATATAAATAAGATACTTTGCGGTTCATCTGTACTTTTACGACGTTTTAATTCAAATCATTGTTAAATTATACACAAATGTACTAGTGCCGCCATGTGGGATCGGCGTAGCAAAATCACCCTTCTTTCTTCCCGTATATGTCGTAAAAGGCGCCTCACAGTAAGGCTTGAAAATACTATTGGCTATCGACTGATTGCAGGATAACCATCTCGAAATATACATACATACATACAGACAAAACAGAGACACGGTAGAGACAAGAAATATATTTCACTTACAGCAGTGATATCTTTCTGAAGTTCATATACTCAAACAGAATCAAGCTGGATACATTTAATTGTCATTTAAGTTTCCTCTAGATACTAGTGCCGACACTAAGTTTTAATTTTCCATTTTGAATTAAAATATAATTGACAAGATACCTCGAATAATACCTCGTATATACTGAGTATACGTTGTAAAGGCCGTGTAATAATCATTAATTTATGTTAACGGTCGATTGAAAGCGAAAGCTCTGGTCGACGGTCACACATCGCACTGACGTCATGAGGAATCGCTGCGCTGACACAAGCAGTCGGCGAGGGACGTCATGTCATTCATAATAAGGATAATGATACGCAGATGTTCTCGGAATCAATACATACTGATGAATTACGTTGAAATATTTTTGCTGTTGAAATGCAATATTTTTAAACTGTGCGGTGTAACCTTAACCGACCGAAAACGATCTGATGATGATCTTGAAAGATGATCTTATGACTAAAATGGATAAAGTGTCAGTTTTGGTAGTTTGGGCACGTTCAGCGAATGAGTGATGACCGAATGGTGAAAAAACATATAGTTTGAAAGTTAACAATAAAAGACGTCGAGGTAGGCCGAATACTTGCCTTTCTTTTGAAAACCATGTGAGCAAATTGCTAGAAGAGAACTCGGGTCAAGAAAACTTGGATGCTTATGAAGAAAATGATGAATTTCAAAGAAGCAAAAAAAAGAGGTATGTAAGGATCGTGCCACTAGGCGATCTGTTCTCTCTGGCTACCGAGTCATGGAGTAAACGTAAAGATTTTATTTGGATAGAAATATTATACATACTAAATTCTAACCTGAAGCACAATACATGGATGCTGTAATGATCGACTTAAGATAATTACGAGTAAGACAGAAATTAATCAACAGGCGAAACGCTGCGGTGCCAGGGTGCGAAGCGCAATCTATTGTGATAAAACTAAAGAGCATACCGGATTAAATTTACGATTCCTTAAGTATGGCCGATAAATCATTAACTGGTGAAAAATTTATGAAAAGCTGATAAATAATAATTGTTACAAAATTTCATTAATGCCTACATTGTCCTGACACTTACTATAATAACCCTTATTCTTTATACAATTTGACTCGGAAATGATATCAACTGGACCAAATAAAAGCATTCGGATAATAACTTACAATGTACATCATAATCGTTGTTCACATACCGATGAGTAATTATAAAAATTACAAGAAAGACTTTTTGGCCAAAGGATTTGTAAAAACGGTACACTACTAAAAAAATAACGTGGTTTTTAACACTGCAGCTTTTGCATGAGATCATATATTATTGGCCATTATCGATCGCTGACTTTTACTCGCACATAAGAAGATAAAGGTGGTTGGTCGATTATCTCATATCACCACTATAAGGAGATTGATTATCTTTACGCATAAACAGGAAAGAGTTTGGTTTATACATTTTCAAGAAGTTCACAGAGCATACCAATTTCAGGTACATGGTTACACTGATCATGTAGGATACAATTCCTGAAATGTACAAAGAATATCATGTGGATATATTTGCCACACGTAAAGAAAATTTCTCAATTTTAGATAAAAATTTGTAAACCATGGTGGGGGCTAAATACTAAATATTGCTCTACTTTTTATATTAATTTCGAAGTAACCAATCTTTAAATTTATAATGCTTAGTACTATGATTACGTAATGGATTTTTAGAACTACGTATATGCACCTATTCTCACGCTAAAAAATCTTTTAATATTTATCAACATTTTCAGTTTTGTTATCAGGGCAATGCACGATAACGCTACCTGTGATCAGTCTCCTTATTACGTGAATATGATGCGCATAACTGTAGATACGAAGTTGCGCACGAAGCCACATGGCCTACATATGTCTTGTTTCTTCTTTTTCCTTTTAACTTCCGTAGGCATGTTCGTGTGAATTAAATAAGATAAAATAAAGAAACATTAATTGTAAAAAATAGTCTACGAGAATGCCTGCGCTCCGATGTGTGTAATGTTAATAATATTTTACATGTACTTGTTAATGATGTACATAGCTTTATAGTTAAAAATTACTGTAGTTTTTAAAAGACTGCTGAAAACAAAAGTTATTATCAACAAACAAAATTTATTAAACTAATTGCACTATATACTGACGTCTGATTGAAGACGGACCTTGGAAGAAGTACGGCTCTCGTAAGAACGATATGCTATAATTGCCAGCTCGCTAAGGAAGTCGCATCTAGCACCTTACACGCGGCTACTAATCAGTCGCCTCTTACGATAAGAACGCAAAGGTTTGGTGAAATTGTACACTAAAATCATCCGCCTATTATACGACTACTGAGTTGGTAAACTCATGTTAATTAATGTTTGCCTTTATGTATTAGAAATAATATATAACGTTTAAAGAAGAGTTTGATGATGTGTTGAAGAACGAAACGTAACTGCAAAATAAGCAAACCTGAAAATCAATATCTATACATTGTACAATACTTACTAGTAGTTAGATGACTACGCAGTTTTAACTTTTAAAAACGTTTAATTTACTTAGCAGAGAATTACGACAAAGTATAAATTCTATTCTATCCTGCAGCATTACGCTGAGTTGGAGTCCTATTTGGTATACCACATGTTAAAATAAACATGTAATTATCTTATAAGTTTCTTTTGTAAATGTGTGTATCAAATAAATAGTTTTTCTTTCTTTCTTTCTTTCTATTTATTCCAGCAAAGCGAAATCGATCATTTAAATGATATATATGGCACTTTTAGACTATTCAAACAATTTGACAACAATTTCATGTCCTTCCGTTCTCCTATGAAATAAATACGTGACATTTTTAACAAGGTTTACTAATAAACAAATAATCTGGTGATTTGTAAATTATAAGGACTCAACTGACTCTTCCATTGACAATACGTCCACGTGACTATTTAAATGAGTATATTTCCTGCACTGTTTTGAAGGTAAAATATTCAGATTCCATATAAAAAATTTTGCATTTTTAAAAGGTTGGATGCTGTCAATAACAAATTAAAATAATCTTTTTTTTTACAATTACCTGTTAGATATAATGATTTCTAACTAAGACTTATCTGATTTTTTCTGCTGGCATGTTTCTTATGATATTGGAAAAGCCATAGGCCATATTTTTTTAATAAACGATGGTGTACATCTCGTGCAGCCACGAATACATATAGTAATGATATAAGATGAAGCTATTTTGTAAATGAGAAACATCAAATTTTAAATAGAATGAGGGATTCGCTCTTCTCTATTGTGATGAGAAATGTAAATTTGCAAAGAGGATTTACCATTTTAATATGCACGGAGTTATTTTTTAAATCTCCTTTAACATTATTTAATTGAAAGGTTTTCACGAAATAACGAAAGCCAGATTACCTTTAACTATATTAACTTTATAAAATTTTAAAACAACAAATATGTAAACCTTTATTTAAATTATTAAATAAATAAGAAACTTCTTTTTTATAATGATATTCAAAAATCCCATCAAGGATTACGTTCCTAAAAATCACAAACAATGCATCATTATTTAAATGTTAATAAAAATGCAAGTTTAGCGCGATTTCCTTGTAGCATAATAACACATGCAGAAAAACGTAAAACAAGTAAACCTTGAGAGCACTACAGTTTGTAGGTCATGGTTAGTCTTAATGTCATCAACATACTAGGAACTCAAAAAGCAAAACATGGTAAGTGATGTAATGCATGACGCATGCCTAAAGAATTTTAAAGTTTTAAGAATATTTCCAAATATACTACAAACGTGATTTTATAAAATAAATACAACGTTTAATTTTATTTAACTACCAATATATATAATTATAAATTATACTGATACCATTTTTACCTAAGTTAAAACAAGTATACGCTGAACGAGCAGCACCACCACACTTGAACACATTCGACATTTAAAATTGAACGTATATACTTCTGTATACAGGTAACGATGCAAAAACCATTTCTATCTAATACTTGGCACAGGTTTATGGCGTGATTGTGTTCAATGTGTTCATAAATGCATTAAAATTATAGTGACTAAAATTTTTAAACTGTATAACCACTTTAAAAACTTGTGAAAACTTTTATAATTGAAATCTGACTTTTAAATACCAACGGGTGTTTAATAGTCTGTGATTTTGTGCCTCAAATTTTGGTGTCAGTCTGAGTCAAGATTATATGAGCCAAGATTATAAGAAATAATGAATCATATGGTGGCGTGGTGACGACACATGTATTTCCCATAAAATATAGCTGGTTTAGTATAATGACTTGGTTTAAGAAACATGAAATGATAATATTAAATACATTATTCATTGATATTGTTAAAATATTTTTAACTTAAACAAGTGGCAATTAAATCTACAAATAAACATAAACGTTTTCCGGGTTTCTTTAAAATAACGAATTGAGTAACAATCTTCTAAGAACCAGACCAAAATCGGTTACGTGGATTTAGAGATTAGTCTGCTCTGCAGTAGGGCCATAAGAATTTTACGTAGGTATAAGGTAATGGTGGATTAACTCTTCAAGCGCCAGACCAAAAAGAGTGTATATGTAAATGCTATAGACTTTTTTTAACCATGGTAGTCTCATAATTAAACTTGTAGCTATACCCAATCAAATTAAACTCGCCCGTTCCTCTAGGAAAGAGATACTTATTTAAGTACACTATAAATCATTCAGCCTTGTGTTAGTATTCTAGTTTTTAATCAAACGAAAAAATTTGATAAGCTGCTCAGTAATTACTTGCAACTCTTGGTATGTTTAGAGATCATCGTTATCGCTAATGGATAAGTAGGTTATACAATAATTAGATGGAAGTGACGAAACAATTAACGCCTCTTATCAAATACGGCAAATGTCGTCATGGCCTGTTACAGTACGTACCTGTTACAGCAAGCGAAACGTATTTCATGTTTTTAATTAGAACTGTCATGGTTGTAAACGAGAGACACTTGTAATGAATTTTGTCCACTGTTGAAAAGACTCGGCCGGTCTTATTAGTTCCTTCGTTAGGGAATTTAAATCGATTGTTGTACATAATAACGCCAGCACAAGCAAATCCACATACTCAAGGGAGCGCTGCGCTGGCATTTAAGCTTCAGTTAATAAGATTAAGGTACTATAAATAGCATCTGGAGCAATTAAGTTATTCTTTGTTACGGAAATATATCGCAGACGTACGCGGTTAGTCGACCGCACAGTGTACTCGTACATTGCGTGAGAAGTCACCCATCGTGTAACATTCAATTTAATCGATTACTATCGATTGATCACATCGATTATTTCTTACGATACCTGTTACTCAGAGATCGATCAACCAGTCGTGCGATATTTGTTTTATATGAGTAAGACTAACTTCTTTTATGTAAGATTATGAAATAATTTAAGATCACAGCAATGGTACTACTTTTTTTTAAAACGCAGTTCAAAGAAAAGAGCATTCGGTGAGAAAGAGAAATCGTAATTGCATCTATATTATTTATTTTAAAATTTAGGTTTTTGAACAGCCTTAGACTAAACAACATTGATTATGTACACTATAGCTAATTAGTATCAGTTAGATGGAACGAACATTTGCCCAAGCCGCAAACTGGCTGGCTGCCAGAACGATGAACTCATTGTTTCAGAAGAAATTGGGTTACGAGACTGCAGGAAAGGCGGTGTACCGGTTTTCGTCAGTTATGATTAAATTATGGTGCCATGTTATGGTAATAAGTTTTGTACTTATGATCGATTAACAGTGAAATGATTGACTTAACGAGTATCGCTAAATTACTCTGTTACAGAGTTCTCAGCGTATCATCTTCCAAGCCTTTCTCTACATAAAACGGAGCCTAGATAATTATATTAGGAATCCTGCTAGAGCTTCGATAAAGAAAATGCCTACGCAGATATTTTTATCAATTATTTGGAAGAAGTCGAACTTCATATCAGTCAGTTTTATTTATTTTAAAGACCTCTCAAATAAACTTATCATGTATTCAATCGACCTCGCAAATGATTATTTTGCATAAGTAACGCCAATGAGTAACCTTGTAATCGCACTATTTATTCATTAAAGATATAGACATTCATTACTTATGCTAGAATATGTCTTAGAAATGTAAAGGGGAGACTAGAGACAACTTAAATCAACCGCATTCTAACTTTACGCTGTCTTCGTCAATAGGTTATTTTTTCTCAGATGCAATCATCACACTAGGCAGTGTATGAGCTACCAAAAATTAACCTGACATCGTTTAGATCGCAATACTAGACGCCTTGTACAATAGACGTTGTCGCTTGTCACGGATCTGCTTAATTTTTATCTGATATTTTTAGCGGTGATTATCACACCATCTGTCAGTATTCATTGCTATTTTTAAGGCTATTTGCTTAGTAGCCGCTTGCGACACCCACGAATAAGAACATCCTAGCGCGCAGTGTTGGAATATTACTACCTAGTGAAATCATTGCAAAAGGAGTCATTTTGTTTAGTGGTAGAGCCACGCATCAGCTTTTGTTGTTGCATGAATGGGCCGGCTCGACCGGGGAAGTACCACGACGTCACAGAATCACTCTCTCACAGAAACGGCGTGAAATAGAAGTGTAACAAACTTCTGCGTTTCGTCTGGTGGGTGCAGGTAAACGGAGGCCCACCCCCTCCCCCAAATTGGGGAGGGGGGGCACTCTATGGCTGGCAACGCATCTGCTATGCCTCTGGTATTGCGGGTGTTCATGGGCGGCGGTAATCACGTATCATCACGTAAGCCACCTACTCGTTTGCCTCCCTTTTTCTATAAAAAAAAGAAGTCATTGCAAAAATGATAACAGCATGGTCATTAGTATGTCTATAAAGAACCTGTTAAAGTACTTCTAACCAAGTTAGACCTTTTGTAAATAGCCGCGAGTAATCATATTGGTTGACCATAAATAGACGCGTTCTAAGACGGAAGACACGCCTCGAGGCGTTACATTGACTATTTCCATTTCTGAGATATGATGAATGATTCGGTACGCGGACGAATATACCACGCATGCGTGTTTAAACGACTCGATGATGTCGCTACATTTTGTCGCATAACGGCACATGCCTATTTTGAGTGTTATTATTAAATAATAATAGAAAATAAAACATATAAATCTATTATATTTTTAATTTCCAATTAGATATTTTCTAAAACATAAAATAATAAGAATTATGAAAATAAATGTACTCAATGTAACTTAATCTTGGTTTTATTTAATTTTTATGCATTATAAAATGTTCATTTTCTTAATATTTAATGAACAGGATGATAGCAATTTTGGTTTCTTTTCTTTAAACCTTTATTTTTTAATTATGAGTTTTGCACCCATCGCTAGATTATCTGCTCAAACCAAAGGTAGACTGGTAGAGAATGCCTTTAGGCATTAAGTCCGCCATTTTGTACATTTTTTATAATGTGTGCAAATAAAGTTTAAATAAATAAATAAACAAATAGCAGTAGACTCACCACCCACATAGGTTTACAAAAGCTCAGATGCGATAAGCCTGAAATGTTGTCTTTTCTGACCAGAAACATGGAAATGTGATGTAACTATATATGATGAATGAATATATTTTGGTCCTACCAAGGCCAAGCCCTGATAACTAAAATTAAAGTTATTACTGTGACTTTATGTTACAGTCATAACTTTGATGTTTATTAAATCATATTTATTCATTTTATATTTTAGATTTGGACTTATGTTATAAAATTATTTACAAATCAACCTCACTACCTTTGAAGCTTATAAGTTATTTAAATAAATCTCATACCATCAGCAGTTTGCTGTGGCTGAAAAAGAATAATAAAATAATCATTTAATAATAACAAACAAACAATAACAAACACAATACCTAGTCTAAAACTAGGATTCCCATATCAAGGGAATGAAGTGGTGATAAAATACTTACTTGTACATTAGATAAAAGTGATCACTTTTAGCTAACCCTTAGAAGGAGAAAAAACAGTAAAAGGAGCAGCAATGCAGATTTCTGGGGAAATGCCTCTTAAATATTTGGACAGAATATTCGAATAGGAGAATATCCACCATGTTCAGATGGATAAATTAAATTGAAAATTATTTTGAAGTTAATAAAAAAAAATGTTTTAAAAACGATAATAAGGAGAGGCAGCATATATGGAGAACAATCAATCGAAAAATTTAGATGTCTATTAAGTTTCTAAATATTGTAAAAGCCAAAAATAAGAATCATGAATAAGTGTAGAATTTATAGTTGTTCATTTATAGTGTTAACATTAATATTATACAAAGTTTGAGTATATATTTTTACTCTTGCAGTTCAATGGATATTAATGAAATTCAAAATGAAGGATGTTTATATCCTGGATAAAATAAAACTTAGGCTACTATTATACTCAACAATTGGCCATTCTATATCTGTCACATAGCCACAAAAGCTCCAGTAAAGTAAGAATTGAAAGATCTAAATTTCCAAACTTCTGACTACCCCAGTAGATTACCTCCATTATTATCCTTGTGCATTAGCTCCAGATAAAGTTGATGCATTTTTGTATTTTTACAGCTTTTGTATTTTTGAAATGAAAATATAAGGTTAATTTTCTAATTTAAATTATAAGGTCAATTAAGTAAACAATTAATTGACCTCAGAATTATGGTTATATGTAATAATTGACCTTTTTTTTTAAATTAAAATATAAAATTGCAGAACAATGCATCATTTATTTACATTTTATGAGCTCTAAATTCAATATGCCTTGAAATTACATATGACATAAGTGAAGAAAATGTAATAAACTAAATGGTTATACACATAAATAGTAAATTTGGGAAAAGGACAACATATATTAAAAATCATGAGTTCTGTCTTTGTACTATTTTTATTTTATGATGTCATTTTTTACTGAGAAGAATGTCTGTGTATATGGATGACCTTTGAGAGAATGAATGAAAATATATAGAAAAATGAATTGTTTACCAAAACATAACACAAACTTTATACTAAGTTTACTAATCAGAAGTTTGATTATTTTCTAATTCAGCACTTCAAAGTGTCAACAAACGTAAATTGTTTATTCAAAATATGAATGAATACAAAAATAATAAAACGTACTTATTTTCAAATGTCAAATACTTTATCGGAGAATATTCTAAATTAGGCTACATTGCATAGAGCTTACGATCAATATATTTATACAAAATCCTGAAAGCTCCTGCTACAAGATGGCGGGAATGCAACTCGACTGAATTGAGGAGTGTGGAAGCAATAGGAAGCGCAATATTAATATTGCGACCCAAATTTGGTTGGGTAATACGTCTACTCGAACAGATGTATGGTTTCCAAATTCTTATGGGTTTTTCGCAATTTTCTCAAAGCTGTAAATATGACATACTGTAGGTGATGTATTAAAGTTATAATACTTACAATTTTTGTTTTCCATTAGCATTTGGAATATCACAAAACACTTATTTTTTTCACAAGCACTTACACGCCCCAGTATGAAACAACATCACGAGAACACTGCGCCCTCTGCTGGACGTGGACAGCCAATCACAATCAGTCAGTCCAATTAATTGCAGCACCGTGTGTAACTATCTTCACACCTTTATTAATTTAATTTGCTTGTTTGTTTTGTTCTTAATTATTTCTCGGACAATTAAGTAATATAAATAGATATAACTTTTAACACTGATTTTATAAAGTTTTCACTAAAGATTTTTGTCATGAAATAAGTAAAATTTTAAAAGATATTTGCATGGTATTGATTTTTCGAGACAGCTGTGATTCACGCCTTCACGTAACAATCGTCAGCAGTTCACACAAATTTTGAGTCATCGATATTTTTGTTCCTTCATTTTTACATCCAATCGATTAGCTTTTAAAATATAGTGATCGTAATGTTATTGTTAAAGAATAATAAATATTGTAATTGTATCTTTCAAGTACTGCCAAAGCGGCACTGCAACTATGGGTAGGCAGAGGAAGCGAATTTCCGTTTCGGATATAATTAATTATCAGAGAAGCCAAATCGTCTTTCAGAATTTAGAACGCACAACTGATGAAACACATCATCTACTAATTACACAAACTTAATTTATATAGATACATGTATGTACAACTGTAAATGTATGTAATATATAGTATAATACATAGTAAATGTAACTATAACTATATACTTACATTTACTATGTTACCTGAATTTGGAATTGAAAAACAATTTGCCAAATCAATGTTACACAGTAATACAATGAGAGAGAAATTTAACCCGCATTGAAGCAGAAAATATACATACATAATGGCTTATTAAAGTCCACTGCAAGGCAGGCCTCTACCATACAAAGGATTTGCTATCGCTACGCTTGGCTCACGGATCGGCGATCGCAGCATCAGACGACTAGCAACTCAGATGCTGCTGCTCGTTTTTGGCCTGATTTTTTTAGTCTGATATTTAAATATTTTTATCCCGCCATCTATCGGTGGCTATAACAATATTCAAGGCTGATTCCCGTAGTCGCCTCTTACTACACCGACAGGAGGAAAGGGAGTGGCAATATTGTTACGCCGTAATCACACGGTAAATAGTTTTTTTCTGTACTGGAAAACAGAAAATAATAACAATAAGTATTTATTGTCATAAATTCGACAGTCAATTATACTAACATAAAATAATGAGTAAAAAAGATAAAATAAACCTATTGGATACTAGATGGCGCAGTTATCAATTTGCTAATTTATGAAAGTCAATATTATTAGGATTTTTGTTTTTTCTTTGGGTTTTTGATTGATTTATAAAAAAGAATAAATAAATATCTTCACTCAATTCCCAATACAGGGGTAGACAGAGGTCTAGTCTAGACAATTAAGTCCCTTTGACTCACTTTTTTCGGGTTTGATTTTTTTTGCTTTACAAAAAGAAACAAAAATCATGAGGGACGGTTATTAGAGTTGATCGAAACCGGCTAAGAATAATAGTACCTCTTAAAGAAATATTAGTAGAAACTTGTTTCAGGGTTTCAAAATATTTGCTATAATGTTAGTGTAAGGCGTTTAGGGCAGAACGTAGCCATATTAATGCTCTTGGATATTAATTGTAAGTAGTTTTCCACTGGTATGATTTTTTTTAATGCTATCACAATTTTTTGTACTATTCGAGCTACTTTTCATAGGAGCGTAAAAAAACCTCTAGATGTATCATACATTTCCTTATTACAAAACACCATTTAGATATATATATATATATATATATATATATATATATATATATATATATATATATATATATATATATATATATATATATATATATATATATATATATATATATATATATATATATATATATATATATATATATATATATATATATATATATATATATATATATATATATATATAACATCTGCTGTCGTGTTTTAAGTTTTTTACTATGTTTTACCAATAGCCCCAACTGTTTTTTAATAAAATTTTTAAAGTAAATATTTTATAGTAAAGACTTCCCTCGCATTAAGGAATTCTTAATGCTATGTTGTGTCATATGACACAATATAAAAAAAGAAATATCTTCACGCAATTACCAATACAGAGGTTGGCAGAGGTCTAGTCTGGACATTTAAGTCCCTTCGACCCACCTTCCACCTAAGATATTTTCGGTACAACGTAACAGGTGGTGAGTCCGTCGCCGTCTTTATATCCAAGCCAACGATATCGATCGAACTCGGGTCACTTGACTCGAAGTCCGACCACCCAACCACTCGGCTATTGTGACTATTTTTTTTATTTTATAATTAAAACAGAATAGAGAATGAAAAATTGTTTGTCAAATAATGTATTTCTGTTGACAACAAACATATTACCATGATATTTCATACCCTTTGAGTCTCATTGTTCAGATTCTTGGCCCTCCTTAATTCAGTTAATAAGTTAACAAGATTTATATGTGAGTCACACAAGAAATTGCAGGACAATGTATCATCCAATTATATTTTATCAACTCTTAAAATATTCTGCGTTGTCATTATAATTAACATGGAACTCAAATAAACATAATGTAATAAAGTTCGTATTTACAGAAATTGTAATTATTGATCTACACATATAAATAAAATTGGGGTGCCTGTTTGTAATATTGAAATAACTTTTTTTTGCAATTCTTGTCTGTCTGTCTGTCTGTTTGTTTGTTCCGGCTAATCTCTGAAACGGTTGGGCCGACTTTAACGAGAATTTCACTAGCAGATAGCTGATGTTATAAGGAGTAACTTAAGCTACTTTTATTTTAGAAAAATAATTATGGTTCCGATTAAGAGTAAAACTTCGGGGGTCAGCAAGTACACAATAAAGACATTACTTATCTTCGCCCGGTAAAAGTCTAAAGCAAAATTTCGGTGTATTCCGTTGGGAGGATTCGCCATAATCACCATAGCAATCACCTTGCACAATGCTGATCGTCACCTGAGTGGGTTTCTGTGGTATATTTCGAGATGGTTATCTCTCCATTTATTGACAGGTCATTTCCATTTATAAAATTCAATTAGTCGCCTCTAACGACACCTATTGGAAAAAGTAGCGATTGACAATTTGCGATTGCAATTAATAATTTAGCACACGAATCATTTGTAATTGTGAAGAGAGTACCAGTCCAATGGGCAGCAAATTGAGCGGAGAACGAATAGATGACTCATGGTCCTATTTACGATAGGCATAAATAGGTCTAGTATTATTATTGAGTAGACAATCCAAAGTGTTGAGGTGAAAACATCAGCGTAAACAGTATCATCATTAAAAAGCCAACTTTTTACATCTTTTCTTCCATTCATACATTTGAAAAATTACCAACAAATTCATCTGATTATCGTAATAAACCAGCGCATTCTAATAATAATTTTTTAGTTTATTATTTTTAGATTATTAGATTTTAAAAGTCACGATAGCCGAGTGGTTGGGTGGTCGGAATTTCGAGTCAAGAGACCCGAGTGCGAGCTTAAACTTAAGTACGAATCGAAAACTTATGTACGAATTACATCGTTGGCTTGGACATAAAGACGGCGACGGGCTCACGTTGTCCCGAAAATATCTTCTTTGGAAGGTGGGTCGAAGGGACTTAATGGTCAAGACTAGACCTGTCTACTCCTGTATTGGGAATTGCGTGAAGATTTTTATTTATTTATTTTATTTTTAGATTTTTTTATTCTTGACAGTCTAATTTTTAAATCAACTATGTATATATTGAAACGTATATTAAAATAATTTATATCTGATTAGCAATAGCAATAGAAACGGCATCGATATTGAGTTTTATAGCTAGAGAGAAACCATTTGTTTGTCCATTCCTAATTATTATCATCGCCATAAAGCTCTAAATAAATTTACTGCATATTTAAAAACGTATTTCAATAATTGTCGATCACTGTCTGTCTCTGTGGTGTGCTGGGTTCTATTCCTGGCCTTACATTACATAATTAAACAATGTAGAAAATCACTCGATAGCCGAGTCGAGAGTTGAATTTCGAGTCGAGAGACCCGAGTTTAATCCCCCAGTGGCAGACTCGTACCAATGGATTGAAAAAAAAACTCATGTACGAATTATATCGTTGATGATGAAGACGGCGACATGTCCAAACATGAGGACGGCGACGGGCTCACCTCCTGTCACGTTGTCCCGAAAATGTCTTCGGTGGAAGGTGAGTCGAAGGGACTTAATTGTCTAGACTAGACCTCTGTCTACCCCTTTATTGGGAATTGCGTGAAGGTATTTATTTGTTTTTAGAAAATCACTTATTCTACATTGTCTCAGGTCTAGTTATTTCTGTTTCCATAACATTAGTGCTTTAGCTTCTTACTTTGGGATCAGACCAATGTTTATGACGTCGTCTCTATGTATGTATTTAAAAAGTAATACATACCAACGAACTTAGCACTGCAGGACATTGGTCTCTCCCGTACGGAGTTACCATAATCGCCATTATTGTAACTCCGTACGGGCCACTACAGGCCCATATTACAGGCCACTCAAGCAAATCGATATTTCTAGTTTCAATGCTGACTCTGAGTCAATGGACTGGCGGATCTTGGAAACTCTACCTTGTGTTAATTTAATGGTTGACAAATTTAACAATTATTTGATGTCCTTATTTAATAAGCATGCACCGTATAAAGTAGCAATAGTTAAGGAGTACCAGCAACCATGGTTCACCAGTAATGTCCTTTTTATTAGACAATTACGTAATAAGGCTCATAAAAAGTACCATCAAACAAAATCAGAAACAGATAAATGTACGTATATAAATCTAAAAAAATGTTTATTAACAGCCTTCATGCGGAAAAAAAAGCCTATTTAGAACAATTTGTAAACCGAAACTTGAGTAGTGTGATTTGAGTGATTTCTCTAGAGCATTTGACTCAATCAGAGTACCACTTCTACTATCTAAATTATGTTATTATGGTTTTAGTTCAACAGCAGTCAAATGGTTCAACAGCTATCTCTCGTGTCGACGGCAGCGAATAGTTGTGCATGGTCGTGATGGTTTACTTAGATCTTCTCCGGCGTGCTCAGTATCCTGTGGCGTTCCTCAAGGCTCCATACTTGGACCATTATTATTTATTATATATTGCGCAGATATCACAAAATGCATTAAATGTAGCAAATACCATATGTACGCTGCTGATGTTCAGGTTTATACTTCCGTTGACGCAAAAGACATAGATGCATCCCTCCGCTTATTAAACACCGATTTAGAACATATCGCGGGTTGGTCTCGAAATAAGAGTCTTTTCCTCAATAAAACAAAATCCAAGTTTATGATTCTGGAGTCACGTATACAGTGTGAAAAAATTAAGAATATGAAACCTAAAGTTGTCATTGAAGGAAACACCTTAGAGATTGTCGACGAAGCCCGAAACTTAGGTCTTCTTATGGACAACTACCTACACTTTGAGAGTCACGTGTTGGAATTAGTACGCTCCTGCTTCTATAGGCTTAAGGTCCTCTATCGGATGCAAAAGTTCTTGAGTGTTAATCTGCGGATACGGCTTTGCGAATCACTAATTTTGTCAAAATTGAACTATTTTTTGCCTGTGTATGGACCTTGTATTTTAAAACGATCCCACAGACTTATTCAGCGGAACCAAAACGCGTGTGCTCGATTTTGTTTCTTCATTCCAAGTCGGTCGCATGTTACACCTTACCTGATCAATAGCAACATGCTCAATATGCAGCACCGCATAAAATTGTTTTACTTCACTATGCTATTCGGAATCATACGGACTAGTAAACCTGAATATCTTCACAAAAAACTCACATGGCGATACTCTCAGCACCATTACACAATTAGGAGTTGTTCCCAAATTTTATATAACCCCAAACATAAGTCTGCTGCATTTAAAGGCAGTTTTCGGTTTAGTGCCTCTAAATGCTGGAATGATATACCGCCTCCTATTCGCGAAGCAAAAAGTAAATTTTTGTTCAAAAAATTACTTCGACAACATCTGTTAGATTTGCAAAAGCTAGGTTATGTAAACATAAGTTAAAGATTTTTTTTCCTTTTCCAATTTGTATATACAAATATAAAATCCATACTCTGTATTGCTATGTATGTACAACGACTTCATTGTTTAAATTGATCAATATGTGTATTTTATATTGTACACTTGGCAGGCTCTGTTAATTTGTATAGCGTCCTTTTTGATTAAAACTTATAATGTAAAAATGTGATTTTGCGGTTTATATCGCGACATTATGCTGAGACAGTACCGTTTCATTTGGCACGACACGGGTATTTGTTATTGTTAGTCGACATGCTTTTATTTGTATTTTTGTATTTTATTCCTTTGTGTCTGTGTTAATGAATTAATCTATCATTCATTCATTGACCAGCTAATTGTCTATCACAGTTTGCAAGTCCAGCAATATATATATATATATATATATATATATATATATATATATATATATATATATATATATATATATATATATATATATATATATTGATAGATATAGATCGATGTATGACGGGCAAGGTGAAGTGTAGTACACAATACATGGGTTGTGTTATATGCCAACATGCCTATGATCTGCTTTAGTATTATAAACTTTTTGATAGAGTGCCGTATAATAAATGTTGAAATAAAACTTTTCTTTAATAACTAAAAACGACTAAACTCATGTACAATCGCACATACGGGACGGCACACGACAACTCACCCTGATGAAGGACCTCCGGCAGGTAAAAACTAGTCTGTTCCAAGTGAGTTTAACCGTTTTTAATTGTCTTTTAAACCGATTACTACGAGTAATCAGCCAAACGACTCTTAGAGAAAAAGAAACTTTTATATGTAAGTATAAAATAACTTATTAAATTAATGAGAAATAAAAAAAACGGCGAGATTCGAATCCGCGCCCTCTGCCATACCGTAGTTACACTCTTACCTTCTAGCCCTCGTTTCCCACACGCATTTCTCTATTTTTATGTACGCCTCTTAAAGGCGTTGGCGATATTTGCCTTATTTAATTAATAATATTCTCACAAAAGTGTCAGACATATTTCTTATTTTTTTGGTTGTTAGATAAAAAATGTTTGAGAGACCATTTTGAAATAACAAAAAAAATTAAAAATATCTTTTTGCTAATACACTTGTGGTAATATATCTATGTTGTCATTTGTCACCCTTGTGCATTAGTTAAGCCGACTGAGGGTTAGGCAGAGTTATGAATATTTTTATTGTTATGTGAGGGGAGTTGGTAAAGTCTCTTGCACAATAACTTTGATTGAGCCGCTAAATGTATGACGACATCATAGGTACAGTCGAGCTCAAATTAACCATCGTTTTATAAAACACCATATGTCTCAATTAGTAGACGGTTCATTTACTTACAGTAATATTGTATGTCAATGGAAATATACATCTTAAATATACATACATAGATAGATATACACATAGATTGGGATAACATCACATACTGAATTCAAATTCAGTATGTGATGTTATCCCAATTTATGATTCAGATATCGAATTAAGCAGCTTAAGCACTTGTAAGCTGGAATAAGAAACAACGAAGGTACCACAAACACCCAAACACGCGAAAATGTAATAATTTTTTTTCTCCACTGACCCGATCGGGAATCGAACCCGGGAACTCAGAGCTGGCGACACCATAAAAACCGGGTTGTAATCCACTCGCCCACGGATGTTCTCAATATATCGGAGTTAAACAAAAATATAAAGATACCAGAAATAAGACAACAATTAAATTGATAATCTATATCATACTCGCATATATACCTGGACTGATTGATAACTGGCCGAAACGACGAACTAAAAAAATTATACGCAAAAAAGGAATATTACATTATAATCTGGCATCTCTTTTAAAATAGAACGCCAAATTTAAATTTAATCGAACTGATGGAATTTGTTTGAGAGGACGTAGAACTTTCTCTGTCGTAAATTTTCCTAACAATGGAAAGAAACGAAATTCGTGCGGTGATAAAGTTTTACGTTTTAAAAAAAAACAGCAACCCAGATTAAAACCAAGCTAGACAGTTTTTTAGGTAATTCTGCTCCTGCATTGAGTACTATTCACAACTGGGTCACTGATTTTAAACGTGGAAGACAGAGCAGCGAAGAAGTCCACAGGTCTGGCCGTCCAAATGAAGTCACGAATCCAGACATGATCAAAAAAAATTTACAAAATTGTATTGAATGATCGGGGCTTAAAGTTACACGAGATAGGAGAGATGGTGAGCATTTCATCTGAACGCGTTTTTAATATTTTGCACCAACATTTGGGAAAGTCACGATAGCCGAGTGGATTTGTGGTTGGTGGTTGGGTGGTCGGAATTTTGAGTCAAGAGACCCGAGTAGGTTCACCAGGTGGCAGGCTCGTACTAATGGGTTTTTCAAAAAACTTATGTTCCAATTACATTGGAGGTTTGGTCAAAAAAATGTGACGGGCTCACCACCTGTCACGTTGTGCAGAAAATATCTTCGGTGGAAGATGGGTCGAAGGGACTTAATTGTCTAGACTAGACCTCTGTTTACCCTGTTTATTTATTATTTACAGAAACTGAGAACGCCACCAAGAGCATACGAGATAGGAAACATGAAAATTCGCTGGAATCAATTGGCAGCCGCTTCGAAAAGACGTCAAGCTTCTGCGGCAGCAATAGGAAGCAGAATTTTAAAATATTTAAATAATTGCACCACCGTTGAATCATGCCGAAAACTTCGGTATATTATAGTGATATCTCATACACTCTCAGGTTCATTTTTTGTTTGTTTCTTGTCTTGTAGTTTTTTCGTTTCATCGAGTCTCAAAAAATCAACAGTACTAAAGAAGTATTCTCTATGATAATGGGCGATCTCTTCTTAATGTATTTTTTTGTTAACAGTGTGTTTAGAAGATTAATAAAATAAAAAAAAATATTTTTAAATTTTATTTATTAAATAATTTAAAACGTTTTACTTGACTGTACAAGCAAAAGATATAACATGTAGATATGTAAATATACAGAACGTTTATGTCTCAAACGTAATTGTGAAATTTTGACTGTTTTTAGTTAATAAGCTTGTAGATTTAATGTACTCTGTGCTGTACATCGTGCACAATTCAACGGATATAGCGCCGAAGATGCCTTGCCTTATTCGTTATATTCCATCATAAAACATATAATCACACAAATTTCACATATAAAGCTATTTGGACCTTAAAAAGGCTTTTGATACCGTTTCCATACCAACTTTATTACAGAAGTTGGAAAGAATCGGCATTAGAGGTACTCAATTGTATTTATTTAAAAATTACCTAACTGACCGAACACAAAGAATCAAAATAGGTGACTTCATTAGTAACGACGCGCCCGTGACCTATGGTGTCCCGCAAGGTAGTGTTTTGGGGCCAACCTTATTTCTTATCTACATTAATGACTTATGTAATTATAAACTAGGTAACGGGCATATATACTCATATGCTGATGATACCGCAATTGTGTTTTCTGGTAAATCGTGGGAAGAAATACATAAAACGGCAGAAACGGGTTTGGCTAAAGTTGCTAATTGGCTACAACACAATACACTAACACTAAATACTAAAAAATCCTACTACATATGATTTTCCATAAATAAACGTACGCAACCTTCTACATCGTTTAAACTCAAAATGCATAGTTGTGGATTTAATGATAAATGCTCGTGTATTTGGGGATAATAGTAGACCAAAGTCTTTCTTGGCATCCGCATATTGAAGCCACGACTAGCAGAATAAGGAAACTGGTCTGGATTTTTAAAAATCTAAGAGACGTGGCAACCACTAAAATTTTAAAACAAGTATATACTGCTCTTGCTCAGTCAATTCTGACATACTGTATTCCGGTGTGGGGTGGAACTTCTAAATCAAAATTTTTAGAATTGGAACGTGGTCAGCGATTATTATTGAAAGTTTTATTAAATAAACACTACAGATTTCCTACAGAAGAACTTTATTCCATAGCTGGGATATTGAGTGTTAGAAAATTATATATATTACAACTAATAATAGAAAAACATAAAACAGTATTCTTTAACTCCAATACTAGCATAAAACGGAGAATAATTATAGAAAAAGATCCCGCTAAAACCAATTTTGCCGTTCGCCAGTTTAAGAGTCAATCCGGTTATCTATATTGTAAATTGAATAGATTTTTAAACATTTATCCTGTACTGTCAAAAAAGCTGAAAAAGGTAGTTTCTGAATGGCTTTTGTCCCAAAATTATGATAAGATTGAATCTTTATTAGATATGAATATGTTATATGATATGCACATGCTCTAATACACACTCAAATGACACACACACACACACGCACACACACACAAACACACACACACACACACACACACACACGCACGCACGCACGCACGCACGCACGCACACACACACATGCACACACAATGTTTTAAAATAATTAGATTTAGCAAATTTGTCAGTAAAGTAGTATAGACATAATCAAAATACTTTTCGTAGTATATGTTATGTAGATTTATGCTTAGTAGATAATTAGCAGTAAAATAGTTACCTTTGTAATTATAATAGTAGTTAAGAGAGTGTTATCTTAAATTAATGCTTTATGTTTATGTATATTTGTAAAAAACACATGTAATAACATTTATGGAAGAACGGGGCATTCTGGCACAAGTAATTATTTGCTTTAAAGGATGTCCCAACATTGGATAGATTATTTTAATATGTTTTTATGCAAATAAATTATTCTTTATTCTTATTTTACAATAAATATAAATAATAAATAAATATCTTCACGCAATTCCCAATACAGGGGTAGACAAAGGTCTAGTCTAGACAATTAAGTCCCTTTGACCCACCTTCCACCGAAGATATTTTCAGGATTACGTGACAGGTGGTGCGCCCGTCGCCGTCTTTATGTCCAATCCAACGACATAATTCGTACATAAGTTTTTTTTGAAAACCCCATTGGTACGCGACTCCCACCTGGGGATCGAACTCGGGTCTCTTGAGTCGAAATTCCGACCGCCCAACCACTCGGCTACCGTGACCTCTAAATTATTTAATAATAAAATAGTAAAACCATGTCAAAAGCATAAAGTATTTATTATTTTACAATAAAATCATAAATACTTTACGCTTTTGACATGGTTTTATTTTTAAACCAGGCGCACTTTCTATGTATTCATAGGCCCTACATACAAAATTTTTTTTCGCGTGTTATCGTAAGAATTGTTCTCATGGATGTCCTAAGAAGCAACTAAGGAAAAATCTTGAAAATATCCCGGCTACCGATAGATAGCGAGCTGCCTAAATAACTATCGAACCAAAATTAAGCAGACCTAGGACGTGCGAGGTGCGAGGTGTCTGGTACTGCGATCGCCAATCCGCTTACCTAGCGTTGCAGTTATGGAAAATATACCATGTTCTAAACTCTTTCAAAGATTATACGAGAGAGAGAGTCTTTTCCCAGCAGTAGACTTTAACAGACTGATAATGTATGATGAGCAGTCCATTATACATTTTTAACAGAGGCTATAACCGTTTGGCAGGCTCTTAATATGAATACTAGTGTACCGGAAATTCCTATATACGATGTTTATGGATGAACGCTGCGGGAGTGAAAACTAGTCTTCAGAGCCTCAAAAATGGAACATAGACTAATTTGTAAAGCCCTTTGGCGACGCATAGTTAGAATCATTGCCACAGGCTCTTTCTTTATCCCATTTGGGCACTTTGTTAGACGAATATTAAGTTTGTGTGGTTGTTATATGTCATCCGTTAAGGCTGTGATATGAGTATAACTCACAGGTGCATGCTGCGACGCCATGGGTTGGTAACTGTCATCGTCGTTAGCTGCCAAAACGCAGGTAGGTTTCCTTGCTTGGAAGGAACACCATGCTTGCGACGACATCCTCCTGAGCGCACTGATATCCGCAAATGTGCATGGCGTCTTCGAACCCACAGGCCTGTATTCGCAAAGATGGCAAAAAGATCCTTTCATTTTATATTTTAAAAAGTTCAATAAGGTTGAATTAATAAACGCAAGAGAAGCTTTTGTAATGCGGTCTACTTGATTGACTTTTTTTTTTCATTACTTCTGTTATATTTTCACAAGTCTTTTTCCCAACGGGAACGGTCAAACCCACGGGAAGCTAGAGTGTGGTAAAACAATATTTATTTTATCCGAGTTTTGTCTTCAACTGCATAGGACTAAAAGTGTATAAAAGAAATATATTAAATCTATATCTCTATCTCATTCCATTATCTAGTGGCCAAAACAGATCAGGAATTTCATATATAAGAAATTGTCTTGGAACTGAAAAAAAAATCATTATAATGATTTCTTGTATTTATGCGAATACTACACATTTAAAATAAAACGATTTTCAGATTTTATCCCGTTTTTAAGTAGTTTTTACAAACTATTTTCCAATTACTATTTGGGGGGACAGTAAAATCGTTGCTGTAAAGCATCCGAAACGTCGGGAAATAAAAATAGTTTGTAAAAACTAATTAAAAACGCGATAAAATACGAAAATCGTTTTATTTTAAACATTCATTATATTAAGGATACTTCATTCCTTAGAATTTTTCGAAGAATTATTTTAAAATGTTCTGCGGACAAAGTTATCTCTGGAGTCTTACTCCGGTGAATCAGGTAACGGAGGGCCACACTTCTATTGTACGGTACGGTCTAAATCTCTTAAAAATAGGAACGGACGACAGAAACGAACTGCAGCAAAAAGAACAAAGGAACACACAATTTTTAGTACATACGTACCAACCCAACACACTGATTAATTATATACAGTTCTATGGAATTTTTGTCTACGCAGTAAATAGTGAATGTATTCCATTGTATCGGTTATGACCTCAGGCACCTATTCAACCGGAAATAGTTTGTCAGAAGAGTTGCCGGAAATAGTTTGTCAGATGTTTCAGCGTATTTTCATTCAGTTTGGGATGTTTTCATTTAGAAAGAAAGACGTTTAATTATCCATACAACCAAAATTTAATTATAAAATATTAAAACTAAAACAAAAAAAACTTAACTATAATTTATTACATAATTAAAATAAATTAAATTAATAATTAATAAATTATTGGTGCAGCAACAAAACGGCCACTTACCCAGCGTAATGCTGTAGCCATGTTGTCACAACTACAGCGCCGGTATTCTGTCGGAGCCATGAATATATAAATAAATTTACCTTCTTCTTTTCCATCTTCTTCTGTTTTGGAGTCAACTGAGTCAGAACTATCTGACTTATTTCTGTCGCAAAGTAATGTTATTTTTTATTTGTAACAACTGTTTGAAAAATGTAAAGAGCCGGTGTAATTACTGGTACTAACACATCTGTAGCTTCTTCGAATAATTTAATTAATTGATTGCAGGCGTCCAAGGGCGGCAGTATTCTTATATGTATAGGTTTTTTCAACACTTATGTACGAGTTATATCGCTGGCTTGGACACAATAACGGCGACAGGCTCATTACCTGTCCCGTAATGTCTTCGGTGGAAGGTGGGTCAAAGGGACTGAATTGTCTATACTAGACCGCTGTCTACCCCTGTATAGGGAATTGTGTGAAGATATTATTTATTTATTTATTTTTATTCACTCCAAGCCAACGATATAATTCGTACACAAGTTTTTTGAAAAACCCTATAGGCTTTGAGGCTCGTACCAATGTACGAGCCTCAAAATTCCGATCACCCAACCACTCGGCTAATGCGACTTCTAAATGAGTGAAGTGAAGAATGGAGTGAAGATATTATTTTATTGTTTCTAGACGAATTCTTATTTATAGACAGATATCATCCTTGGGTCTATAATTCTCAGTGCGTGCACTACTAAACTACTAACTCAGGTAAACTTAGGTAAACCAAGCTCAGCAAAGTAGAGGTCATCCCCATATAATAAGTTACCTTATTGTGTCTTTAATTTTGAGATTTTCCGTTTTCTAAATTTTTCCTCATTAGAAAAAGCCTTTCTGCATTCTGGGGCTCAAACCTGAGGGCCCTGATTCGAATTTCGTCCATTCAACTTAGCTATCTTGACCTTGAAAGCTTGAAGGCTCAAAGTCTGCATAGTTGTTCAAAAAATAGGCTGCTATGAAATGTGTGTTAAAAGGACTAAATTTTCTATATTACTAAGCTTTTACATAGAGTAAGTTATTTATTTTCTAGAGAGAGTTGACATTATACGGAGCGTGCCAGTGTGAAATTCAACTTTTGAAGTATTTTTTAATCTTCTCCTTTTTATTCATGTTTACACTCGATATGTTCACACTGTCGAAGCAACGGGGCGCCTGCTTATAAATCACGCGTTACTCAGCCATGAATCACAACATCCCCCCATTCGCGAAGATATCTAGATGCAATAAAAGATTGCGGCCCTCCCGACTATCAGACATTTGTAACTATTTCTTTAGATACGTGACCGATTGTTTAGGTACAGTGTAGCTTAACTACAGAGGGTAAATAAATTTACAAGTGGTAATAGAGAGATATACGAGTTTATAGATGAATTCACTGCGAATCGAAAAGTACAATTGGCTTCAACTTTCTTTTTGGAAGAAAAAAACGCTGTAAAAAGCATAGGGATATGTAAGGATTTTCTGAAATTATTTTGCTTTGCTAAGTTAAGTTAGTGATTATAGCTCTGTCTTCTAAATATTGTTTTATCTAATCTCATGTTTCAGGTTCCCAATAACAAATTTTCTTAAAAAAAAATAAAAATCTCTTTAAGCATATTCGCTGACTGATCTTTAGATACCTCTTGCAAATTCATTTAGGTTTCTAAATATGTCTAGGTTCCCATGTTCTTCGAATGTTAACCTCGGCTTGCCTCTGCCCTTTTTTTTCTTAAAAAATATAAAATATTTTTTTATCTTTTAATAAAATATAAATAGTACTTACTATTTTATGCTTTATCTGTACAAAATGCTTTAACACTGGTGCACACGCGTCAATACAATCAATGCCAGCAGTCGAAATGTAGAAGAAAAATAAAATGAATTATATTTTGGCATAGGGTAGGATACGGCCTGCGATAAAACTTTTTGTGCATAATCGTAATAAAGATTAACATCTCTATGGGGCTTTTTATTTTGTAATTCACCAAAATCGAAAACTTTTTCCCGCTTGGAAAGAGATAACAAAAAAAAAACAAGTTTAAATCAGTTTTAACTACCTATTTCTTTAGACAGACTATATATCATACATATATGCATTTTCATATTATGCATATATTCATTAATCACGTCTAGTGAAAGTCGGAGCAGCCTGTGATTACCAACTGCTAGGCAAAGACAGTATTTAAAATTGTTTTTAACAACTTCAGTGATGCCGGCACGGGAATCGGACCTGGGACACTCGCGGATAAAGCAAGTACGAAGAACATAGGTCTCATCCGTAAGGAGGAATTACCATAATTTCAACACTTGGCAAGTGGATTGGCGATCGCTCCTTAGGCACTTTACATGTTAGACACTGCTGCCTATTACTATTCTGCTGAGTTTATTGTTTACATTTTTCGAGACGGTTATCCCGCCATTGCACGGTAGCTATTGCGATTTATAAGTATGTTCCCTCCGTCGCTTTCGATAATCTTTGGACGAAATGGTCTTAAACCGTAACCACATTAAACGCACAGGTTTTTATTTATAATTATTATCTAAATATATGTTTGGAGTGAAATCTGACATTTTAAGTATTATTATAGATTATTATAGATTAATATTATTTTCGTATCAAAAGATTTTTCCGTTTAATTTTATTGATTTAAGACGACGACGGGCTCACCACCTGTCACGTTGTCCCGAAAATATCTTCGGTGGAAGGTGGGTCAAAGGGACTTAATTGTCTAGACTTGACCTCTGTCTACCCCTGTATTGGGAATTGCGTGAAGATATTTTTTTTAATTTTATCGATTCTGATTTAACACAAAAAACCAGATTCAAAATTTTGATGTTTAGGTTCGTATAGCATAGCAGATATTTTTATCCTAAAAACCCGTCTCGAAAAAGAGCAGAGTAAAATTAAGGAGATTGGTGACGGGATGCAGAGAGCGACGTACATTTATTTATTTATTTACACTTTATTGCAAAGCTTACAAAGAAAGTTATACAAAGAAGACTTAATGCCTTAAGGCATTCTCTGCCAGTCAACCCGAGGCGTGGAGAAATATTGTTAAGGTGCTTTAAACATGGTTACAGAAAAAGAAAATCAATAAAGGACCTAACCAGATAGATGCAATATAAAATACTAATACAAATAATAAAGAAGTTTTGAAGTTGTTGTAAGATCTTCTAATCTTTGTTCAAATCACAGTAGCACACATCTGCATAATCAATGATTGGTAAAATGAGCGTCTGGACGAGCGTAAGCTTAGTTTCCCATGGAAGAAGATTTTTGAGGCGATAGAGCACTCGTAGCGTGGCGGTTACTTTACGGCTAATTTCAGTTATGTGTTTTCCCCAGTTCAAGGTGTTATCGATATGTAGCCCGAGATTTTTAACAGAGCCCGCATATGTAATCACTGCATCGTTATAACGTATAAAGGGTAGGTTTCCAACATCGACTTTAGCTAACATTTTAGTACTACCAACCAGCAAAGATTGGCATTTCGTTGCATTCACAGATACTCCAAAGCGTAAGGAACGGTCTGATACTGCTTTCAGACAGTCATTTAATTTATTAATTGCATCTTAGAGTTCTTCAATATCAGACTGTACATAAATCTGCATTGTGTACATTGTGGTACTGCGATCGCCAATGCGCTTAGAAAGCGTGGCGATTATGGCATAATCCTCACATAGAAGACACCTTTGCATAGGTGCAGTGCTACTGCAGTGGACTTTTATAGATCGTAATGTACGAGTAAATGTGTATAGTTAGGCCGTGAAAGAAAGAAAACTAAACAGATGAGCGAAAATAACTCTACGATTATGAAGAGAATAAAATAAGCTCCTTCGACCGTACAGGTGACATTCGGCTTGTATAAGATTCGAAAAATTCATTAATATGAGTTTTACACGTAGGGAACGAACTCGAATCTCCTGCTTACAAATCATGTCACCCAACCAAAGCCTTGGTGACTAACTTCGTCTTTATGAATTATAATAAATATCTTTATAATATGCCCAATAATGGGTGATATAGAGGTCTAGACAATTAGTCCTTACGACCCACCTTTCACCGAAAACATTTCTTGTCACGACAACATGACAAGGAGGGAGCCTTTCGCCGTCTTTATGTGCAAGCTAACGATATAAATCGTAAGAGAGGTAGACAGAGTATACTTTATTGCACACCATAAAAAGAAAATAAGCCATAAAAAAGAAAAAAATTGTACATAAGTTTTTGAAAAAAACATTTTGAATGAGTGCACTCTATAAATATACATTTGCATTGAACTGTACACTATATAAATATACATTTAATATATTAATATACAAATTCCAATTTTATTACTTTGGAGAACTTCATGGTAAAAATTGTTTATTTTTATTCATTTTAATAATTTGTTATAAAAGTAAAATTAATATCTTCACGCAATTCCCAACAGGGGTAGACGGAGGTCTAGTCTAGACAATTAAGTTCCTTCCACCGAATATATTTCTATATTTCGAAATAATTATTATACTATATTACTATAATACGAAATAATTTGTTATAACTTATTACTAATTTAATTAGATAAATATATAATATATAAATATATAACGCCATAAATATGTAAGTGTACTTAACTTACTGAAATAGCCTAGAGATGGTGAATTAATTTGCAAGTATATTTGAGATGTATCCGAGGTGGGAGGTGTGGTTTAGTCGTAAAGAGGCGAATGCCCGTCGGAAATAGTCAAAGTCGTTTGATGAGTTAGGTTAGAGTGGTACTTTTAAGGCATAAAGGTTAAATTACATTAGCTTGACTTATGAATATAAATAAAATAAAATAAATATCTTCACGCAATTCCTAATACAGCGGTAGACAAAGGTCTAGTTTAGACAATTAAGTCCCTATGGCCCACCTTCCCCCGAAGACATTTTCGGGATATATATATATATATATATATATATATATATATATATATATATATATATATATATATATATATATATATATATATATATATATATATATATATATATATATATATATATATATACAATTACGGTTTTTCGACTCATCTTCCGCCGACATGCCAAATGACACAAATGTGGCAAACAAAAACACAAATGTTTGCCACATTTGTGTCATTTGGAATGTTTGTGTATATTCATATACAACTCATATGTATATGAATATTTGCATATATATATATATATATATATATATATATATATATATATATATATATATATATATATATATATATATATATATATATATATATATATATAGTATTACATAATAGTATAGTTTTATATATTAATATAATTCGTACATAAGTTTTTGAAAAACCCATTGGTACGAACCTGCCCCCTGGGGATCGAACACGGGTCTCGTGACTCGAATTTCCGACCACCGAACCACTCGGCTATGGTGACTTACTTATGAATATAAAATAAATAAATGGGTTAGACAAAGGTCAAGACAATTAAGTCCTTTCGAGTCAAAAACCTTTCACCTTTCACCAAAGCCTATTCGGAACAATGTGACAGGTGGAGAGCGTATCGCCCTCTTAGTGCCTAAGCTAATACTACTATATACTTATATTGTTACATACATGAATATTCGTATATACATATATACATCTATGACACGAGTACAAAAATTCATATAAATTACACAAATGTTTGCCTCTAGCGGGATTCAAACCCGTAATCCGTAGCTGCGAAGGAACATATCCTGTTCAAATAAGTCAACGTTGAAGTCCCCCTTAACCTAAATAGCACTTAGCAAATCAATAAGAGAGTCAATATTTGCGAATTCTAATCGCGAATGTAGTATACTAACAGAGAATTCCCTAACCCAAGTTATACATTTATTTCTAATACATTTCACTTTTGTTGTTTGTAAAAGAAAATTGTTCATGGGTGTGATCTCTTCGTTTGTAGTTTCTTTCGACGATTTCATTTCCGTCGGAGGAACTTAGTTTTTAAACGATAGTAAAAATAGCGACTTTTTAAAATGTTCCCATGTCGAAATATAAAAATTATAATTTGTATTGGCTTCCTAAGGCTCTGAATTTTTGAACTCTTTCTCATGATCATCGCAGCCATTTCCTAATACCCACGAGAAGAGATTGTCGGAATTACATCTCACGCCCATGCAGCTAGTATATTTAATAGTTTTCTGTATGTGAAGTATTACGGTACAATTTTGTCCTGCCAGTATAAGGCATCTGCCGTATGGCAGCGGCTTAAAAAATCTGCCATCCCGTCAAATCCCATGGGTGTCGTAAAAGTCGACGAAGAGACCTCAAAATATCAGTAGATTGGCAACAGCATCTTCCTGCATACCATCATAAAGACACAAAACTGCCAACACGCTCGCCAAGCGTGGCAACTACGGCAAAACCCTCTATGAATAAATATAAAATATTTTAATATAGTTTTAGGGGAGGCCTATGTTCAGCAGAAGACTCTCGATAGGCTGTAAAGAAAAAAAAGAAGTATAAGGCATTCTGCTACGTAAGAATTAATTCTCTTCTGCTCTAGTAACCTCTAATAGCGGATGATAATTGCTGTCAAATATTTATGGCAGATGAGGTGATGCTTGAATAAACTACGTGATTGATTAATCATGACCTGAAGACAGTCTCCTTGACAAATGGTGTATAACCTTACTATAACCTAACCTGATCGCAGGAAATTCGATAGGGTGATGTTGTTTCATTTCCCGAATTTTTGAAAATGCTGTTATTAAGACATGCGAAGGTTTGTGCAATGTAGAATAATAGACAATAAACATAAAATTGAGTAAACATCATTATTTTATCCATACAGTGGTGTGTGCGTTATTTTCAAAATCCAATGTGCATAATATGACACGTTAGTAAATATAGCCAATTTAAGATCACAATCTCTGGGTTTCATAGCAAGAATACCAACTAACTTATCACCATGATAAATCGGACCAAACTCATGTATAAAGCAGTCCTCATAATCCGACAAATCAATGCAAATCAAACTATCATCCATTTCGACACCATAGCTTTCAAAACATTTGTGAGGGTCAGCGATTCTTACATCAAATTTGTCAAAATTATTCGTCAAGTAAACCTGTCTTCCCATTGTCGATACCGTTTTCCAAATCGTCGCTTCAAGGTCTTTAACTTCGTAATTGTCAGTGACAGATGATTTGGAGGTGTAAGGGTGTCCATTTAGGTTTAATTTCGCAAGAGCAATATCATTATTTGGTGAATGTATGCTTCCGTTGTACTTATCATTAATCCTCCAAAAAAGAATGGGATATGTATGTGTATAGTTCTTAACATAATTGTGCAGAAGAAGGACCCTGTGAGTCGATCCTGGCTTTCTACAATGAGCTGATGTCACGATCCATTTGACAAGGATGACACTTCCGAAGCAGGCAAAGGACCACGAATTGGATGAATTTCTCGTAATAGCAGCAACGTAAGGGAACCTTTCTGCGATAGGCAGTGTAGAGTTGTCGTTTAAAGCGAAAACGCCTACGGATCTCGCAACTTCGTAGACTCCTCCGTTACCCGGCATGTACTCCCGTTTTCTGTCCTCTACCGTGATATCCGTGGCGAACTTAACCATTACACAAACAGCCAATATTGCTACAAATATTATTATTGTCAGAATAATACACGCCGCTTTCATTGTAGCGAAGATAATTTGCCAAAAATTAATAATCATCACTTCACGCGGCTTTTGTCAAAATAACCCAATAATCAAAAGTGGTCAAAGAGAATATACCTAGAACGCAGTGGTTATATGTCCTCTTTGTATATAACCACTACAAAGAATTAATCATAAATATAGGTTATGATAGATAAATATTATTAGTTATTTAAATATAAAACTAAGTGTTATAAAATAATAGAAATGCAAATATCATTACAAAATATTCCTGGTAATTACTCCAACTAAACTTCATTAAAGTCACGATAGCGGAGTGGTTGGGTGGTCGGAATTTCGAGTCGAGAGACCCGAGTGCGATCCCCAGGAGGCAGACTCGTACCAATGGATTTTTCAAAAACTTATGTACGAATTACATCGTTGGCTTTGACATAAAGACGGCGACGGCCTCACCACCTGTCACGTTGTCCCGATATCTTCGGTGGAAGGTGGGTCGAAGGAACTTAATTGTCTAGACTAGACCTCTGTTCACCCCTGTATTGGGATTTGCGTGAAGATATTTATTTATTTATTATAAACTTCAATGCTTTCCTTGGCACCGTCGTGTTTCACGGTCTTGTTCAAAGAGTACACAATACTGCATTTTAAGCATAAAAAATACGGATGTAATTGAGGTTTTTAAGCGATTTCGTAAAAAAGGACTCGGTTCTCCATTCGGATTTCATTTCTATTTTTTTAATGTTTCTCATGATAGGTACATGAAGTTTCAGATAGCGTTTCGGTCTAATTATATATTATATTATATGTTTTATATATTCTAATAGTCTAATAGTCACGATAGCCGAGTGGTTGGGTGGTCGGTGTGTCGAGCCATGAGACCCGAGTTCGATCCTTAGGTGGCAGGCAGTACCATTGGTACTGTACATAAGTTTTAAAAAACCCATTGGGGTTTTTTAAAACTTATGTACGAATTATATCTTTGGCTTGAACATTAAGTCAATATAATACGGTAACGGGCACATCACCTGTCACGTTGTCCCGAAAATATCTTCGATGGAAGGTGGGTCAAAGGGACTTAATTGTCTGGACTGGACCTCTGTCTACCCCTGTATTGGAAATTGCGTAAAGATATTTCTTTTTATTTATTTATTTTTATTTGCATATTTTATTAACACATAGTAACTTTTATGTGATTAAAATAAAGAGAAAAGTTAAAATTTGACAACTGACACGGGCGTAATTTACGTCATTCACGGACGGATATCAATTGAAATTTTAACTTTTCTCTTTATTTTAATCACATAAAGGTTCAGCACAAATATGCTTCAAAAATCAATAAAATTGCATAATAAACATAGTAACTTACTCAGTACTTGCAGTAAAGCAAATTTCAACATTGTTGTACGCCCACACATAGTACATGCACGTATAATATAATAGATTCTACAAAGCCCCACGTACCATTCCTTTCATACACAATCCATCATACCTCTTCTCTAAATGAATAACATAAATCAAAACCAAACTTCTACATCGCTTAATTATCAAATAGAATTTTCAACTCCCGAGTCAAACTTTCCATTTAAGCTAAGCCAAAAAAACACTGTTCCTTAATGCTTAGCAGAGTGGATTAATCAAATAAAGTGGTCCGACGCCCTTTCCATCCACTATGACGTATTTTGCGCAGACATGTCATAACATGGTGTATAAACTGCCCCTCATACTTTCGTCAGTGGTAGATAGTAATCCTAAGGAATGAAACAAATAGCGACTGCCGCTCGGATTTGAAGTTGACTTAATATATCAAGGCATTAGGCTCTTATTAAATCCAAACAACAGGGACAACACAAAAAGTACAACAGCAAGAATGTCGATTAACATTTACTGCGTCGTTTTAATCTAGATGCAATAATCACTAAATTACTAATCAATAATTTACGTAAATACTACACATTTTTAAATAGAACGATTTTCGGATTTTATCGCGTTTTTAATTAGTTTATATGCTATAGCATCCGTGTCAGTCCCCCGTGACCACGGATGCTGTAAAGCATCCGAAACGTCGGGAAATAAAACTAGTTTGTAAAAACTTATCAAAAAGGCGATAAAATCCGAAAATCGTTTTATTTATAGATGAAATATTATGAACATATGAATATACTTTAGACCACAATAAAAGAAAAAACCGCGACAATTGCAGTTTAGACTCGCGCGTCGTGGGTTCTGAACTAAATAGTACAGCTACAGCTACTTCACCAAAATAATAAATATTACCTGATAAAGGCAACGAACATTATTCGGAAAAAAGATAAAAAGGAGTGGAAAACAAACTTAACTTTGCTGTTGCCTTACATCGATTTCAGTCACGGTCAATTTTTTAACTGTAAATGTATGTAATCGCAATTTTTTTTATTTGATAAAAATACAAATAAATTATTTACGGACTGTTTTTTGTGCAGGGGGATCTTCTCACAATTTTTAAACTTTCAATAATAAGTAGAATAAACAATCTTCATAAATTTTAACTTTCTACGTCTAATTCGTAATAAAGAACATTTTATTGTAATAGGTGGTCCAGAATACAGCACAATAATATCTTATTTTTCTTAACTACTTTCTTGAAATATTAAGGTTTAATGTCTACGACTTTCAGACGTAAGGACGAACAGAAATGTCTAAAGTTTGTCATTAGTGGGGACATAAGACAAGTCATCGAAGCTCCCCCGGCCGGAGTGTCCTCGTAAATCATATGAAACAGACAGAATTTTACGAGCATTGTATCTACCCTATCATCAGTTACACAATTTACTGATATTGGGGAAAGATATTGAGAAACTTTGTATTTTAATTCTGGTAAGAAAATCAATTCGATGTGCAGTAGATTTCGTAAGAAATTTATGTGCCATGAAAGATTTTTTATTCGTAATACACTGAATATATTTTGAGGGAGAAGATAGCAAAAATAAATCTAAAGATTCTAAAGGAAGATTGGTAATTCGCTTACTAGTATATATGAACTTACTTCGAAGTGGTTCGTTTCATCTACTGACGGACTATAATTTAAGTTTGGTTTCGTTCGTAATAAACTTGAGAACCTACATTAACTAAATTTATTAAACTTAATACATACATACATTTATTCACGCCTCTTTCCCGTAGGGGTAGGCAGGGACCACTTTTTTCCACTTGCTACGATCCTTACATACTTGTTTCGCTTCGTCCACTTTCATTATTCCTGAAAAACTTTATAAGAAGAGTTATTATAATATAAATGAATAAATTAATAACAGTAACCCCTGGGAATGAGGCGATTTGCTCCCAAGCTATTTCTAGAAAATATCACATCATATTTTGTACAATATTAAAAAAAAGATTTATCAAAAAAGGACCTATGGGATTACTTTCGCCTGCTTCTTCTTCGTTAGGAGAACTTCATTACGAAATGGTGGTAAACGAATGTACATTCTTATTTCGGTGAATAAATAATTTGTTTTGATTTGACAAATATCTTCACAATACAATATTTATTAATTCACAATATATACATCATCACTAGATGGATGCAGGTGGCTGGGGACCGTTCGTTGTGGAAAGCTTTGGGGGAGGCCTATGTTCAGCAGTGGATTGATAGGCTGTAAAGAAGAAGAAGAAGAAGATATCATCACTGTCATCCTCCTAACGGTCTGTAAGAGCTCACTGCAGGACAAAGTCCTCCCCCATGCGAAAGGATTTGCCATAATCGTCACGTCTGGCTGCGGATTGGCGACTTTTTTTTTGCATCGTGTGAATTTTGTATATTACGTATTTTATAGTATATTACGAGATGGTTATAAATATCGTTGGTCCGCAAAAAACTTGATAATGAAGAAGAAAACTCTCAATTTTGATGAACGCCTAGAGGACGCCAAGTGCTTCTTGCAACTGAAATATTATTTTCTATAGATTTTCAATATCTGATATTTTTTTCTATTTAGACTAAAAATGGATAGCTGTAGCCTTTGGGTGTAAATAAATAGATGTTTACTAATACCCAATTGAAAGTAATAAAAGAATGTGGAAAAGTAATCAATGCAGTAAATTATAAATTTTATATTTTTTCAAGAAAACAAAAAGACTTTGAGAGAACTATTAAAAAAAGGTTGTAATTTTTAAGACAAGGTTTTAATAAACCTTGTCTTAATAACTTTGTCTTTAAAAGTTATTAACAATAAGAGTAGCAAACTAAAAGTGTTCACTTTCCCTCTAATTTGAAATTTTTCCTTATATTCTTCTCAATACCA
This sequence comes from Sericinus montela, assembly GCA_029286605.1. Lineage (NCBI taxonomy): Eukaryota > Metazoa > Arthropoda > Insecta > Lepidoptera > Papilionidae > Sericinus > Sericinus montela. The sequence continues at coordinate 255,267 of JAGSMR010000045.1, forward strand.
GTATAGTTAAAAAACAAAATGAAGCGCAACTAAAGGAACAGTCGAAATATGAAAATAAGCAGAACCATATTGTTTAAAATAAGTTTAAAATGATGACTTGTGGCATACATGAGATGTCCGATAATTTGAAAATAAATTTCGTCATGTTTGTATGCATACTGTGGTTGAAAAGAATTTGATTTGATGTCATATTTTGATGAAAAAATTCAAACCAAAGACATTTTCACCAAAGACATTTTTGGGACAGCGTGACAGGTGGTGAGCCTATCGCTGCCTTTATGTCCAAGCTAACGATTTAAATCGTATGTAAGTATTGCTAAACCCAGAAACCTTGAAGATTGAACTCAGGTCTCTTAACTCAAATTGCGATCACCCAACCACTCGGAAATCGTGACTTAATTTCTCGTTTAATAATACCATGTACCATAACCTGGAACAGTTCTTTCATCAAGACTCAGCATCGGGACGTAAACACTGCTTCTCATAAACGTAAGTGAAAAGAAACCGCATATGTCTTCAAAAGCTGAAGACTGGCCGTCGTCTAATCCCTATTTGAATTCACTTGATAACGAGTTATTTCTGGAAAATACGGTATGCTTTTAATGCTACGATGATTGTATAACAATCATTGTTTGTTTAACATAATGTTTTTAAACCATATACAAGATTGGTAGTAGCGAATTTTTACTCGGAGAAAGTGCGTTTTTCAATATGAAACTAATAGGTAATATAAAAAGAAACTTTTCCGCGTAACTATAATATTTAGGTTACGTAAAGGCATGGAGAGAAGTTTAATAAATCTTTTACGAACTTACTCCGCTGCTTCGGTAATCTTACAAAGATATAATAATATTCTCAATAGAAAATAAGATTTTCCTATTTCTTTAATTGAACCCTCGAAACATGCAATTTGCAATAAAACAATCTCATACCATGTGCAAAAACCATAACAGTTTCTCAGTCATTAATTGTTATACTTAATCCCGCTTTACCCTCTTACTTTAATTATTTTACAGCAATAATGGTCGAAACAAAAGTTCGCGCCGTTTTATAGCACTAAAATAAAAGGGATCTTTTTTTGAAGGAGTGCATTGGGACGTCAATGAGTAATGTTCATTTTAACGTACCATAATAATTATACCATATATACGTACCATATTTTTATTTGTATTAAATTTTTTTTCTTGTCATAAATTTTATCAACTTCACCAACTCCATTTCATTTATGCTTCACCTGAAGTTTGGATTGTAGAGAATGATTCAGGCATTAAGCCCGTCTATACAATCACACATGTATGATTAATAAATAAAAAATGCGCACCCCAGTGTCAGCTCCTTCCATTTGACCGTATCCAACGAAGAGCGGCTCGTATCGTCGACGACCATGTTCTATCTGATCGGCCAAATCCCCTGGCCTTGCGAAGAGATGTTGCATATCTTTGAATTATTTACAAGATGTACTATGGGGAGTGCTCCGAGGAATTGTTCCGATTAATCCCAGCTGCTGAATTTCACCATGGTACCTTACGGCATAGTCAAAAATTCCTTCATCACCATCTTGATGATGATTCCACCACAGTGCGTTTTTCGCGGAATTTTCTGCCACACATTTGCACTTTATGGAATGTGCTGCCGTCAGCGGTTTTTCGGGACCTATGTCACTTAGGGACCTTCAAGAAAAGAGACTATACCTTTCTCAAAGGCCGGCAACGCATCTGCTATTCCTCCTGTATTGCAGGTGTTTATGGGCGGAGGTAATCACTTACCATCACGTGAGCCACCTGCTCGTTTTCCTCCCTATTCTATTTAAAAAAAAAACAATGAATATTCTGCTGAAAATGAAACTCTACCTAGCTATTTGCGTCAATTTTGTTCGTTTTGACTTTAGAATTCTCACTTTATACTATGTTGGTTGCAATACGTTGCCGTATGGCATTTCTTTCGGATGGTTTTGTATAGTATGTAAAGTGGAATAAGTATTCTAAAAGGAGATCAGATCAATGTTGGACAGCAGCGTTTAGAGTACGAGTTATCTCATACCGCTTTCGCCAAACCGCTGGTCAAGTGTGGTGATTATGGCCAATCCATCATTTGTATGTATTTTTTAGATTATGTTGTTATTATTGTATTTTTTCTACCTTTATCCAGTTTCCCATACAGGGGAAAGCTTATTTGGTAAATATTAAACCTATCGCCGTTTAAGTGTCCAAGCTAACGGTGCAGTACGGTACCGGTAACGTTACATACATATATATTTACATAGATAAATATTCAAACATACTCATAAACATTCACGATTCGTGTACAAACATTCATATCATCACACAAATGTATGCACCTAGCGGGATTCGAACCCACAACCCTTAGCTTCAGAGGCAGGGTCACTGCCGATTCGTCTATCGTATCGTTATTGTATTGGTATTCAAATTATTGATTTATGGGTGTTTGTATATCGTTATATTTATGTATCTGACATTGCATCGATCTGACTCATCTCAATTTTATAGCTACGCGTTGTCTTTGTAAGTTGTTTCCAATCGTAATTTAACTTTAAAATACTATCATGCAAGAAATGTGTTTAATTTCAAGATGAAAGTATAGCTCTTAGTATTAAGGTTTTACATAATGATTTCTTGCATGTACGCGAATACTAAACATCGAAAATAAAACTATTTTAGAACATACAGAATGGAAGCGAACGGAACTGCTGCACTCTTGCTGCGCGGACTTTGCGAATCTTGCGTGTTTTGCGCTTAAAAGTCGCTCCAAATAACCGCAGTTACTGCACGTGCAGGGTGTGCGTGCTACGACCATTTTGCGGGTCTTGCGTATGTTGCGCTAAAAACCGCAATTACTGCACGCGTGTAGCCCGAGAGCAGCGCACGAACATCGCACGAGTATCACGCGACCGGGTTGCGAGTGCTACATTGCCAGATTTGGACACCCTTATACCTACTTAATCTTTCTAAACACTTCTTATCTGGAGAACCAACTAAAATTAACATATGGAATTGGACTGGTATTTTTTTGTCGAACTGATGAATTATTTAAATATATTTTAAATATAATTTAAACACAATAAAACATAGTTAGAATAACTTTTTCTTTGAGACTGGATTAACGACATTCTGTGCTAACGACATTCTGTTTTATACAATAAAAATTTGAGTGAAAGATACGTATATCTTTAAAAAATGTGTATCCCTATTGGAGTAAAATTTTTTGTTCCTTAGCATTGACTTTTTTAAGTAGAATTTTATTATATAACACCAGAATTTTATTATATTTTACCGTTTATTTATAAAACATTATCTAAGATCTCTTTTGTAAAAAGTGGGGTTGTATATCTTTCTCCTTTTTCATATTTATTTGCAACGTCAGCACTTAGTTAAAACAATATTCAACGATTTACAGTGCGGGCGGCGTGCCAATGTGGCGTTGTGGTGGTGACAATTAAAATGTTGTTAATGGTTAAAATAACAAATGTTATGAGTCCCCGAGGGGTGTTTGATGGGGTGAAAGTCCGAGGGCGACGGAGAAGTGTAGAATTGCGGAGGTCCAATTTAATTTGAAGCCAAACTAATTGTAAGCGTTTTTAAGAAAGAGACAAAACGCGCCATTATATTTTTTATTGTGATGAATGTAATTGATAGCGCGTTAATAATAGGACTTTTTTACCAAATATCTTTAGGATAAGTAAGTGTAAAGGATGTTAAACTACGGTTAGTTCTACTATGTTCCTTGTCTGGCATTCTTGTTACTTCTAGCATAAAAACTACGCAATGTAAGAGAAAATAAATGGCAAATAAAAAAAATTACACTCACATAACAATACATTTGTTTCTTTGAATACATATGGCCGTTCTGATATCTATGTCAAGTATATCGCTTTTATTAAATCTATACAAACAAAAGTAATTATGTATGTATAAAAATATATACTGGAACAATGAACCTAAGACAAAAATAAATCTTAAAAAATATAATACAATAACTAAAATATATTATTAAAAGGAATCACTTTAGGCAAAGTTTTATTTTAATTTTATTTCATCTGATTCACCAACAATTATTTACACTAATGACTAATATAAAGATATTACAATTCTAGAATGACTAAGTGTAATGATTACTTAAAGATGCAAAAATAATGTATACAAAAAAGGTAAACAACAGGGGGGAATAAGTTCTGAAAATACTTGCAGCATTCCCCCTTTGAATAACTAGACTAATTTGCAGCTACCTCGAACAAAGAAGTCTTTGTCCAAGGTAGCTGTCAGCTCTTAGGTCTCCTGTAAAGTCGACTTTTTGCTATTTCCTTAAAAAGGTCTTATAGCGCTAGGAACCCACAGATCAAGGGTCTCGACACAAAAAAGGACAAAATCATATTCAGAGCCTAGACCCCTATATTTGCATGCATTAGGTTTTAAGCCGCTTCACAAGCCGCACCAGCTCTGTTGTTGGTTCCATGTAGATGGGAAGGGCCAGCGTGTCTGAACAGGTTGCATCCCACACAAGAATTCGGCCCATCTTCCATAGAATCAAACTCATACCGTCCGGTCTTTTTTCATCATCTGCTATCAAAGTAGAATTTGGAATGATACGCAGAGAAAGTAAAACATATCCCTCTATCCCATTATGGATTAATTAATTTTGTACCTTTTAGTGTATTTAAAAATGACGGATTTATCATATTTTAGTCACGTGTGGTTGGGTGGTCGGAGTTTCGAGTTAAGAGACTTGAGTTCGATCCCCAGGTGGCAGGCTCGTACCAATGGGTTTTTCAAAAAGCTTATGTACGAATTATATCGTTTGCTTCGATATAAAGATGGCGACGGGCTCACCACCTGTCACGTTGTCCCGAAAATATCTTCGATGGAAGGTGGGTCGAAAGGACTTAATTGTCTAGACTAGACCTCTGTCTACCCCTGTATTGGGAATTGAGTGAAGATATGTATTTAATTATAAATCCAAATGGAACCAGCATCTGGCAGCGAGCAGGGGTAAGTATTAATGTGTTCCAGCTATGGCCATTTTTACGCCAGAAAAATAGAAATTCTCAGACGGAATATTAGTGGACTTTGTTAGAAATTTAACAAAAGGCCTAACGGCGAGTCGTTTATTAATAGGTCAGTTTGTTAATAAAGAAAAAGGCACGATAGCACAAGAAGTGGAAGAAAGGGTTGTGAACGGAATTCGAGCCAAGAGGCTCGAGTTCGATGCACAGTAGTTAGGCTAGTATGTTTTTCATATGATTTATATCATGAACATAGAGACGGCGACAGTTCATCGCCTTTCACATCATTCCAAGCTTCTGTGATATGTGGCTCGAAAGGATTAAACTGTCTGGACCTCTGGCTACCGCTGTATTACGAGATGTGTGAAGATAATAAAAAAAATCAACCGGAATGTAAATAGACTTGGTTGTAATTTTATCAAATGGTTACGGCGATACGGCTTATCGTTTATTTATATTTCACGGGACAAATATTTTAATGTTTCTATGAAAATTAAAAGCCAGGCACTTGAGTGACAAGCAATATAATACAAAGAAGATAGTTTTTTTTTTAACATTTTCAGCAGTTTGCTCTTTTTGCAACAATAATCCAACCCTGAGTAAGCTTTTCGCGCGATGACTATAAGAAATATGTATCAATCACTATCTAACAAAGGGGGCTTCTGACTTGCATATCTGTCGCGAAGTGGATTGCCAACTTTCCAAATAAATATTAATAATATCGAGTAAACAATAAAAGTTTACGAGCCGACGTTCGTACAGTGCACAATGGCCCGTTTCGTCGAACAAATTGATGCGTTCGGCATGACCACATAGTTCGTTTCAGACAGGATGTATGATATTTTCTTTTCAATTGTTACTTTTTGTTTTTAATAAGAACTACTATTAGTAATGCTACTTGCTTGCTAGGTTACAGTTATTTATAATAAGATTCGCGTTATTTAGAGCAATTCTCTCAACGAATGACGGGTACTAGCCCTGCGACGACATATATCACATTCTGAACCCTTAAGCGTTAGACTACAGTACACAACTACTATTTACTTTTAAATTGAAAACTTTGCGAGCACCGTTATAATTGAAAACTGAATGAAAGGAAAACGCAACACAAAAAAGAGATAAAAGAAAATAAGCCGAAAATGGGATTTTTTGTTTTTTTTTGGATTTTCGTTTCGTCTAGATTAGATTTGACTAAAGTCCATCTGTTTCTGAGAAGTACGACAACATTCTGCGAAAAGCGAAGCGAAAGCTGCCATGTGGCTCTTCCACATGTACTCGTAAGTATGCATTCTGATTTAGGTTACGCATTAAAGAGTTTCTATAAAATCAAATTATTTTTTATAATCTTTTAAACATCATGGTGTATAAAACACAGTGTCGACATACTGTCGGTAAAATTTCTGTATATCTTTAGTGGGAATAGTGCTAACATAAATTATCTAACACTTCACACCTACAGGAAAGCGACTAGTGTAGGCTATAAAGGCCTAGAATGGTTACCAACTCAAAGAAAAAGCTTATAGATGCAATGTCGCCGCAGAATAAGATGGGTTTCCTGAATGCTAATTTCTATACTGTCTCTATAAAATGATAAAAAATATCCATAGAATCATTGATTATTATTTTTGAAAGCTTACATTTTTGATTATACACGTAAGGCATAAATTAATAGTCTGTAATAAAACTAAATAAAAATGTTAGGTTATAGTAGAAAATTTTAACTATAAAAAGAAATGTTTAAAATGAGTATATTTAAAAGTTTGTACAATTGCATATCTTAAATAGAATGTCCTATAATTTTTTATAAGGAGTTGTTACACTGTAACGACATCTTTTTCCTGTTCTTAGGGCGGATCCGGAATGACGTCATGACGGAAACGACGTGCCGGAAGCGCACGATCTGTCGCGGGAGGCTTTTTCGAAGTTGCATTTTCACTGTTTTGTTTATTACAAAAAAGATAGGTATTGAAAACAAAAACAAAAATAATCATTTAAAGTATACGAATACATTTTATTTTACAAAATATGTACGTATTTTACGTAAGGTACTTTCGGTATGGTATGCTCATTGGAAGGAGTCACTGGGTGTTGGAATATTATTATAATAATTTATTTTCATACATACATAAAGGCCTGTTAAAGTACACTGAAGGACATAGGCTATCTCCCAAGGGGAGGATTTGCCATAATCACCACGCATGGCATTCTTCTTACACCATTTCACCATTCCACCATTCATTCTTACACCGTTATCACACGGTTACTTATTTATTTCAAGCAATTTCCCATACTGGTAGATAGAGATCTAGACAATGACGTCCTTAAAACCCATTTTTCACCGAAGCTTATTTGGGATAACATGAGCCTATCGCCGTCTCAGTGTCTATGCTTACATAACAATTTATATACACATATAAACATTATGTAATTCGGCAAATCAGCTTTCCCAAATATATGTTTATCGGTCGCGGGTTCAAACTATGTAGTAATTTTTTGAAATCTCGTATACGTATATGATCGATTCGAAATGATTGTTCGGGTATTTTTCAGTTTGTCTCTGACAACACCCACGGTAATAAATGGGATCCCATATTCTTACACCATTATCACATACCTATATGTTATATAATAAATAATTACAAGATCTTTTAACCAATATGTATATATTGTACTAGTAAATAAGCAGACTGTCAAGTATTGAATATTACTCGAAGAGGTAACTAATACAACTCGCCAATTTGTGTTAGTTCTGAAGATTTTATGAGGTGCAATAGCCAATCACCAACATGTAAATATATACATATAAATCATAAAAGAACACGCATGGGCTGCCTCAAACTGGGGAAAAGGGCTAAACATTTCACTCTTTTTCAATACAATCCGATGTCTAGTTCACTCTGTCCGCCACTTCTTCTCAAGTAGAAAACCTAGAAATGAGCGATGTTTTCCCATCTGCCCGCCTACTTTCACTTCAGTGACGCCTTGTGTGCTTGGTTTCCTACGCAATACCAGTAGTTGAGCGCAGCGTGGAATTACGATTGCGACAGTTTATTACACATTTCATTTTTCATTTACCGACTGAGCGTAAAGTGCTGACAAGCGAACACAGTCGTTGCCAAAAATCTGAATAACATAGAACGCGACGTGTAAGCACGTATGTATGTAAATGTGAGGAGCGTTCAATGAGGCGTGCTCACTCGCGCACCCCTCGCCCGCGCCCTTTAATCATTGGGGAGGAAAGTGGCGCTGTATGATTTATTTTTAGTGCTATAGTTAAATCGTTTGTTTCTGTATCAGATCGGCGTCGTATTTGTTAATTATCTTGAGACTAAATAAGCTGTTTGCTTTTTGAATGTCTTTTATAAATAAGTCATTACATATATACATTTATTTGCTACTAGCTTCTACTGGCAGCTTCGTTCGCATTACTCGAAAATAGTTATAATCGTTATCGTTACAAAGTTAATAAAATTTTAATATAATTGTATGTAATCTATTTTTCTAATAAATAACCCAATGGCAGCGTACATCCTATGGTCACTTTTATTGACAAAGTATTAATTTTTTTTATCGATATTCAAGACACAGCAACTTTATATAAAGAACTACATAATCAATACATATTAAATAAAATTGGAGTGGCTGTTTGTAATATTTGAAATAATCATTTTATACAACATGTGTATGAATATATATATGGTACATACACCAAAATAACATTGTTTACATTTTTTGTCTGTCTAGCTGTCTGTCCGTCAGTCTGTTTGTTTCGGCTAATCTCTGAAACGGCTGGACCGATTTTGCCGGGACTTTCATTAGCAGATAGCTGATATTATAGGAGGAGTAACTTAGGCTACTTTTAATTTAGAAAAGTAATAAGGGGTCCGATAGCCGAATGGTTGGGTGGTCGGAATTTCGAGTCAAGGGACCCGAGTTCGATCCCCAGGTGGCTGGCACGTACCAATGGGTTTTTCAAAAACTTGTGTACGAATTATATCGTTGGCTTGGACATAAAGACGGCAACGGGCTCACCACCTGTCACGTTGTCCCGAACATATCTTCGGTGGAAGGTGGGTCTAAGGGACTTAATTGTAATTGTCTACCCCTGTATTGGAAATTGCGTGAAGATATTTATTTATTTATTAATAAGGGGTCCGCGTTGTGTTAAACCGCGGGCAAAGCCGCGGGGTACAGCTAGTTTTGTAATAAATTGATAGGTACAGATCAGTAATTGCCATTATTCTGAAGAGGCAATGGTGACTGTTGAGGAGTGATGGGAGAAGAGACTATATTGACGTAAAGGTTATCGTAAGACAAAATATTGATAATTTATCCGTGCATTGTTTCCTCGGGTTATCTATTCGGGTGTAAATAAAGACTAAGTAAATAAATAAATCGCTAAAATCTCGAAATAATTATAAATAATAACGGTAAAGCGATTTCTACCTTTTGACAAAGGAATGATGAAGCAAGCAATAAATTTATCACACATAGCATTCAAATATATTGTAATTTCTTCGCTCGCTGTTTGACAATTGTACTAAGTACCAGACGCTGCCCGTCACCCGTTTCCTTAATTTTGGTCTGGTGTGCTTCGAGATGTTATCTCGCCGTGTAACAGAATTCCTCTTAATTATATCAATGATATGTGTCACATAATGTGGTTATTGACTTCATCCGTATGACGTACCTCTACAAGGGTTGACTTTTCAAAAATCCTTTGTTAGCGGATACCTACTACCTCAGATGAATCTACCTGCTAAATTTAAACTTATGTATACTTTTTTGTTATTAAATTAAAGAGCAAAAATGTTTAAAATTTTAACTGACACGGGCGGGATTCGAACCCGCGACCTTTGCTGTACCGTGGCAACGCTCTTACCTCTTAGCCACCGTGTCTTACACGAATTGAACGTATACTAAGAGTTTACGTATATTTTCTGGGATTCCTCCATTAATCGGTGAGGCATATTTCACTTTTAATTTATTATTATGTTTTAAATCTATATTTTAGTTCTATGTTGTTCTCTAAACATTTGTTCATACATAAATAAATGTAGGACTCTAAAAGTCAACTGCACGCCATAGACCTCTTCCATCACCACGCTTATCAAGCAGATTGGAGATATCAGTACCATACATCTCGCACCTTAGGCGCTACTCTCCATCACAGTTAATTTTAGTTTTCTCCATCTGTTATATTGTTAATTCCGTAGTCAATTATATTTCAAAGACACCCACGGGAAGAAAGCGAGTGATATATTCTAATACCGTAACCACAAAGCAAAAATGCTTGTGGCTGCACTTTGAAAAAAAAAAAAAAGAAAATTGTAAGTAAACATTCCAGTAGTCTACTTTATTACTGTATGTAAAACCATTTCTGGATTTGAAACCTCTTAAATTTCAATCATCTAAAGACCCGACCTAATGCGTCGTTAGGCCAAATGTCCACGCAGCTTCCTTTCGAAGATAACTCAATAAAATAACACATAAATACAAATTACCGCTCCACGCAGACGGCTCGCCATTTAACGAGTTACGCTCGACTGATTCTGGGCGCAGGGATGCTGAGAGATACACTTAGATTTTTACTGCCGATGTCCACCCCACGCAAACTTTAATATATTATTTTTGGACGTATATTTGTTTCTTTAAGGATTTTTCTCCAATAAGGCACTCTATCTACCCTTTATTGGACGACAGTGATTGACTAGCTTTCTTTAAGTAGTTTTTGAGGTAACTTTGTTATAAAAATATGAATGTCAAATTTTAACTGAAGCTAAAATATTTAAAATAATGCGATTATTTAGGGATTTTGTCCAGTTTTATTTGTTTTCAATTTTTCAGCTTTTCAAATGCTTTACAGCACCCGTCGGGGTACGTAAGTCAGGGTGGAGGAAATGCGTAAATAATCGTTTTATTTCAAATGTGTAGTATTTGCGTGAATGCAAGACATCATTAGACTTCAAGAAATATCTTCATTTCTTTATGATTTAAGTACTGACTGTTTAACTTCATGCGTTTTGAAGCATCGCAAACATCGGAAATATTTTAAATATAAAGTGCCTTTTAAATTAAAGAGAGAGAGAGGGAGAGGGAGAGAGTGAGAGAAAGAGAGAGATATAGTAAACAAAGTGTATTTTCTGTAAAATATATGTATTATATCTTCCCTCGGATTGCGAAATGCCTGCAGATATAAAAAAAATAAGTCAGAAGTCAGTCATATGTTTTTGATAAATACAAACTTTGAAGACAGCCGCGGTAGCAACTACTATTGGGTCATAGTCGTTCTTTATTCATTGTAAAGTGTTAGGTGTTTGTGTTAATAGTCGTTTTTATCTATTTGTGTATGTTTTTGCTTTTCACAACAGCGCAACAAAAGTTGTCGCGCAATGAATGATAGCATTGTCCATACAAAGGTAAAATAATTATTTTGTTGCACTATAAAACTGATCTAGATTATTTAGATTTCACACATAAAATAATACATCAATATTGGAGAATTAAGATTAATTCAAAATTGCCGCCTCTTATAAACTGTATAAATAGAAAAATTTCATTTTGATTTGATTCCAATAATACCTTTATTATTATATTTATTTAAAGAAAAGCTTAATTTTCTCATTGCGAATAGACCCGCGATAAGATCGGATTTCGTTATCTGTTTGGAAGTGCAATAAAACTTAACTAGCTCTATCTAATTAACTCGATAGTATCGGATAGCGTTGTGGTCAGCGCCGTAGGGAGCTTCGACCCCTGGACAGCAGCGCGCGAAAACAAAAATGCAAACTAATCAATGTTACAATAACGAAACTAAAATAAAAATCAAAACTTTTTCTTCAAAAGTCACGATAGCCCAGTGGTTCGGTGATTGGAATTCGAGTCGAGAGATCGATCCCCAGACAGTAGACTCGTACCAATGATTTTATTAAAACTCATGTACACTTAACATGTCATGTACACAAATGTCACGTACCAAAAAAATTTCTTCGGTGAAAGGTGGGTTCACAGGACTTTATTGTCTGGATCTCTGTCTTCCATGGTATTAGTAATAGCGTGAAGATAAAACTTTTTCTAGCTAGCTTCTTTTTACATTACCGTGTTACACATTTTCTTTCTGTTTCGGGCTTGTAATCTGTTGCCAGTCTGATATTTTTAGAGATGGTTATCCCGCCATTTATCGGTTGCCATGACGATGTTCAAGTCCCTTAGTCGCCTCTTACGACACCTACGGGAAGAAAGGAGTAGCAATATTCTTACACCGTTACCACACGGTACCTAAGTTAGTTTGATACTGAGCGAGCATGGGTATATCCATATCTGGGTATATCCATAATCTTTGAAGAGCGACGACGCAGATGCAAAAGATGTCTCTCCTTCATGCCGGTATCCTAAGAGACTAGTGGTCCTATTCCAGTTGAGCTGACACGCTCTTTTATATTTTCACGCATTTTCCCAATACTAAGGTAGACGGAGGTCCAGACAATTTTTCGACTCGCCTTTCATCAAAAATTATCGGGGATAAATATTCATATGCACATATAAAGACTCATAACTCTTCATAAGAATGTTTGTCCCCAGCGGGATTCAACATGCAACCATTTAGCTTTGAAGGCAAGGTACCAGCTACGCTGCTATCGAGGCCTCACATTTATTTGCTCTTCAAATTTATAGAATTAACTTGAAGAACTTGAAGAAAAAGCTTCCATTTCCAATAAAAATATTTCGTTGTATTGATAATTCCTTCCAATAAAATAGGTTCATAATATTACAAATTCATTCGCCTTATTCAGCGCAAATCATAAATATGTATAAGCCTATTTCCAACCCTGCAACACCTAGGTACATTTCCACGAACGTAGGTGAGGGGTGTTTCTCGCCACAAAACCCGACCAATCGTAGAGTGACGCAAACAGGTGGGCGCGAGGCGGCCATTTTGTTTTTCATGAGTATTGAAAATATCCGCTGAATGTAGATATTTTTAGAAAACCTGTTCGAAGTTTCCAGAAGCTTCTAATAAGTATTGATTAAACTACCATTAAGACTATACTATTATCATATACCTATAACACGGCTTGTTTTGCTTTGCGAACTCAGCCGACTTTTAATACTGAATTGTGTTATTTATTAAAGATTCTGATTAAAAAAAGGAAAGCTATTTAAAATAACGTATGTTATAGATTTTCTAACGTTTTTTCGTTGATTTTAGAACGTTTTTTGTAGATTTTGTACGGGGTTTTGTTGAGTGAGTAAATTTACAATTTATAAATTTATTCGCATGATAGATTTTATTATATAAAACCTATTAAACAAGAGTAGCAATTGAGATAAACGTTTTTCATTAAAACCTATAAGTCACCTTAAAACTTTTTACGAGATTGTGCGCTCTAGTTATCTTTTGTTACCCAATCCATGTTTTTATATTTCATTTATGGTGACTTACTTAGTATTTGATGTATCTTTAACTGTCTGAGGCGAAAAAATTTTTATTAATCGAGTCACACAAACCACAACAGTGGAAACTGTTTACTTATTTGTTCAGCGAGGGATCTCGGAAATGTATGTAATAAACTTTTTCGGTTTCCTTTCTTTAGAAGTAAGATGTAACTCAAAAAATAAGATATTCTCCGTTGTAAATATTTAACGGGATGAACCCTTAAGAATATATTCACAACTATAACATTATAATTAAATATTATAAATAAAAATTATGAAAATTCGGAAACCGATAAGGGAATTTTACGTAAAAACAAGAAAAAAAATTAAAGAGAAAAGACTGTGGACTATAAAAGTTTGATAAATCGCTATAATTACCAATAAATGGCAGGATAACTATCTCGAGCAATCAAAACTAAAATGAAGCAGACCAATTACAGTCAACAGCATCTTAAATGCAAAGCGTTAATTACAGCGATCACCAATCTTGTCAAACGCAATATGCTGTTATGACAAATCCTCATAACTGGTGAGGCAAATATATTGCAGTGGATGTTACAAGATTTAAATTACAATTTTATTACTTTGGAGAACTTCATGGTAAAAATTGTTTATTTTTATTCATTTTAATAATTTGTTATAAAAGTAAAATTAATATCTTCACGCAATTCCCAACATAGGGGTAGACAGAGGTCTAGTCTAGACCTACCTTTCACCGAAGATATTTTCGGGACAACGTGACAGGCAGTGAGCCCGTCGACGTCTTTATGGCCAAGCCAACGATATTTAATGATTTCTTGTATTTACGCAAATACTACGAGCCTGCTACCTGCGGATTGAGCTCGGGTCTCTTGACTCTAAATTCTGACCACCCAACCACTCGGTTATTGTGACTCAATGTTAACTTTGTAAGCAAGTAATCCGATTTTTTCACATATTAATATATTTCTCTTACACAAAATAATTTAAAAACTATCTTCACAAAGCAAAAAAAATAAAAATAAACAAGTATACTTAAAATCGAACAAAACATGCAACATTATATGATCTCAAAAAAATTGACATTTCCCCTATTCGAAAGACTAATGTAGCAATCTACACATTAGTGACAACCAGTCATTAGTTATAGGCAAGTTTGAACAAGTTCACTCTTAAAATTTGTATTTAAAAGTGAGCCATAAGTAATTGTAAGTTACAAGATCTCTCTACACAAGAGGTCACGGTGTGTTTGAATAACTAAGTGACAGCTTTAAGAAAAACCGGAATAACACACAGAGCTAAAATATTTCCGCGAGGCAATAAAAGATGAGATATGGCCAAGTTGCACCAATCTCCGGAACATACACAAGCAACAAAACGTGCGAACAGAGAAATACTGCGTGAGAGAGGCACTAGTGATGCACTCGGACTAATCGCACATCCGTCATCTATGCCCTGCAAAGAAAAAAAATATCTAATTACGTCCAACGCCTAACTAGCACTACTAGAGATATCTCTCCCGACGACTGGGAAATTGCTACATTTACTACAACTACAAAATTCTATGTGATTAAATTAAACAGAAAAAATGTTTTTAAAATTTCAACTGACACGGCGGGATTCGAACGCTTATTTTAATAACATAAAAGTTCAGCATATGTATGCTTTAAATATTAATAAACTTGCGAACAAAATTCTAGTTGAAATATTTGTAAAACCGTCGCTGTCTTTATGCCAACGATTTAAATCGTACATAAGATTTTGACAAAACCCATTGGTACGATCATACCAACTAAGGATCGAACTCGGGTCTCTAGAATCGAATCCATATCACTCTACCACTGGTCTATCGTGACTTTTATAATTATTATAAATTTAAATAGATTTAAATTTATAATAATTTTCTACTATCTTTCTCACCTATAAAAATTCACCGGTCTCTTGTGTATCGCCACACTTGGCAAACTGATTGGCGATCGATATACCTTGTATTGCTTGTAATGCGCGACACTCGCATACTTTATTTTGGTCCCATATTTTCGAAATAGTTATTACGCCAACTATCAGTAGTAATTGCCGTTATGAAGAATTTTACCTTAGTGTCTTCTAACAACAACCCACTAGTAAACTATTACCGTCTTCATCTGTATGAGACTTGCAAGGGAAATCTGGCTATACCCTCGACGCTGAGCTGCCATGTTGTCGTTACACTCACACTGAGTTGATTTATAACCATTATACCATTTATAACCAATGAGCCCCATGTTAGGGTTATTTTTAGGTGTTATTTTTTTGTGGGATTTGGCAAGTTTTAGTTTATTATTTTATTATTTAGTTTTAGTTGTATATTATCTTAACTTACATTAAGCATCAACTCTAGCTTCGCCATCCGATGACTAGCAAAGTGCCGTCCCTCAGTAGGTCTCTGTCGGTTCCTGCAGGTCCTCTGCGTATACAAGCCGCTGATGTCTATCCTCCGCACGGAGCACCCGCCACTCCATTGACCCCAGATTGATTTCCGGTCGTGTTTGGTGGCGCAGTAATTGTGACTATAAATGAAATAAAATAAATATCTTCACGCAATTCCCAATACAAGGGTAGACAGAGGTCTAGTCTAGACAATTAAGTTCCACCGAAGATATTTTCGGGACAACGTGACAGGTGGTGAGCCTGTCGCCGTCTTTATGTAACTTCAAGCCAACGATATAATTCGTACATAAGTTTTAGAAAAACCTATTGGTACGAGCCTGCCACCTGGGGATCGAACTCGGGTCTCTCGACTCGAAATTCCGACCACCCAACCACTCGGCTATCGTGACTTAATTGTGACTAGTATAAATAAATATATTATTGCCTTACCTTAACACATAGAAAAGGACTTTTGGCCTCTTTCATAATGTGTTTTAAGATAGATGACTAAGATGCTTCTCCACGCCACTGATCAGTTTAATTTTTGGCTGGTTTATCCAGACGATTCGTAGCCATGGCTATTTTTGCCCTTACCCGACGCTTACGACGCCGACGGTAAGAAAAGTAAGTTTTAACTGCATTATGCCAGTAACTTGTTAAGCGTTTCTTAAGCACACAGAGAGTAAAGGTAATAACTACTTAGATAGACAGTACTACATATTCAGATAAAAATGTAGATAACATTTTTTATAGGGGTAGGCAGAGGTCTAGACTACGGTGAAGTCCTTTCGACCCACTTTTCACCGAAGTTTATAAGGGACAACGTGACAAGTAGTGAGCCTATCGCCGTCTTAATATCCAATAATATCCAATAAATACCTATATATTTACATATAAATATGTATAAAAATAAACATCCATGATTGGGGTATAAACATTCATATCCATCACATACATGTTTGCCACATGCGGGATTCGACGCGCAAACTTCGAAGGCAGCGTCACTACCAACTTGGCCATTGGGTCGTCGGTAGGTAAACTACTGACTGAAAAATTAACTACACTTTTTTACTTAACTATGGTGTAAGGATGTGTGATGTTCTCAAACCACAGTTCAACCAAAGGATCGGTTAAGAAGTAAGACTTAAATACAATGGTAATAATAGAGAGCTTTATAACATTTATAACACTTAATATAATACTTATATAACTAATACTTTTTTCAGTTTCTGTTTAAATAACATAATTTGTGGAAAACGGTATAGATTGTACATATACTATAATTGTGTAGATAAGATTTAGTATGTAATTAATATTCATGTATAATTGTTTGTTTTTCTTAATAAATGAAAAAAAAAACAACCCTACTAACTAGTAGTAAGGGAGCTCCCTTGATGGCGAGCAAAAATTCGATGCAATCAGCACACGTGACGAGATGTTAGTAATAGTGATTATTATACCGTTAGAAACATCAAGAACTATGTATGCAACCATGGTAGCGCTGACTTGCCAATTTAAAGCGCTTTAAAATGTTAAAAGAAAGTTGTGTTATATTATGCACACCTGTATGCCTCAAGAAGGATCATTACAGGAGTAAATATAGAAAATCGAGAAGGCAGACATCCAGGGCTCTGACTGTGCAGTATTTTTTAAGTTTTTATATTTTATTTTATTATTATTATATTTTATTTTACCTCAATTGTTCAATTCAAAACAATGAGAAGGATCACAGAAAAAAGTCTGCTAGCATGATGTCTTTGTATAGTCAATTGAGAGAGTTTCAAAAGCGTAAAAAAATGTCTGCTTTGTTGAGCGCACATTTCTGCCTGTTATGAAAACCAAGAAAATCGATTAGGCAGACATCCAGGGCTCTGACTGTGCAGTATTTTTTAAGTTTTTATATTTTATTTTATTATTATTATATTTTATTTTACCTCAAGTGTTCAATTCAAAACAATGAGAAGGATCACAGAAAAAAGTCTGCTAGCATGATGTCTTTGTATAGTCAATTGAGAGAGTTTCAAAAGCGTAAAAAAATGTCTGCTTTGTTGAGCGCACATTTCTGCCTGTTATGAAAACCAAGAAAATCGATTAGGCAGACATCCAGGTCTCTGATATTTCAAAGGAAGACCATTAGTATTTTTAATGTTATTCGAAATAACTAATAGTTTATATATAAGCAATCTATAGACATACTTTATATGATTACTTTATGAATTTCAAAAAATTGCATAACTAAAAATCAGTAAGAAATGTGTCTGCGTAATGTTTTTCATATTCAGAGAGTCATAATTAATCCAATAGGCGCAAATAGACCAGAATGAACAGTGACTTAGAGAAGTCATTTTTAATAAATTTTTACAACTCCGTCTCGTGAGCATGGAGAGCCCTTAATATATGCCTCTTCGATTTTCTTCGTTTTCAGAATGATTATGACCGTTAATGCCAGAGACAGATATGTATATTGATTAAATACCCCCTTTTTTAACAACTTTAATCCGCTGTAACGTAAAACGCAGCGACGTAGCACCTTAATTGACTGTACCAAATCTTTACTGATGTAAACAGCAATGTGATGTGAAACTCGTGCAAAATATGATTTCAGTACATGTATCGAAATGCTCGCCAACTGCCTAGCTTATAGCGTGGTTCACAATGTTAGTGAAATGTTAGGCTAGAATCTGCATCGTTATATTATATCACAATAGAAGCCAACGTCCGTCATTCAAATATTTCCAAATGTATTATTAGTTTTTAACACTTACACATATTCATCGTAGCGGCAATACTTTCTAAACCTGTACTTGAATCTTCTCAGAGATGCGTCGTCCGAGAAAGCATCTTCACACAATGTATTTTGTGGAATCTTTTTGTCTTGTAATCCGCAAACATAACACTGTTGACATTCAAGGTACAAACATGAGAGTTAGCATCAGCGTTCATATACACATTGGTAATGTAGATTGTGTTTAGATTTCCTGTCATTAACGCATTGGCAGACTCCTTGACGATACGACGATGATCTTTGGATGATACGGAACTTTTATTTGGTGAACCATAGTTTAGGTTATATTATTTTAAAAACTTCAACGAGAAATACATTCAAAATAAAACGATTTTCGGATTTTATCGCGTTTTTAATAACGCGATAGAATCTGAAAATCATTTTATTTTGAATGTGTAGTATTCGCGTAAATACGAGCAAGCCATTGTAAAATTATTAATATACTGTAACTTGTGTTACGGAATAAGAAACAAAAAGGTTTAAAAACCAGGCCAGAGAAAATGTAGAAAAACTTGTTTTCGATATTGATCCAACCACGAATTGAACCCGAGACTTCAAAGCTGTCGACACCGTGAAAACGGGTGTGTGCGCCATTGGTTAACGGATGTTGTCGAGGTTAATGTAAATAGTTTTGATGATTACAGTAAATTATTAATAAAAAGTCACGATAGCCGAGTGCTTTGGTGATCGAAATTCTTGTCAAGAGACCCGAGTTCGTCCCCCAAAGCTCTTACCAAATGGTTTTTTTCAAAAAGAAAAAACTTAAGTATGATTTTTATATTCGACTTGGACATAAACGTCGGAGACAGGCTCACCACCTGACACGTCGTCCTAAACCATATAAAATAAAATTTTTACGCAATTCCCAATACAGGGGTAGACAGAGGTCAAGTCTAGACAATTAAGTCCCTTTGACCCACCTTCCACCGAATATATTTTCGGGACAACGTGACAGGTGGTGAGCCTGTCGCCGTCTTTATGTCCAAGCCAACGATGAAATTCGTACATAAGTTTTTGAAAAACTCATTGGTACTGCCACCTGGGGATCGAACTCGGGTCTCTCGACTCGAAATTCCGACCACCCAACAACTCGGCTATCGTGACTTAACCGTATCTTCGGTATAAGGTGGGTCTAAAGGATTTAATTGTCTATACCTCTGTCTACCCCTGCATTGGAAATGGCATGAATATATAATTTTCATTGCGATAACTTTCAACGATATTTATTTATCGTGTGATCTTATATATACCAAAAAAGCGTTTAATGATTCGAAACTTAATTTATCTGCAAAGCTAGATGTAAAAACTATAAATTCATGTTCTCTATCTACTCTTTGATTTGCAAGCGCTTGAAATAAAGATAAACAATTAAATACATAAGCGCAATAAAGCACTTGAAATGAATACAACACTCCAAAAAACTTTGTTCAATACATAAAAATATGAGAGAAAATACCTTTGTAACTAAAGTTCCTGTGTAGTTAGCATCGTAATCATAGTCATGATATTTTGGCGACGTTCCATAATTAGGTGTCCACGAGCATGCTGGCATAGATTTTTTAAGTACAGTTTTCGAATGGTTATGTGTCAGATTCGATTCATGGTCGTAAGTTATATTTGTTATTAAGTTTAAAAGTGTTACAACATCAACACCTTTTTTGTCTTCTTTATTAATTTCTTTTATTGGTGTACGAACAACGCCAGACCAATTTGATTTATTTGTATTTACGACAGGATTTCGTGTCAATTTTATTACTTTTAACGCTCTGATAATGTCATGGGCAATAGACATAATATCCGGATCAAATGTATTATTTATTAAATCTTTAGTTTCCTGTACTTCAATAGTCCTTTCAATAATTTCAGGGTTTTTATTTATTTTAAATATATCTTTATACTCATTATTAGAATTACATTTATTACCACTTACATTAATCGGAATAACTCCAGTGGCTTGTTCTATAGTCGACGATGTTTCGGGATATTTTGAACATTTTGTATTATTTCTCATAGCTGTTTTAACAATCTTTGTACTTGTTTCATAAAAGTCTGATACACTTGCCATATTAGGCGACAAAAGTATGTTAGACAGTATTGAAGAAACTGTCGTTTTATCAGGAAGATTTGAAGTTATTGTAAGTTCATTTGAATCAGACTTTAGAGCCATATCCATCAAGGTAGAATTTTGTTTGTCATGATTATCAGTTTCAGTACTTTTAACTCCATTTGTTGGTAAAATATTGGATAAAAAGTTACCAAAATGATTTTCAGAAATAAAACCAGTTAAATATTTATTTACCGCATCTGAAAAGAGTCATAAATTAAAACAAAAGTACTTAAAAATAATTGCCAACATTTAGCCCGTCCCACTCCAGCCGATATCTAAATAGGCCCTGTTTTATGCCATAAAAAGATTCATAGTGTATTGATAAATTGGGAATTAAAAATTTATGTGGAATTTAAAATCATACGATTCTTAACTCACTGAAGAATTGTTAAACAAAGTTTAATACATTTAACAAGTATGTTCATCAAATTAAAACAATGCTTAAAACAATACTACAAATGGTGCCCATTGAAGCTGCTAGCAGTATTCAACTAAATAAAAATACATTACGATCTTCGAAATATTGTATGGTCGGATATACAATACATAGTACGTTATGCTAAACCTGCAGCACATAATAAAACATCAGAATTCAGAAAACAGAAAAAAAGCAAGACATAAATACTCAAACCTTTTACTAACTCCATTTGCTGTGTGTTAAGGACTTTTAAATCGGAGTTTGAATCCTCATACCTCTTGTCTCTATTAAAGCTGCAGCCTTCTTCATTGTCAATTTTGTCTAAAGAAGTAAGAAGATTATTTGCATAGTATAATGGTGTCACCATCTCTGAGATCACGAGTTCGTAGAATGTAGAAAAACTTTTTGTTCATTTCATCGGTCTAGGCGTTTGTGGTTCGTTCCTTCGTTGTTTCTGATTCCATAACACTTTGGTTTTGCTACTTACTTTAGGATCGGTGCAATGTATGTGTGCCCTATCTATATGTCCATAGTCCTACTAATACTACCTACCTAATACTATTTAGTAATAGGTCTAAAAAAGTAGCTAATCGCCGCTGAGGCGAACAATACATGATGTGGAAAAATAGTATACTCGTATAGTAGTACTATGTGGTATAGTTTCTAACAATTATACATGGTGACTGGATGGCTGTATTTATTATACAAGCGGGCCCGCCGGACATAGTCCTGCCTTGGTATCAATAAAAAATACGTGTCAAAAACTATCCTTTTTTAGCAAGCTACCAGACAAAGTATATTTATATTTCAATTTGTAAAAAACGAAAGAGGTACATAAGGGTCATGACACTTGACGATCTGTTCTCTCTAGCTAACCTGTAAGGAACTGTGCGTAAAGATAAGTATGCATGTGTATAATGTTATACGCATATGCAAATAAGTATATTTACAATATAATAAATACGCTAAACGTCCAGAAGATGTGCGGTTGTGAAAAGACAATCCAGGAAAAACGCCGGTGTTGGAGATTAACCATGTATACCATTTTATCAACAACGATCACTCTGATAAGAGTATTAGACTGTGAAGAAGCTACTAAACACAACACGTTTTATTGTGTCTTATTCACAACACGTTTTATTTAACCTTTAACCTCTTTTTCCCATAAAAAGACAGGTAACAAGAAGCAAAGCTGGCATTTCTGCTACGTAGTAGCAAGCGCAGCGCACAGCAATACAGTGGTAGACAGAACTCTAGTCTAGACAATTAAGTCCCTTAGACCCAACTTCCAGCGAAGATATTTTCGGGACAACGTGACAGGTGGTGAGCCCGTCGCCAACTTTATGTCCAAGCCAACGATATAATTCGTACATAAGTTTTTGAAAACCCATTAGTACGAGCCTGCCACCTGGGGATCGAACTCGATTCTCTTGACTCGAAGTTCCGACCACCCAACCACTCGTCTATCGTGACTTTGACACGATTGAATGTAAGAAAACGGCAGATCTATGGGGAATGTCCATTAAAGTAATTGCTTCAATAATAGATTTAATTGCACCTCATTTGTCCATAATATTTAATAGTGGTGTAGAGTTTGGTGTATTTCCTGATCTTATGAAGTAGAGTAAATTAATACTTTTATTTAAATCTAGTAGTACCACGGGCCCCACTAACGTTAGGCCTATTTCGGTACACTTATTAAAATTTTCCAAAATTTTTTCTAAGCAACTGTTAAGATATTTTAAATTAACCCCTGGGAATGAGCCGATCGCTCCCGAGCCGATATTTCTAGAATATATCACATTACATTTTGTATTACAATATTAAAAATCTGATTGACCAAAAAGAAGAATACCTACGGAGTTTTTTTCTACTGTTTCTTCTCCGTCAGAGGAACCTTAATACAAAGCGGTGGAAGATTTAAAACCAATTACTATCGATAAGCGAATGAACATTCTTATTCCGATAATAAATGATTTGATTTGACATGTTAGCTTAGTGGAGGGAGGGCTCCCTTTTTTTATAAAGCGAGAGACCCTCGTTTGATTGCTTAATCAGTACCGTTAATATTAATTATAGTAATTTTAAGTGCAGAACTTACTACGTACTTGGAAGCAAAGGAAACATCGCGAGCAAATTTGCATGTTTGAGAAATAATAATTAAAAAAAATATACATTTGACAATCTCCGTGTAGGAGTGGCGCGCACACCGGTTTTCATGGTGTTACTAGTTCTGAGGTGCCGAATTCGATACCCGGACGGATCAATGTAAAAACCATTTTTTATAAAGACTTAGGTCTGGGTGTTAGAGGGACCTTCGTTATTCCCGACTCATGTTTCATAACATGATTTCTTAAGCTACAACTTAGGGATGAGAGGAATGTAGTTGATTATTTGTCTATCAATGTATGTACGAGTATTTATTATTACTTCGAAGAAGTGTGCTGACTGCTAATCCGCACAGAAGTAGGGTAGCGGCCGTTCCGGCTTTAATATCCCTCAAAAGGATGTATAAGTAAATGGCTTTGTCCAGCAATGGGAATTTATAAGCTGCTACTTATCTTAGATAATATGTATACCGATATTTTATTCTACAGAGTTACGACTCCTCCTAGGCTCGGCTCTCAGCTTTCAGATGAAAACACCGTTAATAGACGGATTTTTTTTTTAATAATGTACATATATTCCTTTTAAATTCCAAGATAGAAATATAACTACGATAAAAGTGTATTTTTTACCCATATTTGGTTAATGATCTTTCAAAAATGTAATAAAATTAATATCTCGTAAATATACAAAAATATAATATCTCGAATACAAAAATATAATTTTGTGGATCAACCTCTACAGCTAACTGCCACACATAATGGCCACATGGCTTACTGTGTTCTTTCTCACTATTTATAAAGACCTACCTTTATTTTATTTAGTTCTTTAATTATTTATTATATACATTAAAAATATCTTCACGCAATTCCTAATACAGGGGTAGACAGAGGTCTAGTCTAGACAATTAAGTCCCTTCGACCCACTTACATTTAAGTATAATTATATAATATATAGTCACGATAGATTTGTGGAATTTCGAGTCGAGAGACCCGAGTTCGATCCCCAGGTGGCTGGCTCGTTCCAATGGGTTTTTCAAAAAAACTTAAATACGAATTATATCGTTGGCTCGGACATAAAGGCGGCAACTGGCTCACTACCTCTCACGTTGTCCCGAAAATATCTTCGGTGGAAGGTGGGTCAAAGGGACTAAATTGCATCGAGTAGACTTATTTCTACCCCTGTATTGGGAATTACGTGAAGATATTTATTTATTTATTATTATTATTTAATATAATATAAGTTGAAATTTTTGTACCAATAGTTTACATGATTATATATTGTAATAATGTTATTGTAATCTTCGTTTGCTTACAATAAATTAAAAAAAGCTTAATCTAATTAAACCAAAAAATAATTTAAAATAGAATAATTTGTATTCTGATTACAAGAGCACAAGAGTTGCCGTCTACAAAAGCATTCTCAGATCCTCCACTTAACAAAATAATTCAAATTGTAAAAACAAGCCTGCAAATTAGGTCCTGACGATATATACCAAAAAGAATTTGGAGCGATTTCTACATGATTTTTGTACGCGGCGTAATACAATTGAAGCAAACATTTTCGAATTTATAAATTTTTCATTGTTATAAATACAATTGAAATTGATAATATATTTTCTTACCATCTTCCAAATGATTATTTTCTAAATGACTTTCGAAATCAATATCATTGTCTTCTATGGTGTCGCAAATACTTTGTGCGAAAACATAATTTCGCTTCGATTCATTTTGAAAAATATTGTTAATAAGTAACAGTACGCTGAAAATTTTAAGGAGAAACATTTATTAAATAATTTAAAACCGAACAGGGGAAAATAATTTACTGATAATTTTAATACAGTTTCATGACAGTAACCAAAAAGTAAAGAGAAATTAAAACTATAGAGTAGTGCCTGATATGTATACAGAAAATAAACATTAATATAGTGGTTACATTTTTAAAAAGAATAAAAATTGCTTATTATCTAAAGATTGAGCGAAGAAAAGCTGGACATATTTCCCAGTAGTATGGTGGAGTAGATTTTTTATTCATTACTAAAGAAATATATAGGCTTATAAAAAATGGAAAGAGTTATTTCTGAGCGGAGAATCATGATCATTCTGGACATCTGGTGAAATATACACAAAAGCTATGACGCCTGACGCCTAGTGCATCCAATAATAATATAAGAAACATTAAGAAAAAATATCCGCTTATTATTACGCCAAACAGTCCAAAATCCGTTCACACATCTTCATTATAAGTCACGATAGCCGAGTGGTTGGGGTGGTCGGAATTTCGAGTCAAAAGACCCGATTTCGAACCCCAGGTGGCAGGCTCGTACCAATGGTTTTTTTTAAAAGCTATGTACGAATTATACCGTTGGCTTGGCCGTAAAGAAGACAACGGGCTCACCACCTGTCACGTTGTCCCGAAAATATCTGCGGTGGAAGGTGGGTCGAAAGGACTTAATCGTCTAGACTAGACCTCTGTATACCCTATTGCGTATTGTTACCGACTAGTCTCTTAATTTTTCTTAACTATCTAGTCTCTTAATTTTTCCTAACTGTTTTAATTTCTTTCCTCCATCACGTGAAAAAAAAAAGAAATAGCACTGAAGCCGACGTAACTTGAGATTGTGATGGGGAGCGATTTAGGCATTTATATCCTTCAAACCTAATTTTATTCAGATTATATTACATTACTTGATACTTTGAATACATAAATATCTTCACGCAATTCCGAATACAGGGGTAGACAGAGGCCTAGTCTTGACAATTAAGTCCCTTTGACCCACCTTCCATCGAAGATATTTTCGGGACAACGTGACGTGGTGAGCCCATCGCTGTCTTTATGTCCGAGCCAACGATATAATTCATACATAAGTTTTTGAAAAACCCATAGGTACGAGCCTGCCACCTGGGGATCGAACTCGGGTCTTTTGACTAGAACTCCAATCACCCAATCTTCTAGGCTTGATATACATATTCGGTACAACGTTATGCTTATCCCTGTTTTAGTGTCTCAAGCCAATAAAACGCTAGTCCGCAGGTCTCCTCTATTAACCACACGTTTTTCTACGGATTTTCTAATCTGTATAGATTCTTTACAACCTTAATGAAAGCAACAACAATGCATATTCCCAATACTGCCTTCGTCAGTAACGGGGAAAGGTGTGAAGATATTTTTTTCTTAATTTAGGTTAATATCTAATAATCAAAACATTTCTAGGTATGACGTTGATGTTTCTAGTATGAAATAATAATGAAAATGAAATGGTCTTTGTGTAAATGAATTTTAGAACGAAAGATAAAATTTTCATATTTATAAATCTGCTGAATCATTCTTCAAGTTATATAAGCTTGGTGTACGGCTTATATACTTCATAGAAACAACATCACGTAAATTTCAATCTCTTTTCTTTGCGTTAAGTGTTTTTGTAAGAAAAGAAGACAAAATATACTTTATTTTTCGGACCCAAAGCACAAATTCTAAAAATATATCTCTAGAGTCCTTTGGCGCCACCCAGACAATGGTTCACAAACAAAAATTTATATCTTTATTTAAAAACATTCAGGAATAAGCTTTAAGCCCCACCGTTACAGTCAAAGATCGAGTGCCAATAGGGAAAAGCGGTAGCCCAAAATGTGTATCTATTACTCGAAAAGTCAATACCAGGCACACAAAGCAAGTTTATTGAAATGAAGACTTTATAATCTTAGAGTTAAAGTATCTAATTTATTTAGAACACATTTTCACAAAGGACATTTATATTTCTATCGCAGGGAAGGCTATGGCGCCAGACAGACCGGCGCCATCTTGTCGCATTTTCGTCCTCTACAAACGATGGCACTAGCGAAGACATTTGTCTGTTGAGCCTACTTCCGCGTTCGGTCCATTATAGCAACTAATTTATTAGTAATTTCACTTTTACATCGTAAGAGATTTTCGTTAAGTTATAACTTAATTGCTTCGCCAAATGGATTTAAGCGTTTAACATACATAATAATATACACGACGGCGTTTTAGCGACCCTTTAAAGAGGTTTGAGGTCCTGGGTTCAATTCCCGTACGGGTCAAAATAGAAAAATACTTTTTCTACATTGTTTCGAGTCTGAGTACTTGCAGCGCCTTTATTATTTCTGATTCCATAACTCAACTGCTTTATCTACTTATCTTTGGTATCCGAGGAATGTATGTGATGACTACATCACATACATTCCTCGGATGCTTCCATAGATAGGGACTACCCTATCTATGGAAGCTTTCATATATTTAGTAAACTAGGCGACTGCAGGATTATTTTTATATTTATATCCTATTAATTATTTTTATATTCTATTTCTTAAGTTACATAAGGAACTATAAAAATTTGCTGACCTCTCACACAAGTAAAGATTTATCGTTATCATATCGTAACGCTTGGCAAACGGATCAACTTGCAACTTAGACATTGCTACCCGTCATAGGTGTTTGGTTCTAGGATAACCACCCATCAGAATACAATACCAGAACACCACATATCTTATGATACCCTCGGAAAGAAAGGTATAATTTTGTCGTTTAATTGCAGTACTTATAAAGAATCTGAAGTAAAAAAATAGTTTATTATATTATATTAATAGTTAGTTAAAAAATAGTATTGTACATCTAAAAACAAACAATAATAAATAAAAATAAATATCTTCACACCATTCCCAACACAGGGGTAGACGAGGTCGCCGTCTTTATGTCCAAGCCAACGATATAATTGTACACAAGTTTTTGAAAAAACCCATTGGTAAGAACCGGCCACCTGCCGGTTGAACTCAGGTCTATTGACTCGAAATCCAACCACTCGGCTGTCGTGAGTTTTTTACTAGAAAATAATATGATATATAATATAATTTATACTTAAATTTTAATACACAATAATAAAACGTATTTTAACACATAAAACACAGTGAAAATACATGGAAAATAAACTGTCTATTCGATGTACTTAAGATAAGAGGATAGGTAATGAAGTTTTAAATTAGACTTACAGATAGAAAGTCATTGAGATTGTTTAGTATAGAGATGCCATGAATAATCGGCAACTATTCGGCCACTTTTTTGTCTTCGGTATTCGGCAAAATATTGCAAACTTTTCGGCCTAATACCGTATAGCAAATCATGAAATAAAAGTACTCAAAATATTACTCATAACAATGTTTATTTACTAGATACTATGTTTATTTAACCAACAAAGTAACATATTTAAAATCAACCAGTGGTAAGTTATCATAACTTTAATGAAGACAATTTTTTCAGCATTTGTCGATAGCTGCGCTTTCCCTCATAAATTATACATGCTTCCGAAAACAGCCGTCCGAAAAGCTACCGGGAAATAAATCTCAGCAAATTGCGATATTGTTTTGCGTTTGATGTCCACCACTTGTAAGGGCTACTGCTAAGGGCTTGTATGCTGTTCGATCTAGGCGAAGAAATTACATGTAGAAATCAAGATTATTTGCAACGGAACTTTTCTGCTGCTAAACTGCATCTGAATGAACATAATCACAAATGAAAAAAAACTGCATGTGCTTACGTACTTCAGCGATGCAAGTTTAAGCTCATAAGTGTCGGACGAGTTGTGACTTGACTCCAGCGGAAAGTACTAAGGGATGAAAAATGTTCGGCAGTCGAATATTCTGCGCTTCGGCCATGAGTCTTATCGAATATTCCTTATTCGGTCAAATAACTATTCGTGGCATCTCTAATGTAATATCCAAAGGGAGAAAACTCCAAAGGCGTAAAATGGTAATAGTAGAAGTTAATCTAGAAGGAAGAAAAGTGTTTAGGAGTACTTACTTACGTAACGGTCGTATAGTCCACTGTTGATATAGGCATCTCTCACGGATTTAGCGGACTTTAGGATTAGCGAATTAGCGATCGCGATATCAGACATCTGGCACCGTAGACGATGCGGCACGTCACCGGTCTGCAATTTTCGCTGCAGTATTTTTTTTTTCGAGATAGTTATCTAGCCGTTTGTTAGTAGCTCTATACAGTCTAGGCTCTTAGTCGCCTCGCCTCTTATAACACCTTCAAGAAGAAAGGGGGACATTCTTAAAGTGATACCACCACATCCAATAACAATCTGCAGTGATTTCTGCTCACCCCACCCCTGCGCCAAGTCGCAAGCGAGGCTCAGTTTCCTGGAAGGCCCTTTGTGTGGGACTTTTCCTATCTTGGTCAAAGGTTTAAGTTTTACCATTTAACTGCAACCAGCATTCTATATACCATGCCGCGAGGAGTAGGGTGATATAAAAATGTATTTTTGTAGTTAAAATAGTTATAAGAATACACCCTCAATTTTGTAGGGAGAATCGTTGAATATCATAAAAAACTTGATTGATGAGACATAAATAAATAAAATAAATACATATCTTCACGCGATTCCCAATACAGGGGTAGACAGAGGTCTAGTCTAGACAATTAAGTCCCGTTGACCCACCTTCCGCCGAAGATATTTTCGGGACAACGTGACATTCGCCGTCTTCGTCCAAGCCAACGATATAAGTCGTACATAAGTTTTTGAAAACCCCATTGGAACGAGTCTGCCACCTGGGGATCGAACTCGGGTCTCTTGACTCGAAATTCCAACCACCCAACCACTCGGCTATCGTGACTTTTATTGTATGAGACATTCAGCTGTATCTAAAACGCGAGGTGTCTGGTATCGCCTTTTTCGCCATTCCACTTGGCCCTACATCCAATTACAATATATTTATGGACTATTGAGGTGGTGTAATCCAATGTGTGGTGTATGCCAATCTATAAATCAATGTCAATGATAATCTGCAATCATCACTACTCACCCAAGCCCTGCGCCAAGTCGCAGGCGAGGCTCAGCTTCAAGCAACGACAAGTGATGAAGATAAGCGAACCCAACGGTGTTCCGCCCTCATCTCATTTCGTTAAGGCCATGGCAACGCTTTCGCAGACATCGTTTCAACTCAGCTTAGGTAGTGATTCGAGGAGAACGCATCCTCTCCCACCACCACACCAGAGTTGATGAGCATGTCGAATCGTGGTGATACCAAAACTTCAATTCGGCTGTTACAGGCTTTTTTTACATGTGATCGCAATCGCAACAACTCGCAGGACACTCTAGGTGAATCAAGAGGAACCTACATGAACAGCACATTGCGAGAACATCCGACCCGAGATGGGTGCTCCAAGTGGGCTTGGTCACTAGAGCCCACGTCGGATGCGCGCATATTCATGGACTTTGCAGGGAATATTAGCGTCATTTACTTAGGACCACTATTCTTGTCCTCCACTGTCAAGGTAGAAGAGAAGATTAGGTACTGCGATTCGTTCCATCTACTTCGACCCTGTCAGGAGACGCACCGCAGATGCTGTAGAGATGAGGCTCGCCCCGACTAAAACATTGGTTGGCGGTGAAGCCGAAGTCCAGATTCTAGAGGCGTCAGAAGGTCTGGTGCCCGTTAAAGCACCCACCTTCCTGAGCCCGAGCCCCATGGCCTAGGAATAGCGACTCAAGGGAATCCAGTGCCATATTGGATAAGACTCCGAAGAGGTAGCACATCCCTGTGTCGGTGTCTGTCTAGTGGGGTACGAAAGAGTTCCCTAATCCATAATATTCATAAAAAAAAGCTTACCAAATTCATAATTGTTCTAATCTATTCCATCTCTATCTTCAAACAAATGTTATAACTTTAGGTTCGGTTTGAAACGTACAACCAGTATAATTACGTGAATTACATCTCATTCCCTAGCAAGTCAACACAGCCGAGAGGTTGGATGATCGAAGTC
The DNA here is from genome assembly GCA_029286605.1 of Sericinus montela. Taxonomy (NCBI): domain Eukaryota; kingdom Metazoa; phylum Arthropoda; class Insecta; order Lepidoptera; family Papilionidae; genus Sericinus; species Sericinus montela. Next base: position 286,309 of record JAGSMR010000045.1, read on the forward strand.
CCGATCGAAGTGTACGATCCCCAAGTGGCCGGTTCGTACCAATAGGGTTTTTCAAAAACTTATGTACGATTTATATCGTTGGCTTGGACATAAAGACGGCCACAGGCTCATCACCTGTCACGTTGTCCCAAAAATTTCTTCGATGGAAAGTGGGTCGAAAGACCACTCTCTACCCCTGTATTGGGAATGGGGTGAAGATGTTTATTATTATTATTTATTACATTTTATTCCGGGTCGAAGGGACTTAATTGTCTACCCCTGTATTAGGAATTGCGTGAAGATATTTTTATTTTTTTCCGCTCTGGTATCAAATTTCATTGATTAAAATGTATTTTCATGAGCATATATACTCGTATACTAGTTGATTGTTTAATATATAAGATTGGAATGGATGGTAAGCTTGTTTGTCACCTTAATTTATGAACACTTAAAATACGGTGGTGGTGCGGGTTGAATAAATTATAGATCCAACAACATTATGAAGTCACGATAGCCGAGTGGTTGGGTCGTCGGAATTTCGAATCGAGAGATCCGATTTTGATCCCCAGGTGGTAGGCTCATACCAATGGGTTTTTCAAAAATTTATGTACGAATTACATCGTTGGCTTGGACACAAAGACGGCAACGGGCTCACCACCTGTCACGTTGTCCCGGAAATATCTTCGGTGGAAGGTGGGTAAAAAGGACTTAATTGTCTAGACTAGACCTCTGTCTACCCCTGTATTATGAATTGCGTGAAGATATTTATTTATTTATTTTTAACAAAATTATAGTCGTAAAAGATATTATTTAAAAAAATATGTATGGTGACTGTAGTGAAATGTAGGTTTCTTTTAGTTTCTTCTAGAAGTTACCGACTTCTAGAAGAAACCAAAAGAAACCTACATTTTGTGGAAGTCAAGTTTCAGAGTTATGCCAACTTGTCAACTGTGGCAATTACGGCAAATCTTGACGGGAGAGGCCTTTATTTTACAATGGACTTTATCGTAACGAAATTGTTAAAGGAAAAATAATAAAAGCAGCATAATAGCTGCTTAAGTTTTAATAATAACAATTTCATATCCACCCAGTCACTTAACATGACTAAAAATTCTTTACTAATTAAGTGAAAAGTAAAGGATAAAATAAAGGGAAGGAAAGAAGTCAGAAATAATGAAACACATCATGAAAAAGCTGCTTAAGTTTTATTATAAAACAAATATAATACATCAACAACACGTATGTGGCTCCGATACTCCACATTTAATCATGAACATTTACAACAATTTTTTAAAGATAATTTCACATAAATCATTCATTTAGCGTCATCATACAAGATCAGTCTCCAGCATCATTTTTCTTGATCTGACTTTCATAATTATGTAAAATAAACTGTATAACAAAATTATATTAATCTTTAAGGAACTAGAAATGTTTAAATACATGTATAAAAATATTTGTTTCGACACGCTAATGTTTACAGCTAAACGATACTTTTTACTTCTATTATTATCGATGAAAACATTTATCGGTTACATATCAAATTACAATTATTTATATTTTAATACGAAAACAAAATTCTTATGCTAGACTCTCACTATCTTATATTTTAAAATAATATATCAACAAATCATTTACGATACTATATAAAATAAATACATAAGTTTGCCATTACAAAAAATATTCAACCAAAAATTTATTTAAAATAAACATTTTCCGTAGAACGATTTATTCGATTAACACGTATACTACAGGATTTATCGCTTCAAAATCCAAACGCGTTTGTTTGCATGCAATGTATTAAAATCGTATGTATAAAAATAATAAACATATTTTATTTCATGACATCAATTTATTGTAAAAGATGATTCCAATTGATTCCAAACAGTTCATAAAATAGGTCATCATCATAACGGATTTTAAAAGTTTACTGCAGGACATAGTTTGCCAATTAATCATATTACTATTTTATTTTACAGCAATCGAAAACAAACAAAATAATAACAATATAAGTAATTGTCTGATAGTTGTAGACAGCTAATAAAAGTAATAATTCTCATGATAATATATCAGAAAATGCTTTACTGCGTCGCGTGATTGAGACACGGCATGTAATAAAATACTTAAATTTTTATTTCTACATTTTTCAGTTCACATAAGTTTTTTTTGTCTTTCTCTCCAATGATATCGTATTTAGCGACACTAAGGTTACGAAAAGATGAAGATGTATACATGATTGTAACAATTACATATGTCATCAGATCCTAAAAAAGGAGTCCCAGTATCTCAGTAACTGGATGTTTAAAACACATGTAAGTGTTTATGTTAATAATTATATAATACATATATACATCCTAGGCGCGAATACGTGCATTTTTATACCATACAAATGTTTCTATGCGGTATGGCAATTAGAACCCACTACCAATTACTTTATTGTACAGTCCTTTGCGCGTATACTTGTGACATTATGATATATCCTGCGCAGTTGCAATCTATCAATAGTATGTAGGAAATGTCCTCATAGACAAAATCATCCAGGGAAATATAATATTTTATAAGATATAATATTACAATATTTTATAAGCCTACTTTACGTGAAGAGTGTCCGTTTCAGTGTACAAACAGAATAAACCAAACTGAAGATCAGTCCATGAGTTTCGAAAAACTCATTAGGTATCTTGTTCACGGGGGTCAATCACGAGTTACAAATTCAGATCACCAAATCACTCCACTATCGCGACAGATTAAGTTCAATAAATTGTGTAATTGAGCAAATACAGCATTCAATTCTAACATATTGCTTTTCTAAATAGGCTCTCCAAAACGAGTAAGAATTGCCTCGAGAAGCTAAGGTTCTGGCCCATATCGCTGCTGCCCAGCATCTCGAAGGTGTTTGCGAAAATTCTGTTGCAGCGAATCCCATCACACTTGTAGCCGAGGACAGAACAGTTCGGGTTTAGGGCCGAACATCCCACAGCTCTCCAGTTATATCCTTCCACTTGCAACGATCCTAATCTACTTCTCTACCTTCGCTTACTTTCATCATTGTCTCGAACAGTCACATTATAAATGTAATATAATATTAATAATATAAATGTGAAATTGTTTATGTCTAAATGTTCAACATTAAATGACACAAAAAACGACTTCACTGAAACGATTTAACTTAAATTTGGCGCCCAGATAGTTTCTAACCTGGATTAACTAATGAGGATAATTTTTATCTCGTAAAAAATATTTGTTTATATTTACTGCAAAACTGTCAGTGAAGCTGAGAAAAAAATAGAAAATATGAAGCCGAGAGAAAGCTAGTAACCCAGAAATAATTATTGATTACAGGAATGACATAACACGCGAAAGTTGATGGTCACAAATAACATTTCTTGTCCTTATATTAAAAAAATTTCTTTATGCAATTCCCAATACAGGGGTAGACAGAGGTCTAGTCTAGACAATGAAGTCCCTTAGGCCCACCTTCCACCGTAGATATTTTTGGGACAACGTGACAGGTGTAGAGCCCGTCGCAGTCTTTATGTCTTATCCAACGATATGACCTTATATGAAAACAATAAATAAATGTAGAAAAAGTGTTCTACATTTACAGGACCAGGAATCGCACCTAGGACCTAAATGACCTAGCGACACCATGAAAACCAGTTTCCACGGAAGTCGTTAAAATTATCTTCACGCAATTCCCAATACAGGGGTAGACAGAGGCCGAGTCTAGACAATTAAGTCCCTTCGACCCACCTTTCACCGAAGATATTTTCGGGACAACGTGACAGGTGGTGAGCCCGTCGCTGCCTTTATGTCCAAGCCAACGATATTCGTACATAAGTTTTTGAAAAACCCATTGGTACGAGCCTACCAACTGGGGATCGAACTCAGGTCTATTGACTCGAAATTCCGACCACCCAACCACTCGGCTATCGTGACTTCAAAAAAATCTAAAAGTTAAAATTATGAAAAGGTTATTAGTTTAGTAAAAACTATATTGCCAAAATTTTTTTATGTTAAGACAAAACTTAACCTTAACCTACAATGCTTTAATTTAAAAACAATACATTACAATATATACACAAAACGTTACGCGATACATATATAACATTTACAAATAACACTTCGTAATTACAATTTATACAATAATTACATCTCTATTTTCAGAACTTTCGATCTTTTTAGAAATAAATATATACACATATATCTTCACGCAATTCCCAATACAGAGGTCTAGTCTAGACAATTAAGTCCCTTCGACCCACCTTCCTCTAAAGATATTTTCGGGACAACGTGACAGGTGGTGAGCCCGTCGCCGTCTTTCTGTCCAAGCCAACGATATAATTCGTATATAAGTTTTTTTTTTTTTTTTGAAAAACCCATTGGTACGAGCCTGCCACCTGGGGATCGAACTCGGGTCTCTCGACTCGAAATTCCGACCACCCAACCCACTCGGCTATCGTGACTTCAAAAATCTAAAAGTTAAAATTATGAAAAGGTTATTAGTTTAGTAAAAACTATATTGCCAAAATTTTTATGTTAAGACAAAACTTAACCTTAACCTACAATGCTTTAATTTAAAAACAATACATTACAATATATACACAAAACGTTACGCGATACATATATAACATTTACAAATAACACTTCGTAATTACAATTTATACAATAATTACATCTCTATTTTCAGAACTTTCGATCTTTTAGAAATAAATATATACACATATATCTTCACGCAATTCCCAATACAGAGGTCTAGTCTAGACAATTAAGTCCCTTCGACCCACCTTCCTCTAAAGATATTTTCGGGACAACGTGACAGGTGGTGAGCCCGTCGCCGTCTTTCTGTCCAAGCCAACGATATAATTCGTATATAAGTTTTTTTTTTTTGAAAAACCCATTGGTACGAGCCTGCCACCTGGGGATCGAACTCGGGTCTCTCGACTCGAAATTCCGACCACCCAACCCACTCGGCTATCGTGACTTATCTTTTTAGAAATATTATGAATATGTAGTTTATACTATTCATATTCGCATGTTCAATATTCGCATGTGTAGTGATGTGTTCATGAGTTTCATAAACGTGGAGGCCTGGGTCACGTCGAAAACAATTAAGATTTTTATACGTGAGCAATGAAATATAAAACATGTGCATACACCCGATAGAAGCAACACGTTCAGAAAAAGAATAATGTGCTCTATTGTCTGTGGCACGACAAAGTTTAACTTTGATATACCTTTTCAAAAGTCCCTTTCTCTCGTAATTACTAAATGTATGTCGTCTCTTTTTAGCGTCTCGCGTTTTTGTAGTCTCTTTTCTGGTTAAGCTTAGATTTTTAATTGAGATAAAATCATTAGCGTCGTTGTTTATATGTAATTTTAAATTACTTTTTTTTCTTTCGGTCCGTTTGCATGTTGATCAAAAAGTGTTTTTTATCTTCACGCAATTTACCCTACTGGGGTAGATAGAGTCCTATACAATGAAGTCCTTTTCGACCCACTTTTCAACGAAACTTATTTGGGACAACGTGACAGGCGGTGAGCATATCGCTGTCCTAATGTTCATGGTTACAATCCCTAGGTTCGAAGGCAGTTCCACTAACAATTTGGCTATCGGATCGTCTTGTAAATCGCATTATTTTTTTAAAACAAACCATTCAAGTGTCTAACGTGCGAGGTGTCTGTAGCAATCGCCGATTTTCTTGCGAAGCGTGGCGATTATGGAAGATTTAAGTCTTGCACGGTTTTAGCTAATTCTAAGTGAACATAATTACAAGCAATTAAGTTAATTAAATAAATAAATATGTGTAAGCCCTTTCTGTGGTACGAAGAAATCTACATAATTTAGTCCGTTGACCCGCTTTTCACCGTAGCTTATGTGAGACAACGTGACAGGTGGTAAGCCTGTAGCCATTAATCACTTAGGTTAAATTAAGAGAATAATACCTCTGGAGACTGCAAAGGGCGTAGCGTAAATATAGACTAAAAATATTTTATACTTGTCCAAACCCATGTCTATTTATTTACTTACTAAATTGCTTGTTTCACGTATGATTTAAGATAATATTACTAAGTATATGCATATAATATATATATATATATATATATATATATATATATATATATATATATATATATATATGTATATATATATATATATATATATATACATATATATATATATATATATATATATATATATATATATATATATATATATATATATATATATATATATATATATATATATATATATATATATATATATATATATATATATATACGTATACCTAACGGCCTGTAAAAGTCCATAATTGGGACGTAGGCATCTCCCATTGGTGGGTTTTCCACAATCGCCACGCTCGGCAAGCGTATTGGCGTTCGCCAAACCAGACATCTCGCATATAAGGTCGTCAGCGACCTGCTTATCTTGGTCTGATATTTTATCGAAATCAATATACCAACATCATTTTGTAGCCATTGATGTTGTCAAGGCTTTTATCTTTAACGCCTCTTACGTCGCCTATTTAAAAAATAGATACGCTTTTGACCTCCATTGAGCACGAAGGCATAGATGAGGTCTATGATAGAGCGAGTTTCCGCATGAGAAGCCTGTGTATCTGCAGCAAAAGTTCTTGTGTCTATTCTCAGACCGACACAAAAATTCAATGGTTTTCCCATTTATTAATTTTAGTCAGTGCATTCTTAAAACTTGAAAAATTTAAAACCACGAAAGAGATGAAGATATATCTCTATGATAGTTATAAATGAGATCGAAATTGGTATATTTTCATTGATATGTCTGGATAGAAAAAGAAATATCAAGAAAAACCTTTTTCATTGTTCCAGTACCTTGTTAACTTGGTACTTTACGAGTACAAAATATAACCAAAAGATTCGTCGAAAGATTCGTCATACATTTCACAGTAAGAGGGATCGAGTCGTTTCTATTGTCCCTGTCTTTTACTTTAGTGCTTAATCTAATTAAAAATAAGGTTTGTCTTAAGACAGATCACAAGTCTGACATTTTTGCGCACGTTACAGAAAGATATAAGTTTTCAAAGCCAGGAAATTTTATATAAGGAATATACGAATGTATCAGCCTACATTGAAGTATCAGCCTTACAGGTCAGACATTAATGTTCATGTCCCATTGTCAGTATGACAGGTAACATTGCTCCAACCGCCAAAATGAGCACTTCACACAGCTGCAGACCGCCGTATCCCTTTTTAGGGGGAACACCCTCCTGTAGTGGTAAGAGTGTGTGCGTGTGTACGTGTGAATGTGTGAGTTCCGGCAACACGTGGACAGTTGCCACGTATAGGAACGTACCGGCTGAGAACAACATCGCTATGCCTGGAACGAAAAAAAATTATTAATAAATATCTTCACGCAATTCCCAATACAGGGGTAGACAGAGGTCTAGTCTAGACAATTATGTCCCTTCGACCCATCTTCCACCGAAGATATTTTCGGGACAACGTGACAGGTGGTGAGCCCGTCGCCGTCTTTGTGCCCAAGCCAACGACATAATTCGTACATAGGTTTTTTGAAAAACTCATTGGTACGAGCCTGCCACCTGGGGATCGAACTCGGGACTCTCGACTCGAAATTCCGACCACCCAACCACTCGGCTATCGTGACTTATATATTACGTGACTATTATATTATTTTAAAAAATTATTATTATTTTTTTGATTACGATAGGTTGGGTGATCGGAATTCGAGTCCCCAGGTAGTAAGTAGGCTTATACCAATGGGTTTTTACAAAACCTATGTACGATTTATATCGACGGCTTAGACATTAAGACGGCGACAGGCTCTGCACATGTCAGGTTGTGGAAAAAAATTGTTGAATGCAAACACTAATAATGTTTGGTGATTGCATTCTTTACCATCCATTCATTCCAGCCTGTGTCGTGATGACTTGATCTGGAATCCGAATCCCTTAGTCGGCTTTTACGAGACTGATGGGAAAAAGTGTGTAAATTATTATGTGGACGTCAGACGCTTTTAGATCAACGGCTTGACCGATGTTTTGTATGAAGGTTGCATTTTACATTCAAACTATGATATGTAATAATGTCCTTTATTAATATGGAAAAAATTTTTCTGCGATTTTCCAAAATTTTAACTAATTTTTTCCAAACTTTTCCAAGAAACCACTAACGTTAAATATAAAGATTTGGTCGACAGAACACTAAAAAAATATCATCCAAATTTTCAAGATATTGTGCGATTACTTAAAAACATAAGATTTTCATTCTCACCTGTCGCATTAAAATCACTGAGCGTCTGCTTACTCTCGTTGCCAATGCCGAAGTAAGTAAGCAGAGCAAGCAGAGGTGCGGCGCAGGAGAAGATGAGCAGATGCTTACGTATCCGATTCCTACAAAATAGAAAATAAAATCAAATTGCAATTGATAAAATCACCATGAATCGATTCGAACCGTGAGTGGGCTCTGAGATCGATCCAGAAAAAAATCCTAAATATACCAAGATCATTTAATTTATAGTAAAAACTTCGTACAGACATTTTTTTTAATAAGAACTGTATTTAGTAATAAATATAACATTATACATATTAGAATTCATACCTACATAGATAGGAACAACATCGCATACATTGCTCTGATTACAAAGTAACCAGCTTAAGCACTAGCATTATGTAAGAAACAATGAAGGTACTACAAACACCCAGACCCGAGAAAATGTAGGAAAAGTTTTTTCTAGATTAACCCGACCGGAAATCGAACCCGACCTTAAAGCTGGCGACATTTTGAAAACAGGTGTATACGTCACTTGTGTACGGAGTTCGTTCATTGACATGAAGAAGGCATTTCAAGTTCGATTTACATACTGACTGGAAAACATTATTGCCGGCAAGTCCTCTGCCATACGGAGAATTAGTCATATTTGCCAACGAATTGGCTAACACATTGCCAGACACATCGTTGTTTAGACGCTACTGCCCGCTGAATTTTGGTCAGATACTTTTCGAGAAGGTTATCCTACCAAGTGTCGGACACCATTGCCATTTCTAGGCTTTTCCGTCAGCCGCCTCTTACAATACACAGGAACGAAAGAGACGGCGAATCTTTATGCCAATTCATCTTTATGCCAAACGAAGAATGCTTCACAAATAGCACTAGGTAAATTGTAAATTTTAAAAAGCCAGATCGGGTCACACGCGTTCTATGGAAGAAAGATTACCCATACCAAGTAGGTTACGTACCTTACGAAGCGCAAGCTGTAGTTATTACCCCATTCGTACGTATTTTACCGGAGCTTATTTGGGACCATGTAACCGGTGGTCAGCCTAACGTCTTAGTGTCCAAGCCGTTACAAATCGCACATTAGTCAAACTTTAAAATGTTTTATTTCCACAATCGACGTGTGTTTCGTCCTTGAGAAATGGAGAGACAAACGAATATACTTTGAGATTTACATATTTGAAGACATTTACCTTTCGAGGCCAGCGTGCATCAGGAAAGTGACGAGGCCAAAAGCAGCCGGTGCCTTATGTAGCATGATGGCCAGGAACACTATGAGTTCCACGTCAGCGTGGGACGTTGTCGCCGCGGCGCCTAGTGCTATGCCGTCCGCTGTGAAGCATTAGTATACAATGTACTTCCGGCCATAAATAAATATATAAATACATACATCGATAGGGACAACATCACGTACATTGCTCCGATCCCAATGTAAGTAGCTAAAGTACTAAATACTAAAGCTAAAATACTCAGAGATGGCAAAACCGGTGTTTAGGCCACTCGTCCACGGAGGTCGACGTACGTTGAATTGGTGAGAAATTAGGCGAACCCTTTTTGCTTTTTGGTGTCACGTGGCCTAGGAACCGCCACAGATTACGTTCCGATTTTCAAATTTAATAATGTTAACATTACTATCGAAACCGGCAAACATTGCCTACCACTAATCGGTTTACTTTTCTATCTTTCTTATACTATCGAAAACGAAAGAAGAGAAACTATTTAGTTTTCGACTATGAAATAACGACACGCGCCAATGATAAATCACTATTTCCCATTACTCGTTCGGGCAATTGTGGAAAAAACCCTCATGTTATTTCGCAACCTGATCGAATCAAATGATGAGGAAAGAAATAGTTCACTATGGTGCATAGGTCTCTTGTATAAGGTCTCTATTGTTTATCTGCGATAAACTTAAACATTTCACATCATACACACTGTTGCTTATTTGGTTGTCTGTTCGATCCCCAGGAGGCAGGCTCGTACCAATGGGTTTCCAAAAACCTTCGTACGATTTTTCCTTTAATCTCTTTTTACGGCATCTACTCCAAAAGGGTACAAGATTCATAAGTCGATAAGAGACTATCAGTAAAGCACGTACTCTTTTTATCAATCAATGTTAAACAACACATTTCATTAACTTCATAGTTATCTTATCTTTCATGAGGAAACAACTAACTAATGTCGTAGGAAAAAATGTTCCGAAACTTTTATGCTGGTCGTCATTTATAATAAAAAGACATGTAAAAATGCATCCTATAACCACCTTTCTTATTTTTTTTTATTTATATTAAACTACCTAAAACATATGTAAAATTTTGACAAAAGAAGTCGATTTCAGAGACTAATCTTATTTGAAGTCGGTTGAAAAGTCTGTAGAATTTTGAACTAAATAGAACATTTTAAAATTTGATATTACTACAGATATTAAATTTCAATACCAAACGGATATATCATAATCAATTAACAATAATAATAAGACATTGGAAACTTCAGCACCAAACCACGTGCGTGACATTTGCCGACGTTAGGTTTTCTCGTTGCGACAACAGTAAACGAATGTGATTTTATGTTGGTTACTATTTCAACATAATGATGAAACTTTGAAATGGTTACGACTTTTATAAAAATGATGTCATTAAATTTAGAAATGCTTCATTTAATTAAATACTGAAACGGTAATAATAAAAAATATATATTCACACCTTTCCCATATTGGGGTAGACAGAGGTGTAGACAGTTATGTCCTTATGACCCAACTTTTACCAAAGACATTTTTTGGTACAACGTGACAGATGGTGAGCCTGTCATCGTCTTCATATCTAAGCCAACGATATAAATCGTACATAAGCTTTTGAATACACTCACTGGCACAACCCTACCTCTTGGAGATCGAACTCGGATCTCTCGAGTCGAATTCCAATCATCTGACCACACAGCTATTGTGACTTATTTGGATAATATATAATGTTATTTTTTGTCTGTTATAGCAACCTCACTACCATTTTAAAAGTACAATTTTTTTATGTGAAAGAAATAATATTTACTAATATAATAAATAGTAATTGTAAACATTTCGTTTCCATACATACCAGCTGCATGGACTACCAACCCCACCGTTGCAGTGATGTTTTTCTCTGTGGGATTGGTAGCGTCATTGTATCTTGAGGACAACTGGTCTACCAACAGCATAAATACAAATCCTGCAAAGAAACAACATTGAAGAAAAATATAAGTTGTGGAGACTGATACATGCCAAATTTTATAAAATACCAGAAATTTATATATTTATAAATTATAGTGAAGGTCCACCTCCTCTATCTCATCAGCTTTTAAATAAAAAAAACACATCAAAATTGGTCCATATGTTTAAATTTATAATACTCACTCTTTTTGTGACAGGGCTTAAAATGGCCTAGACTGGTATTTCTGCAAGCAATGTTTCTACCAAATAAGTATTGCCAAGACTAGAGGTAAATGAAAAATATACTAGTTTTTTCTTCTACTAGCATTTGCATGTATTGCCTCAAGCTCAATATGCACAGCTCTGGCTAAGCCACCCAGAGTGCAGGCAGGCTAAAGAATCACTACCGGCAATCAATAGTCGAGTTGCTAAAATGCTCCATCTGAATAAGCCCCAAATTCGGAACGTAACTAGTGCATTAACTGGTCATGGTCAATTTAACAAACATTTGTTTAATTTAGGTGTTACTGATAGCCCTCTGTGCCGAGCGTGCATGCAGGCCGAGAAGACGGCGGCACACGTCTTATTGGCGTGTCCAGCGGTCGCGGGATACAGAGATCAGGAGAGTGCACTGATCTCTCCCCGAGGTTACCGGTAACCTCAAGGGGCTGTTGGGATTCCTTGTGGGGGCTGGGTTGGCTCGAGTACACTTAGACAATCTTGCCCATACGCAAAAAACGCGCTAGGACGTGGAATTGCGAAAATCAGCCCGTCCAAACTAATCTAATCTAATCACCTCAAGCTGGACAGATAACATAATAGGAATTTCCGTCCATTTAAAAAAAATCATTTAACTCTGCCTTTAAATGTAAGGGTTGCAGGTTTGAATCCTGCTAGAGGAAAACTTTTATGTAATGAATATGAATGATCATGGATGTTTATATATATATATATATATATATATATATATATATATATATATATATATATATATATATATATATATATATATATATATTATATATATATATATATATATATATATATATATATATATATATATATATATATATATATATATATATATATATATATATATATATATATATATATATATATATATATATATGTATATATGTATATATATATATATATATATATATATATGCATATATATATATATGCATATATATATATATATATGTATATATATATATATGCATATATATATATATATATATATATATATATATATATATATATATATATATATATATATATATATATATATATATATATTTATCTATGTAAATATTTATAAGTATAAATATATTGTACTATGGTCAAGACGGTGTTGGGCTCACCACCTGTCAAATTGTTCTAAATTAGCTTCAGTGAGTAGTGGCTTGAAAGCACTTAATTTTTTAGATCTTTGCCTACCTTAGTATGGTACACTGAGTTTAGATTTAAAAAAAGTTATAAACAGCTACAAAAAAACTTTGTTTAAGTTGTTTAAATGGTTCTACACATAGAAGGCAATGTGCAATAAGTATAGATTTCAACATTGTGCAGCTTTTATCTATAATTACTATTCTACACTTACCATCTTAGAATAGACATATATTATTATAAGCTATAAATACTTATTTTACAATAGGTGTGGTATCTTGGACTTTTTTTATCCTTAATTAAACTACTAAGATGTTTCTCACCTAGGACTAATGAAATTCCAATCACGGAGTGTAAATCACTGTGACCAGGAGGTTCTGGTGTGTAATCTTTTGTGACTAGCGGCACAGTCTCTGAAAATAGTGCTCTTACACCCTCAGGAATGATAACTGCAAGAGCTGTTCCAACCAATAAGCCTGCACCAAACACTGTCACTTTCTGTAGTTTATCCTGTCAAAAAAAAAACAATAAACTAGTGATGTGATTGTAAAATTACAATAGAATAGATGGAATTATTAATAGTAAAAAATTATAATATAGTATTGGTAAATGTATGGATGTGTATACAGATATATCTCTGTGTGTAAATGTATTCTTAAATATTTATAATTGTGTATGTAGGGATTGTAAGGTATATGCTGCTTTTACATGTATCATTTGTACTGCTTTTATGTATCATACAAAATATATATTGTGTTATTTTATTCTTTGGGTGGCACCTGTCATATACTTTTTACCATTACAAGGGTAGACTGGTAGAGAATGTCATTGGGCATCAAGTCCACCCATTGTACCCCTTACTTTAAGGTTTCTCAATAAGGAATAAATAAATAAAAATAAATTCAGTTGCACAGAAATTGTCCAACTTATTTAAAAAGTTATATATCATCATTTTAAGCAGTTAATTTTTAACTTTCACTTAATTTTTCACCATCAGGTAGCTCATGAAGTCCTATTACAATATTAACAGTTGTAGTAACAGACTGGAGCTGTGTATCCCAAAAAACTACTACTGAATGCATTGTTGTTAATAACTATATCTCCAGTTCTCAATTTATCAGGTATATACACTCTATGTAGATTATTTTACAAACAACAAATACCCAATGATTTAAAAATAAAAATTTAATTATGGTATAACTTCAGTTCTAGCAAAATTGAATTCTTGTGTGGCAAATAAAACTCCAAGTGCAGCTTAAGAAAAAGTGTGTATTTTTTCCTCATGCAATTTGTGGCTTTATGCTAATGAATTTACAAGGTTGCCTGATTTATAATAATAAGTTTTTATCGAAATAAATAGAAAGAAAATAATTGTACATTCTTATAAAACTCATTTATTATATATAAATAGATTGTATTTTAATGGTTGTAATGTCTATTTCAAAAACGAAACATTAGCAATTATTAGCAAAATATAAAAATGTCATAAGGCTTACAAAAAAGATGTTTTTAATATCAATACAGAAAGAATAGATTTTGTATAAAAAAGTAATGTTAATAAAGTTACGCCTTTTTTAATAACTTGCTCCTTATTTAGTATAATATTAGAACTGTTACATACCTCTGACATGCTAACATTGAGTGGAATACTGCCAGCAACATAGGAACCAATCAACATCACCAAAACAAGTAAAATTAAAACAACAGTCCCATCCATTATTACGAATTTGAAAGAACTTTTCTATTAAATTTATTGGACGAGATTTTTGGTGACAAAGAGAAAATTGCTATGATTTTTTTAACCACTTATAATTCATGATTTTACACAATATTAATTTATAAATTAATTTACAACTTCTAAAACCTTTCGCTTGCACACAATTTTGATCGAAAGTGACAGCTGACAACACGACAACGAGAATCAAATAGGGACTAGTGATGTGCTTAATAATTGTGCTATTTGCTCTTGTTGGCAAAAAAGTATATATAATTACAAATATTACTGCTACTAATGATATTAAAATAAATTATAAACAGTTAATTAATTGGAAACTTTTTGTACTTCTTATTTCATCGTGCTAAAATCTTAAAATTTTAAAAGATGAGATAAGGATGATCCTAAATTAAAATAATATTAATAATAAACAAAATAATATATAGACAATAAATATTCTATAAAAATATTTTCATGTAGTTGTAAATATATATTTTACACATAAAATATGGTGGTATCGGCTTAAGAATATGCCACTCCCTTTCTTCTCGTGGGTGTCTACTAAGAGGCGACTAAGAGAAAAGCCTTGACAATATGAATGGCTTCCGATAGATGCCGGGATAACCGTCTTATAATTAAGTAGATAAAACAATTATAAAGAAAAAAAAATGCAATATTTGTGCGCCGCAGTTCCCATAAATGTGGTTGGCTGCTCAGCAAACAACCAGGAAAAAAGTATCCAGTGTAATGTTAAGGAATATGAATCCTGTATTGATTTCTGAAAATAGATTCGCTATCATGAGAAATAACAAGATATTGAAAGTTATTCCTAAGGTATGAAGGAGAATTAGGGTTAGTTAATGTAGAATATAACAGAAACCGAATTTGGGAGCCTAAGCATTTGACGAATAGTAAACCATTTATGCTTAGCACGGTAAGAGAAGATATAGGTATATTCACGTAAACTGAAAATAAAGCTAATACAGTTGTTGAGAAGGCTCTACTTGTAGAGACTTGATTGGGATTGGTCTGGATAGCACACATCAGCATAGTCAATAATGGGCAATATCAGGGACTGGACAAGCAACAAGCTTAGTTTTTAAGGGCAGGAAATTTTTCAGATGTTTGAAGAACCGTATGGTGGTATTGACTTTTCTGCTGATATCAGTATTACGACAGAAATGCAAGCCAATGACTTAAATACAATGGCTGACAATTCCATTATAAAATGTAGGAGAAATTTTAGCGTAATCAATCAATACGTAAAGCCACAGTGATTAATCACTGTGGCTTTTACATTTGATGGGATAACGCCAACACCAAACATATGAGACGAATCGCTAATCGAGTCAAGATTCTTATTAAGATACAGTTATTAGGTTATTCATTTCAGAATTGTCGGAAAACTGAAAATCGGCAGCATACAGGTGATAAGGATAGTTAATGACGGAACTAATAAAAAGGTAGAGTTACAATCATGATCGCCGGGAAATCTAGTGGCCTTGGCAGTATGTCTTGAGAATATCTTCCCGACATCACCTGTGATTATTTCCAAAAGGACGAGCATGTCTTAGGTATTTTTCATCTATAGAACGTTTATATTAGTAAAGAAATAGATAAGTAAATAGACAACATGAACACGCAATACCAGAGACATAGCAGATGCGTTGCCGCCTTAGAGTGCCCCCCCCCCCCAGAATTGGAGGAAGGGGGTATGTGGGCCTCCGGGTATCTGCACTCACGAGACGAAACGCAGAAGTTTGTTAGACTTCTACTTCACGCCGGTATTCTGTGAGGTCGTGGTACTTCCCCGGTCAAGCCGGCCCATTCTTGCAACAACAAAAGCTGATGCGTGGCTCTATCATTGTTAAACACAGAGGTTTAGACAATTAAGTCCTTTTGACTCACATTCCACCGAAGACAACTTTTGGAACAACGTGACAGGTGGTGAGCACGCCACCGTCTTTATACCCAAGCCAAAGATATAATACGTACATGAGTTTTTGAAAAACCCATTGGTGCGAGCCTGCTACCTGAGGATTGAACTCGGGTCTCTTGACTCGAAATTCCGACCACCCAACCACTCGGCGATCGTCACGTTTATATATGGTATGATGTATTCGTTAAAACAAGATTATGCTCACCACCCTCGAAAGGGTTTCCCGTCGTAAGTCTTACCACCACAACACTTTGTCGTACCCACAACCACCGTGGTCCAAACGACAGTCTTTGTAACCGTGTGTTGACATTTCATAGATATGAGTGTCGTCTTTCATTATGCGCCGTTCACCCTGCCCCATGGCCATAATGTGGTCCCCACGGGTATTGGGTAGGCTACAGAGCCTTCGGATTGTAGATTTATGGTGTTCCGTTGCTATATGGGGTTGAAGATCGAGTAAGTCGACGCATCCGCGTTCCGGCGCATGTAGCCAACGAGGAGTAGAAGCGGATGTGTTCTTATGGGAGTAGTCGCTGCTTACGTTAGTGGGTGGGGTTGTGGGAGTGCGAGAAAGCATTTTCGTGGCACTGCGGACATGCAGCGAAGGAGGATCCTGCGATTTTATTTGCTAGATAGACTCGATATCAGGTTATACGTGACAGGTATGCCCACGGCAACACAAAATCGACCATTTGAAATAAAGAAAGGTGTAATGAGATATAAAAAAAATATGTATTCTAGTAAATTGTTTTTTTAGTAACAAAAAAATCAATCCAAAAATTAGTACGTATTTATATAATTACAAGCAGAATATATTATAAAAATTTCTTAATATGATTTGATATGATTTGAGCAAAATTCCTTTCAGAACAGTCATTTATTTTTTAAGGCTCCATATTGTATTTTTAAGTTATATTTTCTTAAAAAGAAAGGTGTAATTACAATAAAAAAGATTTAGTATAAAAAATTGTTTTTATTAATAAAAAAATAAACCATAAAAATTCAAAAACTAGCACATATACATATAATTCCAAGTAGAACATATTAAAAATTTTCTTACAACAAAATGATTTGAGCAAAATTCCAGTTAGAACAGACATTTATTTTCTTAGACTACATGTATTGTTGCATTAATTTTTATTTTTTAAATGTTAGTACTCAACTTCTATAACATTATTATTTGTAAGGATTGGCGCCTTTACCTCCCCTTTGAGGGACTATTATCGTTAGTATCTTATACCTACTATATTGTACTGATTGTGATAGTAACACAGATCTACCACAATCAGTAAAATTTACAAAAAATATGTATCTCTAGATCTAAATCACAAATGAGTATTTAAAACCTAGAGTTTGTGTCCATATGCCCAAAGTACATAAATCCATTTCCAGTAAATAAATGTAAATCTTTGTACAGACCTGACACATGTAAATCACTGTTCAGTACAAGCATACCTAATTTAATACCACTCCTTCGTATCCAATCTCAATTTGTAGAAGACAAATGTTACAAAGAAATACATTTTACCATTAATAAAAATAATCTCATGTTCATCTCATAATCTCTAGAAAATTATATGTAATTTAATTGCATTTGAAATAAATGCGTAACCTTGCACAAGCCAATTCATAATTTTTAAGTTAACATAGTATATTGTACTCATTAGAACTAAACTAAAATAGATGGTAACTAAATACGTCAATCTAAATTTTAGAATCTAATAAAGTTAAGAAAATTATATACAGGAAGAAATTTACATGGTTCTGGTTTCGTGTATGGTATCTACCGGTACTAGGTAGTATTACTTCTTTTCTTTATTATAACAGATAATAAAATTGGTGGTAAACACTCAGTCTTCACGCCTTTTCCCGTTACTGGTGTATACACAGGACATAGACAATTATGTCATTTCAACACATCTTTTATGAAAAATTATTTGGGACAACTTTATAAATATCTTGATGCAATAATTATAAATACTCACATGTCAATGCTACCTGTATGTAGATACTAGCTCCAGAACCTTGAAAACTTTCTCGATGGCATGGATTATTATCTTTTGTTTCTACTAGCGTTTTTAACCTTGAAGTTAAAATCGCGATAAACATTTCACTAATGGACGTCTTTTCGTTTAAATCTCAATAATTTTAATTTCCCAAATAAAATACTATTTTATACACTATTTCATTTTAAATTAGCCTTTTCACCTACATTGTTTGCATCAGCCGAGGACAAGACATGTCAAGAACTTTAGTAGACAATATCCTAAATAAAGTACTACAGTTAATGTCGTCAGTTTCAATAGCATATGCATGTAGTATAATCTGAAACAAAAAATAGTTATTCTCAAACTTATAAAGTTGGAAAATTTTTGGATTTGAATAAAATCTCCTTAAAGGCCTAGTGTAGTGACGGACAATGAGGCCTTCGATTTCATTGTTGGGTGATAACACCATTGTACTCTTCGGTACTCAAATATTATTGTACCATGTTCATGGTCTGCAGTAGTCACATGCCATCAAATAGACCAGCAGTTCTTCGCCTCGCTTCAATAAAAAGAAGCCAACAAGGGAAAGTTTTAATAATGCGACAATTGTACAATAATGCCAATTGTATTTTTAATAATGCAAATTCAACAGTGGTAGAGCCACGCATCAGCTTTTATTGTTGCATGAATGGGCCGGCTCGACCGGGAAAGTACCACGACCTCACAGAATGAAGTAGAAGTCTAACAAACTTCTGCGTTTCGTCTGGTGAGTGCAGGTAACCGGTGGCCCACACACTCGCCTCCCCCAATTCTGGGGGCACTCTTAGGGAGGCAACGCATCTGCTATGCCTCTGGTATTGCGGCTGTTCATGGGCGGCGGAAATCACTTACCACCACGTGAGCCACCTGCTCGTTTACCTCCGTTTTTTTCAGAAAAATGTAAATTAGGTTTATAAACAACTTTTATATTAAAGAAAAATGCAACATTGCAGGGCAAAGGTATCTCTGTAATAGGAGTTGCTGAAATTTAAACCTAGTGATCACTAAGCTTGGCGAGCGGATTGTCTTAAAGACAATAATACGTAATATTTTCGAATGAAATCAATTATTACCTGTTCCACTTTTTTCTCGCCTCGGGCAGGGTAGACACGTCGTCTTTCACGAGGTAAACGCGAAGACCTGTAAAATTAAAAATCGTGAACGCTTTGAAAATACCAAAAACAACATTTGCTATGCAAAAATATAAAAAAGAAATTCAAATAGAAATAAAAATAAATAGAATAAAGCGGAGATGGAAATTAAATAGGTATCTGCACAGATAGAAAAAAATTTGAAATTTTTGATTTGCGAGAGCAAATATCACACGTGTTTTTTTTAATTTGTTGCTAGGAATGTTGGTTCAAAATTAATTTGTAATTTACACAGAACTTTCCTGTAAAAAAATTATAAAAAGATTTGCTGTAGAAGGTTAACGGGAAATAAATAAAAAAAAACTATTTCCAAGTACAAACCTATCAAGAAGGTCTCAGTCATATAATCCCAGGACATTTCGCCTATGCTGAAGGGAAAGACCGCGCGATCAGGCTCGGGCAGCGATCGCCACATGTCTCTCACGTTGTTGTCGGTGAACTTCCAGTCTTGGGTGGAGAAGTAAAATAACACGTTGGCCATCCTCATTACTTTCTTGTAGAGCTTTAACATCCTGGTGGTGATTGATTACATAATTAAATAATTGTCTATTAAAATATTTACGTAATTTTTTTAATGTTATTCTTTATTTGCACTTGTTAATTAAAACGTCACCAGCAGACCATCGTATTAATTATTCATGTGATTAATTGCGACTCCGGGCAAAGACAATGACAAAAAAACGGAAAGAAAAACAATGATCGGGCTCGAAGGACCTCCAACACTGCCAGTTAGTCTACATTAAGTTTGAGTTGAGTTTGAACGGAAGATACATAGTGGATGCAAACATTTATCTTTAATGGATTTAAGTATAGTTTACACGTAACTTTTAACACTCTATAAAGTCTGACTGCAATCTAAAACTGCGTTTTTACACTGAATAGATTTTCTTCATACTTTCAACTTCATATCTAAGAGACTATAGTATATAAATATCACGTATTTAATTTCTGTGAATTGTGAAACTCAAGCGATTATTGTTATGGTGCGAAAGTGTCAATAGCCTAATAGTTCAATAGTTTAACACGGACTTCGAAATACATCGTGGTCCGGCCCACTACTCGACTATTGTTGTAAACCACTCCAGGCATAAGCATTGCAGCTTAGTAAGAATGGTTAACAGGAATATTATCAGGTATTGCTAGTATTCTTTTGAAAAACAAAAGAAATGCAAATTTGGCCAGAAATAATGTGCGTTGAGACGCAGTAACGCCTCAAAACTTGATATATATGTATAGTTTTCATTAAACTTACATTCTTCGGCGACAGGTCAAGGCGCAGTACAGGTCCACGAGCAGCGCCGGGATGTAGTGCAGGAAGAAATTGTAGAACAAAAACATATAGTAGTTGTTAGTGGGGTTCAGTCCGTAGTACCTGCAATCAGACATTTTAAATTAAAAAGATATATATCTTCACGCCATACAGGGGTAGGCAGACCACACAATTAAGTCCCTTCGACCACCTTCGACCAAGACATTGTTTTGGAAAAACGTGACTAATGGCGAGCTCGTCACCGTCTTTATGTCTAAGCTACTATATGAATTATTCATAAGTCTTAGAAAAAAATTGAATTCGGGTCTATGGACTGGAATTCCGATCACCCAACCACTAGGCTATCGTGACTAAGCATTGTGCCATTTAAATAAGAATTTATTTATAGGTAACCTACGTTTATTTATACGAAAATATGCACTGTACTATTTTAGTAAGAATGTGAGTGACACATGGTCTTTCTTTCTGTGAATATCGTAAGAGGCGACTAAGACAAAAGGCATTTAAATAAAAATATACATACATAGATAAAAACAAGGATCCGAAAGTAAGGTATCTAAGAAGGTATCACAAACATCAAGACCCGGGAAATATTTAAAAAGTATTTCCTACATTGGCCCGACCAAGAATCGAACCCGGAACCTCAGAGCTGGCGACACAATGAAAACCGGTGTGGACGCCTCTCTTTCACGAAAGTCGTCATTTAAATTACTATATTATAAATGAATATAATAAAAACATGGGACTTACCATATAGCTTTTGTTGTTGGCTTATCCTCACCATGCTTTCTGTTAAGTTCAATGAACTCGTTCCAAGTTATAGGATTCTGGGCGCCGGACACGTAGTTGTAGATGGGAATGTCTGAAGTTTGACTGTAATGTAATAGAAAAATTATATTTATACTTTGCTCATTAGTTTACATACTTGTAACAACTATAATAACAATGCTATCATGATTATAAAATTTGTTTAAACCAGTGACGGCAGCGGTGTTGTTACGTTGTTACTGGTACCACATATTACTAACACAGCCACGATAGCCGAGTGGTTAGAGTAATCGGAATTCGAGTCAAGAGACCCGAGTCCGATGCCAGGGCTCACACCAATGGGTTTTTTCAAATACTTATGTACGATTTATATCGGTGGCTTGGTCATATAGACGGCGGCGGGTTTACCACCTATCACGTTGTCCCAAAAATATCTTCGGTGGATGGTGGGTTAGGTTAGGTTAGGTTAAGGACTTAATTGTCTAGACCTCTGTCTACCCTTGTATTGGGAATAGCGTGAAGATATATTTTTAAATAAATAAATAAATATAAATATCTTCACGCAATTCCCAATACAGGGGTAGACAGAGGTCAAGTCTAGACAATTAAGTCCCTTTGACCCACCTTCCACCGAAGATATTTTCGGGACAACGTGACAGGTGGTGAGCCCGTCGCCGCCTTTATGTCCAAGCCAACGATGAAATTCGTACATAAGTTTTTGAAAAACTCATTGGTACTGCCACCTGGGGATCGAACTCGGGTCTCTCGACTCGAAATTCCGACCACCCAACAACTCGGCTATCGTGACTGTGTTATATTTTTAAAGATTAATAATAAGTTACTACGTAACAGGTACTGTGGTCACCGAACCGATTCTCAAGTGCGACGATTAGGAACAAACCCCCTCTACGAGTAACGTACATCTTGCAGTTTACGTTTGTAGACCGTTAAGTAAGAAATTATAATTAAAAATGTTATTATTACAGTAAAGTAATTGTATAAAATCCATACAATAGCGACAAAATTGAGGACCTTAGAATATAGGTAAGGAATATAGGAAATAGGTGCTACAACCACTTTCAATAAATACGATTATTAAACAAACTAATAAACGCTTTTTAAAACTAATTATAGCTATAGAATCCTGTTAAAGTTTTCTATTGTAAATGTGTTACAGGGTTCTCATTTTTCTGTGGAAAATTTGAAAGTTAAGTAACTAACAAAACTAACTGAATAATGAATAGCAGTCTTAAAAGAAAAAGGATAATAGTAAAAAGACCCTTTCACCTTAGTGAGTTCTATTGCCAAGTACAAAGTACTTTCGACCGCATTCTTTCGACTTTTTCTTCTCCATTAGAGTTAGAATTTCATTACGAAACTGTGTTAGAATGAAAAAGAAAATACGGATTGATGAAATTTACTTTTTTTTTCTTTCTGTCTTGAAGCAAAAGTAGTCGTGCTGCTTAGTCGCTATATTAATAAACACGATACGCACTTCTCCTTAAAATGTTTCGCCGTGTTCCACGCTGAGGCCAGGATAGCGTTGACGGTCAAGTCCACGGGAACCATGTCAGCCACGTTCTCCAGCTCCATGTACATGGTGCGCAAGACCTGAACACAATTGTGGTGAAATTTTAATAAATAAATAAATATCTTCACGCAATTCCCAATACAGGGGTAGACAGAGGTCTAGTCTAGACAATTATGTCCCTTCGACCCACCTTCTACCGAAGATATTTTAGGGACAACGTGACAAGTGGTGAGCCCGTCGCCGTCTTTATGTCCAAGCCCAAGATATAATGTCATGAATGATATAATGTACAACGGTAAAATATTAATGATGCATTTCAATATGCCGTAGTATGCGATATTCCGTGTGGTAATGGCGTAAGAATATTACCAGTCCCTTTCTTCCCGAGGATATCGTAAGAGGCGACTGAGTGAAACAGTCATCAATATCGTTATGACAACCGATAGATGGCGGGATAACCATCTCGAAAAATATTAGACCAAAATGATTAAACCGAAGATAGACAGCAGCGTCTGAGGTGCGAGTGGTCTCGTACTGTGATCGCCAATCCGCTTGTCAAGCATGGCGATTATGGCAAATCGTCCCTATGGGAGAGGCCTATGTCCTGCAGTGGACTTTACCAAGCCAATATGTATGCGATATTAAAAATAGTTTTTATCCGAAAAGGTTATCGGATAAACAACTACAGGTATCGATATCTGGCTTCAAGATCGAGACTTATTGTTTATTCAATCAATACTTTTTTAATCAATTTTATTGGATTACAATTTCTTTTCATAGTTGAACCAGGAAGTACCACTGCTTTTTATTTTTACGTTTTAGTAAAATTAGTTTTTTAAGTATTTGTTTTCGAAACAACGATATGAGATGAGGAAGACGTATGCTTAAATCTTACTTACACCAGTACCAATGCCGATGATGAGACCAGTCGGTCCATACACACTATCAGTCCAACCGCGCACCGGCTCCTCATACGTAGACACGACTGTGAAATAACAACGAACAAGTTTAACCGAGAAGTTAGCTTAAATTCTGGGGGCAAGAGATCGATTCCCGCGTGCAACATTCGTACTGAAGGATTGTTGGATGTGAAACTAAGACGTATGCCCAGGTGAGATGACGGCTACAAGGACAACTGCCTAGACTTCTGATTATCTTAGTATTGTATATACGACTGTGTTAACAGAAAGAATTAGTTTATACCTCCAGGACTAGTTTATATCAGATTCCAGATCCACACTTTTATCTATTTCTTCTTCCAAATAGCATAGCATAGCATTGTATCTCTTATGTTTTATTTTAAAGAAGTAGATAGCCATCGTAATTCATAGGCCATGAGGCATTCCATCTTAGTATTCGAGGAAAAGATATCTGAAATCTTGTTTTGAAATCGTTTTCAGGTGATATATTGGCGATAGGCTCATCACTTGTCACGTTGTCCCAAATAAGCTTCGGTTTCGGTTGAAACTTGGTTGGAATTCATTGACTGAACCTATGTCTACCACAGTTTATGAATATGCATGAAGATAAAAATATAATATAATGGACCTGCATTAGTCAGTCCTTACTATCGTGTGCACTATTACCTCCTTTTTCACCCTAATTCCA
Source organism: Sericinus montela (assembly GCA_029286605.1). Classification (NCBI taxonomy): domain Eukaryota; kingdom Metazoa; phylum Arthropoda; class Insecta; order Lepidoptera; family Papilionidae; genus Sericinus; species Sericinus montela. The sequence goes on from JAGSMR010000045.1 coordinate 311,140, forward strand.
TAAAAGAGTAGATTGTTAGCTTGTCTAGCTTGTTAATATTTAAAAAAGACGATGGCAAAATAAAGCAAATCGATTTTTTTTAAATCGATTTAATCGAATGAAATGATACTTGCCTATCGAAGGTCTAACGATGCATATGGGCATGCCCTCTCCGTATCTCCGCACCGCTTCTTCAGCGATTGCTTTTGTAAAACAATATGTGTTCGGATATTTTCCTAGGAGCCTGCAAAAAAGTTCGTAAATAATGGAATATTAGATAGTTGCAATTTGCAATTATTAAAGTATAATAAGATTTAAAACGTGCTGCTTTTACGCAGCTCCATCATAAACTTGGTGACATTTCTTACGATGACATGTACCGCTTGAAATTGCCGCTAAAAAAATTCTTAAACTAGCCAGAAATGAAATTCGGTGCAAATGTATCTATTCAGTTTCTACAATTGCATTGAAACAGCAATAAATTATTTGTATAAAGATCATGGTACGCTCAGGATTTATTTTTGGGAGTAAATTCTACTTTATTAGTTATGGCCCAAATAACAAAAAATAGGTTAAGTAACTTTTTTATTATAAATTTTTAGCAAAATATAAGCCATTAAATTTCTGAGTTATTTAATAATAAAAAATAAACATGTAAAATTTATTTTTTTAAATACTGCAATAACTTACGTTGGCAGGATTCCTTCTATCAAACCTTCGTCAAGTTGCGAGACAGCTTCTAAAGCCTCCACAGTCATAGGAGGTTCGTAGAATCTATAAAAAATATCATTGTTAGTCGTTAGTTGGAAAAAGAAAACTTTTATAATAAATTCTTAATGATTATAAATAAATAAACACTAAACTCACTTCTCTTCTATATGTTTCACATATGAATTAGAGAAAGCAGTCGACACGTGTGTGAACGCCTTCAGATTCCTACACTCTTTTGCAAGCTTTATTACTTCCTTGGTTCCTCGTACATTGATTCCAGTCGATACAGAAAGCTTTTCATCGAACTTCACAGTGGCAGCAGCATTGATTATGATGGACACCTGTTAAGTAAGATTGCATAAAGTTAGGTATAAAATATATGTAGATTATTTAGCGTATTATATTTGTGTCACGGACCGGTAACCGAAAATGGGAAATTTTATTATAGTGAAATTAACTTTTCACAACAATGCTAAAATGAAAAATATAAATTAAAAAAAAAAAAAAACAAAAAATTTATCTCATATGACTATGTGTTTGTCTGCAAATGCTTGAGCGTATTTGTGTGTGCGTGTAATGGTTATATAATAAGAAAAAATTAAAAATAACTTTTTCGTAATACAATTAATTTCTTTGCTCTGTTTAATTAAAAGAAAAAATGTTTGAAATATTAAAATGGTAGGAACATTAAATTGTTGACGCTACAGTACATATAGTAATAAAAATATGAATATATACTATAAATAACATCTTGCGTCAGTTAGGTATAAAATAGCCTAAATTAAATAATTTTTACCCTGGAAGTTAATGTTTTCCTATCTTCGTCACTAAGTCCGAGCCCAGGCAACTCCAAGTCTCCGATAATGGGAACTACTTTATGAATTCCTTTTGGATTTTCTAAGTGAGCTCTATGAAACAGCTGTAATAAAATAATTTTATTAATTTTACACACACCTTTTATTATATTTATGCATGTTTAAATTAAAAATAACATTGGTATTTAAATCTTTATAAGCAGCGACGACTGCGTAAAACTACGATCTCTCGCTGCGTAGAATTACTATTAAAAAAGCAGAATGTTTATTCGTCATCATTATTGTTTATTCGTTCATAATTTATGATACCTATTTAAAAAAAAATTGGTTAACGATACTTACAAAATCGTCCAGTAGCTCCTGAATCCGAGTTATAGCATCTTTGCCCTTTTTAGCTCTAATCATAACATAAATGGTGTCTATTTCTTTACATGAACGTAATAATTTTTCTATTAAAACTGAAACAAAGAAATGAAGTTGTTAAAATATTACTATTGATGCGTAATTAAGGAAATTCGAGATAGGCGAGTGGATGAGTAATCGGAATTTGAATCAGATACTCCAGTTCGATTCCCGGGAGCAAGGCACGATCGAAAGAGCAATGAGTTTTTCGAATATTTGATTAGTATCATTGAACACTAACACGGCGAAAGTGGCTATGTTATGGCTACGTTATGTTGTGCCAAATAAGATACAGTTAAATGTAGATCGAATGGACTAAATTGAAATGACTTCATACTGCCGCAGTTCTGATTTGCGAATTGCGATTATGCGAAGATAAAACAATTCCGTAATCGTAATATCTCATTCAATTAAACACCAGATATTGTTTCAAATGAGGATCTTAAAATAATTGAGGAATAACCTTTAGTATATTTCTGTACCTACGCATCTGAGCTGGAAATGTAGAAAACGGTATCATATTTTAGGTAATACGCCAATGTTGCATGCTAAAACTATTAATGCAGAAGATATTAATATTAAAATTTATGTTTTATATTGCTGTTACCAGAACTGGGAGACATTTATTGGTTTTTGTACCTTATTTTATCAGATGCTATGCTCCTAGATCCAATATTAGAAATAATTCAATATTAAAAACATATGACACGACTGTGTCTACTGTGTCACTTTCGTGACTACGACATCGTTATTAGTTTCACTGGCTTAAGAATCCCTGTTCTGAAGGTCCTTCCTCTCAGAGTCATTAGGTTTAAGTAGTACGATGCAGGAAATGATTCCAAATTCTTGTATATCCGCAAAAGTTTGTAAAGTTTTAAGTAAATTAGCTTATGGTCCGATACTTAAAAGTTGGGTTAAGTTACGTAAGAAAACGTGTATACATAGTACACATAATATATATACACATATATGCTACGTATACATGTGTACTATGTATTAATTTAAACATCGACTTTAACTGGACGAACGTTACGAATTTTGCGGATCATGACGTGTTGTATAATTTGTTATACTTATTGAAGGATGAGAAAAATCTAAACGCTAGTCCGTAAATTGAATTGTCTTAGATTTAAAGTGTAAATAAAAGACGAAACAGACGTGTTGTATAATTTGTTATACTTATTGAAGGATGAGAAAAATCTAAACGCTAGTCCATAAATTGAATTGTCTTAGATTTAAAGTGTAAATAAAAGACGAAACAGTGACTTTTTATCTATAGTTTACACCGTAGTATTACGCATTGTTTGGTACAAAGGGACGCAGCAAGCTTTGCCACCCCTATTCAAAATAAAACATTGTCCTTTATTTCTTGTTGGATTGCTTATATTTTATAACAATATATCAGCGATGCTTAAGAGAAACCAATGTAAAATAAATAAATCTCAATTAAGTTCTTCCCTTAAATGCTACTCACCATGGCATCTACGGTGAGGATACCCTTCTTGATTTAATTTTAACTTCCAACCCTATCCTAGTCGCCTCTCATGGACAACACTATGCACCTGGTTTTTCCCACCATGACCTAATCTTTCTTTCATACAATCTGAAACCTCCCAAAGCTCACTCTAAGATTTGTTTCATGCGTTGTTACCGACGCATGGATACGGAGAAATTGCGTGAGGATGCTTCCAAATTGAATAGGAATGATCTTGTCGTCACCTCCACAATAGACGAAAAGGTGGATGCATTTAACAATGCTATACTACAACTTTATGACGTTCATGCTCCTCTTAAAAAAGTTAGAATCAAACGTTCGCCGGCACCTTGGATGACACTAGGCATTCGTATGACAATGAGACGTAGGGATGGGGCTTTTCGTAATTATAGAAAAGATCGTAGTGAGGAAAAGTGGTCTTTATTTAAGACCGCTAGGAATCGGTGTAATTAGATGATACGTAATGCCAAACGCCGACATATTCTCAATAATATCACTTCTTCTTCTCCAGTTAGCTGGAAATTTCTTAAAACTATAGGAATTGGTAAACGGCCATATTCTGGGTTCGACGGGACAGTTGGTTTGGATGACCTAAATCGCCATTTTTCCTCTCACGTAGCTATGGATCAACAAACCAAATGTCACACCGTTGCCAGCTTAAAGGATCTACCACGTCCTAGCGTCGATTGTTTTCATTTCTCTCCAGTTTCTGAGGATGAAATCAGGAAGATTATCCTTTCAATTAAATTCAACTCTGTGGTCGATGATAACATCAGTCGCGGTATGATTGTTAATATCCTGGATCATGTGCTCCCACCTATCTCTCATATAAGAGGTACTAGAGGCCTGTGTTCATAAGCAGCTGTCTCAATTTATTCATAAACATAATCTGCTTAGTCCATTACAGTCTGGATTCGAACCAGGCCATAGTACTATTTCTGCTCTCCTCAAAGTCACTGGTGACATGAGGGCAGGCATGGAAGATACTATGGTTACAGTGTTAGTCTTAGTTGACTTCACAAATGCCTTTAATGCCATCAACCAATCCATTCTCTCCAATTTCATGATCTCTCCCGAGGCACTTGAATGGTTCTCATCTTATCTTCGAGGGCGACAGGAATTGGTGCGCATCGATGAATCCTTTTCAAGTTGGTGCGACACACATACTGGCGTCCCTCAAGGCGGAATTCTATCTCCTTTGTTATTTTCAATGTTTATTATTCTCATCACCGCTGATCTTCAGTGTTCGTATCATCTGTACGCCGATGACTATGTATTCATGTATTCTCATGTATTGATGTATTCTCAGGCATCTGTCGATAGAGTTGCTACAGCTGTGGACAAGGATAACAGTGACCTAGGATATATTATGAGCTGGTCCAACAAGTATGGTTTAACTGTTAACCCATCAAATCAAGCCATTATAGTAGGTAGTAGTCGGATATTGGGAAGGTTGGATACAGCAGCACTACCGCCGATAGTCTTCAATGGCACTGTTATCGAACGGTGTCCTTCGGTTAAAGACCTTGGCTTACAAATTGACTCCACCCTCAGCTGAAAAGCCCAAGTCATGAACGTTAGTCAGAAAGTTACAGGTAACTTGAGAACTCTTTACCACCTAAAAAACTTCCTTCCAACCCGAACCAAAACATCTATTATCCAGACTCTAATTCTTCCTCTTATCGACGACTATGGTGATGTGTGCTATTTCGACCTGAATGCAGATCTTCTCAATAAATATGATCGTCTTCTAAATAACTGCATTCGATTCATTTTCATTCTTCGTAAGTATGGTCATGTATCCACAGCAGCATGTATGTCAGCGCCGTAGTTTGCGTGCTCTCACAACCTTTTATTCTTTTTTGACATCCCCTGTTCCTCCTTCCTACTTGTCTTCATACTTCCAATACCTTTGTTCCAACCATGACAGAACCCTTCGCTCGTCAAATAATCTCCTTCTCCAGTGTCCGTCCCATAGATCTAGCTTCGTCCGTTTCAATCTTCTTCCTTCGTCTTCCTTCTCTGTTCAATCCGTGCTTCTTTGGAATGCACTTCCTCACGAAATCAGGACATCTAAAAGTCGTTACTCGTTTAAAATGAAGCTTAAAGAGAATATTTTAAAAGAAATGGCAGAATCACCTCAGTAATGATTTAACATATTTATAATTCATGTATATAATATTTATAATTCATGTAATAATTCATGTATGTGGTAGAGAATGCCTCTGACATTAAGTTCGCCTATATACACTTTCATGTATATGAAGTTTAATGAATAAAAAAAAATAAAAATAAAGTTTACTGGTCCTTAAGACGCTGCTGCCCGTCACCCACCTGTTTGATTTCGGTTTGATATTTTTTATATTTCTCAAATTATGGATGCATACATCCATAATGTGAGTTATTATTTCATATCCATATAACGTATATCTACATACGATTACTAAGAAATAGAGCAATTTTATGTATTAAGAATACTTCTTAATACATATATGTCTTAGTATATAAGAACGCATAAAAGTTATTTATTAAAACGTTTATTCTTAGAAATCAGTAATACTGGCTAACAAATCAAACAAAAAGTCTTGTAGCCGACAATGGCAAAGTAATCTTCTCAATTACATTTTGATTGATGTTATATTATTATATTTAGAAACATATTAAAGCTATGCGAGTCCGCGAGCTAAGCTATAGTAAATTATTATTAAATAGATTTTTTTTTGAATTTTCCCTTTTCTTATACAGTATAAAAAGTCACGATAGCCGAGTGGTTGGGTGGTCGGAATTTCGAGGCGAGAGACCCGAGTTAGATCCCCAGGTGGCAGTACCAATGAGTATTTCAAAAAAAAACTTATGTACGAAATTGCGTGAAGATATTTATATTTATTTATTTTTATTTATACAATATGTATATAAAATCTAACTGAATTTCATCGGATAATTTCGTTTTTTGTTTACATTTTTTTTGTAATTTTTCAGGGAATAATCTTATAATAAATGTAACTTGCGCAACATTGGTTATAATAATTATGAAATTAAAATTATTAACTTTATTTATAAAAAACAGTAATTAATCAAATTTATTATTAATTTACAGGTTTTAGTTAATAAGTATATATATAGTGAATTTAACCATAATTTTGTATCTATAAAAAAAGCAATATTTAATTATACTACATATTTATTTTTAATAATACATATTTTTAATAAAATTAAAGTAGCACATAAAATATTAAATCGACCGATATATATTAGACCGATAGCATAAGCTTAGAAGTGTTCAGAAAAAAATTAAAAATATGATTCCGGCCAGGATCGAACTGGCGGCCTTCTGCGTGTAAAGCAGATGTGATAACCACTACACCACGGAACCTGTTGTTAAGATTGGTGAAATATTTTATTACGTATTGAATTCTTAATTAAAATTAGATGTGACTACTATTTTGTTTATACCACTAATAATAACTCAAAATGATAATACTACGCGAGTTCATTAGCCGATAACGGTAATATAAAGTGAAATGGCGCCTTTGGCAGTTCATATAGTAACGCCAATATACAGACATCACTAAAAATAATGTTTCTTTTTTTTTCGACCAAAAATTAAGATTAATCAAAATGTCTGCAAATTATTTTTTCCCCAGACGAATAACATGACATAAAAACAAGGTAAATTCCGTTTTATTTATTTCTTTTTACGTAATGTTAAGTTAAAAATTTATTTCACCTATATTCCTATTAATATATGACATAATTAAGAGTACATTTAAAAATTTTATTCCTATCACTTTAGTTATCTTCAAAATCTTGCTCCATTTAATTAGACATAACACTTGGGTTCTTGTTCTAAGGCCCTGACCATAAATATGAATTAGAAAAAGTTACTTGTGATACCATGATAACGTCCTCAAAAAGTTCTTGACAGACCGTAGGTTTGGCAAGCAGATTGCCGATCGTAGTAGCAAGAAACCTTGCACCTTGGGCACTGCTCTCCTGAGACTCTACTATTGAGTGCAATGCCATCTCCGAACCGCTGAATTTAGGTCTGGTATTTTTTTGGATAGTTATACTGTGGTCTGTAGGTCTTTACAACTTTACCATATTCACTTAGTCGCACTTTACCGCACCCATGTGAAGAAATGGGGTGGTATATCCTTAAGCAGTAATCACGCAGTAAACTTGTAACATAATAAATTAAAATTCCATTTTATATTAAACGTAGAAGCCTTAGATATCTTTATTTCACGGCGGCATTCTGCGAGGCCGTGGTAGGTGCACTCGACCGGTCGGGCCGGCACATTTTTTTGATACATCGTGATACCCATAGTTTAAGACCAGTGATAAAAATGGTATGTTTCGAGAAACTTTAAAAACATGCCATTCATTGGAGTCGAATCCAACCAATTGATTTAATTTTGGAACACCAACCGGTAGTTCATTTTCAGATAGATATATTTCCACGGGAATTTCGATATAATTTATTTATTTATTCTTTATTGACACCTAATAAAAGGAAACAATGGGCGGACTTAATGCCTTATAACATTCCCTACCAGTCAACCATGGGCAAAACAGAGAATAATGTACAGACGAAACCGCGGACAGAGACGTAGACGTAGTGTAAATATCATTGAAAAAAAAATTCCGGTTATTGCATGTCACATTCACGTGCATTTTTTGTTATACTCCAAGTTCACAAGTAGATTGAAACACCGACGTCGTATCATTATCGTAAACCGTCCACTTCCGAGGCTTAAAGAAATAATTTATTTACTTATATACTCGTATTATTTAATATTATAATTTTATTCACAGAATTAATAAATACCAATACTTTACAAAAAAAAGTCAGTTAATTTAGATCAGGCTTTTTGTTTAGCATGTTGTAGACACATTTTTTAATGTCAAAGCCTCATCCCCATTTGGAGTCACACAAGATATCCCTGATTAAGCGATAGACGACTGGCCGCACAGATTGAAGGCCTGTATTCAAAATCACGGGGTCATTTTGAATAAACTTTAGTGTCATAAGAATCTATGTTTTGTTAAGTTCATTTTGGTATATAAATAGTTACATGATGAATAAACTTGTTTTAATTATTTTAGGTTAAACATGTGATAGAATTTATGACCTGACTAGGTATAAATATAGAGATAATATACGATTTTCAAAAGGAAAATTCTGTAACAGATGTTTAAATCTCCTTGTTTCTCTCTCTGTATAAATTTGATATTGCATGCGTCATGCGGCTCTGCCCGTGACTAACCCGTTAACGCAGAATCCTATTTCTTTATCTAAAAGTAACCTAAGATATAACATTAAGAGGTTGCCAACGAAAATCCTCAAAATTGGCTAAACGTTTTCGGAGATGAATTGGAACTAATAGACATAAAAACATTTCAAATAATATTTATTTGTAAACTATGGAAATACTTTCATGTTAATTTACTAAAAGACTTTTTTGAAATTATAAAGAATCACTTTCATTTCATTTGATTGCAAAGATTAGCAAAATTCTCCTTAGAAGATTAAAATCGAGAAGCAAACCCAAAACAGAGGATTCAACTTACAAACTTCGTTAGGCGGACAAATTAGCAAATACTCTTGCAATAGGCAGCAAATTTAAAGATAAAGTAAAAGATATTTAGATATTATTATAAAATTACCACTCTAAGGGCTTACCTCTTTGCTATAAACATATTTCTGATTAAATTATTTATGTAATTGAATTTATGCTCATTGAACTCATAACCTGTTATTTCACATCTAAAACACGGCTTTGATTATTACCTTATCTCGGAGATAAACAAAATTAGGTCGAATAATAGATTACTTTGTTAAGTAAAAACTCCAAAAGCTTGTAAAACTGCATCTGAAGGCCTCCTATTTCCTAATCCTCCAACCTAAGAACCTAGAAGACCAACTCTAAGGACGACCGCACACACCAGTTTTCAGGGTGTCGCCAGTTCTAAGGTCCCGAGTTCGATTCCCGGTCGGGTCAATGTAGAAAACACTTTTTCTACATTTTCTCTGATCTAGGGGTCTGTGGTACCTTCGTTGTTTCTAATTCCATATCACATGTGCTTAAGCTACTTACTTTAGTATCATAGCAATGTATGCTATGTTGTCCCTGTCTATGTATGATCTATTCCTATATATATTTATCTATAACATAAACATACATATTTTTATGATACAAACTTTATCTAATAACATAGGTGGTCTGGAAGAGGTCGCTCTTTTCGAAAAGACTGCCTTTTAAGAGTTCAAAATGTTAGTACAATAAATACAAAATTAATATAAAAATATTAATTTTGCGTTGAATTCTTTGTGGTGTACAATAATGTACATACATACATACAAAGTTTTTAAAATTTATTTGTGTCTCCAAACGTGTTCAGACAATTAAGAAGACTAAGTAAAAAAAAAACAGTTTAACCGGAACAGTGAAAAATCCCACATAAAACCGGTTGCAGATCTCGACATGAAATGATTTTTGTAGTATTCAAAACATGCTATAGTTTGGTAAATTGGTTTTCCCCGTTTAATATCACGTATTTTCCCAATACTAAGGTAGACAGAGGTCTAGACAATTAAGTACCTTAGACCCACCTTTTACAGAAGCCTATTTGGGAATACATGGCAGATGCCAACCCGATCGCCATGTTAGTGTATACTGTCCATGCCTACAGGATAACATGCTTACATACGCATATATTATACACACACATATATATATATATATATATATATATATATATATATATATATATATATATATATATATATATATATATATATATATATATATATATATATATATATATATATATATATATATATATGCAAATATTCATATACATATTGGTCAAGTCTAGACAATTAAGTCCCTTTGACCCACCTTCCACCGAAGATATTTTCGGGACAACGTGACAGGTGGTGAGCCTGTCGCCGTCTTTATGTCCAAGCCAACGATGAAATTCGTATATAAGTTTTTGAAAAACTCATTGGTACTGCCACCTGGGGATCGAACTCGGGTCTCTCGTCTCGAAATTCCGACCACCCAACAACTCGGTTATCGTGACTCGTGACATTTAAATAACAAAAATAATGCTAAATACAACATAAAGTTTAAAAAAATTGATTTTTAATTTACCCGATAGTTAATTACTGGCAGATAGAATCATAAATAGCACTTCATGCAATCTTGTTCGCACAATTCATTTTCAGCAATCCTATATGACCCTGTACGGCGAGATTTTAATTTGTTTTTATTGTTTTTGTTAATTTAGAGTTATGTTATAACTTAAAATAACTTGTCTCTCTCTATTTGTTTATGACAAGCTTTCTATAAAGTTAGAAAATTTATAAGAACTTATATTAAATTTTTAAGAATTTCGGGGCTCTAGGACGATGGTTTTGTTTGGTTCTGTTTACAATAGTCGAATTATAAACGAGAAAGGGGACCTACATTACCTATTTTAAAATTTTACAAAATCGCTGTGTGAATGATTAGAAATTTAAGACCTCTAGTGCCCTTACTCTATGATGCAAATTATTTGACGTTGATTTAGTTTTTTTTTTAATAACTGTATACGAGAAAGAGGCCTTATATTTCCTATTATAATATTTCATAGAATCCAAGGCAAATTCCCTGCTTGAATGATTGGAAAATTAAATTAATTACTCTATGACCCAAACTCTTTGTTATTTGTATTAAATTATAGTATTTCGTATTAATCATTTATTAATTGTTAATTTATAATTTTATTATTAATTATTCGTCGGCGTATCTGACACAGCGTACGTTCTATCGAAAAAAGTAACATCACCCTTATAAACACCAAGGCAATGACAATGCTACCGATTCATTATCAAAATTTACATAATCCAAATTCCACAAATTTAAAGGTGAAGGTGTCACTAGCATTGAGCTGTTGAATGTGTAATTACGTTGAACTAGCATTAATATGTATTCGCTGACATTTGCTGGCGTTACTTATAACTACTTACAAGTTAGCTATGACGTTTTGCTTTTGGTAATTTTAAAAAGAAGCTATTAAATTATTAAAACTCACGTGAAACATTATTAATAAAAAAATTAAAAACGGCTAAACTCACGTTATAATAATCAGTGTAGACGCGAGCGCGAACTCATCCTATTCACCCTGCTGAAGGACCTCCAATATGTCTGAAACTAGTAGGTACCTACACCGATTATTATAACGAGAGTTTAGCCGTTTTTGATTATTTGATTAAAAATTTATTAACAATCCTACTGATGCTAGTTTGAGAAGTAGAAACCGGGATCCCTAAACTTTGGATAACTATATAAAGTTAATTCATCACAGGGCTGCTACGACCATTTATATTTATGTCTAACAAAATTTTTTGACTTAAGATACATTTTTGAAGATACCGAACCTATCCAACGCCAAGAGCGAAGTATTTAATTGTATGATATGCGATTTGACAATTTTGATAGATTAGGCTACTGTGACTACTATGACGTAAAATCATCTATTCCATTGAATAGATGATTTTACGTCATAGTACTTACACAAAGACATTAAATGTAAGGTAGCAGGATATCAGGACATACATGGAGAGTTTGCCACAATTACAAAGCTGAAAACTTAGATGGGCAATTGCCAGGCATATTAGCGCCATAGACACTGCATGGTCTTTTAATTTGTTTTGGCATTTTTCGAAATGACAATTCAGATGGGGAATTTATTGCGAATTTTTTAATTGATTTTAAAGCATATAAGTTATGCTGAACTTTTTGTTATAAAATTAACCTTAGAAGAAAAAGGTTTTTAAAATTTCAACTGACACGGACTGGCCACGGTACGGCAAAGGTCGCAGGTTCGTATCCCGCCCGTGTCAGTTGAAATTCTAAAAATCTTTTTTCTTTTCCATTAAATATTATTGGTTAGCTATTGCCTTTTCCAAAACCCTTAGAAAGCCATTTCGCTTAAAAAAGAAAGAATAATAATTTCTTACGCCTATACTCTAAAGGCTGGCTCTTAATGCCTTATTCCAGCAGACAAATAAGTTTATTAAGAACAAGATTTGAAAGCTTTTGAATATGATACCATCTAGGCATCTACATAATGTTAGTAGGCGTGAACAGGTAAACACATATAACCACAAGGTATAAGTAAAACTACAAAAGAGCAATCAAATAGTATATTGATAAATAATTAATTTAAAAATAAATATAGTCAGTAATGGTTTATAAAAATAAATATATGTATAATAAATATAATAACAATATTTAAAGTACAACCTTCTCCACCACGCGACTTGCCTTGAGACTAATCCTGCCGTCTGTAAAACAAATGTGACAATGTTAATTACTTAGAATTTGCTTACCAGAAAACCAGAAGCGAAATATTAATTAAATATTAAAAAAAAAAACACTTTTCTTCGATTGTAACGTAAAAGTGCAACGATTAATAATATTTCGCATGCTTTCCTTGGTATATTTTTAAATATAGCATGGTATATTAAATTAGAGTTAAATTTCATTGAAATAATATTGAATCTAATAATTTTATATCGGGTTAAATTACAAAAAATATTACTCTTGGATCCATAAAATGTTAATTATAAAATCATGATTGAGAATATGATTTGATAAGAAAATACCACTTACCTTTTTCATGAAAAACTTTCTAAATTAAACCCACAAAACACCGCAAAAATAAAATAAGCAAAAAAAAACGTTTCACACACTAAAACAAGCAATGTAACACAAACACAAAAGCAAACTTTATAACAGCGCAGTTCAGCATGTTATTACACACGGCAATAATGATTTGTACTTTAAATTTATTATTTCTTTATTGTTGTTTTAATAATTTTAATTATTTCTTTGGTAATCAAATCTCAAAATAGCATCCGATGATTAGAAAGAACGACGTAGATAAAATAAGAAAAAACCATAGAGTTTAAAAGTAAATGCGAAAAACTCCGCAAAACTAGTTTCTTGATTTTAATGTGCCTTGAAACAAAGAAATCGAATTAAAGTAATCTACAAGAATTTTTTCATCATATCCAAGGTAGGCGAGAGTTGGTGCTCATGAGATTAAGTTAAATTTGAGTTTCGCACATTCGGGTAAGGTTAATAGCAATTTTTTAACCAGGATCTCGTTAACTAACTAACAGAGAGCATAAGTAAAACGGCGGAGAACTTATTGGAATATTCCACATTATGGCACATTACTAGAAACTAGACTTTTTTTTAATAATGTAATATAATTGCAAAAATAACGTGTTTAAAAAAATATGTACTGGGTATTTTGAGATAACTATCGGCGTAAAAATTGAATATCCAATTCTTCCCGTGAAGGATAAATAATTTATAAGGGCTAACAACGTTTAAAACAAAAAAACAACAAATTTAGTCGCGATACCCGATTTCCATCCCCAGGTGGCAGGCTCGTACCAATGGGTTTTAACCAACGAATTATATCGTTGACTTGGACATAAAGACGGCGACGGGCTCACCTCCTGTCACTTTGTCCCGAAAATATCTCGATGGAAAATGGGTCGAAGGGAATTAATTGTCTAGACTAGACCTCTGTCTACTCTGTATTGGGGTATATATATTTATATTTTTTATTCACAAATATAGAGGATGCAATAGAAATTACCAATGTTCTTCAATCGTCAAGACGTGAAAAAAATCAGTAGAGGTCGTAGGCCGCCCGAGATTTTAAGCAATTTTAAACGATGTTTAACAATTTACATCAATGCAGATCGATTTTGCAGATGGTAATAATAAATAGCAGCACACAAACACAAAAACATGCAGCTCTACACACATGCGTAACAGAGACAATCAACGTACAACGTTATTTGATTGCTCGAATTGTAAAGAAATATAAATTAGAATTAATTATTAGAAAACTAATTTCAGCTGACGGTATGTTCAGGTACACTGCATTAGGTGGTACTAAGGTACAATATTTTTACCATTGCTACAACGGTATTATTTGCTCAGAACATTTTAGTAAAGCAATGTACGAGAACAAGATGCCTACATTATTCTGGAAACGAAGTGGATATCCTATTTTATTACTAGTTGTATTACATTCATTTCGAAGAAATATTTCATCTTTTTAAATTTCTTTTTTGGTAAAAATAATAATTTTAACTCATTTATTCATAAAACATTACGGTTAACGTTTAAATGGCTTTATCATTAACGATAAATGTAAAAAATTTAATCGAATCCTTTATCTCCTTTATCTAAAAGTAATAACCTTATGTAGATCTTTGAGTTGAATAGTAAATCATTAATAATTCATAAGATTTAGCTTAAATTGGCACGCAACCCTAGACCACTATTCATAAAACTTGGCACGCATTATTGCTTATTATACATGTTTATAATAATAATATCTTGTTTGGACTAATTTCTAAGTTCTTTTATATTAAAAGAACTTCGAAATTAGTCCAAACAAGATAACCACGGGTTTAGAAACTGTAATGTAAATGATAGAAATTATTCAGATGATATCAACTCATTAGGTTGGGCTATTTAAAGTTGAATGAACGTGATCTTATTAAGGAAAAGGAAATTGAAATTCCCCATCGTGACCTTGCCTTTCGATTTTAAAAAACAAAGCGTATAAATTATTATGTTACATGGCATGTAATACATTACGAGAATTCCCGTGTTTGTACTATATGTCTGCAAAATATTATTAAATTCTAGACATATGTGATTGTTATACATAAAAATCATACACAATCATTACACACATAGAGATTAATTAAGTAAAGTGAAGTATGGAAAGTCAAGAATTAAACAATAAAAAAAAACAAAGAATTATGAATTATATTGTAGCGAAACATATGTAAAGAATGTGTAAATAACGAATACATGTTTATCATCATATGAAATATAGAGGCCATTTTATTCCTCATGTGATCTATTTGTGTATTTTAACAAATCGCACTAAGACAACAAAGTTCTAAGAGCATTTTTGTCGATGAAAACTCTTTTTCAAGATTGTGCGTATATTTTCTTGTGTATGAGATATGTGGTACATATTTTACAGAAATAGATTATTTTATTATTAAATTATACAAAAATTAACATCAATTTTATTTTTCATGGCTCGAACAGGCATTTAACGATGATAAACAAAGCTAACTCTCTCGTTTTCCTTCCCTCATAAAACGTAAGACATAATGTGCCAAAGTATAATGTAACGAGTATCAAAGTAAGGTCAAATGCTGTATCAGACTCACAGGATTTAACACAACACAAATCAGATCCAGAAAACAATAATTTGTGTTATTTTGAGCTCGGCTGCCATCTTATCACTAGGCTTCTTCTATTTCTTCTTTACAGCGTATCAAGAGTAATTCAAGGACATATTCAGCAGTGGACTGTTCCATCGGCTCTCAGTTATTAATAGCTCATCACTAGGCAACGAGGTTGAAATTATCTTTGTTGATAAATATATCATATTTCGTATACAGCAAAGCGAATTTCGATTTAAAAACTGCCAAAGCAAAACGAAGCGCAAACAACACTCACCTTTACCCAAAAATCCAGTACCACCCGTCAAAAACACACACTGGTCCTGATAAAACCTCTGTATCTCAGTCATAGGCGCTTTACCCTTAGTCAGTCTCCTCTTTTCCTCTTCCTTTGCATCAGCTTTGTCTTCCTCGGCGTAATAGTCATCTAATTTGTTAGCGGAGACGAACTCGTGGTCCTCCGAATAGTCCAGAATGGGGGCGGCTGGGTTCATAGCTTCGTTTTCCGCGTCGGCGTTGCGCACCGAATTTTCTAATTCCTGAGAAAGATTTACGATAGATGTCAGCAGTTATTCTGACTCCGCGGCTCTTGACAAGCAGTCGCGGCTTCAATTCTTTGTATGAACTACAAATAAATATTCCGCAACTGTTTTTACATCTACATGACATAAATATAACAATTTTAAAAATATATCATTTCGGTCATTAAGAATTATCATAAGGAAACTTGTGTATCTGCGCACTTCCTCGAAGTTATATTTTTATATATACAATGACGAACCCTAAACACCAAACGAAAATTATGTACGTAGATATGTACAATTAATTATACAATACTGTACAATTATTTATACAATACTGGACATTTTATTTTTTTTTATAACTTATATTTGATAAACAAATCTATTAGCTTGTTATTATTTTACATCGCATAAAATCGAATGAAAACTATTAGGATCTGTTCATTAATTCTCTGACTTAATTAAAATAATTTATAATAAACTAGTGGCAATGACCTGAGATCAAGATCGAGCCCTGTAGAACTCGTGAACTTGAACTTGCTGCATATAACAAGTTTGTGATTCAATCACAACACTAGCTTCGTGGATTTACAACGGGCTAGTTTATTGTACGTAGATAACTAATGATAGTGTTACTGTCAGTTCGTTTATTGTTATAAATGTATTTGCTGACGGCAGATAGATCTACTTTATAGCGATATTTAGTTTATTCTATCTATCTAGTTTATTGCCTTCGAAGCTAAGAGTTGCTTCGAATTCCGCTAGGGACAAACGTGAGTATGACGAATATCAATGTTGGTACTCGATATTTGACTGTTTTATCAATATTTACATGTATACATACATATATATAAGTATAAAGTATCATTCGTTTGGACGTTAAGACGGCGACAGGCTCACCTATTGTCACATTGTACCAAATAAACTTCGGTGGAAAGTGGGTCGGAAGGACTTGTATGTCTAACTGTCTACCCCGTTGAGAAAATTTCGTAAATTTTTTGGTATTTGCTAGTATATATCCCCAAAGTGGAAATACAACATAGATACATATATAGATAAATATATTGGGACAACAACACACACATTCCCTGGTCCTAAAGTAGGTTGCTAATTCGCATACCACAAACCTAGAGACCCGAGAAAATCAATAAATAGTGACCTTTCTACATTGACCGGACCGGAAATCAAACCCGGGATCTTAGAGCTGGCGAAGCCTTGAAAACTGATTTGTATATGCCGCTCGTCCACGGAGATTTTCGATTTACAAGTTACTGCAGTTACCTGCATTCACAGGCCTGTAGAACTGCTCTGATTTAGGCCTGTAGAACTGCGCTGACTTGCAGTAATCGCCAACCTTGACCAGCGGATTAACGATCGCAGTACTTTTGCAGTACCTTTTGCAATACCTGACTGTTTTACATAATTTTGGCCAGATATTTTGTGAGACTAGAGGAAAGAATAACTAGAAAAAGGAAGTTTGTGTGATCCGTTAGCCGAATGGTTAAAAAAAGGCTGCCGACAAATACAGATATGCATAACTGCAATTTCTGTGGGCGGCCATTGGCATTTTTAAGGTTAACTCCCCTTTATTCATTTCTTATGACGTTGGGAAGACAGGGGTCAACTTATTCCAATAACGTATGTCAAAGGACCTTTTCAAACTGCGTAAAAGAAAAGCTTGTACGAGTATGTCTATTTCTCGGCAGCGCTATGCTTGAGTTAAGGTTCTCATTAAGCGAATTGTTGGATTTTTATATTAATAGATGCTTCTTTTTTATGGAAGAGACAGTTTTATTTAGTACTTGCTGCTTTGTTTACAGTAGGTACTGTTTTGTTTACACAACTTTTAGACAGTGTATTGATTAACTTGACTTGTAAAATGCGCACAGAAAAATTGTACAATACCACTAAAATTATCTGCTTTATCTATAAATGGTTCACGGATAAAATTTAATTTTTAGTCTTACATTGTTTTAGGATATTAACCATAAATACGTTCTGAAACGTTTCATGAACCACCCTTCACTGTCTACCCAATGTGTCTATAGTGTTAAAAAGCCTAGAACACAAAGGACGCGTAAGAATATGAAGGCTTAATAAGAACTGTGTGAACTTTAAGGAAGCCTCAAATTAACTCTCCTCTTAACTATAAAATCTGACTGTATGGCCAGACATTCTCTTATAAAACAAACGAAAGGATACATATTAAAACTAAAACCTATATTATAACTATATAAATTCTTGTTGCAACTGTAAAATCAATTAAAAAATAAAATCCTTATCGACCTTCGGTTGAAATAATTTTTTACAATAATTATCTTAACGACTTGCTTCGGGGTCCCTTCAAGGTTACATGTCAGCACGGAAGTTAAATATTTTACGTGGCATAAAATGATTATTAAATGTAATAATTAATGCTTCATTAGATTCATTGCTAAATGCAAAAACAAATGAGCGATAAAAATTGACTTAAAACTCAACTGTAACAAGGCTAACGGGTCGTGGTAGTCTACTTGGTAGTGACCCTGCCTTCAAAGCTAAAGTGTTATGGGTTCGAATGCTGCGGCTAGTATACATTCGTGTGATGATATGGATGTTTATACTCGAAAAAATCTAGAAAATCGTATTGACTAAGGACAAATGCCGGAACAACAATCACAAAATAACAGATTAATGTTATAGAGATGTTACCTTGCACAATTCCGCATACAAAAGGTATGAATGGCATATGTTACCTGCTTCGATGAGAAGAAGAGCATCACCTCCGTCCCACAGATGCTGGTACTAATCCTACAGAATGCATCACCACCACTACACAGGCTCTACACTCGACATCAGATAACATACACCACTAACGAGAACTACGCGATGCGCGTTTCGCCTCCAAACAAAGCATGATAAAGCTAATAGACACAACGATGGTGACTATGTACTGGTGGTGTAATTATTGTGGTACATACTGAAGAATTAGTGCACCCATCTGTAGGAAGATGGTGCTGCTCTACGGACCAGGCAACGTTGCATTTTTTAAATAAATATAAATATCTTCACGTCATTCCCAATACAGGTCTAATCTAGACAAATAAGTCCCTTCGATCCACCTTTCACCGAAGATATTTTGTGACAACGTGACAGGTGGTGAGCCCGTCGCCTTCTTATATCCAAGCCAATGATATGAATCGTAGGTTTTGAATAAAACCTATTGATACGAGCCTGCCTCCTGGGGATCGAACTCGGGTCTCCCGACTTTAATTCCCACCAACCATCTCTCGGCTATCGTGACTAGCCTAACATTGTTCTTGCATGCGGAAGTGTAAACAGTAATTTTTAGTAACATCCCTATAACAATGAATTTCCGCAGTCTATGTAGTACATTAATAAAAAAGAGAACATTTATTATCCGCGACTCCATTAATTATAGAACAATGTGGCGCCCATCGTGTATCTCAATAGCAAGGCAAATGTAACGATTATGGCGATATAAGTAAAGATAAGAATAAAAGAAGGAAATAGAAGTTTGTGTAAAATTTAGAAAAATTCCTCTATTTATAAAGTGCTCTGTGATAAATAGGTCTTAATTGAAATTAACCACAACAATATGACGACTTCCCATAAAATTAAACATTACTAAATATGCAAAACTTATTGGTCTTTGTTATAAAGAAATACATACACACCACGCACACAATGTTACATTGCGTGCAGAAACACAAACATCTTCGAATCATGTTAAATTTATCACTAAAGAACCTTTGCACATTACAATTATTTACCTTTATTTATCTAAATCGATAATAAATGTAAATATTTTGATTTTTAATCGATTTATTATAATATTCTTAGTAGTATTCGGCCTGAATATTGAATTATGATGATGAAGTTTAATGTGTAAAATGATATTCACTATAGTAATGTTAATTCTGTGCGATACACACAGAAACTAGTTTGAAAGTTTAATGTTTATTTTTATATAGTTTTTTTATTATTTTGTATTTCAATATATATACACATCTTCTTTGTTAAAAGACATTTTTGGGACATACATTGATATACCATCACGTCAGCACCTGCTAGTTTGCCTCCCTTTTCCATAAAAAAATACATACTAGCTAGTAGTAGCTAAAACTTGTGTTATGGAACCAAAACAAACGAAGGCAACACAAACAACCAGACCCGATACATTGAAGAAAAGGTGGTTTTCTAAATTGAGCCGTCCGGGAATCAAACCATAGACCAAGCGCAACCACTCGTTCTCATATGTCGTCAAAGTATGGAAATATGCTTTGTATTCAAAGACTTGAACTTTTACTCATTTTACTAAATTACGGCCCAGAGTGTTGAAAAACAAAATAGTAGTATTATCTAACCTACTTTTTAAATATATATAAAAATATCTTCACGCAATTCCCAATACAGGGGTAGACAGAGGTCAAGTCTAGACAATTAAGTCCCTTTGACCCACCTTTCACCGAAGATATTATCGGGTTACGTGACAGGTGGTGAGCCCGTCGCCGTCTTTATGCCCAAGCCAACGATGAAATTCGTACATAAGTTTTTGAAACCATTGGTACTGCCACCTGGGGATCGAACTCGGGTCTCTCGACTCGAAATTCCGACCACCCAACAACTCGGCTATCGTGACTTTTAACCTACTTTTTAATTAAAATAAAATTAAATACCTTCACGCAATTCCCAATACCCCCTGTATTGGGAATTATATAATATATAATAGACAATTATATAATAGACAGAGGTTTAGTCTAGACAATTAAGTCCCTTTGACCCACCGTCCACCGAAGATGTTTTCGGGACAACGTGACAAGTGCTGAGCCCGTCGCCGTCTTTATGTCCAAGCCAAAAATATAATTCGTACATAGGTTTTTGAAAAAAACCCATTGGTACGAGCCTACCACCTAGGGATCGATCACGGGTCTCTCGACCCGTAAATCCGACCACCCAACCACTCGGCTATCGTGACTTTTTATTTTTATTTTTAATTTAGATTAGATTTATAGATAATTATACACCACAGTATACGAAACTATATTCGAAACTCCTAATAAAATGTAGTGCAACAAAAATTTGGTATGTATACGTAGAATCCACATTAGTAAACGGTAAAACATTTATTTTAATACAAAGTAAAAGCTAAACGAGTACCAGTAATACTAGTATAGTTAATCCATAATGAAATCTACATTAATAGGCATAAAATCCTTGAGCTATTATGGTCTACTACTCGCAAAAGTCTTTTAACCTTGACAATATTTGACATATTTTTTTAAATTAATTTTGAAAAAAAAATCAATATTTCTGTGACTTTTAACCGATATAAATTATTTTTTATGTAAAAATATAATAGGTATAGAATTGTCTTAGGACAAATCTTTCAAAATCAAGCCGTTTTTGTTATAAATAGTGCCGACAAAGCCCAAAACTCTTTAATAGTAATCGATTAAATGTTAAAAGACATAAGAAAATTATAAGTCTATTTCCCTTTTCTCGACAGCGAAATGAGATAGACATTTCGAAATTTGTAGGTGTTATGAACGTTCTTTGGAGTGAAAACATTTGGAATGAAAAGTTTTTTATGGCACTTAAATTTCAAATATTCTTAAATCCAATTTTGGAAGTTGAATATACCAATACACATAACAAATAGACAATTATGACAATTTATGTAAGTATTACATTTAGCTCTTCACTAAATGTAATACTTACATAAAAAGTCAGTGTAAAAAAATTTTGTCTGTATGTCTGTCTATCTAGATGCAGACAGATGTTTGTTTGTTTCGGGTAATCTTGGAATGGGCTGGACCAATTTTTACCGGACTTTCATTGGCGGATAGCTGATGTTATGAGGATTGTTATAAGTAGTAGTCCTTATAGCATTAGCTATCTGCCAGTACTATAGCTTAGGCTACTTTTATTTCTGTTATTGGGTTCCGCGTTTAGGGATAAAAAGGGGGGCAAAGCCGCGAGCGGCAGCTAGTATACTATAAATCCGTTTCGATGAAACTAATCAATAAGTAATCATAGATGTAAAACGTCGTGTCTTAATCAATTATGAACAGAGAATTACTAGCGCCGAGTGTTTCTTGGTTGTTGTGTGTTGTTTCTTGAAATGTGTAATAAAAATAGATAAAAAAAATTATACTTGTTAGTACAATTTTTTTTTTAAATTCGATGTTTTGATTTTTTTTTAATAAACATGTATATGGATGGATAATGGATTTGATTTTCCTTTTAAATGTCTTCGGTAGAAGAAGTTCGGCTATACGGATGGACTTCTAAACTACGTCGTAATAGTATTAAGTGAAAGGTGGGTCGAATGGACTTAATTGTCTAGACCTCTGTCTATACCCCCTGTATTGGAAATGGTGTTAAGAGTAGTAGTAGAGAAAATATTATTTATATAATTATGACCTTCTGTACAAACCGTCGACTATATTCTCTATACCTGAGTAGTTAGAGGTTTGGATCACTCAACAGTCTCTCGAGTCGAATTCCTATTACCGATCCTCTCGGCTATCGAGGCTCTTAGAGCAGTGGTGTGAAATGTGAACCGAAAGGACTAAATTGTCTATACCTCAGACTACCCCGTATTAGTTAAAAAATTATCATCTCTACAAAAAAG
This sequence comes from Sericinus montela, assembly GCA_029286605.1. Lineage (NCBI taxonomy): Eukaryota > Metazoa > Arthropoda > Insecta > Lepidoptera > Papilionidae > Sericinus > Sericinus montela. Next base: position 333,983 of record JAGSMR010000045.1, read on the forward strand.
TTATGCAACCTTCTACGTCGTACAATGATAAGTATAGCATAAAAATATATGGTGTACATTTTTATGTTATATAAAAATCGTCGAGCCCACTAGGCAATGTGTAAAAGTAGAGTATACTGTCAATGCCCATTATTGGGCAAATGTCTTCCCTCAAATATTGTTTGAGACATATTAGATCAGAAGAACGTCCGCCACTGTACTTCAATGAGGGTGGACGAAATTCTAAATAATAATAAATTAAATATCTTAACGCATATTGCCAATACTGGGGTGAACAGAAGTCTATACAATGACGTCATTTCGACCCACCTTTCACCAGGTGAAACTAAAAAGGTTGGACACTAAAAAGGTGGTCCCTTGGACACTAAAAAGGTGGTCCTTCCGACCACCTTTTTAGTGTCCAAGGGACAACATATTTTCATGAGAAATATTTTCATCGAAAATAAACATATTCATTAAACAAATTCTTGCTCCTATTCGAAACCTCAACCCTTAGTTTTAAAGGGGTAATGTCACTACAAACTGACCTATCGGGTTGTTTTTAACAAGCTAATCTTGGGTATATATATACATATAAATTAAATTAGAATGTCTGTTTGTAATATTGAAATAACCGATTTTACTGACAGATAGCTGTTATGTTATAAGGAGTAACATAGGCCACTTTTATCATAGAAACATAATTAGGGCTCCGCGTTAAGTGTTAAACTGCGGGCAAATCCGCGGAGGCAGCTAGTAATTTTATATATTAGTATATCTTAATATTATTCTAACGAATTGGCTAATATTTTGCATTAAAATCGTGTTTTGTTACTTCGAGTGATCATCAGACGAATGAGATGACGAATTTCTGTATGGGAAATTGCATGAAAATATTAAAAAATAGTATAATTATTTTTAAAACGAGCTTGTTTCCCCACGTAGTTTTCCTTCTACACTGCGATCATGGTAAACACATGAATTTGTAATGGACTATTTTAATATTGCCGGGCCGGGAATCGTACCTAGGTCAGCGAGTGCTCCAAGTACTACCCTACTATATTACATTCATAGATAATTGTCTGTTGTGTCCTTGAAGGCAGAATTTGTAATAGTAGTTACGCTTGGCAAGCACGTTAACGATTGCAGTAGCGGACATCTTGCATCGTCACCAGTATGCTAAATTTTGAGCTGGAATTTTTACCATACTCTAGTAATATTATCGTGTTAACTAATTAGTAAATATTAATTTAAATTTGACGACCTCTGGAGATCAAAGTCGGGTCGGTTGCCTCTAATTCCGATTACCAAACCACTCGATTGTCGTGACGTTAAAAAAAAAACTTAGTATTAAGTCTTACATGCAAATTGTCTTGTAACTCTTTGCTCAAGTTTCTGACATTCTCCAGTTCCTTTAGCTGTTGTTCTGTGGGTTTTCCGTACACGTCAATCTCGATCTTTTCGCTATTTTTTTGCGCAGCCACCCATTTTTCCATTTTCTCACGCGTTAACGACGTGTCCGCCAGTGGGGATTCGTCGTATAAATTGCTCATAGTTCTGAAAAAAAAAACAATTACTTTAATAATATTAATATTTTTAACAATCCCGAAGTTTGTTTTTGATTTTTGTTTAATTTGTTTGTTAATTTTTAAAAATTAAAATTAAGAAAAAAAATTAATTAAATTAATAATTTTAAAAATCTCTGACAATACCACGGTGAAGCGACACGCAGGTAAAGGAAACAAAATGAAACTAAACGGAAAATTAAAAGAGGAATTTCAAAAGAAGACATTAAAAAGTGTTAAAATTTAGTCGCATCTTCAAAATGAACTACATTTTTTCCAAAGATTTCTCAAACGTTTGCGTGTGTACTACATATTTTTGTTTAAAGTTCTGGCATAAGATATTTATTAAAAAAGATCTGTCAATATAATTTACATTTTAAGGACACAAAAGCTCTTTTATTTAATAAATGCGTTTGCAATACATTGTATTACGTCATATTAGTATCCGGTTTCTCGAATAAAATTTATATTGGCGAAACAAACATTAGTTACTTGCGTATATAAAACCAACTTGTTATTCGACTTAAAATTACTCCAAGCGTTCTTTAATATTAACCATAGTTTTTTTAATGGGAATGGCAATGACTTTATAATGGCAATGAAATATATTACTAAAATAATATATTGTAATTCCACCTTGAACGAAACATTACCTATTTGCAGTTTGATACTAATAATAAAATTTGTTGAGTCGACATTTTTTTTAAATTATAGATATATACATACCTAGTCAGGTCATAAATTCTGTCACATGTTTAACCTAAAATAATTAAATCAAGTTTATTCATTATGTAACTATTTATATACTAAAATGAACTTAACAAAACATAGATTCTTATGACACTAAAGTTTATTCAAAATCACCTCCGTGATTTTGAATACAGGCCTTCAATCTGTGCGGCCAGTCGTCTATCGCAGCACGAACGAGGTCCATGTCAATATCGGCGGCTGCCTTAATCAAGGATGTCTTGAGTGACTCCAAATTGGGATGAGGCTTTGAGCACGCCTTTTCCTCCAAGTGTTGCCATATCTTGTAATCTAACAGATTCAAATCTGGGTTGGAGGAGCGCCAGTCTTCGTGCCGGATGAAGTCGATTTCACGCACCGCCAGCCAGTCTTGTGTGATCTTCGCTCTATGAGCTGGCGCCGAATCTTGTTGGAATACCCAGTGCCTGTTATTGAACATGGTATGAGAAACAGGTTCTACAAGGTTGGTCAGGACTCTATTTTGATACACAACTGCATTCGTTTTTACACCTTTCTTGCAAAAATGTACCTCTGTTAAGCCCCAATAAGAAACTCCCAACCATACCATGAGCGAGGATGGAAAATGACCTCGTTGGACACGCGGAATACAGTTGCTTGCTTCTTCACTACTGTGTGCGTACAACTTATCATTTTGTTTGTTGAAGCTCTCTTCTACGGTAAAAAATTTTTCACCCGAAAAAAGAATATCCCGATATTTTTTCCCGGGTACCGCTTAAACAAAGCGCGGAATCTCTTCAGTCTCAGGTGCATTAGACGAGCATTCAAACAGTGTCCTGTTTTTCTTCGATATGCCCGAAGCCCTATGTCTTCATTTAACACCCTTTTCACCGTGATTCTGCTTAACCCCATCTGAAGGGCCAACAGTTTCTGCTTACGTTTGGGATTTCTTTGAATTCGAGCCTTCACAGCTTTTATCACTGTTGGAGTCCAAACAGACCGAGGGCGACCACTTCTTGACCTGTCTACATCTACACTAGTCTTCATTGTATCGTTTGATGGTACGATAAACGAATCTTTTGGTTATATTCAAATTTTTCAGTATGTCAAAAACTTGAATTGGCGCGTAACCGCAAAGATGCAACGCAATAACTGCAGCACGGTCTTCTTTAAGCGTCCACTTCATATTTAAAAATGAGTAAAATTGTAAAAGTATGTAGTTTTATTTTCATGAACAATTTGAAATTCGAATTCAATAAACGTTTTTGTGGCCAGCATTCTAAAAGAAAAGTTTTTACTGTGTGCCAATACTTATGACCTGACTATGTATATAGATGACGACAACATCACATACATTGCTCCGATCCCAATGTAAGAAGCTAAAGCACTTGAGGCATGAGAATCGGTAATAACGAAGACACCACAAACACCCAGACCCGAGAAAATGTAGAAAAAGTGGTTTTTCTACATTGACCTATCTGGGAATCGAACCCGAGACCTCGAGATTGCGACACTTTGAAAGCCGGTGGACCTCTCGTCCACGGAGGTCTTCAAATTATATCTATTTATAACCACAGTTAAGAATTAAGATTTTAAATCAAAGAAATGACAAAGAAAGGAAATTAGAAAAGTGATACAACGAATATCCGATTGCGTAATTTTTAGATTAACAATAATTTTACCTTTTTTATATATTCCCGCCATTCCCTATACTAGATTAGACAGAGCTCTAGATAATTAAGTCGTTTCGACCCATCTTACACCGAAGACATTTTTTGGACCACGTGACGGGTGATAAGCTTGTCGCAGTCTTTAATTTATTTTTATTTTATTTATTTATTTATTTGCAGGAAATATGGTAATTACAGATTTAAGTCCAAGCTAACGATATAAATCGTACAGAAGTATTGAAAAAACCCATGAATAGAACTCCGATCCTCGGTTAACTAAACTCGAAACTCGAACCGGCTCGAACTCGGCTATCGTAACTGATTCTTTGTCTTTGATGATGATGTCTTTGAAGATCTTTTTATAACTTAAAATTTTCTAACAATTAGAGTGTAAACAATTAACCAAAATAACCACAAATTTTATATATATATATATATATATATATATATATATATATATATATATATATATATATATATATATATATATATATATATATATATATATATATATATATATATATATATATATATATATATATATATATATATATATATATATATATATATATATATATATATATATATATATATATATATATATATATATATATATATATATATATATATATATATATATGTGCTATTTCAACGAATTAACCAAAGTGTTTCAATAAGAGACCACACCAGTTAATACCTAAAGGATTTTGCAGAGCATAACACCTACTTTCTTCCTTAAAATACCTACTGCCATTGTCCTCATACCTAAGTTCAGCCAATGTTAAAAAATAAAACACAAATTTACAATTTCCGTTACCAAGAATTAAGATTATTCCAAATGTAAAAGTCCAATGTAAATGACATTTACATTGGTATGAAGCAAGAAAATATACTCAATTGTACTTCCTTGTCGGATATAGGTACGTTTTTTACCTCAATTTAATAAAAAAGATAAGAATTAAGAAAATAAGAATAGACAATGGAATCTTGTTATACCTATCTCGCTCAGGCGTAGGTATTAAGACCCAATGCGCATATTTAACAATAAAAATAAATAAAAATTTATTGAAAATTATAAGTTCATTATACACTGTGATCATTGACCAATGATCTGCATTTAAAATTCAATAGGCGTTGTATATTTATACGCAGCAATTTTAAAGTCAAATATCATGATTAAAAAATAACTTTGCGATATTATTCTATTTAAAAAATATTATTGAAAAATATTTTTCGTTACGAGGTCATTGTATTTATCTAGATAACCTGTTTATTTTTTTTTTAGACATGCAATCTTCCTCGCGATATTTACCTTGAACGCCGAGCTTTTTGACATTTTAGTGGTGCGGTCTTATTTTTTCGATAACTTATCTACTTTAACTAAAGCCTAGAATTAATTACTAGAACATTACAGCAAACAGCAACCTAGACAGCAAATTTAATAAAAACATTTTCATAGGAAGTTGTAAAAAAAAGGAACATTCCAGAAAATTCTGTTCGCTATGGCTTCATCTAATAGAGATACAACCTCGGTGCATAAACATTAGACTACATAATATTTGCATGTCATTGAATTTTCTTTGCGTTGTTTCGTCACAATCACATAAAAATAAATTTTACAGCATTTACTCAACATTGATTTCACTTTGTTCAAGCAAAGGTTTATTGTCAATAAACAGTACAAGGTATGTTGTAACATCAGTACAGATTATCGATGGGTTTAATAAAGGTTGAATAGATTATAATTGTTCTTTAACTAGGTTCTTACTGTTGCGTAATTGAAACTGTACCTACGGAGGGTCTTTATTAGAACCTCAGTTTTACGTTAGAAAAGACTTTTTTACAAATTTGTACGAATTATTTGTTTAGCTTATAAAATATTTCCTCAATTTGATCTTTTCTCTAAAATTTTACATACAAAAGTCAAGTGGACGTTAGAACCAAAATGCAGTTCTAACGCTAACATGATGATAACGATAACATAATGTCTAGTTACACTGAGAAGTGTAGAGAACTGAGAAACTCTCATCTATCCGAGTGATCGGCTGATCAGCCAAGAGATCTGAATTCTCTCCCCAGCAGATAGGCTTGTACTAGTGATTTTTTTTATGCCAACGACCTGAATCGAACCTAATTTTCGAAAGCCTGAACATAAAGACAGCGACAGGCTCACCACCTGTTACGTTGTCCCAAAATAAGCTCCAGTGAAATGACCTCTAGTTACCCATGTGTTGGGAAATGCTTCGTAGTCGCACGTACATAAATAGTACTTCTATATGTGTACAATATTTAAAATATTTTGTCTCTGTAAAACATAAAAGTAATTTGTACTAAATAATAAAAATAAATATCTTCACGCAATTCCCAAAACAGGGGTAGACAGAGGTCTAGTCTAAGTCTTTAAGCCCCTTTAACCCACCTTTCACCGAAGATATTTTCGGGACAATGTGACAGGTGGGTAAGCCCGTCGCCGTCTTTATGTCCAAGCCAACGATATGATTCGTACATAAGTTTTTGATAAACCCATTGGTACGAGCCTGCCACCTGGGGATCGAACTCGGGTCTCTTGACTCGAAATTCCACCCGCCCAACCACTCGGCTATCGTGACTTTTTAATTTAATTAATTTTAATTTGTACTTAATTTTTCTAAGTTATGTACAAAGTCTACAGAAGACAGCAATATCAAATAAGTAGTTCATCATCATATCAGCCTATCAGAAGTCCACTGCTGAATATAGGCCTTATATATATATAGGCCTATTATAGGCCTTCCCCAAACATTGCCACATAGAGCGGTCCTGTGCCATCTGGATACATCGACTTCCTGCAATAATGTGCACGTCGTCACTTCGTCTTGTGGGGGTCGTCCTACACTGCGTTTGCCAGTACGAAGTTGCCACTCGTGAACCTTACTTCCCCAACGGTTGTCAGTTCTGCGAGCTATGTGGCCGGACCTTTTGCCTCTTCAACGAGTTAATCCTTACAATGATTACGTATGAGTAATTCCCTTGTACAAATTAAGAAATGTAGGAAGAAGAATTTATAATTTTAAGTTAACGATCGGAATTTTTTGTTATTGTTAATTAACGTTATCCATTGTTCATTTAACAAAAGAAGGTCACGGCTTACATTATCATTAGCAGACTATTTTCTTCTATTTAGTTTGTCATTTTGCAGCGCACATTAAAGAAGTCACGGTAGCCGAGTGGTTGGGTGGTCGGGGTATCGAGTCATGAGACCCGAGTTTGATCCCCAGGTGACAGGCTCGTACCCATTGTTTTTTTTTTAAAAAACTTATGTACGAATCATATCGTTGGCTTGGACATAATAACGGCGACGGGCTCACCACCAGTCCCGTTGCCCCGTAAAAAATCTTCGGTGGAAGGGTAGGTCAAAGGGACTTAATTGTCTAGACTAGACCTCTGTCTACTCCTGTATTGGGAATTGCGAAAAGATATTTATTAATTTATTTTTATTTATTTATCACAAAGCACTTTAATAAATGGGATCAAATTCTCGTCGTATGGTATGTAGGAGTTTGAACACCTTCTTTCTTCTAACACCTTCTTTCTCTGAGGTTACCGTAAAAATCAGGGGATTAATGGTAGGATAACCTTCTTCCTTTTCACACAAAAGCGACTAATTGATCGTCATCTTTGTTAAAAAATTGAGGATTACCTTCATATCCGTTAATACAGTTGAAGAGAGTTAGTTGATAGAGATCGTGCCTTGAAAGCTAAGGTTTTGTATTGAAATCTCGTGCCAATCAAGAAACATGGTCAAAGGGGGCAAAACTTGCGAGCAGGGAATATAAGCGTTTGTTTATTATGTCATTACATCCATGGCAATATACATCTCTGGAAGTTATGTCATACATCGGAATGCAACAGGTTTAACACCGGTCACATTGTTCCAAATAAGCTCCAGTGATATTCGGGTTGAAAGTACTAAATTGTCTAGACCAGAGATTCCCAGGCTTGGTGGCAGTACCAATGAGTTTTTCAAAAACTTATGTACGAATTTCATCGTTGGCTTGGACATAAAGGCGGCGACGGGCTCACCACCTGTCACGTTGTCCCGAAAATATCTTCGGTGGAAGGTGGGTCAAAGGGACTTAATTGTCTAGACTTGACCTCTGTCTACCCCTGTATTGGGAATTGCGTGAAGACTTTATTCTTAGCTTTTAAAATTTAGCTGGTTCCGACGGACACTCCCCAGCTAAATCTCTACCTTAATCCCAAAACTCTGAAGATTAGGTCTAACTATCTAAATTTGCGTTGCGGCTGAGTTTCTAACTGTCCCACGAATTAATAGTTTTCAAAAAAGTGGGAATTAACGACAGTTGAGTAAGAAATTACGATAGCCGAATGGTTGAGTGAAAGGAGTTCGATACCCAGGGCTCGTTCCCTTGTGCTTTTTTTTTTTTTTCAGAAAACATACGTACGATTTATATTGTAGGCTGGGACATTAAGACGGTAATGAGTTCACCACCTGTCACGTTGTGTCAAAGAATGTCTTCGGTGGAAGATGGGTCTAGACCTTTGTCTACCCCTGTAGCGGGAATGGCGTGAAGAAATTTATTGATTTATTTGATGGGGTAATTAATTTCGGACGTGAATGTCGAAGTTGTTTATTCCAAAACGGGGCTCCATTCAACTTTACTTTTTTGAGATCCAACACAGCATAAGGAACCAATCCATTTTCACTTATTTCTTTCAGAAAACTCCCGGTTCCAAACGTTTCCGTTCTGTTGTGAAACAAAAGAACATACTTAGTCTTCTTTTTTAAGTAGTAGTAGTATTAGTTTTGTACTGTTTTATTACTTACGAATTGTCAACCCCCCCTTTTTGTGTCACGCCATTGTAGATCCCGTAGAGTCCCCCGTGGACTCCTGGGGGTTATCCTGGACCACTTTGGGTACTAAGAGTGTAGTCTTTTAACTACTAGTATTGGGACATGCGTGAAGATGTAATACCTTTAATGCAGATACACTATAACAATACAGACAGTTACTTTAAGATATATTATATGTACCTACCAAATAAACCCAAATCTGCGTAGAGGCAGGGATAAATGTTATTACTATGTTAGGGAAGCTATTGCGTTAATCCCAAGATGGAAACGGCGTTACTTGGAATAAACGAATCTGACATTTTTGTGGCAATATGCCAGATAGCAGCCATTACTTACATATGCCTACCTACTCAATATCCACACATGTACCGGATTTGGATAGGATTCAAACTCGGCAGCGTACGAGGCCGATAAACACGTAATAAAATAGATTGTTATTAAATATATCGTAAAAACACGGAAATATAATTGTTACTTGTTGTACAAAATCAAAGGTCTTGTTAATTATAAAACAAAATGTTATTTGCCAGTTTGGCAACTTTTAAATATTTTTTTTTATTAATTGATATACAATTATTAACATTTGCGTCTACACACGCAATAAGAAGAATATAATTTACTTTGTCTTCACGCCTTTTAAAACCACATTTTAGTGGAGATTATTAAGGAAAACATGGATGGTATCGGCCTCTTAATATCCAAACCTACGATAGAATGTCTACGGTAGTACGATACACATAACTCTCTCGCCTATTTCATTTCAAAAAACATTTCAAGAATTTGATCTCTGTTTGTTCCAGTTTTAATAGAAAATTTATTGTGACCATGTTAAGAAAATGACACCGTTTTTGTAAAGATAGGTCACGATAGCCGAGTGGCAAGTTCGTACCCCAAAGCTCGTATCAATGGGTTGTTTTAAAAATTATTTATCAGTGGAAGGTGGGTCGAAAGGACTTAATTATCTAGACCTCTGTCAACTTCTGTATTGGGAATGGCGTGAATTTTTTTATAAAAGCAAAAAAGCCAAATATTCTGTTCTTTTAAATTGCATCCAAAGGACGCCAGCTTTTTAGGTAGTCTAGTCCGCCTAGAATATCGATGTATAAACAATATACATATAATTTCATATTACATTTTTAATTATGCCCACTCATATGTTTGGTTAAAAAGTCACGATAGCCGAGTGGTTGTGTGGTCGGAATTTCGAGTCGAGAGATCCGAGTTCGATCCCCAGGTGGCAGGCTTGTACCAATGGGTTTTTCAAAAAAACTTATGTACGAATCATATCGTTGGCTTGGACATATAGGCGGCGACGGGCTCACCACCTGTCACGTTGTCCCAAAAATATCTTCGGTGGAAGGTGGGTCGAAGGGACTTAATTGTCTAGACTAGACCTCTGTCTACCCCAGTATTGGGAATTGCGTGAAGATATTTATATTTATATGTTTGGTGTATGAATGCTGCAAGCTCATTGGAAAAGAAACATGAAACTCTAAAATATATTTAACATAAACATTATTGTCTCATGTCTCTATAAATTTTCAATAAATCACGATGCAGGGGTAGATATGTCTCTTTCCCTGTATTGGGTATTCGCAATTGCGTGGAGATATTTATTTATTTATTTATTTATGTCTCTATGAATCTAATTCTTGGACAATACCATAACTGCAAAGTAATACTAAATTTTTTATATGTTTCTGCCATAATACGATACTTCAAGATCTTTCTGGAAGTGGTACGTCTTTTCAGATATTATTATCAGTTGTTAGCAATTTGTGGCAGAAACACTGACTATTATTAGTCACAGAGTAAATGAATTGTAATTATCAGTGACATTTGTGGTGTCATTATTGGTAATACCTGAATCTCATTTATTATGCGTATAGGTGTGTTGCACACTAAGGCCTTAACCACTAATTAGAGTTGAAAAATTATTTCATCAATAAAGCTACATTATCAGCGAGTAGTATAGGCTGTACTTTTGAATCAGACATCCAACCGCAAATCAAATATAAAAAATATTCCTACAAAGTCATTATACGATGGGCATTGCTATATGTTCTTTGTTAGAAAATTTGGTTACTTTAGAGACCTCATTGACACTTAACAGTCAACTATGTATATTAATGCTTAACGAAATTCCAATAAGTAAATATCGGCGGTCTTTCTATTTGTTTTTGAAATAATCATATAATAATTTTATTTACCTAATAATGATAATAACTATGACTTTAATAGTTATTTAAAGACATAAAACACGAGCAAAGTCATAGATAAAACGCAGTATTAAGTATATCAAAGCATATTTTAGTGGCTTCGTCGCAAGAAAGGAATATAAATGACCGAAGAATAGGTAGTAAAATTTTAAATACAATCAAAGAGACGCTATTAGACGATTTATAAGCCGCATGCATCGTGTGGGGTCTACATGATGTCTTTGAAGAATGAGTAATACTTCTCGTTGGTAATCATGTAAACCATGACGTTTGTAAGTAGAGTAACAAATACTTTATACAAAACGCATAGATGACATAACAGTAAAAAAAAAGTAATTTCTTATATTTACACGACACTGCACATTTCATTTTGAAATAATCATATAATAATTTTATTTACTTTATAATGATAATAACTATGACTTTAATAGTTATTTAAAGACATAAAACACGAGCAAAGTCATAGATAAAACGCAGTATTAAGTATATCGTAAGCCGGAAATATAATTGTTACTTGTTGTACAAAATCAAAGGTCTTGTTAATTATAAAACAAAATGTTATTTGCCAGTTTGGCAACTTTTAAATATTTTTTTATTAATTGATATACAATTATTAACATTTGCGTCTACACACGCAATAAGAAGAATATAATTTACTTTGTCTTCACGCCTTTTAAAACCACATTTTAGTGGAGATTATTAAGGAAAACATGGATCGTATCGGCCTCTTAATATCCAAACCTACGATGTCTACGGTAGTACGATACACATAACTCTCTCGCCTATTTCATTTCAAAAACATTTCAAAATTTGATCTCTGTTTGTTCCAGTTTTAATAGAAAATTTATTGTGACCATGTTAAGAAATGACACCGTTTTTGTAAAGATAGGTCACGATAGCCGAGTGGCAAGTTCGTACCCCAAAGCTCGTATCAATGGGTTGTTTTAAAAATTATTTATCAGTGGAAGGTGGGTCGAAGGGACTTAATTGTCTAGACTAGACCTCTGTCAACTTCTGTATTGGGAATGGCGTGAATTTTTTATAAAAGCAAAAAGCCAAATATTCTGTTCTTTTAAATTGCATCCAAAGGACGCCAGCTTTTTAGGTAGTCTAGTCCGCCTAGAATATCGATGTATAAACAATATACATATAATTTCATATTACATTTTTAATTATGCCCACTCATATGTTTGGTTAAAAAGTCACGATAGCCGAGTGGTTGTGTGGTCGGAATTTCGAGTCGAGAGATCCGAGTTCGATCCCCAGGTGGCAGGCTTGTACCAATGGGTTTTTCAAAAAAACTTATGTACGAATCATATCGTTGGCTTGGACATATAGGCGGCGACGGGCTCACCACCTGTCACGTTGTCCCAAAAATATCTTCGGTGGAAGGTGGGTCGAAGGGACTTAATTGTCTAGACTAGACCTCTGTCTACCCCAGTATTGGGAATTGCGTGAAGATATTTATATTTATATGTTTGGTGTATGAATGCTGCAAGCTCATTGGAAAAGAAACATGAAACTCTAAAATATATTTAACATAAACATTATTGTCTCATGTCTCTATAAATTTTCAATAAATCACGATGCAGGGGTAGATATGTCTCTTTCCCTGTATTGGGTATTCGCAATTGCGTGGAGATATTTATTTATTTATTTATTTATGTCTCTATGAATCTAATTCTTGGACAATACCATAACTGCAAAGTAATACTAAATTTTTTATATGTTTCTGCCATAATACGATACTTCAAGATCTTTCTGGAAGTGGTACGTCTTTTCAGATATTATTATCAGTTGTTAGCAATTTGTGGCAGAAACACTGACTATTATTAGTCACAGAGTAAATGAATTGTAATTATCAGTGACATTTGTGGTGTCATTATTGGTAATACCTGAATCTCATTTATTATGCGTATAGGTGTGTTGCACACTAAGGCCTTAACCACTAATTAGAGTTGAAAAATTATTTCATCAATAGAAAGCTACATTATCAGCGAGTAGTATAGGCTGTACTTTTGAATCAGACATCCAACCGCAAATCAAATATAAAAAATATTCCTACAAAAGTCATTATACGATGGGCATTGCTATATGTTCTTTGTTAGAAAAATTTGGTTACTTTAGAGACCTCATTGACACTTAACAGTCAACTATGTATATTAATGCTTAACGAAATTCCAATAAGTAAATATCGGCGGTCTTTCTATTTGTTTTTGAAATAATCATATAATAATTTTATTTACTTTATAATGATAATAACTATGACTTTAATAGTTATTTAAAGACATAAAACACGAGCAAAGTCGCAGATAAAACGCAGTATTAAGTATATCAAAGCATATTTTAGTGGCTTCGTCGCAAGAAAGGAATATAAATGACCGAAGAATAGGTAGTAAAATTTTAAATACAATCAAAGAGACGCTATTAGACGATTTATAAGCCGCATGCATCGTGTGGGGTCTACATGATGTCTTTGAAGAATGAGTAATACTTCTCGTTGGTAATCATGTAAACCATGACGTTTGTAAGAAGTAGAGTAACAAATACTTTATACAAAACGCATAGATGACATAACAGTAAAAAAAAAAGTAATTTCTTATATTTACACGACACTGCACATTTCATTTGAAATAAAAGTATCCAGTTTTAAGCAGTTTTAAGTTGCCAGTATTTTGAGTACTTTTCCGCACCTTTGGTCACGGGGAAATAGAATAGATAATAGTTTTATTGTGATCATGGTTCCCGTGGGTTTCGTGAGAGACCACTACGGGAAAAACCTTAAAAATACAAAGGGCTTCTGACAGATGACGGGATAACCATCCCATATGATACCTGACCAAAATTTAGCAGACCGATAACGTACAGCGTCTTATGTGCAAGCTGTCTGGTACTGGATCGCCAATCCTCTTACCAAGCCTGGCATTTATAGCAAATCCTCCCGTACGAGAGTCCTATGTTCTGCAGTGGACTGGGACAGCTGTTATGATGACGATGTTGAATACTTTCATTTCCTTAATTAAAACTACTACAACTGTAGGTATATGTTAACTGTATATTCAGTATTAACATACGAAAATAACTGATTCTGCATTCTGCGAAACTGGTTTAATAGGACATGTCACATAAGCAAACTCGAATGGAAAAACACATATTTTTGTGTATTTTATGTATTATTTTTATATTGTAAACGTAATAGTGTCTTTTTTCGTTGTTTCAAAATTCTTAATTATAGATTTAGTTAACAGACCGTTTCACTCATACAAAGTTTTAGAACGAAAACATTTAGTCAGAAAGATTCTAATAAATTAGAGGATCCCACGAGAATTTCTAATAATGCACAGGAAAAGTCGCTGACGGAAATCAGTATTAAAAACATTGTAAGGTGTCCCTGATCCCCCTCCGCTCGCCTTAGAACCGTGTATTTATTTGAATATATAATTGTAAGTTATGTGCACTGTATATTTACTTATGTGTTGGAATATACAAAGAGCGAGGTTATTATATTTGCCTCCCATAAGAAGATGACCTCGCGAACAATCGAGTTTTTCACAACAAATTCGAGGATGTTTGCAATGGTTTAGATTTGTTTGATCGCACTCTAATGCTACGTATTTGCGTTCAACTAGTCATAATCAATAACAAAAATAGAAAAGCTGTTTGTTTAAATAATAAGTAAACACGATTTGGATCCAAAATAAACTATCTTTCGTAGATTAACACTCTGATAAAAGACATCTGAAGTTGGTCTTGGCCTTTTATGAAGACTGGGTAATGTCAATTCTTATCAGTCGCTATAGTTCTGACAGAGTGGCCGTGGTTGTCGATTCAAGATTAGTGGCACACCTAAAAACTCGTTGCTAAACGTCTTGACCTGCTGCGATTTTGCTGCATTCATATAGTATCCTATTGAGCGAGGTCTTAACTTGATCGGTCTATATCGGTGTATAACAGACATAGATTGCAAATTCTGTAGCTTCTGATGAAGATTCCATCAGTCCAATTTCGAGGTGATTCTCGTGATCAGTTCTATGTAGATGTTGAACAGAAGCGATGATAAGTTGCATCCATGGCGAACTTCTGCACCAGGTTTGAAATAAGCCTAATAATGTGTTGTTTGCTCTAACAAATACTTCCAGACGCCTCTTACATGACTCACGGTAACAAAAGGAAGAAGTAGGGGTGGCATTATTCTTGCACCTATACCACACTTGTATTTGTCATTACGTAAGGCGGACGACCTATTTCAATTGAACCCATTACAGACATTAATTTAGGAAAAAGTTCTTCAACATTTTGCTTCCTTATTTCGTTTAAGGTATTCTTAAACGTAGATCTAATGTTTTATTATTAGGTAGACTACATAACATCCGTTCGAGTCGTATATTATTGCTTTGATTTAACGTGATTATGTTAATTGGAAAAAAAAACATCTCAACAGACAACGCACTGCCAACTATTAACGAATCAATCACGTAGGCTTTTACAGCGTGTCGAACATGACTTTTTGTTTTGATTTTTTTTAATTTATTCGATGATATATGGAAAATACACAATTTAATATTCACTTTTAAAAATCTAAACATTATGCTAAGCAATATAATACCGGACGCATATTTGTGAATCACTTACACACTAGGTAAATTTGTAAAATATACTTCATTTCTTTAATATCTGCTGATCCAAAACTCAATAGTGGTATAAACATTCAAAATAAACGAAATTGTAAGGTCCCAAATAACCTTCGGAGAGTTAATCGAAGGATTTTCAATGTCTAGACCTCTGCCTACCCCAGGAAGGGGAAATTGCGTGAAACAGGTTATTTTTTAATGATTATTATTACAGACAAGGAAATTTTTATCAAGGATAGTTGTTATTGTATCATAAATTGCGGTTCGGGTCAAATTATTGCTCTAACCGTATGAATGGTTCATAGCGTAAGTACAAGGCTAACAAGAGACTACGACTGTTTACTACTCAGGATGCTCAAGTTTTTTTTTAGAATAAGACCAAGATATATGGAGATCTCGTCCAACAATAATAAAAATTCGCTAGAGGACAGATGTCTAGACAAAAAACTCAAAACCCTCCTTTCACCGGAGCCTATTTCAGACTACGTGACAGGTGGTGAGTCTATCGCCGTCTTAGTCACCTATAAAATAGGAAAATCTATTTTATTTATTTATACAGATTTTGTTCTATTGCGCTGCAAGTTAGACGCTTATATGTGTGAACGTTTTAAAAAGACAGAAACATAAACATTAAAAACACTGGGGATATGGAAATCCCTTTTAATTTTTACTTTACTTATTTGTAAAGAGCAATCGGCTAGGTGCATTAATATGTAGTCATTACTAGTGCTTCATACCATAATAAAAAGTAGCCATTATAAGTCCTTGCCAGCTTTTAAAACACAAAAGTGAGTTTGTTTTCGTTTTTTGTTTGTCAGGCTTCCCGAACACAACAACAAAACACAGATAAATAGATCCCAAGAGATTTTAATATTAAACAGATAACAAAATTTTAAAAAGATTTAAGTGTAAAAAGAAGAAAAACGATTTAATGTAGTTAAAAAAGATTAAGTCGTCTTCTATCTCTAGCTTTATCTTCATCTCTATATTCACACAATTCCCAATACAGGGGTAGACAGAGGTCTAGTCTAGACAATTCAGTTCCTTTGAACCACCTTCCACAGAAGATATTTTCGGGACAACGTGACAGGTGGTGAGCCTGTCGCCGTCTTTATGTCCAAGCCAACGATATAATTCGTACATAAGTTTTTTTTTTGAAAAACCCATCGCTACGCGCCTGCCTCCTGGGAATCGAACTCGGGTCTCAATTTCAAGTCGTCTTCTTCCTTTATCGTATTCAAGTACATAGGAGAGATGAACCAGGGGAAACGGAGGAACAGAGTTCGATTCCCAGGAGGAAGACCCGGTGACGACCCGATAACCTTGTTGGTATAAACCGCTAAGGTCAAACATTTGTGTGATGAATATGAATGTTTGTACTCAAAAAATCATTTACATGTATGTATACATGAATATTTATATAGAATATTGATATCTGTATTAATTAGAAGTCACGATAGCCGAGTGGTTGGGTGGTCGGATTTTGGAGTCGAGAGAACCGAGTTCGATCCCCAGGGGGCAGGCTAGTATCAATAGATTTTTCAAAAACTAATGTACGAATTCTATCGTTGGCTTGGACATAAAGACGGCGACGGGCTCACCACCTGTCACGTTGTCCGAAAATATCTTCGATGGAAGGTGGGTCGAAGGGACTTAATTGTCTAGAATAGACAATTAAGTTAGTATTGGGAATTGCGTGAAGACATGTATATTTTTATAAATATTGATATCTTAGTTACATATATAATTAATATTGATTATATACGTACATAAATGCATTTATAAATGTATTTTTATATATTTATTACTTTATTTCTTAATTTTTTTTTTATTTTTTTAGTTCATTGCACCGCTTCCTACTTGTATATCTCTGTTTAGCCTAATGGTTGACTGGGAAAGATGCCTTCAGGCATAAAGTCCGCCTTTATGTAGTTTGTGCATAAAAGTTTAAATGAATAAATAAATATTGAACCCATTAAAAATCACTTTTACTTATTCCACATTTATCACAACAACAATTGTGAGTATTCAACATATTATTTCGGCGAGTACGGCCGACTTGATTGAGTGAATTTTATTGTGTTTAAAGATGAAGTTCCACCAAGAGGCAATAATCGTGAGAATTCAAAATATTGAACCGTTCACTTGTACATTAAGACGGCGATGGGCTCACCGCTTATCACGTTTCCCCAAATGAGCTTCCGTGAGAGGTGGGTCGAAAGGACTTAATTGTTTTGATCCCTATCACTAACAGGGGTAGTAGATATGCGGCTACAAAATGTTGGAATAATATTCCACCTCCAATCAGGAGTTTAAAAAATCTCAACATGGCAATATCAACCAAGAAAGCTCCTTCCTATAACGCATTGTACGGTTAATCACTAAATTGTTTGTATGTTTCTGTTGTGACGGCATGTTTATCAATATAAACCGTATTGATGGACATATTAGTATCGCATTAATATTTTTTCGTTTTTGTTTATTTTTATTATTACTAAATCATTTTAATTGATATTGATATATTTAATGTCATTTATATTGTATTTTTTGCAGCTTTTTGCTTTATTTTAATTTTCGTGTTATAATTATGTAGAAGGTTTGGGCTTTTTTCTTTTTATCGAAGAACTAGACTACAGGCATCAGCTGTGCTACGTTCGTGACGCCAATGAGTAGGTTTCTTAGCTGAAAATCAGCGCTATGTGTAGCCATACTCACACAGCACATGCTGAGCCAACCCTTTTCGGCACAATGCGACCTTTGTATATTTTAAACTTAATACGTACTTATACTTTCATGTGTATGCTTGTGCTGAATAAATGTTTTTCTATTCTATTCTATTCTAACAAAACGGTGCCAGGCTCAACGGGTCTAACGTTGTCCCAAATTAACTCCGGTGGAATTTACGCCGAAAGGACTAATTTTCAAGCCATCCGTATATCCCAATATATAGAAATGCGTAAATATGAAAGAATAAAGACGAGTGGAATATACTGGTTTCACAATATCGCAGGCTCTAAGGTCGCGGGTTCGATTCCCAGTCAGCACGGTCATTAGAAAACCAATTTTCTACGTTGTCTCGGGTCTGGACGTTTGTGCAAACTACGTTGTTTTCGATTTCATAACACAAATGCTCTAGCTAATTATTTTGGCATTTGAGTAATGTATGTATTAATAATTAGTGGCCTAAGACTTCTGATTGGCTTTAGTTTTCTCATGCAGTAAAGATTTCTCATGCAAGAGACTTGGCTTATGAGTTCTCAGGCAAGCAGTTTTCCTCACTACTTCACTGCAGTGCTGGTTGTGAATTCAGATCTTATTTAAATTGCTATAAGAATTAAGTGTTGTTAAGTAAAAGGTATGATCGTGTTTAGAAAATTAAACCCGTAATTTTTTTTTTTTATTTTTTTAGTTCATTGCACCGCTTCCTACTTGTATATCTCTGTTTAGCCTAATGGTTGACTGGGAAAGATGCCTTCAGGCATAAAGTCCGCCTTTATGTAGTTTGTGCATAAAAGTTTAAATGAATAAATAAATATTGAACCCATTAAAAATCACTTTTACTTATTCCACATTTATCACAACAACAATTGTGAGTATTCAACATATTATTTCGGCGAGTACGGCCGACTTGATTGAGTGAATTTTATTGTGTTTAAAGATGAAGTTCCACCAAGAGGCAATAATCGTGAGAATTCAAAATATTGAACCGTTCACTTGTACATTAAGACGGCGATGGGCTCACCGCTTATCACGTTTCCCCAAATGAGCTTCCGTGAGAGGTGGGTCGAAAGGACTTAATTGTTTTGATCCCTATCACTAACAGGGGTAGTAGATATGCGGCTACAAAATGTTGGAATAATATTCCACCTCCAATCAGGAGTTTAAAAAATCTCAACATGGCAATATCAACCAAGAAAGCTCCTTCCTATAACGCATTGTACGGTTAATCACTAAATTGTTTGTATGTTTCTGTTGTGACGGCATGTTTATCAATATAAACCGTATTGATGGACATATTAGTATCGCATTAATATTTTTTCGTTTTTGTTTATTTTTATTATTACTAAATCATTTTAATTGATATTGATATATTTAATGTCATTTATATTGTATTTTTTGCAGCTTTTTGCTTTATTTTAATTTTCGTGTTATAATTATGTAGAAGGTTTGGGCTTTTTTCTTTTTATCGAAGAACTAGACTACAGGCAGTGCTACGTTCGTGACGCCAATGAGTAGGTTTCTTAGCTGAAAATCAGCGCTATGTGTAGCCATACTCACACAGCACATGCTGAGCCAACCCCTTTTCGGCACAATGCGACCTTTGTATATTTTAAACTTAATACGTACTTATACTTTCATGTGTATGCTTGTGCTGAATAAATGTTTTTTTCTATTCTATTCTATTCTAACAAAACGGTGCCAGGCTCAACGGGTCTAACGTTGTCCCAAATTAACTCCGGTGGAATTTAGGTCGAAAGGACTAATTTTTCAAGCCATCCGTATATCCCAATATATAGAAATGCGTAAATATGAAAGAATAAAGACGAGTGGAATATACACTGGTTTTCACAATATCGCAGGCTCTAAGGTCGCGGGTTCGATTCCCAGTCAGCACGGTCATTAGAAAACCAATTTTTCTACGTTGTCTCGGGTCTGGACGTTTGTGCAAACTACGTTGTTTTCGATTTCATAACACAAATGCTCTAGCTAATTATTTTGGCATTTGAGTAATGTATGTATTAATAATTAGTGGCCTAAGACTTCTGATTGGCTTTAGTTTTCTCATGCAGTAAAGATTTCTCATGCAAGAGACTTGGCTTATGAGTTCTCAGGCAAGCAGTTTTCCTCACTACTTCACTGCAGTGCTGGTTGTGAATTCAGATCTTATTTAAATTGCTATAAGAATTAAGTGTTGTTAAGTAAAAGGTATGATCGTGTTTAGAAAATTAAACCCGTAATTTTTTTTTTATTTTTCAAAATTAATAAAGGTTTTAAAAAGAAAACTTTGTTTTCAGCTTTTTTTGAAATATGTCTCTTTTACATACATAGAATTTTATAAAATGCAGTTTTGGCAACCTGGCAACGCGGAAAAGTCTGGTTAGTTTAATCCGCACTTCCGTCTAGAAACACTAAGTACTTTTAAACTGTGGAACACTAAATAACCACGCACTTAAAAATTGTTGAATAAACTTTAATCATGCAGTAGAATTAATATAATATATATTTTAAATTAACAACGGCTAGTTAATTATTGTCATCATAAGTCGATTATTATCATCAGCATTTTGCATGTTGGAAAATTCAAAAAATTTCAATAATAAAAATGAAACTATATTTATTCTATTTATTTAAATAATAAACTTACCCATTTTAATAATTAAAAATAAATCATTAAGTTTGAAATTCAATACTATATGCAATAATTCAATAAAAATTTACTTACCAAAAACAATTTTATTGTTCGTCACAGATATGGAAAACTTATATTACTTTAAAAAAAACTAATTTAAGCACAGGAATAAAATGTAATTTTTTTGTCACAGACGTCCGGTTATACCCACAGGTGGACGTTAACTGTCCAAGGAAACCAAATTGGACGAACGTCGAACGCAACAATACAAGTCAAAGGTGTCGCCGGACGGCTTTTTAGTTTTAAATTTCTAATCGATTACTTTCAGAGTTCTAGAATTTATACTTGAGTAGGTAATTTTTACTGCTACGGTCGCTTATCAACAATTTTCTAATTATTTTTATTTATCTAATTATTTATATTTCAGTTTGGATGAGAGATCGGGTGATCAGAAGTCAAGAGAACTGAGTTCGATCCCCAGGTGGTAGGTTCGTAGCAATGTTGTTCAAAACTTATGTACGATTCATATCGTTCATAAGTTTTTGGCTTGGACATAAAGACGGCCATAGGCTCTTCACCTGTCACAATGTCCCAAGAAACATCTTTGGTGATGGGTGTGTCGAAATACTTAATTCTTCTGCCTATGTCAGTATTGGGAATAACGTGAAGATATTTTTTTTTATTTATAACTAACTAGTGATTTTTTTTAATTGGTCCGTAATGGTAATTCCGGAATTGGTGTGACACTGAGGTGTGACGATATTAAAAACTAACCTTCAATACCTTATGTCTCTTTCACTTGTTTCTCTCAATATGAATAATATTAACGCATGTTATGCAAAATAACGAGTTATGCTGCGGTAGTTCACACTGTTTTAGGATATCACTAGGCTGAACTGTTCACAAATATATTTAAAGAAGGTTACATACAATTTTGGTTATCAAAAAGACCGCTATTAAAATGCCTTTAAGGTAATATGTTTTCACATTCAACGCGCTCTCGCTTAATACGTGAATCAAAAAATACTTACCGCAATTCCCAATACAGACAGGTCTAGTCTAGGCAATTAAGTGCCTTCGACCCACCTTCCACCTAAGATATTATCGGGACAACGTGACTGGTGGTGAGCCTTGAGGTGAGAATCTTTATGTCCAAACCAACGATAAAATTCGTACATAAGTTTCCGAAAAACCCATTGGTACAAGCCTGCCACCTGGGGATCGAACTCGGGTCTCTTGACTCGAAATTCCGACCACCAAACCACTCGGCTATTGTGACAACTTTTATTTATTTAAAAAATACTTCTTAAACACTAGCAAGTACACATTGACCTGTGCTCGCATTTGAAACTATTGACCTAACAAAATCCGTTGATTAGGAGCTATTTAAATGCTCAAATAATTATAATGAAATGAATCAATACAAACGTCATCATGTCCTTGTGTCAAGTAATTTAGTCTAAGTCTAGATGGTGATAATATACATATAGATAATAGTAGAATTTCAAGTTAGTTTATTCGTATTACGAATGTTTCCCTCTAGTCGAATTCAAACCCGGTTCTCTTGGCTTCGAAGACAGGGTCGGTTTAAGAATTGGACCAATAAAAAGGCTGTCAGCTAAAATTCTAGGTTGGTTTTAGGTTATATTTTAATTTGTGAAAACCTAAACGCAAATGCAAACGCGATGCAAAAATATATGAATAATAGGGTCAACCAACTATAGTTCTATTAAGATGAAGGCTAAATGCGATTGATACCATTACGTAGTAATAAAACTTCCTTGCAAATCCAGTTTTGTGTGTAAACTGGCCTTGTTGAGGAGGTATAAGGAAGTAATAGTGGGTAATGCGTAGAACGATATTTTTTATTTTAGTACCAAAAGCTATCGGTAATCCATAACAAAACTTAAAATTCTAATGATTTGAAAACAATGTAACGAAATTAACAGATGCCATGTCCTAAGCTGAGCATTAGATACTTGAGACGGGATGCATCAGAAACAAACCCGGAAAACAAATAATCCGAGAAACGAAAAATAAAAAAAGAAGAAAAGGATTTTACGAATAGAAATAGTCACTATAGCCGAGTGGTTGCGTCATCGGAATTCGAGTCAAGCGACTCGAGCTGGATCCCCAGGTGACAGGCACGCACCAATGGGTTTTTCAAAAATATATACGATATATATTATTGGCTTGAACATAAAGACGGCGACGGGCTTACCACCTGTCACGTTGTCCCATAAATATCTTCGGTGTAAGTCGGGTCGAAAGAACTTTTTTGTCTAGAACTCGGTCTACACCTGTATCGGAAATGGTGAGAAAATATATATTTATATTTATAAAAAGTTACATGTTTGATATCTAAGAATTACACGAAAACGTAAACGAAAATGCTTTGTCTTCGGAATACTATACCGAAACCCTCTCCACTTCGACTTTACTCGCACTTTACTGATCTAGTATTTGTTCTACTTCGTTGCGTTATAATCAATAAGTGTTTGTAAAATTCCTAGGGCCGCTAATTACGAAAACTATTAAACGTTTCTCGAATTTTAGATCCGTTTCTAGTTAAATTACACAATAGTTAAACAACACAATTCATTTATATAGATAAAATTTGCGTAATCATTTGATGCCGATATTTTTAAAGATGGCAATGACGGAAAGACGCTAATGGAATTCTTTTATTAGTAGTATTAGGTAAGGTTTTAAAAATTTGGGAATATCTTAGTATAAGGATCGAACTATAGAATTAACACAGTCTATATATAACTAAAGTCACGGTAGCCGAGTCGTTGACTGATCGGAATCCGAGTCAAGAGACACGATTTCGATCCCCTGATGATAGGTGCGTACCATCAGGTTTTTTCATAAAGTTATGTACGATTTATATCGTTGGCTAGGACATAAAGACGGCGATAGCCTCGGCTTGTTGATTGGTAATCTCAGATTATACATACTCTTTTGATGTCAACTCTGATCTGTTCGGTTTATGTATTAAGTGTGAATTACTTTAAATTTGTTCAGATTGAATTGTGTCATATTTGATGATTCGGTAGAAAAATTGCTTGACTTAACATGTCATCTGACACAGCTATTGTATTTTATATTAATTTCATAATGATTACGTTTCATCAAAAATAAATTAAAAATGTTTAAGTTAGCAGTTTCAAAATGTAAATAAATAGACAACTATTTATTAGTCCTTAAGACTCTTTTTGGTTTGAAAGTCCCTTTTTCTTCCCTTCCCCTTTCCCCTTCCCCTTTTAATGATCCCATTAGCCACATATATCATTCAAGACGGCTCATTCCTGTCACGTTGTCCCAAAACCTTCTTCGGTGACGGGTTTCGACCTAAAAGACTTAACTGTCTAGAACTCAGTCTAGGCAATATTAGGAATGGCGTAAAGATATTTATTACTATTAATTATACGAAGTAAGTAGGCACAGGAATTTACGTTGAATTGCATACTCAGTAAATTTTCCATTTTGAGGTAAGCGAGACCAGCTCGATCGTAATACGTCATAAACAACGTCGGTCATATCGCTTTTTGATGCTAATAACCTTTCTCATTGACCAACAAAGACCTGTTGTAGCAGAAAAAGACGGTTAAATCAACGAAAACGTTAATCATCAAATTTTAATCAACTACGGAATTATGACACTTTAATTACATCTGAAGCTGTGGCAGTGGCAGTCTCGGAAAGCTTTAGTTCTCGGTGTGTCCAGTAAGTTTCGACGTACCTTTAAACGTAATCACGTATATTTATTGCCACGTAGATTGTTAATTATTCTAAAGATACGACGTACGAACATGCGTGAATTTGTCCAAGGTACCGAGGTCAAGGTCATAGGTCAAATGGTCCAAGATTTGGGTTTACGGGTTGGTGAAATAAGTTACTGAATCTGCTAGACTGTCTCTTTAAGAATTACAGTCAATCAGTAAATTTCTATAAAACAATGTCTATACTCACAGCTCTGTGCTGAGATTAGTTTGTACAGTTTCATAACTATATTCTTGTGGATTTTAAACAAATAAGAATCTTCACACCATCCCCAAAACTGAGGTAGACAAAAGATTAGACAATTAAGCTCTTTCGACCTACCTTTCACCGAAGACATTTTTTGGGATAACGTGACAGGTAATGAGCCTGACATCATCTTTATGTCCTAGCCAATAATATAAACCATACATAAGTTTTTTGAAAAAACCTATTGGTACGAGCGTACGACCTGGGAATCAACCTCGGGTTTTTTGACTCGAATTCCGATCACCCATCCACTCGGCTATCGTGGCTTACCACTGAGAGACTAAGAGATCATCAAAGACACGTTCATTTGTAATTAGTTGCAGGTTCTCTATATACAGATACAGGCGTAGTGAAGTATTATAAGCAACAGGCCATTTTTTGTTTGAGCTCAGCATTGGTTTCACACTAAACTCGTCATCGTGTTACCAGCTGATCAAAGTTTCGTCAAACATCAAAAAAACATACCCGTAACTTGAAATACGGAAACTGTGGAACAATGATAAAAATTCAAAAACTAAGCGTTCAAGAAAAAAAATTAATTATAATTGACCGTTTTTTTGCTATAAAATTTGATTTCTCACGCTGATAGGACAATGAACATACATATTTACATATTTTAACCTTTTAATTAAATTTAACGCTTAAATTTTTCTTGAAAAACTCAGCACTTGGTAAAGCCCAATGTAGCTTTTGGTTCTGCACCACGTATTTAATGGCGTGGATAAAAAAGCAATAGTTACGTATTGATTTTGTATAGAACGTAATATTTACGGTCATACTACGTAAATAAACATCAATTGCCAAATGTGGGACGGAGTTAGAGAGGTTTTTTTTGTCTTGTACGTAATTGTCTGTGACAGGTGGTAAGCCCGTCACCGTCTTTAGGTTCAAACTAACGATATATCGTACTAAGTTTTTTGGAAAAAACCTATTGGTACGAATCTTGGGGATCGATCTCGCGGTGTCTTGACTCGAATTCCTATCACCCGACTACTTGGCTATCGTAAGTTCTAAATTAAGATGTTTTTTTATAAGTCTGAAGTTCGAAGACAGGGGTAGGATTCGATAATTCTCGAATCCAGTAAATTGCTTTACCAACGAGAAGACAGCCGTCTGTTGACTGTAAACTCAACACCTCCTGGGTGTTGAGTTTATCCTGCACCTGTCTGTTATCAATATCGTGGTCAAGACCGTCTGTCCACACATGGGGTCAATCGACTAATAAAATTCGACTAGGCAGAGATCGAGAAACTCCGCCACATCTCTTCGAACATAAGACAAAAGAATACAAATAGTGCTTGTTGCCAGTGATGACTTATGGAAGTGAGATCTGATCTTTAACTGCGTGCCGGAACCTCAACATTTTTCTGCGGGCTATGGAAAGGGGTATCCTCGTTTTTTCTCAGTATGATATACATATATTTATATATAGAATTGATAATAAAGTATGGCATCGGCCTATGAATAATACCACCCCCTTTCTTCCCTTGGGTGTCCTAAGAGGTGACTAAGGGAAAGTTTTGGAAATGCAATTGGCTACCGACAGATGGCGGCATAACCATCTCGTTAAAAACGAGATCAAAATTCAGCAAACCGGCGATGGGCCTCCGCGTGTAAGTAGCACCTTCGATCTGGTGTCTGGTACTCCGGCTGCCAAACCGCTTTTCAAGCATGTTATGCAGAGGACCATTAAAGGCCTTATGGTAATTATGTTATAACGATGATGAATGAAGACATCCGCAGCAGAATCAACCTTACCAACATTACAATAAAGATTATCGCGCTGAAGTGATTATGGACCGGACGAATCAAAAGTAAAAAGTATCAAACTTTTGTATTTTATATATACACGGCTTTTCTGGAAAGGATCAGTACAAAATGGTTTTTGGTTTGTTACAAAAAATCGTGCTCTCCTTTTTCTAAAATTTTATTAGTGTGTTTTCTTTTTATTTATTCTATCACACAGAGAAACATCGAGTATAGTCCTTTCCATAGCGCGCTGAGGGACTGTGATCTTCCTCATACATATGTCCATTGCCGCCGTAACTTTACTTACTTCGTCCCAACAGCCTTAGATTCAATTGCTAATACAGACTTTTACCTCTTCTTGAGTAACCGAAAAATATTGGAAAAACGGAATACTAAGTGGTTGTCGAGAACCGAAGAGGCGGAAACAAAATGACGTTGTAAGTCATCAAATTAAGTGCAGAGCCACAATCCAATGTATTAGTTTTACAAATGTCACGAGATCTTAGGAACTTCCACACATCGGCGATCGAATAATTACTTATGCTATCGTAAATATATCGGTGTTTAGCATTTCGTACCATCTGATTTCTTCATTGAATTCGATCTGATTCTGATTCATTCGAACATCTATTTCTTAGAACTTTGAGTCTAGTCCAGTTCAAATCTCTGCACTCTCTTTCAGGTTTCAAAATTGCACGATCACGTTAAATCATATTATCGTAACCGTAAATCCGTATATAGACATCCAAAGAGCTGGGGGACGCTTTACCTTTACAACGTGCAAAGGAGTAAATAAGAACCTGGTACAAATTTACAAATATATTATTACGATACGCGGATGTTAAAAATGCCAAAGTGTAAAATCAAATTGACTTTATCTGTGACGTCTTCTGGGTGAGTTTCGAGTTTTAACTTTCAGAGAGACATTTTCAAAATAAAAACGCTAGAATCCATATAGTGCTACTCTACCGTAACTTTGAGTTAAAACTATAATTGTCCTTAAGTCTCTTCTTAGCCTAAGGTTGTCTGGAAGAGATCGCTCTTTAGCGATAGGACTCGCCCTATTGTACTTTATTCTAAAGTTTTATTTTTATTTTATTTTTATCATTTTTATTGTGGTGTATAATCAAGTATATACACACATACATACATACTATTCTAAGCTTGTATGATAAATTCGTTCAATAACACATTCAAAGAACTACATATTAGCATTATAAAATAATTACAAAAACACAAAATATACCTACTATTTATTAAGCATTCTACCATTGTGTGCCAAGTGAGTTCACTTTCCTAACCTTTGACCTCATACAAGTTAATAAAGGAATATTTAATTTGAATAAATATTCTGACGATGAATGAAAATTCTAAAAGAAAATCACTTAAACTGTTCAAATAATATTATCTATAGCAGGCAGTTTACACATACTACTGCGACAAAAAAAATCATATACATGACATGTAAAAGACATGTAAAAGGACTTTGGCTTCTCCCATAAGGCAAAACCATGTCTTTAAATATATGTATCTATATCATGTTGTCACGTCATATCGTCCCTATATATGTATGTATACAAATATATGCATACATAGATAGGGACTACATGACGTACATTGCTGATTCCGATGAAAATAACGTAAGCGCTTGTATTACGGAATCCATAATGAAGGTACCAATGGGGTTTTCAAAAGCTTATGTACGAATTATATCGTTGGCTTGGACACGAAGACAGCGACGGGGTCACCATCTGTCACGTTGTCCCAAAAATATCTTCGGTGGAAGGAGGGTCGAAGGGACTTATTGTCTCGACAAGACCTCTGTCTACCCCTGTATTGGGAATTGCGTGAAGATATTTATTTATTATATTTTTCTAGATCCCATCCCGACAATCCCATGTCGCCATTACCATTAACATTTTGATGTGTTTACGCTTAATCCCCTTTTACGTCACCCACGGAAAGGAACAGGGTGGTATATGTTATATTGTTGAAAATTGGAAACACAGAGACACTCTTGATAACCATTTATTCGAAAATGACGCTCTAAGCTCTATCTTTCAAATATAACCCTAATGACAAACAGTTTACGAATTATTTTAATCTACTTTACAGTACACTATTTTCGTACGCCGAAGTTCACGGCATTTGATACACGACGAGATATTCTTCCATAATTCAAGTCTTATTGAAACGATTGTGCCAAAACAGACAGGGTATTAATCAACGGTGAACAGCTATCTCTCTCATGGCATAATTAGTAAAAAAATTATTATCTGATCTGTGTACAACATTGAAGTCATTAATCAGATTGGTTGTTTATATCATCATTAACATCATAACGGCATGTAAGTCTACTGCAGGGCAAAGTCCTCTCCAGTACAGGAGAGATAGCCATTAGTGCAGTTAAAGACACCTCGCACTGTAAACGTTGCTGCTAATCACCTGTCTGCGGAATTTTGGAATATTTCGAGATAGTCATTCCGCTATCTTACGGTAGCGAATAACACTTTCGAGGCTTTTCTCTTAGTCGCTTCTTACGAGACGCAGTTAACCTTCAGGGGTAAGCCTTCTATGTCGGCTTCACCAGGCCTTCGCCTACTTTACGTCTATGGATTATTCAATTGGATCGTCGAAATCCTAACGGATAAAAGTATCACCATTATTATGAACCAGCACACTCGGATATTATTAAGAATATTATTAGACGATTATTAGATGAACAAGTCACGGTTGCCGAGTAGCCGGGTGATCGGAATGCGAGTCAAGAGACCCGGAGTTCGATCCCCAAGGTTCGTACCAATAGGTTTTTTCCAAAAAACTTAGTACGATATATCGTTAGTTTGAACCTAAAGACGGTGACGGGCTCACCACCTATCACGATGTCCCATAAATATCTTCGGATGGGTTTTTAACGAAACTTATATACGATTTATATCGTCGGCTTGGACATAAAGACGGCGACGGGCTCACTAGCTGTCTCGTTGTCCCATAAGTCTTCGGTGGAAGTTGGGTCAAAGGGACTTGACTCGAAATTCCGACCACCCAACCACTCGGGTATCCTGACTCACGACACTTGTAAATAAAACAATTTGAAGATTTTCCACTATTTTTATTTGAAAATGGCCACAGCTGTAAAAAATATATAAACAAAATGTTGTATCTAGCAAATAACATCTCCTTTCTTCTTATAAACTAGGGCGCGATTTCTATATAAAACTTAAAACTGGTCATAAATACTTAACCTGCCATAGTCATATATATACAGCTTGGAAAGAACTTTAAAAAAAATTGTTTAAAATCACATATTCTTTTTTCCCCATCCTGCTAACATTCGAACCTTGCAAGAAGCAGCTCAGGCATGGAAAAACTAGATTAGATTTTATGTAACGCGTTTAAATTTCTGAATAATTTGATTAAAATCAATAGACACAAGTATATTTGAACGAAACTATACACTGAAGCTACAACAATGCACAATAATCCCTACTTAATAATTACCCTTAGATTTCGATATACTGAAAAATTAAACAATCCTTGACCAGAGACATGTTTACAGAATAATGCAGTTTGAACTATATAAATCACTAGCTATTCCTTAAATAAATAGAGATTTAGAACCAGCTTTTGCCTACAACTTCATTCGTGTAACCTTCAGAATTGTTAATTTTTACTAAACTAATTATAGTTCCACTACAATACACAGTATGTATAATAATTATTAAATAATATAGTCAAATAAAATTATAAATTTTCAAAGCAACTATTAAAATAATCTATCAATGACAAGTTAAAAGTTTTCATACAAAAATCGCGCAATACAATCTAATGCACACATGTAAATTTATGACTTCAAGTAAAAATTCGCGTTACATATGCAGTATTGTGGAGCGCACATTGGCGTAAATAAGGGTGTGGAGGGGCGTGACCACCCCAAAACGTCGAGTTACCAGCCCAAAACTTTAGAACAGTACCACTACGATCAAATCATCATTGACTGTCCATTTACATCTAACGATAACCTACCCTCCTCCAAACCTATAAAAACAGCTAATGTGAAGCGCCTAAATACGCCAATATGAGTCAACTCTTCATTATTTTTTAAAAAATATTACTAATTACCTCCAAAATTGCTTTTCACTGGGTAAGACATTTCTACTTCGTTATGAAAAAAGGTGAGAGGTCAACCTATTCTTTAGAGTGATTTTAATCATTGAAAAATAGTACAAGAACTTTATTCTGGACTATATAGTTATATATATATATGTAGGTAGTATTCACATCCTAAACAATCATTAAAGCAACTTGCTACTGAAAATTAATTTAAGTTAGAGGTAAATTAGTGATATATTATTACTTTTCTAGATAAAATACGAGCAAATTTAATGTGTGCATTAGAATTTTAAATCTTATTCAACGATCTTTACAATAACTCACAGCTTTGGTCTGTTTAGAGCGTACAAATTATAAAATATAATCTTTCACTTTTGTATTTTAAATATCTCTTTCCTAATTACAATTTCACAAATCGAAAATTAAAAAACAGTCGGTATAATTTAAATAATCTTCTTGATTAGAGACTCGAATATAAATTGTTAACAAAAAAATTACCTTAAAACTGCACGCTCTCTCATAATTCAAATGTCTACCATCCCACGTCCTTATTCATCTTATTATCTTATATCTATGGTAAATAAAGTTCGTAATCTAGAAAAAAAAATCAAAATCTTTAAAAAAAAACCTCTAGCGATCCATCTACAATATGTGCGTACTATTTTTAAAATATTGTACTCAAATATCATATTATCTTTTGAAAAAAAAAATAACTAAAAAAATGCAAGAAAATTCAAAAAAAAAATTATCGTAACGAGCACCAAAAAATTAACATAAAATAACATACATCAAAGTCTTCATTTTTCCTTAAGAACGACCCCTATTTTAATCTACGAAAATACACTTTGACTTCGTTTCGAATTATAAAACCGAAACGTCAAAACTTTGGCAAGACCAACTTTTCATGATAACAAAAATAGAATTGTGACGCAACGAAACTGTTCAAAACGACCCTTAAACGCTAAGCTTTACTCGTCAATGTTTATAATTGCCACGTAAATTCGATAAAATATCACTTCCCTAAACGTTTTGTAACATTTCATTTAACGGCGACCGACCACGCCGCAACAATTTTTTTTTTTTTTTTGCTTTTCTGACACAGCTCCGGATTCTACAATTTCTATAGAAAACTAACTGGTATTAGTTAACCATCGTCCTTGAAATGCTGATAGATATATAAAATGAATGGATTTAATTTTGTTTTCTAAGTCATCACAATACAATTTATGTAATTAAATTTTAAATGGCACAGAATCGAAGAACGCTGTTATAGCATCCTACCAAACCTTATTGATCACTTACTGCCCAACTTTTACTAATATATCATGTGTTTATTAAATTTTTAGGTATTGTAATAGAAAAAAAAACGGATAAAACTTTTTGTTTAAAATATTTCAACAACATATCATATAAAAAAAACGAAAAAGAACCATAAAATATGAAGCAAACAAACGATAATAGAATTCAAAATTATAAATTCCACCAATCGGCAACAGTTTGAAAATAATACAAAAATGAAGACCTGATTTTTCCCAACTTCGCCACATTACCCACGTAAGATAGAACAAAAAATATAATATACACTAAATAAATATAAAATACTCTGTCATTAGTGTTTGCTGTGTCACAATAGAATTAAAATCTGTATATATTAAAAATGCGCGAATATATCGAAATTACTTAATGGTAACTATGTTTTAAGACGTATAAATATATGATAAAATAGCATAAAAATAAAACAAACAAATAGAAAATTTACTAAATAACAGAATGGTCCAATCAATATCAATGGACGTTAAAACAAATACCAAGGAGAGATAGAATCTTATGAATTAATCCAAAAATCCACATTGAAAAGACAACACACAAAAGATTTCGTTCTTATATAATCTGTGCAACATTTCATTGATTAAAATTCAAAACTACATATTTGGTACAGAATTCGATTGGCGCCAAATTTTACACGGTAACATTTTTCATTAAATAAAAATAAAATATAAATATCCCCAATACAGGGGTAGACAGAGGTCTAGACAGTTAAATGGTTTCACCGAAGAACCGTGGACAACGTGACAGCTGGTGAGCCTGTCGGTCGTCTTTATGTTCAAGCCAACGATATAATTCGTACATAAGTTTTTGAAAAACCCATTGGTGCGAGCCTGGACCCCATTGGAACCGATTGGTACCTGGGGATCGAACTCGGGATTTCTAATGAAAACAATGGTAATAGATTTTTCCACAAAAACTATTAAAGACGATTCAGCGTGGTTAATTTCTTTAAAAATATTCAAAAATGTTTGCGAAAAAGACGTAAAACTCGCAGTAACTTAAAATTTTATAAATAAAATACTTTGTTTCTAATCTCTCTTGACATAACATACAATACGTCGACTTTAGACCATGTTTTTGGCTTCGACAAAGCCCAATCACAATAAAATTAATAATAATATAAGTTTCGAATGTTCAATATTGCACAGATTATATTAAAAATATCAGTTTCCATAATCAATCATATCAAAGTCGAAAAATAAAAAAGTACTAACAAAAAAAATTAAAATTTTCTTCAACAACACACATTCGTGATACGTAATAAGCGCAGAAAGAACTTTCATACAATATTTGTACACTTTTATAATACATTAACTTTACGGTATATTCATTTTTAGCGGCTTTTGCCATAGAAAAGCGAATATATTGTAAAAATGTTTAAACCCCCTCAGGAACATGCCACAGGGCATGTTTAATATATTAAATATTTTAAAATATTACTCTTTCCTATAATACCATAAATTATACCTTGTTCATTTTAATTAAAAAATGTCAATAACACGCAACAACTGAGGGTATTTATAGATTTTTACGGTAATAATAAAAGTAAAAGAAAAAAAACAATCACCGTCAAGAGATTATCGTCATTTAAGAGAATAAATCAAGTTTTTTTTTATACATTTACAGTATTATTTTGCAACTTTGGAATGTCTCTCATCTCACTGTAGAATTCTTGTTATATCCTGGGAAAATAAGTTTACATGAGTGCCAAATACAAAAATATCAAAATTTTACATTTTACATAAAAGTTTAATTTAAAATAAAGACGAATAAAAAATTTTTTACATTAAGTATTACAAAATACGTTTCAATCAATATATTACACTGCGTATCTATTGATGCACTACCTCATATCTGTGCAATACTTGAGGTCCGGTGTAAGGTGAGCTTTCACTATAGAAAAATGGTCTCTTCATTGTGTTTTGCCCTGCAAAGACAAAAAATCAAACATTAATTCTCATTGTTATTCTGTGAAGAGGCACAAATATGTTTTCTGTTCACAAATACTGTATAAAACAAAGCATTTTAATATGCGTCACATTTATAAACAAACAACAACAAATATCATCATGCATAAAACTCTTTTAATATGTCTTCTGATTAGAGAGTAATATTTATTAGTAAAGAGACCATTTATCCAAGCAAGCCATTTATTTGGGAATGTAAAAATCGAGTATACCACCCCAGGTGTCTAATTACATAATTTAGAAGAAAGGACTCGAACCAAAATTATATTATATTGTCCATATGGACAAAGAAATGAAATGGGAGATCCACCAAAATGATTTAGCCATATACTGTCAAACAATATCTCACAAATAGACAAATAAAATTGATGTACCAAACACAAGATACATATGATACAGACATACAAACTTAAAAGTCCATAGCAGTCCTAAATCTACTGAATCGTACATCATGATTAAAACTATGTCTTTTCCCAGTTTAAAGTACCTGCATACTTAATTTGTTTAAAATTGGTCTAGCAGTAGAGTTGTGAAATCTTTTTCTTCTCAAAAAATATTTGTATTTCTTTTACGGCATGGGCGCGTAGATATCGTAAATTTTGTGCAGCTATGCCACCACAAATATTATCACAAGCTACTTAAAAGTTACTACGACAACTCAAATAACACTAAAAACTTATATACGCATAAATGGCAATAATTTTGTTTTTAATACATACATAGCTGCGTATGAGCTGCTAACGCGTTTTGTTTCGCTATGAGCAGCTCCGGTCCCGGTCTCGTAATCTGTTCATAGTATCCTTAAATCAAACACAACAAACTATAAATATTACAAAGAAAAATCTATAATTATTACAATGTTGATATACGACACGGGTTCATAAAGTGCAGACACATTATACTGTTAGCGAAATACGTCACTCAGTTTACTTTTCTAGTTTTTAACAAATAATAATAATAAATATCTTCACGCATATTCCCAATACTGGGGTAGACAGAGGTCTAGACACTTAAATCTTATCGACCACCTTTCACTGAAGCCTATTTAGGACATTGTGACAGATGGTGAGCCCGTCGCCGTCTGAGTGTGCAGCAAACGGTAAAATAAACTTACATAGATATTTATACAAATATATATTCACATATACATATAAACATCCATGACTCGAGTACAAACATTCATATTCATCACTCAAATATTTGTCCTTAGCGGCAATCGAACCTGCGACTCTTCGATGACAGGGTCACTAAGAACTAGACTATTGGGTAGCCCCATAGTAGATCATCCTAAAAAGTACATTGTATATTTTTAATTTACTGCAAAGCTTTATGTGTAGGCATGTTTAAGCATACAATCAGTTTATGGGTCAATATTTTTGATAATTCTGCGTACACATAACAGTGAAACCACTATTTCAATTTATCAAACCTGCAAGTATAAAACTGCATCTATCATGCTTTAGGTATCATCAGTTGCATTTGGAGTACAGACTAAAGGAAAAGCCTTGAAAATTGTTGTGGCTTCAGACT
Organism: Sericinus montela; assembly: GCA_029286605.1. NCBI lineage: Eukaryota > Metazoa > Arthropoda > Insecta > Lepidoptera > Papilionidae > Sericinus > Sericinus montela. Next base: position 369,677 of record JAGSMR010000045.1, read on the forward strand.
GATGGCGGGATAACAAACTCGAACAATACCAGGCAAATATTTTGCAGACTTGTGGGAGTCTAAAGTGCTAAGTATCTGTTACTGCCATGACAGATCTGCATGATGTGAGAAATCTGGAAATATTGCGATTATGACAAATCATCACAGCCTGAGGCCTATTTCCTATAGTGGACATTTAGAAGCCATCTATACATTTATAGATACATAAATGTGTGTGTGTGTGTGTGTGTGTGTGTAAAGAAATGTGATTACCTGTATTATGTCCATTTCCCTGGCAGTATGGACTTCCTTGTGGCTGCATTACAGTATCACATCCTGAAATTAGAATATTAGCACGTATTTTTACTGTCTTTACTTTAGAGTAGTCTTTAAAAATGTAGAATGTAATATGTACATATTTATGAAAGAAAGACTCCTAAACATTGACGCACGCACGCACTGACTCCCTCACTCACGCACGCACACACGCATACATCACGCAAGCAAGCACGCACGGACGAACTCATGCACCACGCACGCACGCGTGCTGGTACGCAAGCATGTACGCTCGCAAACACGCACGCACGCACGCATGTTCACGCCTACACACACACGATCACGCCCACACACATGATCACACTCACTCGTTCATGCACTCTCTTACGAACACGCGCACGTATACCCACAAGTAGAGATCACAAAGTTCAAATTGATAATTGGATCTTTGCCTATGCTGTTTAGTGCAATCAAACTATAAAAAAATATCACAAAAGTCGACATTTACCGCCACTGACTTCCGGCTCCTGTTTAACTTGTTGCTGTAATTGCTCAACAAGCCTCTGCTGCTCCATGCGCTGGTCCTCATTGTATAAGGTATTTGGATCTGTTGACAAATCCGCTGATGTAGACAAGAGCCATACAAAACACATCATACAATCCAATAACACAAAATTAACAAGACGACCTCCAAGGTCAAATGGTGTAAATACCGGTTTTCAAGCTGCCTCCAGCTCCGAGGTTCCAGGTTCGATTCCTGGATGGGTCTATAAAAAACACTTCCATATTTTATACGGTTGAGACCTTATTTGTGGTACCTTCATTGTTTCTGATTCTATAGCACATGTTATTTAGCTATTTACTTTGGAATCATAACAATTTATATGATGTAGTATTGACATATTTGATAGAAAAAAATATAATAACACAATTGCTAATGAAAAAGTGTGTTAAGAGGAAGTTAAACTCTGTTAATATAAATGTAAATTTACTGATAAAAAACAATTTTCCTGTTGAATGTTTAAAACATTCACTTTATAAATGGAGTTTTTGCTGTATTTGCCATTCATTTTTATGCTACAAGAAGCCATTATAACAAGTATCTATGCCAATGCAGAGATTCCCATGACACAGATCAGGTGGTTACTGGCCAAAGGTTAAGGGGCGTGGATTCATTCAAGATATATACCCTTGTGATCACCTCTTATCACAGCCCATTAGTTAAGTATTTTATTATTTAGTGATGTAACAACAACATATTTTTCTTAAGTTTTTGAAATGTTTTATTAAATGTTTTATTCTTACCTAACTGATCTTTGGAGCGTTCATACAAGAATTTGTCGTCCTCCGTCCCAAAGTCTATCTCTTGTTTTATATGATTTTCATTAAAGAAATTTTGGTTCTCTGTGATCCTGTGTGGCTCCTGTAGTAGCTGCAGATTGTGCTGTTGATTCCTCAGTATCTCCGCGCTGTCAGCATACCCGTTCGTGTAAGCAATGTAATTGTCGTTCCGATTCGAAAACTCTTGCTTATCACTGTACACGTATACGTCTGGCGATTTTTGATAACCATTCTCTATAACCGGTTTCTGGTACAATGCGTCCATTGCCGGTTTCTCGTAACCGTTTAACGATTTCCGCTCGAGCGCGTACTTCTCCGCCTCTTTGTTGTACTCCTCGTTTGTTTGCGGCAGGTAGTCCTCGTTTGTTTTCGTGTAGTCTTTAGGCAACTCGTAATTCTTCAGTGGACTGTCGTAGGTCTCTACTGAATTCTGATACGTAATGGACACCGAATACGGCTCGAGATGATCCGAACCAAATGATTTCTCTGACGATTCACTGTAACTGTTGCTCGGTACGGTTTCGTCGTCCTCGGACTTTATAGGATCGGTTTGCATGTACGCATCCTGTTTTTTAGGTCTCATACACGTCACGTGATTTTGGTTTTGATTTTGAATGTGATTATCACTAGTCAGCGGCTGCTGATGCGGTGATATATTGTTGGCGATCGCGTTCAGAGCCTGAAGGCGGTACACCAGCTGTAATAGAAACAAAAATAGAGTGTATTGAGCATACTGGACAAGAGCACAATGCAATTAGTGAGACACAAAGTTGTTCTTAACTCTTATAGCTACAAGTACGTAAATTTCTAGAATTTCAATCTATAAGTATTTAATAAAATGTCCCCTCCTAATATTTTTTTTCTAAGGTCACCAAGCAACTGTCACCTTGTCCCATTTAAGCTCTACTGAAATGTGGGTGGAAAAGGTTAAGTATATTAACCTCAGACTACCTCTATATTGGCAAAAACATTTTATTTAAAATTTCAATTTATTAGTGCTTTGTGCAAAAATGTACACTTATAAGGACCAACACTGTGTTCAATTGCACTTACAAAATTTCGTATTTTTAACCAAACACTTACACTTTCTTTGTGATTTTGTCTTTTCAAAGACTTCTCATACATACATACATACATACATATAATCACGCCTCTTTCCCGTAGGGGTAGACAAAGACCACTTCTTTCCACTTGCTACGATCCTTACATACTTGTTTCGCTTCGTCCACTTTCATTATTCCCTTCATACACTCTCTTCGATTCAGGGTACTCTTGCCCTCGTCGCTACTCTTGATCTCGAAATGTCCGCCTAGGTTTTCCCCTTCCTACACTTCCATTCACACTCACCTTATATGCTTTTTTCGTCAATCGTTCTTCATTCATTCTCTCGACATGGCCAAACCATCTCAGCATACCTTTCTCAATTTTAGTCACTACATCTTCTTTCAGACCACAACATTTCCTTTTTTCACCATTCCTTATCCTGTCGCTCAGTTTAGCTCCTAACATACTTCTTAATGCTCTCATCTCAACTGCATTTACTCTGCTTTCATGTTTCTTCTGTCATACCCAACTTTCACTTCCATACATGAGTGTCGGAACCAAAACTCCCTTATGCACAGCCAAACGAGCCTTGTTAGACACCATCTGACTGCTCATAAAGGAGTGCAAAGCTCCATTCACCATGTTTCCTGCATTCACTCTTCTTTCAATATCACTCTCACACTTTCCATCATCATCATTGTGAACTTTGAACCCAGATACACAAACTCATTCACCTGTTCAATTAGTTCATCTCCAATCATTATATTGCAGTCTGTCATTACCTCATCTCTTTCAAACACCATCACTTTCGTCTTCTTTACATTCATCTTCATCCCCTTTCTAACAAAAGCTCCACTAATAGCAGTTCTCCTGCAACTCCTCGGCTGAAGACGCAAGTAATACTTGATCATCAGCATAGAGAAAACATTTGATGAGTAACTCATTCATTCTCAACCCACTTTCATTCCCTTTTTAATCTGTCAAGCAATTGTCCATGAACAGATTAAACAGCCACGGTGATGCTAAACATCCCTGTCTAACACCTTTTTCGATATTAAACCATTCAGTGTATGCCCCATTTATTCTTACACAAGCACAGGAATCCCTATAAAGAGATTGCAATGCTTGTATGAGGATACTGCTGACACCCTTCACGGACAATACTGACCACAATTCATTCCTCACCACTCTATCATAGGCCTTTTCTAGATCCACGAACGTGCAATAGACCTTCTGGTTTTTAGCCAGACACTTTTCGGCTATGCACCGCAAGGAAAAGACATGATCCGTACAACCCATTCCCTTTCTAAATCCCGCTTGTGCATCCCATACTTTTCCGTCTGTTTCATTCACAACCCTCTCAATCAACACTTTAGCATACAATTTACCGACGACGCTGAGAAGGCTTCTCATGCCAAATAATAGGATTTTCTTACATTATTGTGCATTATAATAACTTACATTGCTATCTGATGTATCATTTGACGACAATATTCTCTCTGGTGTACTGGTTATGGGCATTGTTGACTGACTGTTCACGCACCATTTGTCTGCCTTTACCAAGTCACTAAAAATTATTAACAAATTTACTTATAAGTAATGTGCCGTTTTAGTAGCGTATGTGCAATTTTTAGATATGTAGTACATTGTCTACATGAAAAAAATTATTAAATATTTGTATAATATGTAAAATATTTATGTAATCCACTAAAAATCTGAATTGAAAAAAAAAAAGTAAATTGTCTTGGAAGTTGCAAATAAATATTTATCAATGAACAAAGACTGATACCATTACAGAATAGGTTTGACCTGGCCATTTGTGCATTGAATTTTTATTTCAAACTACCAAAATATGGACAGAGTAGAAGTGAGAGAACTGTTCCTGCTGAATGATGGTTCATACCAGTTAATTTCTGTATAGACACTTATAAAGTGGTATTACACCTCTAGTATGTGTGGTAGCTGTAATCTCTAGAACTACTAAGTCTTATAGGCTACCCGTGTTTTAGCACAGAGCTAATAGTTTTTATTAAAATAGCACTGTTGCACCATCATGATAAACACTACTACTCCATCATTATAACATAATGAAGTTGTGGAAAAAAATTATTTTAATAAAATACTTCCTCACAAAATTAAGGTGGGGTAATGAGCCCATTGCTGTTCTAACAATATCCACCATATTGATGTTATCCTAACAACCTGCTATTGTGATTATTTTTAACTTCACTCAATTTTCCATACAGGGGTTGGGAGAAATCAAAATAATGAAGTTGTTTTGACCCACTCTACGCCAAATACAATTTTTGGGACAAAATTCCAGGTAGTGAGCCAATCATCTTCATACATTACATCATACTTACTTAGATATGTACTTTAATATACATCAATATTTATTTACAATACTTATTAACTAAAAATTATTATAATCGTAAAGCCCTACTCCTCATGGCATGGTACCAAGAATGGTACTTTGTACTTTAACTAGATAAATATTCATATATACATATGAATATCCATGACTAGAATAAAACTACTCATTCCCAGCTCAAACCTGCAACCCTCAGCTTCAAAGGCAGGGTCACTACCAATGGGGCGATCGGTTTGTTATCTGGTTTCTCATTGGCATCAAAATAACCAATCTATGATTCAACAATATTACAAATTTATGAATCATAGGGAAATACAAAAATTATTATGTGTTCAAACTTTGAAGGATTTATTTCTCATCAAAACTGTAGATAAAGTGTAGTGTGAATTGTAGAATATAAAACTTATTATAATTCTAAAGGATAACATCATGGAATTTTAAGTTATTTAAATGAAAGGTTGACAGATGACAGTTGCTCACTGAGGGTAATGTCAAACTCTGAGGCCTAATAGACATCACTTCCAAGTTTAGTTTCGCTTCTAAACTTATTTTTCAGTTCAGAAAAAGCCCTTATACTTATGTCAGACTTGGCCATATCTAGATAAAGTATGGTCATCACTAAATAATAAATTTACTTATCTGTAACTATGTTATATCATTGAACATAAAAACAGCAACAGGCTCACTGCCAGTCATATTATTCCAAAACTGTCTTCAGATAAATTAAATAAAGCTAATAATATCACCTGAGGCTGTCATCTTTTCTTCCTTCCTTATATTTAACAGTGCGGCTCTTACGGATAACCATAACGGTTCCATCAGGATTCAATTTAGGAAGATTCTGAGATGGCACAGCATCTTTACTTAAAGTCTTCCATTGTCCTGAAAACAAAAGTTTTATCTATGACAAATACAGCCAATTTTGTTCAATGATATAATATTTTTTCATAAACTGAATAAGTTCTATTCAATGAAAGAATATTTTTTCTCATGCTGCCATATATAACATTGCAAAATCTACATGTAATTTCCCAAATTATATAGAAATATCCCAACTAGTCAGAAGTCTACACATTTTATTCCTATCCCACCTTTCACCAAATCCTATTTGAGACAATGCACAGGTGGAAAACCTGTCACCATCTTAGTCTCCAAGCAAAAATTTAAAATACTTACAAATGTAATAGATTTACCTTATAAAACAAACTCCTTTTACTAACTTTCCTTTTACTACCTACTGAACTTTTATTGTACCCTTAATGGATCATAAATAACAAAAAAAAATATACTGAGGTCTTACTTTTAAGCGGTCAACATTTGTCTACAGAGTTCCTGTGACTTCTTTTAAATTATTGATATCATCAAAATATAGTAAAGGTATGCAATTGTACAAAATTCCATTCCATATTTTTTGTGTGTTTGTTCTGCACGATTTTTATTATTCACACTGAATATGTTGTGAAACCAAATAACTCATTGTTAGATATTACAACCACATATATAAGTCACACTGCAGAGTGGTCGGAATTTAGAGTCTAGACACCCAAGTTCGATCCCCAGGTGACAGGCTTGTACCAATGGGTTTTTCAAAAACTTGGACAAAGATGGCCACAGGCTCACCACCAGTCACATTGTCCAGAAAATATCTTCAGTGGAAGGTGCATCAAAGAGACTTAACAGTTTAGGCTAGACCTCTCCCTGTGGCTACCCCTGTATTGGAAATTGCATGAAGATATATATTTATTTCACAAACTTATATTTTATCACAGGATGTTGTCTACATAAATGACTCTGACATAAGAGAGGTTTACTGTTATTGCCACACTTGGCAAGTAGATTGTTAATTGCAGTACCAGAAATCTAAAACTTTGTTTATTTAACTGCTTCATACATTAAATTCGCAAAATGAGAAATTAAGCTGACGTTTTCGCAAAGTAATAATACTATTTACAACCAAAAAAGATGAATATTTATTTATATTTACATTAAAATTATTACAGTTTTGTTGTTCATTGCAAATTTAATAATTCAAGTTTTAAACTACCTGATAAACATAGTAAAATATATTATATTTAAGGAAAACACTTGGATATCTAATTGGAATCTAGAAGGTACACAAAAACAGCACAAAAACAGCAGAACAATAACATGTTAAGCAGACTGTTCCAAAACCTATATTTAAAGTCCAAAAGTGTCAAAATTAAGTAAAATATTATTTCAGGGATCGATTTGTATGCAGTCACATCCGGAGAGTGGTCGCGGGTGCCTTTTTACAGTAAAAATAAACGATAATTGAAGATGACTCATTTGAAATCCTCTGATAAACATTTTAGAACACTAACCAGACATGGAAAAACCCAAATACCTTTATTCTTACCCATTGCAGTGACGTTGTAGTCGGCTTGTGTAAAGTGGAGACTGCACACTTTCGAGTATTTTGTATAGGGTTTGCCGCGTTTAAGAATAAGGTTCCATTTGTCGGCCATTGTACTGTCGCGCGGGAATCGATGGAATTTAACATTTTTCGTTTTTCCAGCCAGAGATGTACATTGTGGTACTGTACAGTAATAACCCATCGCGACTTCGTTACAACCTTTGTTATTGAAAGTCAAATTTTCAGCGGTGCTACCTCCCGCTTGCGAACAAACTTCATAACATTAATAAAATAAAAAGTATTTTCTTCCGGCGTATTGTTAAAACGGATTATTTATAATGATGGCTATCACTTTTGTAAAAAAATAGAATCATCACACTGCAGCCTTGAAATATTTGACATGTATTCACCTTTTTTCCCTTCCCCAGTTTTTCAGAAAAAATGGCTACTATAAGTTTTTTTACCATAAACACGGAAATACAGAATATATAGAAATCACAGATAAACACGAATACTGTTCAGACTGTATTCGAGTTCACTCTAAATTTACGCACATATTTAGCAAACCAATCTTAGAATACAGATCAATAAGTTATTCCTTTTTCTAATCTGATAATATCCATTCCATGAGTACTATTGGTCTGTTTTCATCGTTTGTTGATTATTTGACATTTTTTTTTATTTTTTTTTATTTAGCAGCCTATTAGACTTTTGAGTAATAAAGTTCAATTGTAAATCATTTGATAGTGAACTATTGTCCATGAGTCATACTAGTTATTCCTCTAAAAAGATTCTAATGCAATTTTAATATCGTCTTGTGTATTTAATTCCAAGTAGTACAAATTTTTTCAATAAATGTCATATAGTTTATACGAGTTTTCAAAACCATGTTTTACTTAGGTTTGCTTCGCATTTTGTGTGGAGATTGAATGTGAAACTTACAGAAAATATATTTGGAGTTTTCTCACATCATATTTGGAATAAACATTTTAGTTATATTGGGCATTAATTCTAGTGTTATCAATAGACAAAAGAAGTCGTCATCAAGAAAAGTTATGTTTCACTAGCATCTTCTTCTGGTGTGGTTTTACGATAAAAATAGCCTATGTCTTGTCTGGAGAAGGACTCAGACTAATAAAACAACTCCAATAACTCATTCAGAGAAAAACTAAAGTAAGTTCTTACAACCAACAACCTACAACAAAAACTAATTATTATTATTATTCTGAATTATCTCATGAGAACAAAAATCAAAAATACAAATTTTACCACAGTAACCGAATTTACAATTAAAAACAATTCTAATATAACTGTAAATAATAATAATGATATATATATGTATATATATATATATATATATATATATATATATATATATATATATATATATATATATATATATATATATATATATATATATATATATATATATATATATATATATATATATATATATATATATATATATATATATATATATATATATATATATATATATATATATATATATATATATATATATATATATATATATATATATATATATATATATATATATATATATATATATTCATAAATCATTATGTCCAAGTTAAAAATATAATTCGTTCTTAAGTTTTTGAAAAACCCATTGGTTCGAGCCTGCTACCTGGGGATCGAGCTCGGGTCTGTTGACTCGATTCCCGATCACCAAACCTCTCGGCTTTCGTGACTCTGAACTCTAACTTACGGATTTATAATATTAGAATTTATATACATTTTTTAATTCTTTTATCACAATCGAAAATTTAATGATTCTAACATAATAATTACTTTTACTATGTGTAATTAATGAGCTTGCTACATATTTTGTAATATTAAGTCAATTTGAAGCCTGCTCCAAAAGGTAGGGCTATCTACACTCCCACTCTTCCTTTTTTCCTCCTATTTCTAATATTTTTTGTTGCGCTCAATTGACGCGTCAAATATATGCACCATATTGTTACTTACACTTTTTTCTAGTTACATATTTTTAAACTTATGCATATTAACAATCGAGGTTAATCCCTTCCTAAACTAGTTACGGACACAGGATCATTGCACGCGGAACTGCACTTCGACTGCGCTCAAATTACAGCACAAATCGCCCATATCCAATAGCCATCTATAGTTCGAGAACAGATTCCGTATTCTGTAGGTCACATACAAATTAAATGCAATGGTAGTTAGTATGTTTGCCGTAGAATAATTGTACATTAGGAATCTGTGATTTGAAACAGAGAGTATAAATATAATCACATCGATCAAACTGCGATAAATACTAACGTATAACGTAGTGATTATATTCTCTTTGATAAATACTATTGTAGTGATTACATACTCTTTAAACTTTAATAAATTCTAAAATTTGTGTGTAGGTTTATGATTGTAGTTGTTTATTTTTAATTTTTCTGTTTGTAATTTATGCTGAAGCTGAGGTGTATAATTATGATCGAGTTGTGATTACGACTCCGAATAAATGTTTTTATATCTATTTACAAAATGCCGTATTACTGTACCGTGCCTCGCTGTACGTCGATGGCAGGCAAAGTGAAAAATGTATCTTTTCATCAGTTCCCAAAAGACGAGGAACTCGCTAAGCTCTGGAATGATGTACTTAAAAGGGGAAAACCTTATACGAAGTATTCTAAAGTATGTAGTCTACATTTTAAACCCGAGGATTACACTATAACTGGACTGGGGAGAAACAAAGGTAAACCGTATTACAAATGTCTGACGCGTTGGGCATTTTTCATAAACACCTTTTCAATATTATAGCAATATGGGTCACATTTGTTGAAATGTGTTTATTATCCGAAAGATGTGGAAGGTTTTTACATCATGAAGGATGTAAAGACATCTGCCTAGTGTTGAAAACGGTGCGCTTAGGTTTATGCGTCGATAATTTTATTTTACTCTCGTTTTTCATGTGCATGTGGAATTCGTATAGTTAGGATTATTTTCTGTAATAGCTTTTATTTCATTCTTTCCAACCTACAGATACAAACTAATACTTATTATATGTGATTAGCCACCATGTGTAAACCGATATTTGAGGATGTCTGTTATAATCACATTTTTCTTAAGTAAACTAGTGACAATCACTGAACTAATATAGGATTAACTAATTTATCAGTGTTTATTTGCCATAGTCATTAGTATTAGCTGTCTGAATACTTTTAAATTTTGTTGCACAAATTGAACCATAGAATCTTGATATGCAGCTCAATAAAATTTAGCTATGATCCAGATTAGAAATTTTATTTTTTTAAGACTGGAAAACTAACAGCTAATCATAACAAAAACATGTAAATTACAATCTAAGCCAATAAAAAGTTTTCACATATAGATGAAGTCACATATAGATACTGATATATAACAAATAGCATGTTGCTTTAGCTCTGTAACACTCTTTCGAAAAATCTGTAACTTTCCTCCATTTTTCTAGTTTAATTGAAGTTCAGTAACAGTAAACAACTATCAAATGTTGATTATACCTATGTCAAAATAGAATAAGAAATTCTCAGAAGAATTCTGCTAACATCATGTCAATTATACAAGTGGCACAAGGTTGAGAATAAACATACTTTTGGAGAATATTCAATTTCTAGTAGCCTCCAACAGTTATGAATATTAGCATATAAATAAATAAATATAAAATCATTTTACCTAATTTCTAGTAAATTATAATTTAATGATATTAGTATCAATCACATCACATAGGACTTTTGCAAACAGAGCAGCTTACAGTTAATGTATTTTATGAGTATGTTATCTTTGCTCTATCAATAACCAGGTGTTCCAACTATAAAATCTCCTAAAAATTAAAAAATAAGCAAGGATTAATAATTGCAGACATGCGTATGACTATATGCTTAATCTAAAAGAAATAAAGTTTGTAAGCATAATAACCAACTTTGTATAGTAAATGTATTATGAAAATAAAAAATTCTAGGTCTCTGGAGAACATTACGGAAAGATGCAGTTCCATCTCAAAATCTACCCTCAGATTCCCCAGTACCTTGCCAAAGGACTAAAAATACTGGATCTGAAGAAATAAAATATGTTCCTGATGTAATGGATGCTCAGGTATTATACTTACGTATTTACAGGTACCTATGGTATGCCAGTCTGCAAGATTGTGTCCATATATTTTTTTGGAATTGAGTCAAGAAACCCAACTTCAATCCACAGGTGGCAGACTTGTATCAATGTATTTTTTCGAAAACTTATGTACAAATTATATTGTTTGCTTGAATATAAAGATGGCGATGGGGTTACCATCAGTAACTTTGTCCCAAACATGTTTTTGGTGGAAGGTGGGTTGAAAGGAGTCAATGGTCTAGACCTCAGTCCACCCCTGTATTGCGAATGGTGTGGAGACGTTTGTTGGATAAATATTCTTATTTTCATATCAAAACTACAAGGTAAAGTTTAATTACAAAACTCTAAATTTATTTATGAATTTATTCTATTTTACAGTTACAGCAAGTGGCGCATGTTATTTATGCGCAGGCTATGCTAGCGATACAAGTTAAAGCAGCAGATTGCAGTGCAACTACTATATACCCTGGTTAGTAAATAATATTTTAGAATAACAATAAATACTAGAAAATAGTGTTTAAGAAGTCTAACATGATTGTGTAATTGGATATTTTTTTTAAAATGTAAATTTAAAACTGGCTCAACATATTTGAATGACATTTGATAATCAGATAGATAGGATTAAGAAAGGATTTTGTTTAAAAAATTTTGCTTATTGTGTTTTTATTTGTTTACCATATTTGCGGACTGCCTTTTCAGACAGTTTGTGAACTTTAAAATAGATTTTTTCTCATTTTCCTTTCTGGATCACATTAATATCTATAAAGTAAAAGTTTGTGTGATGTTTGACTTTAACGCTGCGTCGTCAGTCCATCGGAAAAATAATTACGAGTAACAAACTGAGATATTTTGGTTTTCAGAAATGGAGCAATCATCCATTCCAGATTCATCACAATCAAGTAATAGTTCAGGTCAATTTAACGAAACTCTATCACAAATTGAACAGTTGTTTCATAAAAATAACATTAGTACTAAATTGAATACAGAATCAGCAACAAAATTCTGTAATAATGAAGTTTTAAATACAAATGATAGTAATATCAAAGCTAAAATGGAAGGTTTTGGTTTAAAGCACACACATAAATGTAATGAATGTTCGAAATGTTTTAAAGATCCTGATGTATTCATTCTACACAAACGTACACACATGTCAAAGAATCCAATTGCAAATGGAAATACTTCACAAAGAACACTTTCAGAAAAAGAATGCAGTGAAAAAGAAAATGTCAATAACAATGCTGGTAATCATTGTGTTATTGTGAATTCTACAGACGAAACCTTAAGAGCAAATCCTATTTTGGCTAACTTATTAAAGTCTAATATACCTCATGCACTACACAGAGGTGAAGAAATGCATGGGATATTAAATTATGAGAATGTTACAAGCATAGAAAATCAGATAATGTCAGTTTTTGCTACCAATATGAAAAATTACTTTCGAAACTTATCATCTTTAATGACACAAAAAGCAATGGACATTGGTCATCACAGTAATTCAGTTAGCAATATAGAATACACTGGAACTATGGAACATACTCATGATTTGAAGGAGGATATATTGACTGAAAATACAGGTCATAAGCTCCCGCTTGATATTAAGGAGAGTATGGACACTAACTGTGATAGTAAAGACTTAGGTGAATTAATTGAATCTAGTAGTTTTATGACAGACGAAGATTCTCAAAATTGTGATTTAACTGTAAGCACATAAACTTATGTACTATGTTTACAAAATGCACAATAATATGTGTTAATCCCGCCTTATTTTATTACACTAGACTGAGTTTTAGTCTTAAAAGATTTATTTTAGTGTCAAATAGTATAAAATATTTGTGTCAAATTTTATATCCACTCTCACTACTAACTCCTGCCAAGCATGGTTACAGCATGGGTACACCTGTAACTACAGATTACAGTTTAGCTTGATTCAGTCAAACTAATTTGCGAAATTACTCACTCCATGTCTCATTGTCACGAAAATTTTTATTATTGCTTAAAATCCCACCTTTTATTATAAGTTGTAATCAAAATTGGCTCAGTTAATTTAAAGTTTGCTGTTATAGCAGGGTAATATTGACCTGTTTGTAACTGTACTTTATATGTTTGTTTATAATAAATATTTAGAGATTGGTAAGCATTAATTTCATCATCAGTGGGTTATAATTCTAGCATTGCTTACTTTTACTCAAATGATGAGACTGATAAAAAGACTGCTTTATGAAGCTTATAAATTACGCCCACCGAGGGAATTTACTTCATCTTTTTTTAAGGTTTTATTTGTATGAATCTGATGGCTTAATCTTATATTTTGATAACTTTGTGCCTTAGTTAAGTAATTGATTGAGGTATCTGTATAGTAGAGGCTTATTCTCTTCCAGAGTAAGAGTTTATAACCGCTGTATATGAGCATTCCACTTCTATGTCCCTTCAATCCAAAACTATCACTGCAAATACGCAATAGCAGTTTATTTGAAGGTTCATATAAAGTGCTGTTGTACACTCATAAAGAAATTAATTATTAATCATGGAAGGGGATGCTCATATATGGCTAATGATGTCTAGCATAAGTGACAATATTGTTTGTGATAGCCTGACCAGGATTATAAAAAAATTCACCATGTTTTGGTGTTTTGAAAAACAATGCACAGTAACAAGGAAAGAAATGTACGTACATAATAATAATATATATAATAATATCTTCACGCAATTCCCAATACAGGGGTAGACAGAGGTCAAGTCTAGACAATTAAGTCCCTTTGACCCACCTTCCACCGAAGATATTTTCGGGACAACGTGACAGGTGGTGAGCCCGTCGCCGCCTTTATTTCCAAGCCAACGATGAAATTCGTACATAAGTTTATGAAAAACTCATTGATACTGCCACCTGGGGATCGAACTCGGGTCTCTTTACTTGAAATTCCGACCACCCAACAACTCGGCTATCGTGACTTCTTCTAATGTACATACATAATAGTATAAACATGAAATTCGAACTAATTGTGAGTCTTCAGAGAAATCAGAGAGTCCTATAATAGAGTTCAGTATAGAAGCATACACTTTATATAGAGATCTTATTAAAAAACGTCTATAGCACAAGTCCGCATGCAAAAATACGTGGCATATGTTGTGAAGAGAAGATCAGCACCCTCCCTCGCACAGATGCCTGCACTAACTCTACAGAACACCCCCACCACCACACCACCACCACCATCACACAAAGGTTAGTAGATGTATCTGTGGGAGGAAGGCAGAGCACCACAATCTTGAAACCAGGTAACATATGCCATTTATTTTTGCATGCGGAATTGTGCTATATGTATTTGAACGATTCCGCGTGCAAAAATAATTTTAATTGTGGAAATTTCTTTAATAATGAATTTCATCTCTTCATCTCTTTAATAATGAATTTCCACAATGCAACATCTGTTGCTGTAATTATCAGGAACCTTATAGGTTGTCGGTCAATCTCGGTTAGTAATGGAAGTACACAAATGTCTAATATTAGATTTTTAAGACTTCTTTATATGTCTTTAAATTAAAATCAAACAATAAAACATGAATAAATGAGGTACTTTATCCGTCCAGTTGTTCATGATAGATGCAGTAATGTTTTAATTTTACATACATTAAATACGCGTAATAATTTCTAAACTGTCTTAATACAACACATATGTTTTTCGTAAAAAAAAGAAAATCTAAATAATAGAAGAACAATATAACTGGCGCTTTTTGATAGTTTCATTCTGTTTGTCATGTCAATTTCAAATGCCATTGACTACTTTTTAGATTTTACAATAAAATTTTATTTAGGTGCAGCAAAAAGTTTTGTTAACTAACTTAATAGAAAGAAAAGTATATGCCAATTATCCAATTAACGAAGACTGTACATCTGGAATTCATGAGTATAAGTGTTGTTCTGAAAAAAAAAGGAACACTGGTTTTGTATTTTATAATAAAGGTCAGGCTATTTATGGTATGTTAATTATTTTCTACCATTTTTATTATGTACTTTAAATAGAATCACATTATATAAGGTAATACAATTGTTTTAACAATAATGATAAATTTTATTAGTATTACAGCAATAAATCGTGTATCAAATTATATACAAAGGAATTTCTGATATCGATATACAGCAGCAATATAGTTTTGTTTACTCTCCTTTGATAAAACTATATTGCTGCTATATTGTTTGTCCATAATGGATTATTATTATACATAATTTGAATTGATGTAATATACTTACTAGCTGACAATTTAAATATCTTTTTAATTATATTTTTAGGACAATTTTGATATTTAATTACAACATATTGTTTCGAAATGTTATGGGTTAACTTTTAGATTGCCGACTAGTATTCATGTTACCTTGTCTTTATTATTATTTTATTACTTTAACTAAGAGTAATTTTCACCAGGTGAGTCGTAACTAGTTATATTAATATTTGCTTTAGTTTAAACATAAGTATTACAAATTGTATTTTGTGTTTTTTTTTTTGATCTCTTTGATTGTGAAATAAATTTTTGTATCTATGCTCTTAACCAGATATTTACCATTTAAAATCGCTCCATCCCTAAACCATAGTAGTTATATAACAATGCGAACATTCGTTTTTATTCACACATAGGTAGAAATATTTTAGCTTCTGGAAACAACTGTCCAGATGCAATATTAATAGCTACACAATACAACCATACTTTTTTTTTACTCCTCAAATGTCACGTCAAACATGATGATGAAACATGGATGGTCGCCGCTTACGTATCTCTACAATGAAGCGACTGCACTGTAAAAAATAAAATAAAAATAAAATATCTTCACGCAATTCCCAATACAGGGGTAGACAGAGGTCTAGTCTAGACAATTAAGTCCCTTCGACCCACCTTCCACCGAAGATATTTTCGGAACAACGTGACAGGAGGAGAGCCTGTTGCCGTCTTTATGTCCAAGCCAACGATATGAATCGTACATAGGTTTTTGAAAAAAACCCATTGGTACGAGCCTGCCACTTGGGGATCGAACTTGGGTCTCTCGACTCGAAATTCCGACCACCCATCCACTCGGCTATCGTGACTTTTTTACGTCACGATAGCCGAGTGGATGGGTGCCTTATCGACTGCACTGCCTTTTCAAATGCCTTCTCCAAATCTACAAACAGTAGTTAACCAACAGTAACTTATTTATTTCAAGGCTTTATTGATTCGCCTTAAAACAAGGTAACAAAAGGCGGACTTAGTGCCTTCTCTGCCATTCAACCCATTTCGGGTTAACTAGAGGTTTTATGAGATCCGTAATCATGCAGACGATCACGGAACGACGGTCGACGACAGAATTGACGTTCGATCGGTGTGGCCTCAGCCGGGTTTAAACCTACATTCTACCTCCCACCAGGATACCCACTGGAATATCATAAATAAAATTTATGAAATCTGTTACAAGTCCGTCGGGTCTTTTTATTCAATCGATTGCGCTCATTTGTTAGCAAGTAGTAGAAGAGATCTAATTCTTCTTCTCATACCTTTGTATATGTTAATGTTTTTTAATACATTACACTTGTATCATAATTTTATATAAATCTAAAAAAGTATTTAGTGCTACATTTCATTATTAAATAAATACCCAAAATGGTAAATTACCAAAGTATAGACAATATTCCTCTAAAAGTGTATCAATGAGTATACAAACACTACGATATATTTCTTACCAGGATTAATAAATAATGTATATAAATCAAAATAGATGGCCGAAGTGGGTCAGCATATGTACGCGCATAGCTTCCGAACAATTCCACCAAATCTGAAAATTCGTCATTACCAGGTCAAGGTTTGTATAAAAAATTATCGATCAGATAATATAAAAATATATGAAAAGTGAGTTTTGAGATTGAGAGATTGCGTTACTTTTTTATTGCTATGAAAAATGTGAGGCGTCAAAATATCAGTTGGCGTACGCGTAGCGAGTTCACAATCTTCGAGACCATGAGATGGAAGAAGAGCGTATAAACACCGGCGATAAATCGGTCGATATTGGAAACAATAAACAGTCGATCAATATTGAAATGCGTTGAGGTTTTGACTCGTATCGCCAGGATTATACTAGCACTCTCAGTCACTACTCGCCAGGATTAGTAACTTAGCACCTTAATTAGTATCTAAGTAAATAATAAGTGTATAAATTAATGTGCATCTTATAAATATTAGTATTTATGTTATATTAAAAAGTCACGATAGTCAGTTAAACAATTGTTTATAATACATATTGTATTTATACAACATTTTACATGTTACTCACTGTTGCCCTTTATTGGATTTATGTTTTATTTTAATGCCATGTGGTGCCTTTATTTTCCGATTGTTTGTTCCGTTGTTTCCGATTCCCATACCACAAGTGCTTTAGCTAACTTTGGGATTGGAGCAATGTATGTGATGTTGTCCCTATCTATATATGTATTTATTTATTATTTAAAAGTCACGATAGCCGAGTGGTTGGGTGGTCGGAATTTTGAGTCAAAAGACCCGAGTCCGTAAATGTCAGCACTATGCTGTGCACTACTAACGAACCCAGGACCACATTACCTTATATTTAAAAATAACACTTGTAAGGATTACGGGCATTTCATCCCGCTTGGGATTCACCTGCCCTAATCAATAGTCGTGCACTATCGGCCAGACTATTTTAGTCACTACTATCTGCACACCAAAACTATTGTTGTGCCGAGTGACAAACTGTAAAGCTGCTGCTACTGGCCGTCTCACCTTACGTCAGGCGATTGAACCCTAATTATAAGCTCCACTCACTCAGTTGTGAGTGGAAGTAAGGCAATAATTAATTGAAAACACAAAAATAATTAAATCCGAGTGGTTGAATATTAGAACTCTTGGACCGGGAGTCCGAAGGCTTTTGTCTGGTAAGATCTAATTTATTTATTTAATAAATATATTAAGAAAATATATTAATATGTGTACAAAAATCAATAACAAAAACATAAATTAATTACATTAGGCGGGCTTGTACCGCGGGGACCGGTATCCTATATTTATTACTAGTATATATATATATATATATATATATATATATATATATATATATATATATATATATATATATATATATATATATATATATATATATATATATATATATATATATATATATATATATATATATATATTTATTGTATAGTATCTTGTTTCTTGTGTGTATATTTTGTATATTACATAAGTATATTGATGTCGGTGGAAGAGATGACTATGGAAAAAGTCTTGAAAATGAAATCGGCTACCGACGGAGGTCGTCCCGCCAATGTTAAAAATATACCAGACCAAAATTCAGCAGTCTGGTGCCGGTGAAAGGTGGTCTATATACGGGAGAGGTCTATGTCCTGCTGTGAACTTTTACGGGCCGTTAAGATGATGTTTATTATATCCATGTGTGTTATTATTTTTTTTGTTTATTTACCCAGTCAGACGTGAAGAAATATAAATACCCCAAATAATAATTCAATAAAGACATTACGAAATTTAGCCATTACTTAATTATGGAAGAAGGTTTTTTTAATTTTCACTCATCTCCCATTACTATCGAGTTAGAGCTTAAGACAAATGGCTTCTTTTGACGTCATTATCACATGAACTTATTTACGACGTAGTGACATATAGTGAACCTGTCGTCCTATTAGTGATTAGCTCAATTACACAAATCGTTTGTTCGTTGCTAAATGTAATGACTATAGCGTCGAAGTAAGACAGACGATTTTTTTTGCTTTATTGTAACTAAACTGATATAAAACCCATTATACATACCACCCTATATAGATTTTTAAATAGAACTTAGATTTTCTTTTTGTATTTTTTAAGACCGGCCGCACGTTTTGGTAGTAGATTCTATAATTTTGGAATGGTCACACTGGGGTTTAGGTTATTCTTATGGAATACCCAACTCACGGAATATAGTATAATGATGAAGAGAACATAACAACTATGTGTGATACTATAGCAATAACATAAAATTTACAGGAGTTGTTACATTTACTCCAGAATCAAAGAAATAGCTGCAGACGACTCACGAGAAGTCGAGAAATCATTTCAGCTAGGCCCGTCGTATTAACAGTGGTCAGAATCAAGTCTCATTTTGTATATATTTGTAAACGAATTAGGTTCTTTTTTACACACAAATTACTTGACTTCTGGCTTTAAATTATAGCGGAACTTTGAATGAAAATTCTATGATAAAAAATAGTGTGTATTGTGTCGTGACTGAAAAACACAAGAGATTGTTTTCTATTATTATCAAGTGGAGAAATAAGTGTAAAATTACATGTTGATTAAAGGAAATTTAGTATATAACAATCATTGTAAAACATGGACACTAAACCTACGCGAAAAGCACCATCGATTCTAAAAAAAAAATCTCTTTTAAAAAGAGAATGCCCCAGTATTAAAACGATTATTCAGTGTATGAAGGAACCACAAACTCTAAATATTAAGCATGATGTTATACACATGGCACAACGGGATGATTTCATGAAGGGGGAATACCCTGATTTGATCATTGTGAATACAATAAATTTAGTTGACAACAGCAGTCGTATTATTGCTACGTATGTTAGTGAAACATTGGGTAACATAGAGAGAACATCTGATGATGTTACAAAATTAATTGGTCAAAAGAATTTTGATATTCTCATAACTGCTTTGTGTACTGTTACCAGCAAAGAGCTTCGCTTAAGAAGTATATTAGCTTTATTGACAGTGCAGAGAGCCACTAAGAGTAGTTCTTGTCAAACTAGTCTGGACAATTCTGATGGGGTAAGTTCTTATCAAAAGAATTTAATTAACACTTCGAGTCAAACAGATGAAACTTGTTCTGGATTGATACAGCGACTTCAAATGAAAAAAAGAAAATTGGTAAGATCACAATTGACACCCTATGTTGTGAAAGATTTAAAGCCACCAGATACTGTTAAGAAAGTTGTAATACAGCCTCATAACTTTGAACTTACTAAGAAGTTAATAAAAAGTGAAGAACCATGTTCAAAAAAACAATGTGATATAGGTAATCAAACTCAGAGTTTAGAAGTTACAGTCAAAGCAGAGAAGATATTTGTAGATACAAATAAAATATCTGTTGACCATAGCTTAGGATTGAAAGAGAACAATGAAAATAATGATACACTGCCGCAATATATTAATGTGAAGTCTGAAAGGGAAAGCAGTAATCAGTCATTGTTTCCAGAATTAAAGCTTATTGTTGATGAGGACAGCAATATTTCTGATGTAAGCTGTGGTAACATTTCTATTAGAAGCTGCAGCATACCAAATTTATTAGAAAATCCCAAAATTTTACTCAATAATATAGAAAAATATACCTCAGAGCCGTTTAGTGTTGAAACTACCACTCTCACTATGTTAGATGGCAGTCAAGTGAAAATACAAGGTATTCCAAAGGATCATTTTCATATTGCAGTTCCAGAAATACTGAATCATTTAAATTCTAATGAGAAGTCTAAAGTAATATGGTATCAGGCATATATTGATTGGAAATTTTGTCTCAATAGGGATGAAGATTATAATTTGTAAGTATAACTATGCTGTGATTTACTTAAATTGTAGGCTGTGTAAATATATTTTATTTACAGATTTAATATATAATATTATACCAATACAATTTGAAACACATTGCTATAAGTAACGTATTTAACAATACAATATATTACAAAATCATAGATCTTAAGCTTTTAAAATAACAATATAAATAAATTTAAAATAAAGTCAGTTGAATTCTATTTTTTACACATTTGCTCCAATTGTGAATTCTGTATGGGTTCATAAAATATATTCAGATTAATAATTGACTAATCAAATAGTGATAGAATTATTCAGTTGCTGTGATTCAAATCCACACATATAAATAACTCCAAAAATTTGTTATCTCTTTACATACTACTAGTAGAGAGAAAGAGAGATATAAAGATATAGAGACAGTAGGTAGAGGTAGAGAGAGACAGAGGTAGAGAGACAACTTGCTTTGAGAATGTAAATTAGGTTTTTTACCCAGCATAATTTAATACCAAAACGTATGTCGCCGCTGGAGATTGCATGCGACAGTGTATTAACGACATTGCCAAGGTATAACTTTCATTAGTCATTGTCCCGCCGGCGGGGAGTCCCCGTGTGGTTGATGATCAACAATGTTATTGAATAATAATATTTTTTTTTTTAGATATATGTACATTGGTCTTTTAGATATCCATTTTTTATGACGTTTGTAAGACACAACTTTTGGTGTAACCATGGCATAATCTAGTCTTTCATTTCATGATAATACTTATTCATTCTTCGGCAATAAGAAACAAACTGAGCGGGTGAGAAGAATGCGTGGCGCGCGCGGGCGGCGCAGGAATGGCGCGCAAATTTAAAATGCACGCATGCAGATCGCGTGCACTTCGCGAACAATGCATTCGCCAGATTTGGACGCACCCTAAGGGGCGTTGGTGACGTCAATTTAAATTTCTCATTAATTTAATACTATATTTAACATAAAATTTAAAGTTTTAGGACAATTATTAGTGCTTTAAAATTCATAAAAAATGCACCATAAAAGTGTAAATGGCGTTATCCTATTAATGTTTCAAAGCTGTAAAAAGGCAGCGATCATTCGTCAAAGTATGTATCTGAATAATTCAACAAAAAACGTCTAAAGGCATTTGCTACAAGATTATCCAACCTCATCGGTCTTGATCTCTTTGGTTTGTGGCAAGTAACACGAAAAGAACGGAAATAGTCACGGCTTTAAGATTTCGCTCCGGTCATTTGCCAATAAACGATTTTGCAATTAAAATGAGAATAGTTAAGAAGAGATAATTGTGAGAAATGTCGAGTTGAGAGAATATGTAGTGCACATTATAATGGAATGTAAACGGACCAAGGCCTTTAGGAGACGAACTTAAAAAAAAAATGATGTTTGATTTTACAATAGTATCTTGGCCTTTTCACTGTCCGAAAAGGCCAAAAAAAGTATTAATTAATTTTTTAAATAATGAATAGATAATTCTTTCTTAGATTTATTTTTTTGTCTCGGTGTAAATATTATGATTTGTAACCATGGGGTGACATTTATAAGTTAAATACGTTTAAAGATCACGCGTATACGTAAAAATTATTTAAAAATAATTTAAAAAATATGGTTATACAATACATTTTTAACTATATGAAGGAAGAAGAAAAAAAGTAGTTTTGATCGTTGCCACATAAAAGTACATATGTAAGCTATAGCTAAGAATTGCAAACATATATGTTGTAATAGTATGCTGTATAATAAATATATATACTGTAACAGTACTGTTGCATCGCTGTTAATCGGCCGGTGCCATTAAAATAGTCCACGCA
Organism: Sericinus montela; assembly: GCA_029286605.1. Taxonomy (NCBI): domain Eukaryota; kingdom Metazoa; phylum Arthropoda; class Insecta; order Lepidoptera; family Papilionidae; genus Sericinus; species Sericinus montela. Next base: position 392,572 of record JAGSMR010000045.1, read on the forward strand.
CGCGCAATAAATGCATAAACATTAACTTATACTTAACTTTTGTTACAATTTATAATTTGATACATGATACATATTAAAATAAAACATACATCAAATAAAGGGCAACAGTGACTGAGATGTAAGATGCTGTAGATAATAAATATTATATTTATACAACATATATACATATAAAAGGTTGGGTGGTCGGAATTTCGAGTCGAGAGACCCGAGTTCGATCCCCAGGTGGCAGGCTGGTGCCAATGGGTTTTACAAAAACTTATGTACGAATTATATCGTTGGCTTGGACATAAACACGGCGACGGACTCATCACCTGTCACGCTGTCACGATAATATCTTCGGTGGACGGTGGGTCGAAGGGACTTAATTGTGTAGATTAGACCTCTGTCTACCCCTGTATTGAGAATGGCGTGTAAATATATTATATTATATATATTATAATAACATATACACAGATAACAAACTATTGTTTAACTAAGTATAGAGTTTTGCAGTCAAAGAAATAATCCTAATGTACTATACAGAAATAATTATAAAATTAAAAGAGATACTGTAATTTTTAATATAAAAAGGTCCAGTTACCAAGAAATAACAATCAATATTTAGACTAGAGTTCATCCACAGAATACAAACTTCCACCGAATATATTTCGGGACAACGTGACAGGTGGTGAGCCCGTCGCCGTATTTATGTCCATGCCAACGATATGAATCGTACATAGGTTTTGGAAAAACGAGTACGAGTGGTACGAGCCTGCCACCTCGGGATCGAACTCGGGTCTCTCGACTCGAAATTCCGACCACCCTTCCACTCGGCTATCGTGACTTTTTCTTTCGAAATTAATGACGGGAAATATCTCGTCATAACGCATGGTCGTCCTGCGGAATTTCGTCGTTGATGATTGTCACTGGAGCACAATTGTCTCTGATCTGAACTGTCTCCTGAACATTACATTTTTTTCATATATTTTATTTACAGAAACAAAATTATGCTCATATTTACAAAACTTATTAACTAAAAACTACTATTATCAATCTTATAACATTAAATCCTAAAAACTCTATCATTTGTATGCTGATGACTTGCAACTTGATGCACAAGCAAAATCTTATGAGCTTGATAAAGCAATTAAGTTAATAAACGATGACTTACAATTTATCTCCGAATGGTCTGCAATATATGGTCTTAAGATAAAACCTACTAAATGCCATGCTATAATATTAGGAAGCACTAAATATGTAGCTAAATTGAATTTTTCTACCTTGCTATCCATCACATATAATTATATTAATATTCCGTACTTTTCAAATGTGAAGAATCACGGTTTATATCTTGACAGCTCTTTAACATGGAACAAACAGATTCAAGGGGTAAGTCACAAAACTTCAGCAACCTTACGATCTCTTTATCGCCTTAAAAACTTTCTTCCCATTTCTACAAAGGTTCTACTGGTTCAGTCGCTTATCTTGCCGTTTATAGACTACGCTAATGTGTGTTATCCTGACCTATCCCAATTTCATATAAACACATGGGATCGTCTCCTCAACAATTGTGTTAGATACATATATGGCCTCCGTAAATACGACCATGTATCACCATTTCGTTCTCAGCTCAATTGGCTGCCAAATCGAGAGCGCAGATATGTAAAGATACTCTGCTCCCTGTTCACAATTTTAAATAATCCATGTGCTCCTGAGTACTTGAAATCTCAATACCTGGGAGATTCTCAAAGCTGTTTTCTCCGTTCATCGGGTAAGCTTAAGCTGCTAACACCTTAACACCGTACTGGTTTCTTATCTAACTCCTTCGCCCTCACGGCTATAAGACTCTTGAACGAAATTCCTCTTGACATTAGAAAAGCGTCAAATAAGTTTATTTTTAAAAATAAAGTCCGGGTTCATTTTCGAAATTTGTTGCAGGAGTAAATTGTTACATAGTCATCTTTTTGTTCTTTATTTACATTTAAAAGCTTTTTTTATATAATATGTGTATGCATTATGTTTTTTTATATATTTACTATGTATTTATGTAATATATAGCAATTTGTGTATATATGTGTATGTATTATATATATATATATATATATATATATATATATATATATATATATATATATATATATATATATATATATATATATATATATATATATATATATATATATATATATATATATATATATATATATATATATATATATATATATATATATATATATATATATATATATATATATATATATATATATATATATATATATATATATATATATATATATATATATATATATATATATATATATATATTTCTCAATTTTATTTTCTGGTTTGTTTAATTTCATTGCACCTCCTTCTACTTGTACATCTCTGTTTAGCCTAATGGTTGACTGGGAGAAAATGCCTTCAGGCATTAAGTCCGCCTTCATGTACTTTGTGCATAAAAGTTTAAATAAATAAATAATCGTAGAGCCCTACTCCCCGTGGCATGGTACCAAGAACGCTGGCTGCATTTCCACGTTGAATGGCTAGACTTAACCGTTGAGTGAGAAAAGAACCAGCCCTACCGTCACCAGGGGCTACGACCAGTCGCGGAGACAATTCTTTTAGAAACTGCATCGCGCAGGGACCCCACGGACCTATCGTCTCTACGAATTACATATTACATGAATTTACTTTGTTTCGATTTAGATGAGTCTCCATATTTTAGGTATTAATATTTTAACAGTGGTAGAGCCACGCATCAGGCATATATATATATATTTTTTTGTTGCATGAATGGGCCGGCTCGACCGGGGAAGTACCACGACCTCACAGAATACTGGCGTGAAGTAGAAGTCTAACAAACTTCTGCGTTTCGTCTGGTGAGTGCAGGTAACCGGAGGCCCACGCCCACCTCCCCCAATTCTGGGGAGGGGGGCACTCTAAGGGAGGCAACGCATCTGTTAAGCCTCTGGTATTGCGGGTGTTCATGGGCGGCGGTAATCACTTACCATCACGTGAGCCATCTGCTCGTTTGCCTCCCTTTTCTATAAAAAAAAAATTCATCGTGATGCCACTCCTGAAAATTATATGTCATGTATGAATATGTCAGTATTTGGATTTGTATGTGTGGAAGGTGTGCCCGATGGAGGGCGTGACGTCTGCGTATGTTGCAAAAATACATACATTCTAGTTATTATATGAGGCAAAAATTACATAAAAAATAAAAATATATCTTCACGCTATTCCCAATACAGGGGTAGACAGAGGTCAAGTCTAGACAAGTAAGTCTCTTCGATCCACCTTCCACAACGTACCTGCCACCTGGGGTTCGAACTCGGATCTCTCGTCTCGAAATTCCGAACACCCAACCCCTCGGCTATCATGACCTTACGGCAAAATTTATGATATATATTTTTTTCAGACCAATACACCATGCAGTTTTGAATAATGATGTGGATCTTCTACGAAGGCAGTGTGTAGTACTGAAAAACAGACAAGAAACTGTTGACATAACAGCTCAGGAAAATTTGGTGAGTACTATGTGATAACAAATTTAAGAGAGTTAATAGAAGTAGGTGTTACTTTGCTGAAATTCATTATTGTAAAGTTGTTATTGAATAATTACGTGGCACCATTCCGCGTGCTAAAAGTAAAAACTGTATATTACATGGTCCGAAGAGAAGAAGTGAACAGAATAAAAATTTATTTGAAAAATTTAATAAATCTTCTATTGAATCATTCAGTTATAAGTACCATTTTTGTGTGTGTGTGGTAAAAAAATAATAATAAATATCTTTAAGTAATTACCAATACAGGGGTACTGTTTACCTCTTGATTCGAAATGCCGTTCACCCACACTCGGCTGTCGTTACTTATTTTGGGAGTTGTGCGAAAATTTTAATAAATAATAATCTTAGAAATACTATTATTGTTGAAACTCATTATGGGATGATCTACTGTAGCATAAAGATCCCGAGGATAATATTTGTAGCACAACTCGCTTTGGTTGTAGTACACTAAGAGACCAGCGCTCTTGCTCTGCACAAGTACAATCATTGTCAAACTGTATGGATTGTATAACTACCGGCACGAATTGTATGTGATTAACATTGTGGAACGGGGTAGGCCAGGATGTTAATACATGTAGCATTAACATCCGAGCTAAATTATTGTTTAGCTATTTCGCTATTCATCCCGTGTGTGTCTAACTATACATATGTATGTTGGGTAGCACGCAAGTCCCACACACTACCATACGCACGCACGCACTTATGCACGCACACGCTCACAAGAATAAACAGGGGCCTGCGTGTACATCTTTTCTTGTGTTTTAACCAATATTAGTATTAAGTAATTAATAATAAACCTCACCATCACACTAATAATCATCACCAATTTGAATAATTAATAACGTATAGTCTTTTTAAAACAAATATACATATAATAGTCACGATAGCCGAGTTGTTGGGTGATCGAAATTTCGAGTCAAGAGTCCCGAGTTCTATGCCCGGGTGGCAGGCTCCTACCAATGGGTTTTTCAAAAACTTATGTACGAATTATATCGTTGGATTGGACACAAAGACAGCGACGGGCTCACCACCTGTCACATTATCCCGAAAATATCTTCGGTGGAAGGTGGGTCAAAATGACATAATTGTCTAGACTAGACCTCTGTCTACCCCTGTATTGGGAACTGCGTGAAGATATTTATTCATTTTTTAATAACGTATAGCGTGTAGTTTTATTCACCGCTCTCGTCCTGCGCACTACTTCCTTTCATCACTTACGGCCTGTAAAGTCCAGTACAGGACATTCGACTCTCGCGGGATAGGAGGATTTACCATTTGGTTATGGGAAATCCTTTGATATCGAATTTGATACCTTTGAAATCGTTATCGCTTTTTCCTTAGTCGCAGAAGCACCTCCCCCCTTTCGCTGGCATTCCTTCGTGGATAGCGACATTCCTTCTTCCGTCCCGTAGGTATCACGTTCTGATACCAACCACAGGAAGGGGGGGGGGGGATAGGCCGATATCTCCACAGGTTTATATAGCTAAAAAGACCTAAAAACTTCTTTACTTCTGTGCACGTAGATGTAGTTTCCACCACTCACGCCGTTAGTGTCATCTCCATATCTGTATCACGTCGCAGCACTCGTTGCGATTTTGCATCTTTATAGAAATCTCCCTCTTGAATATGTATTTTGAAAAGAATAATTTCATTTGGAAATTCCTAGAATTATGATGCTGGTCACGATAGCCGAGTGGTTGTGTAATCGGAATTCGAGTCGAGAGACCGGAGTTCGATCCACAGGCACGTACCTGTCACGTTGTCACGTATCTGTCCAATCTTCGAAATTTGAATTCGAAATGCCCCCTTTTGCAAATGTCTAAGCTCTTTAGTGGAATTTTACAGGCAGCTAAGTAAGAGTTGCATCACAATGTACTTTATTTTAAATACACCGTACCAAACAATAAATATTTATTTCAGACAGCGTTACAAATGGCTTTATTTCAAGACTTTCCGTCTTGCACAACAGTTCTGCTGCAGCACGGCGCTAATCCACTGTTGTCTGATAATGAACAGAAGACTTCAATTCATCTCGCCGCTGAGGCTTCTACGGATCATTTGAAAGTATTAATGACTTACTGTCAGACGAACGCTCGGTAAGTTAAATATGTTTTTATCTTCATGTATTATTTCAACGCCAGAGTAGACAGAGCTTTAGACAATTAAGTCGTTCCGATCCACCTTTCACTGTAGCTTATTCGGGACAAAGACAGGTGGTGGGTCTAATGCCGTAAAGTTATATTAATGTTGTCATTAAATAGGTTAGGTTAGGTACTAAGGGATACCTTAGAATGACATCTCGAAATGAACCAGTGTCGGACAATAGTGTCTAAGACGCTAGGTGTCTGGTACTACATCGCCAACTCGTTTGTCACAAGCGTGGCGATTATGGCAAATTCAACCTGGATTCATTGAAGGAATTAGCCCCCTATATCCTGAAATGAACTTTTGAAGGCCTTTAAGCAAGTAGGCGATGAAACACTTTGCCCTATAGCGCTTTGGGTTTTATAACAGAAGTTTGTCTATTGGTGCCACAAAGAAGCATTCAAATTATTGAAAAGGTTATGAATTTTTCGAATTTCGAACACCGGTCAGAGACAATAATCACAAATATATTATATGTTCTATCTTCGTATTAACGGGGCTCCAGTAGTTTGCCAATTAACCAATTTTCTTACAGAGATTATAAAATCTATCTCTAGTAGACAATTAGTAAACAATTTTGAATATATAACACAATATATATGTCCCGAAAATATCTTCGGTGGAAGGTGGGTCAAAGGGACTTAATTGTCTAGACTTGACCTCTGTCTACCCCTGTATTGGGAATTGCGTGAAGATAATTATTTATTTATTTATAATATAATACAACATTTTGGCTCAATTTTTAGCATCATTCCAATGTATATACATTATGTACATATTATAGTTAAGATTAGGCTGATTTAAAATAACACAACAACAAGAAATTGTAACACATATTAAAATAAGAAGAACTGATAAGTTGTTCTCTGGAACATTCTATTGGGTTATCATTTGATGCCTTTTCAGAAGAAATAACGTATTCATTAGTTCCTTGAATAGTGCTTGCCTTGTGACCTCGTGAACTAAATAATGTAGTGCTTGTTGTAACAACAATTATATTTTTTTGTAAAAACTACTATCAATGTAACTAAACAGTGTTAGTTTACTATTTTGAATGAATCAGACTAAAGTAAACCTATGACTTGCCTTATAAAGAACAGTGTATAATCCCCTCATATGCCTGCACCTCTGTTTAGTAACGCACTTATTGTTTACACTCTATGTAAACTTGAAGCGAATTTCAGATAAGTTCTAAATCGAACTACCGATTTCACACACACATCCGTTACAGGCATTAATAAAAAAACAACTTAAGAAATGATATATAAAGAAAACAAGATAGAATGCGTATTCAACCTGCATTTGTATACCATACAAATGCAGGTTGAATTTTGTCTTGTTTTCTTTATGTACCTTTTTATTAATGTGGTTTTGGTTAAAGCCTTTGTGGACAAGATTTATAAAATAGACAAACACCAGACGGGTAAACCCAGTGATTCATCATTTATTATTATTATCACCTAAGATGATCACCAATTCGCTTGCCAAGCTCAGACATTTTGAAAGGTTCTTTCGTGATAAGTTATTTTCATGGAATAGTCCTTCGAGTCTTGGAAGTGGTCCACTGAATTCTTATTAAGATGAGGTTAAGAAATAGATTTTTTGATTCGAAAAAAAAACGATCTGTGGATGAATATGGAAATGCATTTTCAGGCAAATTCTCCATGAGAACGAGCTGTGGAGGCCAGAACTAGAAACAAAATCCAACGAGGAGATTTCAAAATATCTCATGTCAAAAATCTGTAGGCTATACGATAGTCAAGGTAAGGAATACTCTCTACATATCTCTATAACTAAATAAACAAATATATTTACGCCATTCTTAATACAGGGGTAGACCAGATGTCTAGACAATTTAGACAATTAAGTCGTTTTGACCCACCTACCGAAGATAACCTTTGTGACAACATTCGCAGGTGGTGAGCTCGTCGCCGTCTTTATGCACGCCAACGATGTAAATCGTACATAAGTTTTTGACCACACATTGATACGAGCCTTTGGGATCGAATCGGATCTCTTGACTCGAATTCCGATCACCCAACCACTCGTCTATCGTGATTTGTATAACGTAATATATATTATATTGTGCGTAATTTATATCGTGTTGTTAGGAAACTGAAAATTTTTGCTATTACAGACGAATGGAAACAAGGATAGATAAATATAATAATAAATAGAAAGATATTAATTATACAAAGATGAAATAGTTGTTTCTTGGTTTTCAGGTGTATGCTATTACCCTATGAAATGCACTAGGGGGCGTAATTATAAACATCGGCGTTTGTTTCTTTGTATATGAATGAATGATTATTTTTTTACAGGATATACTCCCTTAATGATTGCTAGCAAATCGGGTTATCATAACAACGTTAAAATATTGCTAGAAATGGATCCCACTACAATTAATTTGGCGATGCCAAACAGTGGCAACACCGCTTTATATCTGGTTGTTGCCTCTGCTTGCCTGGATTTGGGGAGTAAGTACCTACCTGTATTGCTCTTAAAAATGAAAATTATTATCTTAATATTAAAATAATAATAAATATCTTCACGCCATTCCCAATACAAGGGTAGACAGAGGTCAAGTCTAGACAATTAAGTCCCTTCGACCCACCTTCCACTGAAGATATTTTGGGACACCGCGACAAGTGGTGGGCCCGTCGCTGTCTTTTATGTCCAAGCCAACGATATGATTCATACATAGGTTTTGAAAAAACCCATTAGAACGAGCCTGCCACGAACTCGGGTCTCTAAACTCGAATTCCGATCACCCAACCACTCGGCTATCGTGAAACATCTTAATATTACGTTTTATTAATGCTTAAGTAATTAAAGCATGCATAGCTTTTTTATCTATTCAGTTACACCAGAGGTATATACATGAAACATATTATAAAACGTTTTATATTAGGACTGTACAGTAAAATGTACCTTTGTAGGCGTGTTGGCAATGTATATACATTGCCATTTGACAAGAATAGTGTCTTGAAATGAACATTTTGATTTGATTGACATTGTGATTGACATGATTCATTTACACATTTATTTTCTACAAACCTTAGAAAATAAATATGTAAATGAACATAAACCAAAAAAAAAAAATATCTAAGAAAGTTATAATTACTTAAGCAAAGATAAATATCAAACTAACAAACATGCTACTTATAAATTTCAAATAAAGAAAAATTTTTCAAAATGTACTTATTGTGATTACAGATAGACTGGACCGCTCCAAAGTTTCTGATGATTATTTAAAAACTGTAGAAATATTAATGAATCATGGTGCGGACCCATTTATAGATAACAACTTTGGCAGCAACGTGAATCTTCTTCTCAGCGAGTACAACATACCAGAGCTGGCAATGCTTATAGCTAATACTTTTGTAAGCGTAAAGTTTCCAGGCCACGAAAATTTGAAAAAAGATCTCAATGCTTTCATATGGGTCAAAGACAAAGATGGTTCGCTGAAAATGTTGGAAATGAAAAAGAATTCGACGCTAAATGAAAGCCCTTCAGCTACGACCGACGCGAAACCAAAAAGCGAAACACTTGAATCCAAAAAACGCACGCCCGAAATTAAAGTTTACTCTAATCAAATTATTAAAAAAGCAGAAATTCCACAGACTGTGGTAGATTCAAAAAAAATTAAAATACCTCAGTATGTGAAATTAACTCCGAAAACTTGTATAGTCGATGTCAAAGCTCTTTCAAAGAGCAAGCAGGAGTTGAATATGAAACAAAATCGACCAGAGAATGTTATTAAAATCACGCCTAAAATTGTTAAAGTGCCTAAAATTATTTTAAGCAATGCAGTAACCATAAGTAAGATAAAACCTACTGTTATTAATATTTCTAATGTACAATCCCAAGCTCGCATATCTAAGAGAAGTTCTCAAAATCAAGAAAAAGATTTACCGATAAAAAAAGCAAAAGACAAATAACATAAACAAATAATATTTTTTATAGAAAAATATTGAATATAAAAGTACTCACAGATAAGGCCAGCAGCTCACATTTCCATTACCATATTCTGATAATTTTATTGAATATTGTTAATTTATTTGGGAAACCAGTCCCTTCCATTACATATTAAGGTATTATTATATTATATTAACAAATTATTTAGTTCTCAGTATTAACAAAGAGCCTTACCACATCACATGAATTGTCTACTTTTGTTCATGATATCCTTATATTTATAAAAAACGCACGTCCGAAATTAAAGTTTACTCTAATCAAATTATTAAAAAAGCAGAAATTCTTATTTTTAATGGACACTAGCATATTGTTTTTGGTATTTGCAGTAGAAATTGTATTACTAAAATTGAATGAATTGTTTAGTACAAATATCTTAAACACATGATTGGCTATAGTATATATCAAATGTGAAGATATTCACTATTTATTTTAGCATTCATGATTTGATAATATACAAATGTATTGTTTGTTTCATTTTTGTGAGTAATTTATATAAGAAGCAGAAAAGTTTCTTGAAATGATTGATTTTTTTTAAAAAAAAAAGATGAAATAATTATTACATTGATCTTACTAAAGGAATAACGTAGAATATTTTAATGAGTCCCATACATAAGAAACAAGGATGCCCAAATAATGTCCCATAACTACAACTAACTTGACATAACTTTGACTTGAAAATTTTCGTACAAAGATAAATTTTAGTAATAAAGTTTTTGACATTTTAGAATATGCGCTGATTGGTCAACCAGGTGTATTTTGCATAATTTTATTTATTGAAACATTTTATGTTATTGCAAATTTTAACATGAAATCAGTCTATCATAATAATACATTAAGTATCTATTTACTTTTTTTAAGTATCTACTTAAAGCAAGATTTATTATTGGATTAGTGACCTTAATTAATTATTTAAACCATAATGTTCCCTTTGAATGAATTAGTTAAATATTTTTTTCTTGAGTTTGTGGTTGCAATATTATATGGAAAAAATATAATAAATTTGTCTACGTATAGCTTGAAATACATTGACTGAACCATCCTATGAATTATGCATATCATGTCTTGTCTTTGTCTATCACCATCAAAAATAATTTTGTTAAATTTTTTTGTACATCTGCTTTTTTAATAGTATTTCGTTATTTATTTTTAAAAACCGTTGCAGCGACTTTAATTTTTAGAGAGAACACACCTACAGATAGACCTATCCACTCAGTCTGATTTCAGAGACAATTATAATATAAATTTATTTATTTAAGGTTTAGCCTGTTTAATAGGATTTGATTTGTGTGCATATTTTGTATATAGTGCTTATGCTGCGGGCAGTCGCAGTAATAAAATATGTCTAGTAGTGTTTTTACACCGCAATAAATTAAGAAAAGAGAGAGGTTGTGATCTGAATAATAGTAAAACAAGAAGATAATGAAGTAAAAAATATTATTTTCTCAGCACGTAATGATTTTATTTGTAAAGAAGTTTAAAACCTGGTTGCTATTTCATGTTTATATTAATTTAATTAAGATAATTTTTGGGGTTATAATTTCAGTGAATAATATATATAATTAATAATATAGAAATAATATATATTATTTATATCTGTGTAATCTTATAAAAATATTGCCATGACCATCTAATCTGTTATTGATACAAATAATTTATTTTTATAGCACAATAGACGAAACTAACAATTTCCTGTAAAAATCTTTTACTCTCCGAGTAAAACTAGTTTATTTCTTTATTAGTTATTACCTAAACTAAATCTTAAATGAAAATAATTGTATTCATTATTCATTATTTGACCTGTAACATTAAAGGGACATATTAATTTTAAATATATTGTTTTATTTTCCCTGCTTGGTAATTTTTTATGGATCTATGGAAATGAAATACAGTTTTTATAACTTACACCTTTATTTCTGTATTTACATTAATGCACAATTTTAACATTCACATACGTTAAACAATTTATGAAATATTAAGTACAGAATTTGAGCAATATTCGTCGTTAAAGTGGCAACATTTATCATTTAGACAAAAGAGCAAAGCCAATTGGTAATTTTATGTATTGGTTTCGTTAGCATAGAAGATAAGTGTTGCCAATTTTACAAAGTCGTCCAATAAAAATAGTCACAAAAATAGTTTTGTAAACATTTTATAATTCATTATATACAAAAATAATAAAAATAGCTCATCCACCAACGATATATAAAAATGTAATATTCTGAAATTATTTAAAGTTATATTTTGACACAAATTATTTTAATTTTATAAATGAGATTTTAAAGTTGAAATACAGTGTCTTTTTTTCTGTGCGGATTATGAGATTCACAATAATTCACAGCAATGTTAGTTGCAGTATTACAATGCTCTATTTTCCAAAAAAAATCACTGTTTTTAAAATGCGTATGTCTAACTTAGATTCTAACCAATCCGCAATAGTTTATACTACAAAAAGAGTAAAATGGTAAAATTTAATAGTAAACTTAAAAATATAAGGACGGACCCATGATATTAGACTAGTAGCTATCGGTAATGCTATTTAACTAAAGTACATTGTAAGAGATAATTATCATATCGCGTATAAAGTTCAAGTCATGTTGTAAATATGTTAATAAATGAGTCACATGCGTTAAGACAGACACATCTAATATTTTTATTAATGTCTAAGTTACTGATACATTTGGTCCACGTTTTCATCGCACTTATGTCTACTTAATTGATTTACCGTGATTTGGTAAAACAGTTCCCAAAAGTCAGCACAGTTTTAGGCTTTAATGTAATTTTCTTATATTGTCAATATTTACATACCGGTTCCACTAAATCGCACCAAGAGTATAAAGCTTTTCTCGAAGAATATTCAAGAAATGCCCAGTTATTGATGAGTAGAGTTTGAGATTTTTAAATTTATAGTAACAATTTTAACTTTACGCGTTTTTCAATGACAATTAAATTTAATTCTAAAATTTGTTCAATATAAAAAATAACTATAATTGAAATATTAACATTATCACAATTTGTCGATGTAAAAGACTAAACATATAAAAAGGAATCAACGTAAGTAAGAGTAACGTTACAAGGTGGTACCTACACAATTAAAAATGCTAGTTATCTTAAAAACAATCTCCGTCTGCTGTTATATTTAAAATAAGTCATCTGTCATTAGCTACTAACAGGAGATATGTATGTCATTACGTACTGAAAATTTGGTAGGCAGTAGACAACCTAATTAAACCCGATATTTACGATTTAATTAAAACTTTCGATGAGAATAATAATATAATCCTTTACATAACAATTATTATCATAGACATGCAATTACTATCTCTATTTAGCTGTTGACTAACATTACAGACAGAGATAGTTATAATGCTTTATTGCTTGCGTCTAAATTATATATTAAAATTAGAAGATACTTTGAAAAAAAATTTTATTAATCGGTTTCCGTAGTCGGTATTGAGTTTATATTCTTGAAAACAAAATTGATTCGACTTTATTTAATTAAACTATTTCTCTACTGTCATTATAGTTTTGTATATAGCAAACTGTCTTAAGACTTTAAAACTAAAAATCATTAAAATTTTCCTCCATTACCAGTATCTTTATAGTCAGTATTATAGTTTTCTTATTTTCGTTAGCAGAACATTCAAAGATGTCTAAATCGTTTTGTCAAAGTCCTAAGACAGTTGTGAATGGTAAAGAACAGATAATATTAGAATTTAAAATTACGTAACAGTTATCTCCTGTTATTCAGCTCGTAGCCATTCTCTTTGCTCGGAGTTTTCGCCGGCGGCGGCTTCGCCACCGCGTGCCCCTCGAGTCTTAAAGTACTTTGGCGGTGCGAGGACCTTAAAAACGACATTAGAATTGCGTTGACAATTTAATCAAAAATGTTTGATTCTTTTATTTAGTTGTATCCTTATAAGCGACACATATTCGTTACACGGGGACGCGACCGGTAAATGCTAACAATAGGCTTCGATAATCAATTACCATAAGAGGAGCCGTTTGCTCTTTTGCCTCTTTTGCTCATACACAAAAATCAATGTAACGTTAGGGGGATGTAATGAAAAATATTGCAAAATCGAATACACATCCTCTTAGTGATATAGTTTGATTTCAACTGTAGGTTTAACTACGGCTGTAACTTGCTAAACTGAAATTGCATAGATTTACCCCATACTTACGAACACGTGGTAGACATGTCCAGAAAAATGAGCATGACAGAGCGAGAGAATTTGAGAGAAGTGAGTATGAGTGAGAGGTGCGCCACCGGCGGCACCTTCGTGTGAGAGCGACAGAACGATGTCGCCGCTCGGCTCTCACCTGATGAGGCAGGTGACGGCGAGCAGGATGAGCAGCGCGCCGAGCGCCGACAGCCCCCAGCCGAGCGCGGCGCGCGCCACCGGCGGCACCTTCGTGGCGAGCCGCAGCAGCGACGTCACCTGCTCGGGCAGCTCGTCGATACCCTGACATACATTATAAATAAATAGGGGACATCACACAATTTGCTCTAATCCCAAAGAGTGTAGCCGAAGTATACGCATTACGGAATCGGAAACACCGAAGGCACCACAAAACGCCCAGATGTAGAAAAAATGGTTTTATCTGCATTGATCCGTCTGGGAATCGAACCCATGAGTTGGCCACACCATGAGAACCGCTCGCTACACCACTCGTCCGGGGAGGGGTCGACAGACCTGTCATAAATGACAGCGAAGTATAAGGTTCTTATAAAAAACGGTCTATAAAGTTGCACTGTAGGGTAATAGGAGAGGACATGGGCCTCTCCAGATAGGAGGATTTGCCAAAATTGCAATGCTTGGAAAGCAGTCTGGTGATCATAACACCGTTTAACGCTACCAGTCTGCCTATTTTTAGAGTCGGTAGCCATATTGCCATTTTCAAGATTTTCTCCGCCGCCACATGGCCAACTTGACTTAAATATCTGCTAAAAACATAGATCATTAAGGTCCTTTTAGAAACTGCCTTTATTTCACTACCTATTGATTTTTGAATTGTTTCTGTTATCAAACATCTCCCTCCTTCACATTTTTCGGATGTCTCACTTTTATTTCTTAGAGGACAGCAGTTATCGGCGCATACCTCTCCTTTTTCCACTAGCAGCTCTTGAGATTCTACAGATTTAAGGGCTCCGGGCCATGTATAACCCGTTTGCCTCTCGCCCAGAACTGTACACTACGTGTTATATATTTTTCTATGTGCAAATGACAAAAAAACCCTAATACGCCCCTTGTCACTATTAGTAATTTAAAATTTGAATTGTCTATTTCCGTGTGCACTAAATGAACTGAGTGCTTACCTCCTCGAACCACAATATCGGGAAGACGATGTCGGGGAAGTTAGCGACCTGCTTGATGTCCACGACTTGCGACACCGCCAGGTTGATTTGTATGCGCGCCCGCGCCTGCATAGCGATGCCCATCTCCTGTTTCATGAGGGCAAAGTACAAAATGAAATTTTTAACTGAATGTCTATAGTTATGATAATCTTCTCGTGGGTGTGTTAAGAGGCCAACAGAAAGACTAACAGAAAAGCCATGACAATATCAATGGCTACCAAGAGTTGGCGGGTTAATCATCTCGATAATACCAGACCAAAGAAGTCTGTTGTCGGACAACGGCACCAAAGGTGCTTAAACGCTATTCTAACAAACTGTTTATACAATATAGAGAGATAATGCAAACCGGTTGCACGTCGATGTAGAGACGGTGTCTCTCCGGCACAGGTGGTGAAATTCCCTCCACAGCATCCCGAAGGCTCTCGTCAGCTAAGTAGAAGTGAGGGAATGACAGCATGATAGGCGAGTCTAGAAACAACAAAATAAAAAGCCTCATCAAAATTGTACGAATTAGCAGTTATTTATCGTTTAAAATAAAATGTGCATTGTAAAGTGGCGTCAGAATTATCCTCCCCTGTTTACAAGTCGTTAGAGGCGAATAAATAAAAACCTTAAAAATGCTAATGTGTAACGAAAAGTGGCGAACTATCACAAAAAATACCAATGCAATCACCATTCTTAAAGTTAGTCGATTTTTTTTAATTTCTCTTTTGGTTTGGTGTTCAGCATATTGAGTGCTTGGGGAGGAGGCTTATAGAGAGCTTCGGATGCTTTGTGTTTAGAGAAATTAGGATAATAGGCAGTCATCTGAAACACATTACATGATAAATTACTTTGATTATATTGATATTTGTAGATAATGCACGCATGTATCACATTTTAATAAGGTGGGATTGATGCGTCAGTCTAGTGGGGTATATGTGTGAAGATACTTACCATACTGGCAGAGGGAGACGTTGAAGAGTCCGTTGGGCGCGCAGGGCGGGCCGGCGGGGCAGAAGCACTTGTTGTGCTCGTCCGCGGCGAACACGTCCTCTGGCGGGGTGAAACGGTACCCCTGGACGCCCGATTTCGATTCCACTTCTTGCAGGAATCTGAAATTAATGAATAAATTCATGTATTTATTATATTGAAAACCTGTAGCGTTGCCCAAGATTAGTGTTAATATAGCTTTTGAATGGCTAAACTATTATTGTTTCTATTCATTGTAACTTGACAAGTATTTAAAGCTCTTAGTACGGTACGGTAAGGTAGGAACCCCACCGATTTAATAACATAGCTTCACATGCCTTACATGCTTGAAAATTTACAAAAATATTCATTAAATTAAAAGCATGGTCAAACATAATTTGTTATCTCGTAACATGACATTTATTAAAAGTGATTTGTTACGGCAGAGCCAAGTCCCCTGTTAATATACCAGGGTATAAAAGTTTTTTTTAATGTGTTTTACAATATCATTTACTGTTGCAGAGTCCATTACAGCTCCTGGCAATATGGGGGGATTGGTTTTACGTCATCAACATTTTCAGTACCTACTGGGCTACTTAAGATAATATACGTATTTCAGTACACACAATCCTTACTTTTCAGAGTAGTTTGTCATTGCAGGATCGTCGTGCTCGATAATGGAGCACCAAAAGTACTCATTTAGTCATCTATAGACGAGGTTGCATGTTACGGGTAGATTATATTTAATTTTGGTCTCCATTGGGTCATCCAGAGGTCCTCAGTTTACCTCATTCATCAGGAAGAAAAACAAAAATGTCAGTTTGCCACGATTTTGCGTTATTCTCGATGTCCATTACCGTGATTCTCTCGGTCACGTAAACAAAGACTGCACTTGTTGAGTTACAAACTATGACCAGTTTGTAACTCAACACAAGCAGACTTGTACTTGGAAATTATCAAATGGCAGATTCGCCAACGGGGTTAACTTTAAATTTTGCCTGGCAAAAAGAGTATTTAATTTTATGAAACCAATGAAAGTTGCCATGTAGTAGCCGCATAAGTTTTCTTCACGATTCTTCCCGTAGGTTTCGTAAGAGGCAACTATAGTAGAAACGAATGCAATAAATGAAAATGATGGAATATCTATAGTATAATATCAACATAAACAGATATCGATAGTCACGATACTCGCGTGGTTGGGTGATCTGAATTCGAGTCGAGTTAATTGTCTAGACCTCTGACTACCTCTGTATTGGGAGTAGTGTGAAGATATTTTTTTAAATATAAGATATCATCATCACAAAAAAAAAAACCGAACTAAAATTAAGTAGATCGGGTACAGACAACAGCGTCTTACGAGGCGCTGGCAAAGTCTGGTGATTATGGCAAATCCTTCTCACGGGAGATGCCATTATCCTGCAGTTAGCATTTAAGAACCGTAAACTAAGTGAAGACGAAAGTAGGAAATAAAGAAAGAAAATGGGCATTCCTGGTGACTACAAGATTATAGCTATGATAAGGTCTTGTTAGACAAATAATAAGTATAATCTTACAAAACTACTAACAAGGTGACAATTAACATCTACTGCAAAGAAATGTTAAGGAATTTAACTGTTTAAGAGTCAATAACCAGTGGCGGGGGTCAATGTCTTTGCTCAATGACTTAAACAAAGATGGCTCTCCCATGCGCCTTTTATAGCTCGAAGCTTCTCAACACAATATAAAGAATACATCTCGAATCGAAGGCCAGTTGTGTTTCAATGCAATTATTTAGTGACCGTCTATCTTTTAATTTACGAAATAAAATTCCAATCACACGAATGTTATTTTTATTGGGACTTGAACCCTTTAATTTTTAGGGATTTATTCGTTTTATTATCTTCATTAGAGAATTTAATCAAGTCAAATCATATGGTCATGGATATAAATAACATATATTACGTCCATTGATACAAATTATTTAGTCGACCACCGTTTGTAAGAAAGTTCCTCTAAAGAAGTAGAAACAGGCGAAAGAAACTCCGTAGGTGTCTTTTTTAATCCGGTGAACATATCCAATGACAATATGTTTTAAACATACAAATAGTTTCCAGGCCTAAAGTAGGGGTCACTTATCTCCCCAGTCCCTCATGACAACGGGTTAAGAAGAAACTCATATACCTAAAAATGTCACGATAGCCGAATGGTCGAGTGGTCGGAATTTCGAGAAAAGAGACCCGAGTTCGATCCCCAGGTGGCAGGCTTGTACCAATGGGTTTTTTTAAAAACTTATGTACGAAATAAATCGTCTGTTGTGCCGAAAATATCTTCGGAAGATGGGTCGAACGAACGGACTTAATTGTCTAGACTAGACCACTGTCTACCCACTGATATTTATTTATTTAATTATTTATTCATATATCTACATACATAAAAGTCCATACATACATACATATGGCTCAATGGTATAAAATCTTTCGCCCTAGCTGGATTCAAACTCGCAACCGCTAGCTTCTCATCATTAACTCGAAAATATTGTCAACATATCAGTATTCCTTTATTTTAAAATTGAAAATTCAAATACAAAATAAGAACTCCATAAAGTAAAAATCTTGATGTTTAAGGCATATGAAAATGAAATCAACAACGCTTATAGTGAATTAGTGTCTATAAGCAATAACTAAAGGTAAGCGGATAAGTGTATTAACAGACAATAGACTTTAAGAAGCCATTGTTGTGGTTACAAAACTACGCTCGTGCCTTATCGTCCTGCAATTGTATGAGTCACGAGCACGACGTATTCGGTACGCATTATTGTTTTTAGTGAGTGAACGGACATTATTGGTAAATATTAAATCTCATTCTGAAAGTAATATACAGTACGGGATATGCAAGCAGTAGTATGGGAAACCGACGTGTCTGAGGAACATGAATCATGTTTTAATGACACTATCAAGTCTGTGAAATCACATGAGTATTGACTATTATGTATATACATAGATACATGGATAGGGACAATATCACAGACATTGGTCTGATCCCAAAGTAAGCAGCTAAAGCATTTGTGTTAGGCATGTAATTGGAAACAACGAAGGCACCACAAATTAAATCAAATCATTTGTTCACAGACATAAGAATGTACATTCGTTAATCGATGATAGTCATACACTCCGTAATTATCCTCTTTTTCTTTATATTATATAAAATGTGGTGAGATTTCGAGAAATTACTCGGGAGCGAACACCTCTTTCCCAGAGATGACTATCATCATTATATTCATTTATATAGTAATAAATAATCTTTCTTAGAAAGTATTTCTTAAATAAATTTCTTAAATCTGTTGCTAGACACCCAGACCCCACACCCAAACACCCAGAGCCGAGAAAATGTAGAGAAATTGTTTTTTTTTTACACATTGACCCGTCCAGGAATCAAAGAACCACAGGTATGGCGACATCCTGGAAATCGGAGTGTGCAACTTGTCTTCGAAGGTCTTTAAACATTGGTAAGGATCATAGTCTAGGATAATAATAATAGTATATACTAGTAAGGATTCTAGTCAGAAAAGGTATTTAACATTTCCACTCAGCACAATTCATTGTGTCTCCACCATTAAGTTCACATACTTCCTTCATTAGCGTCATTCTGGTAACTTTTGGAACTGTTATTTAATGAATTCGTCTGGATACTTTTTCAATTTTATATGCAGTTAATGTGAACCTCCTCATTCCTATCCTTATCTCTACACTCCTTTGCCGGCAAGAAGTAATCACCATGAAAACCTCATCTCAAATTTAATGATTGGACTAATAGTAGTCAGTTTTGTATTTCGCATTGGCAATAAACATATGGTTGTACCAAATACCATGGTAAGTATTATACTTGTGGCATGGCTTTCATTGAATCTAGTTGGTGCGTAATTAACGGCTAACCTTAATTTTTTTGTGTGGAAATTCATTATGGAAATCTCCTGGAAGAGAGCTCCCACCGACTAAAAACTTACGGTGGTCACCATCAGCGTTGAGGAGAGATTACGGGATCTTCGTTTGAAACCGTGGCTCCTCTTTCGCTTGGCTAAGATTGTCTCATCCCGGCAGTAATAACCTTGAACTTAGTTAACCCCCAGAATCCCCGCGGTGCTACCACCGTGGCTCGAGACCACGTCGAGCCACTCTTCACCTCAGAGTCGCTTTAATGAGCACTAATTAGCAACTGAAATCACGATAGCCGATTGGTTGGGTGGTCGGAATTTGAGTCGAGAGACCCGAGTTCGATCCCCAGGTGGCAGGCACGTACCAATGGATTTTTAAAAAAAAACTTATGACCGAATTATATCGTTGGCTTGGACATAAAGACGGCGACGGGCTCACCACCTGTCACGTTGTCCCGAAAATATCTTCGGTGGAAGGTGGGTCGAAGGGACTTAATTGTCTAAACTAGACCTCTGTCTACCCCTGTGTTTGCGTAAAGATATTTATTATTTCATTTATAATTAACGATTAACCTAACCTAACACGTATACGTATGTAGAAAATCCTGCATGGCAATACTAAGAAATCTGTATGTGTATTGCTTTAATATTCGTAGTAAAAATCTCGTTAACGATTAAAGCCATCGTTATGATTTAATATCGATTCGGTTTACGCAGCGTAGCTATCAGACGTATGTTTATGTAATGAATGATACAATCATACGCCGGTCTCACGAGTATTGTATAGTTCGAGTATTGTTCTAAAAATATTTTCACCTGACTTATGTCTGTGTTATGACTTCAGTGTTGCGATGCGATAACTTTACAATTATGTATAGAAAATGTCGTGAACTTTACTATGTTAAAAACGCTATAATATAAAATATTTGATACATTATAGTCTTGAAATACGTGTGGATTGTAAGGTGGCAGATATGGCAGGTGGCAGCCAGTGGTAGCTAGTTACCGGTGCCAATTGCAGATTCGTTGTCGCCCTTTAAGGAAGGAATCGCAAATTGGACAAGAGAAGATTAATGGCTGGAGATAGGGGTGTGATTGTTAATGTAAGAAAATGATCTTGACTCACTTGAGCGGCAGCAGTCTGCACAGGTCCTTGTCGTATACCAGCAGAGTGTCGTTTTTGGTGATGTGCGGCGGGAAGATGGAGCCATCGGAGCCGGAGATACTGTTGCATTCGTCCGTCGTCCAATGCGGGAGACGCTCGCGCATATTGTATCTGATAGAGAACAATAATATTATCAATCTAAAGTTATGCGTCTGCAGCCTATTGGTTTAGGGAGCGAACTGCAAAACATAACGTCGCAGGTACGGGCCCGCCATTCGATTATTGTCGTGAACCAGTTCAGACACAAGCACTGCTTAGTTGGTGTGGCTAACAGGTATTCTGGTAATGCTATTTGGCATTGCTGGTAATGTTTTAAAACAAAAAAATTATCTTAATAATACATGATTGAGATTGGAGGTATGAAATGTCCGGCGTGGAATGATATCTTTTTAAATTTTGAATAATTTTAATTTTATATTTGAACGAGCTATTCACCTGCAGCGTCCCCCATGTGGATTGCTATAGATTTTTTATATAGCAATTTTTAAAATTTTTATGCTCATTGTACGTCTTATAGTCATAAAAAAAAGATTCATAGCATAAATTACTGTGCAATAATATAAACAAATATGACATAATCTATAATAAAAACCGATACATAAAAGAAAATATTTAAATAAAATGTTTACTTGTCGTAAATGCCGTATCGCGTGATGTCCGTTGCACCAGAGAACATTGTCACTACGTCGGGGGAAGTGCCGTTTTTCTGGAACATTAAAATATGACGTATTTATTGCTTAAATTCTATGTATATAGATAATATGGGGAATTATTTTAGTTCGGACGTATTATTTCCCACAACTCCACGTATTTTGCATGCAAAGAAATTATTTAAATCCCAAACAAGTTTATTTTTTTGACAGACTTCATTGAAAAAACTTCACCATTAATTTTAGCCACATAACTGCACATCGAAGAGGGCGAACTTAAAGACGATTTTTAATCTTACCCCATAGAAAAGTCCGAACTCCTCATAAGGCAGTTTCTGCTCCTTCGATACCACGTCCTTTGCGAGTTTCAGCAAGGGATCTTCATATCCCCAGAGCAGCTGACCCACCGACACCTCGACGAAGGGCTTTATCTTCAAGATATCCATGATGGATGCCATAGCGAGACGGAGGAATCGTGCTGCGTGTTTAGACTGCGAAGTTGCACTCTAGAACAATCAAAGAAACAAATTGTGATTTTTTTTAAATCTTCACGCAATTTCCCAAACTTGGTTAATTAGCTGAAGATAATGAAGTAATTTTTTAACCCACTTTAATAATTTAATTAATATAATTTAATAAATTTGTATCTTTTTATGTATTATAAACATAAATGTTATATTGTAAACCTTGTAATGTTTAAAGGTTCTGTACACCAATCGACGGCAATATTGTGACCCATGACTGGATCGTCTTTGCAGTTATAACTTTTATGACACTTTCGAGATAAATAATGATAAGTAAATGTAGATAGCGACCCGGATTACAAGTTGTTCAAGTTCAGTCCAAACCAAATCTTTGGATGAAACGGTAAAGGGCAAATATAAATGTCACCCGAGTCAAGATTGCTCCGTCTGTTCATAGCATACCGTTTTTTTAAGTTCTTTTAGCTAAAATTGTTTACATATATTTATATATTTTGAAAAACCAAAAAATAAATATTAACCACCCAGTATCAAGTACCTATTTAACAATAAAAGAAATAAATATCTTCAAGCAATTCCCAATAAAGTGGTAGACAGAGGTCTAGCCTAGACAATTAAGTCCCTTCGACCCACCTTCCACCGAAGATATTTTCGGGACATCGTGACAGGTGGTGAGCCCGTCGCCGTCTTTAAGCTTTGGAAAAACCCATTGGTACGAGCCTGCCACCTGGGGATCGAACTCGGGTCTCAATTTCAAGCCGTTTTCTTCCTTTATCGAATTCAAGTACATGGGAGAGATGAACCGGGGGAATCGGAGTTCGATACCCAGGAGAAAGACCCGGTGACGACCCGATAACCTTCGAACTCGGGCCTCTCGACTCGAAATTTCGATCACCCAACCTCTCGGCTACGTTATATCAATATATACGTTTTCATCATCCCGGAAGCAGGACACTGAAAACATTTGTTTAGAGCGGACAGGTTTTCCTTTCAACCTTTTAATCGCCGTAATGGAAGAGGCCTTTGTCCTACATTGGACTGTCAAGGTGAGGTCATAAAGGGAAAAGGTAAAGAACATTGTTAAAGTAACTTGTCATATTACGACCTCCGTGGTTGAGTGACGTATACATCGGTTTTCAAGGTGTCAACGGCTCCGGATTCCCGGGTTAGGTCCCCCGGCGGGTGAATGTAGAAGACCATTTTTTCTGTAAAATCTCGTGTTTACGGTACTTTCATTATTTCTAATTCCACAAAGTACTTTAGGATCAGTGTAATTTTTGTGATGCTGTCCCTATCCAGCTATCTATGTATTCATCTTTTGCCATTTACTCGTTTTTACTGGAAATTCCACCGTCACGACTTAAGTTGTGATAATTACGACAGCACGTTTATTTAATTAAGATCAAAACCAGTTCAAGTGAACCTCTTACCACCTTTATCGTTTTTCTTGTTTTAGGTATTATAAAACAAGCCGTACAAGCTTCTTTGAGTGGTCTTGTGTGGATTTATGTGAATTTTCAACCTAATAATAAAATTATAACGATGTAACAACATGTAATATGTGTATACGCCGGTCAGTCAGGAAGAAATCGCTTTTAAGGGATATGATCAACAATTGTAGTCCGTAACCTTCTCCAAGATTGTAATATAAGTAATTTAGTTGCAATAAAGAATTATCTATCTATCTATATGATCACAGCTGAACAATAGATTCCTTAAAATATCTTAAAAGATTTTGGAATTTTGAGAAAATTTCTGCTACAGTAACTTGGCGGACTTTATATTCCGATCTTGATTGACCATGGAAGAATATCACTCTCTTTTATGTCATAGGTTTTTTAAGAGATGAGAAGAGAGACTAATGGAAAAGCGTTGAAAATATTAATCATTGCTCATCAACCGGTCCCTAAGATCAAATGAGGCTTTGATGACCAATGACTGATGACAAAGGATTGCAGGCAATTATGTGGTATAAGATTTAAAATATATGCTTTTAAATAATAGCCTAGCCAAATAATAAACGAGATATGTGAGAATCGTGTCGAATAAGTCTTTAATCTTCTTCTTCTTTTCGCTTCGTTTGAATCTACTTGTATCAAGCCTCCTTAAAGAGGGCGACTTCAAAAGGTAGTTAGTTATTCGTTTGTAAATACGTTTGAACATACAAAAGCTCGACTCAAAAGTACGAATAAAATAGATGACGATGTAAAAATGTGTACTGAGGTCGACAAGTCACGACTTCCTGAGATCAAACCTTGACTCGGCACAAGTTGGAGTGAAGGTTAGTGGTAACGTGCGTGTTTTACTCTTTAGGTCTTGGTAATTATGCTGTATTATAGTAATACACAATAATAACTAATTTCATCTTTAATGGCCCCTATTAAATCATATGATAAAGTAGTTAAAAAAAAACTTTTTGCTAATTTGTAGCTTGTTTTGGAAGGAAACCGGGTTAATTGCAGTTTTGCACTCGTTTCGCGTAATTTCCATAACTTGCGTAAAAAACACGATTTCTTGTGCTTACGCAATTATGCTACACATTTGAAATGACACTATCACTTGTTGACTTAACGAATGAACCCTGACGGGTAAACTAAAAACGAAGAATTACTTGTTTTGTTCAATAAAAAATATTGAAACTAGAACTATAGATTAAACATGTAGGAATTAAATTGAAGCTTCCATGACAAGAAGGGACTGTAAAGGTGCAGAAACGGGGAAATCAAAAAAAGATATCACGCCATTCCTATTATTGGTGTAAACAGAAGTCAAGATCATTTCAACGAACATATTTCCTGGGATAAGGTGACAGGTGGTGAGCCTGTCGCCGTCTTTACGTTCAAGGTAAAAAAATATCTTCACGCAATTCCCAATACAGGGGTAGACAGAGGTCAAGTCTAGACAATTAAGTCCCTTTGACTCACCTTCCACCGAAGATATTTTCGGGACAACGTGACAGGTGGTGAGCCCGTCGCCATCTTTATGTCCAAGCCAACGATGTAATTCGTACATAGGTTTTTTGAAAATCCCATTGGTACGAGCCTGCCACCTGGGGATCGAACTCGGGTCTCTCGACTCGAAAGTTCAAGCTAACGACATTAATACGGTAAGAGCCTATTTGGGGATAGAACCTGGGTCTCTTGACTCTAATTCCGAATTCCCAACCAGTTGGCTACCGTCACTACTTAAATAATTTTTTAAAAAAACTATGTGTGTGTGTGTGTGTGTGTGTGTGTGTGTGTGTGTGTGTGTGTGTGTGTGTGTGTGTGTGTGTGTGTGCGTGCGTGCGTGCGTGCGTGCGTGCGTGCGTGCGTGCGTGCGTGCGTGCGTGCATGCGTGCGTGCGTGCGTGCGTGCGTGCGTGTGTGCGTGCTGCGTGCGTGCGTGCGTGTGTGTGTGTGTGTGTGTGTGTGTGTGTGTGTGTGTGTGTGTGTGTGTGTGTGTGTGTGTGTGTGTGTGTGTGTGTTTATGGCCGAAAATGTTTAAGAAATGTCAGTAATTTTCTTTAAGAAACAGAAATGTTATATAGGTAATTCAAAGATATCAAAGTTTGGAATGGGTTTGTCAGACCTTTAGCAAATTGTCTTTGTGCCTACGAGATTTAAACAGCTGTAGTATTATGATGTTATTTCTTAATATTTCGTGTATACAAGGCGGATTCAGTTGGTATAGGTATTCATTCCGCCAATTAACATAGCAGTGTTATTTCGCAGAACTCTATGCTAATGTAAGAAAATGGAACTAAGCTTTTACACATGCGATCCGCTCATATGACAGTAACGTTACATCCATTAATAGTTCACTAAGAGTGTATTCTTCGTCTTCTTAGTGCCGATTAAATAATTTTTTTTAAGCAAGGCCGACACATTTTCTATCGCATCGTCACTATAAGATGACATAGCAGCCATAAAATACAATCCCGTTCATAATACAAATATTCTTTCGGTGTTACCGTGTTTCCTTCCGCGATTAGCCATATATCTTCAGATCAAGCCGATTTTTTATTAAAATATTTGTTACCTTACTATCTTACTCTACCTTATGAAACACATGAGGCACTACTCGCTACGGCAGTAGGAATGAATATATTGGCGATTTCTCGCCCACCATCGATGGAGACGATCTGTGCTTAATTCTTTATTTTCTGCAACTTCCCGCTTATAGAAATGTCTAGGCCAGGGTCTACGATAGCTGGTGCATGAATAAGTTAAGCGCATGAATTGAATTGATGCCTAATTCTCAAGAGTAAGCCAGAAAAAGATAGCCGAGTGGTTGGATAATCTGAATTTTTTTCTAAATACTCATATCCATGTGAAAGTCTCTTAGCAGTGAGTCATTCGAAACTTATGAACAGACATTGTTTCGGACAGATAAACGGTGACTGGCTCACCGCCTGTCACGTTACACCTAATTAGCTTAATAGTTGTGAAAGAGACCACCCCCAGTAATGGGATATTGGTTTAGCAGGACGGTTTTGTTTATTAAAAATCAGAACTGGATAAGAGAAAATAATATACAAACAATAAGATGAACGGCAAAATTTAACATTAATATAAAAGATGTACATTCACGATAGCCGTGTGGCTGGATGGTCGGAATTACTAGTCAAGAGACCCGGGTTCGATCCCCAGATGGCAGCATCGTACCAATGTGTTTTTCAAAAACTTATGTACGAATTGTATCGATGGCTTGGACATAAAGACGGCGACGGGCTCACCACCTGTCAAGTTGTTCCGAAAATATCTTCGGTGGAAGGTGGGTCAAAGGGACTTAATTGTCTAGACTAGACCTTTGTCTACCCTGTATTGGGAATCGCATGAAGATATTTATATTTTTATTTATTTTACATTTTTGTTAAGATTTAAATATGTGAGTAATGATAGATCTACCTATCTTGATTAATATTCCAAGCAATACTATCTATGCGCACAGCTACACATTCCACGTCTCTGGAATTACTACTTATTTTACGACTGAGTTAACAAGATGATTTAATCTTTATAGCCAAGTCGTTAAAAATTTATATCGCATGCATTTATCGTACATAAAACCTTTTGTAAATGATCTTGTCCCTGCGGGCAATAACCCATCAGGTGCAAATAGTTTTACTACTTGCCACAATATGAATTTCTATTTATATGTATGTATATAAGAAGTAGTTTCATTTTAAACTCATGTTTTTCTAGAACAATGTGAATGCTATTGCTAGGATAAGTGAAGAATATATTGCGTTTTGGTGTCTACAGTACGTATGATTTTGATTCTATAAGTTTGATATTTAAATAAAGGTAGATTTTATATTTAAGAACACAACAAAAGTCATTGGAAAGTCGACGTGATAGTCTAGTTGGTAGTTACTCAATCTTCGAAGCTAAAGTTTGCGGGTTTGAATCCCGCTGGGATTTCTGTGATGGAGGTGAGTGTTTGTACTAGAATCATGTATGGTACACTTGCATGTTCATAATACTCTATGTAAGTAAAGTTTTTTAGAATTTTGTGTATAATTTGTATTGGCTTGGACACTAAACGGCGATAGGCTAACCACTTGTCATATTGCCACAAATAAGCTCCAAGGAAAAGTGGATCAAAAGGACTGAATTGCCTGGACCTGACTACCTTAGTATTAAAGTGCCATTTTGTAAAGCGGCTGCGTAAAGCTTGAGTGCTGCAACAAAGTTTTTTGATTTCTTTTAGTTCCAAAACTACCAAATTCTAAATCTAACACCAATAATATTTCTTAGCTATCCTGCTGAGGTTGATTCGAATCATTATAAAATTTAGACTTCTGTTTTAGACACTGATGTTAAAAATATTTTGCACGAGACAGAGAAATAAAAGAAGTTGAATAACCGGTCAAGCAGTGAACTAAGCAGCGCGTACATGTACACCTATTTGTATAAACATTCCTATGTACCCATAACTACTTATACAGTAGGTATACCGTATTATGAAGAAAGTAAGATGGCGCATGTAAATGCAAACGTTTGCATCAATCTGGATGCTTAGTGGATCTTTGTATTTTTTATTATTGCTAAATAATAAAAAATATGTTTGTATTGATCTAAAGTTACCAATTATCCATATAAAACATAAATGTGCCACCGCTGCAGGATAGGCTCATAGGTCTTTTAAGAATGAGAATAAAAAAATAACAGTGTTATTGCCTAAGGGATATCCTAAATTAAATGTTGAATTAAGTGCAATTTTGATAGTTCTAAACTTGTAATTGAAAGTAAAGCATCATATAACGAATATACATTATATTTTTACGCAATATTTACTTTTTAGTGGTCGATTTAATTTATGTAATACCAATATATAGATAATCAAATAACGAAATTCCTGCCCGTTAAATTTTTATCAAAAGACCAGAATTTTTTTAAAACAAATCTATTAACAAATTTGTGTTTATTGATTACCATTATTTACGCACGGGATAGCCGAGATTTTATGAGACGTATTATTAAAAAGTATTACATTACTATACACATATATGTAGTATTACATTGTAAAAAAAATTAATTACTTAAAAAAAATAATGAAACTGGATGACAAAGCTTCACATCACTAATTGGCGCTTTAATATATTTTTTTACATGTACGACTGTTTTTCTTTTGTTTTAATTTAATTTTCTAAGCCTATTGCCTATTAATCGCCTATTTGCTTGCCAAACTTGACAATTATGACACACTCCTTTACAGTACAGGCTTATTTCTAGCAGTAAACAGACCGTGATGTAAAATTTTTTAAATAATTTATGTTGCCTGAAGGTACACAAAATTAGCTCGTTTAACGCAATATGAAACTATGCATCTAGGCTACTAGCTACTACTAATAAACGTTGAAACATTTTTCATAACAGATTTTTTTTACTTAAATATCTTCACGTCTTTCCAATTATTTCGACCCATCTTCCACCGAAGAGATTTTTGGGACAATGTGACAGGTGGTGAGCCCGTCGCCGTCATATCAGATTTAATTTTATTTAATTCTAATGAATGTATACAACTGTATATTATCATGTGTCACGTTTTATTTTAATTCTCTAACGTAAAATACGCAAAACGGTTTACACCTGCAAAGTGTACAGTCTAGCGGTATGTATTGAATAAATTATCGCTATGCACCGTTATACATACAACTGCGTCGGGATCGACGTACGGACGGACGGACACACGCGGTTTTCGCAAACTTCGAAGCAAAAGAAATAAGTATATCATATTGGCATATTTTCAGAGACAAAATAATAATTAAAAACCGCAAACTAGTACAGACGGGAAACAGCTTATTTTCAAAAAAGTTTTTCAGCAAACTAAATTATAATCAGACTGAATATAGAAATAAGTTTATTGTAAACATTTAATAAAAATGCAAAATTTCATAATCGCCGTAGTAGTAATCATCGTCGCCTTCGGAAAATTGCAGAATTCTATTTGTAAATATGTCTAAAAACGTATATTTCAACGTGTACAGTCCGTGTAGTAAATGCGTGAAAAATTTGCTACACCCTTTAATTTCGCAAAACGAGACGCTTAAGGAAAATTCTTCAAAGGACAAATGGCTGATGACAGATGGAGGGGATCTCGTTAAATACTTCACTAAAATTCAGCAGAAAGGCAACGGCATTTAATTTGAAGGACGTACTATGATTGCCTATCACTTCACCAAGCGTTGCGAGGATTACTACAATCGTACAAACCTAAAAACAGGATGTAAATTGGTAACTGATTGTTCCGGGAATTCATTATTTTGAATAGATTTGAAATTAAATGATAATACGTAGATACTTAATTACTAGAGAGTTAATTAAGGTAACTAATTTACTTAAGTACTAGGAATATGCTAGAAATTGTCTTTTATTGCAAGATAACGATATTTTATTGAAAAAAACATATATATACTAATTATATTCTTATTTACAAGTATCAAAAATTCTTATAAGGAAAAAGTTCACAGAGTATATATCCATATATAGAGAAAATACACTCGTGCGGTCACAACGGTTTTATCAATGGACATGGGGACATTTTCACCTGTTGCACTACTCATACATGTACATATGTATGCGCCCGACTTTCCAAAGCTGACCTCTCCGTCAAATGTGCGGTTTTCTGTCTCGCGCCGTTTGACAAATGGACTGTGATAATCGACGTTACTCCGCCGATTTCTACATAGTGTTTAACACATAATATACGAGTACACTTACATTGGACACGTGAATAAGACAGGACACTGACACACTTTACGTGTTTAACCGGTAAAGGTAAGTTAAAGGTAGTGTTAAAAGATGTTAGTAAAAAAAGTATATGTCTACATTAAAGGGTCTAAATAAATGCAGCTCAAGTAATAACAAGTGTTTGGTCTGATTTCGACGCTCAGCTAAACTAGCATAGCAGAAAAGATCTGCACGTTGTAGTGGAACGAATTTGTGAGATCAGAGCGCGATGGTGAGAGGAAGCGAAGACAACGTTCATTACGCAACTTCCCATAGCGGGATAGGCTGAGATCAAAGACAATGAGGTCCTTTTGACCCACTTTTCGGTGACAGGTGGTGAGCTCCTAGCAGGTTGAAGTCCAAGCTATCGGTATAATATATATTCACATTGACATTTATAAATATATACAAACCTCTATGACTGGAGTACTGCAACCTATAGCTACGAAGGCAGGGTTGCCACCAAGTCGACAATCGGGTCAGTCAAAGTTGACATAATATTACGGCCCTTGAAGTTGAGTGTTTCTGACCCACAGTGGGTTAATTGACGATATGAGATATCTAACTGTAAGGTTCCGTACCAGTGAGCGGGCGTACCGGAGCGTCGGTCTGTTCCGTTTCATAGCTTACCATGAACTTATGTCGTTCAAAACTCACGCTAAATTGCTCGACACTACATGCAGTTATTTATAACATAATATGATCGCGTGCAACTGCATACATACGGTTTCTAAAGCCTATGTATCCTATTACAACGATAAAATCTGTATATTGCACGTGAGTTAAGATTAGAATTTTCAGATTCAACACGTGACCACTTTACAGTACACCTTTATAGCTAAAACGAGCTAATATTGAAAATTGCGCAACCACCACATCTAGTGATTTTACAAAATATGTTTAAACATACGTAAAAATAAAATTTAAACAGTGCTTAATATATCGAATTTACCTAAATAGGGATCATCTCCGAACAATAGTATTAAATTAATGAGAAACTTTAAAAATAAAAACAACTGGCGAATAGAACTTGTGCACATTGCAAAGTACAGTGCACCTTTATCTGAATTAGTTGAAATATACATGTCTTTTATACGCCGTTATATACGTAGGCGGTATCATTCGCATCATATAGTAATACGTATTTTTATTATAGTGATATACATGCTAGTATTGTATGTATGCATAATAGCCACAATACGACGTTTACATGATGTCACCAGCTCTAAGGTTCCGGCTTCAATTCCTGGTCGGGTTAATGTAGAAAATACATTTCTACATTTTCTTGGCTCTGGATGTTGGTTGTGCCTTTGTTGTTTCTAATTCTATAACACAAGTTCTTAACTTAAGTTCACAAGCTACTTACTTACTTTGGGATCGGAGCAACGTATGTGATGTTGTTTCTATTTATTTATATAGTTACATTAGCCGAGTGGTTGGGTGATCAAAATTCGAAATTGGGAGACTAGATGATTATTTACGAGTACTTATTAAAAAAAAACTTTAAACTCTGTTGACGCTATTTGCAGCTAGGTCAATCAAGTAATTTTTAGAATAGGGTTCATGCTAAAAATAATGTTAGAATTAACCACAATTAGCCCACACATAGTATTTTTGACGCAAATAATGAGTGAAATAGAGAATGTAAGCGGCTAACAAGTGAAGTATGGTATAAAATAACAATTCGCTCGTTTCCCAAAACCGAACACAATGAAACGAGAGCGAAGCTATGTGTGCCACTTTCACTCGAGCGACGTGACGGATAAAAACTTGGGACACTTGATCAAGCCGCGTCGGCGCTCGCCTGTTTTCAGTATTTATCCAATTACGATAACGCCACAATGTGTTTGCGCGTGAAGATATTAATATTCATTGACAAATTTTACACGCGCTATCCAATACATTGGCGTGAAACGCTTTCGTAAATACTTTAGCAAATTTATGATATCAAATCAAATCAAAGTTGTTGTTGTTCTTTCTCTCTTATAATCAAGAATAATGCGTCACAGGTGGTGAGCCCGTCACAGTCTTTATGTCCAAGCCAACGTCATAATTCGTACATAAGTTAAACTTACACAAATTTCAACTGTCAAATGATCAGTTCATGGCTGTTTCATTTACGCACTTGTATGTTGAAATGTTAAGCCTCAATTGACTACTTGTATAAGCATTCTTGATTATAAAGAGGCAAGTTTTTGATACGATTCTGAACAGAATTTAACTAATGGAAATCTAACAATATACAGAAAATGTCATCACTGCTTGTGACGGAAACACAAGTCGCGGACAAAGTCCAGTCCTAAAGTAGTTTTTTTTATACCTTCATTCAATTACCTTTACTGGAAATCAGAGGTCTAAACAATGAAATCCTTTCGACCCACTATTCACCGAAGCTTATTTGGGATAACGTGAAAGGTGGTGAGCCTATCGCCGTCTTAACGTCCAAGATGACGGTACAAAATAATTTCACATATATATTTACATTAAATATTTATAAATACATATAAGCGTGGATGTCTCGCGTACAAACATTCATATTCATCACACAAATGTTTGACCCTAGCAGATTCGAAGCCGCAACCCGAAACTTCGAAAACTCTGCCACTACCAGGTACGTCAAGTTTTTTGTTTCTACAAGTCATTCAAAATACGCAAAATGAATATAGTACTTATATCATTATCTGTTACAAAATATAACGCATCTTAAGTTATTATCTCATTTATATAATAACAGTGGTCAGGTGCAATTATACAAATGGTCGGCTAAATGTTAATAATTAGTAATAACACGAAAAAGTCGAAGTCACACAATTTGATTATAATTAATTTAATTAAAGTTAATGTAAATTTGATATGTACATTGTACAATGACAAATTTAAAATTATGGATAATATACAACATACTATCCACAATTTTAAATTAAGTTAAGTTAAGTTAAATTAAGTTAGCTTTTTTGTTTCATATTTAAGTTCTGTGAAGTTTTTGATTATGCACAATATATGCATAATAGCTAATGCTAATAAGCTTAGACAGACAAGAATGTAGACAGATATACACACAAATATATATCAATTCCCACGAAATAAAAATATATGTTTAATGCTACATTTACCACATGTTTGGCGATGAAGAAAATCAACTTAAACATATTTGGATATCAGAGAAATAATATTAATGAAAGACATATAAAGTACGTCTATAACATTAGGACAGGTAGATTGCGCTGTCTGGCTTTAATCTCTTAAAAATACTTAAATAATAAAACGGTAAAGTAAAAAAAATAAGTTTATTGAGAGGTCTGTTCGTCCTGTCATTCATTCAGGTATTCATTACTTATTAATAAACAAGTTTTTTACTTATAAGTGCCGCACAAAGAAGATTAGATTGCTGTTCTCCAATGTTCAACAAGGTAGGTTCATTGTTTATATATTAAAAAAGATGATATGCGATAACTTACCAGCATGGGAATATTGGGCACAACGACAGAGTCGTCGTCGGGGCCCGAGCTCATATCTGGTTGGAACGTGTAAGTCCTCTTGTAGTGGAAGGAGAGAGTCCCGTTCTCATTGTCGGTTATGTTCACCTTCTCCCACTCCTCTCTGTTGAACATAAAAATAGATAAATAAATAAATAAATATCTTCACGCAATTCCTAATACAGGGGTAGACAGAGGTCTAGTCTAGACAACTAAGTCCCCTTGACCCACCTTTCACCGAAGAAATTTTCGAGACGACGTGACAGGTGGTGAACCCGTCGCCGCCTTTATGTCCAACGATATAATTCTTACATAAGTTTTTGAAAAACCCATTGGTACGAGCCCGCCACTTGGGGATCGAACTCGGGTCTCTTAACTCGAAATTCCGACCACCCAACCACTCAGCTATCGTGACTTATTGATGATATATATGAACATTATGATTGTATTTTTATGTTTTCTCTAAAAAAATCTTTAACACTCAATTTTGTAGTTGATATAGTATATGAATCAGTCGTCACAATTGGAAAACCCGTCCAATAATATAATTGTAAAAGTTTGTTCTATATTTATATAAATAATATTTTTAAACGTAAGTTATATATTCTATTATAATTGTAACATTTTAACTCAATGCGAATTTGAGAAAAATGTAATTAGTATCGATACTTATTCGATAACCATTCCTTTTGTAACTTTATACTTTAAATTGATGATTATTTGTTGTAAATTAATAATAATGATTAATATTTTTTTTATTTTTAATAGCAATAGTACAAAAATAAATTAAAATACATGTGATGGACACATAGTGCAATCGTTTCTTTTTATTAGGGCAGATAAAATTTTGTAGACTCATTACTCCTACCAGATAGTGCCAGATAGCCAATATGAAAATCTATAAAAAAATTTTGGGTATTATTTCAACGCTCACAACTATAAAATATGTTTCATATATTTTTATTGTTGAGTTGTACACCTACTAAGGTATAATCTCATACCAAAGTGACAGCAGATAGTGTCACGCAATATCGCGTGACTAACTAAGGATTTTTCTTCGGACTTATCTAGGCCGTAGTGACATTAAAGAATGGGCTAAGTTCAAGATTTTAAAGACGGTAAACAATATTGCAATGAAAAATTTATACAAAGTTATATAGATAGTTACGCTCCTTGATTTTGTTTGCCGTTTAACTGTTAATATACACATGGGCCAATCGTTCAATGGTTTCAATTTAGCACAATTTTTAGGAATAAAAAGTATCCTATATATCATTCTGATGTACAGGAAAAGCCTTGAATATAAAAAAAATTAAAAAATAATATTGAAATAACCGTTTTTTACTACATGTATATGAATATATATACGGTATATACAACAAAATATTTTTTTTATTTTTGTCTGTCTGTCTGTCTCTTTGTTCCGTATAATCTTTGAAATGGCTGGACTGATTTTAACAGTACTTTCCATGACAGATAGTTGATGTTAATGTTATAAGGAGTAATAGATGCTACTTGTATTTTAGACACAAAATTAGGGTTCTGCGTTAAGTGTTAAACTGCGGGCAAAGCCGCGGGGGCAGCTAGTATAGAATACAAATAACAATGATTCAGTCTCTAAATCTGAAGCTCATATAATGTTCTTAAAATGAAAAGGACACAATACATCAAACAACGGAGAAGGTCGATTCCTTCCGTGAAAAGTGTGAGAAAAGAAACGAAGAGAAAGGAAAAGAAAAGGAAAGAAAAGAAGAAAAACGTTCGTGACCTTTGAAATGTTAGACAGATATAATCAAATTCAATTCAAATTTTAAATATCAATCTGAAACGACAATCACTTTATTTAAAATAAGCAGCCTTTTTTCGTATTTAAAAAAACATTAATATCTTCCCTGATTTACCTAACAAAAAGTGCTGTGTAATATTAATATTACAAACACCTACCAATATTTT
Source organism: Sericinus montela (assembly GCA_029286605.1). Taxonomy (NCBI): domain Eukaryota; kingdom Metazoa; phylum Arthropoda; class Insecta; order Lepidoptera; family Papilionidae; genus Sericinus; species Sericinus montela. Next base: position 428,401 of record JAGSMR010000045.1, read on the forward strand.
TTGTGTATAAAACATTTCGGAATTAAAATATTTAGTATAAATAACACAAAAAAGTGAACAGGTAACTTTAGACTCAAGGATTTTTTAACACTTGTAATAACAACGCAGGTGATAAATAGAGCTTAAGTCAATACAATTTGAATGCCATAATGCGTTGTCATCTCCAAGGATGAAAAGATGAAATAACTGTACTGGCTTTTTACACCTTTCAAAACGGCAGTAGAAATGGGTAAGAACTGTGGCCTGCACAGTTTTTACTTTGTTACTGAGTTTTAAATTACTTACTTACTGATTTTAAGTTACTTACTGAGATTATGTATATTTTTCAAGGTATTTCGAAACAGAATCGGCTATAAGAATATTGCTCCCGCTGAGTTACTTTCTTAGTGTGTGTTCAATTAATTAAAATAAAATAAAACACATTTATCAATAACAGTATTTGCATAATTGGGCGTAGACAGTATCTATCTTTCATTCAAAACGGTTTTTTTACCCCACGCCTTTTTAAAATTAAACATTTTTTTTATTCACACTATTATTAATTTATATTTATTGAAATTTTAAGGCTATTCTTAATTTAAATATATTAAAATTTATTTTCTATTTTTAGTTCGGTTGTCTATAAAAAGCGTGTTTTTTAGTTTTTTTAAACTATTATTTATTCTTATATCCCCCAAGTTCAGAAAAAATGCCAGAAAAATAATTAATTTTTATTAGTACTGTGCGTGATCTCAGGCAACGACGTATCTTGCATTATTTATTAAACATATAATAATAATAATACAAAACTATGAATCATTTTTACTCGTCACGTACCTATGCAATTTAAAAAAAAATTGTTAGCAATTAGCTTGACTTGGACTTGACACTGGGACTTAACTTCGTTCGCGTAGAATTGCTTCTATTTTGCACTATTCAAAAATTATTTTCACGATTTTTGCCGTTGTAATTATATATTTATGTACACAAATGACAAACAGCCCACCTCTATTTTATACTTCGTAATATCGATAGGTTACTGCTTATATTACCTGCTACCTTCTACTCTAATTTCTTTTAAATATCTGAGAAGGCCCAGAAGTCTTTTGCGTCACTTATTAGGCATATATATAGGCGGATATAAGTTTACTTTCCAAGGTAATACAAGAAAGACATATCATAGAATTAAGTTAATAACCACATTTACGAGTAAGGCCGAGACTAACTTTCGAAGACTATGTGAGCAAATTGCTCGAAGAGGGGAGGGTCAAGAGTACTCGGATATGAAGAAATACCTACAGATATGAACAAAATGATAAATTTTAAAGGATAGAAAGATGTATGTAAGGGTCGTGACACTTCTGATCTGGTGATCTGTTCTTTCTTTCTAAGCTTGCTTTCAGGGACTATGCGTGAAAATATTATTTATTCATACTGTTTTCCATCTAGAGCTAGAATAAAATATGGTCTATATGACTGAACACATATAGTTGGACGGAGAAAGAACATTCACAGAACTTTCAGCCGCGAGGTTTTGATCTTGGACTTTTTTTTCTTGGCATCGCAAAGCTAACTGCTACCGGAAACTGAATGCGCTTGAACTCAAACGGGAAATTTTTGGGTAGAAGCGGGATTCACCACGTATACACACGTATAAATACTATTTCTTCTGTAATATATACAGTAAGAATCCCAGCTTTCATAATGTTCCATAGTAGAGCGTCATCCATCCAGAGAATTCTTTCATCCGGAATCACAAACCAATTTACGGAGAGACCATGCCCTTCACATATAGTTTAACCCTGACTTTCCCTTTTACAACTCCCTGTAACTAGTTTAACTAAACCTTCGGTAGAAGGAATTGTATTTCTTCTGCTTTACGTTCAAAAAATAGGAACTCAGCATAATTTTGGCAATGCGTAACTATATTGAAATTTGGAATGGAATCAGGAGAATATACTACTTTTACGCCGCCAACCCAGGGTACTGTTGTCAATGTCATAAGATAAATTTACAATTTAATATAAATATGTCCCAAATTGAACCAGAGGACCTTTAAACTGTAGTAAAATAAAAGTACAAACTTATGACTTATGAGTTACCAGATACAACAAAGAGAGGACGTGCGTTCATGATGTTTCAACGAATTCGTACTTGCGCAAATAATTGTTTCCTATACCTACCGGAAGATTTCGTCATGCACGTCATCATCCATCATACTTAATGACGTAAATCATGACAAAATAGAAAAACAATATAATACCACAAACGACGGAAACTTGTATTTTTTTTTGGAATTTACTTATTAGACATGCAAGCCAACTTGCTTATGTTAGGTGACTGCTTTTTTTTTCTTAGAAAGGAGTACGTATACAGTATACTTATAAAAATGAAACTATGGTCATATTATTCATGTACAAATGCACTTTAAATGTATGCTCATAATTATTTTATATTATATTTCTTTTGTATGTAGTCCTGTATTAGTTTAGTGCCTTATTGCCCAAGACGTTGGCCTTAGCTACGAAGGCAGCGCCTCTACCAATTAAGGGCACGACCCCTACGAGTAGATAAAATTGTATTATTCAGTCTCTGCATATATTTTCATTACTTGGTCTTTGATTATCTTATATGTATATTATAAAATTGCAATCCCTGCCCGTGCATGGAGGATATTTGAGTAAAATCAAGTGGAATAGGTCACTAGGACGTACTGAGCTCAAAACAGCTATTTTTAGAATTCTTCTTAATAATATATTTAGAGATTTGTACTAAAATTGTATTGTATTATTAATTAAGCTATGTACTATCGCCGAGTATTAATGTGTTTCGTTACTTAGACGCAAATAACTGAGTTACATGAGACAAGAGTCTAACACTAACCTATAAAAATGTGAGGAATTCCTTAATTTTTTTGAGGTTCTCTCATCAGATCTTCACGTGGTGTCAATGGAGCTACCTCAAGAGTAAATACGTATGAAAAAAAAAACCAATTTGATTTATAAATTACAGAGTTATCTACGAACATACATATGTAAAATATTTGTTCAGTAATATATTAAAATTGGTAACTATGTCGGTACACAGGTAGCAAGAGAGCAGAATGGTATTTCACAAAGCGATTTCGCGACGTTGACAAGGTGACGCAAGCGCCCCCCTTGCGGTGATTACTTCAGTAATGAATTGCAACACACACACACACACACACGAGATGTGTATGATATAATACTGTTGTGGCATCTGACGGGATGTTACTCTAACGTAACTACGTCTACGGCGCTGAAGAGAAGACGCGGCGCGATATATTTACACCTTAACTTTTTAAATTAAACGATCAAATTTAATATAGCCGTGTGGTTGGGTGATCGGAATTGGAGTCAAGATACCCGAGTTCGGTCCCCAGGTAGTAGGATCAGAGATTTCTTTTAAAACTTAAGTACGATTTATATCGTTGGCTTGGACATAAAGAAGGCGACCGGCTCACCACCTCTTCACATTATCTCAAAAAATGTCTTCGGTGAATTGGATCGATAAGACTTGCCCAGACCTCTGTCTACCCCTGTGTTGGGATTGGCGTGAAGATATTTTTTATACCAAAATTAAAAATACAAAGCAGTCCGTCCATCTTTGCCGATAATAACAGCAAAAGTAGCTGTCTATAAGAGTTAAAAAAAATACTCACAAGTAGACATAGGGCCCGAGCTCGTCGAGTACGGGCTTGGAGCCGTTGTTCAAGAACTCATCGGCGTTGGTGACGTTGTAGACGTACACGTGGACGAACGGCCGCACCGGCGGTCGCGCCCACCACTCGAACGTCATCGAGCCAGGGCGGAGCACCAGCTCCTGCGAACAAACACAACAAATTATGTAGTAAAATCACGATAGCCGAGTGGTTGGGTGGTCGGAATTTCGAGTCTAGAAAAACCCGAGTTTGATCCCCAGGCTCGTACCAATGGGTTTTTCAAAGATTTAAGTACGAATTATATCGTTATATCGGCTTGGACATAAAGACGGCGAAGGGTTCACCACCTGTCACGTTGTCCTGTGGAAGGTGGGACAAAGGGACTTAATTATCTAGACTAAACCTCTGTCTACCCTTTTATTAGGAATTGCGTGAAGATATTTATTTTACTTATTTATGTAGTTATAAATATACGGGGTATCTTGTTGTAAACTGGTCGATCCGACAGACGTGATGCTGTTAAAATTTTAAATTTTTCTCACTCGTTTTGTAAATTCGTTGACTAAAACGGTCGGGATTCGAACCCGCGGCTTCCGCTGTACCGCGGCGATACACTTACCTCCGAGGCACTGTGTCGCACAACTTTTAAAAACGGTACCTAATCGATTTAGTTGTTGTTTTACTAGTTGTTGATTTACTGGGGAAACCAAAACAAAATTTTAAATAAAACCAATCGCGGAAAATGCATTACATAGTTTATTACATGTATCGTCTATTAGCAACAAACTCATATAGAAAAAAAATTATGTGTGCGATTCACACACGATAGAAGTGAAACTTCAGTAAATTGACAAGAGAATGAGATGAAACAAGGGTAAGATAATTACAAAGTTTATTTATAAAATAGTATGCGTATTACAATCTCTTTCTTTCTTATATCTGTGTCTCTGACCTATCGTTTTTTCCGTTGCCTCCGGTTTGAAATCACAACGATTCTAAAGAAGTTTCACTTCAAAAGTATTCTAAGCATTTCTTAAATTTCCGACATTGCGGTAGATAAAAAAAATATTTATACCGATAATTATAAACACAGCATGAAAAATATATCAGCCGAATTGGTAGGTCCATTCTCAAGTTTCTCAATTATTCTCAAGTAGTTGATTTTCATATACGTAGGTTTACAAACTTACTGCGGAACAAATTACTATACTCGTACTAACACGTTACCAGTCATATGAACCCATTGCATTTTGGAAATGATAATTCTGCCATCAATCAGTTACCGTGAGGTTTTTAGGTTCAACAAACACAAAATATCCGTACCAAGGGTGTGGTCTACTGCTAATTAATGATTAAAAAATTTAAAAAACATTTTGTTAAGCAAAAGCATCATTTGTTCTGAAATAAAAATATGCTTTAACTGCCATAGAGAAGTGTCATAGAGATTACAACGCTATCAATCGATCAGTACAGATATTAAAAGAAGTATAGATATTTTTCTGTCACGTCACAATTTGATTTGAGTCAAAGTTAAAAGTTATGAATGGTCTTACAGCCAACATATCAAAACGTTACAATGCCCGCTACGTCACAGTGAACGGTTTATCAGCGTAGTATGCATAACAAAGTTAAAGCTCGTAAATATTTAGGTGAAGGCGAGCGGCTGAGCGAGCATAATTGCCAATTCGTACCGTTTTGCGAAACTGAAAGATCTTACGGAACAATCGTTTTGGACGAACAGATATCTGTCTAGGAAAGGCACATACATATCTGATATTTGAAGAAGTTCTTTAGTAGTTATTTATTAGGAGTGTGGTGAAACTATTACTTTCTGGTGTAGCCATTTAAAACCTGTTAAAGTTACATCAATAAATGTCGCGTCGGCGCACAAATTTATAAATTGGTGTTTGTGAAACACATTTGCAAACATTTTTAGTGAAAGAAACTTCTGTCATGACTTGAGAAATAAGATTAAAATTAAAGTTACCAATGCCTATGGTAAGAAAATATATAATGTCTGCTCAGACTAGAGCCTTTTGACAATTTCTCGAATGAAAATTAAGATTTTTATCAATTAACCTTTTTAAAGAGAAACTTAATATACATATCCGAAGATTTTTATTAAATATCTGTTCGAAACTAGTTATAATACAGCAAGTGTAATTAAGATCACTAAAAAATGGACTTGGGAAGATGACACATGAATAATCTTCTTCTTGCAGTTACAAGTGTCCTCGTGTATATTACCTAGTTTTAAATTTCCATTTCAGACTTACATAATATTTTTGTTATCGCGCAATAATATCAGGAAGTAAATAATTTAATTATTGTAGAATTTAAATTCGATGAATCATTACTGAGTAACTTAAGATCTTAGTCATTCTATGGAGTTTATCCTGTACTATGAGTAGTTAAACAAATTACTAAGCGTAAATGTATTTTAATATCTACAATAATATATTTTTAATATCTCCTGTAGTATATAATACTACTAACGCAGAAGACCAGGGCGAAGTTGATGGCATCTTGAGCTTCTTCGTTTCGTTAGATCAGTGAAATAACCGAGCGAAGAAAGCCGTCTATGGTGGACTGGGAGATACGAGACACACTATAGGGTTTAGTTTTCTTTTTATGTGGAACCCTAATGATACCTATTCATTACGAACAGCAGCAGCATCGAGAGTTCGATGGATATAGAGTGTAGTACAACAAGAGGTACTTAAAAATGACATAGAAGAAGTCTAATAATTATAATTATTTCGTCACACGTACATACACTAAATATATATTTACATTTGAAATAATAAAGAAAAAGTGTTTTCTATTTTGACCCGACTCGACCTCAGAGCTGGTGACATCATGAAAACCGGTGTGTACGCTACTCGTCCACGAAGATAGTCACCTTAAAGCATGTACTCTGTTACTAAATTAATGAGAAATTATAAAATTTTAAATGATACATCAAATGCCAACTAAATAGCGTAAGATCAAAAGAGATTTAAAATTTTAAAGATGAGTTTGGGATACCGTGGCTCCGAGGTACTAGAGTTGCCATGGAGCAGCACAGGTTTGAATCCAAGTCACTAAAGTAAGTGCCTTTAGGTCTTCTGTTTTCTCAGTCTTTGTGTTGTTTGTGTTGCTATTTAATTATCTGTCGAAAGATATTTATCTATAGCTTTATCTAAAAGTGAAGCTGAAGTGGCTTATCAAAAGCTGCATTTACAGGTACAGATTTTTGGTTAGTACTGAAATCCTCAAATGAGTTGGTGAGGGGAATTATACGAGTAAATCTTTTCCTTTTAATTGTAAGTTTATTTATTAATAAATTAAATACACAAGTCACAACGCTGTTGGAATACGATAAGATAGAGTCCTACATAGTAGCGTAGAACTGTGGTTGTTGGTATTCATTTTCACAAACAAACAAAAAATCTTGTGAGGAGGATTTTTTTTTCACTGTCCACCGAAGACTTTTTTTTGAAGCAATGTGATAGGTAATGAGCCCGTCGCTGTCTTTATGTCCAAACCAACGATATAAATCGTACGTCATTTTTTTTAATAACCCATTGGTACGAACCTTGGTGATCAAACTCCAGTCTTTCGACTCGAATTCCGATTCACCTAACCACTCGGCTATCCTGACTCGGCTATCAAAATTCTATTAATATTATAAATATGAAACGTTGAATGTTTGAGTGATTGTGACTTAATATGCGATTGAGTTCCGTAACATATCGATAAATAATAATCTTAAATTAGTTTTCGACTGCTGAAGAATCATATTACGTTACGTAATAATTAGTGAATATGATTTATTTGTACAATAAATAAACAAAAATAAAATATATTTTTTTGGAAACGTTTACAGTGAGTTCGATTAGTAAACTATTTCGTTTCGATTATTCTGCTTCAAATAATATTAAAGATACAAGAGTTGTAAGGTTGATAGTGATAAAGTCCACCGTTTAATGTAATGTAAACAGTTTTAGGAATAAGGAAACAAAATTCCATCAAATCAAGCCAAGATTAGATTAAAAGACAATATTTGATAGCAGAATAACAATGATATTTGATCCAGTCAAATATATATATTACCAATTCTTATAAAACCATAAATAAGAATGTATCCGATTTATCACATTTAAAAATTATAAGGATTTAATATCTGTATATTGAGCTATGGTCTTTCTATTTTTTCTATATAACTCTGAATCTGAATCCGGTCTTTTTAAGGAAAAATGTGTCTGTGGTGTTATAGGTCAATAGATAGCTATTTATACGAGCAGTCAATTTATTATAATGTCGTGTGTTTTATTTTATTGTTGAAAGTTTCGAAGAAAACATATTCGTTAGATTTAATTTAAAGAACGATAACAAACTAACAGCGAAATAACCTCTGATCATTGTTACACCATAAGCGACAACAATCACCAAGAAGAAGAGAAGCGTAGTAAAAGATGACATGTCATACTTTTACATTTAAATTGCTAATTATAATTATTAATACATTTAACACTAACCATAATGAAATATTATAATCAGAATTAGATTGTATAATCGAATTTAAATGTTCATTTATCATGTTTCCGCTTTTCAACTTTATTGAATTAATTTCATAATGACTGGACCTATATACATTAATTTTGTGGTCTGGTTGCGAATACAGAGCTTATAAAACTTAAATAATAAATATGTAAAACAAAGATATTAGCACAAACATACTCATATGTAATACATAAAAGTGGAGAATCTCTAATGCGAAAAAGAAATATCTTAAGACAAAATACAGTAAATAATTGTATCTATACTTCTCTGTAACCTTACTATTATTCAATAACTCAAAAATTGATTAATTCTTATTTTTAAATTATTTGTTTTTTTGTTTTCATTCATATATTATGTTATGTCTATTGACAGTAGATCGAGCACGGGTTTGAATCTGGTGTCACTAGTCACACTCTGGTGCAACTGAAATCCAGCGCTACTGTCTTATTGCAGCATTACGCTGAGTTCGGCCCCTTTAGCACATTACTCCTTTCATTAAAGTTATATACAACTGTCAATATTTATTATATAATTGTGCCTGACAAACAAATATTTTCTTTATACTTAAAGTATGTATTTAAATTTGATTTATAGATTGTTATATATTATGGGAAAGGCAGAAGATCTTCACGCATCTTCCGATAATAGTGTAGTGGAAGGTCTAGACTATTAATTCCTTTTGACCAACAGTTAACGGAGCTTATTTGGGACCATGTAACAATTGGAGAGCCTTTCGCTGTCTTAGTGCCCAAGCCAACGGTTTTGATCTACTTATTTAGATAAATATTTATTTTAGACATATATAACATTATCCACGAATAGAGTCCAAATATTCATGTACATCACACAAATATTTTGGTCCCAGCAGGATCCGAACCCGCAACCCTGAGAGTCGAACGCATGGTCACTTTCTATTGTTTTAAACAAATAATTTGTTACAACGTGTTAAATTGCAATAGTAGTGTAGTAGTGTATATAGTATATAGTATAAATTTATTTTTAAAAAATATGTATATTATATAATATGAATTTCACTTACATGATCTATGAATAGCCGGACCCAGGTTCCAAAGAAAATGGCGCATATAATGCCAAGTAGCAGCAGCACCACAGCAGAAGCTAGCACGAACCCTGAAATAAAAATCATCCTATTAACACTTGATTTTGTTTTAACAAAAATATATTATTATTATTAAAATTTGCCTGCCCATGAGTTATAAAGATATAAATAAAATTGTTACACCTGTAAATGTACGTTTTTTCTACACCTGTAAATGTATGTTTGAATTTCCCATTACGATAATTAGTGTTCATTAATTTCAAGTAACAGATATCGCAGAGAACGTATAGATATTAAAATTAAAAACATCAAATCAATACTAACGTTAGACATTCATAACTTAAAATTTAGCAAAAGCCAAATTTTTTGCTTTACCATCTATTTGCTTAGGTATTACGCAAGCTCGCGAGGAACTGAGTTTTGTGTCAGGGTTTCATTGAGGCTTATCAAGTAGCATATCGTAATCTTTTAACAATTTATTTCAGGTTGCAATTCAATCGTAGTTTCCATGCTAAACACATTATTTTCGTAAGAAAACCTCAGCGTAAATCACGTTCAATGTGCTTGCATATGCGCATAGCCACGCCGGCAAAGCGTACATAGTAGGGTCATGCAGTAGTTTCTGCTGCAGCATGTGCGGGCACGACTTGGGCAGGACTACGGCTTTGTAGAATACGGCGTGAAGTATAAAGTACAAAAGGCCTTTACCGTTTCTTATCTTATTTTTCTTTTCCAAATGTACATGGGCTTCAAATATCGCATACCATCAAGTGAAACGATTACTCGTTTGCTAACTACTACTAAAAGTCGACTCTATACAAAAGTCAAGTTTTGTTAATTTAATTTCTCTGTATGTGATCAAATTAAAGAGAAAAACTTCTCTGTATTATTAATTTGGCGACAACCGAAGCGGTTGATTACGTAGTATAAAACGTCGTTAAGACTTAATGGTAATGTTTGAACACTTTTGACTTTTTTCACTATATATAATAATATATACTGAAAAAAGTCTGTGTTAGTATGCTCAGATATCTATTAAAAGAAACCTCAAACATTTGTAAAATATACGATCCAAGCATCTATTTGTGCTTAAAAGTAGCAAGTTATCATGTTTTAAAAAAGTCATTATGATTAATTTTTCTATTTTTTTTCTATTCAGTTTGCTACTATACGATAGTTTTTAAATGTTTACCAGTAAATATTCTAGTTTGTGGTATCTGCTTAATAACAACACGCCCCATACATTCCCGTGGATGCAAGAAATTACCTATGGAAAAAGCCTTGATTAACGTAATGCCACGCGATAACTAGCGGGACAACCATTTTGAAAAATACTAGAAAAAAATTAAGTAGACCGTTGCCAGGCAGCAGCGTCTAAGGTGCGATGTCTCCGATACAGCGATCGCCAATACGCTTGCCAAGCGTGGCGATAATCACAAATCTTCCTTACAGAAGAGGCTCCAACAGGACTTTAATGTATGTATATATACTCAAAAGTTACAATAACAAAATTATTTACAAATGACTAATGTTAATAACATAAACACGTTTCTGTGTGTATACAAGTGAGTCATCAGATGGAAATTCATAGAGTTTGGGGAATAGCCTTATTGATATTAATCAAATGTAATCAACGCGCACGACGTTTCCATTATACGCTGTTTCATCGAAACGCCAGTACGTGACACTATTTTGCAAACACTTACGTTCTGGCTGCCACTTTGTTTTTGAAAACACGGCGTTTGATACCTCTACTCGGTTGTCAGCTTGAATGCGTTCTAGACAGCTTCCCATAGAGGCGAATTTCGTATGTATTTTCGAACACGGTGTTCACTTACAAGCTTATAAGAAGAGTACCGTATGTACAGATGAGTTATATTCCTGTTTAAAAGGATGTTATGAAATGCTATCTGCATGCATACGAGAGTCTTCAAATCAAGTAAATTGTATGGCTTATAACGTTTTGTATGAAAAAAGAAGCGACAATGTATTTTACTAGCAGAATAAAGCTTCATGTCAATAAATAAATTACTTCTTATTAATCCCAGTAAATGTGCAATCTGCCTCATAAAATTTATGGAATTAAAAAAAAATATAGTGTTAATATACTGGATATACATGCATAGATAAACATATTATTTTTGTTGTATCACGATTCTACACATTTTATGTTCAATGTTATTTTTAGTATGTTTTAAAAAGACAAAAAAGGGACAATGAAAACGAAAATCGATGTATATGATATGTGAACTTAATAAAGTTATTTGATTCTATTAAATTTTAAGTTACGCTGCTTTAATTTTAAAACCCTACTGCGATGTAACATCATTGTGTATTGTGGCTATAATATCCTTATTTATGACGCTGCATCTCCTTTCAAGAACCAGACTATTTGAATAAAACAGCCGACTCTATTCCGATATTAATAATATTTTAATAACATACAACTAATAGAATCTAAATCATAATTAAATCCAGGACTATTGACAAGTAAAATTTTATGGCAACATCAAAAACAAATTTTGTCCCAGAGGTTCTACTCCCAGAGTTCTGGGTAGCGTTGTGTTCAATGCGTTTCAAGTTGTTTCTAGGTAGTTACCTAGAAACAACTTGAAACGCATTGTTGTGGGGAGTCGATGGATGCAGATGGCGCAGGACTGTTCTATGTGGCAACCTTTGGGGAAGGCCTATGTTGCGCAGCGGACTTTTGTGACGGATAGACTTATTGATGTTGTAGATGATGATGTACCTAAAATACCTACAACACAATAAACAAATGTGAAAAGCGGTTGCGCCGCTTTTAATACAATGAAAATACAATGAAACATGTATACATTTTTAGAACCTGAGGCTACATTACCTTTCTTCAAAAAGGCAAATAATTACCAAACAACATTTTTAAAGGCCGAAATCACTGCCAATCCCAGGTTTCTTACACAGTTTAAAGAAGTTGACCTATGAAATGTTGGCTAAAATTATTATTGAGCGAATAAATGTCTCGCTATCCTTGAATAATACTCGTAAGTTCATTTCCGCTCTTTTGGAGGTATAAGTATATTGCCGTTAACATTTTAACTGCATTTCCATAGCAAGAAAAGCTTTCTTGCAAAATATTTAATAACAAAACATTAAAAATTCTTTAGTATTTAACTACGTTTTCAAGATTCATCGGGAAAGATTGCTGACAAATTTTATCTCTTTGTGAAATAAGAACTATAAACAATGGTAAAGAAACCGCAAACGTTTATTTTCAATAGTCACGTAATTATCCAAATTTGTCCGAAGCTGACATCTGTGTCAGACGAAATATAAAGTCTGATTTTATACAAAAAAACTGTGTATTTTCATTATCTATAAAATATGGTTGGTATAAAATGCAATTTATTTACAATTTACAAATATTGTTTTATAATCACATATTAAAACATAGATACATAGACAGTGACAACATTACACATACTTGCTTTGAAACCAAAGTAAGTAGCTAAACTGTAAAGAAATAATGAAGGTTTCACAAACACCCAGAGCCGTAATTGTCTATGTAGAAAAATTGGTTTCTACATTGACCTGTCTGGGAATCAAACCCGTGATCTAAGAGCTGGCGAGACCATAAAAACCGTAGGTCGATGTGAAGATCATCATAACAGAGCCTTTAACCAACGTATCAACAGTGATAAAATTAGACTAGGTGTTGCTATGATTCTGACACGAAAAGTGTGTCAGAATCTTAGCAAGTGGAATATGGGATGTAGTCTCTGTCTACCCATACGGGAAAGTTGCGTGATATTTATGCAAATGTATGTGTGAAGGGCTGGTCGGTCCGATTTCGCCGTCATTAGTTAAGAGTTATAAATTTATCGATAAATTATAATATGAATATAAATGTGACACAAGTAAATTATCTTATAAATTCAATTCAATAATTGCTTTTGTTTTTGTTTAACTGAATCTGATATGTCATTATTAAATCATAATGAATTTATCATAATAAGTTACGCGACTGGAAAAGTGCAACGCAATTTACCAGATGTAGGACTTTTTAACTATGTGTTTTCCTAACAAATAATATCAAAATCGGATTAATGTAATAAGCATACACTTATATTTAATTGTACTCTGTATATTTTGGAAGATACAATTAACTGAGCGTTAAGTTTATATCAATTAAAGTGCAAATTGTTACCGGTCGACAAGTTCACTTTGTAGTCCCCTTCACCGTTATTCAAAACAAATTGCATAAAGGCTAGAATTGAGAAACGATGTGGAGCAACAGGTATTAGGTATTTTTTTTTTTTTTTTTATTTTATGATAATTAAATTTAACTTTGGATACGTTGGAAGATTAGCATAATGCCGTCCTTGAGCACTTCAAGATCTTGATCTTCATGGCAATTTAATACAGTTTACACTAAACTCGATGTCATACAATACCGGACGCGAAATGAGGTGCTGTCACATTACAGCTGCGCAAGCGAGCAGGCAGATGTAATCAATGGCAATTGTTCGGGCACACCATTGTTCGCATCAATTTACTGATGCGCGTTGTATATAGTTCTATATACAGTCCTACCAACAAAAGGTTTAGAATTCTCTAGTATTGAGATTCAATAGTATGACTATTCAGAATGCTCGAATACTTTAAAATCTTTTAATGTATGCATTTGGATTCTGTAGTTTATAATAATGTTAATATTGTTTTATAAATGAAAGTTAATCTGCATAAAATATGCAAGTAGCACATTCGTAATAATAACATTATTGTAACTGTAATTCTACATTTCAACATTCAAATATAATATTTTGAAGATGGGTTGCGTAAATCAGACATTCACTTGTCCCTTGCGGTGTGCGTTTTTACAGCGATATTGCTGTTGTAACTTTAACGTTGGTTTGAAAGTATGTTTTATTAACGTTGAATTAACAAATAAACGGGGTAACAACAACCCATAAAATAACTAACAGAGCTACATAGAAGTTTTTAATTATTTTTTAAACTAATTTAAGTGTCTTATTGCTTTTCCCTATTCCATGTCTTGAGAATAGTAGAGGTAAACCGTCTATACTTTGAAAATTTGTGACACAACATCAGAAACTCACAAACAGTCAACCAAATTCCTAATTGTAGGCAACATTACATCGATTGCTTGTTTACTTTAGGGTTGTTCACATTTGATATTCACTTAATGATTTAGAACGGACACGAGCGAAATCCGAAGGTTGAAATTTCTATTTCGTTACCGCAACCCGAACTGCTGCAACATTTAGCTGTAACGCAACAAATAACGTGAAACTTAACACGTAAAACACTCACTTATCCCTCTGTTATCCTTCACACGTTCCATATAACGCGAAAGTAGGATTTTCAACGCCATTGCTGCGAAATCGACAGTTAAACGAGCAGGACTTTTTGGATAATGGCGGGAATTAGATCGCCATTTTGAAACAGCGGCCGCGCCGGCGCGAGAGCGACTGGTCTGCGTGCGGCGCGCAAGTAGGTTTTACTCGTGAAAATTGTTTTTTTCCGTGATTTGACCGAGTAAGTTATCTGTCCGTGCATTTCGTAAGACGCACCAGCAATTAGATCTGATTATTAGATTTAGTAGACTGTGGAGACAAGTAAGATTATTTTAAAAACTAAAATCTGACTACAACACCTAATAAAGAAACCTTAATTGAAAACTTACGGAATTTGTGCAAAACTGCCCCGAATATAATATCTATTATATTGTATCTTCAACATATTAAAGAGACATGAACCTAGTCGTTGTGTAATTTGGATTCGAGTCGGGAGACCCACGATGAAACCCCAATATATACTTATGATTTGTATCGTTGGCTTGGACACTAAGACAGCGAAAGGCTGACCACCTGTCACGTTGTCACAAATAAGCTCCAGTAAAATGCCGATCGAAATGATTAAACCACTGACCACATCAGATTGGAAAATACGTAAAGAGAAGCAACATAAATACTTAGTTTTTTTTTAAATACTTAATTTTGTTTAATGGTCTTGCTGAACATATTATGATGCCGAATTTATAAGATGACTAATATTTATACTTTGATATATATTTATCTTTGCTATACATTCTCTACAATTGGACTCTATCCGTTAAGCAGATCAGCGATAGCAGTAGACTTTCCACCCCTGACACCAGCATCACAGTTTGGCTTAACTTTGGGCTAGTGTTTTATGAGATGGTAACCTCAAGCCAACCGCTAAAGCAGAGATCCTTACGCCGATACCAAACCTTTATTTTATTACTTTTTAAAAGTACGTTTTAACATTTTTTGTGGCCACTATGCAAATATGTGGTATAAAGCAAAGACACGAATGCAAAGTTCAGCAGTACCCTATGTACAGTCACGTGCATTGGCAAGTTTAACATATTTAAAAAAAATAGATACACAAATAAATATATTCCGTGTATTAACGCATTTACATTCCATTGCAAGTGATTGTACGTACGTGATAAAATCCCGTTATAGTAAGATTTATTTAAATGCTGATTTATTATTTTATTTGAACATAGATTGGATATTCTTCCGCAATGATATCAATTATGTTGATAAATATCCCTTTCGATCAGGTTTAATAAATATAGGTGTTCCTGTGGAACGTGAACATAAGAATAAATTGATCGAGTCGTTTGTAACGTAATGAATCTGTTTTATATGGCATGTTTAATGTGAAGGTAATCGGCAAAGAAAATCGCATCTTATAATGTAAGATGTGATTTAAGTAATAAATTGTATTGTTATCATTGCGGATGTAACATAACTACAATGCTACATACATTGTATAATTATATTGACTTGAAGTAGCAGCTTTTACTGCCCTATTTTCTCAATTATAATATAAAAATTAGCACCGAGTTTGCGGTAAGCTTAACATGCCTGTGTGCTGGCACTGAGAATATGTAGTTTATTATTATTAATAAAAATTCTTAAATAAGTAAGATTATAAGAAAAATAAGATTCTTTTTTAATTTTCAATCAATGCACTGGCTTTTAATAATATTAGACATATAGGCGGTGAACCAATGCAATTATACAATTCGTAGTAATAAGTGAACCTCTTCCTTTGACCGGATGATGAAGATGGTTCGAATTTCGATCACCTGGTCTCTGGATATTATGGTGTTGGAAATTCAAAGATGGAAATAAATAAATGATAAGCAATAAACGCATTAAAAATTCGACCGGGTGAACTTTTTAATGAAAATAAATAAATAAATAACTCGACTAACTGCTTGTCTGCAATCTACTTATATATACAATCTCTTCTCTATATGAATCTCTTCGGTTAATAAAACCTGTTAGGAAATCCACGGATGGAAAGGAGGTAGTAAAATTATATTCTTATTCCAATAGCTCCATTGCGATTGACCGGAAAAAATCAAACGGCATTTTTACGAGCCTATGCTCTATCCTTTAATTTTATTATTAACGATAAATAAGTCATAATAATGGATCCGACACGCTCTTGTGTCACCGTTTATTCTATCAATGGCAAATTGATTAGACACATTGCTTACGTCGTACCATTGACACTGAGGTATTTTACTGATGCCTCAATAAAGTTTTATTGTCTATAAAAGAGACAACCAATATCCAAATACCTACTTGATAATATAAACTAATTTCGAATAAAAAATTGTTCTGAAAATTTTATGTGTTGATAATCGCGCCATCGGTCCGAGGTTTTTACGATACGTAACGATGGATTGGGTAAGAAGTATCCTTACAGAAATCTTTTTTAATTATTAGCATACAAATACCATTTTCCCCATCTACTAATAAAATGATTTATTTGCTTATACTTTTTATTAATTACAATAGAAAGCATTAACTTCATAACAAATTAAAGGGTAAAATAATAGAAATACAGAAACGCATAAACATAATTTGGAGGACAATTTATAAAGTACATTACATTTGGTTATTGTTTACACACACGATTCGTGAGCGTAGCACATGACAGAGTAATAAAATTTATTTAAACAGCGATCATCACGTACCTACTTAACATAATGATGATGATGATGATACTGGAACTTTAAATGTATACGTATTTTATTCATTTCTAAAGAGGATATTTAAAATATTTAATTAATTTAATTTTAAATTAATTTTTAAAATTATTATTTTTAAAATATTAGAAACAAAAATGTTATAATTTACATTTTATTATTTAACGCTTGCTTTACTATTAAAAATTTGTATCTTGCGCCTAAGAAACGAGTCTTTTGCTTGACGCAATGCACAAAGTATGCAATGCAATTAAAATGACTAAATACACGGGAATTGGAATATATCACAGTATTTCAATAAATCATTGTACTAGTAGTTACAATACATATATAACAATATTAATTCCGATTACGCATCATCATTCTTTAAATAATAATGTACTAATTTGTATTGTATATTTTCTATACAGAGCCAGTATTATAACATTACTTGTTATGCTTTATATATAGGACAATATAGAAATCACGATAGCCGAGTTGTTGGGTGGTCGGAATTTCGAGTCGAGAGAACCGAGTTCGATCCCCAGGTGGCAGTACCAATGAGTTTTTCAAAAACTTATGTACGAATTTCATCGTTGACTTGGACATAAAGACGGCGACGGGCTCACTACCTGCCACGTTGTCCCGAAAAATATCTTCGGTGGAAGGTGGGTCAAAGGGACTTAATTGTCTAGACTTGACCTGTGTCTACCCCTGTATTGGGAATTGCGTGAATATATTTATATTTATTTATTTATTTACGATAGCCGTGTGGTTGGGTGGTCGGAATTTCGAGTCGAGAGAGTTCGATCCCCAAACAACATAATAGATATAAATAATATAATAGAGACAAATAGAATAATAGATCACATAGATGGGACAACGATAGGAGTAACAACTAATATATTATAAAATTTGATTCAAAGTTTTACGAAAACTAACGTAGTAGTTTTTCGAAAACATTGATATCTGTAGAAGTATAAAAATATTCATATTCGATTTTAAAAAATATTAAATGAAAAAAAAAAAAACATGAATAGCAAGAGCGTGGAAAATTTTGAGAATGTTTATGTATGTTCACGGAAATCATCTCAACGTACCTCTTTACTTTACAAAAAAGGTTTACAAGATGAACTGGTTCTAGGAGGTACGCGCTGCTATGTAGACTTAAATAAAAAAATACAAACCAAAACCAGTATCTCATTCATAACATGGACTCTTGATCTTCACGTTATTCCCAATACCCCCAGTATTATATAGACAATAAAGTCCTTTCGACCCACCTTCCGGTCCGAAAGAATACATTTTTGGGACAGCGTGAAAGGCGGTGAGCCCGTCGCCGTCTTTATGCAAAAGCCAACGATATAATTTGTACATAATTAAAAAAATAAGCACGAGCATGCCATCTGTGGATCGAACTCGGGTCTCTTGACACGAATCCTGATCCACCCACTCGGCTATCGTGACTGTTGAAACATGTGATCTTTGAATATAATATTCGCTCTTTGACTTCTGCACGGTCTTTAGATCTTCGGGTTTGCTTTTTTCCAGAATACAGATTTTTCTATGACTTTATTTTAGAAGTTTAAATTAAAAAGGAAACAGTTAATGACAAAGTTATTGCATAACATGTGTATCGCCATAACACAGTAGAAATATTTTTATGTTATCTTAACTTCATGAACTCACAGCTACCCATGACCATCTGGAAACTGGTTACCATTGCCCCTGATAACCAGAGTTCTTAGCTGGATACCGGAACACTAATTGGTTTAAAATTACTTACTGATGATGTTTTTAGATCTCATATTAAGTCACTATAGGCAAGTTGTTGGGTGATCGGAATTCACCTTTTAAGGTTCGATTTTTTTAAAACTAATGTACGGTTTATAATGTTGGCTGGGAAATAGAGACGGCGATGGGCTCACAACCTGTCACGTCCCAAAAATATCTTAGGTGGAAGGTGGGTCCGGAAAGACTTAATTGTAAATAGACACGAGGTCCTCTAGACCTCTATTTATTATTGGGTATTTAGTATTGGGATTGGCGTGAAGGTATTTTTTTCTGTTTGTTTACAGGATGTTCACCTCGTCCCTCTCTCTCTTCAACCCTTTCCATCTGCTACCTAGAGCAAAGCACCCATGTCGTCGATGTCAGTAAGCATAAATATTTTACTAGTACGTACACCTTACCTGTACGTCCGTTTTTTTCTCAGGGCCATACAAATGTAAATTATTCCATACGATAAACTGTTCAATACCACTTTTTGTTCTACAACTACAATTATAAATTTTTACGTCGTTATTTTGTGTCTCAAGATGTATGGATATTTATACAAATTATTTGTCAAGCCCTCTTTTTGAAGTCAGATCATCAAATAAGTCAATGTTACGTACCTAAAGTGGAGCTTGACGTCAGAACGTACTCGTAGTTACTTAAAGTTTATTTATTGAGCACTTCGACTTAATACTTCCTGTTAACAAACCCAAAGTACCTAATAAGTAAGAAGTAAATGAGTAAGAATGAATATATTTTATTGGGAAAACAAAACAGCTATTATAAAAACATGAAAGTAAACTTTAAAATATGTACTTAGAACTATTTACATGTTTACACGTGTAATCATTGGTATGATTGAATTCTAGAACCAGGGTTTATCAAAATAACAAAAGAAAATAGTACAGAAATTCACACGCAATGAAAAAAGGTGACCAAAATAAGCAATTTAATTGTTGGAAAGATACATAAAAATAAATAAATAAATAAATATCTTCACGCAATTCCCAATACAGGGGTAGAAAGAGGTCTAGTCTAGACTATTAAGTCCCTTCGACCCACCTTCCACCGAAGATATTTTCGGGACAAGGTGGTGAGCCCGTCGCCGTCTTTATGTCCAAGCCAACGATATAATTCGTACATAAGTTTTTGAAAAAACCCATTGGTACGAGCCTGCCATCTGGGGATCGAACTCGCGTCTCTTCACTCGAAATTCCGACCACCCAGCCATTCGGCTATCGTGACTTTTAGAAAGATTCATAGAGTTGTTACGGACAATAAGCCATTACATCAGAGTGTAAAGGGCTGGACCAGTAAAGGGCTGAAAACGCATCTGAAGGTTAGAAAAAGTTTCCATTAAACTTTAATTTTAATTATATATATATCATTTATTTAATAAAATAAATAATGTTATCTAAGGATCGTACTGTATGTTCAGAGATTTATTTTATTTTCAAGTATATTTTCAATACTTGGGTGGACAGAGTGTTTATTAGTAAAATATTTAGTATAGTTAATTGACTCAGGCGTTACTTTGCGGAAATTCATTGTAAAGTTGTTATTGAAAAAATTACTTCGCAACCCTCCGCATGCAAATATAAAAAGGTATATGTTACCTGGTCCGAAGAGAATAAGAGCACCACCCTCCCTCCCACAGATGCATGCACTAATTCCACTGTATGCACCACCACCACCACTACACTCAAACCAGGTAACATATACCACCACCGAAAACGCGACACGTGTTTCGCCTCAAAACAAGGCATTCTCAAGCGAGTAGACTCTACGATGAGCGACCGCAGAGTCAAAAGTTAGCGACTCGTTTCCTGCGTAGATCACTGACAAGATTTCGAATCTATATCATTTTTAAACACCATTCGCGTAATGAGTTAGGGTGCTTACTGCGAATGGGTGTCGCAGATTTGAATCCGACATTCGACTATTTCGTAAACCACTACGGATACAAGTTTATTAGGAGTGCCTAAATGGAGTATTAGTAAAATTTATGGATAATGTATAAACGTTATGATATTAGTGTGATAATGTCATAAATTAATTTCAAATTTTAATTGAAGAAAGTATTGACATTCGCTAACGGTAATTTTGAAGGAATAAAACATATAATTAAGAATATAATTTATATAATAAGTCAGGATAGTCGAGTGGTGAATGTAACTTAAATTAGAATCTCGAGTTTGGTGGCTGAATTTAGTTTTTTTTTTTAATATATTTCGAAATTTGTATACAATTTATATAGTTTCTTTTAATATTAACATAGTGACAGGATCACCAATTAACACGTAGTCGCAATAAAGTCCGGTGAAATATGACTTTATAGGACTTTATAGGAAATAGGACTGAATTATCTCGACCTCTGGCCTAGTACAATATTGGGAAATCCATTAAAATAGTCACATGAGAAAATCGTTTGAGAGCTTGTTGTTATTGTAGAATCTAATTTAGGCTGAACTAAAGTAAATTAGGTTTAAAACAAGTCATGTTTGTACATGTTATATTGGGCCCAACGTTATAAGTTGGCTAATATTCGTGAATTTTTTTAAGAAAATATATGACCACAGTGGCGAAGGCCAACATTGCATAATAAAATATACTGGCGCACATTGTAATTTAAAAGGCGACTATTAACCTCGCTTATGTGGTCGCTTTAAATGGTACTCGGTCGCCTAATCGCTTTCCGCATTTCTAGACAGTTGCGTTAAAAATCACAGTCCGAAGTTTAAATCGTTTACAGATTTTTTTACATACAGACTTTTTTTACGATGGATTTTGATTATATAAATTGAGAGTCCGGAGACAGATCTAACTACTTTTTAATCTCGGAAATTATTCTTGCGGTTATTAGCTCACAAGACAATGCGTGGAGGATATCGCAGGCAAACACTTGTATCACATATAGAAACGTTTGTGTTTTTGGATGTTTGTTACTCAATCACGCCAAAACGGTTGAACGGACTTTGTCGTCTGGGTCAACACTGCACTCGCACCAATTTCGGCTACCTAATACTAGGCCAGCCACTGTTGTGTTCCGGTTCGAATATTTAGATACCAAAGTTATTACGGGCTATGATTTGTTTCTTAGTCCTTGAGGGCCGAAAGGTATTTAAAGTAACCATTTTCGGATTGTAAACTCGTTTCAAACTTAATTTATTAGAAAATACACGAATTGTTTATAATTAGGATTTACCAGGATAAGAAGTGCCCAAATGTTATGTAATGTCCGTAAAAAAAACTTTTTGTGGCAAACATCTGAGACGGCGACGCGCTCACCACCTGTAACGTCCCATAAAATGTCTTCGGCGGAAGGTGGGTCGAAAGGGCTTAATCGTGTAGATCTCTTTCTACCCCTGTATTGGGAACGGGGTGAATATTTTTTTTGTCATACATAAAGTGTCAGTCCAATGCAGGATATTTCAAACATTAATAATATCGAAAAAGTCACGATAGCCGAGTGGTTGGGTGGTCGGAATTTCGAGTCAAAAGACCGAGTTCGGTCCCCAGGTGGCAGGCTCGTACCAATGGGTTTTTCTAAAAACCTATGTACGAATTACATCGTTGGCTTGGACATAAAGACGGCGACGGGCTCACCACCTGTCACGTTGTCCCGAAAATATCTTCGGTGGAAGGTGGGTCGATGGGACTTAATTGTCTAGACTAGACCTCTGTCTACCCCTGTATTGGGAATTGCGTGAAGATTCATATTTATTCAATAATATCGGAAATTGATTCTTCAGATATTTCTTTTGACTGTTTCCATCGCCACAAAAATAACGTGAAAGCTCAATTAGAATGAGTCGTCAATCAAAACAACAACACAAAACAGGTTTATTTAGGAAAGTAATCTTATCTACTTGAGCACCTTCGCTATCGCAAGTCTTTTAACAATACTTGTAACAATTACTCATATACGTGCGAGAGGCAAGTATTTTCTGATTATGCTCACAAGAATTTCTAAGCCTGTCAAGGCTTCAGCAAAGGTTCTGAAGTTGTTTGGTGTTTGTTAATTACGAATATTTTATTTTATTTTCGAATTATAATTTCAACAAATAGAAGAAGACACGGCGACGGGCTCACCACCTGTCACGTTGTCCCGAAAATATCTTCCGTGGAAGGAGGGTCGAAGGGACTTAATTGTCTAGACTAGACCTCTGTCTACCCCTGTATTGGGAATTGCGTGAAGATATTTATTTATTTATTTACAAATAGAAGTGATCAAATGTAACAATATCAATAATACAACAAATGTTGAGTGATTGGAATTCGAATCTGGGGACTCGGATTAAATTTCCTATAGGAAGGCACGCCCCAATGATTTTTTTCTATTGGGCTTACCCTAAGATCTATCCTAAGATCTACAGGTTCATCACTCATCGTGCTGTCCCAAATAAGCTCCGATTTAATGTGGGCCGAATGCCCGTAACTGTTATTCCTAATTTTAGTCTGGTATTTTCCGCCTAGTCTGTAGCTACTGGGGATATACTACTTACATAGTAGTTGGGTATACTACTTATATAGAATCTACAACATGTGTTTTATAATAGATATAAAACCCATGTTATATATTCAGAAATATTTGACAGTTTTCTTTAAATATACACATTTTTACCATTTTAATTATCGCGACATATTTCGTTTGTCGCGATAATTAAAATGGTAAAAATGTGTATATTCAAAGAAATCATCAAAAATGTACATTTATATATATACATATAGAGAGACACTACCTACCATTATAATTATATACATCATCGTCATATACATCGATCTTCTGAAATATTATAGTCCCCACTGCCACGATCGGACCAAAAATCAAAGGATTCGAGGACATGAGTGAGATGAGAGGGTAAGTATTGGCAGAAAGCCAAGTAACAAGATAAAAAGTAGAAAAACATACAAAAATAAGTAAATATATTTATTTATATGCAAAATTGTTTCGTATTACATTAAAACTTTAATTTTTAAAATTAACTTAAATTCTTTAAAATAATTTTATGATTGCAATTTTTTTAATATCGATTTGCTTGTTAAGTTAGGGCCTCTTAATGAAAAAACTGTCAAATAAAAAATCTTCGAATGATAAGTTTTAATCTTCCTATTACCAGGTCTGCAAATAAAGTAAGACTTTCACAACATATCTATAGATTGGTACAAAATTCAGTTAATAACTTATTTCAAACTATTTCGTCTTTAGTAAGCTTGAAACTCATACAACAACTTATCCGCTTTGCCTTATGATGTACCATGTTAACAGCACTACTGAATTTACAACTTCGTGTTTTTTTGCCGTCTATTTAAATTATTATCACTATTACAATTCGTGAAAAATTTCCAAGCAATAAAGAGAGCGAACTGACATTTATAATATAAACACTCTTCGCATGTGAGCGCAGATTATGCTCTTGCTAAAGACTATACCAGAGTAAAGTTTTCGTCATACTTACCTAAGCGAATTGTTACCTAACATCTCGCGCTGGAAGTGGCCGACGCAAAGATATATGTAACGTATACTTCGTATTCATTCCGATGATTCCAATTAGGTTTTTCCAATACACGCGTCAAGATAAAAATGACTTCATTAAAGTTTGCTCAAGCGGAGTGCTAACGTGCTCCAACCAAAAAATGCACCGTCGTGAAGATGCGTGAAGAAGGAACGTACTTTGCTAGACGTCCGTTATCACTATCTTCAACTGTTATTTATTTAGTTAGAATGGGGTATAAAGATTGAATATTAATTTTTATTTTATATTTCGGTTTCTGATCAACTCATTAATAAATACTATTTATGATATCAATATTTGGAAACTTAAAGCTCTCGCTAAAAGTATATGATAATAACCCAATACGCTAGCGTAATCACGCCAATAGGTTATTCTTTTGAGAAGAGTCCTTAAAATACTGTACCTTAGATAAGATTTTACAGAAATTTCTATTAATTTAAAAAACAAACACGTTGAATTTTCTCTAAAGTCCATAATATTTAAAAATAGCAGCTTCGCAGCAAAGAAGTTCTAATGAATGTTCACACACTAGTGCTGCTCCAATTCAACCTATTTAAGGTTTCTGAGACTACAATGAACAGCGCACATTAGTTAATTAGAACTGAGAACAAAAACAATGAAAACTTAGGAAATGTGTGGGAAGAAATCGCGTTTAAGTTTAACTTGTGGACGGTAGAAAATACGGTGATTTGCAATGTTTGAAGATAAATAAATATGTGTGCATCGATACTTTTCATTTAGAAAAATTATTTAGTTGAAGAAGAATTTTTATTTTATTTAAAAAATGATATATTATTAGTAGAACAGCCTGACGGATTCGTAATAGATTTCAGAAATTTGTTCACTAAACAGGATATGTTATTAAAATATTTTAAATTAAATATCCAAATAGATATTAAATAGTGAAGATGGGTTAGAATGCGTTATAAACGTATTATTGAAGACCGAATGGTGAAAAAAATATAAAGCACGAAAGTAAACATTAAAAGAGGTCGAGGTAGGCCGAGACTAACTTTCGAAGACCATGTGAGCAAATTATTCGAAGAGGGGAGGGTCAAGAGTACTCGAACACCTAGACGTACGTGTATGAAGGAAATGATGTATTTGAAAGACGCGAAAGAGGTATATAAAGATCGTGAGACTTGGCAATCTCTTCTCTCTGGCTACCCCGTCAGGGACTATGCGTCAAGATATTTATTTATTTTATATTTTTGCCTGTGGAATTAGATTGTTTCATGTGGAATTGTGTACTATAATTTTATGTGCGGTGGGGTGATTGGAATTCTAGTCAAAAGACCCGAGATCGATCCCCAGGTGTTAGGCTTGTACCAATGCGTTTTAAAACTTTTGAACGATATATATCGTTGGCTTGGACATAAAGACAGCGACAGGCTTACCACCTGTCACGTTGAAGAAAGATGAGTCGAAAGAACTTATTGTCTAGACTTCTATCTACCCCAGGATAATGGCAGTAGATATATTTTTTGTCACTGCAATAAAAGATATATTGTTTTCTGAAGCCACAATCCAATATACAATATATAAGCTCAACCTGTACAATGCAATGTTGCCTTGGTATGTAAGTTTGTATGGTTCTATGGTTATCTATTAAACAAGTAGTTTACCTTGTACAGATATAATGGCAATAATTACTTTAAAAACTCCTCCATTAACTTATCGCCGATCTTAAGAGTGGCAGAAAAAAATTACAATGACAATATACTGTAATTGTTGTTTGCATACAAATTGTAATACAAATAGTATATTTTTCTAGGTTTGTCACCACGTAAACCAGTTACAATGTTATTTGTAAAAGCAAGGAAGTTAGTGGAGCAAAGTACATTTACAAGCAAAGTACAAGTTTAAAGTTAAAATAAAAAAAAATTGATGTATAATATTACTCGTACTTGTTATTTACGTGGATACAATTTAATTATTGCGAGTATATTCGTTAAGGCAGTGGAATTAAGATCTCGGTTCGGATAGCTAAGATAACATATCTCCATCTCGTATTTTTTGACAGGTGAAGTTATAAATATATTCCACATATATCGATAGCTAATCATTTATGTTTTAACAGTCACAGACATTTGATCTCAAAGAAGGATTTCCTTGTATGTATATAATAGTAGTACATGTATGTAAATGGTGAAACAACAAAAAAAGATGGTAAAAACTTCAACGAAAACATCAAAGTTATGTTAATACTTTTAATTTTTTTTTAATGTTATTTAATCTTAAGCAACCTATATTTATAAAAAAACCAGCTACCTCAAGGCAAACTTATATTATTAAATTTCCGCCTAAACAAGACTTGCACTCTCAATTTTATTTATTTTTGCGAGAATCAACAAATTGTGTCGAAATTATAAATTTAAAATTAAAAGAAGTATGTAAAGACAACGAACGAAAAAAAATTAATAGAGTTGTCAATATAAATTAAATTTTCTTTTCTACATAAAATAAAATTAATAAACATCTTCAAGCAATCAGGGACAATGCAAAACGCCAAAGCAAAGACGACAATCCAAAAAGCGAAGCCAAAGAGAAGAAACAGATCTTTACATCAATAACTCTTTTGCTTCTTTCAAATTCATAATTTTCCTTATGTTAATTTTCGCGTCGTATGTTTTCCTCGCCATTCGGTCTTCACTCATTCGCACAACGTGCCCGAACCATCGCAGAGCGCCCTTATCCATTTTAATGATAAGGTCATCAGTCAGACCTGATATATTGTTTCGTTTTCCGTAGGCCAAATTTTACAAAGATATCATATTTCTAGTGCATTCTACTTGCTTTTAGGCTTTCTCTGGTAGGCCAGCTTTCGCTGCTATATAACAAAATCGGTACCAACAATGCGTTATGTATATGTCAAAATGCGTGCACTTTTTACATCCCCGGCAGCGATATGCTGTCCACATATTCTATCGCAGCTAAAAGCGTTTCCAACGTGTACAATTTCATTCACCTGTTCTAGATATTCCTGATTTACACCTATTTCACACAACGTTCTGTCTTCGCACCTTTCTCATATATGTAAACAAGAGATAAAGCCACCAAATATAATAAGGAAATAGTAAACACGGTAATTTATTTCTTGAATAAAAAAAATTTTTTTCGTAAATCTTTTAATATATACTTGTAATTACGAAATGTTTACTTTTCTAGTGAGTGACGATAGCCGAGTGGTTGGGTGGTCGGAATTTCGAGTCTAGAGACCCGAGTTCCATCCCCAAGTGGCAGGCTCGTACCTATGAGTTTTTCAAAAACTTACGTACGAATTATATCATTGGCTTGGAAAGAAAGGCGGCGACGGGCTCACCACCTGTCACGTTGTCCCGAAAATATCTTCGGTGGAAGGTGGGTCGAAGGGACTTAATTGTCTAAACTCGATCTCTGTCTACCCCTGTTTTGGGAATTGCGTGAAGATATTTATTTATTTTATTTATTCTAATTTTTCAGCACAAATAAGAAAGTTAGCTTAAAATAAGTTTTTAGTGACAAAAATAACTTGAACAAATAATAGCAAGTCATAGTTATGATAGTACATATTCCGTGATGTTTCTCAAAGTTTATAAATTACCTATTATTTGTATAGCAAAATAAAAATTTAAACTCCCGATAAATAGCAACCCAAAAAATTGACTGTTTATATATTTTTACATGGTAAAGACAAGCGGTATGCTGCATGAACGTACTGGCTTAACGGAGACAAAGCCACGTCCTACCAAAATACCGGCGTAGTAGAAACTTACGTTTGTCCGGTGAAAGGGGTACGCGAAGACTCATGCACTTATCCTGCTCCTTTTTTGTTTTTGTTTCGTTATTTCTTTGAGGTAGACAACGCACACTCGTCCATTCTGATGGAAAGTGTTTACTCTGATAAACACTTTCCATCAGAAAGGTCGAGTGTGAAAATCAGAAACAAAAACACTTTTGTTGTTGCTGATACGCAATGTAAAGGTCAAACAGTTCAAACATTTCATATGCATACTCTACGTAAACTGCACAACATAAAAGTAAACAAAACATAATAAGACGAAAATTTTTGAAATGCACACCCATATTTACTACAGCGCTGAGTTTCAGTGGGCCTGATTATCGAGTAACGTACGGAAATCGACTTTAGTATTATTTTGAACAATATGAAACTTATTTAATATTATCAGAATACGGTAAAAAATTATAGAAGAACATTGAGAAAAATTATAATATAAATAAAGAAAAATTTAATTATTATTGCACATAGTATTTCGAATTGTCCAATAGGTGTTAATGAATCCAATAAATATTACACGACCTATACCCCACTAAAAATAATAGCCATAATATTCACATGAGTAAATAAAAAAATGAATAATTAAAATAAAAACTTTTTTTTAATAAAAACAATGAAGCAAACAATGAAGCACTATATGTCTGTCATGGTTTTCTTCTTCCTCGTCTACCGATGCTTGGCTAGTTTACTTTTTTGGCTTACTCTATGTCTGGTCACGCACAAACTCCTGTACATGTGTTTATTTTT
The DNA here is from genome assembly GCA_029286605.1 of Sericinus montela. Classification (NCBI taxonomy): domain Eukaryota; kingdom Metazoa; phylum Arthropoda; class Insecta; order Lepidoptera; family Papilionidae; genus Sericinus; species Sericinus montela. The sequence continues at coordinate 457,495 of JAGSMR010000045.1, forward strand.
TTACGTCCAGCTAATTCGTTCCACTAAATCTGCTACGCTAACAAAAAACCAAAACAAAAAAAAAACAATTTCATCCTCAAGTCTCTGTATAACTCATGATAGCACAAACATAAATCTTCACGTGTTTAAATAATCTACGCTTATTAAAAATAATAAGATAATAAATAGAAAAAGCTCTGCGGTTCAGCTCAATGCGTTGATCTAATCGTGTCTTCTGCAAACTGGTTAGAGGCAAGGACACACTGACGACGTGTGTTGTGTGATGTTTTTTTTTGTCGTCTTTGGCATTAGTTTCGTGTTCATCATATATTATATAAGATAAGAAATACTCGCAGTTTTTCACGATTTGACTAGGAAGTTAAGTAAGGTCGAATTATTATTTCCTGTCTTGTTGATAGTTATACTCCTAGTTGACAAACTGTTGACCCACCTCTTGGCGCCTAAGGTAGCGTCTTTCAATCTTTTTAAGTTGAGACAATCAAACCACGTGTCGAAATAATAAATACATAGATTAATAAATAAATAGTTATGGACAATATTATTGCTCTGATCTTAAAGTAAGTAAAGCACATGTATTGTTTTTTTAAAAGCCGTTTTTCTATATTATCTCGGCTCTAGAAACAGCGAACATGGAGCATTATGAATATCAGCGTACGTACGCTACTAGTCCACTGAGATCGTCGTAGTGAATACACTAGGAATATGAAATAGTTAAGAGAATGATCTTTTTATATTTTTTTACTTTGCACTAATAACTTAAGTTTCTCCTCAAGCCAAATGTAGTTTGATATAGAATGCTCTTCAGGCAAAAAGTCCAGTAAAGTAAGTAAGTAAGTAAAGAGACTGTGAAAGTTTTGGTCAAAATCTTTTGTTTTGTTGAGGTGTGAAAGTTTTTGCCACTTTATATCTCTAGCCATTACCTAATGTAAACTATAAAGAATAATATTTTGTTTATTTAATGGACATGTTGAGAGCTTCCGTTCTCCAAAAACGGCCAAATGTTGACCATCTGGTACTAATCAAGTTTTTATAATAAGAAGGTAAACAAAATTAATTAAAATAAAAATGTTGTTAATTAGTTCAATTTTTATTTTATTTATAACTATGTCTTTTTCATTTTAATACTGTACAATAAAAACACGCTTGATTCATATAATACACAATTTGTACTGGAATGAAAAAAGAAAAAAATATAACTCCGTATTCTAAATCTAAAACTCATTGATAGAATACGTTATTTGAAAGAAACGAATCAATCTAAAATGTTATTAATCAAGAACACAATGAGCAATGGGCCATTAAACATTTCCGACGTTTCGTCACTTATAAAAGGAAGCCATTAGAAACAATTAGGGTCATATATTTCATTGCATAATAATGGTGATTAACAAACCGCTTGGCATTTATAAAGTGATATTAATAGTAGGAAAATTGCAAACCATAATGTCTTTTAGGAAAAACGAACACCTCATATTATTTGTTATATGATTATGTGATATGTTACAGATTTATAAATGTCATAAAAATAATAATAATAATATAAATGTCATGGATTTAACATTTCCATTTTCATAATAACAGATGCACAACTTATCTTAGTTATCTCAACTTATTTTTACATATACTTACGCTATACGGGTGAATATCGTTGAAATCATCCAAAGCGGTAGGATTTTTTTATATCTTCAGGCAATCTCAATGCTGGAGTAGTCAGAGGTACAGACACTTATAATTTATTCGAAGTAACTTTCATCTAATCATATTTGCGACAACGTGACATGTGATAAGCCTGACGCAATTATAGTGTCAAACCTAACGATAAACTATTCTACTCGAGTCTCTTGACGCTCTTAATACTACATACCTGATGATATTTATGACTTATTTGGGATTATACTTTATCGAACCGAAGAATTATGCTACGAGGAAATATCTAAAGGTTATACTAATATAATATAAATGGGTAAATATCCATCTAATAATACTTCAAGTAATATCAACATTAGTAGAATTATTAACCGCTATCTGACTGTTAAAAATATCTTCACGAGATTCCAAATACAGGAGTAGACAGAGGTCTAGTCTAGACAATTAAGTCTCTTCGACCCACCTTCCGCCGAAGATATTTTCGGGACAATAAAATCGCAGAAACAAACTAAAAAACTTTTTATGTCATTGTTAAAAAGATTTATAGTTAGCTTCTGCGAATTTATTAATAAATAAATATCTTCACGCATAGTCCTTCGAGGGGTACCAAAGAGAACAGACCGCCAAGGGTCACATCTTCTGCTTTCTGATATCTGCGATTTTGACCTTGCTTTATAGGTATAAATACTCAAAAGCAAAATATATATGTTAATAAATAATAATAAAATATTGAAATACAAGGTATTGGCGAAATCATGTGATTTCCAATATATTTACCCTTACATAAAAATTCATGAATATAGATTCATGAAAATTCAAGATTAGAATTTTATTAATATTGTATCATAACATTACAAGTTATCACGACCGCATACGCAATACTGAGGTGGACAGAGAGATTAATATAAGAAGATTCAATCTACATTTCGCAAGACATCTTAAGGAAAACAACGTGGCAGGTAGTGAAGCCTATCGATGACCAGTAACTGAAAACGTACACCTAGCTAAGTTTACAAAAATAGTTCATTTTAATCATGGTTAAGTTTTTTTTTTATTTGTTTCATTTTATGCACAGAAAAAATTATGTTAAAATTTACAATACTTATTAACTAAAAACTATTATAATCGAAGAGCCCTACTCCTCGTGGCATGGTACCAAGAAAGCTGGCTGCATTTCCACTGAACGGCTAGACTTAACCGTTGAGCGAGAAAAGAACCAGCCCTCTTGGTTAAGTTAAAACTTTCAAGACTTACTGAATGTTATTCTATATTAAAATATAATAAGGGATTACATAAATTAACGCACTATCGTGTGTGTTACTTTTAAAAACTTGAGACAACAATTAGTTTCAAACAAAAATTAGAAAAAATATAAAAAAAAATTAATATTGCTGTTGCCTACGCCAAATATGTAAATATGTATTTTGAAGTTGACAGGTACTGACAAGTTCACAGGTACACTTCAAGTGAACCCTGACAAAATTATTATAAAACGCAGTATAAATAAATTTTATTATATTTGGCTATGGATTAACCGAGGTATAACTTATGATGCCCTTCGTTAAAATACGTAAATCACAGTCAATCGAAAAAAAGAGAAAGCGACGATACGCAAACTTGTTGTAGCTGTACGTAATACCAATTAATGATTTGAATAGCGTTAACTTCAAACTGCAGAAATATGTAATAACTTAAAAACAATAAACCATCATATAACAAAACCCATACTTACACCACTTTCTGAGGAATGCGCTGGTGAGCTTCGCGCATAACTTGTCACGGCCCTGCATTTTGAACTGTCAATTTTATTTTTTTAAATTTTATTTATAAATTACCACAACACACACAGACACGTCACGCACAAACACAACACTAATATCACCAGTGTCGTTCCATTTAATATTTGTTTTGGAAATTGTTAATTTCTATGGTAAATTGAGCGACGCGTCCTTTCCGTGCGGCGATTTGACGTCGACTGGGCTAATGGGAGCGTTGGTATGCGCGTACGCCGGTCCTGCAATGAGAGAAAAATCTTTAAAAAAAAACACAGATGATTAGCTACAGCGTTTTATATTGATAAGAGGGATTAGTAACCATGTTGAACTCTACCGAGACGTTACTTGGCACTGCACAAAGTTATAGCTCTAAAGATTCTGGATTAATTTTACACTTCTAGCATTTTTTTTAGCAATTTTTCACTCTTATTGTTTATAGCTATAAAAAATTTAAAATAAAAAAATATTTCCCAAAACATAAGCTAACCTGTCTATTAATATGTTGCCTATGAATTTAAAAGAATATTTCTCTTTACACAAACACATTTTGAGATATAACAAAAACTCTACCATGATGACACAGGTAGTCTTAAGAGTTGTCATAAGATATTGTGGGGCTGTATTTACTGTTACACAACTTTTTCTCTTAGAAGTAATTGTTTGTACACTTAGGATAACGGTAGGCGAGTGGTTGAGTTATAGGAATTTGAATTAGAAGGCCCAAGTTCGATCCTCATTAAGAAATTGTCTAGGCATCTGACCTTAAATTCTGTTAATTAAAGCAACATATTGTCGCTTTACGAACCAAATAATTACAAGCCGATAAAGATTTTTTTACTTCCTAAAGAAGTACATTCTGGACAGTTACGTTTTATGTTTTTTTTTCTTAGGTTTAACCATCATTTTGTGAAGACTGATGATGAATTTATGAATAAGAAGAACTCGAATTTAAAAATTTATTCGTGAATAACTGAATAATAATATAACAAAAAATTAAATGGAGGTGCAACGACAGTATTTTCGCTTTTCTAGAAGTTAGTTTAATGGTAGCGACTTATATAAAAAAACACAATGTCACAAAAGAACGATCTTTTGCGATACCTACGTTAGTGGATTTTAACAGATCGCGCACTTGCACTACTTAAATGATTTAAGTCGTTTCTCATAAACTTAATAATGATTTATTTATTCCAAATATTAAGTTTCGTGAAGAGGACTCGATGGTAAAGTTGTTAGTGACGACCGTGTGTTGGAAGCTAAGGAATTATGGTTCATATCCCGTTAGGAATAAACATTTGTGTGATGAATGTTTGAACCGGAGTCATGGATGTTTATATGTACATACATATATGTTCATATATACATATCTGCCTGTTAAAGTCCACTGCAGGAGATAGGCCTCTCCCATAGAGAGGATTTGCCATAATCCCCACGCTAGGCAAACGGATTGGCGATCGCAGTACCAGACCGCGCACCTCAGACGCTGCTGCCCTTCTTCTTCTGTTTATTTTGGTCTGATATTTTTAAAGATGATTATCCCGCCGTCTATCGGTTTATAAGTATAAATCAACATTTATCTCTGTTTCTATTTTATTTAATACATATTTTTTCTCAAATTAAGTCTCTTAATGACACTCTTCAATTAGGTTCTAGCCTAATCTGATTATAAGTGTAAAATAATGGATAGTTTGATAGCGACGATTAGTGATGGACAGGAAGGATGTCAGTTACTTATTAAGTTGCATGCCGCCTTACGCTGGCATCAGCGTAAGGCAAGCAAATTTGCCCAGAGGTATAGTCAGGTTGTTAAACCTCTTCCTTGAGAATGTTAATGTTCTAAAAATTTGTCTGTTGTCACATGCGTGTATGTATAACAATGTCACGAATACTATATAAACATCTAGATTGTCAAAGTTTGGTGTTACTAAAAATATTCTTTGTTTTAGTACTTACTTCCTATTCTAGAAAACTCTCAGTTCGCCTTTAGATTAGCTTTAGACTTTAGCTTTAGTTTTATGCAGCAAATATAAACCTTATGTCTATGATTAATGACCTCTATTCGGGATACATAATGTTCTGTAGACGACTAGCTTATTAATTTTGTAATTTACACAATTTGACTAATTATTTTTAAATACAATTTAAATTTCGAATTCAATTTAGATAAATAATTATTTTAGAGATGAAATAAATACCGAGGAGTCTTTAGCATTTCATTTTGTACAGGAAAATGAATAACAAGGAAAATACGATGATTGATTATAGTGAATACTGACGCATGTATTGAATATTTATTGTAAGGATGATTTATGAAGCTTAAGGTGCTTATAAAATTTTGCTTTTTAATATTGAATTGAAAACAACAGATATGGAGCCAATTTGGCTTTCTTCCCTAAATTTCCAGAAGATACTCAAGGCTGACTGTATAAAGTAACCACTTATCGTTAGAAATAAGATGGAATGTCATACATACATACAATCACGCCTCTTTTCCGTAGAGGTAGGCAGAGACCACTTCTTTCCCTTGCATAGTATGATCGTAAACACATCGTAATTATACTGGCTTCTATTAATTTAAAACCGAAACAAAAAAAGTAATTGTTCTGCAGTTTCATGACCTCAGAAAGACGTATATTTTATTTAAGGAATCTTGTGAATCAATACAACGCATCATATGGTTGCAGTCCCAGGAGCAACGCAAATCACCTTCAGACCCAGGAGGCGTATGAAGATTTTAAATTACAAGTTCTAAATGCGACCTATGTCGGTTATTTATTCCAAATATTTTATTATATAATATAAAAGTTTACTTGGGGATAAAGTGTAATGTTCGCATTACACTTTACACAAAAACAACGCACAAAAAGTGAATTTATCTCTATCTAGACATCGTTTCCTACCCAGAAAATATTTAAATCATTAGATAAACGTGAAAATATATAAAAAAAAAAAACAGAGGAACCGGCTTTATAATATATGTGTAGTTTCTGTGCAATGCTTGAAGCAAAACAGTACAACAGGACTACAACATAATTAAAGTAACATAATCATAATTAAACTAATTATGGTTATTAAACAAAAAGTTCCTACAACTGTGATGATATTTCGTGACTTTTCTTCATTTAAATAGTATTTTCATTGATTTTGAATTAATATTATTCAATGTCGCTAAAACTTTTATTATGCCATTTAAATAACCAGGCAATGTTTATAATTAAACATTAAAATATCTTTACGCAATTCCCAATACCCCCTGTATTGGGAATTGCGTAAAGACAGAGGTCTAGTCTAGACAACCTCCCACCGAAGATATTTTCGGGACAACGTGACAGATATAATTCGTAAATAAGTTTTTGACAATCCCATTAGTACGAGCCAGCTAAATGAGGATCTAACACGGGTCTCTGTATTCGAAATTCCGACCACCCAACCACTCGGCTATCGTGACACACATTTAAATAGTTTATTGATTTATAATTAATAATGTTCAACGTCACTAAAACTTTTATTGTGCAATTAAAATAACCAGGCAATGTTTGTAATTAAACAAGTAGGTAATTTAAATTATACGGCTGCCTTGATATATTCTTAAGCTTAATTAAAAGATATGGATAATGAACATATGAGAAAATAGGATTTTATTGCATGCGCTTATATTTATTGACAATAATGTCGAGGCAAATATATACGAGTGATTAATTTTACCGTACAATAATTCCGCTGCCGTGTGGTTTCGGCGTAAGGGAAACACAGTAACAGGGGACAAAGATAAAAGCTTCCAATGCCATTGGTTACTTACAGACGGCGGGATAACATCTTGAAATTACCTGACCAAAATATAATATACTATGTCTAGTATTGCTAACCGAACTGCGCTAACCAATCATGCCGTTCATGAATTACCTTGCCTTACGGGAGAGGCCTATCCCCTGCTATTGACTTTTACAGGCCGTTAGGTGTTCCTTAAAAAATCAGACTCATTATTAGGCTAAAATTTATAAATTTTCAGTAGTGCTTGCACACGATAGGGAGGCTATCTCTTACGTCAGTGTGCTATCGAGAAATTTTCTATTAACACTCTCTGAGTCACGGGAATAAGATGCGTGGTTTAGTTGGGTTTGCTGTGACTATTCATGAAAACTTTGTTTTATTATATTGATGTTTGTATGTTTCATATGATATATGAAACATACAAACATCAATTTTGTACGTATAAAAAATTAATGTGGCATACGTACGTACATACGTACGAATGCCACATTAATTTTGATTACAACTCAGAAATTATGATTGAAACTCTTTACCCTTCCTTCATATAGGTGTGTTGAAAAAATTAATAAGTGTATTGATAGTTAATTAGCGATAATTGGAATATTTATAGCACTGATATTCTTGTTTAGTATAATTGTACTGTATTCCCTTTGCAAAATAAGTGCGATGCTCTTTGCATAGAATGCGGAAATTCTACTTACCAGACACTGAATTTAATCTGCGATATTAGACAAAAACAAATTAATATTTCTTTTTATAGATTATGTCCAGAAACTGCAATAAATCAGTTTTTAAAACGGTTAATAAAAGTCGTAAATAAACTGTAAGTTGTCTAGAATGTTAAGATTCTAATTAATTTTATGTTGGCTGTTATAATTCGTCTCTAGATGATATTTTAGAAGGTTAACATATCAATCTACAACTTTATTGCTATTTTTAAAATTACGAGTGTCGATAATTTTTTTATTGATTTTAAAGAATATAAGTCATGCTGAACTTTTTGTTATTAAATTAAAGAATTTTTTTTTAATTTCAACTGACACGGGCGGGATTCGAACACGAAACCTTTGCCAATTCCAAAAACGCTTATTTTCATATAATTTATAATTAGAGTTAGTGAAAACTTAAGGAAATGTATAATAAGTATAATATACAACAAAACAGGTAACAATCAGCGGAAATAATGCCTTATGGCATGCTCTACCAGTCTACCCTGGGCAAAACACACAACAAATGGGATTTTGGACTTGTTTTGTTTTTTTTTTTTACATTTTTTCTTTATTTTCACAGCTGTGTGGTTTTCGTATAAATATTTATATATACTCATAAGATCCAGTATACCTACGTCTATATATTAAAAATCTACCGATGCCTGCTAGTAGTGTTGAATATTAATAATAATTTATTTCATCATTATTACCTTCTTCCAATGTTATACTGATTACTAAATACAAGATTAAAAAACACGATTTTGATTGCCCTATCATAATTTAGTTGCAATTTGAAATGTTAGTTTTCATGACAAGTTGTCAAGCAGCTTGATGTGTGGGAAATGCTGTCAGTTTACAAAAGCGATTACGTTGTGGAAGCAATTTATAATCGTTATTTGCGGACATATTTAAATATTGTACTAGAGTTTAAACCGCAGACTAAATAGGATAAAACATCGAGTGGTATGTGAATATCGTGGAAAAAAAACAATGCAAATAATGAAGTTTTGTATCATTATATAAGCCAAAAGATAAAGTTTTCACAGATTCAAGCTTTGCAAGCAAGTTGGCACCTATCTTTTCGCCTACCTCCTGGGAAAGATAAATCGTGGAAAATTATTGTAAATTTATGTCTTAGCTTACGATCTCGATGGATAATCTGTATGGATGCTTAGTTATTTGCGTATATATACTTCAATTAAAGTACATACATACTTTTTTGACATTGCGCTGATTGAAAGTAATAGTGTTGTGAAAAAAACAGGATAATTTCCTACACCAATTGGATATACGAATTTCGTTTTTCCAAGCATATGTCTCCAGCGGGCAGCTTTGATGCATACTGAAGTACATCTAATATTCAGCAATGTAATATTTTTTATTTATTAGCCCTACTGAGACAGTGCTACAGCTCATCTTAGTTTTATTTATTTTTAGCTGATTTTAAAAAAGGAAGACGCGGTGTTGCATAGTCTTTTTTAATGTGTGTTACCTCATAACTCTATCATATTTTAACTAATTTCAAAAGTGTTTTTTTTTTGTTTGAAAGAGTAGGTATATTTTCAGTTAGTACCATTGTCACTACGTCCTCAAATTTTATAAGCATTTTGAATTTCACAACTTTTATGAACTTATTAACTTATTTGTATCAATAAGTCATTATATAATAAAACTAAGCTGATGCTAAAATCCAGTGCACTCCTTAACGGTTAAGAGTTAAGAAATAATATACGATTTGTTGGCAGATACTGCCTAGTACACAGGTATTAGATTGGATTATTCACAACTAAAAGTTCTTAGATATCACGATATGCATGTGTGAAGAAGTGAAGATGAGATGAGAGAAGTGAAAGAGGCGTTTAAAGATAGGCAACACTTGGTGATCTGTTGACTCAAGATATACTTTTCAGAGGGGAAGCGCGAAGATAATATATAGGTATGTGTTACAGCTGTTATCACAAATGATAGTAAAATTAATCCCGTTTATAATATACAAAAAAATATTATAAAACAATGTACAAAATTTATTGTTTTTTAAGTTAATCAAAATTATTTTCTGGTTTTTCCATCAAAACATAAAAAAACAAGTAATCTGAAGAAATACAAGAAATAATTTGAATATAAAAAACACTAAACGTTATTTGGTTCGAAAAAGACGATATCTTAGTGACGTCTAGATAAATGATATTGACTTTTGAATAATTATATTGAAAATTGAGTATTTACATGACATTATGTAAATTACATTCTCAGAAATTTTATTTAGCGCCTTCCATAAGCCTTTTTCCGGTATTGGGGTGGACAAAGTCTAAACGATGAATATAATATAATACTGCCGTCTTATGTACAATATTTTTGCAATATATTTACATATTTACCTAGATAAACATTTACACTTGGATACAAACATTCATATTCATCACATAAATGTTTGCTTCAGAGACATTCGAATCCGCAACCTATAGCATTAAAAGGGTTACTGGTAACTATGTTATATGCACGAAAGAAAGAAATAAATAAATAAATAAATATCTTCACGCAATTCCCAATACAGGGGGTAGACAGAGGTCTAGTCTAGACAGTGGTAGAAAAACTCATTGATACGAGCCTGCCACCTGAGGACCAACCTCGCGTCTCTTGACTCGAAATTCCGACCACCCAACCATTCGGCTATCGTGACTAATTAAATAAACGAAAGAAATAAGGATCAATTTCGTACTGCTGTTTACTGCAGTTCGTTTTTTTTATACGGTACCAACGATGTTATTATCAGCGAGGTATATTTGCTGGTACCTGTTCGACCGGTATCGTCACAACCAAGAATAGAAACCCATATAGGTTGTTTCTTATCTGTAGTCAGAGATGTCAGCGTTCCTCATGAATATTGGTAGAATACATTTGGTTTAGTTGAAGACAACAGAATTTTTATATAGCGCATATAAAGTTACACATAATTTAAACTTCTGGTAGCAATCGTTTCAGTCAATAAGATATTTAAAAAAAATCGAAAACATCTTTAAAAATTAATCTAAAATACGTGGGGTGTAATGGTGATAATGGTAATCGCGTTATGGTGAACTGTCCAGATATGCTTATTGGAAGTTTTGACAGCGCTTTTATGACGAACTTAGAAATCTGTATTATGTCTGGTCTTGGATAGCCATAAACCATAGCTACATACAAACATGCAGCATGACTATATTTATATCTTACTTAGAGCTGCTCCGCGTAGACTAGGCTACGAAAGCTTAAATAATCCTTTTTATATTTTCACGCATTTCCCAATAGTCTATACAATTTAGTTCCTTCGATGCAAATTTGGCCAAAGAAAGTGACAGGTGGTAAGCCAGTCACCGTCGTTATATCTGGCTACCAGGAGATCGAACTCGGGTCTCTTGACTCGAATTCCGATCACACAACCATTCGGCCATCATGACTTCCAGGAGGAGGATCTGCTGTAATCGCCATGTTCGCCAAGCGTATTAGCAATCTCAGTATGAGACACCTATCAACCGAGACGCTGCTGCCAGTTAAACTGGTCCTCTGTCTACCCCTGTATTAGGGATGGCATGAATATATTTATATTTCATACTCGAGTGATCTCTGTCCAGCAGTGGACTGTGATATGTGTGGGGCAGTTACGCCAGCCACACACATGTCACACTTGTCTTCTTTTCTTCCAACCAGGTAACAAACGCCATTTATTTTTGCATGCGGTGTCGTGCAATATAATTTTATAATAACATCTTTATCTAAAAATTTCAAAGAAACAAGTTCGCGCGTTTACCGCAAAAAAAACCCTTCGTCGTATCACCTCGTTTTGAGAGAACTCCCCTAGTTGCCTCAGCCAGCATAGGAATCCTTGGCGTCGACATATCGAGTAGCGTTCAGTTTCGCGGTCATTTGGAAGGGAAGGCCAAATTGGCCTCTCAAAAGCTTGGCGTGCTCAGTAGAGCGTGACAGTACTTCATGCCGGCCCACCGCTTGCGACTTTATAAGGCGCAGGTTCGGCCGCACATGGAGTACTGTTTTCATCTCTGGGCAGGGGCACCCCAGTGTCAGCTCCTTCCATTTGACCGTATCCAAAGAAGAGCTGCTCGAATTGTCGACGACAATACTTCATCTTCATACAATCATCGCCTAGATCCCCTGGCTTTGCGAACAGATGTTGCATCTCTTTGCATTTTCTATTAAATCTACTACGGGGAGTGCTCCGTGGAATTGTTCGGATTAATCCCAGCCGCTGAATTTCACCATCATACCTTACGGCATAACCAAAGACTTCATCAACACCACCATGATGCTTGGCATTCCACCACAGTGCGTTTTTCGCGGAATTTTCTGCCACGCATTTGCACTTTGTGGAATGAGCTGCCGTCAGCGGTTTTTCCGGACCGATACGACTTAGGGACCTTCAAGAAAAGAGCCTATACTTTTCTCAAAGGCCGGCAACGCATCCGCTATTCCTCCGGTATTGCAGATGTTCATGGGCGGCGGTAATCACTTACCATCACGTGTGCCACCTGCTCGTTTGCCTCCCTCTTCTATAAAAAAAATCTTAAGTCACGATAGCCGAGTGGTTGGGTGGTCGGAATTTCGAGTCAAGAGACCCGAGTTCGATCCTCAAGTGGCCGTACCAATGGGTTTTTCTAAAAACCTATGTACAAATTATACCGTTGGCTAGGACATAAAGACGGCGACAGGCTCACCACCGGTCACGTTGTCCCGAAAATATCTTCGGTGGAAGGTGAGTCGAAGGGACTTAATTGTCTAGACTAGACCTGTCTACCCCTGTATTGGGAATTGCGTGAAGATATATTTTTTTATTATAACGAATTTTCGCAATGTAACGCCTATGTCCATTACCTATAGTTACACTTACGTATAACTACATGCATACATAGATTCATACACGCATATATACAAACATGTATGTATAACTCAAATCAGACGTTGTAATAAATTTTATCAGAATTCGAATTTTAATTGCGCATTCAGAATTACCTTGTGTTCAAAAACGTAAAGTTTTGTCAACAGTTGTTACTTTCGTACAAACGGGTTCACGTCCCTTTCACGTAAGAACAATGACGTAAATAACTTGAATCATGCTTAAGGAAGACCCAAGTGATATATTATGTACCACTTTTATTTATTTATTTATTTACACTTTATTGCAAACCTCACAAAGAAAGTTATACAAAAGGCGGACTTAATGCCTTTAGGCATTCTCTGCCAGTCAACCCGAGGCGTGGAGAAATATTGTTAAGGTGCTTTAAACTGGGTTACAGAATAAGAAAATCAATATAGGACCTAACGAAAATAAAGATGCAATATAAAATACTAATACAAAAAATAAATATAATATATATACATATACATACATACACACATATATACATATATATACATATACATACATACATATATAAAACTTAAAAAACATTATGACTGTAATGACCAATCACTAATTCTAACTGACAGTTAAAAGGTGTTCACGTACAAGTCTTTTAAATATCGACTTATTGGTAACTTTTCTGATGTCTTCGGGCAAAGAATTCCAGAGCAGTGTAGCCTGAATGGTAAAGGAGTGACCAACAAAATTGGTAAAGTGTTGCGGGATACTCATCTTGTAATTAGATGAAGACCGCAGGCACCGATCATGAATTGAGCATTGAAAGTGAAATTTATCCTTAAGATACGAAGGGTAAGTAGTATCATTTATGATTGAGAAAAGAACAAGCAGAATTCTAGAGTTTCGCCTTTGTTGAATAGTAAGCCATTTAAGACGAGAACGGTATTGTGAAATATGGTCATACTTACGAAGGTTGAAAATATATCTTATACAATTATTAACAAGGCGCTCTAGCTTGTTTAGAAGATCTTTGTTCAAATCACAGTAGCACACATCTGCATAATCAATGATTGGTAAAATGAGCGTCTGGACAAGCATAAGCTTAGTTTCCCATGGAAGAAGATTTTTGAGGCGCTAGAGCACTCGTAGCGTGGCGGTTAGCACTTTTGGTGATTTCCCAATAGGAAGGATAACAATAATAATCTTGAAATTAAAATTCAATAAAATTTGAGATTCCGATTGAGATTCTGGTCTTACAAAATGCTTTTTAATACATTTTTTATTTAATTAAGTATATGATCAAATAATTACGTTTCCAATACCACAGGTGAATCTTACAAGACATCACATTTGCTATTAAGTAAGAGGTGGTTTTATTACATACTTCGCGACGTACAAGTATCTGGGTAACCCGGATATTTGTCCGGTTATAAGAAAAGCACGCGCTGCTTTACGACGACATTGGTTGTGTAACACTGCACTCGATTCATACGATTGGCGATCACTATATGTGATGAAGAAAATTAAGAAAACAGAATATTTCAAATAATATTTTTATGTTGAAAATCCATTAATCAAAGGCAAGATAAGTACGAGTATGTAGTATTATTATTAAATCTCCACGAATAATCCCTGAGTCTCTGCCAGAGAATCTCTTTTGTAATAATTTAAGAAAAAGTAGTAGCCATAATAAATTATGTAATAAGTACAATAATTTAAATACATTCATATAAATTGTTAAATAAGTTGTAAGTGAGCCTGCGTCCGTAGCTTATGCTAACTAGGTAGAATCTCGCTAATATTTTGAAGCATTTTTAAAGTTAGTATTTATATTTGGTATAGTATAAAGGAGTAGTATGAAGTATCTTAGTATGAAGAAGATAATGAATATGAAAGAAGCGAAAGAGGTTGCTTACTGATGGAAAAAGTTTTGGAATATATCATAATCATACATCATAATCTATCATAATCATAGTGTTCTATAAGGTATTCCAAATATTTCTTATTCACGGGTTACGGGGCAGAATATTTGTGACAATACCAGGAAACAGGAATTGGTAAGAGTGTAGTATATAACTGGTTAGTTTATCTTGATACAGGTGCCATCTTTGAGACTTTCTTTTAAAAACAAAAAAAAAATGAAAATTGTATTAAAGCGCAACCCTTTGAATACAATAACAGCTTAATCACCCAAAAAAAAAAAAGGTTTCAAAATTAATAATCGTACCGTTTATGCCTTTTGTAATATATTTGCGGTGCAGTGGTTATTACGTACAACGACAAAAATTTCGTATAACAAAACCAAATTGTACGGAAAGTTTGTAGAATTATATCAAAATTTAAGACCACATGAACACGTCTATGAGTTTTTAGTAATGTAAATCAAATCAATCTCGATTTACTTTAATATTCCTTATGGTACTCTTAAGTAGTAGATGAGTAATACTGTTGAACTGCATGGGTGACGATTTTGCAGTTCGAATTAGGCTGTCGTCGGTTTGGTGCTGGCGTAATACACTCAAGTCCTACTGAAAATTGAGACGTATAATAGTTTGACATAAAACTGATATTTGAATAACGTTAATCATTCATTTAGGTTGGTAAATGAACACGCAACTTTCACATCGCGTTGCGCAAACTTGGTTTATGCAAAACTAGCCGAGAATACAGGCTTTGTTTGTCACACTTGATTACTGATGAATGACACTAAACGCCATATCACAAGCGACACGCATGATGGGTAAATGCAGGGTGCCATGCATAAACGTTGCTGTTATTTAGTTAACGACTTGCGAGTAGAAACTTACATGAACATCTATTGTGTGTACTCATAACTTTTTTACTAAAATATACCGGAAAAGAAAGACTTAAATGATGCAAAACCGTCAAGCGACGCGATGAAGCAATCTGGGACGAAATTATTAGTGAATAAGTAACAACAACCATTAAGAAACTTAAAAGAAAGGGGGTAAAAAGAGTGGATTTTCCGCTGTAATCTATATACTCTCTCACATTTCACAATCTTTACAGACAGCTACACCCTATGGAACAACATATATTTATTTATTTTCGCCTCACTGCAAACACTCCAAGCTTGGGGTTACAAAGGGAGGCTGAAAAGGTTACATACCTATGTTCCGGCGCATCTAGCCAGAAGTAACCTTATTTATGTACCGTTATGTATATATAATATTTTTGACAACAAAGGCAAGGTTAAAAAACTTCAAAAGAAAAAGACAGAAAATCACCAAAATTATAAAGATAAAATGCCCACAAACATGACAAAATCCGTTACATGCAACGAAGATCGTCAACAATTCACCAAACTTTAACCCTTACCCTCTTCAGTAAAATTCTGTTAAAATTTGCAAACAACAGAAAGTTAATGACCTAAGTGTAAACATCAATATTTTATTTAATCTCCGGGTTCATTCAACTAAGAAATTACTTTAAAATCACCGAATATACCTTTTGAGTCAAGTTTAAAAATCATTTGTAAATAGATAATTTGTATTGTTTCGAATATATGTCAATCAATTAAGGTCGTAATGTTTTTTTTTTTCATTTTATTCATTATTACGATGACTAAAATTTACAATGAATTGCAGTCAATAAGGAACATTACTGTTTCGGAAGATTCGAAAATTCGAAACGCTCAAACAACATTTTAAACAAGAATTAACTAATAGCTCCTTATCGTAATTTGTTCAGATACCTTGTACAAATAAGGAGGATGCTTAACAAATAAATAGGTGCAATGCTGATCAAACAACATATTTATAAAAAAATATTAAAATTTTCCGGCCTTTTGCTCACGTTACTGTAGATTTTCTTAATAAACTTTGAATGTCGTTCGATACATAATAAAAACAATTGTCTTATTTAGGTTATCCTCTCCCCGTACCTCGCCCATCCATACCCTACTTTGCTCCTTTTTAAAATTAATTTAATAAAATATAAATCTACCTCATTCATTTGTTATAAAAACATATCTGCAGATAAATTGGACGTAATTTTTACACTTGTCAAACAAACATGAAAAAATCAAGAATCCTTTCTTAACTGACCATTTGTCAGCACAAATCTCAGCTTCGTGACTACGTTTTCTCGATATTTTGTTTACAACTGCATTCTAAACCCTTTCGTAATTATTACGTCTAATACAATTCACTTGCTTGCTTTTTTCGGTTGTCGACGATCTTCTACATCTCGAAGTGACGACCTGCATGCTTTAAGGCAGAGCTTGATTTTAATAGCCCGTGACGTAGAAGAGCAAGGAAAAAGACTCAAATACAGAGAAGCTGTATTTACTTTATTTTCCGTTTTGTGGTACGGCGCCGGTACATATGCAAAACACTAAATTTACAGAGCATGTTTAAAAATCCTACGTGAGTAAGATCGTAAGATGCGAGCGTCAGAAAAATGACATTTAACAGTATTATTTTAAACATGGATTAATTATGTAACAATATCCTAATAATAAATCTTACAAATCGTAGTATTATTTTGTAATTAGCTATCGACGGGGGCGGACAGTTGCTATTTACGGTACGTAAAAAGTCGCTATGAATGCTTTCGCAACTCTGACCTAATGACGCGTAGAACGCAAGTTAAATGTTGACCTTAGTGGTGTACCCGATGAAAGTCCTTGCCCTAAATAACCTGGAGCGAATCAAGAGTCTAGGTTCGGTGACCAGTGGCAAGATCGTCACACTTCAGTACGGATGAAGTTGAAATGTATTTCATCTGGTTCCATAAAAAAATTAACGCTACATTTACTCTAACGCAGCTATTCAATCGGCTGTTGAAGAAAAGAAAAATTAGTACCGAATAAAACCGGTATACTTTATCATCATAATATTTTAACCCATTAAAAGCTGTTATGACCTATGAAAATTTATTCCTTTGCTATTTTATATCTACATAAGTAGAGTCTAGTTAGGTATTAGAGTTAAAATAACTATAAATAAATAAATAAACAAAAATCTTCACGCAATTCCCAATACCCCTGTATTAAATACCAATACACCCAAAAGTTAAATAAATAAAACATAGCAAATGAAAGTACTGGCAACTGACAAATTTTAGTCTGCTTACAAATGTTACTCGTATCAAGGATACTTAAAAGCGCAATTCTATGTTTATAGAAAATTAATACAAAGACTGTTGCACAGGGCCTGATCATTTCGTAGTGACTTATAATAGTTACGGCGGCCATTTCACCTTCAAAATTACTCACTAAGTAATCAACTCAAAAAGTAAATGAACGAAAATAATAAACTTGAAACGAAAAAAATACTTTAGGATCGTGACAGACAGATATCTGATTCTCACCTTTCTGGAATTATGCGTGAAGATATAATAATTAAAGAAAAACATTCACGCAATTACAAATTATATCACTCAAACGGTAGTTATAGAATTTAGTTAATTATTAAATTACTTTCAATATTTTTACTGATTATGATATGATATAAATTTTATCGATTTTTACTACGACATTACTATGTATACTATATATGAGGAATCGCGGTCCATTAAGCTTAATCGACGGACGCCTGAATGGTTCTCGTAGGTCATTCAAATTACAATATCCACCTTTTACAACACGCGGCACGTGCAAGCTCCAGTTGAATTGCAAAATATTGGGAAGTGAGGATCCTCGTGTGGCGGAAAACTATCGTTCATAGACACAACACCGGTAATAGCCCATTGCCGGTCGGCTGTAAAAATGTTACTGTTGCGACAACGGTTCCTCCGTTCAAGGCGAGCATTCCGTTTTGCAATCGTTAATCTATTGTTATTGTTTTTGAAAGATCAATGCAATCTATTATTTAATAGTTTAATACTTTCGTAGTATATTTCTGCTTTAAAACGTTGCGTATTGGTAATTCAATTGTTTTCTTTCGCTTTGATTACTAGATTTATGTTAATTACGAACTCTACCGAAGCTCGATAACCAATGAACGCGTCTCTTTGGTAGAGAGAGATTAGAGCGGCATCTTAAAGTTGCGAAAACCAGACTAAAAATTACAATTGTAATTTTACACTTAGATACACACATACTTAAAAAGAAGAGAGCTAAATTTAGCTCTCTTCTTTTACAGATTCTTTCTGGCAGTTATGAATAAAAAGCTATTTTAAATATTTCTGTAATCTCTCATTTCTTATCATCACATTTACCTGCAGTGGCAGTAAGATATTGCTTTTCACGTGACAAGCTTCATAGTCCATGCTAAATAGATACTCCTGCAGCGTTTGCAGAAGAAGTCATTATCAATTATTTCACAATTTTTATCATTTTTAAACAAAAAGTGATAAGAATGATACCGAGCCATACGATTCTACCCATATCAACTGATTTTCGAATTACTTTTCTATTGATAACCTTTTAAAACTTAAAACAGAATTACAATTCTACTATTTTATTAAATATTAATATATATTAATATCCATGAAAACATGTTTTTAAAACAGCTTCTTTTGGTAATTTCCATTGGTTATGATTAAAATAAACGTCTCGAAAGCAACTAGTTAACGTGACCTCGAATTATTGAATTTTAATTTTATTGAGGTTTCAACACGATCCGTTTTTATGGATTAACTTTTATTTATTTTACGCAATGCGTACAAAAGTCCCTTTAAGTATCACATTGTAAACGCAATGCAATTTTTTATTACGTATTCAGTTATTATGAACATCGTATGTCTTTAGTATATTTGTGGTAACTGTGGTAGACTTCATAAGTTCTTTCGTCGACATATAACACACAGTTTATATCCGCAGCTTGAAGGACCAAGATACCTAACATAAGAAGATGCGAAATTTAGAAACTTTAGTTACTAAAATTACAGACCCGATAAAAAAGAAAGAAATATCTTAACAGTAACAAATCGGTAGATTAATTGCGGCCCAAAAAAGACATTTATTTAAGATGTTATAAAAAAAATATATATACATCTTCACGCAATTCCCAGTACAGGGGTAGACAGAGGTCAAGTCTAGACAATTAAGTCCCTTTGACCCACCTTCCACCGAAGATATTTTCGGGACGACATGACAGATGGTGAGCCCGTCGCCGCCTTTATGTCCAAGCCAACGATGGAATTTGTACATAAGTTTTTGAAAAACTCATTGGTACTGCCACCTGGGGATCGAACTCGGGTCTTTCGACTCGAAATTCCGACCACCCAACAACTCGGCTATCGTGACTGTATTTAAGATGTTGGCGTTGCCAAAATGCGACAACGTTGTGAGAGTTGCCTAATGGAAAAAATTATAGTTTCAAACGGATAAACAATCTAAGCTATGACAAACCGAAAATGAGAATTCTAAAGATAGATGGGAGAACAGATGTATAATACTGTGGCAGATGTATAATACGCAAACCAGTTTATCATGCATGGCGGGTATTGCTAATTCTCTTATAGGGAAAGATCTATATCTAGTTGTAGACAACAACTACTACTTCTGTCTGGAATAAGATGAAGGCTGTGTACATTACAATACGAACTACTAAAATAATGATTCTCGCTAAAAAAAAATCAGAATAGCGTAAGTGTTGTAATTGTAATTGATACGTGACAGAAAAACCAGAAAAGACACAGTAACGCCACCGTCAACTCCAGGGATCAATTACACCTTATTCTAGTTTGTAAGTAACAATCTCTATTCGGCTATGAGTATCGAATTAATATTCAGAACTTGTTTTGTCTTGCGACGTTCCTTACGAGCCTGTGGGCGTATTGAATACGTGTAACTACTATAGAAGACGCAAAGAAATGTAAACCTAATGCTTTGAAATTTACGAGTCAATCTTGCTTTCAATTTAAGTATGAAAATAAACAGACGTATACCAGGACTGGTTCAGTGGCATTTTGCATATTTTTATCATCATGCTACTTGGTTCGTACGTTATCTAGTTACGTAGAGGTGGAATTAACCCTATTAAACTAATTAACTAATATATCACAATTAAATTCTGATTGATAATTACAAAGAAAAATCTTGGAAAAAACTTCTAACCCACACTTTTCGTGGGGAAAATTATATGAAATATTATTTCCCCAAACCGGTACCGAAACAACTTCACATTTTAGATTCTGCTGCGCTTTATATCTGTGATTATATGTTATAATGTTATCAGCGTTGCTTTTCCGTCATGCA
This sequence comes from Sericinus montela, assembly GCA_029286605.1. Taxonomy (NCBI): domain Eukaryota; kingdom Metazoa; phylum Arthropoda; class Insecta; order Lepidoptera; family Papilionidae; genus Sericinus; species Sericinus montela. The sequence continues at coordinate 478,417 of JAGSMR010000045.1, forward strand.
TACTTTGCAATAGAGTACCAAGGAAAAATACTTTGGCGACACCGTTGGTTCTACATCTTGTAGCAGTTGGAAAAAAAGACACTTAAAAAACACACTGTGGAAGATTGTTAGGCTCCATTTATGATTTAGGCACTAGCCTAAGAAAAATAAAAATAACTCACTTCCTTAGATTATGTCATAATTGGTAAGCTTGAAAGAAATTTGGCAGATATCACCATGAGATATAAGAAAAAACATACATACGTATTTTAGACAATTTTTGTGCACAATGTCTTCTACCGAGAATTTCAAATATATTACAATACAAACACTAAAAAAATGTACTCACGGAAACCCAAAGAAAACATTTCATGAGCACTGTAGATATGAACTATGTTACTATGCATCGCACAACATCATCCACCTCCTCCGATTCAGTTCCCGGAATGAATGCGAATTGCTAACTTGTATTCGCTATGTTTACAGAGTAGGTACCGGGTAGCCCGTTTTGAGAGCATAGGACTTACGTTGAATTGGTGTGAAAATTAGCAAGTTATAGATTGGTTACTGGGGGCAAAATTACCTTTTTATACGCTATGTATAATATATACAAAGATACTAAGTAAAAGATGATAATGATTAAAAAAATACATTAATGAAAAAAATTGTGATCTAAAGGACAACATAACTATCATAGAATTGTCGATGAAAAGAAACCTCTAACAGATCTAAGATTTGAAAGAAAAAAGAACCCGATGTATTTTAGTAGTCACAAAAATTCATGATAGTCGAATGGTTGGTTGAGCTGCATCTAAATTTCGAGACTGGTGTTCGATTCCAAGGAGGTTATTTACATACTGTGTTTGGTCCAACACTTATTTAAATCATTGACTTGGACTCTAAGAGTGCAACAAGCTCACAACCAGTCAATCTGTTCCAAAAGAAGGTGAAATAAAATGGCAGATATAAATTGCTAGACCACACACCAGTACAGAAAATACATAGGTGAGCTAGGATTAGGTTTGTATGAAAGAAAATAAAATAAAATTTAGGAAAATAAAAGTGCTTTTTTCTGTAAGAACTTGGTATTAACATACATATTTTTTCCCACTTTGAGGCACAAAGTATTCAGCGGTAAAATATGTTCATAATTAATAATATTTCAACGCTGACTCCGAAAGGATACGAATAGATACTTAATAATATATTTTCACGTAAACCTTCGTTACACATTATGTTAAATGACCGTCACTGATGTCAGTGGTCGACTTCTCTAACACATGTTTGTGGATTGTACCTTGCCCTTGTCACTATTCATTTGTTGATTTCATAGAAATATATGAGAATATGTCAGTTAGTTAGTTGGCGATTTAGGTCGGCTATTTTCAGCTTCACGTATTTTGTTCTTTTAAACATTTGTAGGACTGTAAACTCTGTGAAAATTATCACACATATTATAAATACTCGCTTTTTATACATACTTTGGTTATGTTACGCATTTTTCTGTCAAACAATTAAATTGAGCGCGGGAATTTTGAGACAAACGATCTTGATTTTGAGACAAACGGGAGAATATTTTTTTTCTCAGAAAATACCTTTTTTATATTATATCATTCTCGATCATATAACTGTATGTACAAGAAAAAACTAAATTACAATCGCTTAATCCATTTGATACGATGTCACAGAGAGACATACAAATATACATCACTAACACTACCTAGTCTCATATAACATCTTCACGCCTTTGCCAATACTAGGGAGGGAGAGGTTTAGACAATTAAGTACTTTAAGATATAGACATCTAGACAATTAAGTCCTTAAGCCAACGATGTAAACCGTACATATTTTTTTGAAAAACCTATTGGTACGAGCCTGCCAACTGACTCGGTCACGGTGACCCTTACCAGGATTTAGTAGCTATTTTGATACCTAAATAAAAAGAAAAATTTGAGAGAATCGCTTAACCTTTGATATATAACGGGTTCTTTAGCCTGATTCATTGTGTTTCAACACCGATACGGTATCTGATGTGTTTCTTCAATATCATCAGACGTGATTTATTATTCTCAGACGTGCCAAATGAATCTCAACTGCTAAAATAAACAAATGATTCCGAAATCGTGGGAGCAACGCGTGCGAATTCTGTTGCCTAATCCATTGTCAGCAGCATTGTTGTTTTTATCTATTCCCACATTACTATCGTGCTCGTGGTAGACTGCGAGTGTTTTGATATACAGCTTGATTAGTAAATAACAATTAGTATTATTCAGAATATTCGGTTACACAATATTCTATATTAAAAACATCTTACAATATTCAATATTTATTTATTTATTCTTAATGCACCTTAATATATATATGAACAAAGGCAGACTTAATGCTAAGAGCATTATTTGCATATTGTTTTTTTATTATTATTACAAAGTCATGGTCCTTCTTAATAGTCTATAAGTCACTGCAGATTACACTACAGACACGACCATGTTCTATCTGATTGACTAGAACCCATTGCTTTGCGAAGAGATGTTGCATCTCTTTGCATTTTTACAAGATGTACTGCGGGGAGAGCTCCGAGGAATGGTTTTCAATCCCAGCCGCTGAATTTCATTATCGTACCTTACGACATAGTCTAAAATTCCTTCAACACCACCTTAATGCTTGGCATTCTACCACATCTGGTATTCCTCTGGTATTGCAGGCTGCGGTAATCACTTACCATCACGTGAGCCACCTGGGCCTTCGCCCTCCTTGTCTATAAAAAACATCTAACAATATACAATATTGTTCCTTTACTACCACAACGAAAGAAAGTGAATCACAATAACCAAAGCAAATGCCTTTGTCTGAAGGAATGTAAGTATAAAAAGTTTTGTCATTTATTACGGGTGTCTTTTAGAATATATGTACATGTTGCGGGGGATAATGTATAATAATGATTTGCTGAAAATACTAAAATTATATTTAAGTTTAAGTGCATTTTTGTAATAGAAAATAATAAAGTAGGTAATAAATGTCACATTAGCTACGTTTATACGTAAGGACCGTGACACACCATTTCCGAATTTTGTTTTTGCAAGCACACTGCCATTCTCTCTCTGCTACCCTTTTGTTCATTACCAATCTTTCATTCGGTGCTTATCTCGCTGTATTACACATACATACACACAGGCACACACGCACGCACTCACGCACGCACGCACACCCCTTTCACTCACTCTTATTCCTTGTTCATAGCTTTATCTCTTTTACGTAGTCGTTGCCAACGATACCTACTACTAAGAATCCTTAGTTACCTGTGCCTGTCCTTAGTTACGTACCTGGCAATCTTTTCTTAAACATTTCTTGAGGAAACATTTTTTAGCGTAGAAAGGATTCGCCTTAGGTTTGGTATTTATCGAGATGGATAACCATTTTTTTTCACCCGCAATTTTTTTCAGTAATATTTGAAATTACTAAACTATTCTAAAAGGAGGATTATCTTAAATCAGCTCCAAATAGCAATCACTACCTACTGGTATTTTTTAACTTACTTATCTTCACCCACAATCCCCAATGGGGTAGACGGAGAGAACATATCGCCAAGTGTTGCGATCCTTATATACTTCTTTTGCTTCTTTCAAATTCATAATTTTTCATACATGCGCAATTGTTTTTCTCATATAGACTCAGTGAGTTTAACTTTTTCAACGTTTATATATTAAAGCAATAAAATAAGTGTCGTATTCAAAGCTGATGTAGTGAGTAACCTAGATTAATTAAGCCCATACAACCCACATTTCTCCTCAGCTTATTTTACATACCGACAATACATACTCGTAAGTACCGAAAAAAGTTGATGTCCTAATGCGGAATCAAACTCCAGATTCCTGATTCTAATTCTAGTAACCTACAACTACTCGGCTATAATGACGATACTATAATTATAAATAATTGAAAATATTCCACTGCAAAAATAAATAAATATCTTCACGCATTTCCATTCGCATTCATTAGACAGAGGTCTAGTCTAGACAATTAAGTCCCTTTGACCCACATTCCACCAAAGATATTTTCGGGACAACGTGGCAGGTGGTGAGCCCGTCGCCGTCTGTCCAAGCCAACGATATATCTCGTACACAAATTTTTAAAAAACCCATTGGTACGAACTACCCCCCTGGGGATCGAACTCGGGTCTCTTGACTCGAAATCCCGACCACCCAACCACACGGCTATCGTGACTGCAAAAATAAGATATTATTTTTGCAGTTTACATGCTTTAAAAGCTGCTGGCTATCATCGGACTGATTCAATTTAGTCTTTTTCTTTTTCAGATGTTAATATTATATATTATGTCAATAAGCATTGACATAATATGTAGCAGTGTACATTTTCATGACATTTTAATTAGATACCACGATTCTACCTGCTAGTATATAATAATCTCCCTTAATTATATTATGATCTCCCTTGTTAGTGATACCGCATTATTATTTAATACGAGTTTAGGAACATAAGTTTCTTATATCCACCTTCGTGTTATAAAGAGCAAGTGATGTCTTTCAAAAGCACCGATTAACAACCTATTGTCTTCAGTATCAAAGCAAAGTTGTTTTCGAGAGAATGTGTTATCTCTGTATATTTCTCCTTGGATGGCACTCTAGTCATTTCTTGCCCAGGCAGCTACGTAAGAAATGACAAGAGTGCCATCTATCTTATCGACCTTCGTACCTCGTGCACGTGCCACATTCCACGTTCGTAACTGAACCGTGCCTGCCTAAACTACGTTTTTTTAGCAATTACCTTCTATGTACGTCGATTATCATGTATAATTTATAAAATAATTACTCACTTAGATAAATTAGTGTTAATTAATTACAAAATTAAAACTCGCGGATATATTGACAAAAGAACATGCACATAACTAATTATATCTGCTGTTACAAGTTGCAAAGTTAAACAATGTTTTAATATAATAAATAGAATACAAAGTCCGTGTGTATTTAAATATTTTTATCTGCGTATAACGTTCAAAGGACTCCGTTACGACAAATCTGCGGTTCCCATTGTATGTTAATAGATTTCGATGATAGTCCCATCATAACTTGGCAAGAAAAGTATTACCGCTAGCTATAGGAGCTTTTTGTTTCACGACACACGCCTTTGTTAGCGAGTGGATGAGGTGTCGAGGTCGACGGTCTGTTGTCTTCGTGAGACAACATGTAATGCTCGTTTAATGCTTAGAATTACTTTGAATCGATAAGTAAATACATAAACCGTAATGTAGTAAATAAATGGCCGTAAAATTGCTGGTAGGGTCTCGGATATGTAACTTGTGTGTTTGAAGAAAATTATGAATTTGAAAGAAGCAAAAGAGAGTGATCTGTTCTCTCTGGGTATTTAGGGACTGTGTAGAGATCTTAATCTATATTTATTGATATAATAAAAGTATTTTACATGGTCATTTCAAAGTCCACTGTATAATAATAGCCACCCTTAGCAAGTTAATTAGTCCCAAACACCTCCAACCTTAGACTGCCGTCTGTAGGTAGCTATTGAGATACTCAAGGTATTGTTCTTACTCCGATACCACTCAGGAGTTATTTTTACATTCAGATATAGTTCGCTAATTGTTATACAGGCCGTTTTCACACAACATAAATATCGATAAAAAAATTCCATAATCTTAACGTCCGTCATAATTAACCCTGTATTTATGTAAATACACATATTAAAATTAAAACACAAAAAACAAAGTTAATATTGTGCAAATACTACGTAATGTACATAAATACTTTTTTATTTACCAAAGCATAAGGTGTCACAAGTAAAAAATCCGGAAGTTTATCTCAATGGTAATTATATTAACCGTAATCTACCAAAATTCGCGACCTTAATATTAATAGTCAATAAAAACGACCCTGGGCATACGTTGATAGGTTAACAGTTCACATCCTGAACTTTGTGTTTCCTCGACATTTAAAAATGAAAAGTTTCCTAGTATTTACTTACTTTACTGTCCGTAAAAGTCCACTGAGGCCAAAGAGACTTACTTATTTGCTAATATTAGCCACGTTTGTCAAGCCGATTGGGAAACCGCGTACATTTGTCGCTGTCGCCCATCACCGCCCTGCTTAATTTTAATCTGATATTTATCAAGGTGATGTTTTTGAAATGGCGTTAATTATTTATAAATATTCCTTAAATAGAGACCTAACGAGACCAAATGAATCGCCAATTGTCACGATCCTTAGGGTGTGTTCAAATCTGGCGTTTCCCACTCGCGTTCTGTTTGCGCACTGCTAGCGCGCTGAACACCTGCAGTTACCGCAACTGTACCTTCTTAGTGCGTCTTTTTAACCACACTCACGCAAGATTCACACAGTGCGCGAGCGCGGCACGCGTGCAGCTTGCGTACAAACTATTCCCTTCGGTTCCATAGTCTTCGTTGTAAATTTTCAAACAATTTTCAAGTGTCCACTTCATGATATGTATGTATTCAGCCTCAGCAATAACAAACAAACTGAGCGGCTCAGCGGAGGGGAAGAACTACGCACAGTGCTAGTGTATATGTACCGGCGTGGCTCTGACGTCATTCACATACGACGCGAAGCTGACACGCGAGCGGCGCGCGGGCGGCTCAACTATGGCACGCGAACAATCGCGAGCGAGTCGCAAGCGGATCATTCGCCAGAATTGGACGTACCCTTTTTTATATATCACGACGTTTCGACATTGAAGTATTAAGATTTTAACAGTGGTAGAGCCACGTATCAGCTTTTGTTGTTGCATGAATGGGCCGGCTCGACCGGGGAAGTACCACGACCTCACAGAATACCGGCGTGAAGTAGAAGTCTAACAAACTTCTACGTTTCGTCTGGTGAGTGCAGGTAACCGGAGGCCCACACCCCTCCCCCAACTCTGGGTGGAGGGGTGTCACTCTAAGGTCGGCAACGCATCTGCTTTGCCTCTGGTATTGCGGGTGTTCATGGGCGGCGGTAATCACTTACCATCACGTGAGCCACCAGCTCGTTTGCCTTCCTTTTCTATAAAAAAGGGCAATAAAAATGTTTATCAATAAAAAATTACAAGTACGTTCAACTTAATGGAACAAGCATATTTATCAAATACTTAAAATATTTTTTGATGTAATGATAAATATTTATTCGTCGAATTGCTAAAGTAAACATCAAAATTCATATTAAACCACCAAAATGTGTTCCACCTTCCGCTTTCGGAAATGTTGCAATTATTAACAAGCGCAATCAATTCAACAGAAGATAACAGCGAAGAGAAATCGGGCTTTTTCTTAACAATAAGGCTAACCGGTTGATGGATTAGCATGACGGAAAGTTTAAAAAATTATCAAAATCATCATGTTATTTTTTTTTAATATAGAATTTAACTTACGTAGAACATTACATTCGTCCATCAATTTATAGTAGTAGTATCTAAAGGCAGTATCTACAGATCAAAAGCCTTTCCCATAAGGATTACAAGGATTCCCCTTTTTGATACAACAGCAAGGTTTGGCTAGCGGATTGGCGTCGACTTAATTACGTTGGTTATGGTTGTTGGTTGGTATGATTGTCCCGCTATCTGTCGGTTTCCAGCGCGACATTCAAAGCTTTTCTCTTCGTCACCTTTTGTGAAACCCACGAATAGAAAAGAACTGACCTCCGACAATGAGACATTAACGTATAAATACATATTAATTTGCATAGGATGGGATATGTAGGTTTTAGAAATACGTATATCATTTACGTTTATTGTTAATGCTAATAGAGATGTCTAATATCATAAAACCGAAAGTAACTCTTTTTGTGTCAGTTCGACGAGTTAGAGTTTGGACGGACTTAATAATATTTTAAATAAAATTTACCAAAATGGAGTAAATTTTTATATTTTAGTAGGTCGTAAAGGAGCAATTCGTCTGATGGTAAGTATCTACAGATGTCCATGTACACTATCTACGCCTTGTAATGGCTTGCGGGTAAAGCGCCTCGGTTTAAAAGATAAGGGTTTAAAGATATTCCTGTAAATAGGGGATATCAGTAAATAAATCCTCCTATAATAGTAAATACTGCTCCATTACATAATACATAATGGAAATGAGCTACTACATAATAAGTACCATATAGGGTTGCGTCATTTGATGAATTAGTTAAAATTACCCCTGTTAATCCTCCTACAGTAAACAAAAATATGAATCCTAATCTTATTAAATTGAATGTCTGTAATTAATTTCAGATTCGTGAAGAATAGCTAATCAGCTAAAAATTTTAATTCCTGTAGGTACAGCAATAATTACAGTGACAGAGGCAAAATTAGCTCGAACATCTATTCCTACAGCAAATATATAATGAGCCCAAACGATGAATCCTAAAAATCCAATTGCTATTATAGCATAGATTATTCCTAAACTGCCAAATGTTTCTTTTTTTCCTCTTTCTTGAAAAATAATTTGAGAAATTACGTCAAATCTGGTAAGAATAAGAATATAAACTTCAGTATGACCGAAAAATCAAAATAAATTTTGATATATAATATGCTCCTCCTCCCGCTGAATCAAAAAATGAGGTATTTAAGTTTCGATCTATTAGAAATATAGTAAAATCGCCTCGGCGCCTCCGGCGAGTCCGGAGAACTGCCACAGAGTGGCGAGTATGCTCGGTTAAGCCTCCGTCTTCGTGAAAAACAGGGGCTCGGGATGACAGACACGAGAGAGTTCGTTGCGCTCTTGGGTATGAAAGAGGTAGACGCACCGCAACACGGACGTAAAGCCAGAAGGGAGTAGAAGGGAGGCAGAAGGGAGTTTTTAAGTAATGTGTAATATTTTAAAATTTATGAGTGGTTTTAATATCTTCTTCTTCTTCTTGCTATTTGGGGTAGTTGTCGACGCTATTTGGGGTCAGCACACCATGTCCTCTTCTTCCATTCTCATCTATTTCCCGTCATCTCAGTACTCACTTCTTTCTTTCTCATGTCTTCTTTCCATCTATCGTTTTTAGGTCTCCCCATAGCATATGAGTGGTTTTAATATTATGTTTATATATGCACATATCATTGTTGCTTAAAAAACATTTGAAAGTTTTATCTATGGCAACCATAAATCGATTGTGATGATCATGGAATTATCGAATCTACCTAAACGCCATAAAATTTAAATATCGACTTTCTATATAAATTTACTGCTCGGAAAATAATGTAATAATTGAAATATTATTTTTAATATTGTGTAAAGTTTTTCTATATACGCCGTCATCTCTGTAAACCAGGTAAGTAATCTTGGTGGAAACATCAGCAACATCATCATCCGACTGCTTACCCATTAAGATTAGAGATCCTATAAACATGTTACGTCTAGAACTCGTATCCGGCAATACATTTAACAGCCAGCTGAGAGACGTAAACGACAAAATTGTTAAAGTCCATTTAACAAATGTCAATGGTAAATCGTAAGCTACTTGTGTCAATGGCGCACTGTAACGATGACCTACAACATGATCAAGGAAGTACAGCCGGCTGTCATATAAGCAGATCTAAGGCCATATTTGTACTTACTACCTGCGCTTAAAAAACACCGCAACAACGTTACTCATCACAATGCTATTTATTTCGAAGGATCGTGTTTTGTATTATAATCGACGGCGGTCCCTAAGTGATGTTATGTGAGTTAATGAACTTCAAGGAGAATAACTTAATAACTAAATAAAGTTTTTTTTTTAAATCATACATGTAATAAATACATATATAGATAGGGACACCATCACATACATTCCTCCGATCCCAATGTAAAATGCTAAAGCACTTGTGGTATGGTAATCAGAAACAATGAAAGGCCCAGATCCACACACCCAGACCCGAGAAAACGTAGAAAAATTGGTTTTCCTACATTGACCCGACCGGGAATCGAACCCGGGACCTCGAGATGGCGACACCTTGAAAACCGGTGTTTACGCCACTCGTCCTATTTATTTCATTGATTTAATCTTAACGCAATGTTTTTAGATTAAAAGACCAGACAATAACAACTAAACAAGCTTTCTGACAAGAGACTGGTTGGAGTTGACCCCGAATTTATTTTATTTCCATTTAAAATTTTAATTTAAGTCAAATCTTTGACGATTAATCTTTTAATGTGACGACTTGATAGCCAACATATATATATATATATATATATATATATATATATATATATATATATATATATATATATATATATATATATATATATATATATATATATATATATATATATATATATATATATATATATATATATATATATATATATATATATATATATATATATATATATATATATATATATATATATATTCGTACCAGTCTTATAACAAAAAATATTTACGATTTACATATTGTTGGTTTGGACATAAAGACGTCACGATGTCCTAAAAATTTCTTCGATTCGTCTGGAAGGTGGGTCGAAAGGACTTAATTGTCTAGACCTCTGTCTACCCCTGTATTGAGAAAGGCGTCAAGAAATTTTTTATATTTAAATTTTAGACATTACAAATGAAAAATTTATTCTGGGAGTATTTGCGTAAAATCCATTCTTAGTGAGGTGAGGTGATAATTGTCAAGTTAGTGTATAGATTTAGAAATCTACACTTATAAACATATTTTGTTATTACCATAATTCTATTACAAATAAAGAAAACATCGACAAACTTAAATGGTCGTTCAAAAATAAAATTGCCTTAAGAGGTAAATTATGTTATGGAATAAGATAACTATATGGGATAATTTATTATACATATTCGGTCAAGGTTAATTAAAAAATAAAAAAGAAACTTGTATCGCGCGGGAAAACCGAAGATGTTCGTTAAAAATTAAAGCGAATTGAAAATACCCTAGGTTTATTATTTATTTCTTTGTTTTTGAAAACTTATTGTTTTTACTTTTTTATCGTTTAAGTTACGGAAAAAAGCAACAAATAACGTTTATTTCTTTCTTTCTAACGATTCTTCTTCGTTTATATAGAATTATGATAAATAATACAAAATTATAGCAAACATCTCGCCGTTTTATTCTTTGAGAGAAGACTGCAGGTCGCGTTATGCTCAGCATTATTTAAGGTCATTTTTCATTCACACTTAGTTTCCATCTAACTCGACAAATTAATATAAACAAAACCTCAATCGTGAAGCTCAAAAATATTACGTGATTTTATGACCAATCTAAATATACATATAATTACTAACTTTCATTTAAAAAAGGATTGAGCTATTCGGTTGAATAGAACGGCCGGACGAATTAGGTTAAGGCATAACAAATCAAAAACCTAATTGCTTAATATGTTTTTAAACGCTGGGTGAACCCCGAACTAAAAAAAAATATCTTCACGCCATTCCTATTACAGGGTTAGACAGAGGTCAAGACAATTAAGTCCTTTCGCCACACATTCCACCGAAGACATTTTTGGGGCCAATGTGACAAGTGGGGAGCTCGTCGTCGCCTTTATTGAACATAAGCCAACGATATAAATCGGACATAAGTTTAAAAAAATCCATTGGTATGAGCCGGCTACCTGCGGATCGAACTCAGGTTTCTTGACTTGAATTCCGATCACCCAACCATTCGCCTTCGTGGCTTCAAGTTGTAAGTCCATTCGAATTAGACTGTATAAATTGCAAATTATTTAAATATAAGCACATGAACTCATGTTAAGAATATTCGGACATTCAGGTAAAGGTGACGATGGCGGGAGCATAAAAAACTGTCCCTTTTTTAGTGGCTATTACAAACATAAATTTAAAAAGATCCAAAACTGCTCGATATCAGATACTAAAAAAAATACTACAAAACAAAGTTTGACATTGAAAATACTCATCCACCATAATAATATGCGTTTAATGGCAGTTTTTTTAATTTCCTAATTTTCCGAAATAGCCTCTATATGCCATATCTTATGACAATTGGAAAGGAGATTTGTACAGCAATTAATAGTGGACAGACTGATGATGAGGACGATGACGAAATAGATGAGAAGCAGTACAAAGAAGGAATCTTATATCTTATAGCTTCATAAATCTTCAAGTATACGAAATCAATCTGAATAAGTGATAATTTAAAATAAATAACCAAATAAATACATACACAGATAGGTCTAACATCACAAAAATTGCTCTAATGTCTAAGTAAGTACCTTAAGTACTTGTGTTATGGAATCACAAACAACGGGGAAATACCACAAACATCCAGACCCGAGAATATGAAGAAAAAGTGTATTCTAAAATGACCTGACCTGGAATAGAACCCGAGGCCCCAGAGCTGGCGACACCATGAAAACCGGTGCGTACGCCACTCATCCCCTGAGGTCGTGGTGGATACATATAATTGTCCGATAAATAAAATAACCTTCATCTACCAAGTATGTTATTGAAGTACAAATTCAACAATCCATCTTATAACAGGGCTTATGGACAGAAAAGTACAAAAGAATCGAATCCAAAGTTTCATATCCCCAGACTCGCAAACACAATACAATCCACAATAATTTTATCTTTGGAGAGTTACGTAGTTTCCGCGCTGCTTCTCCTGGTAATTATACCGTCGCGCATCAGATGATGTTCCGTTTCACGCTTACACCAATAAAATCACTCCACCGGTTATTTTTTTTTAGGAGTTACATTTAATTCGCAACTTTTGTTGGTATTTTGTGTGGCATTTAGACATAGAAACATATACATACATAAAATTTTGATTGGTAGTTGTGCCACCCATTGTTGTCCCTAATAAGTTTTGCAAGAATTGAAAAGGATATCAAAATTGTTTAATTTAAAAAAAAACCCACTATTTCCCGATAGGGACAGCTAGAGCAAACAGATCGCTAATCAACAGATCCATACTTTCGCTTCTTTTAAATTCATTATTGTCTTCATACACAGTTGTTGCTCTGGATTATGGATCTGTTCTCAAGTAGTGCAATCGCCAATCCATTTACGCATTTGGCATGCGTAAATGGATTGGCGATTGCGCTTTGATCGGGGAGTTGTTTTTTCTATGTATATATACGGACGATATTAGTTAGAAAAATAACTTTTAAAAGAATATAATTGCAAAAAGAATATATACGACGAAAGGTGTAGTTTTATTTGCCTTTTCATGTTTTGGAACAAAGGAATTTTATGCAACAATTCTTTATTTTTTAAAAGAACGCCTCTTTGACAGCCGTATGATAAGTTTTTATGATTCTTATTTTGTTACAATATGATATGTCGAACAGACTGTATAGTGGTTTAAAAATAATAAATTAAAGATCAAATAAAAAAAATTAAGCATCTAAACACGCTTAAATTTAAATAAAAAATCTGTTCTATATCAACAAGATTTCTCCACTACTAATATATTTTATGAAATATATACGATTCAAAATTCTTTAACATATTTCGCAAAGGGACTACGATATAACTGCATATGTTAACTCTTGGCGCACATATTTTTAAACGCCTTCGAATATTTTTTACTTTTTTAGGGCGTTATCTCAAGCGCGATTATGACGTTTTTCGACTAATGGATTTTTAAAAAGGACCTCGGCCATTAGTATGAAAAACAAAAACGCATCAGCGGCCCATCGGCGATACAACACTTATTTATGTTCAATCATCTTGATATGTTGTTCAAAGGTATAAATTATTTTAACCTTAGTTTTTGTTTCTGTCATGCCTAGATGTCTTATACGAACATATTAATATAAAATGCTCAAATTAATTTTTATGGTTGTATAACAAATAGCAAAGCAGATCAATATTTTGAATTATTTATATACAACATACCCAAATTCACTGCATTTATAATACACGAACAAACAAAAAACACCTGACCGTATTCCCAAGAGGTCGGAAGAATCAATATCTTTAGTTTTCGACATAGGAACATAAATTTCTTTTGTAATAATCAAACATTCATCTTTTAAATCTACCACAGTTTCGTATTGAGTTTTCTCTGACTTATCAAATTTTAATATCGCATCAAATATAATGAAAATAAGCCACGTACACCCGAAAAAGAGATTGATCTAATTTCATCATCAGTTTAAATAATAATAATAAATAAATATATTAGCATAGACCTAACGGGGTAGCCAGGCAAAACTGATTCTCACGATCCTTACATACCTCTTTCGCTTCTTTCAAATCCATCCTTTTATTCATACACGCAAGTCTAGGTGTCTGATTACCATAATAATAACTAGAACTAGCATATTATGGTATGTATAACTCCGCTGCTAAAAAGTTTCCTCTGATTAAAAATAAAAATTATATGCCATTTACATCGATTATTTTTCGACAACCAATACATTTCTGTATTCAAGTTTGCGGTTACGCAAACATGAAGAAAAGCGAATTTCGTATGCTAATTAAAAATGATTATTGTGTTAAAAAAAAAACTGAGACGGAAGCGAAACAAAGGAATCACGAATATTATGGGGACTTTTCTCAGGCGATCGAAGTAATTCATAACTTATTTACCGCTTTATGTTGTATGAACAAGTACTAGTAATGCAGTGTTCATGACGCCCAATTATGGTTATGACGGTTTTTTATTTCCATTTCTAGTATAGAATGTCAGCAGATTTCAAAGTACCGGATTTCGAGACAAATGACTCTAGTTCGATCCCTGGAGGTAGGCTCTTGCCAAAGAGTTTTTCAAAAACAATGTACGATTTATATCGTTGGCTTGGACATAAAGACGGTACAGCCTCACCGCCTGTTACGTTGTCCCAAAATAAGCTCCTGTGATATATGCGTTGAAAGGACTAAATTGTCTGGACCTCTGGCTACTCATGTATTGGGAAATACGTAAAGAACATGTGCAACATCTTAAACCAAAGCCAGACTGAAGAAGCCCTCCGGTCGTTGGGCACTGCGTTTACTCACTACGAGATAAAAAAGAAGAAGCACTATTACTCTAGCGGCAAGTGTGAGTATAAGAGTGTGAAAGAGATAAATAAATATAAATATCTTCACGCAATTCCCAATACAGGGGTAGACAGAGATCTAGTCTAGACAATTAAGTCCCTTTGACCCACCCTCCACCGAAGATATTTTCGGTACAACGTGACAGGTGATGAGCCCGTCGCGGTGAACAAGATAGATCATTAATTTCGCATTCGTCCGCATCTAAATATGAAAGATGGAATTCCAATGAAGAGATTATTCACGATGACTTAATTTTATGGATTGTCAAAATCTCATTACACTGACGGATTGAAAATTGTGAGTAACGTCGGATTAAGTGTATTGCAGTAAAAAGAGGTCATAAACCTAAAAAAGAAGAAGGTGGTAAAATTTAAACTACGTATTTATAATGAACTGCTTAGTTACAAATAATGATATGTGGAACTACATTTAAAGAGCTTCAAATTAAGAAACTACCAATGTCATTTTGATGTAGAATAGCAATTCCCAATACAGGGGTAGACAGAGGTCAAGTCTAGACAATTAAGTCCCTTTGACCCACCTTCCACCGAAGATATTTTCGGGACAACGTGACAGGTGGTGAGCCCGTCGCCGCCTTTATGTCCAAGCCAACGATGAAATTCGTACATAAGTTGTAGAATAGCGTGTTTTTTTTTTGTTTATAAAAAATTTAAAAAAACGCAGTTACGATAGACGAGTGGTAGGGTAACCGGAATTCGAGTGAAGAGACCCAAGTTCGATCCCCAAGGCTCGTACCAATGGGTTTTATGCTATGTACGACTTATAACTTATATAACTTATGCACAACTTATGTCGTTGGCTTGGACATAAAGATGGCGACCGGCTTCACCACATGTCAAGTTCTCCCAATATTAACTTCGGTGAAAGGTGGGTCGAAAGGACTTTATTGTCTAGACCACTGTCTAACCCTGTGTTGGGAATAGAATGAAGATAATTATTTATTTATTTACAAAACATTTGGTTTCTGCGTTAGAAGGGATAAGACGATGTCTGTTTTTTCACTTCGATTATTGTAAAAAAAATACTACGCCATCATATAGACAAAGCAGGAACTATTTGCGTGTTCGTAATGAGCTCAATAGTAGAACGTTTAAAAATTTATTAAGTTGGTAGATAATGTCTAGGTTGAATTTAAACTATAGTTGACTACATACTTGCTGGTGTCGGCTATCGGAACCATATAACATTAATGGTTGTAAGTTTCACGATAAGATTTATGTAGACGTAATATTATTTCATTGCCACTTACTTCTTGTGTTCTGTTTGTCTCGTTCATTCTGTCCTTTTGCAGCATGAATGTGCTTTTGCATTAAAAATAGTAACAGTAGGTATATAACTTACTGCTTAATGATTTTTTAAAACCCACACAATTATAGTGATGGTGAGAAGTTACATTAGAAGTCACGATAGCCGAATGGTTGAGTGGTCGGAATTTCGAGTCAAAAGACCAGAGTTCGATCCCCAGGTGGCAGGCTCGAACGAATGAGTTTTTCAAAAACTTATGTACGAATTATATCGTCGGCTTGGACATTGAGACGGCGGAGGGTCACCACCTCGGGTGGAAGGTGGGTCGAAACTACTTAGTTGTCTAATCCTCTGCCTAACCCTGTATTGGGAATGGCGTGAAGATTTTTTTAAAATACTGGTAAGCGTGTTGGCGATCGCGCTAACAGATAGCGCGCATCTTTACACTACTGTCAGTCACCGGTCTGCTAATTCTTGTGTGGTATTTTTCAAGATGGTTATCGTACAATTTGTCAGTTGCCATTGCGAAGTAAAAGAGTATTTACACTTTGCGTTTAAAAGTTACGCTTTATTTTTAAAGACCATGAGAGCAAATTGTTCAAGAAAGGGAAAGTCAAAGGGTGTCCGCCTTTTGTACTTATATATTTTATAAGGTTCACAAAGTTAAATAAATAAATAAATAAAAGTCAAAGGGTACTTTGGCTATCCCGTTATGATATGTGAAGATATAACAATAGTTAAATAGAAACATTAGTAGGGATTATTATTCGAGTCAGTAGACCCGCATACAATCCCCAGTTGGCAGGCAGGCAGTGGGGTTTTAAAAACTTTTGTACGTATTATATCGTTGGCTTGGACACAAGACGGCGATGGGCTCACCACCTGTCACGTTGTCCCGAAAATATCTTCGGTGGAAGGTGGGTCGAAGGGACTTAATTATCTAGACTAGACCTCTGTCTACCCCTGTATTAGGAATTGCGTGAATAAAATAATAAATAAATAAATATCTTCACGCAATTGCGTGAAGATATTTATTTATTTATTAGTAGGGATAATGTCTTAAAAAGGCCCAGCCAAAAAGGCTAGAAATGTTGGCACTTTAAAGAAAATCGATATACTTTGCTTAAACAGCGCTTGGCATTGTAACTCTTTCCCATCGCAAGCGTAGCAACTGACCTCCGATAGTCCGCGCAGTTTCGTAAGTGAAGCCTTAGGTCTAAGTCCGGGCCGGATGGAGGTCATTCACGCAACTTCGACCTCAACTCGTACGTGTATCACTTTGCAGGCGAGGCACGAGGCTCGACGGAATACGTGGTAGGTCCAATGGAAGAAGAAGAAAGCGTGCGGCGGTCATCCTTAATTTCGAAGCAAAACAAGTGACGAGGAACGAATGAACAAGGCAATCACTACAGCAGTACTTCGAAAAGTGTTTTATTCTGTGATGTTTACGTGTCGATGTTTTTAATAAATTATATTCTACCACATGTCTTAATTAAAATAAAAATAATCTAAATCATTTATTACGTAAAAAATGTTAATAAGACAATCGCGTTCCTAATTTATTTTAATGACAAAGAGTACCCAAAAACACAGTCGTTTATAAAGTCGTTATCGCCGCCTTGAGACAAAACTCTGCAAGTGAAATTTCTACATAAAAATAATAGTAGAAACGTTGAACAATCTCTAGCTAAGCATTGTCTAGAACTAAAGGAAACAACTATCGAATGTTATAAGCACTTTAGCAGATGCGATAACATACGATAGTCGATAAAATTAAATATCTTTAGGCAAATCCCAATACAGTGGTAGGCAGAGGTCTAGTCTAGACAGTTAAGTCCCTTCGACCCACCTTCCACCGAAGATATTTTCGGGAAAATTTGACAGGTGATGTGCCCGAGGCCGTCTTTATGTCCAAGCCAACGATATAATAATTTTTTTTAAAAACCCATTGGTACGACGCCAACTGGGGATCGAGGTCGGGTCTACTCACTCGAAATTTCGACTACCCAACTATTCGGCTATCTTAACTTTATAGTCGATATAGTATAAATAAAATAAAAATTTATAAATATATTAAAAAACATAGTTATTTAAATCCCCCACGCAAGATGAGAGGTGTTATAAATAAAAAGCGTGTATAAATAAAAAACTCTTTTTCTGGGTATCTATTTGTTCGTCTTTTTAACATCCTAGCTCTCAATCGATATTGAAAAAGGAATAAAATTAGTACATACTTGTTGAAGGAGATGCCTGAAATTTATATTAGAAATTTCATAACATTTTAATATTAAAACACTATACGCTGTATTTGGACTATATTTTGGATTTGAATGTGTAGTGTGAAAAATAACAATTTAACATAATATTATTAAAATAGCATGGCACTCTTTACCAAGGGTTACATACATACATACATACATACATAAAGTACTGTTAAAGTCCACTGCAGAACATATGCCTCACCCATAGGGAGGATTTGCCATAATCTCCACGCTTGGCAAGCGGATTGGCGATCCCAGTTCCAGACCAACGGCACCTCAGACGCTGCTGCCCATAGTCGGTATAATTATTTCGGTCTGATATTTTTAGAGATGGTTATCCCGCCATGTATTGGTTGCCATAACGATATTTAAGGTCTCTTAGTCGCCTCTTACGACACCCACAGGAAGAAAGGAAGTGGCAATATTCTTTCGCCGTCACCATACGGTTTACTATTACCAAGGGTTACTATAATAGTTATTAGTTAATTGATAGCCCAATAACCCCTTTATAATTTTCAGTTATGACCTTTCATGCCGTGCTTACAGCAAAAGTATGACGTCATCGTAACATCTCAGTCAGTTTTAACGGCGACTTAAAGAGTGTTACGTAGATGCGGTGTAACTTAGTATGGCGTAATACGTGTCGTAACCGCTGTAATAACTGTTTTAATCTACTTCTGCCTTCTGATGTAGGAAGCGAATTTCTAGTATGTGATAAATAATATTGTTTGAAATGCATATGCGATAACAAAATTATTGTCATATATTGTGTGGTTTAGAATATTAATATCGTTTAAAACATTGACAATGCTATCGTTTAAGATTAAGATAACCACTTAAAAATTATTTAGTCACGATAACCGAGTGGTTGGGTGATCGGAATTCAATGCTAGAGACCCGAGTTCGATTCCCAGGTGGCAGGCTTATTTTAATTAATATCAAAGTTAAAGCTTATTGCTGAATAAGTACGTAGAGTAGCCAACAATTTGTCACATAACCTCATACCAATGGGTTTTTTTTTTTCAAAAACTGATGCACGATTTATATTCATTGGCTTAGACATAAAGACGGCAACGGGGTCACCTCCTGTCACGTTGTCCCAAAAATATCTTCTGTGGAAGGTGGGTTGAAAGGACTTCATTGTCTAGACCTCCGCGTAGTCCTGTTTTGGGAAAGGCGTGAAGATATTTACTTAAATTTTACTTCAAAAAATATCAAACCAAAGTTCAGCAGCCCAGTAAAAACGCAATGTTTGCCACTGCGATCGGCTATTCGCTTGCCAAGTGTGGCAATTACATAAACGTCCAGTCTCCAAACAAAGACACAAAGACGGCAGTACCGTTACGAAGCGTAGGATACTTAAGGGTAAAAGACAGAGACAGACAAGATAGAAACAAGACTCTTTTATTAAACTCTAGCGGTTTGCTTAGCTAGCCTAAACAATAGAAAATATCATTTTGATGATGTGTGAATTCCACCAATGCTCCTTGAAACAGCGTGGTGGACGATTTCCATCTCAGCTGCTCAGATATTTAAGAATATTAGTTGAAGTATTTTTTTTATATTAGAGCATCAGTGGACATGTGTGTTTCAGCAATTTCTTTAATATATAACAGGTAATAGAACAAGCTACTGCCGTTGTTTTATTCAATATGATATGTTAGTTGTTAGGTATTTGAGAACATTAGTGTTTTTTTAGAAGATTTATTTGTTAAAAGTTATTTTTTTATATTAAAGCAGCAATGGGCTATGTGTGTTGGCTGCATCTTTAGTATACGAGGAAGGATCAAAAAGTAGTGAGAACGACATACTTCTTAGTAAAAAAAAAAAATACTGGCAGCCATAGCTCAGATACAAATTTGTAATGTTAATAAAGAAAAAATCTTTGATTCTTTTTTTTTTTTTGGGAATGTTCATTTGTTGGCTTCGTGTCGGAACGTGTTCTCGAAAATTTGAAGTGCGAGCCGTTATTAAATACCTCTGTTTAAAATAGATACATTAAACGCAAGAGATACATTACAGTTTGGAGGCAACATTAGGAGAGTGAGCTCCGCCGTATTCCATTGGCGCAAGGTGGGATTCTCAATTTCGAGTAATTGAAGAGTTACCATCCATTTCATATGGAAGTATTCAATCCATATTAAAGTAATCTTTGAATAGAAGAAAATCCGCAGGATGGGTGCCGAGAATGTTAACCGACAGTCAAAAACAAAATCGATTTGACATTTCGAACATACGAGTATAGTTGGACAAGTTTCAAGAAGATCCTAAAAACTTGTCTCGTTTCGTAACAATGGACGAAACATGGGTCCATCATTTTGATCGGGCCAAAACAGCAATCTTCGCAATGGAAACTCTATGCTTATTTCCTCAATATTTTGGGACTCAGAAGGACTATAGTTGATTGATTACCTGGAGCGGGGAACCACAATTACAGGCCAATATGATGCAGCTTTAATTCCCCAGTTGAGGAATGCCATCAAAGAGAAAAAGAGAGGAAAACTTCGAAGGGGCGTGCTGTTTCATCACGACAAGACATCCGCGCACAGGTCGGTAGTTGCGATGGCTGCCATTCAGCAAGTTGGCTTCGAATTGGTTGACCAACCCCCTTATTCACCAGATCTGGCGCCTAGCGATTTTTATCTGTTCCCCAAATTGAAACAATACTTAAGGGGAAACAGGTACGAAGACGATAATTAGGTGATGGATGGATGCCGCGGAGAGCATATGCAGGACGAAGACAAAACTTTTTTTTTAAATGATTGAAGCCTTGTAAAGGCACTGGACTCGGTGTGTAGAGACTCGGAGACTATGTAAAAAAAATTATTAAGTTATCAATAGTCATTATATTCTTCATATATCTCCTTCTCACTACTTTTTGACTTACTTTAACTTTTACTTGCACCAGCCTTTGTTTTATTCACTATGATATGTTAGTAGTTAAGCCTTCGATGAGGTAATAAGCAGATACTAATAAAGATTGATAGGTACAAAATATTGACCTAGATCATTTATCTAGCCAACCTTAGCAACCTGTTAGCCTTATTACGTATATTCTATTTCAGAATCAATGAAGGGACTCGAAGGTCTACTTACCTTAGTGTAACAGCTTGTGTAACCGTGGTATAAATTTAAAATAATTCAACGTAAATGAAGAGAAGAGAAGAGAGTGTGATCAAGATTAAATATTTATACTTAATAACGGCCTATAGAACTCCCCAAAAATACAATAGGTGACTCCCATGAACCAGCCACCCGTTCGATAGACTAGTACTATCCGATCTCCGTGGACGAATGGTGTACATATCGGTTTTCATGGTGTCGCCTGCTCTGAGGTCCCTGGTTCGATTCCCGGTCGGGCCAATATAGAAAACACTTTTTCTACATTTTGGGAGTTTGTGATAACTTCCTTGTTTCTGATTCCAAAATACAAGCGCTTAAGCTGCTTACTTTGGGATCAGAGCAATGTATGTGATGTTGTCCCTATCTATTTATGTATGGATGTAAGAATGTGTGTATCTATCGATTGCCAATGAAATTTCGAAGGCTTCTTCCTTAATCGCCTCTCAGAAGACACGCGAGAAAAAAGGGGTATTATCCACAGAAGTCGCTTATGTCTATACCCAAAAACTGTACTTTGATAATCCTTGTATTCAGCTGCAGCAAAAATACTTATACGTAGTCAATACTGTTCAATTTGTGTAAGTGAAGCAGACCCCGGTGGCTCCAAGGTTTTTTTTTACTCTGCGTGGAAAGGAAATTTATAGACAAGAGGATCCCTTATCATCTGTCAAAGGTAACCTTTTCGAATTTTGCTACGAAAATAGATCACAAAATGTACATTAACCACAAAGTTTTTTTAACAAAATTTAGTAAATTAATCTTACTATACCATATTCCCAATAACCTAATTGGCAGTAAGTAATGATCCTGCCTTCGTAGCCAAGGGCAACGGATTCGTATCCCGCTAGGCTTTACTACCGTACCATACCTGGTTATATGTATATTTTAATCTATTGCCTTATTATTTATAATTATTACATATTCTATTATTAGCAAACTCATAGACGTGGCGCCAACGCTAACAGTTTTATTAACGGTACTTCTGTACTCACAGAAACTAGTTTTGATTAGACATACCTGTTGCGTGTACGCTATGTCAATATCTATTAAAAGTTCATTTTCAAAGGTAGTTAATAAAGAGTAACGATAGCCGAGTGGTTGGGTGGTCGGAATTTCGAGTCAAGAGAACCGAGTTCGATCCCCAGGTGGCAGGCTCGTACCAATGGGTTTTTTTTAAAAACTTATATACGAATTATATCGTTGCCTTGGACATAAAGACGACGACGGGCTTACCACCTGTCATGTTGTCCCGAAAATATCATCGGTGGAAGGTGGGTCGAAGGAACTTAACTGTCTAGACTAGACCTCTGTCTACCTCAGTATTGGGAATTTCGTGAAGATATTTATTTATTTAATTTTATTCAAAGTTAATAGGTATGTATAGAAAATTTTACGCGTGTACAATAACGGATTCTCATTAGCCTTACTTTTCGAATGAAACAACTTTAAGAGGTTTATAAATAGTTTTCATATGTATCTATTCTGTGAATACGTTTAGTGTACGTTGATATAAAATAGAGAAAAAATAACTGTTATTTAACGTCTTTGAAGATGCTGATGCAAATTCAACTTTTTTTATACCAAATTTATTAGGCCTTACTGCATCGTAATCTACCAAATTTGATAATTGGTTGAAATTCATCGTACTACCGACTTTGATAGCTTGACAATTATTTATTTTTTGCACTAAATTATTATCGGTCCGAGCCTTCCTCCGGGGATTCGAACTCGGGTCTCCACAATTAAATTCCGATCACTCAATCACTGTGCTATCGTAGTAAATGTTTATTTGTATATGTATGTAAATTATTTTTAAAAGAATTTTTCCAAATTTCACATATTCATTTGAATTAAACCTAGGTACCTGAAGAATCATAGTTTTGTATGTTACTAAAATAAATACCTCTCTCAAACAATAACATATCAAAATTAAGTAAAGTTATGACTAACGGCAAGTCTCAGGTGCGAAATGTGAAGTATCCTATATCCCATTTAGTTTAGACGGGTTAGTTTCCGAAACGCAAACGCATATATACTGCAATCGCCAGTCCGCTTGGTAAGCGCCAACGATTGCAAGAGCATCATGCTTACAAGAGAGCCTTCTGCAGTGGACTTTTACAGACCGTAAAATAAATCAATGTATTAAGGATAGATCAAATTCACAGATTAATATGAGATTAGGGATCACATGATTACCTCAGAAATATTCGTGATTGTTAGTTACTGCATAAAGATTGTATAAGAAATTCAAATTATATTTATACCATTCATTACTAAACTAATAAAAACTTAACAACTAATACCGGTATATCGTGAACAACATCTACAAATTAAAAACCCGCTTTGCAACTGGCTAAGTTGTTTGTGAAGAATTGAGACAGGAAAGCGGATAAATATAACTCACCTTAAGCACAAGCACAGATCAAATTTTGTCTCTAATACACCACTTTAATTGTATTTTACATATTTTTAGTATACTTTCTTTAGTTCACATATGCAACAAAAATTTTACACGAATTCTTGATAGTTAAAGAGTCAACACACGCCACAGTTGTTTTTATTTTGGATATTTGACAGCTGTCAAATGCAGGCGCCACTATTATTATAATGACTATTTTTCGGTCAGTTCGATTCTTCATGAAATGAGTCCAAATGTCGCGAGCGAGCGATGCGGCCTATGCTGACACTTAGTTGACTGTAGTCTGTCTACTTTCCAATCTCGCGCAATTACCATTCAAACAACTTATCAAACAAACATTTCGCGCGTTAGATATAACAAAGTAGATAAAACACGTCATCTTCAAGTGAATCCTTACTTAGAACCACACACAATATTGAATGTCCTTCTCAAGATTAGACAGTTTTGACTAAATACAAAGAATTGTTTGATTACCTCCTTTTTTAAAATTTATTATTAATTTTTAAATCATTACACCGCATCAACAACATTAAGTATGCTGCATAATTAATTGTGAAACTTATGAATTTTTAGTTTTTTATCAACTTAATTAATTACGTAACATTGTTGAAGTAAAGAAAGACTAAGTTTAAAAATGGACAATTTTGTTTCAGCGACATCTAGGTTCAAAACGTACAACTACAATGTAATAACTTACATTGTAGTTACCTAACGGTATGCGCATAACTTGTAAGAAGTTAATATTTTTAATAGATGGCACTAATCTACTATAATGGTAAAATTTACTCATAAATATTAGATACTTACAAAGATCTGACTTTATTCTTTATGATGCCCCTATATTATAGCCACAAGTCTTTCTGGATTTTGGTACTGATAAAGATACCTAAATCTCGAATAAGAAATAATATACGCAAGATAATAAATCTACGCGAGATCTTATCAGAAAAGTGGCATTGCTGGTTAGATATTAATACTAATGCATCCAAATTATTGCATTCTGATAAAGTTTGTATTGCAGAATCTGAATCCCCAGATATCGAATAATTTTACAACAGAAATGTCTCCTATGTCAGCTATTTGCATTATCTAAATAAAACGGTAATTATTACAGATTGATTTTACAAATTATTAAATATTATAGATTCTATTTCGTAGTAAAATAAGAAACCTAATTAATCCTAATATGAATAAGAAATGATTTATTTAAGTACTATAAAAAAATTTGGATACTAGGTCATTTTGGTATTCATGACACCGAGCATGCAGATTTCTTAGCAAAATAATATCAAGATCTGGTAGTCATAATTACTACAAAACTCATTTAAGTGATGTATTATATTATATGTGTGACAAGCCAATAAATCAGTTATGAGCGTCATAGAGTGATGGATGGGACAAGAATCGAATCTTCTTACGGGTAAATGTTATGCCAAAATTTAGGGAACATAAAAACCCCTGTTTTTACTTTAATCGTTCTGCCAGTAAACGAGTAACTTTCACTGTTTATCGTGTACTGTTAGGTAATTCTTGCATGCCGTACATTTAGTTATACAAAGGAGTAGGTTAACCCTACTCCTTTATTATAAAATTGTAAAAGAGTCGTAGTGTCAGTACATTGAAGATATTTTACTGAAACTCACAAGAATAGGTTACTAGCGCTTTGTATTCGGTATAAGATGATTCAATGATTTGGACAGATAACTGTAAACTTAACAGCCATTTCTCTATTATTACTATGTGTCTGCGCTCTGGACACATTCCATCGAATAAATTCGCCTACTTAATTCGAAAAGTTGCATCATCTAACTGCCCTGACTGTGGTGTTGTCGATGATGGTACGCATCACATCCGAAAACCATTTGCAAATTCAATCTCTCATATGAATGAGTGACCGAGCCAAGTCAGACTAAACTAAATTATTATTATTTTTTTTTATAGAAAAGGGAGACAAAAAAAGAACGGGTGGCTCACGTGATGGTAAATGATTACCGCCGCCCATGAACACCCGCAATACCAGAGGCATAGCAGATGCGTTGCCGGCCTTAGAGTGCCCCCCCCCCTCCCCAGAATTGGGGGAGGGAGGAGTGTGGGCCTCCCGGTTACCTGCACTTACCAGACGAAACACAGAAGTTTGTTAGACTTCTACTTCACACCGGTATTCTGTGAGGTTGTGGTATTTCCCCGGTCGAGCCGGCCCATTCATGTAATAACAAAAGCTGATGCGTGGCTCTACCACTGTTAAATTAGTTATTTTCGGATTGAAGTAATGAATGTATGCTTTTGTTATAAAGCGCCATAATCGCATAGGCGATTATGCCTTTCAATAAAGGAAAAAAAAGTAGTTGACTCTAAATCTACAAAAAGCATTTTAATTCTGTTTACATTGTTCAATGTCTTGTTTTCCAACTTAAAAACTCATGTAAGAATTTTTGAATCCGGTTTAGAAACACAAAGATACAGCTTGAGCTTTCTTTACTACAAGTCATCATACGGTAGAAAGGTTAATTTAAAATGGACGCATAATTTGTTTCGGAATTACTCCCAATCTAGAGAATGAAAAAAATGTTTCAAATCTTAGCATCTAGCGTCATATATTGAAAGGACTTTCATTCATTTAAATTTACTAGCATTCTGTAGTCATACTTTAGAATTGTAATGCATTTTATTTGTCCAAGATATTTCGGAGACTAGCCCCTGCGAAGCACGGCTGAGCATACAACTAAATTTGTTTTCATGTTTATTATATCGTTTATATGTACGAATTCATACGAATTCTTAGAAATAACAAAAAAAACTTCACCCAATTCCCAATACATGGGTAGTCAGAGGTTTAGTCTAGACAATTAAGTCTCTTCGACCCACCTTCCACCGGAGGAAGATATTTTCGGGGTTCGAATTTACGAAAGACAATATTATATAACACGATTAAATATATTACGAAAGACAATAATATTACTTAGAGACAATATTTTAGCCAGTGTTTTTGTTAAAAGATCGATTTACGTGTTATTTGCAAATCAATATGTATGAAATTTTGTACTTTGAACATTGAAAATGAGGGGCTTCCAACCGTTCATTCATTATTTTAGGGGTACCTACTATTTAAAAACTTAAGAGTAAAATTTGGATAAATACGTCATCGTTGAATTCTTACAAGATAAATGAAGTCATTAATTGCCAATTGCCAATTGATTTTTTTTACGGTTTACACTGATTAATTGTTACTATAATTTCTATTCATATGCTCTACATATGACTAGACATTTAAGAAAAAGATAATGTAAGGGGTTTTTGTGCTCTAGAGCTCTAGATGCTGGAAGAAGAATTTTTACAATTTTTGCCTTGTTTGTGATTAGCTGACAGCGTTTTATCTTGTAATGACGTCCAGAAGCGCAAACGACAAGTAACAGTTGACGTGTCGAAGATAGGGCAAAGCCTTTTTTTAAGAATATGTATCGAAAGGTTTATTACTATAAACTCTAGAGTTTATTACTATAAACTCTAGAGAGAATGAGTTGAAAGAATGTCTATGTAAAAGTGTTCTGAATAGGTGGGTGTGATTTTGCGTGAGTATTAGAGAAGTACAGATTAGGCAAAGGTCATCACGGTCAAAGTCACATGGGATTATCTGGTCAAAACGTACTAGGGACTAAAAGGTCATGTTTGAGGTTGAAGTAAGTTTTCGGTTTCTTCATAGTTTAGTGTTTTTAGGTCATATATAATATATAAATCGTACATAAGTTTTGAATTAACTTATTGTTACGAACCTACCTGGTTATCGGTCTCTCGACTCGAATTTCGATCACTTTTGGTCTATCGATTTCGACTACAGCTTTGTTTTGTTCTGGTATTTTTCGAGATACTTATCTCGTTATCCGTCCGTAGTCGATTACACTAAGGTTTTTCCCTTAGCCGCTTCTTACAGCACTCAGGTTACGAATAGTGGCGGCTTACCAGACACGACTCGGCACGGTAAAGTAATACACAACTGTCTGTACAAATCAAATGATGGATACATGCTTCCCCGAATCAAACTTTTTACGTCACGATAGCCGAGTGGTTCGAGTCAACAGACCCGAATTCGATCCCCAGATGGCAGGCTCTTACCAATGGGTTTTTTTTTTAAAAAAACCTTATGTACGAATTTCATTGGCTTGGACATAAAGACGGCGTCGCGCTCACCACCTGACACGTTGTCCCGAAAATATATTCGGTGGAAGGTGGGTCTAAGGGACTTAATTGTCTAGACTAGACCTCTATCTACCCCTGTATTGGGAATTGCGTGAAGATATTTTTTTAAGTCTATAAATTGAATATCGAAACTGAGGCAACTTAAAAGTTACCAGTATAAGTATCAAAAGTTACCAGTGGGTCGAAATGACAAAACCGTCGAACTCTAACCGACTTTCTCGAGGTAAATGTAGTAGTAAGCTTGTTTATTTTATTTTATTTACCTGAACTGAGCAACTAGCTCACTTTACCTTTAGAAAGTTAAAAAAATGTCAACAATTTTTCTAGTCAAAGTTTTGTCTAAAAAGACTCTTTGGAATCCTTCTCTGCCTGAGAGTCGTTGGAGTCAGTACTACACTGTTGTATTCTAGTTTGGGTATAAAGAGCCAGTGTAATTATCAGCTATGAGGCAATCCATCTTAATCCTTGTAGCTACAACGCATAAAAGATAATTAAGTTCTACTTATGAATTTAAAAAACCAATGAGTCCATTTCAATTAAGACCTTAAAAAATAACGGATTCCACAGAACTTGTCTTCCGCCACATATTACAAAGTAAAATATAACCCTTAGGTTAGGTTTTTCTTGTGGTCGTCCCTAATAACAATGTATTGAACTACTATTATTCTAATTATTTGCAGACCTTGTAAGTAATTAGTAATTATTATAACAGTGGTAGAGCCACGCATCAGCTTTTGTAGTTGCATGAATGGGCCGGCTCGACCGGGGTACTTCCACGACCTCACAGAATACCGGCGTGAAGTAGAAGTCTAACAGACTTCTGCGTTTCGTCTGGTGAGTGCAGGTAACCAAAGGCCCACATACCCCCTTCCCCCA
Organism: Sericinus montela; assembly: GCA_029286605.1. NCBI lineage: Eukaryota > Metazoa > Arthropoda > Insecta > Lepidoptera > Papilionidae > Sericinus > Sericinus montela. The sequence continues at coordinate 507,462 of JAGSMR010000045.1, forward strand.
ATTCTGGAGAAGGGGGGGGGGGCACACTAAGACCGGCAACGCATCTGCTATGCCTCTGGTATTGCGGGTGTTTATGGGCGTTGGTAATCACTTACCATCACGTGAGCCACCTGCTCGTTTACCTCCCTTTTCTATAAAAAAAACTATCAAAACATGTTTGGATTAAATATCAGGATATTTAATAATAATAATAAACTAATAAGTAGCATGAAACCATGTAAGAGGACGCCACAATATTTTTTTTTCATTACGTTATTTACAGAAACAAAATTATGTTAGTACCTATTTACAATAATTGCAACCATCGAATAACTATGTACTAATGGTAAAATATTGTAGTCGTGTATTATCTGCCACCCGCGCTATAGGTACCTTTCACAATAATAAGAAACTAAACTAAGCTCATACCAGAGTTGACAAAAGTTTAGTCTGGTCACAGTTTAGTCCGTTTTCTCAAGCTTCAGTTTGTTTTTCTCACCTTTTTTTATTTACAAATATGTAATTATAAAGTATTTCCAATATTACAAAATACATGCAACATAATTGTTTATGTTTACTGTGTGAACATTAACACAATTACTTGGTAAATCTGTGACGTTTCGATTACGGAAATAATTTTGCGCGTAGTAAAAATGTTATTATAAAACAACAATGCCTTCTATTAACTATCTTTATATTGTGTGTCGATAGTGTAGTGGTTAGGTGGTCGGAGTTCAAGTCAGTCAAGAGACCCGAGTTCGATTTCCATGGACGACGTTAAGAAGGCGACGGGCAAACCACCTGTCACATATAATGTCCCAATAATCTTTGTTGGAAGGTGGGTCGAAACGACTTATTTTTCTAGACCTCCGTCTACCCCGGTATTGAGAATGACGTGAATATATTTATTTAATTTTATTTACATTGGGTTTATTTTATGGTAATTCTAGTGTGAAACGAGAACACAGGCTCTCGTAGTCTAATTGAATACAATAAACGCATAAATAGTGGAAAATTTTATGTTGTTCTTTCATAAAATACACAACCACACAAAGGGCTGTATGACGTATTTAACCACTACGTCATAATGTAGTCTCTACTAACATATAAAAGACTTCTGAATTATTCTATGAATATGCTCTTAACTTTAATCAAGCTTTAAGTTTAATGTTCTCATCAATCATCATTGCGTTTAACCTGATCTTGAATTTTTTCAAAACTTTTATATGACTTATATAGTTGGCTTGAGCATAAAGACGGCGACAGGCTCACTTGTCACGTTGTCCCAAAATAAACTCGAATAAAATATGGGTTGAAAGGACTAATTAGTCTAGAACTCTGTCTACCTCTGTATTGGAAAATTCGTAAAGAATAAAATCTAAATAATAGCATTCAACGCCGGATACTTCAAGGAACGGACTGTATACCTCAAAAGCAGAAGACCAAAGAATACATACAGTATGAGTTTCTTTGAATCTTTAGTCTTCTGCATCACACTTAGGTTTTTACCGCAGGCCCGACGAGGAAGCTCTAAGTTACACAGCGGGCAATGAAAAGGGACAATTGTCGTTGTATTTGTGTGTGACATAATCCATAACTAAGATATTTACAGCAAAACCAGAATAACCGTGACATTCAGAAAGATCAGCGTGTATAATGTGTTAAAATGGCCACATAGCTCAGAAAACTGACAACCGTTGGGGAAGGGAAAGGATATTTCAACCTGACAACTACTTTTCAACCTTGTGGCAAAGTAATTCCCATCGTTCCGTGTGCGGCGTAAATGATGACTAAGGATTAAAAGATGAATGTGAAGGATTACAAGCTACATTTGGTCAGAAGTCTATGTCCCTTTAAATATTATTTTACAACAACTCAAGAAAGCTCGTTTTTTTTAATTTAGCATAAGCAATTTATTTCAGTCACTATTCTGTTCAGTAGCTATGAGAGTGATTAATCTCAGAAATATGTTTACTGTTTTACGAACACATATTTGTATTTATTAAATTTGGATTGCGGAAGAAAATATTGCATTTTTTTTGTAGTTAAAGTGTATGTATATATAATGCATATTTATTTATTATTATATATAAATGTTGTTTAATTGTTCTTCCTTATTCATATGTACACACTCCCGGGAAATTATTTTTTAAATCTTCTCTATGAAAGGCCTGCCTGGAAGAAATCGCTATTAAAGCGAAAAGGCCCTTTTGTTTAACCATTTTATATAACTTTTTAAATGTATACATTGTTAATGATATTTTTGTTTAGATGTATGCAATAAAGTGTATAAAAAATACAGTTTATAAAAATTACAGTTTTGTTCCACAATATTCATTTAATTCATACATACGTAATATTTAGAAACCATAACAGGTATCCTACTTATGGATAATTTTTTTAAATTAAAATACAATAATACAATGTGTAAATGAAATTTTATAAAAATGATTTCATTTTAACAAACGTTCTTTATTAATGAACTTTTTCACTTATATAAATATCTTTAAAAATAATTTTGAAGTCTTTTAAGATATATAAGTTTTGTAAGCGTCATGAACAAGTTACTGACCCCATGGATACCTAGCAACAGGTTTTACAACCTTGTGATTATTCCTAGTATATTTACACTTTATACCTCACTATTAAAACTATTTGTATTTCTATGTACATTTACATATGTCCGTGTAGATTTGGATGTCAAGGTAAAATGCTTGTTGAGGCGTACATTCCAGTTGAAGTGTTCAAAATGTTGAGGAATTACTTGAGCAACATTTTTGATTGGATCCCTGTGCGCAGGACAGTTAATAGGAACACTAGAACATTATTCTAATACATTAGAGTACTAAAACATTATGGAAAATGCCTACTAGAAGGGATTGAAATACAATAGTTATCACAATAAAATCATTTTTTTTTCTTCTAAAGCCAAGCGACAACTTTGCTGTTGCATAGAGATGTCGGCAGGATCAAAGGGGGATCAGGACAGTGAATAAATAAATATCTTCACGCAATTACCAATACAGGGGTCGACAGAGGTCTAGTCTAGACAATAAAGTCCCTTCGACCCACCTTCCACCGAAGATATTTTCAGGACAACGTGACAGGAGGACCCTGTCGCCGTCTTATGTCCAAGCCAACGATGTAATTCGTACATAAGTTTTTGAAAAACCCAGTGGTACGAGCCACCTGGGAATCGAACTTGGGTCTATTGACTCGAAATTCCGACCACCCAACCACTCGGCTATCGTGACAGTGGCAGGAAGAATAACGGCGTAAAGTAGAAGTGGGTACGTGTGTTCCTTTTATATACACAGAATGAGAAAGCCGAAGGCCCTCATCTAATTTTCCTATGCGATGCAGCTGCAGCACCTCTGTTCCAATGGTGAACCGATTGCTTCTTTCAATTCACACCCACCGTCTCCTTATCTCACCGAAAATAAATTGTACATTTTAAATTTTTGCTAACAACGGCTAGGTCTCAAAGTGAAATTCTGCGTTATTTAAAAAGTATTGCACCTGAAATGGTAAAATAGATTTATATCAATCACATTGTAATTCATACAAATCCATGACTAAGTGATTGGATAATCGGAAATATATATATATATATATATATATATATATATATATAATATATATATATATATTTATATATATATATATATATATATATATATATATATATATATATATATATATATATTTATATATATATATATGTATGTACGTGAGTGTATTTCATCGTATGATTTATATATATATATATATATATATATATATATATATATATATATATATATATATATATATATATATATATATATATATATATATATATATATATATATATATATATATATATATATATATATATATATATATATATATATATATATATAATATATATATATATATACATATATATATATATATATATATATATATATATATATATATATATATATATATATATATTTATATATATATATATGTATGTACGTGAGTGTATTTCATCGTATGATTTAACAATAAAATGGCGACATGCCACCGGTCAGGTTGTGCCAATTAAGCTTAAGTAAAATTTAGGTCGTAAACTCAATCTTTGACTACTGACTAACTGCTATTGTGAAATGTGGAAAAATATAAAAAACACACATAGCTGTCATTGGCACGCACGATGTTCATAGAATTAAATTAAATAATATTTAACAGTGACGGTCGCCGTGGCCGATTGGCGGACACACGATTTTTAAGGTGTCGCCAGCTCTGAAGTCCGGGATTCAATTCCCCAACCACTTTTTTTAAAAAAAAGTTCATTAAGAAAACCACTTTTTTATATTTTTTAAGTGCTATAGCTACTTACATCGAGATCAGAACAATGTATTTCATGTTGTCCTTACCTATGTATGAAGTTATGTAAGTAAGAATTAATAATTGGTTTTTTTGGAATAACTCTTGATGCAAATGTTTAACGGGGCCCCCATACATCCCAACTTGCTAGACTAAGCTCTGTAACATATGCTGTAAGGAAATAATATGCTTATCTGAAGTAAAAACAGCTAAGAAAATTGATATTTCTATTTAAAATACTAATTTGCACAACACAAGCCAAATACGTCAGTTACTAAACTCCATACAGTAAGTAACTCGTTCATGGGGCGGTATATACGCTTCTACAACAAATTCCATAAATGTACCAAGCTTGTCTATAAACAAGTTTAAGACATTAACTAAAGAAAAAACTTTATAGGAAATGTTATTATAATATAAATGAGTACGTCAATGACAGTGGGGCCCCTGGGAACGAGGTAAGTTGTATAATTATCTAAGTAAAAATAAATTAATAACCCACTTACAATAAGGTTTTCTCACGCTAAAAATCTAAAACCTCTTATTACGCTGTTTTGTGTTCTAGCATTTTTTATTCAATTTGTTTTTTATTCTGCAAATAAATCTGTTGGTTGATCAGTTTATGTTGGGCTCTACATATTCAAAGACAATGAATAAAAATATTTATTATATGTATTATAAAGAAATACATCTATCTTAAAGCAAGTCTGTGAGTTTCTTAGAGATCAAGAAAAATATTGGCAGCTACTATCGAAAACCATACCTCCAAATTACATGCTTACGATGTCCCATAATTTTTAAAGTATAATTAAAATTATAATTGAAACCAATATGGTTTTGCCGGTGCCATGCTATTAATATACTTACATAAACTTTAACGACTTAGTCCTTTCGACCCACATTTAGAGAGGCTGGAGCTTATTTGGTAGAACCTGAGTAGTGCTAAGTCTTCCGCCGTCTTTGTCCAACGATTGTATCGAATATCATTTACGGAAAAACTCTTTCTTTCTTCCTTGGGATCGAAGCTCGAGTCACCCAATCACTCGGCAATCGTCACTTGATAATATAATAAAAAAAATAACGCCTACATAACTTAACCTATTTTAGAGTAGATTATAAGAAGAACCTTAATCTTATGAATGATCACGCCTTGCTTCTCTCATAAAATCCGATGATTGATTTAATTTAGCAAAATAAAGCAGTATACAGATAAAAAATGTGGCAGATCAGTAGAAAAAAAAAACTTCCTACATACTTACAGCACAATTATTATTTATTTAATTTGTATATTAATTAGTAAGCTGTTTTACTGACCTGTGGTTAGTAAATAAATTATCAATATGCATGTATAAAGACTCAATCGTTGACTTTTCATTTACATGTTGACTGCCACAAAACATTTACGTTTTAATAGTCATTATACAACGTCAACGAATGAAAATATACTAACGCGTGCTACTGTATAAAAAATAAAATCCTTCTGAATGTATAGTCATTTTAAGTTAAGATATGTTATGAGTGACATCTTAAGTTGTTATATTGCTATAACTGACAAGTTTTACAAAAGTAATAATTACTCTCATTGTTAGTCATTAATGTGTTACTGTTCAAGTATTAGTATATTAGTAGTATATTATTTTTGGCCAATTAATAAACGTATTAGTTTATATACCGTACCGTGGTCAACAATGGATGTCGCCAAGGTAATAGAACATACGGCATTAACTCGTCAGCAGATTTTGAAGAGGACTACGGCAGTTGGCAATTCCGATATTCAGAAATTCTACTCCGGCAGCTCGGCTTTCATAACAGGCGGATCGGGGTTTATTGGAAAATTACTGATCGAAAAATTATGCAGGTGAGATGAATTTACTTACTTATATTTATATAAAAATATAAAAAATCACGATAGCCGAGTGGTTGGTGGCAGGCTCGTACCAATGGGTTTTTCAAAAACTTATGTACGAATCATATCTTTGCTTGAACATAAAGACGGCGACGGGCTCACCACCTGTCACGTTGTCCCGGAAATATCTTCGGTGGAAGGTGGGTCAAAGGGGCTTAATTGTCTTGACTAGACCTCTGTCTACCCCTCTATTGGGAATTGCATGAAGATATTTTCTTTCTTTTTCTTTTTTTTTCTTTACTTATTTTTATGAAATGTATAATATTTATGTCCCGAAAATATCTTCGCTGGAAGGTAGGTCGAAGGGACTTGGTTGTCTAGACTAGACCTCTGTCTACCCCTGTATTGGGAATTGCGTGAGGGTATTTATTTATTTATTTTATATTTATGAAACAGCTACAAATATGACAGGATCCAAACAGAGGAACTAGGATTAATAGCGTTTTGAGTAATACAATTTTTAAAAAAATTTTTCATTGGTATATTTCTCAAGATATATTTTATTATGATCAGTACATATATAGGATTATATTTCTTGGACACCTTGAGGTAAATACTATATGATATAATCTATACGAACGTACAGTGTTACTTCAAATTGATTGCTAATAAAAAGCGTGAATTTTGCCGAGTCGTTGTTTTACACTACGACCTAAATTAATTTTTACTTACGGTTATCGGCGGTTTCGCCTGCAGAATGTGTTAATTTTTTAAAAATTCGTAAATAACAACTATGGTAAATTCATCGAAACGGAAACGGCTAAACCGATTCAGATTGTTCTTTGTTATTCTGTCACATCATTTGAAGGCTTTTCTCAATTTCAAATATTAGTATGTGAAATTACATTTCATCATACACATACATACAACCAAACTGGTAATATTTATAATATTAATGTTGTAAACTGCTGTCTATTGCAGATGTAGGCTTGCCGTAAGGTGTACCTAACTACAAAATTATGTTGTAATCCTTGAAACTAACATAAATTTCCGTTGTTGTTTATCTTTAAACTTGTGCATGCGGAAATTATACTGTTTGCATAGGGTCGAGGTAGTGAAACAGAGATTAGAAGAAGGTTTAGAAGGAAAAAAACAACGAGAAAGATACGATTAGTTTTATTTTGTGTATATAATTAAATAAAATATATTACAATAAAATGAATACAAATACTATGCAAGAATCAAATACGAAATTTTAAACTTATTGAACATTAAAAAAAAAATTAAAAACACAGTGATGTATGTATATAACATTAAATCACACTTCCTAGTCCCCCAGACTAAAATAAAATAAGTCATAAATTCAGAGACAGACACAGCCTATATATATATGTACCAAGTATTATTTTTTGCGTAAAAAATAAACTTAAAATAACACTAAATTAATTCTATACAATTTTAGTTTTTCTTTATTAAAACGGAGCCTTAACAATGTTAGTAATTATCGAGCCTATTATGTAGTCATAAATTTAAATCAATCCTCTGGGGTCAATTCCTTTAATTAGCAGGGTACAATTACAATAATTTGATTATAATTCACCAAAACAATGAAAAATTATTTACATAGTGTATATATTTACACTCAATGCTTAATAATTTATTATTTAACACTTTGTGACTGCAAAATTAATAAAATTTGTTGTCGGTGTTCCAAAATAAACTCCGGTGAAATGTGGGTCAATAGGACAAAATCTCTATGGCTACTAACCTTTAAATCGATATGTGGAGATAGACCTGCATAATAAACATAAATATTTAAATGTACATCTATGAGTATGTGAGTATTTCGTACCATCCGCTTGACACGGGGTTAAGCTCAACATCTGTCAAATTGTAGTCAGCGAAATGGAAACTTGTGTGTTTGCTTTTTATAAATAAGCATTTGATATGACCTATTACAATTTTTAAATAAATACTCTTAAAGTCAGCTTTACGGTGTGGACTGCGACGCAGGTTTGGGTACGCTATTCGACTATAGTCATGGACCACTCCAGATACTCGTACAAGCATTGCAGCTTAGTTTGAGTGGTTAACAGGCATACTAATAATGTTGTTAACAGGCATACTAATAGTATTCTTTTTTTTTTTAATAATGATAAACTAAAATTGTGGTGTGTACTTTCGGTGGGTTCCGTAAGTAAATAGCCTTTAACTCAAAAAATATGATACAAAACCAGAATCAAGCAGGCTGGTGACGCGAAGCGCTCTAATAGCGCGGATCCTCTTGCTCTTATCCTTCATCTGAATTTTACAGACCTTTCTTTAAACGAGTAAATCTTGTTTCATGCTTGATTTCTCTCATACATGTTGTTTGCTGATTTGTATTAATAAGGAATTGAGTCCTCTCAATTCCTCTACCACCAAAAAGAAAGCAATTGCTCTACTACGACAGCCTCCTGGCTGTCGTAGTAGAGCAATTGCTTTCTTTTTGGTTTGACGTAAAGAACTAGCTTTCACACCACAGTCCACGTGATAGTATGTGGCTGCCTTAGTCAAGGATTGATTGTAATCTCAGAGAACTAATTTGGTGAAGCTTGTGATCTAGATTTATGTATGTGAATGGTAAATAACCTGACCATTGATTTTCAGGGCGTGCTCTATGAAAAATATTTTTGTTTTAATTCGACCAAAGAAAAATGTTACTGCGCAAAACAGGTTATTAGAAGTTCTTAAAGATCCTGTAAGTATTTATAATTTTTTTTTGAGCTAGAAATAATTACTTATTACAATGTAAATTAAATTGCATATTTATTGTAAATTTAAGAACTAGAATAAAAAAACAATAGGTCAACACTTCAATAAGTCATGCATTAAAAATATACTTGTCATGGGTTTGTCTCATCCTCATTTTAATTGAATTTAAATTTATTGGTCAGATATGTTTAATTTGATACTGATTAATAAACCTTCGCGTTTATTCCGATATAAAAAATTAAATTATGTTACTATATTAAGAAAAATGTAATAGATATAATGAACAATTAAAAAAATTATACCGCTTCCAAAAATAAATATCGTATAATAAAGATATAAAGTTCATAATACAGAATAATATACGTGAACGAAAAATTTATCTAGACTATCGCTATTATAGCTTTTATACTAATACTAAAACTTAGTTAGCATATTTTTATTACTAAAAGCTTTCAAGCACATCGCTAAGTACTGCTGATTAGAATATTCTTTTAAATTAGCAAGGAACAAGGTGGTTGTGAAAGTTTTTTTTTCGAGTTTTATTGAACGCTTCCGAAAATAAATATCGTATAATAAAGATATATAGTTCATAATACAGAATAAAATACGTGAACGAAAAATTTATCTAGACTATCGCTATTATAGCTTTTATACTAATACTTAGTTAGCATATTTTTATTACTAAAGGCTTTCAAGCACATTGCTAAGTACTGCTGATTAGAATATTCTTTTAAATTAGCAAGGAACAAGGTGGTTGTGAAAGTTTTTTTTTCGAGTTTTATTGAACGCTTCCGAAAATAAATATCGTATAATAAAGATATATAGTTCATAATACAGAATAAAATACGTGAACGAAAAATTTATCTAGACTATCGCTATTATAGCTTTTATACTAATACTTAGTTAGCATATTTTTATTACTAAAGGCTTTCAAGCACATTGCTAAGTACTGCTGATTAGAATATTCTTTTAAATTAGCAAGGAACAAGGTGGTTGTGAAAGATTTTTTTTTTCGAGTTTTATTGAAGGGGTTTAAGTACAATACTTTGAGATCCCAAACTTAGGAAGGCTCATACCTACCTAAATATTGTCAGTAAATTCGGTAGTCTGTATCGTCTCGCTGATGATCTAACCAGTGCGATATGCGTATATCTACTAGTTTAGCCTTTGGATCGTATTAAATGCCCAATTCGTCACTTGTATTTGATGACTGTCGACCCGACAGGTTTTTCGATAAATCGTATATTATTGCCCGACTCCTAACCGTAAAGAAGCGCAGTAGCTTCCATTATCAGGTCAATTGCCTTAGATGAAGTCTTCTAGACACAAACAACTGATTTATACCAGTAAAGCTGCTGAGCTGAAACAGTAAAAATTATTATAAAGTTTGGGGAATATTCTCGATTTCCTTAGAATTCCATTCTAGATTTGGTGTGAGACCTATTTAGAACATAACTACAAGCGAATTAGAAGGAGAGATTTAGAATTTTAAACAGGAAAAATTTACGCATGTATGTATAGAACAAAAAATAATTACTAAAAAATAATGAAAACTTATCACAACTTACCACACTTGAGGTAACGTCGTGAGAATATTGCCACTCCCTTTCTTTCCGTGGATGTCGTAATAGGCGACTAAGGGAAACTGCCTTGAATATCGTTATGCAACCGATAGATGGCGGAGTAACCATCTCTAAAAATATAAAAAAAAAGTATCTTCACGCAATTCCCAATACAGGGGTAGACAGGGGTCAAGTCTAGACAATTAAGTCCCTTTGACCCACCTTCCACCGAAGATATTTTCGGGACAACGTGACAGGTGGTGAGCCCGTCGCCGCCTTTATGTCCAAGCCAACGATGAAATTCGTACATAAGTTTTTGAAAAACTCATTGGTACTGCCACCTGGGGATCGAACTCGGGTCTCTCGACTCGAAATTCCAACCACCCAACAACTCGGCTATCGTGACTTTACTATCTAAAAATATCTATCTAATCTAAAAATATCAGACCAAAATTATTACACCAGCGTCTGTAGTGCGAGTGGTCTGATACTGCGATCACCAATCCGCTTGCTAAACGTGACGATTTTGGCAAATCCTCCCTAAGGGAGAAGCCTATGTCCTGCAGTGGACTTTCATAGGCCGATATGTATGTGTGTATGTATATATGTAATGAAAACTTGATGTGATAATTGACGTGTAATGGATACAAGACTATGTCATACATACTCCTACGTCTCAACGTCTACTAATGACGAATTATTTTCTATTTCTCTAAAAATCTCTCTTTTTACCTATCCCATTCCATAATCACACATACTTAAGAACATGAATGAACAACTACGTACAGTATAAAGTTGTTATTTAAAAATTACTTCGCAACCCTCCGCATGAAAATATAAAAAGGTATATGCTACCTGGTCCGAAGAGAAGAAGAAGAAGAAGAGCACCACCCTCCCTCCCACAGATGCGTGCACCAATTCCACAGGCGTGTGCACCAACTCCACTGTATGCACCACCACCACTACCACTACACTCAAACCAGGTAACACACACCACCACCGAAAACGCGACACGTGTTTCGCCTCAAAACAAGGCATCCTCAAGCGAGTAGACTCTACGATGAGCGACCGCAGAGTGACAAATGAGTCACTGAGCAGTCTTTATAACCTAACGTGACGCAACCGGCCGCCACCCACCATTGAATTCATTGTAAAGTTGTTTTTAAATAACAACTTTACAATGAATTTCCGCAAAGTAACGCCTGAGTCAATTAACTATCTTAAACAGGCTAGCACGGCCGAACAGGCTAGACTCTACATTAAACTAACTAAACAACATAGATTTGCAGTCCAAAATGTTTGGTTTAATCAGCAGTGCAAAAGCAGAATGATGTACCTAATTATATTAACATACGTTCGGGCACGAACAGTCGGGCAGCCAGTGTCGCTGTTTTAAAGGCCCAACAGATTTGGCTTAATGAAGAATGTCGTCATTGGTTTACCAATAGAGATAACCTTAAAGCCCATTTAAAAATATTGTATTCTGAACTCTCCTATAAATTACATAACATCGAATTTGATGCTTTGGATGGCAAGGCCAGGGAACTTGCGTCTATGGCTGTCCATCTGAAGTATCAAGTTCAAACACGTAAATTGCAGCGCCTAGTTACAGCTTCTAACCGTAAAGAGAGCGTTGACGGAGAGACTGAATCACACCGTTTTTATCCCCGTGTTAAAAATCTATCAAATGTCCAGTTTCCAAATGATGAGAATATACTTCTAGAAAAGGACTCAAGTATAACCTTACACCGTCCGTATCCCAAAAATCGTTAGAGACAGTTGCCGTTGACGCGGAGATGGCCGTAGTGATTGGGAAGAAGGATAACATCGTTAAAAGTTTAGTGGCTCGAAACCGGCCGCCGCCCCCACCAATAACGGCCAATTGCGTCACGACCTACCCGAAAAAATATTTAAAAGAGGTGAGTCAGAGACGTTTGTTTGTTCATTCAGCAGTGCAAAACGTCCACCGCCACCACCTTTTATTATCTCCAACTGTTCAAGCACACACAGTCGGAGCCCTTTGTCACATATGTGTAAGACTTGGAAAGAATGGTCATTTGGTAAAATATGTCCAGTTTCCAAAAGATGTTTGGCAAAATGTGATCTATCGGGTTTATTGTTCCTGTACGCGGCCAAGTGCTCTTTATAGCGAGTATTAAAACTACGACCCGTCTGACCCACATACACCGCACCGCAATCACTACAGGCAAGTCTATAAACACCCGATCTTTGTTGCTTATCTATCCTATCTTTAGTGTTGCACAAACTCACAAGTGAATTGCCCGTCTTGAATGCGACGCAAACGCCATTCCGTCTAAGAGTTCTGGCTATTTTATCAGATAATGGACCTATGTAGGTCAGACTACCCGCGTAATTATTGGATTTTTGGGTGGGACCGCGTACAGAAACCTTCTAATTATTTGTTTTGTTTTTATTAATTATACTATTAATAATGTTTTTGGAATATCCGTTAGAGACTGCTACTTGATAAATAGATTTTAGTTCTTTTAAATAGTTTTCTTCATTAAGAGGGACTGTTAACAATCTATTTACATAACAATGAAAAGCAGCCATCTTGTGCTGCCAAGGATGACACGATGACGCGGGGATGACGGTATCCGTATAAGTTGGTTTACGGTAAATTTTGAATTCATGTCTATTATTTTTCCTTGATATGGTAAGATCAAGAAAATTAATGGAGCAGTCTTGTTCCAATTCAAGTTTGAATTTAATTTTGGAATGGATCTTGTTCAATTTGTTAAAGAAAACGTCCAGTTGTCTTTTGGTGCCGGTCCAACACATAATTATGTCATCTACATACCTATAATAATATAAGATATTTTTATCGACAACTATGTTTTGTCTTTCATAGTTATCCATAAACATATCCGCCATAAGTGGACTCAAAGGGGACCCCATTGCTAAACCTTCTTTTTGTAAATAAAATCGGTTATCAAACCGGAAATAATTTTGTTTCAAGCAGATAGACGTCAAGTGAAGTAAGTCTTTAGCTTCCCCGGGATGTAGACGACATTTATTGAAATGATCTGCAGTATACGAGAACATTCTTTCGAAGGAACATTAGTGAAAAGACTTTCGACGTCTAAAGACAAAAGAAAACATTTAGGAGGTAATGATATATCTTTAATTTTGGAAATTAGGTCTAAACTATTTTCAGACTATAAGCAGGTTTGAAGTGGGATTTTTCTTTAAGTAGAACATTTAGTCTTTTTGCTAAAGGGTATGCTGGAGCACCAATATATGAGACTACTGGACGCATAGGTACGTGTTCTTTATGGATTTTTGGTAATCCATATAAAGTGGGTGCCAAAGGATTCATTGGAACAAGAATACTCCGAGAAACATTGTGATTGGGAAAAGTGTAGGATGCATTTTGTATAGTCTCTTTGATCTCAGTGATATATCTCTTCGTAGGATCGGACTCTAATTGCACAAAATCATCCCCTTGGATAACATCGTTAACTTTTTGGCAGTATTCGGTCTTGTCCATTATTACAACGGTATTGCCTTTATCAGCTTTTGAAATAATCAGATTATTTTCACTGATTCTTTGTTTAAGTGATTTAAATACTGAAATTTCGGAATTACCGTTAGACAAAACGATGCCGCCCTAATTTCCCGAGCCACTAAACTTTTAACGATGTTATCCTTCTTCCCAATCACTACGGCCATCTCCGCGTCAACGGCAACTGTCTCTAACGATTTTGGGATACGGACGGTGTAAGGTTATACTTGAGTCCTTTTTCTAGAAGTATATTCTCATCATTTGGAAACTGGACATTTGATAGATTTTTAACACGGGGATAAAAACGGTGTGATTCAGTCTCTCCGTCAACGCTCTCTTTACGGTTAGAAGCTGTAACTAGGCGCTGCAATTTACGTGTTTGAACTTGATACTTCAGATGGACAGCCATAGACGCAAGTTCCTGGCCTTGCCATCCAAAGCATCAAATTCGATGTTATGTAATTTATAGGAGAGTTCAGAATACAATATTTTTAAATGGGCTTTAAGGTTATCTCTATTGGTAAACCAATGACGACATTCTTCATTAAGCCAAATCTGTTGGGCCTTTAAAACAGCGACACTGGCTGCCCGACTGTTCGTGCCCGAACGTATGTTAATATAATTAGGTACATCATTCTGCTTTTTGCACTGCTGATTAAACCAAACATTTTGGACTGCAAATCTATGTTGTTTAGTTAGTTTAATGTAGAGTCTAGCCTGTTCGGCCGTGCTAGCCTGTTTAAGATAGTTAATTGACTCAGGCGTTACTTTGCGGAAATTCATTGTAAAGTTGTTATTTAAAAACAACTTTACAATGAATTCAATGGTGGTGGCGGCCGGTTGCGTCACGTTAGGTTATAAAGACTGCTCGAGTGACTCATTTGTCACTCTGCGGTCGCTCATCGTAGAGTCTACTCGCTTGAGGATGCCTTGTTTTGAGGCGAAACACGTGTCGCGTTTTCGGTGGTGGTGTGTGTTACCTGGTTTGAGTGTAGTGGTAGTGGTGGTGGTGCATACAGTGGAGTTGGTGCACACGCCTGTGGAATTGGTGCACGCATCTGTGGGAGGGAGGGTGGTGCTCTTCTTCTTCTTCTTCTCTTCGGACCAGGTAGCATATACCTTTTTATATTTTCATGCGGAGGGTTGCGAAGTAATTTTTTAAATAACAACTTTACAATGAATTTCCGCAAAGTAACGCCTGAGTCAATTAACTATCTTAAACAGGCTAGCACGGCCGAACAGGCTAGACTCTACATTAAACTAACTAAACAACATAGATTTGCAGTCCAAAATGTTTGGTTTAATCAGCAGTGCAAAAAGCAGAATGTTGTACCTAATTATATTAACATACGTTCGGGCACGAACAGTCGGGCAGCCAGTGTCGCTGTTTTAAAGGCCCAACAGATTTGGCTTAATGAAGAATGTCGTCATTGGTTTACCAATAGAGATAACCTTAAAGCCCATTTAAAAATATTGTATTCTGAACTCTCCTATAAATTACATAACATCGAATTTGATGCTTTGGATGGCAAGGCCAGGAACTTGCGTCTATGGCTGTCCATCTGAAGTATCAAGTTCAAACACGTAAATTGCAGCGCCTAGTTACAGCTTCTAACCGTAAAGAGAGCGTTGACGGAGAGACTGAATCACACCGTTTTATCCCCGTGTTAAAAATCTATCAAATGTCCAGTTTCCAAATGATGAGAATATACTTCTAGAAAAAGGACTCAAGTATAACCTTACACCGTCCGTATCCCAAAATCGTTAGAGACAGTTGCCGTTGACGCGGAGATGGCCGTAGTGATTGGGAAGAAGGATAACATCGTTAAAAGTTTAGTGGCTCGGGAAATTAGGGCGGCATCGTTTTTGTCTAACGGTAATTCCGAAATTTCAGTATTTAAATCACTTAAACAAAGAATCAGTGAAAATAATCTGATTATTTCAAAAGCTGATAAAGGCAATACCGTTGTAATAATGGACAAGACCGAATACTGCCAAAAAGTTAACGATGTTATCCAAGGGGATGATTTTGTGCAATTAGAGTCCGATCCTACGAAGAGATATATCACTGAGATCAAAGAGACTATACAAAATGCATCCTACACTTTTCCCAATCACAATGTTTCTCGGAGTATTCTTGTTCCAATGAATCCTTTGGCACCCACTTTATATGGATTACCAAAAATCCATAAAGAACACGTACCTATGCGTCCAGTAGTCTCATATATTGGTGCTCCAGCATACCCTTTAGCAAAAAGACTAAATGTTCTACTTAAAGAAAAATCCCACTTCAAACCTGCTTATAGTCTGAAAAATAGTTTAGACCTAATTTCCAAAATTAAAGATATATCATTACCTCCTAAATGTTTTCTTTTGTCTTTAGACGTCGAAAGTCTTTTCACTAATGTTCCTTCGAAAGAATGTTCTCGTATACTCGCAGATCATTTCAATAAATGTCGTCTACATCCCGGGGAAGCTAAAGACTTACTTCACTTGACGTCTATCTGCTTGAAACAAAATTATTTCCGGTTTGATAACCGATTTTATTTACAAAAGAAGGTTAGCAATGGGGTCCCTTTGAGTCCACTTATGGCGGATATGTTTATGGATAACTATGAAAGACAAAACATAGTTGTCGATAAAAATATCTTATATTATTATAGGTATGTAGATGACATAATTATGTGTTGGACCGGCACCAAAAGACAACTGGACGTTTTCTTTAACAAATTGAACAAGATCCATTCCAAAATTAAATTCAAACTTGAATTGGAACAAGACTGCTCCATTAATTTTCTTGATCTTACCATATCAAGGAAAAATAATAGACATGAATTCAAAATTTACCGTAAACCAACTTATACGGATACCGTCATCCCCGCGTCATCGTGTCATCCTTGGCAGCACAAGATGGCTGCTTTTCATTGTTATGTAAATAGATTGTTAACAGTCCCTCTTAATGAAGAAAACTATTTAAAAGAACTAAAATCTATTTATCAAGTAGCAGTCTCTAACGGATATTCCAAAAACATTATTAATAGTATAATTAATAAAAAACAAAAACAAATAATTAGAAGGTTTCTGTACGCGGTCCCACCCCAAAAATCCAATAATTACGCGGGTAGTCTGACCTACATAGGTCCATTATCTGATAAAATAGCCAGAACTCTTAGACGGAATGGCGTTTGCGTCGCATTCAAGACGGGCAATTCACTTGTGAGTTTGTGCAACACTAAAGATAGGATAGATAAGCAACAAAGATCGGGTGTTTATAGACTTGCCTGTAGTGATTGCGGTGCGGTGTATGTGGGTCAGACGGGTCGTAGTTTTAATACTCGCTATAAAGAGCACTTGGCCGCGTACAGGAACAATAAACCCGATAGATCACATTTTGCCAAACATCTTTTGGAAACTGGACATATTTTACCAAATGACCATTCTTTCCAAGTCTTACACATATGTGACAAAGGGCTCCGACTGTGTGTGCTTGAACAGTTGGAGATAATAAAAGGTGGTGGCGGTGGACGTTTTGCACTGCTGAATGAACAAACAAACGTCTCTGACTCACCTCTTTTAAATATTTTTCAGGTAGGTCGTGACGCAATTGGCCGTTATTGGTGGGGGTGGCGGCCGGTTGCGTCACGTTAGGTTATAAAGACTGCTCGAGTGACTCATTTGTCACTCTGCGGTCGCTCATCGTAGAGTCTACTCGCTTGAGGATGCCTTGTTTTGAGGCGAAACACGTGTCGCGTTTTCGGTGGTGGTGTGTGTTACCTGGTTTGAGTGTAGTGGTAGTGGTGGTGGTGCATACAGTGGAGTTGGTGCACACGCCTGTGGAATTGGTGCACGCACCTGTGGGAGGGAGGGTGGTGCTCTTCTTCTTCTTCTTCTCTTCGGACCAGGTAGCATATACCTTTTATATTTTCATGCGGAGGGTTGCGAAGTAATTTTTAAATAACAACTTTACAATGAATTTCCGCAAAGTAACGCCTGAGTCAATTAACTACGTACAGTATGTAATAATATGTCACTTGTTTTTTTTTATCTTATTTGGCAACAGAACGTCAAAGAGAAGTAAGTGTCTTTAGTAATATAGTTACGTATATATGTATATGACACAGGGAATTGTTATTATTAATTATAATTTTCAGGTTTTTGAGCCATTACACAGGGATCAGCCAGATTTCATGAACAAAATAATTCCAGTTGAAGGAGACGTCACTGAAAGCAGACTCGGTCTTAGCGATAATGATTGGAACACCATTGTGAATGAAGTAAGAGACATATTTTAAGTACAATTATTTTAAGTACTTCTTTCTTGACGCTTATTAATAGTAGTATATTGACTTATTAATATCAGTATATAGTAGTAAATAGTGACGACCTCCGTGGACGAGTGGCGTAAACACCGGTTTTCAAGCTGTCGCCTGAAGTCTCAGTGCCTGCAGTTTCTCGGGCCTGGGTGTTTGTGGTGCCTTCGTTGTTTCCGATTCAATACCACAAGTGCTTCAGTTGCTTACTTTTGGGATCGGAGCAATGTACGTAATTTTGACCCAATATATGTGTGTACTTATTAGAGTCACGATAGCCGAGTTGTTGGGTGGTCGGAATTTCGAGTCGAGAGACCCGAGTTCGATCCCCAGGTGGCAGTACCAATGAGTTTTTCAAAAAACTTATGTACGAATTTCATCGTTGGCTTGGACATAAAGGTGGCGACGGGCTCACCACCTGTCAAGTTGTCCCGAAAATATCTTCGGTGGAAGGTGGGTCAAAGGGACTTAATTGTCTAGACTTGACCACTGTCTTGACCCCTGTTTTGGGAATTGCGTGAATATATTTATATTTATTTATTTATTTACTTATTAGAGTAATGTATTTTTAAGTATATATTTAGCATTGTTGTTTAACAACCTTGTTTTATTTTCTAAGGTGTATACCATATTTCATGTAGCGGCAAATGTAAGGTTCGATGTTGAATTGAAAGATGCAATAATATGCAACGTCAAAGGAACAATGGGAACATTGTCATTGGGCAAAGCCTGCAAACAACTTCGCTCCTTCGTTTATGTCTCCACAGCATACACATACGCGACCGATACACGCATCGGCACCTACGTTCGTGAGGAATTTCAAACTTGCCCATTGGCTCCTGACGCTATGATAAATATGGCAGAAACTATGTCAGAGAAGAAGCTCAACGAAATAGCACCTACGTAAATATTTTCTTTTTTTTATAATACATTTATTTTTATGTGACAAAGGAGGTTAAAACCTTGGCCTTTAATTGTTATACAATACTTTAATTACTGTACAGGAGTAAACAATAGTTAGCAGTTACTAAGTAGATGCTAATTACGGCTAATGATATACGAATACTACAATTATTGAACCTCAGGCTCAATGAAACGGAATCAAACAATTTTATTTCTTGGCTTTACTCTTATAAATTTTATATTATTTTTATATTTATATATGATACTTTATATATAATAGTTTTATTTTAAATCAATGGCTTGGGACAATGGAATGGGCCAACTATAACCAGATATCACCCCTGCGGTTTAGCTTTAATACATTTTATATTAAATGAAGATGTTACAATATTTTTTTAGATAACTGGCAAATAACTCGTTCATGGGGTGGTGTATGCGCTTCTACAACAAAATCCCAGAACATGTGCTAAGCCATAACAGGTTTCAGAAATTTATGAAAGAACAGCTTTATAGGAAGGGTTATTATAATATCAATTAATGACAGTTACACCCGGGAATGAGGTCATCGTTCCCAGGCTATATCCAGAAAAAATATATCTTATATTTGTATTATTTTTAAATAAACATTGACCTGATATACAAAACGACAAGTAAAATTTCCCATAAAGGAGAGGTTGCCATAACCGATATGCTTTACAAAGCGTTCGCAATCTATGTACATATATACCACTACAGTAAAATTAACCAGCAGTATATTGAATAATTAACTCGGCAATACGATTGTGGTCGTAAAATCGTCAACAACATACTTTTAAAATGATTTAGTAATATTGAATACCCACAATTGTGGTCTCTTGATGAAACTTCATCTTCAAATAAATTCAAATTTACTTTCACTCAATGTGTGTGTTGTTATACCTCATATACCTTTGATAATGCCATAAGCCAAAACTGATTAAGTATTTGATTACAAATAAATAGATAGTGAAATGACTGTAAGTAATAGTTCTATTTTTTTTTTCAATACACAGATTGACTGCCGGGTGGCCGAACACTTATACATTTTCGAAGGCCTTGGCTGAGGAAGCTGTGCGAACTTTATCCAATGATTTGCCGATTTGCATAGTTAGGCCAGCAATAGGTAAACAGCGTGTACATTACTATTTGTTATAAATATACCACGCAGTGTTTGATTATGTATTTTACCCAAGCTAATGTGTATTAATAATATTAACAGTGATCACAACTAGTTAAACACCATTATGTATTTATTACCACGACCATATTAAGTGACATGACAAACAAATCACTACTTTAGTGGATGTCTCTGCTAAATCTTATAAATCTGATGATTTTTTTAATCTTCACGACATTCCCAATATAGGGGTAGACAGAGGTCTAGTCTAGACAAATAAGCCCCTTCGAACCACCTTCCACCGAAGTTATTTTTGGGACAACGTGGCAGGTGGTGAGCCCGTCGCCGTCTATATGTCCAAGCCAACGATATTAATCGTGCATAGGTTTTCAAAAAACCTCATTCTCAACTCTGTCTTCTGTTTTAAATTCATATCCTCTTAAGATTTCTTAGGTCATAAATAATTTTAAATTTGTCATTAACTTTTAAACTTTTTATTTCCAAAAAAAAGGAGAAAATTCCCTTTTTTTCCTAGTGTGATTTTTATGTACTTTTTAAGTGAAACTGCTTAGTTGACATGTTTTTGGTGTACCAATAAGTAAGTTAATAAAATTCCATGACTCGAGTACAAACATTATTATCAAGTTCAGAAATATTTGAATGAATGAATGATAAAGGAGGTCACGATAGTCGAGTGGTTGGGTGACTTACTTAAGAAGATGAATGACCAACTACGTACAGTATGTAATAATATATCACTTGTTTGTCTTATTTGGCAACAGAAGAGTCAAAGAGAAGTGTGTTTAGTAATATAAAAAATAAATAAATATCTTCACGCAATTCCCAATACAAGGGTAGACAGAGGTCTAGTCTATATGAATGATAAATGAGGTCACGATTTTGAGGGTTGGGTGGTCGAAATTTGTCGAGTCAGGAGACCCGAGTTCGATACCCAGGTGGCAGACACGTACCAATGGGTTTTTCAAATAACTTATCTACGAGTTATATCCTTGGCATGGACATAAAGACGGCGATGGACTCACCACCTGTCACGTTGTCCCGAAAATACCTTCGGTGGAAGGTGATTCGAAGGGACTTAATTGTTTAGACTAGACCTCTGTCTACCCCTTTATTGGGAATTATGTGAAGATATTTATTTATTATTTATAATGAATGATAAAATAATATTACAATTATTAAAAAAATATTTTCATTTTCGATTTCAGTGATAGCTACTAACCTAGAACCCGTACCGGGATGGATTGATATAAGTAACGTGTTTGGACCGAGTGGTGTAAGTCATCTTTATACTCTATTCGTTCATATTATATTTTAGGTCTCTATAGTCATTCTAGTCAAAGCTAGATCCTACTCGTATATAATTGTCAAAACCCGGCTTACTGATTAAAACTCATAAACACAATAATCAATGTTTATAAACTAATTCTAAAGCAAAAGAGCCAATACTACACGGCAAGAGACATACGTACTGTAGTAAAATAGACCAAACAACGAATAGTCAACTTGGCAGTACGGTTGTGGTTAGGTTAAAAATCGGCTACAAAATTTAAAGGTACTTTTTTATCTTTAGGCTATTATTTTTCTAATGCTGGTTAAGACAGAGGACTAGACTATGAAGTCCTTTCGTCCCAATTTTCACCTAAACTTATTTGGGAAAAAGTCACAGCTGATGAGCCTTTTTAATATGAATGCCATCGATATGCTATAATATATTTTAGGATTCATTTCGATAATTTTAAGTAATAATTTCGCAAACTCTACATCTAAATATCTTTTTTCAGCTGGTATTAGGTTTGGGCATGGGACTGATACACGTTTTGTTTGCTAATCTAGATACAAAAATAAGCTTCACTCCTGCTGATTTGGTGACAAATGCCATAATAACAGCAGCTTGGGATACTGGACGAAGACCTACAACTAAAGAGAAAAAGATTGAAATATATACAGTTAGTAACATAAGGAATCCTCTTACGTGGGGTAAGTTAGTCTTTGAGAAATATAACGGATTAATGAAATAAACAGATTATTTAGTTTTAAGCCGCATGTTGCAAACTTGCAATCAGTTCACTAGATGGAAACTAAGTAATTGCCGACCCCTAAGTGCACTCGAACCATCAGAAGAGTGGCAGGTGGTGATTGAGCATCGGGGAGAAGGAAAAGGCGAAAAGAATGAGGATAAGAGCCTACTTCTCCAGTTTTCTCCCTTACCGGACAAAAAGCAGATGCTCGAAATGCTTCTTCTTCGCGCCAATATTTTAAAAGGCCGTGATCCCGCTGTTCGAGGGAACCTGTTTTACATCATATTGTGCCCCTCGGCTATACCATGAAACATGTATTTATTAAAAATATTAAATGTGTACTTTACTATATCATGTATGTTTATTCTAGGTGAAACTGGATCTATAATGAGAAAACATAGAAAAGAACTGGCAACACCACGGTCTTTGTGGTATTTCGGCGTTATGGAAACGAATAATCCGTTTTTGTTCTGGCTACTGACATGGCTGTTTCATTTTATTCCCGCTTACATCGTCGACAGTGCCTGTTTCCTGATCGGAAAGGAAAGGAGGTAGTGTTTCTTCTTTAACAGTTTGTATTAAAATCGCTGCTGCAGCTGGGACAGTTACCATGAAAATGTCAATGTTGCCATAAGGTCAAGGTTTCCAAAGCTGACTTACCATGAAAGATGAATGCATGGTGAAGCCATTTCCGGTGGAGTAACCGCCATACATGTAGACACCATGTTCACTGTTTATTCCTTTCTGTTAAAATGAGTACATTGTGGAATTTAAATTTGAATTTTTTTTCCAGATTTGTTAAAATTTATAAGAAAATTTACAAGCTGTCTAAATTAGTAAGTTACTTTACACGACACGATTGGCAGTTCAATGACGATAATATGCAAAGGCTATACAAGTCCATGTCGAAAGATGATCAGATCATATTCAACTTCGACATGACGACCGTAGACTGGCACGAGATTGTACAGTTATGGTGGATTGGGCTGAGAAAATATATAATTAAGGATGGTCTGGAAGGCACGCAACGAGCAAATAATAAACAACGCGTACTCCGGTTTATTAATTACATAGTTCTCATTGTATATTTCCTCGTGATCTACAAAATTTTGTCATATGCATTTTTAGGCGTCAGCTTTGTTTTCGGGCTCTGTGTATAAACAAAATTATTTTTAACCATTGTAATTATAGTAATCTATTGCGGTAATTAGAACAATTAAATTTATGATTGTAATGAATCAGTTGGTTTCTTTATTTTATAGTTAATCAACCTATTGCTTAAGAGCAGAAAAATGTACATTTACTGATTTGACTAGTTTTTAAACTGGGCACTACTACTAGTTTTTTACACTACAGCAATACAAGGAATTAATATTAGCGATATGTCAAGTTACGTATACAGTACTATGTATAGTGTGTTCTTCAGACTGATCTCGTGGAGATAAGTCTGGGGTCTAAGATTTTGATGCGACTGCATTCTGCCGTTTAAGCTCAGTCAAATTCTTACAATATGGGGTTTTGTATGAAATTTTCTGATAATAGTGTCTTTATGATGCTTATAAAGACATAAAAGAAAACACAAAAGTATATGTTAACTTAAGAACCTCCGCCGTGTTTTTCGTCAATTAATAATTAAATATATATATATATATATATATATATATATATATATATATATATATATATATATATATATATATATATATATATATATATATATATATATATATATATATATATATATATATACAACTCTTAGACGTCCTGATATAGAGAAGGAGTGCGTTACAACGCAAGATGGATTGAACTCAAAAGGATGAACGAACAAAGCCAGATCTATGGTGAGGCAACTAAGACGTACCTTACCGTCATGAGTACCGGAAATATATTGAAGAAATTTTAATAATAATATACATTCGAGGATAGTCGAAATTAATCTTCAACGTTTTACAACACCTTTCTCTTTGTTTTAGCATAAGTTAGGTATAAACTTTTCAAAAAGATTAAATGTTATTAATTTAAAATGACAAGGTGACAAACAAGCAATCAATTCACATAATGGTAAATAACTACCGACGTCTTTGTTTAGACATAAGAACTTTACGAAACGACACTTTAAGAAATGAATTAGGTAAGGAAAAAGGGAAAGGAGGGTTAAAGTGTCTGTGTGTGGCTCTCAGACTTCCTTACACACCAGACGAAAGCAGAAGCATTAAGTCACGGTAGCCGAGTGGATGATTGATCGGAATTCGAGTCAAGAGACCCAAATTCAATCCTCAGGCTCGCACGACCAATGAGCTTTTACAAAACTTATTTACGTTTGAAAACAAAGACGGCGATAACGATGGCGTTGACAGACGCTCGTAGTGAATATTATACGACTTAGTTGTAACACTGCCACTAACTGCAGTATGTTTGTTATAACTCTTGGACGTAATACTTTGTAACTTGTGGTTGTAACAGTAATTTAGAAATTTGTAACAGTAATTTAAAGGTTTGTCGCATATGTCACAAAAATTATTATCCTCCCAGTATATTATTATACTCTTTGATATAATCACCGAAGTGATTATATTCTCTTTGATAATCACTACGTTATATATTAACGATAGGGATGACGATTCTTTTCGAAAAATATCGATTTTTGTTCGATTCCTATTAAAACCAAATGAATCGATTCTCATAAAACCTTTGGTCATTCATTCGATTTCGCCATAATCTATATTTCATATAAACAACATATAAACAAAACTGAAGTGATTATTTGTAATTGTGAATTAACAGTTTTTCAACTGACTCAATATCAACGAACGTAAATAAACAATACAAGCGTATATTTTTCTGTTTATTAAAGAGAAGCGAAGGAAACTAAGCACTCAGGCATTTTTGGATTTTTGAGTCTTTAAATTGAAAACTCTTTTTCTTTATATATGTTGAGTACAATAGAGAACAAAATAAATGATAAATAGGAGCGGCACTTGATTGGTTATAACTGGTCGCGATGAAATTATAAAACTCTTTTGAGTCCAAATAACTCTATTGTACGCAAAGATTTCCTATAGTGAAATATCGTTTAACTTAATCGACTCATTACAACATATCGATTAAAAATCGATCTTAGATGGCCTTGAAAATCAATTCCAGGTAACATTTTCTAAATATTAATCAATAATTATTTATGACATTACTTATTTATATTTGAATCAAATCTTAAGTCTTGAAACGCGTCTTGAGTTTCGCTTAAAGTATCAGAATCTGGAGATTATTCTGTAGACATAAACATCACGTGAGCATTCGAGTTATTGAAACGTCTTCTCTAGTGGTGACATATTCTATACCTCCCAGTAAATTATGATACTCTTTATTCTATACGAAAGATAACAACACAAACGGCCTAAAGGATTAGACACCAGGCCATAAACTTAAAAAAAAAAAAACAACACAAAAATACCTATAACGTAGTTATTATATTCTCTTTGAAAATAACCACTAACAATGAATAGGATACCTCCAAAGCAAAACAAATCAAATAACATGTCAAGAGAAGAGCTTCAAAATTTAGATAAAAATGTAATTATTTGTTACATTAACTTTTTAACCTTCGCCACCTGGTTATGTGCAATTTAAATACCTAATCTGAATAATTGATTAAATTTTAGGTCCTAATTGACAAAATATTACAATTAGAAGCTCATAATTCACAATTAAAGAATATTATAAGCAAGAAAGAAACAACTGATACCAAAAGTCATTCAGAAGTTAACAGGAGAATGTTTGATTTCAATAAGTATGCTTATTTATTTAAGGAATTTTACTGACGGTGTAATATAAAAAGATAATCTTAAAATCTTGTTCTCTGCACGATATCCACTATGCATTTCATGTTCACTTGTGGCACTACCAAGAAGCTTTAGACAAAATAAGCCAAAATTTTGGCATTTATGAACCCTATCATGCCATATTATGTGTATCACTGAACATACCCATTACTATAGTCTGCTAAAAGACTATGAGTTTGCCTGTCCTTTAGCCCAGATAAGCCTACTGTCCTATATTTAGGACAGTAGAAATAAAAAGACAGTTATTTTAACAATTTTTACCTTATATTTTACTTTATAAGTGTGTAATAAAAGTGCGTTGCAGACATGGCAAATGACAGGTATGTATAAAAAGTTATATTTTACTCATGAGTTGTTTTTTTCTGTGTTAATATCTAGTTGATAACCTTAACTTTTGTACTAAATAAATATTCTAGCAAAATAATATAAATAAATTACGTATAACTTGTTACATGATTTTAGTACAATAATACAACTTTTTCTTTACAGACAGTTAGCTGCGCATGAAATTTTAGATGCTTTAGAAAATGTTTCTGATAATGAAGAAGACTATAGAGAACGACTGATATGTATTCTACCTCCTTCTGTTGATCCTGACTGTCTCACTGACGAAGATTCGGGTGAAGAATATAATGTAACTTTGAATAATTTGCTATGAAACATTCTGCTTCAACTGGCTGAAGTAATGATTCAAGGGCAGATTATGGTGAGTGATACAGAAGAAGAACCTTCTGATTCTACAGGTCGAACTAAACGTAGGCGTACCTACGCATGGAGAAAACGGGACTTGGCAAAAAATCCCGTGAATTGGCCAGATGTTCAAGGCGCTTGCCAAGATATGCGCCCAATTGAGTGGTTTGAAAACTTCTTAGATGAAGATGTTATTTCGTTGTTGGTGTCAGAGAGCAATAAATATGCTGTCAAAAAGAATTTGCCTGGAGACATAACCACTGAAGATATGAAATGTTTCATCGGCATATTGTTGGTTAGTGGTTATTCATGGCTCCCCCGTAGAAGAATGTATTGGGAAAACTCCCCTGATACAAAGAATGAATTGATCAGCTCGGCTATGACTAGGGATAGATTTGACTTTATTTTTCGCCACCTTCATGTCAATGATAATCTGGATTTGCAAGACAAATACACAAAAGTATGCCCCCTAGTTACACTTCTAAATAAAAAGTTCTTAGAGTTTTCTCCTCTTGAAGAGCATTACAGTGTAGATGAGACCATGATCCCCTACTATGGTAGACATGGCTGCAAACAGCACATAAAAGGTAAACCTATTAGGTACAGGTTCAAAGCTTGGGTTGGTGCTACACGGTTAGGGTATGTTTTATGGATGGAACCATACCAAGGTGCTACAACTATGTGCAATCCAATATATAAAGAATTGGGGCTGGGTGCAAGCGTTGTTCTCACTTTTCGCGATGTGCTGATTTCACGTGGCTTCGACCTTCCTTACCACGTAGTTTTTGATAATTTTTTTACTGGGATGCCCTAGCTGGAAGAGATAACAAAGAAAAGGCTTCATTGCACTGGGACAGTTCGAGAAAACAGGACATCTAGTTGTCCTCTGATTACATCGAAGTTGCTGAAAAAAATGGAACGTGGTGCTGTCGATTACAGAACGACACATGACAACACGTTCATTATTGCTAAATGGCATGACAATAATAATATAAATCATGGAAAACTGGATCATCTTGGCTTTCGCAGAAGGGTAGCAATTGCTTTGATTGAATCAAACAGAAAAAATGCCAAAAGAGGGCCTAGCCGACCCTCCCATCATGAACATGCTGATAGTCGTAAAGACCAAATGAATCATCTGGTTATTCCTCAATTGAAGCAAACACACTGTCGTCAATGTCACAAAAAATGTTTGACACGTTGCAAGAAATGTGATGTTGGAGTGTGTGTCAAGTGTTTTGAAACATATCATTCATAAATAGTGTTAATCTAGTAAATTACATATAACAATGGGTAATATAATCAATAGTTATCTAATAAACTACACTTTTTGATTACATTCTGTTTTGTCATAAATGGTCTTTTATTTCCTCTTATTATCCTACTGTCCTTCATATAGGACAGCTGTTTCCCTGAAAGCCTTACACTTAATTTTTTTTTCATAATTTTTTTTATGTTGCATAAGATCTAATAAACTAAATAATGTAACTTTTTTCAAAATTTTCAGAAAATTTTAGTTTCATGCTTATCTGGGTTAAAAACAGTATCTCAGTTTCTTAACTCATGACTAGCAATGTGCATTATGGTTTTTATTAAACTTCAAATAAGGTCTAGTGAAATGAGGGTAGAGAGGCTTTAATTGTCTTGACTTCTGATTGCCACATTATTGGAAAGCATATGGATATATATAAAAAATTTAAGATAAAATCTTATGTTGTCTGTGTCAGGAAAACAAACTAAATGTTTAGAATTTATGTAATAATTTCAGATGTCACTACCGCAGAGTTCTTTTAAGGATATTATATTTTGGTTGGGATTACCAAGGTTTGGCTGTTCAAGAAGATTCTACAAAAACAATTGAACATCACCTGTTTCACTCTTTAACAAAGTCATGCTTGATACAAAGTCGTGAAATATCACAATATCATAGGTGTGGGAGGACTGACAAAGGTGTTAGTGCTTTTGGGCAGGTATATATTAGTGGATATAGTACCTTAACAATATGAAACTGTTCATACATATAACGAACAGAATAATAACCTTTGATGGTTCATAAAATTTGATTTAATGATAAATCAACAAATAATAATATATCAATTATTTACCATATTATGATAAATTTAGTATTTAATTCGGCTGATAACAATTTTAGTGTTGACATTACTGAATTTCAACCACATTGTCAAATACTCTCATCCTATCTTTTTTTTAATTGATTTTTTGATGCTGCTCTAACTATAGACTATTACAGCTCATTGTAATGAACAGCACACCTGCAATGAAATACTTTATGTTGATTGTAATATAAGACATGGAAAAAGCAATGTAATTGAAGACAAGTTTCCCCTGCAGGTCATATCAATCACTCTTCGAAGTAAACACCCACCAGGCCTACAGACCCTACCAGATAATATTGCCTCAGAAATACCATACTGTAAAATGCTAAACCGTCTTCTACCCAAGGATATTCGTGTGGTAGCTTGGATGCCTATACCAGATGATAAAACCGAGTATAGTGCTAGGTAATAATATAATGAGTTATGATAAACAAAAAAAAATATGTTAATATAAAAATAATGTACATTAATAATTAAATAACAGTGTAAAAAAAAAAGTTAAAAGAAAAGAATAGACTACAGGTTTATGCTGATTTTCTCTGAGTAGGTGTTATTTTGGAGAATGGGTAAATTTTTTTAACATTCATGAGAGTTTTATGCAAATATAAATTAACTGAAAGTTTTGTATTTTATAACCTCACTAAATATAAAGGTAAAACAAGTATGTACCGAAAGTTATGCATACCAACTTCATACAAAATTTTTACTTCATATTTTTTTTAGTATTATATATATAGTTATGGCGAATTAGGCACCAGAAATACTAACTTATATATCTATACCTATATTTTTGTTTGGAAAACCTAATAGATTATCATTAAAGGATTATTTTCTCTGGTTTTCATTATTATCATTAATGAAAACTCAGTAGAAAATTAACCAATTTTATTTATATAATTATAATACTAATATTCTGTCAGATTTATATTTTTTTGATACTCTAAGTTTGGTGGTTCTCGTATATATCTGCTTAGCTATGAGTTCTAGGTTGAAACCTGATTGCAATCAATTTTTGTGTCTGGTCGCGACTCAGCGACTGTGTGTGTATTTATGTTGCATCTGTTTGTATTATGACTACCTAAGTCATCCTAACTCAGGTCTCTGCTTCCTGTAGCAGCACACCCACTATTTTGTGAAGCTAATTCAGTGTACCAATGATATCAAATGTAAATAAGACTGATAAACTTAAGATGTGATGAAAGTATCATAATAAGTATAAGTCAATAAATTATGAATGTTGTGGTATCCAAATATGTAAATTTGTGTATTTACACACAGTATTTAGTAGGGTTTAAAGTAGAAAATAATTTATTTACGATTTACATACAGCCCAGTACTTATTATTAAGTTAACAAAAACAATATTTTTTATAAGAATTCTAGCAATTTCATTTTGATTACTGATTAGCAATCGAAATGTAGATAAAAGTTTAAGAATATCTTCTTTAAGATTTTTCCATTAATACATCTGAAAGCTCTTTACGTAAAAAAAGCTCCCGAATGGAAAATATGTGTTGCTGAAATGTGGAATACTTGGAATTTTAATTTATTTAACTTTATTTTCTATAGGTTTGATTGTAAGAAGCGTCAGTATAAATACTACTTCCCTCGATCAAATCTTGATTTGAATAAAATGCGCGACGCTTGTTCAAGAATTGTTGGGTCCAAAGACTTTCGTAATCTTTGTAAGATGGATGTTGGCAATGGGGTTACTGAATTTATAAGAGATATCATTAAAGCTGATATCTATCCCGTGAACGAAAAGGATTTGGATAAACGTAAGTGTGTAATAGTTACATTTTATTCTAATACAACCATACGACCATAAATTATAAATGAAAATCCCTCAGTATTTGTCTGTCTCTATCTAAATGACAGTATGTGTCTATCTAAATGACAAAAATTTAGATAAATAGATAAAATTGAATGCCCCTAGATGATTAAGATTCGCACACTAATAATAAAAGAGTCACGATAGCCGAGTGGTTGGCTCGTCGGAATTTCGAGTGAAGAGATCCGAGTTCGATCCCCAGGGAGGCTCGTACTAATGGGTTTTTCAAAAACTTATGTACGAATTATATCGTTGGTTTGGACACAAAGACGGCGATAGGCTCACCACCTGTCACATTTCCAGAAAATATTTTCGGTGGAAGGTGGGTCAAAGGGATTAAATTGTCTAGAATAGACCTCTGTCGACCCCTGTATTGGGAATTGCGTGACGTTATTTATTTATTCTGTAAGTACTTCATATACATTGTTCTTTTCCCAAAGTTAGGAACTAAAGCACATATGTTACGCTATAGGAAACAACGAAAGTACCACGAAAATCCAGAGTCGAAGCAATGTAGAAAAAGGGGTATTCTACATTGACTTGGCCGGGAATCGAATCCGGGATCTTAGAGCTGGCGACGTCATAAAAACCTGTACTTTGGCGCGAGCCTTATTGAATTTTCACTTTATCTTTTATGGAGCACACTATTACAGTTGTGTAAGAATTTCATGTCAAATAATTTAACTGTTTTCTAGTTTTATAGCTACTTAATTTCAACATATGGATGCTTTATTATAATACAATGACTCGACAATCATATAAAGATGCAATACTGTCCGTAATTGTAAATTAAATCGATCGAGATATTTTTACTTCTAGCGACATCTATGTATTGTTTACTAATAGAAGGCAATGCATTCCTCTGGCACCAGATCCGATGCATCATGGGTTTATTGCTGCTTGTCGGACAGGGCAACGAAAAACCTGAGGTCATAACTGATTTATTGGACATTGAAAAGAATCCAAGGTATGTAATAGCTAAAAGTTTGCCTAAAAAGTCACCATAGCTGAGTGCTTCGCTAATAGTATTCAAGTCAAGAGACCGGAGTTCGATCCCCAAGTTAAATGGTTTTTTTTTCAAAAACGACTTACATACGATTTATATCGTTGGCTTGGAAATAAAAAGACGGCGACGGGATCACCACCTGTCAGGTTGTCCCAAAAAATGTCTTCGGTAGAAGGTGGCTCGGTGGCGGGGTGACTTAATGGTCTAGACCTCAGTCTGCCCCTGTATTGGGAAAGGCGTGAAGATATTTATTTTGTATAAAACATGCTTTTGAAACACATGTTTCAAAAGCATGTTTTATACGACAAAACCTTCGTGTATAGTGTGTATACGGGTGACACTTGCCATCGCCGCTCTGCTAATACAGCACCACCCAATTTCTTATGCTTGTAACATTATTTCTTTCCAGAAAACCACAATATAACATGGCGTTAGACCTGCCGTTAAATCTTTTCCACTGCAGCTACGATCTAGAGGAAATCAATAGTTGGGTTTATGATACTGATGAACTGAGGTCGGTCATTACAGCTTTGCAAGGCGATTGGACGATACATAGTATAAAGTAAGTAATTGAGATGAAAATGAAAGATTAAAGTGAGTAATTTGTGAATAACAGATACTCATTAAATAAATAGACGGCGCTTTTTCTTCAGCAGAGATCTGTGCTGTTTTTCTTATGGCATATATTAATTATCAAAAAAGTCACGATGGTCGAGTTGTTGGGTGGTCGGAATTTCGAGTCGAGAGACCCGAGTTCGATCCCCAGGTGGCAGTACCAATGAGTTTTTCAAAAACTTACGTACGAATTTCATCGTTGGCTTGGACATAAAGGCGGCGACGGGCTCACCACCTGTCACGTTGTCCCGAAAAATATCTTCGGTGGAAGGTGGGTCGAAGGGACTTAATTGTCTAGACTAGACCTGTGTCTACCCCTGTATTGGGAATTGCGTGAAGATATTTTTTTTTAATTATCAAACTCTGGGAAAATTCTAAGCGCAAGCTATCATATTACATATTTTCCGACATAATGATATGATAGATGCAGCACAAGGGATCACTCCCTTAAGTAGAATTTAAGTCATCCCGCTTCATCGTTATGCGGATTAGCACAAGACACCTCGAACTTAAGATGCTGGTTTGTTACCTTTGGTTCATTTCGAGTTGGTTATTCGTAGCTAAAGACATTTTCTTTAAGGCATTTCCTCATTTCATGGCCTCATACGACAGTAACCCACAGCGACCCAAATGCTAATAAAGTTTCAGTAGAGTGGTGATAGGAATTCGAGTCAAGAGACCCGAGTTCGATCCCTAGGTGGTAGGGATTGAACCTATGAATTTTTTGTACCCCTTGTACCTATGACTCTTTTCCAAAACTTCGATGACAATTTATATGATTGGCTTGGACATAAAGACGACGACAGGCTTAATAAAGAAAACGATACATATTAAGTAAAATGACGTTTATTTAAATTTTCAGATGTTTACATTGTGCTTGTAAACAACTGAAATTTCACACTATTTCAAATAATGGGGTAGACAGAGTTTCAGAAAATTAGTGTTTTCGACCCACCTTTTACTTGAGCGTGCTTAATAAAAAACGTAAGGATGTAAATAAAAAATTAGACAATTTATTTCAGAACAACAATGATTCAAGATGCTCTTAAACATTTAGAAGCTGAATATAGTAAACTTATTGATAAGAATAAAGATAATGCTGAAGATGAGAAAAAGGGGAAAGATGGTGTCTTCGCATACACCGATTGTTTGCTACAGGGAGTGAAGCCAAAAGTGTATACTCCACTATTGAAGCGAGATACTTGCTGTAAGTCGAATAAACCAATAACGATTGGGCAATTAAAATAATAATCTTCACAATACAGGGGTAGATAGAGTTCTAGTCTAGACCATTAAGCCCTGTCGACCCACCTTCCACGGAAGATATTCAACGATGTAAACAATGTAATTCATACATAAGGTTTTGAAGACCCATTGGTACGAGCCTACCACCTGGGGATCGAATTCGGATCTCTTGACTCGAAATTCCGACCACCCAACCACTCGGCTATCGTGGCTATATGATAGGGCAATTTATACCAATTATCAATTAATAACTCAAAATTAGTATTAAATCCTCTTCCGACGTACGGCGAAACATTCCGACGAAATTGACTTGAGGTTTAGAAGACCTCCGTTGACGAGTGGCATTCACACCACGTTTTCAAGGTTTCGCCAGCTTGGTACCGGGTTCGATCCCGGAAGGGACGATATTATTCAATATATACCACTTTTTCTGCATTTTCTCGGGTCTGAGTGTTTGTGGTACCATCGTTGTTTTCGATTACATAACACTGGTCTAATAGCTGCTATGTAATGCAAAAATTATCTAACACATTTTTGTTATTTTATTTTAATTCTTACATATAACAATAAAAATATTACACAAATTGTGTTTTTATTCTTATATACATAAATTAATGAACATAGTGTATACCAATCATTGTAATAAAAATATTGTGTAAATTGTATTTTTTATTTGATGCAAATGTTAACTCTTTCATTGCTTGTTTACAAAATGTATAGTTTCTACTATGTTACTATTTAAGAATTTAAGTCCTTTTATAATTAATAAGTGAATTCATTCTTCACAGCGAGTTTAGAGGAAAGAATTGAATACTATAAGAAAAAACGAAAACTTAATTCTACTGATGGCAATGAATGAATGAAACAAGTATGTTTATGAAGAGATTCCATTATTTACTCAGAATAATGTATTTGTTAAATAAATATCTGTTCTTAAATAGTACTTTTTTTCTTCACACCTATACTACAATGATATTCAAATAGTGTATACTACACAGTACATACTATTCGAATATCATAACAAATATATCTTCACGCTATTCCCACATACAGGGGTAAACCGAGATCTAAACAATTAAGTTCTTTCGACCCACTTTTTCCGTAGAAAGTTTTTGAGACAATGTGACGGGAGGTGACTCCGTCGCCATTTTTATGTTCCAGCCAACGATATATATATAGACGTACTTAAGTATTTAGAAAAACCCATTGGTACAAGCCTGCCATCCTGGGGACGAATACACATTGCCAATTAAAAATATCCGATGACGGAAATTTGTTGTGCATGTACTTGTAATAGATTTTTAAAAAATCAACGTCGGTGTACATTGTACAGCAGTACCTGTGATTCAACAAGACGGGTTTTTTTTTACTAATAGAACTACCGTGTCCATATATGTACGTAACATTTTTAATTTAATTCATACGCTTCTTAGAAGCGTCCTACGGTATGTCAAATGTTGAACGCAACTTTAGTCCTTCATATTCGTGTCTTCACTAGCGAGATTTGTAAAATGTTTCATCCTGTTATCGCTTGCGATTAATTTAAGCGCCTGCTGTTTTGCAGATTAGAAAATTCTTCTCACTAGAACATCGTTGTCTTAATTTTATAACAGTTTAAATTTTTGCGACAATCCACATTTAATACACTTTTTTTCTATCACTTAATCGAAATTGCATATTAACAATTTTTTCTTTAAAGCTGAAATTGTAAAGACGGATAAAGCGTCCGGAAAACAGAATTGTATTTTACGGAATTTCATTTGGGTTATAATTAAGCCCCAACATGTTCTAATTCAGGTAGAGGACAGGATATTTTGGCGAAAGCCAATTGTGGGAAATTTGAGTTAGGAATTCAAAGATTTTTATATATTCTCTAGCTAAATATAAAACATGTAGATTTATTCTAGATTTACTCAAGTTTGTTGAACCCTTCCATAGTATGGTAGAGTGTCATTGTATGATATGCTGTAGCCGAGACTACAATTTCATCCTCTCTTCCTTTTAATTATTGTTCCTTTTAATTCCTTTTAATATTGCACACGTCGTTCATTCATTGTCCCTCTGTATATGTTGTAGCTTATTTGAGACAAACATTCGTGAACAAAATATCAACCATTACTCATGCCAGTGTTAACATATGGTTATGGATGTTTTATTCTTTTTTTTTAACATTATAAGCTAGCGTTTAACTACAATACCAACTGATGGTAAATGGCGATGTAGTTTTTGTTGGTAGGCACACTAGCTTAGAAAAAGCCTATTCACTCTTCTCTTGAAGACACCCATATTGTAATCGGACCAAATTTGCTGTACGCATTATGAACGACGAAGCAAAACGCTTCGTCCGAATGCAGGGTATATCCACAACAAAAGGATGGAAACCCGCCGTGCGTCTTCTTGTCCGATGATGGAAAGGGGAAGGGGGCATTAACTCATGTAATTCCTTCGCACACTCTCCAAAATGTAACCTGTAGAACACCGAGAGACTGGCCACCCGACGTCTGTGTTCGAGACTGGACAAATTGGTAGTAACCAAGTCAGGATCACCGATTAGCCGCTTGGCCCGTCTCTCCACCGAGTCTAAGGCTGCCAGTTGATATTTAGGAGCTCCAGCCCATATGTGGCAGCAGTACTCTACAGCCGACCGGACCTGAGCTTTATATAGGATGTAGTCCTTCACTGTAGGCCGAAGAAGGAAGCTCATAGTTGATCAGCGTCCAATATAAAGGATTTTATTCTGTGTTTTTTTGCGTAATAGAATTCGTAATGAAAACATCCGCAGCAGAACCAGCCTAACCGACATAGCCGTAGACAGCAAGCTGAAGTGGCAATGGGCTGGCCACACAACTCGTAAAACTTACAACCATTCTCTCTCGAAAGGTTCTCGAGTGGCAACCTCGTACAGGCAAACTCAATGTACGACGATAAACGACAAGATGGACCTGCACACTATTGCGGAGAGTCAATGGATGCAAAGCATTTTATGCAAATGAAGCGTCGCTTGTATTACGGTGCGGTGAAAGTTATTATTATGATCCAACGATCCAGATACCCCAGAGACTTGCCGTCAAAGAGAATATAATCACTGCGTTTTTACATACCGTAACCGCACGTTGTTTGTGGTCATTTACTAGAGATTGTAGTAGACAAGACATTAGATTTTCTGTCTGGCAGCTTTTAAAATTACTTTTATACTTTTCTTTTGTTTGCTTGTCACTTATTTTTATTAAATGTAGCTACTAGACAATAGATGGCGCTTCATTTTATTAGCATAAAATTTTCTACTTAGGTTTAAATAATTTAAAGCTTTTAATATGCTTTATAGCCTTCTCACCTTAATAATTAAAAAACTTATTTATCTTTATATATAAGTCACGATAGTCGAGTGATAGGGTAATCAGATTTCAAGTCACGAAACCCGAGTTCCATCCCCAAGGCACGTACCAATGGGTTTTTTTAAAAACTTATGTACGATTTATATCGTTGGCTTGGACATAAAGACGGGGACGGGCTCACCACCTTACTCGTTGTTCCAAAAAATATCTTCGGTGGAAAGTGGGTCAAAAAGACTTAATTGTCGAGACCACTGTCTACCCCTATCGGATTGGCGTGAAGATATTTTTTTCTAAGCAAGGCAATTTCAGTTCCTCCGACCCACCTGGCATCAGAGTTTATTTGAAACGTCATGATTAATGGTGAACATGTCGCTATCTTTGTGACCAAATTTGTAATATAAATTGTACGTAATTTGTTTTACTTTGCGTTACTTTTGGTGATAGAACATCAGGTCTACTGATTTTTCTTTCCGTTACTCAATGGTTCTTATTGAAAATAATTCCAAAAACTTTTCTATTTTTCCGATAAAATGTTTTAGGTACTTAATTACAAATTCTATTTCAATCTCTATTTACTGTTTACCTCAAAACAGTAGCATTTTGAATCCGTAATTGCTATGGCATTGTATCTGTCTGTATTGTGCTAAGGCGGTGGTCTGGTACGGTACGCGCGTAAACCGGCCAGGCGAGTGGTTGCAAATGCCGTAATCTTAAACTATCGTGCTGTAGATTACCTATGCAGTATTAGAAGGCCGCCCCAGCGGCATAGCGGTGTTCTTCTCTTTTATCGCACTATAAGTAAAATTGCACGATGCCAATAATTCTTCACGATTTTGATAAACATTTTATACAAAACTGTAGACTTTAAGGATATATAAAATTATTTCGATATTGGCACCTAATTTTCGGAATCAGCTGCAATGTAACGTTCCGTTTTTACATGTTTATTTCAATACGGATGGCTCATTTCTGTGTTATATTAGTATGTGAGTTTGACTTTGACAGTTCGATTTCGATGAAAATATTTACGTGACGTATGGTATTGTGTACTTTTTTTTTATTTAAATGACGCTGTAATTTGGTGGTTAGATGTTACTAAAACATATTAGAAAAGTGTCTATTACGTTATGTGAATTACGTGGCAATGTTTATAAGACAAGCCCGCAAAATCATATAAAATCAGGTAAATGTAAACATTATTTATCAAATTTAAACTTTTAATATATATTTTTTTAATATTTAGTATTTAAACATGATAGAAAAAGTAAATAATTCTAATTATATTTTGGTCATGTTTTATTCTGTGTTAAATTTGAGTTTTAAATGCTTTCACATATAATTCATTAATATTGTTTTAATAATCTTTGAGGTATTTTAACAAAGCTAACAAACTTAGAAAACAAATTTCTTGCAATAATTACTATTCTTATCCGAAATCTGATGGAATGAACCAGTCTTGGTTCATTCAACATACCTAATTACTCTGATCATGGTATCCGCCACCTCAGTTTGCTGTTAAATATGTCTCTAATAAAGTCAGAATGTAGCATATATGTGAGGGCACTTTTTTTGCTGTCTGTTAGATTAATTCCGGCTTAAATTCTAATTAGAATTTATTAGTTTTACCCTCCCAGCATGAAGAGTTAAAACAAATTATTGTAAAATTGTTTAACTATCATAAGATTTAGTTGGATTGAACTAGTACTTATTTTGAAAGTGTTACAAAGACATATTTGAACTTTAAAAAATATCTTTACGCTATTCCCTATACTGGGGTAAACAGAGATTTATGCAGAAGTTCTTTTGAACCATCTAAGACTAAAGACCATTTCTTTTTGGGAAAATGTGACAGGCAGTGAGCCTTTCGATGTCTAATGCTCAAGCCAATGTAGTTATACATAATTTTGAAAAAAAAAATTGTATGTGTCTACCTCCTGGGGATCAACTCAAGTCTCTGGACTCAATTTCTTATCACCCAACTACTTGTGATATATACATTTGAACATAAGCCTCACCCATAAGGAGGTATTGCATTATCCCCTTGTTTAGTAGCCAGATTTGAAATTTCAGTACTAGATCTTGAAAGT
Source organism: Sericinus montela (assembly GCA_029286605.1). Taxonomy (NCBI): domain Eukaryota; kingdom Metazoa; phylum Arthropoda; class Insecta; order Lepidoptera; family Papilionidae; genus Sericinus; species Sericinus montela. The sequence continues at coordinate 546,633 of JAGSMR010000045.1, forward strand.
TAGACACAGTTGTTACCATTGATATATTTACATATTTTTTTAACAATTTTTCCTAATATTATTTTATATTTGTTTCAGATTTCAAACAACTTTGTAACATGGAATGCTCTTGGACTTTAGAATCAATTTTTTCTTATCTCAGTTGCACTTATAATAATTACTTAAATATGTGAATTTTACTGCCTTTTATTTTAGTTTATTTATAGTCACATTAGTTTTCATATTCATTATGTGAGGGAAAATTTGTTTGTAATTAAACAAGGCCAGTATTAGATGTAGTTTTTTTTATAAATAGAAATAAAATATGTGAATCATAGTTCTGCACTGCTCAAGATTCAACATTTAATGCTTTATGTGAGTATACCTTTTTTTTTACTATTGAGGTATTAATTAAAAATCTGTCATTATAAGAAATCTTAGACTTTTTGGACTTTTTTAATATTTGTTTTAGGAACTGACACAGACCAATTAATTTGTTTTGTTTAAAGCAACAAAGGTATTATGAGTTAGTGTTATCAAATATCTAATACATCATATACTTGGGGGTCATTGTAGAAGCATGCTAGGGCATCTCCCCAAGGTGACGCACACCAGCTCCTCCCCATTGGTGTGGAATGCAGCGGGCAAAGCGGCGATGTAGAGCCGTCACACACAGCCTGACACGGCGGAAGGAGGACACAGTTGCCACTTAAAATGTTAGAGGAGGCATGAGAGATAAGATGAATGAGTTGACCGAAATAACGAAAGAATGAGAATTAGATGTCATGTGTTTGTTGGAGAACCAACGGAAGAGCAGTGGTGGTTAGCTCTATGGTCTGAAGTCCCGGAGAGTGAGAGTGCCTGCTAGGGAGTGGGGAGCTGCTGTGGACTCTGTTGGTTGATGTTATGACTGAATATAAGGTTGTGAACTCAACTCTTCTCGGTTCGCTTTAAATTAGGAGTGACGACGTCTAAATATAGACGAGTTATTCCTTTTGGCTGTTTGTGCGACGGTAGCTTCGTCGTTCGTCGCTGAACTGGAGGAGTTTTGGGAGAATGTAAGAGACGTTCTAGATTTCGTTAGGGGAAACGAAAGAATTGTTGTATGTGGTGATTTCAATGGATAGATTGGTACCGCTCGACCAGAATGTGAGTCCGTGCTTGGAAAGTTTGGTGATAAAAGGGTTAACGATGCTGGCAAGCTTATACTGGCTGTATGCAAGGAAAAGGGTATTTTTGTGGCAAACACTATGTTTAACCACAAGAAGATTACTAGAGAAAGTAAGAGTGAGAGAAGTGTGATAGATTTATTCCTAGTGGATGACCGACTGCGCAAACAGGTGATGGCTACGCGAGTGTTCAGGGGTGCTGACCTGGGAACTGATCTTACACTATCTTGTGATTACTACATTTAGAACGTTTTAGCGTTGAGTATCAAGCAAGGGTAGCCGAAAAGCTTGGTAACATCGATGTCATGAAAGAATGTATGAAAGAAACATGGCAGAACCTTAGGGATTGTATGGTTAGCACAGCAGAAGAGGTGCATGGAACGGTGAAAAGAAGTAGTAGTAAAAAGAATGATGCATGGTGGAATGATAAATTGAAAGGAGCAGTAAAGAAGAAGAAAGCATGGTTAGACTACTTGGCTTCTGGTAATGATAAGGGTATGAGAGAGAAGATGAAAGAAAAGAAGGTTCACACGAAAGCATTGATTGAAGAAGTGCACGAAAAGAGGAAAAATGGAAGCTGATGAGAGGTTGTCGCACAACTTTAGGGAAAACTCCAAGCACTTCTGGAAAGCGGTTGGAAGAGCTCGGAGTTGCGCAACGGCCTTAAAAATGTACAAAGTGCTCTCTGAAACCAATGTCATCCTTTCGGAAAAATCAGACGTCAAGCAGCGATGAAGCGTGTTTTATAGATAAATGTATGCGTCCGATGATCTTAGTGAAGTATTCGGGGGTGACGCCGTAACCGGTACATCAGACTCGGACTTCGATAATACTGAAGACATCAGTACGAAAAAGATTGAATGTGCGATTCGAAGTTTGAAATGTGGTAAGCTTGCAGGACTAGATAGAGTTACTGCTGAAATGGTCAGCTTCCATCTGCTGTGCAATTTGAGCTGGCGGACGGGTGATATCCCGGACGATTACCGTCACGCAGTCATTGTGCTTTTATATAAAAGTAAAGGTTCACATTTTGACTGCGGGTGCTATCGGGCGATCAGCTTGACTAGTTTAGCATGTAAAGTTTACTCGAAGGTTTTGACGCGTTGGATGCAAGAGAATTAGGAAAGATTTTTTTGGGAGGAACAATGCAGATTTAGACCTGGAAGAGGATGCATGGATCAAGTGTTTTCTCTGCGCATGATCACGGAAAAGCTTCTAGATGCTAACCAGAAAATTTTCTGTACTTTTGTGGATCTGGAGTTTGATAAGGTAGTCAGAAAGAAAATGTGGGAACTGTGGTGTGGATGGCCCACTGCTAAGTGCTGTGCAGTCACTATTTTGCGATTGCAAAGCCCGTGTGCGAGTGGGACATGACCTGTCATCCAAATTGTATCTGGCTGTTCAAATTGTATCTCGACAGCTGTTTACAAAAGCTGAGAGATAGTTGTTTGGGTGTGAAATTGGGTGACATAAAAGTAAAAAGTCTGCTGTATGTTGATGATGCAGTGCTTATTGCACCATCAGAGGCAGAACTGCAGGCATTAGTCACGTTTATGCAAGAGGAATATGAAAATAGAGGTCTCCGTTTAAATGCCAATAAGAGTAAGGTTCTGATATTTGAAAGGGATGAAGAAAGAACGAAGTGAGAAATATGGGTTAATGTTTAGAACAGGTAAATGAAATTCTATACTTGGGGAGCGCTTTTAGCCGGGATGGAAGATATAATTTATATGTGGACTTTGCAATACATAACGCAGAGCTGGTACCGACTTGTTATACGGCAGCGAAATATGGGTATGCTAGAGGACGTAGAGACATACCGAAGAGATTCGCAATATGGCTGGTTTGAAAGATGAACTTGTCATTAAATTGAATTTAAGGCCGTGCTTCAATGGTTCGGGCACATTAAACGAATGAGTGAAGACCGAATTGCGAAGAAAATATGTAGCGCGACAGTTGATATTAAAAGGTGTTGAGGTAGGCCGAGCCTAATTTTCGAAGACCATGTGAGCAAACTGCTCGAAGAGGGGAGGGTCAAGAGTATGTAAGGATCGTGACACTTGGCGATCTGTTCTCTCTAGCTACCCCGTCAGGGATTGTGCGTGAAGATAAATAAATCATATACCAAATTCCAAGTTTATATTTGTGAGTGTGTAGTATGTTGATTTGTGTTGATATATTTTTGCCCCTATAAAAACTTGTTTTTTAAAAATATTGTTATTTACTCAGCTAACTCTCAACTATAATATTGCACTTTTGACATTCTTTTTGTCAACAATAATACAAACTTTTATATCTCATCATTTACAAGCCACTGAGTCGTTCTCATATCTCATTGCATGAAAACTGCCCAAAATCTTAAAATCTATGCTCTCTAACCTATTATTAATTAACCGAACCCGTTCGGGGGATAGCAGAATACCTATCAGAGTAGACAATTGTTTAAACTTATTACAAAACTTAGCGGACTTGGACTTAGGCTACGCCGCCGACGAAATTTTGTCCGCGGAGGACAAGAAAAGTGGTGTCTAGAAATGCTGATACTCCTAATAATAAGCTAAGACATGAACTTGGCCTTCATAACCACCATTATCTTTGTTTCGTATCCTACTCTAACCCACATAGGGTTGTAAAATTTAAGAAAACCAGCCTCCAAATTTTCTTGTCAAAACTAATTGGTCTAAAATTTTATTACATACAAAACCTTAACGAAAATTCTAAAAGTATTAAATTCTATTCGCACAGGAGCGTTTTATCTTTTGCCATCTGCAGTAGGGTTCGATACCTGTCTATGCTATGAAACATTTGAAATGAACATGTAAATGAATACAAGCTCCACTTTACTTAGATGGCTTTCGCCTAATTAAGTTATTATTGTTGTATAATCTGTATACAGTTGATTTATGGTGTAACATTATTGCAAGAACATGCTAATGAGTTCCTTAAAGGCAATGATTTTTTTATGCTGTTAAAAATTAAAGTTGTGAAGCAATACAATGTGTACGATATTTTATTTACAATCGTTGAATGTCGGCACTCACGTTAACGTCGTTGTATTTTATAATGTACAAAAATACTATAACTAAACGGCATTTAAAACTAGTTGGACATGGGCCTCTCCCATAAGGATGATATGCCATAATCGCCACACTTGGTGAGCAGATTGACGATCGCAGTATCAGAAACCTTTAACGCTCTGCCCGTAAATGGTTTGCTTAATCTTTAAAAGCGAATGAGGTGTATAAGTATTGAGACTATCTTTCCTCTCTGACTACCCCGTCAAGGTCTGAGCGTGAAGATATTTATAAACTGATTTATTTAAATTAATTCTTGTTAATTTAACCACCAATGCAACATTGTTTGGCTCAGCGTTTACTCGTCTTCTACACCGTGAAATCGACTACAAATAACCTTCCATAGCTAGTTCACATGTAAAAGTACACAGCAAAACAAATTTGCGATAATTGCCACGTTCGGCTAACGGATTGGCGATTGGTGAACTAGTCACTTCGCACATTAAACGCTCTACCCTGGTTTGCCTTTTTTTGGTCTAGTATTTTTTTAAATGGTTCCCCCGCCATCCATATGTAGGCATTGCGAATCCTAAAGTTTACAATTATGTCGCCTCTTTCGACATCCACGAGTAGAAAGAGGGTAGTCAATTTCTTACGCTGTCACCACTATAAACTGTATTCATAATGCTACCTTGCGCCAACGCACCTACATTATGAGAATGGTGTGCAATTGAAATGGCATGATTCAATATGACATGCGGAAAAATTTCCGCAAGTGTGGCAAGATGTTCTTACACAGTTAGCACATTTGCAATTAGTGTAAATAAGTAGGCGCAGCAGACAAATTCGCGTGTTTATACATAAAAAAACAGTAAACAAATATTGTAATATTGTAATGATTAATGTATTTTTAATGATACACATAGTGGTTCTATTTTGCGAACCTGTCTTCTAGGTAAAATTTAAATTTTGTTCCTAGTACATTACTACTTTACTATGAACATTACTATGAACATTACTATGAACATTACTATGTAGTACATTACTATGAACAAAATTAAAATTTTACCTAAGTCGGTTTGTTTTTGTTAATAGTATAAATATTTCATAGGTATGTTTTTGATATATCATAGACAGAGACCACATCACAAACATTGCTCTGATCATAAATAAAATCTGAAATAAATAAATAAATCGGTGTGAACGACACTCGTTTACGGATGTAGTCGCGGATTCGAATCCCGCTAGGCGCATTCATGTGCGTGATAATTATAAAAACTGAAATGTTTGTACTCGTGGGTGTTTATATGTATATATGAATATTTATATATGTGAACATATATCTACTGTACTCTTGTACAATAAGTATATTGTACAGGAGTACTTACAGTGTAAAATAAAAAATAATTAGTATATTTTAGTTTCAAAAGTGGGTCGAAAGAATTCAACTGTCTAGACCTCCGTCTACCCTAGTATTGTCGTGTTTGTATTTATACATTACCATCACTACCGCACATAATATCTGTCGTAATGGGTAGTGGGAAATTGCCACATCAAAGTAATTGGACGTGTCCATTTATTGTTCTCGTGTGTTTTTGTCTATATGCTCGAAGCGTTTCCAACTCATTACAAGTCGAATAACTAGAAAACCGCATCCTCATCCGTTTGTTTGTAAATAAACATGTCAGTTACGAACTTGGTGCGGGTTTTTGTGAATGAGATGCTCATTTTCTTGGTTTACCGAACGCGTTAATCTCTGCGTTATTGCGTGCATACTATGTTTTTAGCAAAAATTGAAAAATTCCGTAAGGCCAAAAGTTAATCAGTTTGCCTATGAAATTAATTCGATTCGTTGCGTGGATTCCTTCGGATTGAGGATTGCTTCGAATACGGACTGGCATTAAAACCAATGTCCGGTTGAAATAACTTTTGTCAAAGAATTTTTTTTAAAGAAATCAATTAAAAAAATATTTTGAATTAAGATTTTGACGGTTTGGTTCCGTAGTATTCGATTTACTTATTTAAATAATTTTATTCATCGATATGACAGTTTAATTCTTTAATTTAATTTAATTCTTTGTAGTTGTTTTGATAAAATATAGATCGCATGGACAAAATAATCTAGAATCCTTTAAATATCTTGATACTGAGGTAGTGTGAAGATAAATAAGAAGATAAATATTTTACTCTTTAATAGTTATGTTAACGAAATGCCCAATTCTGGGGTAGACAGAAGACTAGACAATTAAGTCCTTTCGACCCACCTTTCATGGCAGATCGAAGATAAATATGAACTTTTGGCAACAATTGCCAAAAGTTCTAGTAGTTCACTAATTTATTGGGCAATATTTTCGCAACCATGGATATAATTGTCACGGTACGTCAAAGGTACAGTTCGATTCACGGTACGAGTTCGAATCCCGCCCGTGTCAGTTGAAATATAAAAACATTTTATCTCTTTATTTTAATAACAAAAAGTTTAGCCTATCTTATATGCTTTATAATCAATAGTCAGCCATCCTTTATATTATTACCCACACCACATTTCTGCAAGAAACCATAAGCGTTTTTCAGTGTTGAGTTACTCTTGTAGTAGTAGTAGTAGTAGTAGTAAGCTAGGCTCTAAATCTAAAAGTAAATCGCGTAGAAACATGACATAACAACGACAAGACAGAAATAAGACAAAGACAAGACAGACACAAAACAGAGCCAAGACCGAGACTAGACAGAGTCAAAACAGAGACACAGAGACAACACAAAGACAAAACCATACCAAAATTAATTAAAAACAAGTCTACCAATGGAAATTGGTTTAGTAAAACGAAACAAACAATAAACTCACTTTTGCATTTGGAATGTAAGTTACTATGAGTTGTTTTTAAAAGAGGATATATGAGTATATGAGAATATGAGAATATATGAGTACCTTTATGAATAATCAATTTCACTATTTGCCTAGAATAATTGTTTTAAGTTATGTTCAAAAACCTTCACCCGTGACTCAGGCAAAACAATTGCAATATAGTTACTTACTTAAAGACTACTGCAGCACATAGGCCTGTCTCTTCTTAGGAATTGCCATAATCGTTTGGTCTGCCAAACGGATACTTATCTGACCGACACCGGCCAGATTCATTTTGTTCTGATATTATTTGGCTTGATTCTCTCGTCATGGATCACTGCCATTTTCTAGCCTTTTCCCTTAGTCTACTCTTTCACCCATGTGAAGAGTGGAATCCATGTTATTCTTACGCCGATACCACACGTTTGTGTACATTTATGACAAACATAATGCAATGAGTGCGTAAATTTCTTTGCATTATCCGTTTTTTTTTTCTTCATAATAGTATGAAGAAAAAAAACGGATAATGCTAAGCCGAAGAACCTAGACAATGAAATCCCTTCGTACCACTTTCCACGGAAGCTTGTGGGACATCGTGACAGGTGGCGAGTCCATCGCATTCTTAATGTCCACGTCGTGTCATATTTACGTAGAGAAATATTCATATATTTTCCTACTAAAATTGCACTGGCTCAATCTCTTCTTCCTTGACTACGCGGATACTTGTTATTTTGGACCTAATAGAGGAGCAACAAAATAAACTTGAGCGGCTTCAAAATTATTACATAATGTTTACATTTGGGTTGCGAAATTATGACCACATATCTGAATTCCCCCATAAACTCAAGCGGCTCCTTCAAAAATTCGTCTTCGCAAAAATACATTCTTAATTTTTTACTGCATTCAATTCTACCACTCCTAATTACTTGACAGATTGATTTATATATATATATATATATATATATATATATATATATATATATATATATATATATATATATATATATATATATATATATATATATATATATATATATATATATATATATATATATATATATATATATATATATATATATATATATATATATATATATATATATATATATATATATATATATATATATATATATAAGCAGTTTACACTCTTTGCCTCTTCGATCTCAAATAATCTCCTTCTAATAATTCCTAGACACTCCTCTTCCTTCTATTCTAATTCTTTTACGGTTAGTGCTATACGACTGAATCTAAATCTCTTTATCTAAATCTTCCTAGCTCGTCGACATGTATGGAGTGGCGTGCTGGTCCGGCATTGTCATGCATAAAAACAGTATCCTCATCCAAATTGACCACAAATGGCTCAACGTGTTTATTAATGATTTGTTCCACAAATCTTACGCTAGTTAAAGAGTATAAAATGGCTCTTTAACGAACACCAGTTCTGTGCGACACTCAGATGAAAATGTTTTTCTTAATGTAATTTTTTATAAATAAAATGTAGTAGACTTACAAATTTTATTACTTTCATTTAAGGGAAACCCCTAAAATTAAAGTGATAAAATTTATATTGTTATTTAAACACAAGCTGGCATTCTGGCTGCAAACACCGTTTATTTTATTAAGCTAGCATTCTTAGTTTCCAGGTTAATTATCACCCAGATATATATCTAATTGATAAATTGATGAGTGGCAAATAAAAACTGCCACCCCCTTTCTTCCCGTAGGTTTTGTAAGAGGCGACTAAGGGAAACAGCCTGGAATATCGTTATGGCAACCTATACATGGCGGAATAACCATCTCTAAAAATATCAGACCGAAATAATCAGATCAAAGATGGACAGCATCGTCTAAGCTGCGAGTAGTCTGGTACTGCGATCGCCAATCTGCCTGCCAAGCGTGGCGATTATGACAAATCCTCCCCATGGGAGAGGCCTATGTCCTGCAGTGGACTTCAGCAAGCCGCTATATGTTATGTATGTATGTAAATAAAATGTTTAGGCCTCCATCTGGACAGTAAGACAGAGGACAGTAAGAGAGATCACTTTTGGAGCCAAGCTCGAGTAGAGGATAGTGCAAACTAGGCACAGGCTGCTGCCCAATCTTATACCAATAAAAGGCTTAAGGCAAAGTTGTACCTAATCTGGGTATCAAGGGAAGAAGTTTGCCACCTCTATTCGGGGGACGAACGATCTTAAGCCTTGTACAACACTGACTTACCACCCGTCGATGTAAAATCTACATAGAATTAATAAAATGTACAGTATCAAGCGGCAAATAGCTGTACGCATCGTATTACGATACGATACGCTGTCAGGATGGCGACTGTACTGGCATGCTTTCTACGGATGTAATGGCAGACATAGAAGCACGGGTAATAGCCTAATCCAATCGATCAATGAAAAATATCGTCCAAAACGGCGGTGATAGCGAGCCAGAAGAGGAGAAGAGAATTTGTTTCGTGATCTGTATTCTAGTAGAGCATTAAAAGGACCTGCTGAGTTGCTTTCGTACTATAATTTCGTATCCCCTCGTCATCCCTGTTGTCAAGAATAATGTCGGTTTTAGTTGGTGGTAGCCAGACATAAACCATTAAATCCTTAGTTACAAAATGGATATTAATAGTACACGTCTAGTCCGCCTTGCTTCGTTGGGATAATAATTGCGAAAATAGGGGTCACCTATTATTAAGCTTCCACAAAGTATTACCTGAATAATTTTATACTTATATTGTTTTAAATTGTAATTAAACAACCAGTACTATGGATGTGTCAAATTAAGATTTTAAAAAATTAAATACGAGATTGAGATTTCTTAACTCTAATAACTACCAACTTTAAATGGAGGTATAATAATGGCTGCACCCAAAAAACCGTCGATTAATTAAATATTAATTATTGATAAATTAGGTTTATTCATCATTATTTACCCATTTTCATCACAAATTGAGTAACTTTCAAAATTACCAACGGTAAACGGTTTCAAAATGACCAACATCCTGTTATGCTGACACGATGAAGCATACATCCAGTCCTCTGATATTCCAAAGGCAGAATATTTGATTTTATTTCAACTTTACCATACTTCCAGTACAAAGTTCTACTGAATGTTATGGAAAATAATTAACATTACATATGTAACATAGCGGATTAATTATCGGTGGTTATATGGTCCAACCACCCATAATTAGTTGACACGTGTTCGCCTTGAAACAAGGCAAATCAAGCGTCGCGTCAATCATCAAGCGAAAAGATTCTAAAGTTAGACCGCAAAGGTTGGTGCTCTACTTCTCACACTGACTGACATACTGACATGTACCATTTATGATTTTTGTATGCGAGAATGTGCATTATAGTCTAATAACTATTTGCAATTTCTTTGATATTAAAGCAAAGTATCTACTAAGGCATGCTTATAAAATAGCATGAACAAATAATTAACAAACTATTTTTTCTTTTGACAGTTCTCTGAAACAAACACGTGATCGTGGAGACCAGCAAAAAGGCGCTTAATGGTTTACATGGTAAGTTTTAAATATATTTTAAGTGGGAAAGTGGGACCTGCTTCCTTTGCGAGCAAAGGAACAGTCGGTTCTATCTACCGATGCCCATGACCACTCGCTACACCAGAAGGGGAGCAGATGCGTTGCCTACGAAAGGAAGAGAGAGAAAGGATTATCTTTCGTAACTTAATCTCCATATGAGTGAGGACCTCCAGTTACCTCACTCACAAACACGAAAACTTACTCGACCAAACGCAAAAGCACAAGATGTCTTTAATTTTTGCCGGTATTCTGCAAGGCAGTCGTCCTGCAGAAGCTGTTGCTTGGCTTTTATACCGTTTAATTATCTCATATACTATCTTATCTCAACAAACCGTGCTTTAATTAAGTTGATAATTTTCACGTTATGAACGTTATTCCGACAAGGTTGTGCCGACTTGCCTAATGAATGAACATGTCCTCTGCCACAGTTACTGATCAACAGTATAACAACTAGAGCAACAATGCAAATGTAATCCAATGAAGTCGTAATTGCTATCAGTTTCACCTTAACGGCCTATATGGGTCCACATCAGAGCATAGGTCTATCCTGTAAAGAGGATTTGCCGAAATCGCCACGCTTAGCAAACGTATTAGCGATCGCAGTACCAGACCAATACGCACTACCAGACCACTACGCACTACTCCGATTCACCAGACTGCTTAATTTTGGTCTGGTATTTTTCGCGAATATTATCCCGCCATCTGTCGGTAGCGATCGCATTTTGTAAAGCCTTAGAATATTAATAATATAAAATTATATAATTAAAGAATGTTCAAAGATATACAGTTGTAATAACTACCGCTGAAATGATATGCATACTTAGATAAAAAAAAATATAAAAACAACTTTGCATGTTCGTCATGTCCGTGTATGTCACCCCGTGGCTTTTGTAATATACGATTAAAAGAAAGCCTTGATATTTTAAATTACCGACACTCGTCAGGGTATTCATTTTGACGAAGAGTGGTGATGTCAAAGCTGCCTTTTAGAACACAATTTAGTCCTGCAGTGTTGATTACAAATTACAGGCTTTTTCTTACTAAACACTAAATAAGATAATTACAATAGCTCTTAATAGGTAGTTTAGTTAGTTCCCTATGATACGCTGACTTCACTGACAAGTCTACAGTATTAAACGATTGTTTTAGAATTTGGTGCATTAAGATGGATATAAGTTTGATAATAAGGTCAAGACGTGCATCTATTTATCAAAACATTTCGCCACACCCGTAGACGCATCTTAAGGCATCGTTATTCCTCTTAAAAATAAAATATATGGGTTACCGATACATGGCACTTTATTTTTAATATTTTTATGGTGATAGATTTTTAATAAAACCTCCGGGGATGAGTGGCGTATTGACCGGTTTTAAGAGAGTCGCCAGCTCTGAAGTCCCGGCTTCGATTTTTGGAAGTAATAATGGAAAAATAACATTGACCTGCAATGTAAAAAAACCACTTTTACTACGTTGTCTCGTTTCTAGATATTTGCGGTATCTTCGTTGTTTCAGACACTAGTGATTTAACTACTTAAGAAATTGGTGTTTATTAAAAAAATCATACTAGCCTTTCTCCTAGGGTCGACCTGGAGACTCCTAATACAAATTCCAATCTCTGAACTACCGTGGCTGTCTACATACTAGCTAAACATAGCAACCCACGATTATCCGCGCTAAAAGTTTCTGGGCAAAAGTCTTCTCCTGAGTGTGAAGCTTGAGCAAGAAAACGCACTTTCATAAATATGACTCAAATAATTACTATTTTCGATATTTCTATACACGCCGTATACGTCGATAATGCCATTTGTGGCTTAGTCTAATATTAAAATTAGTAAAAATAGTAATCTTTGAACATAGAAATGGAAAGAATATTACTCTTAATATTTTACAGAAAATAGTATCTCTCGTCGTGGTTACTAATAAAACCAATTATTTAGACCTTTAATGCTGAAGTTCTTTTTTTTTTTTTTCAAATATATTGATTATATTTAATAGTATTTATTTAAAAAAAAAAAAAACAAATATCTTATGTATGAAATCTTATCGCACGTAAGTATAGAAGGAATTCATTGGTGGCAAGCATTCTAGGGGATCGAACTAATACTGTGTGTATTCTGATACTTTTTATATTTAAACTTCATTTAGATAGGTCCAGATACTGCAAATTTTACAAGGCACCTTCTAATAATGCGGAAAATCAGATCTGCGCGTAAGATTAGTTACGCGATGTAAAGAGCATCCGGCTCTGGTAGTGTAGAGGCGTGTTATGAGCCTTAACAGTGATCCCGGTACCAATCGTGAACGACCGGTGATAGCAAGGTCGTGATGGTTCCGACTAACGAAGCACGCTCGTTAGTGTTAGCAAATGTCTGATACAATTCACAATTTAATGGAACTTGTATTCAAAATAGAATTAACATACAGCAGTAATTTAAAATCAATGTAGGCTTAAGGTGCGTTCACCAATTAACTACACTGTAACTATTTGTCGGAGATAATTCTTTGATGACATTGGCAGTTTCTTAATTTGAAGCTCTTTAAATGTAGTTCCACATATCATTATTTGTAACTAAGCAGTTCATTATAAATACGTAGTTTCAATTTTACCACCTTCTTCTTTTTTAGGTTTATGACCTCTTTTTACTGCAATACACTTAATCCGATGTTACTCACAATTTTCAATCCGTCAGTGTAATGAGATTTTGACAATCCATAAAATTAAGTCATCGTGAATAATCTCTTCATTGGAATTCCATCTTTCATATTTAGATGCGGACGAATGCGAAATTAATGATCTATCTTGTTCACCGCGACGGGCTCACCACCTGTCTAGTTGTCCCGAAAATATCTTCGGTAGAAGGTGGGTCAAAGAGACTTAATTTTCTAGACTAGACCTCTGTCTATCCCTGTATTGGGAATTGCGTGAAGATATTTATTTATTTATTTTTACACAGCTCTTTAGCTTTGTATAAACAATAAAATTACGTATCTAATCTCATAGAACATTACCCTATAGTATTAGCGTTAAAATTTATCTGCCCCCTTTCTTTCCTTTCCGAGACCGTCGTTAGCATCTTAAAAAATAAAGACCAGAAGACCAACATTGATAGGAACGGTGACGAGCAGTAGCGTCTAAAGTTGTAAATCCGCTTGCCGTTGTAATTGTAGCGATTATGCCGAAATACAAAGAGTATATATCTATAATTTGGATGTAGATATATCTAAGGAAAAGGCTGTTTGTTAAGTTAGGTAGAATTATGTTAAGTGTCTTTCCAAGTGCGTAGTATGAGATGCAAATATCGTAGAGGCGTAAAATCAGCTCCGGCTTTGATTTTTTTGATAAAAAAAACTTCACGCATTTCCTAATACAGAGACACAGTAGAGTCACGTCAGTTACAGAGTAGACGTCTAGTAGTAGTAGTAGTAGGTAGAGGTCTAGTCTAGAGAATTAATTCCCTTTGACCCACCTTCCACCGAAGATATTTTCGAAAAAACGTGACAGGTGGTGAGCCTGTCGCCGTCTTTATGTCCAAGCTAACGATTTAATTCGTACATAAGTTTTTGAAAAACCTTTTAATTAATATTTTAAATTTATTTTCACGTAATTGATGGTAAGTGATTACCACGGCCCATTACCACCTGCAATACCAGAGGCATAACAGATGCGTAGCCGCCCTTAGAGTGCCCCCCCCCCAGAATTGGGGGAGTGGGTGTGTGGGCCTCCGGTTTCCTGCACTCACCAGACGAAACGCAGAAGTTTGTTACACTTCTACTTCACGCCCGTTTTCTGTGAGGTCGTGGTACTTCCCCAGTCGAGCCGGCCCATTCATGCAACAGCAAAAGCTGATGCGTGGCTCTACCACTGTTAAAAATATTTTAAAAACCTAAACGACAATAGCACGTTTCACTCCCGACCATAACTCACTGATCGTTACTTAAAAGTTCTTGTAATAAAAATATCTAACCTATCCAATGCATAATGCCAAATGTAATCTGTAATTTCTCCCCATGGTATATGTGTATAGATGTACTTTGTTAAATAAAAGAATCTGAGCCAGTCTCTGTACAATTTAATGCCTCAATAACTGTACTGTATACTGCTTTCGACGTTAGTGTTGTTTGTTCGTATCCTGCTAAGGAGCAAATATTTGTTTGATGAATATGAGTTTTTGTACTGAACCTTATAGAGGTTTATTTGTTTATGTAAATATTTATCCATGTAAGTATATTGTACTGTTAGCTTGGATAGTAAAACTGTGACAGGCCAACTACCTACCTCTTAGTCCCAAATTAAACTTCCCAAATTAAAATTATACTTCGTCTAAATTTTGAAAAGTTCTTAATTTTATCGATGTCTGTTTACCACGGTATTGGAAAATTCCTGAAAAAAAAGAAAGTAATATTTCTTTTGTCTTTCGTTTTTATATAATACATACAGTTGTTAATAAGCTTAGTTAACTTTTAGTCAGGGTGTAAAATAATATTTTCATATAGACTATAAACAATATTTCGTTTTTACCATAGTACCATGGTCGGTAAATGCTCAAGATGGCTTAATACGCGGAAGCAAGTGAGAGGATAAGGCGAAAGTAGAATGTCTGGATTGCAGAATGCATGTAAATTTTATTATATAATGGAATATTATTCACGTCTTCGTTTAATGATAAGATGAATCTTATACGAAAGGATCTTGAACATTACGAATTAGAAGTTCTCACAAATACATACGTACATGGGTAGAGACTGTATCGCATACACTGCTCCGTTACCAAAGTAAGTACTAAAAGCAGTTGTATTATGGAATCAGACAAAATGAAGTGCCACAAACATCCAGACCAGAGACAATATAAAAAAGTGGTTTCCTATCTTGACCTATTCGGGAATCTAATTCAGGACCTTAGACCTGGTAGCACTATAAAAATCGACACGTACGGTACGCCCAAGTAGGTCGTCTTAAATGTTCCTGATGTTTTAATCTCTTTTATCTATTCTTTCTTATCTTTATAATTATTTCTTAAGAAATCGATGCCACATACGAATTTTTGTCGTCAATAAAATAAAAAAAAATTAATAAATATCCGTGTCCATCCGTTTCAGTGGACTGTTGTGTCCAGTAGACTAAGACTGACCAAAAAAATGACTATTAATCAGAAAATCCGCGACCCCTAAGTCGACGGTTCCATTCAGTTTCCGCTTAGTTTTATGTACCGTGTGTGAACGGCAATAAACTTCATTATTTACTTTTTATGATTTTTTAAGACGAATAAACTGACCACATTTGTGGCCAATATTTATGTCCAAATTTAAACTTACGCATACTTATAGCCAGAGGACTGATGTTAGCGCCATCACACATTGATTCGCTTAATTATGTCAATCAACATATCGTGAATGGTATTGTTGTTATTCGTTAAGCCTTAAAGATCTTTATGTAGCCACCTTGGATGTTATAGCGGCCTTAGGTGGCATCGCAAGGTAGGTCGGTTGCACTCATCTTCGCCATTTTGTCTTGACCTTCACCCAGTAACGTTTGGCGTCAAGCGTGATTTGTCTATTGCATTATATGGAGATGAAGTACAAGTTTGAGTGCAAAGTAATCTTTGACAGGAGAAACTAGAGGTTGGTTAATTTAAAAAAAAATTATTACGTGATAACATACATGTGACAGTAGCATAATTTTTCTAATGTATAATCAACCTTTAACCTACGAGCTTAAAGTATACAAGTAAAAAGTAGACGAAGGTAGACAATTAATTCCTTTCGACCCACCTTCTACCGAAGACATTTTTGGGACAACGATATAAATTGTACATAAGTTGTTTTTTTTTAAAACCCATTGGAAAAAATACGAGCTCGATCTCCAAGGCTACGAGCCGAAAGTCACTTGACTCGAATTCTGATCACCCAACCTTCGATTAGTTTATTTAAGATGATAGTTATTAAAAATAATATCCTTGTCGGAAAAATACGAAGCATCTGCTTCCTTAACTTCATCATCGGTGAAAAATTTCTTTCCACTATCAATTTTGGAAAGAGGTAACAATCGGGCGGAGTTTCTATAGGTCTGTTTTATAGGGTGGGTGGTTTAAAATATCAAAGCCCTCCTTTTTCAAATCAACAAGTGCAAAGTGGCTCATGTAGACGGGCGCATTCTCATGCAAGAGTAGAACACATTTGCTTAATTTTTCTCTTGTGCAATTTTTTAATGATTTTAAAGCATATAAGTTATGCTGAACACGTGTTAAAATTAAAAAATATTCTCTTTATATTTCTCTTCTTTTTACTTTAAAAACTTACTTTAACAGCTACAGGATTCTTGCGTAGTATTTCGTACCGTAGAGACACCTCTATCTTTCTTCTTACCACCTTGACGTACTTCGTGGAATGGCGTACACCCCGATTTTTATGATGACGCTAGCTCTAAAGTCCCGGCTTAAATTTTTATGATGACGCTAGCTCTAAAGTCCCGGCTTAAATTTTTATGATGACGCTAGCTCTAAAGTCCCGGCTTAAATTTTTATGATGACGCTAGCTCTAAAGTCCCGGCTTAAATTTTTATGATGACGCTAGCTCTAAAGTCCCGGCTTAAATTTTTATGATGACGCTAGCTCTAAAGTCCCAGCTTAAATTTTTATGATGACGCTAGCTCTAAAGTCCCGGCTTAAATTTTTATGATGACGCTAGCTCTAAAGTCCCGGCTTAAATTTTTATGATGACGCTAGCTCTAAAGTCCCGGCTTAAATTTTTATGATGACGCTAGCTCTAAAGTCCCAGCTTAAATTTTTATGATGACGCTAGCTCTAAAGTCCCGGCTTAAATTTTTATGATGACGCTAGCTCTAAAGTCCCGGCTTAAATTTTTATGATGACGCTAGCTCTAAAGTCCCGGCTTAAATTTTTATGATGACGCTAGCTCTAAAGTCCCGGCTTAAATTTTTATGATTTTTAAGACGAATAAACTGACCACATTTGTGGCCAATATTTATGTCCAAATTTAAACTTACGCATACTTATAGCCAGAGGACTGATGTTAGCGCCATCACACATTGATTCGCTTAATTATGTCAATCAACATATCGTGAATGGTATTGTTGTTATTCGTTAAGCCTTAAAGATCTTTATGTAGCCACCTTGGATGTTATAGCGGCCTTAGGTGGCATCGCAAGGTAGGTCGGTTGCACTCATCTTCGCCATTTTGTCTTGACCTTCACCCAGTAACGTTTGGCGTCAAGCGTGATTTGTCTATTGCATTATATGGAGATGAAGTACAAGTTTGAGTGCAAAGTAATCTTTGACAGGAGAAACTAGAGGTTGGTTAATTTAAAAAAAAATTATTACGTGATAACATACATGTGACAGTAGCATAATTTTTCTAATGTATAATCAACCTTTAACCTACGAGCTTAAAGTATACAAGTAAAAAGTAGACGAAGGTAGACAATTAATTCCTTTCGACCCACCTTCTACCGAAGACATTTTTGGGACAACGATATAAATCGTACATAAGTTGTTTTTTTTTAAAACCCATTGGAAAAAATACGAGCTCGATCTCCAAGGCTACGAGCCGAAAGTCACTTGACTCGAATTCTGATCACCCAACCTTCGATTAGTTTATTTAAGATGATAGTTATTAAAAATAATATCCTTGTCGGAAAAATACGAAGCATCTGCTTCCTTAACTTCATCATCGGTGAAAAATTTCTTTCCACTATCAATTTTGGAAAGAGGTAACAATCGGGCGGAGTTTCTATAGGTCTGTTTTATAGGGTGGGTGGTTTAAAATATCAAAGCCCTCCTTTTTCAAATCAACAAGTGCAAAGTGGCTCATGTAGACGGGCGCATTCTCATGCAAGAGTAGAACACATTTGCTTAATTTTTCTCTTGTGCAATTTTTTAAGGATTTTAAAGCATATAAGTTATGCTGAACACGTGTTAAAATTAAAAAATATTCTCTTTATATTTCTCTTCTTTTTACTTTAAAAACTTACTTTAACAGCTACAGGATTCTTGCGTAGTATTTCGTACCGTAGAGACACCTCTATCTTTCTTCTTACCACCTTGACGTACTTCGTGGAATGGCGTACACCCCGATTTTTATGATGACGCTAGCTCTAAAGTCCCGGCTTAAATTTTTATGATGACGCTAGCTCTAAAGTCCCGGCTTAAATTTTTATGATGACGCTAGCTCTAAAGTCCCGGCTTAAATTTTTATGATGACGCTAGCTCTAAAGTCCCGGCTTAAATTTTTATGATGGTGCTAGCTCTAAAGTCCCGGCTTAAATTCGCGGTCGTGACAATGAAGCAGACACTCAAAAAATTACTTCACGCAATTCCCAATACAGGGGTAGACAGAGGTCAAGTCTAGACAATTAAGTCCCTTTGACCCACCTTCCACCGAAGATATTTTCGGAACAGTGACAGGTGGTGAGCCCGTCGCCGTCTTTAAGTCCAAGCCATCGATGAAATTCGTACATAAGTTTTCGAAAAACTCATTGGTACTGCCACCTGGGGATCGAATACGGGTCTCCCGACTCGAAATTCCTACCACACAACAACTCGGGTAACGAAGAAGACACTTTTTTCTAGATTTTCTCGAGTCAACGTATTTTTATACCTTTGTTGATTCCGATTCTATAACACAAGTGTTTAACCTCTGCGGTCGCTCATCGTAGAGTCTACTCGCTTGAGAATGCCTTGTTTTGAGGTGAAAAACGTGTCGTTTTCGTTGGTACATGTTACCTAGTTTGAGTGATGTGGTGGTGGTGCATACAGTAGAATTAGTGCACGCATCTGTGGGAGGGAGGGTGGTGCACTTCTTCTGTTCCGAGTCTCAAAAACCTATATCGCTATAGGTTTTCCGACTCATTATGAAAACTTAAATAAGGAATCTGTGCCTTTACTATGATACTTCATCAAGCCCTACTTAGATTCCGATTCACATGATGACGTTTAAGCCTTTAACGAAACTGCTACATCCTCGTCACCTTGTCATTCAGCGAACTTCAAAACTCTCCCTCGCGCGCCTATTTTCTCTTAATTACCGTGCAATCTATATCTCATATCATGTCATGACTTCAATTACCACACCCACCATCTTTAAAAATTTTCACCGAAACTGAATAATAAATTATTTTCATCTACAAACTATCTCTTAAATGTTATTTTATGTCATAAACACGATCGAAGCCGGCTTCTGAAACAATAAATTATGTGCAGTGCCAAAATTTGTCATCTGCAAATGATTTACGACGGTGCTTTGTCGCACTATAACTTAACGGTTAGACTAGCTTGCGAATTCCGTTGGAAAATCTAAGTTGGAGTTCTGTTGGAGAACATGAGTAATTGAGAAAGATTCGAATGCTATGTCTGAGTTACAAAGACATGGACTGAGGCTTAGAACCTTACCAAACCTAACCTAACCTTAGGTTAGCTATGAAATATACACACAGCTACATTTCTCTTTTGAATTATTATTAAGAAATCGTCATAATAGAACAATGTGACCTGACATGGTAAATTTGTGAATGTATAGATTTTATCGAAAATTATTAGAGTTATTAGAATTATTTTATTTTTTATTATTATATCTTCCGTCATCATGGAATTATTTTTTTTATTAATTGCCTCTCTGTAAATGCACCCTGCCGGGCCAACACATTTTTTCTCTTTATTTCACAAATTACATTTTGATTTATAATTTAATTTATTTAGTGCCATTAAACAGAAGTTGTTTGTCTTGGCACTTCACAGTAAGCTCTTATTATTAATTTTAATGTTGTATATAAATGTTTGCATGTTATATTTACAATCCACATACATTTTACAATTACCATTTAGAGGGTAGCTTATCACGTTTTAATATCTTACTCATTAATTTTTAGACAATAATAAATTTAGAAGTACCCCACACTTAGTCTAATAAATTACCTTCGTCTCGTTTGTGTATGTTTTACTTTGTATCTTATTAGTGCGCATACACGCCGGTCGAATTTTGTCAGATTGCGGTATTTTCAAAAAATATATATTTATTTACTTTCATTTGTGTTACTTATTATGACACATATTATTTTTATGACACATTCATCTACATAAACACATACATATACACATATACATGCATATATATACTTGCATATAAATATACTCACACGCACAAATACCTATAAACTTTTTTTAATGTTTACTAACATTGTAAAATAAAATAAAAAAACTTCACGCAATACCCAATACATGGGTAGACAGAGGTCTAGTCTAGACAATTAAGCCTTCGACCCACCTTCCACCGAAGATATTTTCGGGACAACGTGTCAGGTGGTGAGGCCGTCCCCGTCTTTATGTCCATGTCAACGATTCGTACAAAAGTTTTTGAAAAACCGATTGGTACAAGCCTACCACCAGGGGATCGAACTCGGGTCTCTTGACTCGAAATTCCGAACACCCAACCACTCGACTATCGTGACTTATACTAACATTGTATTTTAAAAATTGTATTTAATTGTATTTAAAAAGTCACGATAGCCGAGTTGTTGGGTGGTCGGGATTTCGAGTCGAGAGACCCGAGTTCGATTCCCAGGTGGCAGTACCAATGAGTTTTTCAAAAACTTATGTACGAATTTCATCGTTGGCTTGGACATAAAGGCGGCGACGGGCTCACCACCTGTCACGTTGTCCCGTAAAAATCTTCGGTGGAAGGTGGGTCAAAGGGACTTAATTGTCTAGACTTGACCTCTGTCTACCCCTGTATTGGGAATTGCGTGAAGATATTTTTTTTTGTATTTAAATTAGTTGTTTTATATCTTTGTTGCAATTCCGTGTAATAAGTTTTCAGTGGGTATTTTATATTTTTTACAGTAAATTCATTTCTTAATTCCAAAGGTAGTGAATTTAGTATGAACGGTATTAGGAATTTGTATGTTATGTTATACTTAGGTTACTGCAGTTGCTGCAGTTGAGCATTTGATCAGTAGATTAATTTATTTGCAGTTAGTCTACTTTAATCGAACCAGAATTTAACTGAATCAGACGTCGAATTTAGATTTTCTGTTTGCATATTAAGTCGTCTATTATAGTCATAAACACGATCTACTTAATTGGCCAATTTATTATATTTAATTCGAATAAATTCACTGAAGGAACTCTGCACTGAACCTTTTTGAAAGCATAATACATACAAAAATAGAAATTTGATGAGTTTCCTTCATTAAGTTTTTAAATTTTAAGACGGACTAAATTAATCGTTCTTTGGTTCCGGGACACCGCAATACATATTATTGCATTTGCATTTAAAATACATTTAATATTCTTAGTCAAGGAATCTTATCATCTTACTTAGAAAGTGTATACATTTGTGCATTTTCATGTCTCAGAGTGTCAGAATGTGATAGAGAAAGAATTTGATATCTTTTAATTTCATAACAAAACCAAATTTCTTGTTATAATTCCATAGTAAATACGGACAAAAAGACTTCATTGTTGAAACCCCTGTCTACCCCTGTATCGGGAATGGCGTGAAGATATTTTTTTTAAATCTCATATATATAATTTAAATTTGCATCTATTTTATATATGTTACGCTACGATTTCCGTGGACGCACTGGATTTCATGGCGTCGCCATCGTATCGGATTTGGGTGTTAGTTTTGTAACTTTGTAGTTTCTTATTTCATATGACAGCTGCATGCCAAGTATGGCGAATAATGTGGCTTTTCTTGTGGGAGAGGTCTATACCCTGCGATGGACTTACGAGTACATTAACAGACTATTATGTTCGTTACACTTAAATTTACTCATATGCAATTTTTTATCGATTTGAAACCATATATTTATATGGTTTCAAATACTGAACTTTGTGTTATTAAATTAAAGAAAAAAAATTTTTTCTATCTTTAATTTAGTGTCATATGCAATTTGTTTATAGTATAAAACTTTTTGTGAAAGCTATGTTTTGATGGTTATTTGACGTCTGGCTGTTAGAATACAAATTTTGCTACTTTCGTTTCCAAGAAACTAAGCCGAGATGGCTTGAAATCGTTTCGTGTAAACATTACGGGTTTAGAGTTTAATTGAAGTCCGTCTAAGAAACGCCAGCTTGATTTGACATCGTTTCATTAGCACTTAATTGCACGGGTATTAAAACTATAGGCGTTTTTTTGCAACTTTGGAAGAGTCGGCTAACGTCACAAAGATTCTTGTGACGCTTGGAATTATTTTTCTGAATAATTTATGTATTTTTTTTTACTTAATACAATACTGCATGGAAAATAGGGTCTAGTCTTCAAGAGTAAGATGTGAAATGTTTAAAAAAAATTTCGCGCAATTCCCAATACAGTATTCCCATGCATTTCTTAATTCTAAGAAGCAGTGATGGATGCACGCTTAAATCATACTTTTATTTACCATAAACTGTATACGATTATTTATCAATTAACTGGTTAAAATTTGAATTTTAAATTAAATTTATAAATGGAAACTTGATTATTCTCAATCGTGACAAAAAAATCCATATTTTGATGTTAATGTAACCATCTGTAAATTGCAACGCATGAACGAACGCGTTTTTTCTTAAATGTTTTGTAATATAAGTTTGAGTTCTTTGAAATCAATCTCTTTGTTCATACATTAATCGGAAGAATGTCTTAATACATACATAACGGCCTATTAAAGTCCACTGCAGGACATAGACCTCTCCTATAGGGAGGATTTGCCATAATCGCCACGCTTGGCAAGCGAATTGGCGATCGCCTTCTCAGACACCTCGCACCTAAGACGCTGCTGCCCATCTTCGGTCTGATATTTTTAGAGATGGTTATCCCGCCATCTATCGGATGCCATCCCGATATTCAAGGCTGATTCCCTTAGTCGCCTCTTACAACACCCACGGGAAGAAAGGTAATATATATATATATATATATATATATATATATATATATATATATATATATATATATATATATATATATATATATATATATATATATATATATGCGTATAAGTATAAGACTACAATAAAAATTGCATGAGTATTGATTGCAAACCGTCGGACTAGGTAGACCTGTGTCCTGCGTAGCACTTAACGGCTGTTTAGTATCCATCCAACCATCTATTAGTAGCTTTTGTGATTTATAGACTAAGTTTTATACGGAAACCTCTCGTAGAGAAGGAATAATAGCGTTCTGATAGACAGTATACTTTATGAAATGATAAGTATCGATTATTATTCTAAAACAGTTATTGTAAAATCAATGAATATTAAAAAAAAGAAAACAAATTATAGAATAATACTCGTTTTACACGAATACGAATCACTGTCAATTTTCATTATTCTCTATTTGATATACAAATGTTTTATGCTAATATAAATAATTGATTTAATGGAATAAACTAGCTTTTGCTTTATTTTTACAGAACCATTTAATCATAATGGCGACCTCTGTGGTCGAGTGGCGTAAACAGCAGTTTTCGAGGTGTCGCCATCTCGAGGTCCCGGGTTCCATTCCCGATCGATTCAATGTAGAAAAACCACTTTTTCTACATTTTCTCGGGTCTGGGGGTTTTGTGGTGCCTTCGTTGTTTCCGATTCCCATGCCGCAAGTGCCTTTAACATTCTTACATTGGGATCGGAGCCATGTATGCGATGTTTTCCCTATCTATGTATGAATTTATTATTATTATAATCATTATCATTATCATAACGCGAGTCAGTATCATGAGCTTCCGTTCATTCCCTTCGATTCGCGCTACGGACTACCTCATTATACAGAAACGTGTCGTATTCAACGCACTGCGAACGTAAATCCGTACCGCTTTCAAGCTTGAGAGAAAGGAAGCTCACGTTTACTGAACAGAACAAATCGCTGGATGAATTGGGCGACAGCTGTCCTTGTCTTTTCGAACGTCACAAAGTGAGTGCGACAGGGACGCGAGTGTACTCATGCGCAGATAGGGTTGTCTATTTGTAAAATATATGACAAATAAAATGAGACCTGTCTTAACGACACTGTAGAGTACCAACGAAGTAAATGAACAATAAAGATTTTTTTACATACATAAAATAAATCATTTGTGACATAAATATGATGTATTTATTCTTAAATAGGGACTGCTGAAACATTGATGGTATGACTTGGTATGGAATCATAAAGAAAAAACAAAAGTTCCACAAACACCCAAACCAGAGATTATGTAGAAAAAGGTTTTCTACATTGGCCCGTCCTGGAATCGAATCGAATATCTCAGCGAAAACCAGTGTATACTCCACATTCTTACATACATATAGTCGTAAACTACTACTTCGTTAAGTCGCTTAGTTAAGCTTCGTTAAGTTTAAAGGTGGATTTGCTTTATGGCTCTTATAAAATTAATTGCCTACGTCCAATTGCATTTGAAGTAAAATAATTGTAATAGAAGCACAAGCGCCAGAAAGCAACCTGAAAATTTAAGGTGTTGTTGAGTAAAGTTTTAAAATTGTCTTGTTTTGAGATTGTATTACGACCAAACAAGATGAAATGATTACCAGTAAAAAGTCTATGCACACTGAGAGTTCTAAGATTTGTTGCAATGTTTGAGAAGATCCTATATACAACAGTGGATGTATGAATAGGTATATTGATGGACAAATTTACATAAATACTGTACGATAAAATATAAAATAATGTAACATCTTCAAGCATTTCCTAATACTAGTGTAGTCAGTGGTCTAGACAATACAGTGCTTTCGAATCGCATTTCACTAGAGCTTATTTGGTTCGACATTACAAGGCTTTAAACAACTAAAACAGATTGTTCCGTGCATTTCTGAAAAGGATCATTTATAATCTTGTCTTAGATCGTATCGTGGGAACGTAACATTCGCTTTCATAGCTCCTCGGAGATGACCCAAATGTTATGTGCATTCAAAACATTAAGCGATCCAACTAGATAACAAAATGGAAAAAAAAATTGCAAAAATATGTGTCACTAAAATTAAAATAACTACAGCTTTGTTGTTTGTTGTTGTCAACGTCGTTGACTGGGAAATTATATTTTTTAGTTACGTCAAGGTGTTTTTTGAAGGAAATTATGTTAAGGTGATATTTTTGTGTTGTCGTTCAGCGATATCATTGTCCACTCCCAATCATTGTCTAATTAATATGCCTGTTAACTTCGGCTTGTAATTCCTTACGTTACAACCCTAGCTCCGAATTGTATCGTGGGAACTTAGCATTTTGCTTTCACTGCCCGTCGGACATTCGGCGAACGTTGCGTTACGCATTTGTCTCCTCACTCTTCGTTGTTGTGATGTGTCGCGATGGCGATAAGTGAGCGTAGTCCATGATATTGAACAGTGGGAGGTATCCCACGCGGTCGATTGAATATCTGTTGAACAAATCTAAGACATTGATATGAAATGTTGCTAGCAGTTGTCACAATCTTGGATATCGGAAGGATTTAATATTCGATTGTAGTAGGAGCATGAATTCATATCTTGTCTATCTAGCTTAAATAAACTAACATGGTGTATTATTGAGTTTTGTAAATGGTTATAATTTTTAAATTAAACTTGCACAAAATTAAAGTAAAGTCAGGAATTCTGGACCGATTACAATCTGTAACCTCCGCATTACATATTTGATAATAATCATTACAATTTCAATTTAATTATTATTATTTAATAATAAATAAATTTAATTTTGTTTTATATCAATAACACAAGAACACATAAACAAATATCCTATAAAATTTCTTTTTCAATATTTGTTTAAGATCTGAGAATTTATGTAATTTAATTAAAATGTAATTGTAATTGAAAATTTTTCGTCGTGTTATTTAATTTCGGTTACCACTCCTTTGTTGAGCACTTAGTATATGAAGTGCTGAATGTTTATTTTGCCACCCGAAAAGAAAAAATAATTAGGATGAAACTATTTCATATGTATTGAGATTGCTATGTTAAGTCAAATGAAAATAGCGTGATTTGTGCTTATGATTTCAAAAGCGCACCTAGATTCTGGAAAAACATGAACCTTGGTTATTTTATTTAACAAATCAATCATAATTTCAGAGTGTTATAATTTTCTCAGAGTTATAAGCTTCCTGTTGATTCATCGTGAATGTGTATGATATGTTGTCAGCGTTAATCTAACTTATCTAAATACCTAGTCTGACATCTTTAATCCCTCTTTTTATTAACTGGTCATTCCGCTATGAAACACGAGTTAATTATCAGCCTATAATTTACCTCTGCAGTCTCGTTAGAATTAATTGACAAGTTTAGGGCCGATTACGGTGTGCATTTCATTGCTCTTACAAATTAAATTAATATGTCGTTTCCTTATTTAGCAATTTTTTTTACTTTCATGTTGACTGATTTTCAATCATGTAATGAAAAAAAAAATTATGGCATTCCAAATACAAGGGTAGACAGAGGTCTAGTCTAGACAATTAAACCTTCGACCCACCTCCCACCAAAGATTTTTTTGGGACAACAGGACATGTGGTGAGCCTGTCGCCGTCTGAATTTCCAAGCCAACGATATGATCGTACATATTATTTTGAAAACCCATTGGTACGTGTCAGCCACCTGGGGATCGAACTCGGGTCTCTCCACTCGAATTCTCATCACCCAACCACTCGGCTACCGTGACTTTTTATAAATTCAATTATTTAATAAAATCCGAATATCGGTCAATAAAATTTCTATGTCTGATACTGAGACTGAATATAAAAGAAAAACTGTTTTAAACACACTACAAAGTAGTTCTGATTTCTCTTTCTGTTAGCTATTTTTTATCGATGAGTTGTGCGCGCACCGATTTTGATGGTGTCGCTAGCTGTGTGCTCCCGGATTCGATTCCCGGTCGGGTCAATATAACACTTTCTACATTTTATCGGGTCGGGGCGGTTGTGGTACCTTCGTTGTTTCAAGACTCCGTAATATAAGTGCTTAAGCTGCTTACTTTGAGATCAGAGCAATGTTTGTCATGTTGTCCCTATCATGTATTTATTTATTTATTTATTATCCTTTACTTACTTTATTTTTTATAACACTTAGTATACAGTTATGTATTGTCTTTATACATTAGAGTAATTGATTGCCTTGTTAGTAGTAATGCTGCCTGTTTTAGGAATATTTTTCTATTATTTTTTGGGCATGTAGTCATTCTATCGCTAAAAATTTATATATCAATTTTAAACGTGATAGCATCCTGAATCGAATGCGGGCCACGTAAATGTTATGTAATGACGCGAGATGTTCATCAACAATTATTTTTTATGGAAACTGTGATAGCTCCGCTAAATGACACAGTAAATTTATAATTCCTAGTTGATAGCATTCCGATAACGTAACTTCTACCACTCGTTAAAGTATTTTCATAGGCGATCCATTAGTTCCGGACGTTGCCCTATACATTCATACATTACACCTTTATAAAATTACAGAAAACGACCCCTGATCATTAAGCTATAAAACCGTTTTTGTGTTCACATAAGGTATTATAAAAGTAGTATTCCCTGTTACTCCTTGTCTACATTAGGCAAGTGTTTAACAATCATTTCTTTTTGTAAAAAAACAGCAACTAGATGCAAAATGGTGAGAATAATTATTTAACTGACACTCTTTTACTGGCTTTGAACGTAAGTTTTTTATGGTGGTTATCAAAGGTCCATATATGGAAAATATTCATGGTGTGATGAACACTGCATACATACATACATGAATTATATGATTATTCCTGTTTAACTCGATGGAGGTCTGTATAGATATTTTTCGTCACAGGGCAAAGCACGAGATAATGTTTACTTTACAACCTATTGATATTCACTGCATGACATAACTTCTAGGATTCATAACATGATAGCATAAAGCGGTAAATAGGAAACAGGCAAGTGTATGTGTTACAGTGTTAGAGCCACGCATCAGCTTTTGTTGTTGGATGAATGGGCCGGATCGACCGGGGAAGTACCACGACCTCACAGGATACCGGCGTGAAGTAGAAGTTTAACAAACTTCTGCGTTTCGTCTGGTGAGTGTAGGCAACCGGATGCCCACACATCCCCCTCCCCAAAAATTCTGGGGGGGGGGGGGCGGGGGGCACTCAAAGGCCGGCAACGCATCTGCTATGCCTATGGCATTGCAGGTGTTCATGGGCGGCGGTAATCACTTACCATCACGTGAGCCACCTGCTCGTTTGCCTCCCTTTCCTATAACAAAAAAAAGTATAGTGACAGGTGTAGTACAAGGCCTTCTAGAATTAAGTAGATTTCCTGCGTTTCGTCTGGCGACTAAGCTAACCGTGCATGCCTAAGTGCAATCCAATCGTAAGTCTTCAAGTGGCAGCGAAGATAGACAAGGGTAAGTTTCTCCTTATAGCTGGTTGTATAACAACGTAACCTATAGTAGGATTTCAAATAACTCTCAGGATGCGGACCCAAAGCTAAGCTATTCTGCTGGTCGTGGTACAACAACAACAAAATAGATTGGGAAATTCTTATGTTGATCCCACACGTTCCACTAGATAACCATTTGCACATGTTTGCAGATTGGTTTTAGACCTCCAAACGTACACTAGCTCGCATCCAAAATAGGCTTCCTGACGTGGAGCCGTAGATGAAATAGCAGAACCAGTCTCAAACCCTGTAGTGTTTTCCTGAGAAACCTTTATTCACTGCGTTATTGTCCTCTAATCTCGTATAGTATAGAAGTGTGTATGATATTATTTTAAAAGATTTCGAAGGTCTGTCTTATGGAAAGAAAACATAAAATTGTCGTTTGACGTCTTTAATTATACATTACCATCACATTATATACGTACGTACATACTGTGTTTAGTACAGTCACGTAGATTCACATCCGTCTGTCATCCATGTTAACGTCCAGATATATAGTTCAGATTTTATAAAGGTTCTTCTGAATGTAATATTATGTTAGTATGTATAATCGAAAGACGATTCTGTTTGAGGAAATCGCCATAAAGAATGTTACATTTATGGATATTATCTTTTAACTGACTTTAATTCGCACGGACGATTTTTATCGCTGCCTTTTTTGCATATTTCCTTTTTATAATATTGCAATGGCTAACATTTACCTCTAAAGCCCACAAAACCAGCGAACATATACTATACATGCATGTACATTTGATATACATACATATATTAATTATATGTATATTTTACTTGTACATATATTATGATTTTTTTATATTTTTAATTTAAATAAATTTTCAATTTGCTTTAACTATTATGTAATTTCTACATTCAATTCAAAACCTATAAACAACCTTCTTCCATGTACCTTGCAATTTGAGACGGAGAGCAATTCCGTGAGTGTTAAGGGACTCGGTCAAATTTTAAAGCACTTTTGTGAGCAATCAAAGTACAACAACTTTTAATGCCATAAGCGCTGAAATGGGTAATATCAATTATAATACATGTCCTCAATACTTCGTCTACAGTTACGGCGTGTGGTGATTATCGACCATTATCTTTTATTGAAATTAATCGTTAACACTTTTTATGAATTTACGATTTTTATTGATTCTATAGATAGATCCGTCGATAGTATGTATATTTTCGAAATATTTTTTTAACAAAGAACATAAGTTCACAATAACTTTATTGTTCTTGCTCTGATGTATTATAATACATCTGAAGAACAATGTATAAATTTCTCCGTTACTCATTTATAAGTAAGTTAAATTATAGTGTTTATGTAGGTTTTAATTTATGGGCTGTGTAAATTAATGTGTTGAGATAAATTGATGGACTTTTTTATTTTTTTAGGATGAAAGAGAGGGCGCGGGGCGCCGCGAAGGCGTCATGCTGCCCAGTTCGATGGAGGTGAGGTCAATGTTATCTCAGTTATTTTTCAGAATGTGATTTTTACTTAATATTTTAATTGGACATGAGTTTATTATAATATACCTATTATTAGATCTGTAGCTTACTTTAAAATGAAGTATAAACCATTTCTTTTAAGTCTTAAAGAAAACTAGAATAGGTGCAGGTATATTTTAGTTAGATTTGAGTATTTTTTTGTGAATTAAATGTATTTTATTTATGTAAGTTGTTCTAGTCTGTTACTTGGACATATAGACACAGGCGGGCTCATCGTAACATTGTCCCAAAGTATGAAGGTGAATCGAAAGGACTTAATTGTCTTAATTGTCGGTGTATATTTAGAATAAATATTATAAT
Organism: Sericinus montela; assembly: GCA_029286605.1. Lineage (NCBI taxonomy): Eukaryota > Metazoa > Arthropoda > Insecta > Lepidoptera > Papilionidae > Sericinus > Sericinus montela. The sequence continues at coordinate 577,351 of JAGSMR010000045.1, forward strand.
AAATTAATATCTTCACGCAATTCCCTATACAGATAGACAGAAGTCTAGTCTAGACAATTAAGTCCCTTCGACCCACCTTCCACCGAAGATATCTTCGGGAGTAAATTATATATAACTATATTTAGAAGGGAATTGTTTTTCAAAATTACAATATGACAACACACAACACTTTTAAACGACCTAACCTATGCGTACTTAGAGAATACTCGCTAGAAAATACTAGGATATTGTACTCGATTGGACATTAAATGAGTACAAAGTAAATGTGCCGTCATTATAACCATAAGAAGTTAATAAGAGGATTGAGTAAATAAAGTGAGTGAGGTGAAAGGCAAAATAACATTTTCAATCATTTAAATAAGTTAAGGTTAGAAATGGACAACGCCTTATTAATTCTACTTTAGCGTGTCTAAAAATCTTCTCAGAAGCATCTCAGAGATTATTAGCAATTGAATATTAAAATATCAAATTTGCAGTTCAAACTTACGTCAGTGATGCTGACGAAATTGACGAGAAATAACTGAAAAAATCAACTGACACGGACCGAATTCGAACCCGCGGCCTTTGTCGAATCGTAGCTACGATGTCGCCAACACCGTAAGAGCATGTCGGAAAGCTTATGCAACTTTGATCACTTTATCGTCTAAAAAACTTCCTTCCAATCAGTACTAAAACGCTGCTTATTCAATCACTTATTTTGCCAATTATTGATTATGCTGATGTGTGTTGCTCTGAACTTTCCCAATATCACCATAACACATTGGATCGTCTCCTAAACAATTGCATTTGATACATTTATGGTCTACGTAAGTATGACCATGTATCTTTTCGAACACAGCTTGAGTGGCTGCCTATTCGACAACACAGAAATATTAGAATTCTCTGCACACTTTTTCAATTCTAAACGATCCTTGTGCACCTGAGTACTTGAAATCTAGGTTTCAATACTTTGGTGATTCTCATAAGCGCATTCTCCGTTCTTTGGAATGTCTCAAGTTACTTACACCGTTACACCGTACTGGTTACATATCTAAATCCTTCGCCCTTACGGCTATAAGGGTGGAATAAAATCCCTCTTGACATTAAAAAGCTCCCAACAAGTTTTCATTTAAAAATAAAGTCCGTGAATACTAAAAAATGTTGCAAGTATGAATATCTGATATGGGTATAATTTTAAATCTTTCATGTATTGTCTCCTACATATATATTTTTTATAGATACGATATTAATTTTTGTTTTCGTCATTTACATATATATATATATATATATATATATATATATATATATATATATATATATATATATATATATATATATATATATATATATATATATATATATATATATGTATCGTATAAGTATTAGTTTTTGTATATAATGTATCGTACATATTGTTATGAACAATAGTAATATGAAGTTAATGCTACTTAAGCTTTTTCAATAAAACTGATTTCTTTTAATGCTACATAAGCTTTTTCAAATTATATATAAAACTGATGTCAGTATAATATGAAGTAAATGCTACATAAGCTTTTTCAAATTATATATAAAACTGATTTGTTTATGTAAAGTAAGAGTCAGTCTGCCGCAACCAATTGTCCGTAACACTTGTAATTTTCAACCATAGTTTTGTGCAGTAAAAGTTTAGTTAGTCGTAGTAGTTTGTATTTTTTTTAAAAAGGACTCTCGAAGCGCCATCCTAACAGTATGTTTATGTAATATTTTTGTATTTGCCACATTATGTAAGATCTCTCTCCCGTTATTTTACTGCACTGCTAATACATTTTATTTATGTTTAGCCTGATGGTTGACTGGTAGAGAATGCCACTTGGCATTAAGTCCGCCATATGTACTACACTGTGCATTGAAGCTTAAATAAATAAATAAATAAAGAGATTTAAAATTTCAATTGATATGTGTAATAAATTCAATTGTATAATTTCAACATTATTTATTTGACGTCATTCGACGTCCTGCGTGGACAAGTGGCGTATACACCGGTTTTTATTGTGACGCCAACTCAGATCCGGGGTTCGATTTCCGGTCGGGTCAGTGTAGAAACACTTTTTCTACATTTTCTTGAGTCTGGGTGTGTACCGTCGTTGTTTCTGATTCCATAATATAAATGCTTAAGCTACTTTGGGGTTAGAGTAATGTATGTGATGTTGTCCCTATCTATATCAACTTATCTAAACTTTAAATCACTAAATTCCGCTGATAGTGCCCAAACTTGGGAAATAAAATAATTACTAATAACCTTTCACAATATTATAAGAATATATAGAATATTTGTTCTTTAATAATATAGTATATTACTTCTTGTTTTTTAGAAAACATATTTTTTTCTAATATATAACAGTTGCAGTAAAACAGTATTCTTTTAACATCTGATTTCTATTGGAGGTCTTAAAAGAGCAACCGAGTTTTGGGTCAGTTACGCAAAACTATTAGCTTAAATATTATTTCGTTTAATCGTGATTGCGATTATGAGAACATTTCTAGTTTCAAGGAAAAATGAATGGATTATCATTAACGTTAAAATCGAGGCATAGTTTTAAGTGTTTGCACCAGATATCTTTGAACAACATTTCTTTAATCACGCCTACAAGCTTCCGAACAACCTCCTCTTATCGATATTGCTAGAAACAAGTGGGATGACTATACGTACGTACTCAATAGATAATAATCGCGGAAATGAGTTCAGTTTGAAAATAGAAGCTGTTAAACAGCCAGCCATTTCATCCCTTCAATCGGATAATGATAAATCAATAGATCAATTAACCGATAGAGATCTGTGCGCGGGAGTCGATTCGATATTCAAATCGCCCGTCAAATTAGATCCTTCAGATTTCGAAGCGCTCGATGTTTGTTTTTAAAGCACTACAATAGTTTCGCAACACGTTTAGTTGCAAGAGCGGTTCGCCAGTTTGATTTGATGATATGCCGTTAAACTAAGCGATTGCACCAGCTATGAGACCATATTAAGTTTTTACAACTGTTGCTTAGTTTGTATGTAAAATAATTTGCAGTGGTCGGTAACAAGAACCCTAGCGCTGTTAGTCTTGATAAATATATGTAAAACGATTTGCAGTTTGATAATGTTACATTTCAAAGTAATTATTACAGTTGGTTTTTTTAGTCTATTTATTCTGATCTCAAGTTGTATTCCTTATACGAAATGTATTAAGGTGAAAATTTTGAGAAGTTCTTGACAAAATAGCCATATTTATAACTCTTGTTTATTTGCATGAGAAAAGAGTAAACACTGAAAAAAAATAGCAAATGATTTGTGTGTAACACGGGTAGCAAGAAAAAAAAATTATACGTCCTCCTGTATTAATAACAGAATTCGTCATGTAAAAATTAAAATATTGCCAAATTCTTCATCTACCAACTGGTCGATACTTCAAACCAGTGTTTGAGGCTGTATTCTACTTCTAATATATATTAAACTAACTTAAAAAAATACATAATCATAGTGTTTTATTCGCTATTACTCCTTTTTTATTTAAATGTGTGGATACCGATTAATTTTAAATCAAAACTGTAAAAAAAACTGGCTAAAAGAACACAATGAGTTACACTGAAACATTATGGAGACCTCCGATGTTGACTGGCTTAACTATATAAGTATCATGGCGTCGCCACCTCTAAGGTCCCCTGGGATTGATTCCCGGACAAATCAATTTAGAAAAAATACAAAGCAATGTATATCATGTCGTCCTTGTCTATGAACAATAAAATAATTTTTCCATCTCTACAGAAAAATTAACACATTAACACACACAACACGACTACAAGTTGAAGTAAAATATTGTTTATGTATCGCGTTCCATGTATTGAAATTCCCACTTGAAATAAGGTGTATAAAAAAATATCTTCACGCAATTCCCAATACAGGGGTAGACAGACGTCTAGTCTAGACAATTAAGTCCCTTCGACCCACTTTCCACCGAAGATATTTTCGGGACAACGTGACAGTTGGTGAGCCCGTCGCCGCCTGTCCCCTGTCCAAGCCAACGATGTAGTTCGTACATAAGTTTTTGAAAAACTCATTGGTACGAGCATGCCACCTGGGGATCGAACTCGGGTCTCTCGACTCGAAATTCTGACCACCCAACCACTCGGCTATCGTGACTTAAGGTGTACATAGAAAAATTATTACCTAAATTAATCCCTTAATTAAGGATGATAGATAAAACCTACATTACATACATACATTAATACTCGTACATAGAAAAGGACAAAATCACATACATTGCTCCGATCCCAAAGCAAGCAGCTTAAGCACTTTAATCAGAAACAACGTAGGTATCACAAACACCCAGACCTGAGAAAATGTAGAAATAGTGTCATCTACTTATACCCGATCAGGAATCGAACCCGGGACATCAGAGCAACACCATGAAAACCGTTGCGTACGCCACTGGTCCACGGGGGTCGTCACTAACTGCCTAATGATTTTCGTAGCTTATTATTTTATAGAACAATTATGCTTATAAGGATATCTATCTAAGTTGCAGAAAACATGCCTTCGTATTATTGCTAATTTGAATAGTTAGAAGTAGCCATATTAATTAGAACATAAAAAATATTAATAATCTCGATATCACTTTAGAAATATGTAAATTCTTTAGAAATTTATCATTTTCATCTTCAATATTTAATAAACTAACTATCAAATATGATATAGCTAGAAAGCTGGCGACCATTTCGGTGTATGATTTGAATGTGTTTCACATCGAGGTAGATTAGCTTTCATCAGTACGGACTGATTTGGTCCAGTTAATTAAGGTTGTAGGTTGTTGTTGAATGAATAAAAGAGATATTGTATCATTTGCATATGTCTATCTTTGGGGTTCACGGTTACAATCATTCTGAAAACGAAGAAAATCAAAGAGGCAGGCATGCTGGGATGTGCCTTTTCAGGGAGTTGTAAAAATATAATAAATGACTTTACAAAGTTATTTGCACACGGTTCTCATTGCGCCCATTGGATTCATCATCACTTCTGGAATACGGAAAGATTTATTATTTATATATATTAGGCAGAAATTTTGCTAACAGATTTTTAGCTGTACATTTTTTTAAAATCTTTGTGAAAATATTTCTTATATGTTTCGGAAATTGCTAATATATGTAATTATTTTTAATAATATTCAGTGGACGTAGAATTTTGTAATTATGGCATAGCGAGAGCTATGTGTTGAAAAAAATTCAAATGGTCTGTCTTTGGAATATCATAGGGCAGGATGTCTGCATCATCGCATTTGTTGGTTTTATAACAAATTTAACATTAGCCGAAGAGGCAGACATGCGCGCTTAATGTAGCAAACTTTTTTGTTAACATTTTTGAAACGCTGTCAATAGACAACGCAGGTGCAATTTGCTGGCAGATTATTTTCTGTGGTCCTTCTCATTGTTTTTATTGAAACAATTCTGTTCTGTCAAGTGTGCATTACATCTACAGTTTTTTAATCATACAAAAAATTTAAAAGGTTAATACTATGACAGACAGAGATTTTGGCAGAGGTGGCATATTTCTCAGGGTATAATTATCGCTATTAATAACGGTTTGTTCGCCAGTCCGCTACCTATTATAGGCTGCACAAATCAACATTAAATCTATTGAGAAATTAAAGAATCCTTTATTAAAAATGTAAATAAATACTTTATCAATAATATCAAATTGCCATAAAATCCCTTATTATTTAAAATTTTATTTAATTTTCTTGTCATTATTTTTTAAAGAATTTATTAATATGATAATAAATCCCATGGACAGTTGGACTGTGTAATTGTGAAAAGAATGTAAACTTAATTTATTAACCCTCTTATGTTTTTAATTAATGCAATAAAAACTTTTGACTTATCATATCAATACACGATATTAAACAAACCCGTATTATACTTATCGTACAGGATTAACTGCTTTATGTTATACACTTTAAGTATTATTTTCCTTTTAGTCTTGCCGTTCCACTCCTGAACATGTGCAGTTCTATGGAAACGCCTACAAAAACTGACTGGCCATTTTAGGATAGTTTATTACACACGGGCGGAGTCGTGGCGGAGCATGAATATGCCGGATGTTGATGTGTGAGGGCATGCTGCCGGCATCTTAGCAATAGAAATGCGGTTCCGTACCACTTAACCCTCTTATAACTTATTTGTGATAGAATTTATATCAGCGTTGAGACAATTGAGACTTTAAACAGAACCACTGATGTACAGACTTGCCTCATTTAAACAGTAAGAATGTTATGTTTATCAAATTATCAAATTATATTATATATAAATTTGTATATTACGCTCGTATATATATATATATATATATATATATATATATATATATATATATATATATATATATATATATATATATATATATATATATATATATATATATATATATATATATATATATATATATATTTATATATATATATATATATATATATATATATATATATATATATATATATATATATATATATATAAATATATATATATATATATATATATATATATATATATATATATATATATATATATATATATATATATATATAGGTATATCCTGGCATCATTTGAATATTCCAGGTCTTTGCTAGTGATAATGATCTGTTTAGAGGTGTCTAACCATTTGTCCCTAGCACTCGCGATCAGCGTCAGTACTATGGGCGACGGCGATTGTAGCGGGCCCGAGCGATTCACTTTTTCGTTGACGGTATGCCTTGATTACGTCCGACGTATTTTGATTTAATTTCGCACTAATTACACTCACGATATTTTTTATATCTTCATTATCTTTTTCACTCACACCACACACTTCTACACAATTTACTAACTGCGACTGCTCCAAATAGTTGATTTTTGACTCCAATAACTCTTGTTTTAGTTCATAATTCTTGTGAATATTTCGTAGGTCTTGACATTTATTTTCGAGGTATTTAATGTTGCTTTCGTACATGGCGATTCTGTGTTCAAAATCATCAATTTTGTCACTGAAGAACTGCAGTGACCTTTGGAGCTCTTCACGAATGACATCTCGAACCTCACGACGTATTTCGTTGAGTATTTGCTGTGAAACACTATTGGCGTTAAGGTTAGATGAAGTTTCAGTGTCAGAGATATCCTCATCATCAGCCTCCGGCAATATGCAAGAAACTCGCCTGGTTTTCATGCTACCTGCTCAACTTTTACACTTCCAATCGACTGAGTCTGTTAAATACAACGCATTAAGCTGCTCAGTAGTTATTGATGCACAGGAGCCGTGCATCCATTTATTGCATTTACTGCATTGAATACCCGGATTCTTCTTCGTCACAACTTTTGCACACTTACAACATTTGGGCATTGTAATATACTACACGCGGACCGTGATTTGTACGTACGTCAATCAGAACCGACGGAACGATTGTTAAAACAAAACTACTGATTAGTTGTTTTAGGTTTAAAAAACTTTGACAATCTCTAATACTCGTAAAATGCTGGCAGCATCCGATGATTAGCTACTAATACGGCCGCGACTCATTGAAAATGTATAGTAACAAAGTTTTAAGCTTCACCTCTGCTGGTTCTTGTGTAAACACATTTTACATTTTCATTATCATAAAGATAAAACCTTTACTACAATAAACATTAAGTACATGGACTTATACGTACTATTACATGTAAATATAATTCTAGCAACACTAAAAACTTGTAACTAGTTATTAATTATTATGATATCTTGACATTCCGACAGCCTATAACCACGCCTTCGGCTTCGAATTCCGCAAGGGTCTAACATTTGATGTGATTAATATGGATAGCTATCTCTTTTATCTATTTACCGATCTCTCTATCTGTTATGTATCTGTCTTTTTGATACAAATATTTAACTAAGTATTATTACGAATACACGATTGACGTTTGGACAATATTTACTTTTTCGAGATTGCAAATATTACTAATTTTTAACTTCTTATGGCATAAAAATGTTTTTATTCCGGAACTCTCTATTTAGAAATTGAAAATAATGAGTTATTCTTCTAGAATATACTTTAAAATTATTATATAAAAAGTGAACCGAAATTCGGCACTATTCAATGAGAATGGAGCGCTCCCCGGTTTGAGATTAGTGGAGTAGAGTCAGAGTGGAAAGAATTAATAGTTGTTACGACCTATTATAACAATTATTATTATTAATACATTTGATCAATAAGAAGGTCATCTTTCTATTTTAAAATTCCTTTCAGAATGGTTAATAACAATAACTACAAATATACTACAAATATTTAAACTAAAATATTAGTGCTGTGGTTTATAACAATTAGACTTATTAATAATGAATATTACTTAAAAATCATTCTTTTGTAAAGTATAAAAAGATGCAATCAATATAACTTACAGTGACTTCGGTTAATAGTCATATTTTATTTCATTAGTCCTTTCGACCCACCTTTCTCTGAACATTTTTTTGGTGATGAAGCTATCGCCTTTTTTAAGTGCAAGCCAATAAAATCAACGATATAAATCGTAAATGAGTTTTTGAAAAAACTCATTCGTACGGGCCTGGGAATCGAACTCGTGTCACTTGATCCGGATTCCAATCACCCAACCGCTCGGCTATATTATATTAGCACTGAGAATAAGACGGATGATTTAAGCACAGCACTCATGTTATCTTTAGATGTCGCTGCTGATGGACGTCCCACGCGTAGATAATCACTGAGATTGCTACGCCCACACTTAAAATCATTAAACCAATTGTAAACGGTGGCGAGATTGAACTTCATTATGAAATACCAATCGAAGTATATCATAGTTTTGTGGTTCACTGTGATCACAACCAAAGTCGACAGCCATAAATATTTTTTATTTACTTTTAAATAAATTTTGAGGCTTAACAAGACTTTTGGAATTCTTGTTTGAATGAAGCAAGCAAAAAATTGGATATAATTATAGCGGTGCAAAGTGAGGGAGCTCCGCCAGTGTATTAGTTACCTTATGCTTAAGGCTGTATACGTCTTGTAACGGTTATGTGACGATTTGTACCTTAAATCCATGTGATGCGAATCAACGAAAGTTTGAAGTATGGACGTCTGTAGATTCAGGAAGGCCTTGTTATTGTGTGTACTGGCGGTAATCAAAAGTACAATGCATCATCAACATTGCATTTTGCGCTTCAGCGTCATAGCGTTTACGGCGGTGGTGCCCTGAGTCGCGTTTAGACTCACATCTTTGTAACTTGAGTGAAATAAACAAGATCCGAACATCTTATACTCAATTTATCCGAACATCTTATAATCTAATACTCAACGTTACTCTGATCGTAATGATGGCAATTAATGGAGGATATGCGTTGATTTCAAGCGTGAGGTAGCTGACGGAATGAGACCCTCAGGGCTGCGGCCACATACCCGCAGCAACCGTACCAGTAGAGTGAGTAGGGGACTCACGACGCGATCTCCGGCAGACTTGACGGGCTATGTCATTCATGGTGTGACCAAAACTAACATTTATTCGATGTGTACCCAAACAGTATGACATTCATGACAAGACATATTGATTCTAGCCACATTTTCTTCATAAGATAAAATTCAAAACAAACATTGATTTTCGGAACCTATTGCTTGCTTACCACCGTCTGCCTCAATAAATCTCCAATAATATATTCCGATAACGTCAACGAAATTAGCAAGATGAGAAAGTCCTTCAAATCTTGTATAACTTTATTATAAAGAATTAACAATTTGCGTAATGCCCAGATGTTTCATTTATAACATGATTTATTATAGCACGCTTAGAGCATCCTGAGCATAATTCGAATTGGGGAGTATCATGCTATGGCGTGCCGTTCTAACAATTTACCTCATTAATTGTAATTATCATTGAAACAAAGATTTAGATATCTGCTAAAGAAGTATGTATTATTAAAGTATTGAGGTGTTAGATATTTTTTTTTAATTAAAACAATCAAAACCTTATAATTTTGATCCAGTGTTTTAATTAATGATGAAAGGTGGCATACAAGGAATTGTTTAAAGTTATTACTGAGGTACAGTTACTTTCTGGCTACAGTTATATATTAAACAGTAGTTATGTTCAGGATTTCTATGATGCCTTAAAGCGTAAGAAGAGTATGAGCGTTATGAAATCGTAATTATACCAATAGATAAGGCGATAAGCTCACCACTTGATAGGTTTTCCTAAATAGCTTCGGTAAAAGAGGGCCGAAAGGACTTCATTCCACCTTAGTGCAAAGAAGTCTATAATCTTTATTTATATTTAGGTTAAGTTACCAAAGTCCGTATCGGAGATATTATGTGATACAATACAAATGAAAAAATAACATCTGTTGAGATTCAAAGACAGAACGCATTAGTCAGAAATCGGTTTTGTTGATCAGTTACCAGTTCACCAGGAGTTTAAACCTTAGTGGTTTAAACTCCCGATGTAACATTTTAATATATCATTTCTACTGTTTCGTGACGCGTCGGGATGTTGTAATGCCGGCACATTGAAATTGTGTTCTTTCACGCGTTTAAAGTGTAATTAAAACTATACCCTGTTCGTATCTATTTAATTCGTAGCGGTAATGTTGCGTGAACGTTTAACTGGTAAATTTTCGCAGCTATTTCACTGCCCTACGACTATTTTCCAATTTATATGTAAAAACACACGAAGCGTTAATTTGTTTTATTCATCATTCGGCCACGAGCAGTAACTATGCAATAAATATCAGTTAGTTGTAATTGATAATTGCCCATCGTTATTTTTATTCTCCGTGTGCATTGAAGCCTTTAGGCTAAGTAAGCAATTGTGTTCTTATCACATATAAATAAATACACATACAATAGATAGGAACAACATCACATACATTGCTCTGATAGCAAAGTAAGCAGCTAAAGCAGTTGCGTTTTAGAATCAGAAATAACGAAGTTACCAATAACACCCAGACCCTAGAAAAAGTGATTTTCAACATTAACCCTTCCGGGAATCGAACCCGGGTCCTCAGAGCTGGCGACACTATGACCTCGGTGGACGAGTGGTGTTCTTTTGAAGTTAAGTAAAATTCTTGATCGAGGCAAAAAATAATAAATAATAAATAAATATCTTCACGCAATTCCCAACATAGGGGGTAGACAGAGGTCTACCTCTGTCTACCTCCTGTATCCTTAATTGTCTAGACTAGAGTCTAGACAATTAAGTCCCTTTGACCCACCTTCCACCGAAGATATTTTCGGGACAACGTGACAGGTGGCGAGCCCGTCGCCGTCTTTATTTCCATGCCAACGATATGAATCGTACATAGGTTTTTGAAGAAAGCCATTGGTACGAGCCTGCCACTTGGGGATCGAACTCGGGTCTCTCGACTCGAAATTCCGACCACCCATTCACTCGGCTATCGTGACTTTGATCGAGACAAAATTCTTTTATTATGCAAAAAGCGAGCTATCATCACGATGATTATTGCCAACGCCTCATAAATAGACATTCATAACACCATAGGCGTTCTGAGCTAATAGGAAGTACAGATGAAAGGAAGGGGGAGGGGCGCTACGATATCTTATACCTTACGAAACGTAAGGTATGAGATACGACGCATAAGATGATTATCACGTCGGTATTCTTCAAGGCCGCGGTATTAACAGCTAAAATCGCCAATTGCCTCAATGGCAGTAACAAGATCCCGGACCCGGTGAAAAAAGATTGGGTAAGATAACAATCATAGAATTAATACGCTAATAACTGTAGTAGATAGTAATCACGATAGCCGAGTGCTTGGGTGGTCGGAATTTCGAGTTTTATCCCCAGGTGGTAGGTTCGTGATAATGGTTTTTTGAAAAAACTTAAAGACAGCGACAGGCTCACCACCTGTCACGTTGTCCCAAAAATATCTTCGGTGGAAGGTGGGTCGAAGGGAAGGGTCTAGACTTGACCTCTGTCTATCCCTGTATTGGGAATTGCGTGAAGATATTTATTATTATTTATTTACTGCAATAGATGTGCGTCAAGTGAGACCTATTTAAAGGTAGCCTTAAAGGGTTCCATGCGATGATGACGTCTCGCAGAAACAGTGACACATCCCTTGCTCGTCTACTCTAGACCCCGCGAGATATTGTCACGCTGCGGGGTTTAGGCGTTATGTTAAATTGAATACAGGGCAGAACTAATTACAATGACGAAGGATGCGCGTATACAGGAAGAAGTGGAGGTAGCTTAAGGATAAGTTTGGGCATAATATGCTGTAATGCAACATCATATATACTCAAACCAGATTAAAATGACCTCACACCACACACCCCAGGAATCATTGTTTGTCAATAATACTTCACTAAAATTTAAACAGACAATAAAATAAAGATTAAACTTTGACAATTGCCTTAATACATCAATCAATATTAAGCAGATATATAGATATAGGACCATCATTAAATACGCTGCTCTGATAGCAAAGTAAGCAGCTAAAGCAGTTGCGTTTTAGAATCAGAAATAACGAAGTTACCAATAACACCCAGACCCTAGAAAAGTGATTTTCAACATTAACCCTTCCGGGAATCGAACCCGGGTCCTCAGAGCTGGCGACACTATGACCTCGGTGGACAGTGGTGTTCTTTTGAAGTTAAGTAAAATTCTTGATCGAGGCAAAAATAATAAATAATAAATAAATATCTTCACGCAATTCCCAACATAGGGGTAGACAGAGGTCTACCTCTGTCTACCTCCTGTATCCTTAATTGTCTAGACTAGAGTCTAGACAATTAAATCACTGACCCACCTTCCACCGAAGATATTTTCGGGACAACGTGACAGGTGGCGAGCCCGTCGCCGTCTTTATTTCCATGCCAACGATATGAATCGTACATAGGTTTTTGAAGAAAGCCATTGGTACGAGCCTGCCACTTGGGGATCGAACTCGGGTCTCTCGACTCGAAATTCCGACCACCCATTCACTCGGCTATCGTGACTTTGATCGAGACAAAATTCTTTTATTATGCAAAAAGCGAGCTATCATCACGATGATTATTGCCAACGCCTCATAAATAGACATTCATAACACCATAGGCGTTCTGAGCTAATAGGAAGTACAGATGAAAGGAAGGGGGAGGGGCGCTACGATATCTTATACCTTACGAAACGTAAGGTATGAGATACGACGCATAAGATGATTATCACGTCGGTATTCTTCAAGGCCGCGGTATTAACAGCTAAAATCGCCAATTGCCTCAATGGCAGTAACAAGACCCGGACCCGGTGAAAAAAGATTGGGTAAGATAACAATCATAGAATTAATACGCTAATAACTGTAGTAGATAGTAATCACGATAGCCGAGTGCTTGGGTGGTCGGAATTTCGAGTTTTATCCCCAGGTGGTAGGTTCGTGATAATGGTTTTTTGAAAAAACTTAAAGACAGCGACAGGCTCACCACCTGTCACGTTGTCCCAAAAATATCTTCGGTGGAAGGTGGGTCGAAGGGAAGGGTCTAGACTTGACCTCTGTCTATCCCTGTATTGGGAATTGCGTGAAGATATTTATTATTATTTATTTACTGCAATAGATGTGCGTCAAGTGAGACCTATTTAAAGGTAGCCTTAAAGGGTTCCATGCGATGATGACGTCTCGCAGAAACAGTGACACATCCCTTGCTCGTCTACTCTAGACCCCGCGAGATATTGTCACGCTGCGGGGTTTAGGCGTTATGTTAAATTGAATACAGGGCAGAACTAATTACAATGACGAAGGATGCGCGTATACAGGAAGAAGTGGAGGTAGCTTAAGGATAAGTTTGGGCATAATATGCTGTAATGCAACATCATATATACTCAAACCAGATTAAAATGACCTCACACCACACACCCCAGGAATCATTGTTTGTCAATAATACTTCACTAAAATTTAAACAGACAATAAAATAAAGATTAAACTTTGACAATTGCCTTAATACATCAATCAATATTAAGCAGATATATAGATATAGGACCATCATTAAATACGCTGCATATCTATTTAAATACTTAAGGAAAGCCGCTCCACTAGTGTCAGGTCATGCGGACGAAGTCGAAAAAAAACTAATATAATATCATAATTTACTTGTTGGTACCTACAAGCAAACGTTCTTCGTTAAGAATCCGCTTCGTCGAAATAATTATTGCCCTTAGTGCTGCATGTTGCAATTGAGTACAGACGTAATTTACAAGGTTTGAATTGTGTTAAGTTGTCTGTTGGTCTGCTTTTTTTGTTCAGTATTGACGCAGATAACACCGTCACGCGCCAAAATAAGATTGTAATTGTAATTGGCTGCCAATAATTACTCTATTATTACATTTTTTTTTCCTAAGCCAACGTTTTTAAACATCAAAGCCTCTTCATATATGGTAGATTTATGTAGCGGTATGCTGCTCTACGGAATACGATTTTTACAGGATTTTTTCGGGAGAAAGTCAGACATAACAGTTTCCTTTTGTTTCAAAATTAAAAAACACAGTGTCCTTATCACATATGAAGCATATTTTTATCAATATTTCTGTCATGTTGCTGTAAGAATCTGCCACTCTTTCCAGTCTATGTCGTAAAGGTGACTTATGTAAATGGCTTGAGAATAACTACAGGAAGGTGCTCAGATAACCTTCTTGTAAGTTACTAGATCAAAATTAAGCAGAATGGCTACGGTAAGCGAGGAGTCAGATACAGTAATTGTTAATCCTGCCGACCGATCATAGCTGTTGTGGCAAATCCATCTTTCGGGAGAGGTCTATGTCCCAATAGTTAAAAAAAATGGCAAGTGTCATGATCTTTACATACACGTACGTTTAGGTATTGGAGTACTCATGACCCTCACCAGTGAATTGTTAATACCTGTAAAGTAAATAAGTAAGCGACATATAATTGTATATTCTGATCTGTATTAGACAGTATGAGATTAGTTAAGATTTAAAAAAATAAAGGTGTTTACTTATTCAAAAACATCTTATGATCGCATGTCTGGGCAAACTTTCTCTCACGAATAAGGTTAATAGGAGAACGGTATACGACTAAGGAACGGAACTCGAGAATTCCCTGCAAGAAATCTTTGCAAATATTATTAACAAACTGTTTTAATATCGAAATGCTTGAAGCAAATGTTCCAATATTCAATTGCTGTTCCGAACTCTGAATGAATGACCAGAAATTTATATTACCAGACATTTAACTATCGTATGATTTCAAGCCAATTTTTAAAATAGGTAAATACATAGTTTATTCATACCTTTACTTGAACACTACGACCTGGTAGCCTAATTAGATGTGAATCTACTTTCCAGTCTTAGGTTCGCGGGTTCGAATCCAGCCAGGGGCAGAATAGTAGATCTTGATAAATAAACCGCTGAATTGTGTGAGTGTATTAAACATTATTCTAGTAATATTTACGTTACACCTGTCTAAGAGTCATGTAATATACTCTTATTATTATGTAACATTCTCGTATTTATGTGATCATTATATGTGATGTCTCCATCTATGTTGACCCATAATCTTAATAAATTCGACCATTTAAAGCAAAATAGTAAATTTTGAACTTATTTATCTAAACCTTTCTAATTAACTTATACTCGTTACTTTATCTTATTTATATTTAATTCAAAGTTAATGTAGTTGTTACCACACCGCAATGATCGCGTTAGTGGTTCATACGTGCTACTTTGATCTTTTTTTTCATACATTTGCAAGGCACGAGGCGAATGATGAATCGTTGTCGACATTAACGTACGATGGAAACGGGCGGGGCGGTGGCGCACGATCCGGACCCGGTGAAAAAGATTGGGTAAGATAACAATCATAGAATTAATACGCTAATAACTGTAGTAGATAGTAATCACGATAGCCGAGTGCTTGGGTGGTCGGAATTTCGAGTTTATCCCCAGGTGGTAGGTTCGTGATAATGGTTTTGAAAAACTTAAAGACAGCGACAGGCTCACCACCTGTCACGTTGTCCCAAAAATATCTTCAGTGGAAGGTGGGTCGAAGGAAGGGTCTAGACTTGACCTCTGTCTATCCCTGTATTGGGAATTGCGTGAAGATATTTTATTATTATTTATTTACTGCAATAGATGTGCGTCAAGTGAGACCTATTTAAAGGTAGCCTTAAAGGGTTCCATGCGATGATGACGTCTCGCAGAAACAGTGACACATCCTTGCTCGTCTACTCTAGACCCGCGAGATATTGTCACGCTGCGGGGTTTAGGCGTTATGTTAAATTGAATACAGGGCAGAACTAATTACAATGACGAAGGATGCGCGTATACAGGAAGAAGTGGAGGTAGCTTAAGGATAAGTTTGGGCATAATATGCTGTAATGCAACATCATATATACTCAAACCAGATTAAAATGACCTCACACCACACACCCCAGGAATCATTGTTTGTCAATAATACTTCACTAAAATTTAAACAGACAATAAAATAAAGATTAAACTTTGACAATTGCCTTAATACATCAATCAATATTAAGCAGATATATAGATATAGGACCATCATTAAATACGCTGCATATCTATTTAAATACTTAAGGAAAGCCGCTCCACTAGTGTCAGGTCATGCGGACGAAGTCGAAGAAAAACTAATATAATATCATAATTTACTTGTTGGTACCTACAAGCAAACGTTCTTCGTTAAGAATCCGCTTCGTCGAAATAATTATTGCCCTTAGTGCTGCATGTTGCAATTGAGTACAGACGTAATTTACAAGGTTTGAATTGTGTTAAGTTGTCTGTTGGTCTGCTTTTTTTGTTCAGTATTGACGCAGATAACACCGTCACGCGCCAAAATAAGATTGTAATTGTAATTGGCTGCCAATAATTACTCTATTATTACATTTTTTTTTCCTAAGCCAACGTTTTTAAACATCAAAAGCCTCTTCATATATGGTAGATTTATGTAGCGGTATGCTGCTCTACGGAATACGATTTTTACGGGATTTTTTTTCGGGAGAAAGTCAGACATAACAGTTTCCCTTTTGTTTCAAGAATTAAAAAAACACAGTGTCCTTATCACATATGAAGCATATTTTTATCAATATTTCTGTCATGTTGCTGTAAGAATCTGCCACTCTTTCCAGTCTATGTCGTAAAAGGTGACTTATGTAAATGGCTTGAGAATAACTACAGGAAGGTGCTCAGATAACCTTCTTGTAAGTTACTAGATCAAAATTAAGCAGAATGGCTACGGTAAGCGAGGAGTCAGATACAGTAATTGTTAATCCTGCCGACCGATCATAGCTGTTGTGGCAAATCCATCTTTCGGGAGAGGTCTATGTCCCAATAGTTAAAAAAAATGGCAAGTGTCATGATCTTTACATACACGTACGTTTAGGTATTGGAGTACTCATGACCCTCACCAGTGAATTGTTAATACCTGTAAAGTAAATAAGTAAGCGACATATAATTGTATATTCTGATCTGTATTAGACAGTATGAGATTAGTTAAGATTTAAAAAAATAAAGGTGTTTACTTATTCAAAAACATCTTATGATCGCATGTCTGGGCAAACTTTCTCTCACGAATAAGGTTAATAGGAGAACGGTATACGACTAAGGAACGGAACTCGAGAATTCCCTGCAAGAAATCTTTGCAAATATTATTAACAAACTGTTTTAATATCGAAATGCTTGAAGCAAATGTTCCAATATTCAATTGCTGTTCCGAACTCTGAATGAATGACCAGAAATTTATATTACCAGACATTTAACTATCGTATGATTTCAAGCCAATTTTTAAAATAGGTAAATACATAGTTTATTCATACCTTTACTTGAACACTACGACCTGGTAGCCTAATTAGATGTGAATCTACTTTCCAGTCTTAGGTTCGCGGGTTCGAATCCAGCCAGGGGCAGAATAGTAGATCTTGATAAATAAACCGCTGAATTGTGTGAGTGTATTAAACATTATTCTAGTAATATTTACGTTACACCTGTCTAAGAGTCATGTAATATACTCTTATTATTATGTAACATTCTCGTATTTATGTGATCATTATATGTGATGTCTCCATCTATGTTGACCCATAATCTTAATAAATTCGACCATTTAAAGCAAAATAGTAAATTTTGAACTTATTTATCTAAACCTTTCTAATTAACTTATACTCGTTACTTTATGTTATTTATATTTAATTCAAAGTTAATGTGGTTGTTACCACACCGCAATGATCGCGTTAGTGGTTCATACGTGCTACTTTGATCTTTTTTTTTTCATACATTTGCAAGGCACGAGAGGCGAATGATGAATCGTTGTCGACATTAACGTACGATGGAAACGGGCGGGGCGGTGGCGCACGATCGCGCCGTTTACGCAACGACGGGCGCACGGCTCATCTGCAATTAAACTGTGAATGTGGGGTGCGTTTATGAGCCTTGCTTATTACTATTTTGTATAGTAATGATGTAATGTAATACTTTTATTTAGTTGTAAAGTTATTACTTATAAATTAGAGTTGTGATGGTGATAATAGTAATTAGGTCTAAAATACATTTTCAACATTTCAAATCAGCCTTATTAGTAAAAAATACAGAGTTGGTGAACTGTATGTATATCTGTGTATAGTATTATTAACAATTTGACATTCGTGAATAAAAGAATTAACATAGTCTTCGTCGCTATCACTACCGCAGAACTAATAATATATTGAAGCATCACGTACGTCATCCAGTTCCAAACTTGAATTCTCTGTGTCCTCGTAACCGACTAGACATAAAAATATGTGTTCCTAAAATGAAAAAAACAAATGAAGATATTGGTACATATAAACATTCTTGGTTAGATTAGAAACATTCATAGTCGCCATAAAAATACTTGCACTTTTCAAAGCTATCGGTCAAACAATTAGGTGATCGGTTTGTCAACAATCAATATCAATCAATGCTAAAAATCTATGCTTATTAAATATTTATCTGTTTTATGCGTGTCAAGGTAAGCTGCGGATATAAGCTTCCTAATGGGAATAACTCTGGCAACATGTTTTCCGTGAAAAGCTACTTATATTATTGAAAGGCTATTAAAGGGAGGTCTAAATTTTTTGATTTTTAGTCATTAAATTAAGAGGTAAAGGTAAGAGCGTTGCCATGGTACAGCAGAGGTCGCGGGTTCGACACCCGCCCATGTCAGTTGAATTTTTGAAAATGTATATACTACAATAACTCCAACAAGATTTGTACGCTTTAGAAATTCAATAAAATTGTGCTATTTTGATATATTTTGTTACTTGTGAACATAATTTTATACTTCTATGTACTCAAAATTTTATACAGATAAATTACAGTACATAGTGGAAGTTGGGGCACACCTTTACCAACCATATTGCGTTTACACATCATACGATTGGCGTGTTACCTCTCACACGAAGACTAAAATAAAATTTTGTTACCGTTATTAAAAGAAATAATAATTTTTTTAAATAAATGTGCTGCATTACGTAAGAGTTACACAAGATGAAACGAAAGTTTAGATGGATAGGTAAATGAAAGAGAGATAATCAGCATCGATATGATAAAGGGCCTTGTCGCTTGGATCAAACGGGGCTTTAACAGTGGTAAGGAAATGTTTAGATAACGTCTACGTATTGAATCTAATTAGATATATACAAATTAGACATGATACGAATTGAAACCAAAATATCTTTTTTGATGAAAAGTTTTTTTATTCTCGCAAAAACTCAAGAACTCGACAAGACTCGACATAATAAAAAAATAAAGATTAACATGCATTCCCATGATCTTCACAACTTGTATCCGCTGATGTAATCTTTAGCTATTTTGTTTTTGACTGTTACTTGAAAGAAAGAAGAAATCAGAGAAGAACATATTAAATGACACTGAAGTATTCTATTCAATATCATTTGTATTATTTACATACATACCGTAGTAATACCACTGCAAGCCATAAGCCTCTCGCGTAAAGGTTTTTCCAAAATCGTCACGATTTATAAATGGATTGGCGATTTCAGTATCAGATCTTACTCCATAGACGCTGATAACCGTTACCGATTGTAATACTTAGGAAAGAGCTCCCATGCTATTTCCAATTGTATTTCCTTTATTTAAAAAATACAAAAAGAGGCTACCTATGTAGTTTCTTTCGCGTGTTTCTTCGTCGTTAGAACCTTATTATGACACAGTCGTAGATAAAAAAAAATGATTTGATTATAGTTGAATAAGAAAAAAGGCCACAATTTATCTAATTTCCTAATCTTCTGGATCCACCTGGCTTTCCGTAATCATTCACCATCAGATGAGTCACTATTCGAAACGTAATTCTACGAGATTAGGGAGTGATGACCTGAATATCTAAATACCTTTATATATCAAGTTTAATCTTTTCAATGTCGTACTTAACAGAACCTTGATGTTTGATAGGTCTTTTTTTATAGAAAAGGGAGGCAAACGAGCAGGTGGCTCACGTGATGGTAAGTGATTACCGCCGCCCATGAACACCCGCAATACCAGAGGCATAGCAGATGCGTTGCCGGCCTTAGAGTGCCCCCCCCCCTCAGAATTGGGGGAGGGGGTGTGTCGGGCACCGGTTACCTGCACTCACGAGATGAAACGCAGAAGTTTGTTAGACTTCTACTGCACGCCGGAATTCTGTGAGGTCGTGGTACTTCCCTGGTCGAGCCGGCTCATTCATGTAACAACAAAAGCTGATGCTTGGCTCTACCACTGATAATATAAGTCATTTAAAAAAGACTATTTTTTCAGGCATGCGAGCCGCCCGTCCAGTTAGAGCCGGTCGATTTGAGCCTGAAACGTCCTCCGACGCCTCGACGCCGTCATCGTGCTCTTGGTGAGTCTTCACATTTTTCTACCTTTTACTTTACCTTTTCTTACCTTACCTTTCTCTGTTTATATTTTAATTAATCATGTCTATCTATAGCCGAGTGGTTGGGTGATCGGAATTTCGAGTCAAGAGACCCGAGTTCGATCCTCAAGTGGCCGTACCAAGGGTTTTTCTAAAACTTATGTACGAATTATATCGTTGGCTTGGACATAAAGACGGCGACGGGTGCACCACCTGTCACGTTGTTCCGAAAATATCTTCGGTGGAAGGTAGGTCGAAGGGACTTAAATTTCTAGACTAGACCTCTGTCTACCCCTGTATTGGGATTTGCGTGAAGATATTTATTTATTTATTTATGTCTATCTATGAAGTAATGTAACAAAGTCGATTAAGTTTCATAATTATCATCTAAAACAAATGACTAGTGAAAAGGAAGTTCTTCATAATTTGTACACTTGCCTGTTTAAAAACGAGGTCTTATTTATAGCTGACGGGGTAGCCAGAGACAATAGAACGCTGTTCCATGATGTTCGCAAAAAAAAGTTATTACGTATAAACGTGCTTAATATAGCTGCATTAATCACGGAATGCATGTAAAGGTGAAAAGCAAGTATATAAAACGCAAATACCTGAGCAAATACATGAAACACACATTGTCTTGACACCACGAAATAAATTTTAATACTACGGTAACACGCGAGAGTGTCTATTATAATTGTATTCTATCGTTGCCGTAGTATATGTAATGGTAATATATGAATATTCATACCAAACAGCATATGAAAATATCTTGGGCGGAAGGTGGGTTGAGGGGACTTAATTGTCTAGACTAGACCTCTGTCTAGCCCTGTGTTGGGAATTGCGTGAAGATATGTATATATAACAGCATATGAAACTCCACTGCAGAATGAAGGACTCTCGAGTAAGTGAGGGTTTGTCAAAATCGTGTCGTTTGTAAAGCGGATTGATACTGGTAAAATGTCTTCGGTGGAAGGTGGATGGAAAGGACTTAATTGTCTAGAACTGTATTTAGAATGGAGTGATGTAGATCAGCGTCGCCAGACGTGTTCATGAGAAATTTCAATACTCTTTAAATAATAGGTTGAGGAAAAAGTTTCTTCGCATTTTAAAAAAAAATCACAAACCAAAATTTTTAAATATAGTTTATTTACATTTAACCAAAGTACGTAGGTACCACATACTTTAGTTAAATAACTTATAATACTTTTATACTTGTAATACTTTGGGACATGATTCTATTGCTATAGAAATTTTGTGGCTTCGTCAGACCTCTCGTTCACCTGACACTGAAGAGACCGAAACAGGTGGAAATCTGAAGGTACAAAAAAGCTCAGGGTCAAAAAAGGCCAGGACTTTACAGCGGATGCGTTATTACCTCCCAGCCAAGCTCTCTTAATTTTTGCTGAGTGGTCTAGCGTTATATCGATGAAAAACCACACCACTTCTATTGACTAATTCCGGCCGCTTTCTCTCAACTTCTTGCTTTAATCTCATCAGTTGTTCGGAGTAGAGTTCAGAATCGATGGTCCTACCTGGTCGTAATAGCTCATAAGGAATAATGCCCTTCCAATCCCACCACACACACAGAATTTGACCATGACCTTTTAACACGTTCTTGTCGTACGTGATCCACTTTTCATTACCAGTTATCAGCTTCTTCAAAAATGGTTCTGTTTCATTACGTCGTGATAAAGAATCACAAATTATAGTACACAGTTCATTAAGTTTCTTTCAGTGCGTTTGTGAGGTACCCAAGGTACTGTTTGTGTACCCATTTTTTTTCAAATGCGCCAAAACTTTGTTGTTGTAAATACCCAGTTCTTCAGCTACGTCGTAACTACTGATATGCCGATCTTGCTCCACTTTTTCAAAAATGGCATCCATTTTATCCGTAAGAGAGCGACCAGAGCGACGTGCATCTTTGACATAAAAGTTTCCGGATTGAGAACGCTTGAACCAAAGCACCACCGCTTGAGGCAACTCTCACAGACACTGCACTAGGTCCATAAACATTGCAATTTTTTTCGCTGCTTGCGTTGCATTTCTCCCATTTTTGTAGTAAAATTTTAAAACTGTATCAAATTTCTTCATTAGATACACTCATCTTGACAGTAAGAAAAACAAATAAAATTTCACATTTTCCTAAATTGAATTTAGAGTTATTTTCTTTTAATGATACCAAAACCAGCCAGATACAAATAGTATAGCCAAAGAGATTTTATTACAAGTTTATACATACTATAATGCGAAGACTTTTTCCCCAACCTACGTAAGTACGAAACTTTTTATCGAGTTATTTTAGTACCTTATATTTAGATTTCATAAAATAAGTTTCGAATGTTACTGGATAGGCTATGGCATGTTCTCCTAGTGTATTATAAAAATAAGTTATTATACTAATAAACAATACCTAACTGTCTAGTTTAGCAAGCGTAAACTATGAGGCTATTTAGTATTTAGAGCCTCTATCTAATCAGTAGTATTCAAATTACAGAGTTAAGCGAGACAATATCAACAGGTGCGGAACAGGTCTTAACCTGTCCAGCACCAGTTGAATTTGAGCTAAAAACGTCTGGCAACTCTACTGCGGATTCACAAGAATATAGCGTCTTTTTTTAGTATTTGAAAAGAATAATACGAATGATAATATTCATAGCTCGAGTCGAGTCAATACCCGAGTTTTATCCCCAGGAGGTAGGCTCTAGGAAATATGAAAAAAGGAAGCGATTTAAATATTCCACGCGAATTAAAGTCACACACACACACGCACGCACGCACGCACGCACACACACACACACACACACACACACACAATAGATCTCGATAACGTAAGAGTCTCTATAGCCGAGTGGTTGATCGACATCTGAGTCAAAGAGACCTGAGTTCGATCCCTAGGTCGGAGGTCCTAATCTCCGGTGAAATGTTGGTCGAAAACACTACATTGTCTAGACCTCTGGATATCCTTTGATTATTATTTACTTATGATTACAATAATAAAAGTCACGATAGCCGAGTGGTTGGGTGGTCGGAATTTCGAGTCGAGAGACCCGAGTTCGATCCCCAAGTGGCAGGCTCGTACCAATGAGTTGTTCAAAAACTTACGTACGAATTACATCGTTGGCTTGGACAGAAAGGCGGCGACGGGCTCACCACCTGTCACGTTGTCCCGAAAATATCTTCGGTGGAAGGTGGGTCGAAGGGACTTAATTGTCTAGACGACCTCTGTCTACCCCTGTATTGGGAATTGCGTGAAGATATTTATTTATTATTTATTTATTACAATAATATTCATAGTTTACGATTTTCGAATAATATTCATAACGTACATTCTTGTTTCGATTTAATTTTTGTTCAGTAGGAACCACAATTAAATCGTAAGATCACGCCCGTTGATAGATCCGCGTATAATAATTAATTTTACAAGAATATGCGTTAGTACAATCGGTCATGAAAAGTCGAGGTCAGCGACACAATGCGGATGCGTGGCAGGATCTGCCCGACGTGGGCTGAGGTTATGGGTTGTAATCGCTCGGCAATCAAATTTTGTTATTTTCCATTGGGCTAAGATTTATAAAAGCTTTCAGGCCAGTTAGGCTTTGTGTTTATCCAAAAAAGTCTGAATAAAATGTTACAAGAGGGTAAATAAAGATAAAATAAAAAATAAATACCTTCATGCATATTCCCAATACCATCCAACCAACTTCCATCGATTACATTTGGGTACAATGTGACAGATGGTGAGGCTATAACCCTCCTAGTGTCAGAGACATCGATACAATTACATAGACAGATGTTTATA
This sequence comes from Sericinus montela, assembly GCA_029286605.1. NCBI lineage: Eukaryota > Metazoa > Arthropoda > Insecta > Lepidoptera > Papilionidae > Sericinus > Sericinus montela. Next base: position 601,974 of record JAGSMR010000045.1, read on the forward strand.
TTTATTTATCTTCACGCATAATCCCTGACGGGGAAGCCAGAGAGAACAGATCGCCAAGTGTCACGATCCCTACATACTTCTTTCGCTTCTTTCAGATTCATCATCTTCTTCGTACATGCACGTCTAGGTATCCGAGTACTCTTGACCCTCCCCTCTTCGAGCAATTTGCTCACATGGTCTTCGAAAGTTAGTGTCGGTCTACCTCGACACCTTTTAATATTAACTTTCGCGCTATATATTTTCTTCACCATTCGGTCTTCACTCATTCGCTCAACGTGCCCAAACCATCGAAGCACGCCCTTATCCATTTTTGAGACAAGGTCATCTTTCAAACCTGCCATATTGCGAATCTCTTCGTTTCGCTTTCGGTCGGCCATGGTAAGGCTGCACATTTTACGAAGAGATCGCATCTCCACTGCATTCAACCTGCTTTTATGCTTCTTCTGGCATACCCAGGTTTCGCTGCCATATAACAAAGTCGGTACCAACACTGCGTTATGTATTGCTAGGCGTGCACTTTTCACAACGCCTTGCCTTTTGATTAACGCAGTCAGGGCACCATTGACTTTGTTCCCGGCAGCGACACGCCTGTCCACATCTAAATCACATCCTACATCCCGGTTAAACGCACTCCCCAATTATACAATTTCATTCACCTGTTCTAGACATTCCTGATTTACCCAAATTACGCACTTCGTTCTTTCTTCGTCCCTTTCAAATACCAGAACCTTAGTTTTCTTAGCATTCAAACGGAGACCATTAATTTCACATTCTTCTTTCATACACGTGACTAATGCCAGCAGTTCTGCCTCTGATAGGGCAATAAGCACTGCATCATCAGCATAAAGCAGACAATTTACTTTTATGTCACCCAATTTCACACCCAAACAGCTATCTTTCAGCTTCTGTAAACAACTGTCGAGATACAGTATGAACAGCCAGGAAGACATGACACAACCCTGTTTTACGCCCGTTTGGACGCCAAACATGGGTGACAGGTCATGCCCTACCCGCACACAGGCTTTACAGTCACAGTTAAGTGACTGCACAGCCCTTAGCAATCGACCATCCACACCACACCCCGGCAACAGTTCCCACATTTTCTTCCTTACAACCTTATCAAATGCTTTCTCAAGATCCACAAAAGCACAGAAAATCCTCTGGTTAGCAGCCAGTAGCTTCTCCGTGATCATGCGGAGAGAAAACATTTGATCCGTGCATCCTCTTCCAGGTCTAAATCCGCATTGTGCCTCCCATAGAAATCTTTCCGATTTATCTTGCATCCTACGTGTCAAAACCTTCGAGTAAACTTTACTTGCTAAACTGGTCAAGCTGATCGCCCGATAGCACCCGCAGTCATAATGTGAACCTTTACCTTTATATAAAGGCACAATGACCGCGGATCGCGAATCATCCGGAACAGCCCCCGTTCGCCAGCACAAATTGCACAGCAGATGAAAGCTGTCCCAGACGCGTGGCCAACCATACTTGACCATTTCAGCAGTAACTCTGTCTAGTCCCGCAGCCTTACCACATATCAAACTTCTAATCGCACATTCAATCTCTTTCATACTGATGACCTCAGTGTCATCGAGGTTCGAGTCTGGCGTACCAGTCACGGCGTCATCCCCGGATCCCTCACGAAGATCATCACACGCATACATCTCTCTATAAAATTCGCTCCATCGCTGCATGACGTCCGATTTTTCTGAGAGGACGTCATTGGTTCCCGAAAGCACTTTATTCATTCTTAAGGCTGTCGCACCACTCCGGGTCCTTCCAACCTCTTTCCAGAAGAGTTTGGAGTTGTCCTTGAAGTTGTGCGACAACCTTTCGTCCGCTTCCATTCTACTCCTTTAACGCACTTCCTCAATCAATGCTTTCGTGTGAACTTTCTGGAGCTTCTATCTTTCTTTCCTCTTCTCTCTCATATCCTTATCATTACTAGAGGCCAAGTAGTCTAACCATGCTTTCTTCTTCTTATTTGCAGCTTCATTCACTTCGTCATTCCACCATGCATCACCCTTTTTACTACTACCTCTTTTCATAGTTCCACACACGTCTTCCGCTGCACTAACCATTCCATCTCTAAGGCTCTGCCATATTTCTTCCACACATTCTTTCCTGACATCAATGCTGTCCAGCTTTTCGGCTACCCTTGCTTGATATTTATCCCTAGTGTCCGCTTCCTGAAGCTTCCAGCTTCGGATGGTACCGACCGACTGTGGTTCTGGTATCACCGTCCGGTGGCGCCAACCCGCGAACAGACCCCTAAATCTAGTAATCACTAGATAATGATCCGTTCCCAGGTCAGCACCCCGGAACACTCGCGTATCTATCACCTGTTTTCGCAGTCGGTCATCCACCAGGAATAAATCGATCATACTTCTCTCATTCTCTCTTGTTCTAGTATACATATGGATTTTCTTGTAACTAATGATAGTGTTTGTCACAAGAAGACCCTTTTCCTTGCATACAGCCAGTATAAGCTTGCCAGCATCGTTAACCCTTTTATCGCCAAACATTCCAAGCACCGACTCGTACCCTGGCCGAGCGGTACCAACCCATCCATTCAAATCACCACATACAACAATTCTTTCGTTTCCTCTAACCAAGTCTAGAACTTCTCTTACATTCTCCCAAAACTCCTCCAGCTCAGCTCTGGACGACGAAGCTACCGGCGCATAAACAGCCAAAAGGAATAACTTCGTCAGTCCCAATTTTAAGCGAACCCAGAGAAGTCTCGAGTTCACAACCTTATATTCAGTCATAACATCGACCAACCGAGACGACAGCAGCACCCCCACTCCCTGGTAGGCGCTCTCGCTCTCCGGGACTCCGGACCATAGAGCTAACGCCCCGCCAGGGAGCTCTTCGGTACCGCTGCCCTTCCGCTTGGTCTCCGACAAACACACGACATCTAATTCTCTTTCTTTCATTATTTCGATTAACTCTTTTGTCTTAGTTCTCATGGCTCCTCTAACATTCCACGTGCCAACTCAGCACTCCGTCCTCCACCTTCCGCCGTGTCGGGCAGTGCGTGACGGGTGGCGGTCCCCATCGCCGCTTTGCGCGCTGCATTTCACACCAACGGGGACGAACTGGTGTGCGTCGCCTTGGGGGGACGCCCTAACCCTCGTTGGCATGGGCGCGCAGCTGTGTAGAATTGCAGCCCTGAAAAGGGCTGGCAGGGGTCTCGACGAGCACGCTTCTATAATGACCCCCATGTGTTTATACAAACATATAAACATCCACGACTAATGTTCATACATTATTTTACATTCATTATACAAGTGTATTAGTATGCAGGATCCAAACCCGAAACTTAGTATACAAATAGCTTCGAAGTCAGAATCTACCCGCTAGGCGTCGGATCGTCTGTATGCAATATGCTGAGTTACCGAAATAAATTATATTTGAACTATTAAATACGTTATTTACCGCCCAAATAGTATGCTGGGTACTTAGCAATTGACATTGGCTTATAACAATCGCCATGCTTGGTGATCGCAGTATCCAGCATCTTGCACCTTACACGCTACTACCCAGCGCTTCGATGAATGAAACACATAAAAAGATAATTTTAAAAAGTTAATTTTATTTCACAGACATTTAGGTATAATGCACATAAAAATTTAACACTTATGAAATTGAAATTAACAGTTAGCGATACCGGTACAGACAGTGGGGCCACATGTCGGGCATACGTTGCACGAACAGATATCTACATTTGTATCACTTCATGTACGCCAATATAATTAAATATCGCGTTGATATCGTATTGCGATCGTTATCAAGCGGCATACAGCTATAACAGTTCCATACTTCGAGCGCTCCGACCATTGCTGCTATCCCTCGTTAATTAACGCAGAGACGCGCCAGTGAAAGGGATCATGTCCGCTCTCTCAGGACTCGCAGCTAACAAACTTTGTTATCAGCTAACTTATGAAATGTCTGGAAATTCTTTTAATGATACACATCGCTAAATTTTATTGCATAATCCACGAGTACAAGGGTGCATAAAAATAAAACTAGAATGCGAATAACTTAGCTCATAGATAAAAATTAACACAGCAAAAAAGTAATTTATTATATTAAATTAATTATTATTAATTTACCAAATATTATTATAATTAATTATTATAATAATATTATTAATTCATCCAAATAGAATTTCTGTTAGTATTGTTAGTTGTTAGTAACTGGCTGATGGTATGTAATATCAATATCCAGTTATGTTCACATACTTCTTCGAAGTTGGAAGTTTGCTAGATTTAGAACTAAATATTAACTAACTATTAAATTTAGACTATTAAAACTAGACCTTACAACAATTTGAGAACTGTTTTTTTATAAGCCAGGATGCTTTCGGTGTGATTTCATAGAGCTCAACTATCTATCTACCGTTTGTCTAATTTCATTACACATACTCGTATATGACACTCATAGAAAAGAGAGTGCTGCACGCTCGACCATACTCTGATCCATGCACTGAAATACTCTGATATAAGCACTTTTAAAAATTCGTCGTTCTGCGCTCGCCTGTGTCTAGAGTACTTGCGTTTTAGTCAAAATATTAGTTGTGCCATTTGTAGCCTTAACTGTATACGGTGTTTTTCTCATAATATTCACTGCTCTATATTCAAACAAAGCTAAAATTTCATTATATAAATAATAAGCTTACATATTACATAAAAAAGGTCTCATGCTAATCTGGTCCTATACATGTTATCGTTGACTTCTTTATTGATGCTTGTGACTAACGAATTTCAATATACGAATAATGGAATAATGTCTTAAAAACTATACGAACATATTGTGTTATTTGCGTTAGAATTCATAAGTTACGCAATTACATAGAAATTCAATATTATCTAGTCTCTGACAAGAGATACTCTGTAAACAGAGCTACAGATGTAGATGTAGTAAGATTCTCAATGCAACAACAACACATTATTTTACTTTAGAGACTACACTCAATTAGACAACAAACAAAAACATTAACGTTTTCCTAATATATGGATAATGGCGCGAACACCATTAAACTACATTGCATTATGCACCGTTGAATGGGGTAATGAAAACCATAAATTCGTTGGTAATGAAACTAACGACATGGACTTTTCATAAATTTCCTTATTGCGACAATGACCAGCGGTATCGGGTATAGTGCGGGCCCTTGTTAAGCCCCCGATACACATGACAACACGTACAAGCTAGATTTAGTATCGCGTTCGCCTTTCGAATTACAACCAACAAGACTTGTATACGTGAGCCGCTCTGATTTTACTTTAACGATTAATACAACTTTATTTTATGTTCATTCTCCTGTATCTTAACAAGCACCTAACAAAATTTACATTTACTATGAGTTGCCTGGTAACATCAGTAGATGTAAATTCATTTGATAGAATATTCAAATGATACAATATAATATTTTGATCCACCTTTCTATAGTAATAATAATAATAAAATATATAAATTAATGAGTATCTTCACGCAATTCCCAATACAGGGGTAGGCAGAGGTCTAGTCTAGACAATTAAGTCCTTTCGACCCACCTTCCGCCGAAAATATTGTCAGGACAACGTGACCGATGGTGAGCCCGTCGCCGTCTTTATGTCCTAGCCAACGCCGACAAAAATATAATTTGTACATAAGTTTTTAAAACCCATTGGAACGAACCTGCCATCTGGGGATCGAACTCTGTTATATTGACTCGAAATTTCGACCTCCCAACAACTCGGCTATCGTGACTTATCTTTCCATGGTAATATAATTATTTACTTACATTATAAGTCACGATAGCCGAGTGGCTGGGTGGTCGGAATTTCGAGTCGAGAGACCCGAGTTCGATCCCCAGGAGGCAGGCTCGTACCAATGGGTTTTTCAAAAACCTATGCCCGATATATTATATCGTTGGCTTGGACATAAAGGCGGCGACGGGCTCACCACTTGTCTCGTTGTCCCGAAAATGTCTTCGGTGGAAGGTGGGTCGAAGGGACTTAATTGTCTAGACTAGACCTCTGTCTACCCCTGTATTGGGAATTGCGTGAAGATATTTATTTATTTATTTTACTTGCATTAAGTAATAACAAGCCATATTATGTATGTAGAAAGCGTTTATCTTCACTTTAACTTTATCGTCATTACTTCTCCAATTGTGCTCTAAAAATGTTAAGTACAAAAATTAAATAACAAACTAATGTTATTTATGATCTCATCTTACCAATGACTGGGGGTCATTGTAGAAGCGTACATGTCGCGACCCCTGCCAGTCCCTTTCAGGGCTGCAATTCTACACAGCTTCGCACCCATGCCATCCAGGGTTAGGGCGTCCCCTCAAGGCGACGCACACCAGTTCGTCCCCGTTGGTGTGGAATGCAACGCGTAAAGCGGCGATGAGGACCGCCACCCGTCACGCATAGCTCGACACGGCGGAAGGTGGAGGACAGAGTGTAGAGTTGGCACGTGGAATGTTAGAGGAGCCATGAGAACTAAGACAAAAGAGTTAATCGAAATAATGAAAGAAAGAGAATTAGATGTCGTGTATTTGTCGGAGACCAAACGGAAGGGCAGTGGTACTGAAAAGCTCCCTGGCGGGGCGTTAGCTCTATGGTCCGGTGTCCCGGAAAGCGAGAGCGCCTGCCAGGGAGTGGAGGTGCTGCTGTCGTCTCGGTTGGTCGATAATACGCCTGAATATAAGGTTGTGAACTTAAGACTTCTCTGGGTTCGCTTTAAATTGGGACTGACGAAGTTATTCCTTTTGGCTGTTTATGCGCCGGTAGCTTCGTCGTCCAAGGCTGATCTGAAGGAGTTTTGGGAGAATGTAAGAGAAGTTCTAGATTTGATTAGGGGAAACGAAAGAATTGTTGTGTGTGGTGATTTGAATGGATGGGTTGGTACCGCTCGGCCAGGGTACGAGTCGGTGCTTGGAAAGTTTGGTTATAAAAGGGTTAACGATGCTGGCAAGCTTATACTGGCTGTATGCAAGGAAAAGGGTCATCTTGTGACAAACACTATGTTTGGTCACTAGTAGATCCATATGTATACTAGACAAAGAGAGAATGACAGAAGTATGATCGATTTATTCCTGGTGGATGACCGACTGCGAAAACAAGTGATGGATACTCGAATGTTCCGGGGTGCTGACCTGGGAATGGATCACTATCTAGTGATTACTAGATTTAGGGGTCTGTTCGCGAGTTGGCGCCACCGGACGGCGATACCAGAACCACAGTCGGTCGGTAGCATCCGAAGCTGGAAGCTTCAGGAAGCGGACACTAGGAATAAATATCAAGCAAGGGTAGCCGAAAAGCTGGACATAATCGATGTCAGGAAAGAATGTGTGGAAGAAATATGGCAGAGCCTTAGGGATGGAATGGTTAGTGCAGCGGATGTCGTGTATGGAACTGTAAAAAGAGGTAGTAGTAAAAAGGGTGATGCATGGTGGAATGACGAAGTAAAAGAAACAGTAAATAAGAAGAAGAAAGCATGGTTAGACTACTAAGCCCCTAGGAATGATAAGGATATGAGAGACATTATGAAAGAAAAATATAAGCTGCAGAAGGTTTACACGAAATCATTGGTCGAGGAAGTGCGTGAAAGGAGTAGAATGGAAGCGGACGAAAGGTTGTCGCACAACTTTAAGGAGAACTCTAAGCTCTTCTGGAAAGAGGTTGGAAGACCCCAAGTGGCGCGACAGCCTTAAGAATGAATAAATTGCTTTCGCGAACGAATGACGTCCTCCTTTCAAAAAAAATCGGACGTCATGCAGCGATGGAGTGAGTTTTATAGAGTAATGTAAGCGTGCGATGATCTTAGTGAAGTATTCGGAGGTGGTGCGGTAATCGGTACACTAGACCCGGACTTCGATGTCGCTGAGGTCATCTGAGGTCATCAGTATGAAAGAGATCGAATGTGAAATGATCAAGTAGTAAGTAACTTTCATCTGCTGCGCAATTTGTGCTGGCGGACGGGTGATGCAGTCATTGTGTCTTCATATAAAGGTAAAGGTTCACATTTTGACTGCGGGTGCTATCGGGCGATCAGCATGACCAGTTTAGCAAGTAAAGTTTACACGAAGGTTTTGATGCGTAGGATGAATGGAGATAAATTTTTCACGCAATTCCCAATACAGGGGTAGACAGAGGTCAAGTCTAGACAATTAAGTCCCTTTGACCCACCTTCCAACGAAGATATTTTCGGGACAACGTGACAGGTGGTGAGCCTGTCGTCGCCTTTATGTTCAAGCCTACGATGAAATTCGTACATAAGTTTTTGAAAAACTCATTGGTACTGCCACCTGGGGATCGAACTCGGGTCTCTCGACTCGAAATTCCGACCACCCAACAACTCGGCTATCGTGACTTACTGGAGATTATTACGTGGAGATAAATCGGAAAGATTTTTATGGGAGACACAATGCGGATTTAGAGCTGGAAGATAATGCATGGATGGTTATCTCTCCGCATGATCACGGAAAAGCTTCTGGCTTCTAACCAGTCGATTTTTTTGCTTTTGTGGATCTTGAGAGGGTTGACATTTGATAAGGTTGTACGGAAGAAAATGTGGGAACTATGGCCGGGGTATGGAGTGGATGGCCCTCTGCTAAGGGCTGTGCAGTCGCTCTATTGTGACTGCAAAGCCTGTATGCGGGTAGGGCATGACCTGTCGCCCATGTTTAACGTCCAAACGGGCATAAAACAGGGTTGTGTTATGTCCTCCTGGCTGTTCATACTGTATCTCGACAGCCGTTTACAAAAGCTGAAAGGTAGTTATTTGGGTGTGAAATTGGGTTTCATAAAAGTATATTGTCTACTGTATGACGATGACGCAATGCTTATTACACCGTCAGAGGCAGAACTGCAGGCATTTGTCACGTGTATGAAAGAGGAATGTGAAAATAAAGGTCTCCGTTTGAATGCTCATAAAACTAAGGTTCTGGTATTTGAAAGGGACGAGGAAAGAACGAAGTATGAAATATGAGTATGTAAGTAATGTCTAGCACAGGTGAATGAAATTGTATACTTGGGCAGTGCTTTTAGCCGGGATGAAAGATGTGATATAGATGTGGACAAGCGTGTCGCGGTCAGCGGTGCTGACTGACTGTATTAGTCCAAAGGCAAGGCATAGTGAAAATGCACGCCTTGCGATACATAACGCAGTGCTGGTACCGACTTTGTTATATGGCAGCGAAACCTGGGTATGCCAGAAGAAGCATAAAAGCAGGAGGAATGCAGTGGAGATGCGATCTCTTCGTAAAATGTGCGACGTTACCTTGGCCGACTGAAAGCGAAACGAAGAGATTTAAAAGAAGGCCATATCAGTAAAATTGATAAAGGCGTGCTTCGATGGTTTGGGCACGTTGAGCGAATGAGCGAAGACCGATTGGTGAAGAAAATATATAGCGCGAAAGTTAATATTAAAAGGGGTCGAGGTAGGCCGAGACTAAATTTCGAAGACCATGTGAGTAAATTGCTCGAAAGGGGAGGGTCATGAGTAATCGGATTTCTCAACGTGCATGTATGAAGAAAATGATGAATTGAATGAAGCGAAAGATGTATGTAAGGATCGTGACACTTGGCAATCTGTTCTTTCTGGCTACCGCGTCAGGGATTGTGCGTGAAGATAAATAAATATATCTTACCAATGACATAATAGACATATAAATGTAATTAAATCTACAGCTTTAGGAAAGGCGAGTACCTTGGAATTGTGAATACATCTAGTGTAAGATTCAAATACGATGCAATTTTAAAAAATCACTCGCGTAACTTTTAAAACATGCTTTTTATTAATTTTCGTTAAGTGTACATCCAACCTTATGTGGTGTTCCTAGAGCTTGTTATATTACGCTCTCTTGTTGTGGCTATCGCGATTAGTGGGTCGATGTTACGGGCACTCGCATAAATTGGTATTTAATGCTCCCATCAGCACTCGATGTAAACTGAGCGGTTTCTTTTATCAAACATCAATTATTCGCTGTTTAATAGTTTACTTTAAGATACCTTTATGTTGCAAGTTGTTTCTGAATTCGATTCTAAAGTATGAGATTGAAGAGTTTAAACAAAAACATAATGAATAAGAAGTGTAGTCATTTTATTTTGATCTTTTCTATACACCTCCTTTATATATTTTTTTTCTATACTCCTTTAACGACATTCGTGGTCGAGTGGCGTACTCTGATTTTCATGGTGTCGCCAACTCCTTGTTTCGATTCCCGATCGGGTCAATGTAGAAAACACTTTTTATACATTTTCTCGGGTTTGGGTGTTTGTGGTATCTTCGTTGTTTCTGATTCCATAATACAAGTGCAAGCTGCTTACTTTGGGATCAGAATAATTTAGTAGTTAATAAATTTATAACTTTTAAATGAAATGTTATTATAATAATAAATACAACGTTTGTACAAACGTTTTGCGTGTATGTATTATATTTTTTCTTTTTTATATTTGTATGTGCAGTAATCATTAAATAAATAAAATAATATGAAGAGGTGCCGTACTTGTACTCTAATTCTTATTTAGATTTACTTGTTGTACCTGCAGATTACTTCATATTTCTATTTTAAATTTAAGACATGCCCTTACGCAACGGTTCCATGCAACGGATGTTATGATCTTTAGTAATAAAAAAATATTCTTTGTTTATACAAATAAAAATGTTTTTGTTATTTAGTTTCTAAATTTAGGTTGTACCTACATGGATGTCGCTACACTATTTTGTGATTCATACTGTGTCCCATTACAGTAAATCCTCATTACAGGTGTGGCCTGATTGTATACAGAAATAAAGCCGACAACGTCGCCGTCTTTAAGTCCAAGCCAACGATATAAATCGTTCATAATTAATAAAAAAAACATTCGTATGAACCTTGGGGTTCGAACTAGGGTCTCTTAACTCGATTTCCGATCACCCAACCACTCGGCTATCGTGACTTATTGCGTTTACGTTACGTAATTAGTTTAAAATAATAATAAATAAATATCTTCACGCAATTACCAATACAGGGGTAGATAGAGGTCGAGTCTAGACAATTAAGTCCCTTCGACCCACCTTCCACCGAAGATATTTTCGGGACAACGTGACAGGTGGTGAGTCCGTCGCCATCTTTATGTCCAAGCCAACGATGTAATTCGTAAATAAGTTTTTTTAAAAACCCATTGGTACGAGCCTGCCACCTGGGGTTCGAACTCGGGTCTCTCGACTCGAAATTCCGAGCACCCAACCACTCGACCTACTTTACTTTACTTTACTTCTTTTTGTAATTAGTTTCATAATTCAAAAGTTTTTTCCTCAGTTTCAAAGTTTTTTTAAATATTTATGTGGCCTTTATAACAAACAACTGGGCCCGATAAAATGTTTGGCATATGTACATTGGATAAATTTTAGTATCTTTTTTTGTTTAAAATTAAAATCAATAGTGTTATATTAATGGTCACCCTAAAAGCACTTAAGATGCTTAAAACTTCTTCCGTATTCAGTTCAAGTTAAAAGCAACGTTCTAGAATGTTTATGAAAATATTTTCATAAACATTCTAAACATTCTACGTTTCAGCATAAGACTTATTATTCTATTCCTTGAATATTTTTTACCTTCATATTTTTTTAACGTAACACTTATTGTAAAAAGTCTCTCGATTAAATGGTTTTCAGTAACTACTCGTATTTAATTTAAAACCAAAAAAAAAGTATAGTACATACTCAGCTATCCTCTTTTTTAATATCCAACTCTCTTTTAAACTCTTTTCAATCTGGTTTTTCGGCCCGGTCACAGCACCGCTACAGCACTTATTAAAATTGCGGACGACATTAGATGGGCAATAGAAAAGAAGCAATTGACGGTACTGGTGTTGCTTGATTTCAGTAACGCATTTTCCTCCGTAAATTTCGATATCCTCTTGGCGACTCTTAAATCCATGAATATTTCATCCACTGCTATTAAGTGGTTTGATTTATATCTTCGGAGTCGCTCAAAGCGTGTTCGCATTGACGATTCTTTTTCTGATTCATGCGAACTGGCTACTAGCGTGCCTCAGGGTGGCGTTCTCTCTCTCCTCTTCTTTTTCTGTCTTTATTAATTCCGTTACTTCTGTCATTTCTTCCAACTTCAATCTTTACGCAGACGACCTGCATCTCTATCGTCATTTCCTCCCTACAGAATCTGATTTAGCCATTTCACTAATAAATCATGATTTAAGTCGGATATACAATTGGTCCAAAACCTTCGGGCTTGTAATTAATGCTAGCAAATCTCAGGCTATAATTGTAAGGAGCAGACATGCGCGAAATTTGTTGGATTCCTCAGTGATAGCATCAGTAAAATTAGGTAACGATGTTATACCTTATACAGAAACAGTCAAGGATTTTGGGGTTATTATCGATTCCAGCTTATCGTGGCATGCCCATGTTAATGAAGTAAGTCGAAAGGTTCACTTTTCTTTCCATTCGATAAAGTGCCTTCTAGGTTTTTTACCCTTAAGAACTAAGATCACTCTGACCCAAACATTAATCCAACCCATCATTGATTACGCTGATGCCTGTTACTTGGATGCTACAGAGGAGCTTCTGAATAAGCTTGAGCGCCTGCAAAATCTTTGCATTCGTTTTATTTTCGGTATCCGCAAGTATGACCATGTATCTCATCTTCGCAAAGATCTCAAGTGGCTCCCAATTCGTTTTCGGAGGAACGCTAGGATTTTATGTCTGCTTTTTAATTTCTTGCGCATGTCATCATCTCCGCCTTACTTCCGCGAGCGATTCTCCTTCGCACGTCCATCATCTCCTCCCTGTAGAACCCATCTACAATCCCTATTTTAATTCGCTCCTCATCATAGCGCCTCATATTCCCACTCATTCTCTGTTCAGTAAAATTGTGGAATGCTTCCTCAAAATATTCGAGAGTGCAAAACTATTTCACTTTTCAAAAAAAGAGTCAAAGAGCACTATACGTTCTTAGTAGTATAGTTTTCTGGTTATTATGTTATGTGTTTTGTGTCTTATGTATAATTATTTACATGTTTGTAGGTGTTTGAGTATATTCTATGTATATTTTTGTATATATGTGTATGTATATATTTTTTAAGTATTATCTATATTATATTTGTACGCGCTAAATCTACCTTTTTATTTATCCTATACTCCAATCTCAGGTCTGCTGGAAGAAATTTCTTAAGAAATAAGCAGTAAAAGTACTGCGTACAAAATTTTCCTCTTATTATATTTCTTCTTTCATTTATATTGTGTGTACATAAATTGTTAAATAAATAAATAAATGAATAAATAAAAAGTTAAAAATCTTCATAATCACCAGGTTATCAGAATTGTTGCAGACAACAGTGTCTAAGGCGCAAGATCTGGTCCTGTTATCGCCAATACATTTACGAAGCTTGCTATTATAGAAATTCCTGCATGCGAAAGATACCTACCTCGTAACGTTGAAGAAACTAATCGTAATCGTCCTCGTTCAGAGAGTTGTATTAAATTTCATAATATAACCAATGTCTTAGTAGAGGTTACTCGGAGGCGTTATTCAATCATTTTGATCTCGTCTCTCAGCAGTTACGCATTACACTTCCTAGTCAAAAAAATCCTTAGTCCCTCGATCGCTTGTGACTTACACCATGGTTACCGGTAACATCTGCTTAACGATCTGAACCATAATGCGCCTGCGCCTAAGGTCGATAGGCATAAGTATCATCATTACGCTCTAAAATAATATTGCTCGAATCGTGAATGCCGCAATTACTTTAAGTACCCATATTTGTTCAATACAAAGGCTTTTTTCAAAACAGGACTTCTTTGTATAGGAATTGTAAATGATTTTTATTTATTTAGAATTTTGTTTTTCATTTGTTTACTTAAAAGTAGTTGGTAGGTACGATTGGTACGAGAAAAAAATTACCGTAATAAATTCTTATAGTTAACTAGTATTAGATTCGCTCATGTAAGATTCGGTTGATGTTTAGCCTTAAACTAGACCTTAGACTAGACAATCAATTTTTTATATATATTATGTACTCGGCCAAGTTTAGCTGTTTATATATTATTATTATTTATATTTTAACAACAGGCTGGCAGCCTGTTGTTAAAATATAACAGCTGGCAGACAGGCCATATGACAGTGGGCAGAAGGGACTTCATTGTCTCGTCTAGACAGAGGTCTAGACGAGACAATGAAGTCCCTTCGACCCACCTTCCACCGAAGATATTTTCGGGACAACGTGACAGGTGGTGAGCCCGTCACCGTCTTTATGTCCAAGCCAACAATGTAATTCGTACATAAGTTTTTGAAAAACCCATTGGTACAAGCCTGCCAGCTGGGGATCGAACTCGGGTCTCTTGACTCGAAATTCCGATTAACCAACCCACCCAACCACTCTCGTCTCGGCTATCGTGACTTAAAATTAGTAATCAGTAGTAAAAATATAACTAGTCTATGAAGGTAGTAATGAATCATTGGTCATCATTATTGATTTTATTATTATTTATCCTTGTCTGACAAATGACAATAACAACGGTTGATTTGACTTAGTATATGGAATATAAAACATAATTTATTTTGCAATTAACTCATAAAAAATCTTAGGCACGCCAACAAAACATTTATTTAAAAAAACGTAATAATCGGATATTTTTTCGGAATACATAGAGAGCCACTGCGTGACACGAGAATTCTATTTAATAGATATGTTATAAAATACATATATAATATAAAAATCTTGATTTATCCAAAACAAACGAGTCTCATCTGCTGAGTATTAAGTCATGCCTGGTGTTCCACGCAGGTACTTACTTTTAAGAATCCTCTTCAATGCGATCATTGAACTTAAAATTGCACTTGATTTCATATTGTTTTGCGCTTATCCACGTGTTGCGTTTATTGTTTCACAAGCGGAAGCATCGCAAATCCACCTTTGTTTTGTTGCTGTTTAATTGATATCCGCAAAAACACAGCGGTGTGGATTTTAAATTTACCTGCTGTCAGTTTTAACTTATTTTCTGTTCTTTTTTTTCTTTGAATTATTTCTGTTAGTGTAACTTCAATGCCTTTACGTAATTATGTTAGTACAGCAAGAGTTTAAACATTATTCTCTAAAATTTAAATATGAAGTGAATTTACGAACTTGAATATATATCTTGCTTAATATATATAAATATTCAATTATAAATATAAACATATTTGCTAAAAAAAATAGTACTTTCCTCTTTCATGGGGAAATCTCTTCACCAAGAAAGGTCTCATCTTGAATCTGACACGTCTGGTTAATGTCTTTACGGGTAGCTTACGTATAAGCAACCTATTGCTTTTGCATACTCGACAAAGACATCCATTTCTATATTATGATTTTTTTTATCTTCATGCATTTTCCCAGAACCGAGGTAAACAGACGTCTACACAATAAAGTCCTTTCGACCCAATTTCACCAATGCTTATTTCGGACAACTTAAATATACTAAAATAATTTGAATGCTTTAGATGAGATTAAAATTTATTTAGAATAGATATATAAAGACGCCTCACTGAGCTGGCAAGCCCAGGCGAAGTACGTAAGTCGTAATATTATTAATACTCTTCGAGCTCTCTACCGCCTTAAAAACTTTCTCCCCTCCAAGACCAAAGCTATGCTTGTGCAGTCCTTAATCTTTCCCCTCTTAGATTATGCTGATGTGTGTTATTACGACCTGAATGTAGATCTCAATAAATATGACCGGCTTCTGAATAACTGCATTCGATTCATTTTCAATCTTTTTAAGTATGACCACGTGTCTACATATCGCTCTCAATTAAAATGGCTACCTATTCGACAACGCCGAAACTTGCGTGCACTCACTACTCTTTATTCTATACTTATGTCATCCAATCCACTTTCCTATTTATCTCCCTATTTTCAATATCTCGGTTCCAATCATGACAAAAATATACGTTCTTCTAATAATCTTGTACTTTAGTGTCCCTCTCATATTTCAGATTTCGTTCATTCTTCCTTCCCTATCCAATCAATTCTTTTATGGAACGTCCTCCCTCTCGAGATTAAGACTGCCACGAATCGTCACTCCTTCAAGATGAAAGTAAAAGATCTATTTTTAAATAAATTGGCAAACTAATCTTACTATTCATTGCATATAACATCTTTCTATAGTGTATGTGTGTGTAAATATTGGTGTGTATATATGTACATATATATTTGCGTGTTTATAAGTATTATATTATTATTTATGTATTATTGCATATATATTCATTTAAATATTAATTTTAGTCTATATTTTCTGTCTGCACCTATTTCTTCTTTTCTCTGCATCGCCCTTTAGGTAGACTGGCAGAGAATGCCTCAGGCATTAAGTCCGCCTATATGCATAGTTCATTTATTTCTATGAAGTGTAAATAAATAAATAAAACATCTTAACAAAAACGTTTCCAGGTTCCCACGTTATCGTAATCTACTTAAATTCGGTATACAAAAGTGTAATACAATTAGAAGACAAGGATACCGAAATGTTAACGCGACTGCTAATTATTTTCAGTTCAATGGCTATTACTTAGGTGTTAGCAACCCGGTTGCTACACCGCTACGGAGAGCGTCAAGTGTCAAACTAATGGCGACTTATTTAACAATATTTTAGCGGGCACAAGATTTCACATTCTATTAATTCCTTTGCACATTATTAAATTTCATTAGGACTGTAATTAGATATAAATTCGTTCAATATTAAAATAACACAAGAGATATATAAAACATTTTAAAAAACATCAAACAGCACAAAGGTTTTAATCCGATAAAATAGATATCTAAATCATTTCAGCACTAATCCGCTAATAACAACATTTTTACACCATTTTACAGTGGCAGACTTAGCTCAAGATTAAGTCATAAATAAGCCCTATTGTGTCGGTAACAAGGACGTTTATCATACTGAGCTCACAACAAAATTTAATATGCTTTGTCGCATAGCGATGTTCTTAAATGGTACACAATGAGGGTAATTTCACAAGTTCGGCCCTGTTTCATACGCCAGGGCTTACACTTTGCTACTGACAACTCTGCACGATTTAATGACTCAATTAGGATTTTGGGCTTCAAATATGTTTCTGTAATGTATCGTGAAATTTAATAGGCTATCACAATTTATTTTCACTACTAAGATAATAAGAGAGGCTAAACATTATTTTTTCTTGACAAGGCTTATATTCTGCGATGGCGTGATAGATGGCCTGTCGCCATTTTTGTATCCAAGCCAAATATACAATCCTGTCATAAGTTTCAAAAAAACTCGTAAGCTCGTAATTACGACTTGGGGATCGAACTTGCGTCTCTAGATTCTAATTTCGATCACTCAACAACTCGGCTACTGACTGGCTGTTAAAGTTTTGACACTTGAAATTTGGATTGATGGGAAATATTTTCACTTAAAAAAGTGAACTATCCCCTCTAAGTGAAAGTGAAGAAGTATATATATATATATATATATATATATATACATGTAACAACACTTTCTACATTTTCTCGGGTCTGAGTGTTTGTCTCTAGTCTAGTCTAGTCACGATAGCCGAGTGGTTGCGTGGTCGGAATTTCGAGTCGAGAGACCCGAGTCCGGTCCCCAGGTGGCAGGCTCATACTAATGGGTTTTTCAAAAACTTATGTAAGAATTATATCGTTGGCTTGGACATAAAGACGGCGACGGGCTGACCACCTGTCACGTTGTCCCGAAAATATCTTAGATGGAAGGTGCGTCAAAGGGTTATGTTTGTGTTTTAGATTTACTAAACGCGTAATATCGGCTGCAGTCTAAATTAATGCCCTTCAAAGCTAGTATTTATACGATAGCTATAATGTGGTAGGTTCATTCTCTACCTAAAATTGTCGGGGTCAATAGACTTAAAGTTCCTGATACAGAGATCCAATGTAATTACAGGATTTGAGACATTTCATGTCAGACTTGGGTGACTAATCTTTACTTTACTGTAAGCTACTTTAAGCAAAGAGGTCGTTTGAAATGGTTTGCAGTAGCCATTTACTAGGTAGTATTTTTGCACGTTTTTCACCCGTCGCTCATAAAAGAGTGAAAATGGCCCAGATTATTTATAAAATAAACAACCTTTAAGTCTCTGAAGACAACCCTACTTATTACTTTAATTTAAGATTACTTTTACATTTATAACAGCACCAGTAACTCCATCTTCCATGCAGTAGCGAGATTATCGTTTTAGCAATTTGTATTTTATTGAATTGACTGTGTCGAAAGTCACGAAATCGTGTGTAACGTCAGTTCCTTATTTCAAATATATGTCCGATTCAGAAATCCATTACCAGCTGTTAGTATTTGCTTATCTGCAAAGCAATCTTAAGAGACTTCTGTATAACTCAATATTACACGAAATACGTATCGATGTATTTAAAATAGAACTTGTTTATCATTTGCCTTTCATTTTACGTTCTCCAGCAATGAGAAATTTTAAAATGAATTATTTATAATATCTTAAATCTGCCTTTGCAGTGTGTTAGTGACAAAGTATATCATCATTTCAGTGCAGATATGAATTGCAGTGCAGACACTGCAAATATAAATTCTCAAATTTACCACGTGAAGTAGGCTTTGTCGTTGCATTCTTTACCTCTTATTAGTAAGTCCTAAGAAGAAAACAAAGATTTATATACAGTTTCTCAAGTGTATATAGAGTTATACAGTTTCTAAAGTTTAACTGACAAGTGACTTGATAGTCAATGCTCTGTACGGGAGAGTGTAGAGTTCTGCATGTAGACTTTTGCATGTCGTTGAGCAAGTAACTACTACCGCTATTAAGTACTACTTATTTCGTTAAAACTCAATCTGTCATGACAATAAAAATCCACGAATTTTTCTTCCATATAAATAACAATATACAGACGATTAAAACACCGTATGCCGTAAATCGGATGCGAGATCGTTTAACAGCAATATACGAGGCAAGAGATTCGGCCGATATTGAATGATAAAATATTCTCGTAACGTGTTCGACACCTTTCTACCCTGCTGTAGGGTCGAGCAGATGAGAAATTGAGCTAAATATATCTAATGCTAAGCAGAAGACGACTTGCACAATTGATTAATAAATTGTTTCACTTGCACAATTGATTATTAAATTGTTTGAAAAGGAAATAAATTCCTTTGAAATTATTTTCTCTTAAGTTCTCACAAATATTTTTTTATTAGTAGAGGAAAGTTACATTCTATTATTGAATTTACCACATATCGTTTCTCGTCACGTCATATATGAATTATGCGAAGGTGAAGTATTGCTTTCCTTCCGTGGTAAATGAAACTAGATGATTTGTTAAAAATGTTAACATAAACATGCTACATTACAATATTTTCGTCTGCGATATTTCCGCATGCGCAACCGCGCATGGAGTATTTTCCGTCTGAATTTTACTTAAATCTACGCATAATTAAGCACATCGATCGTTATCAATACAAACCTTTATCTACATGTTGTAATATAGTTTTATTTACCTTAAAAACAAAGAAGTGATCTTTCCTTTTTTATGTGTATATATGAATATTTATCTATGTAAAATATTTATAAAAAAAAAGTCACGATAGCCGAGTGGTTGGGTGGTCGGAATTTCGAGTCAATAGACCCGAGTACGATCCCCAGTTGGGAGGCTCGTGCCAATGGGTTTTTTCAAAAACTTATTTACGAATATCGTTGGCTTGGACATAAAGACGGCGACGGGCTCACCACCTGTCACGTTGTCCCCAAAATATCTTCGGTGGAAGGTGGATCGAAGGGACTTAATTGTCTAGACTCGACCTCTGTCTACCCCTGTATTGGGAATTGCATGAAGATATTTATTTTAAAATATTTATAATGTACCGTAGGCTTGGACAATAAGATGGTGAATTATTCCATATAAGCTTTGGTGAAGTGTGTCAAATTATTTCAATGTTTAGACCTCTGCGTCTGATTCTTATACGCTAAATTAAAGTTTTTAATAAGAAAGCTGTGTCAAAACGCTTTCCAATATAATAACTTAATGTCTATTTTGAACTAAACCGTTCGTTGCATAAAATTTATTACATGTTGCGGTAGCCCAATATGGAGATAGTGCAGCCGGCTCGCTTCCCGCGCTCCGGGATAGACACCGAAGTTTTGCAACGACACAAACGTGGCGTAACACCACCACCACCGAATGTATAAATTCACGCGTAATTGTTGCAAGTAAAGTGTGAGAATCAATTTATTAGTGTGGTCTAAATGCTTAAACGGTCTGTACTGTTTTATTTGATGAAAATATATTTTATTTTATTTAGATTACTTCATAGATAATACGTATACAAATATGGCGAACCCTTTGCCACATAGTTTGACGAACGTTCTGTCATTTGTTACAAAATTTAGGTTACTATGAAGATCGTTTCGACATTAAACTGTGTATGACGGTAAAAAATTAAAACGAAACGAAGTTCCAGTAAGTAATTATGGGCGGTCAACTCACTATTCTTAAGAATGACATCAGCTGTTTTTATTTGTTTGACAATTAATCATATTTTAACTTTATTTATTTTGAATGATAATGCTAATTCATTATTTTGACAGTTCTTTGAAGACATCATCGCGAGCGAAGCAGCTAAAGCTATACTAAAATGCTTTATATAGTTTATATATTATTTTACTATCAGTTTTAAAAGAAAATACTTTTTTAAATTTGTAAATGTTTTTTTTTATTTTTTGCTAATTTAAGTAAATGGTTGACTACTGTCAAATTCTATTATATAGTTGATTTTAAAGAAATTTGATATGAAAGTAGCTTGTAAAGAAAAAGAAAGGTAGGAAAGATGGATGGATCGATTATTATTTATTTCGAAAAAAAAATAAGTAATAAGGGCTTCCATACGCGTGAAGCGGTAGGCAACAGTTACTAATATTAGAAACTATGCATAAAACTAGAAATTAAACATAAAAAACTAGTCAAAAGTTGTTAACGAAATATCAAACTCATTTTTCGCTGTTCTAACGTTTATGGACCACACAAATCTGTAATCAGCAAGAACAATCACAACAGCTTAACGACCGTCTTCAATAACTTAGATTAAACGCTTTTACACTTGCGGATAAGTGAGATCGAAATCTTAACTCGGCCGTGTACAAATTAAATTGATTAAAAGAAAACCTGTAACATTTTTTTTTATTTGAGAAAAGTATGAGAAAAAGGAAAAAATCTCAAAATAGTCTTATTTTAAGAAACATTTTTCTTAGAACTTGGAAAGCTCTTATGGTTTATGATGTGCCTACCCTATTCTGAAATCCTTTATTTCAAAAGGGGGTGTACAGTAGATTGTAAGGACTCCTGTTTCTTAAGGGCGTATATGAGTTTTATTTTGAAGGCTATGTGTAGGGTAAGCACGGCCTTTATGTTCATGTGACATGCACGTCAATATGTCGCCACAGTATTTAAATGTATATACAGTGACGAATAGTTTGATACATGTGTCACCAAACCGTTTTTCTTTGTCAATTATTAGAACATTTTAGTTTTAATAAATTATTGCTTAAAAATCAGTTTGTTCCAAGGGGACGTTTTACAGCAGATATCGGTGCAGAGCTGACTTTTGAGCTGACATTTTTGAGGCTTGGAAGAGTTCGTAAGATGCTCTGGGTATCTTATGAAATCTCTCCAAGGCTTTCGATTGTCGATCATGATACACTTGTCCAGCAAATTATACCATTATGACATAAAAATTACCGCGCTAGAACTTATTAACTTATATTTATTCAATAGAATACAAAAAATAGTAATAAATGATACAAGTTCTTTTAGGTCAACGATGTCAATGGGCGTTCCGCAGGGTTCGATTCTTAACCCACCTCTTTTTTTATATAAATGATTTACAATATTTTTTGGGAAATAAACACGATAAAGTATAGTTGGCCCATGATACATATTTAATTTTTGGCATGTGGACGTAGTACATGCGTGAAGACTATTTTTCCTCGAATAAGTCTTGATGCTATGCTTCAATGGGACCCCCATATATCTAAACTCACAGTAGAATAAGCTCTGAAACATATGTTGCAAGGAAAATAAGGTGCCTTACTGATGTAAAAATTAGAATTGTTTATTATACTTATTTTCATAGCATAATGTCGTATGGTATGTTGCTATGGAGATATGCAGCTGATGTGAGGGCCATTAGAGCTCTTATTACTGCAAGAATCTAAGAGGAATCTAATAATTTATCTAAACTGTATAAATGTGTCTAACTTCACCGAGGGATCAGATCTTAAATGTTTCAGTTACGCTGTATGTAAAACATCCACGCTACATAGAAACATTAGAAAGGACGTTGTCGTTTGCGACAATACGCCAGTCGCTGCCCTTCGATAGCTCGAACGCACTAATTCGCATTCTCCGAACCGGGACAAGGAATTTTAATTGCCCTATATGTAAATTTTCGATTGTTGTACAAGATCGACAATGTCCACAACGGGCTTACTGACACGATTTGAATTAACTGGATTTCCAGTATATTCTGTTTGCGTATTTATTGATATTTGGTTGTTTAATTAAAAATCTTTATACTATACATACTTTTAGTTTTTGATAATACATAAAATGTTTTTTATATTGTTAATTAGATTTCAATATGTGTTAATTTTAAGTTTCAAGTTCCTAATTGTCAGTGTTATTCCTGTATGACGATTCAACGTATCTTGTTAGAATCGATAGATAATCATTCAGGTATAACACGAAAGATATTAGTAGTCACTGGAACTTGCTTTCCGAGTCGTTCATACTGTTCTAACACAACCACAAATTCGAAATGTACAACAGAAAATATTCTGCAACATGCAAATTAAAAATATTCGATTTCGCCATTATCCTTTTTGTTTTTTTTTTTCATTGCATTCTATTTCATCGCATTGTAATTACTATTATCTAAAACATTTTAAAATCGTATCACATTCACTGCTAAAATAACCTTGTCTTTCATATGCCGTCTATAGCGAATATTTTTTATTATTTAAACAGAAATATTTGTTTCAGATAGTGTTTACCCGACTTCATCGAGGGTGGCCAGACATGATGAGTCAATATCAACGCAACTGCCATTTCAGTGAGTATACAAATAAGAAAATTGCTTATTTATGCATTATGAGATCACGGTGAAAAGAGTTAGTATTAAAGTTTAAAAAAAAGTTTATTAGATTTCACTGTTGAATAATAGTATACTGTAATTTTGATTGACCTACACTAAACCGCCTCGGCTCTCCAATTCGGGTTGTCGAATTGTATAAATCTTTCTTTTCTATTTATTTAGTCTTCCTGTTGAATTACTGAATGTTGAATGTTGTTACATCATCGTCTAGTATGTGGCAAATGTTGAGTAATCGTAGTACTGTTGCTCCTCCTAAATCCTCAAAATTAAGGAGTTCACGGCTTCTATATCTGCTCACCAGCATTAAACAATAATTACCATGCGTTAAAAAACTGAAGTACATCAAACACTCAAAATGGTGAAATTATAAAATTGGTACTAATGAACTTTTAACAATTGCAAATTTTAATTTTAACGATGGCATAATGGTTTGATCCTATTTATGCTAAATCATGATCTGAATTGAGGCTTTTCGCGTGTCACAAAACTTTTGTCAATTCTCTGCCATTTCACTTCCATGGTTTAAATGGCATTAAGGGTTTCTGTTACTATTCAACATTACCTTTCCCGATATCATTGTCTTTTCATATAAGCTATAATAGAATGTTCGTATCGGTAAAGTATTTTAATGATAACATAAGAACAACAAAAAGTAGGCTTAAAAGACAGAATTTAAAGATTGAAATTTATCAGGAATGTGTATTATATCATATAATGGGATAAAAACTTTATCCACAACTGGAGTACATTTGGGACTATATGACATCTCAAAGCTGAAGCTAAATTGAGTCTACCGCCAGTTCTAATCCTATGCCAGTTCTTGCATTATTTTATTTTTATTTTTTTAGTCACGATAGCCGAGTGGTTGGATGGTCGGAATTTCGAGTCGAGAGACCCGAGTTCGATCCCCATTTGGCAGGCTCGTCCCAATGGGTTTTTCAAAAACTTATGTAGGAATTAAATCGTTGGCTTGGACATAAAGACGGCGACGGGCTTACCACCTGTCACGTTGTCCCGAAAATATCTTCGGTGGAAGGTGGGTCGAAGGGACTTAATTGTCTAGACTAGACCTCTGTCTACCCCTGTATTGGGAATTGCGTGAAGATATATATTTATATTTTGTTTAGGACGAGTCATCCAGTATCCAAAATAAAAGTAGGACCTGATCTCCGCAGCGCAAGAAAGTTGAAACACCACGTGAACAAGTAAGAAAATTTTAAATGTGTACTTGAATTTTATTAATAATTTTGGGAGGTAAACCTTGAAACTGAGATCGGTATTAATTATGGAATAACAAATAAACAATAAGAATGATTTTCTCTTTAACTAATACACATACATAGATAAGAACAACATCACACACATAGATCTAATCCCAAAGTAAGCGCTTAAGCACTTGTGGTATAGAATCAGAAATAATGAATGTACCACAAACAAACAGACTCGAGAAAATGTAGAAAAAGTGTTTTCTATATTGACCCTTGCGGGAATCGAACCCGGGATTTCCAAGATGGCGACACCGTGAAAACCGATGCGTACTCCATTCGTCCATGAAGGTCGTCGAATAAGTCGGCTTTTACATTATTATTTTATTTTATTTCAGATTAAAACCACCGATACCACATTTATCACCACCGCAACTAACCGCTCGAACGCACCTACAAACTACGATGGAATTATCAACGAACAAGCCGCAAT
Source organism: Sericinus montela (assembly GCA_029286605.1). NCBI lineage: Eukaryota > Metazoa > Arthropoda > Insecta > Lepidoptera > Papilionidae > Sericinus > Sericinus montela. Next base: position 626,814 of record JAGSMR010000045.1, read on the forward strand.
TTTTGCATCAAATGTTACCATTTCCAATTCCAAATCCGAACCAACACAATATAACCTCCGATGTAGAGTTAAAGAACTTTTTGCTCAACACTGCATTGCAGAACGCCTTGACTGGTTCCTTGAATCAGTTGACACAGAGGAAACCGTATTCGAAAACTACGACAGATGTTGCGAAAAAACCATGTATTGATAACGATTTCGCTCTTAATAATAACGAAGATCCCCAGAGTAGACGACGGCTTCATAAATGCGACGTGGCTGGTTGTCATAAAGTTTATACGAAAAGTTCTCATCTGAAAGCGCACAAAAGAACGCATACAGGTAAATTATTTATAGTAAGTTAAAAAACAATAAACGGCTCGATCGATTTTTTGCCTTTTTTATGTTGTATTCGTAACTGTTATGTCAAGGTTGTGTAAACGATTTTTTCCTTTGTTTACTCACTACCAATAACATGTTATAAATTTCAAAAAGACCATATCTTTGGGTCAACTAGTACTTACAACTCTTACATCCTGAAGAAGTCCATTGCAGTCATAATTGCTTGTCCAGCGGAATGACGCCGATCCTATAATAAAACTATCTCAGATTAATGTTAAGTATAATTAATGACAAAAGTCGTAAGTACTTCACATACCTGCACAGATAGTCTTCCTCATATTCATGTGTTTATATTTATGCCTCTTTATCAAGAGGAGAGTAGCGAGGATGAGCGAACAGAGGTCACATCAGTCTTTTTCTTTACAGCCTATCAATAGTCCACTGCTGAACATAGGCCTTCCTTACAGCGTATTCTGATAACGGTATTCTAATAAAGAACGGTCCTAAGCCACCTGCATCCATCGACTCCCCACAACATTTTGCAGATCGCACTCCATCTTGTGGGGGTCATTCTACTACTCCGGTTGCCTAAACGAGGTTGTCACACAAGAACCTTTTTTCCCCAACGGTCATCAGTTCGTCGAGCTATGTGCCCCGCCCATTGTCAATTCAGCGTTATGATCTTTACTGCTATATCGGTTACCATAGTCCTGCTGCTATCACCCAGACAAAAACCGAGCATAGCTCTTTCCACAGCACGCTGAGCAACTTTGAGCTTCATTTTGGTGTAATATTTTTCTGAAAATATCCCTCAGTCTATCGGTAGTACTTTCATTCTCAAGGCTGTTCCGTTAGTCACCTTCTACTACGCTTGCGGGAGAAAGAGAGTGTTATATTACGAAGTAAACTTACTAATATAAAATATATTTCCGTTTTGTTCTGTTTCCTCTAGGCGAAAAGCCTTACTCGTGCGGCTGGGCGGGCTGCGAGTGGCGTTTCGCGCGCTCCGACGAGCTCACCCGGCACACGCGCAAGCATACTGGACATCGCCCGTTTACTTGCCCGCTGTGCCGACGATCCTTTGCCAGATCTGACCATCTGGGACTGCACATGAGACGACATTGACGTACATTTCCTTCAGTTTTGAAATCCCTTAACCGAATGTGTTCCAATGCAGTTAAACACCGTATTTGGGTTTATGTCTTCAACTTTTTAAGCAATGAATGACATTAAGTCCGAAATTATTTTACTATTAACAGTATTCTGTTTAGTGTTTTGGATGAAATCGTTTTGAACGTATAAATTACATTTTTTATCAGTGTATTTTTTTATAATATACATTATTTTGTTATTTTTTGCCAGTATTAAAATTTTACAAATATTACATTTAAAAAACAGTATAAATTGTATTATACAAAACAAATGAAAAAAAACTACTTATGTAAATTCGACACTGTTAACAAAACATTACCAAAATGAAAGAAAATTTTTCATAAAAGAGTAAAACAGTAAGTCAGATAATGAATTATTTATTTAGAAAAAAATATATATATCTTCTTCTTAGTGGTTATTTTTCAGGTTTACAACCAATAGAATGTTATACTGGTTTTAACCGAAAACTCTAATTACGAATTAAAATGTACTTAATATAGCATTTGTACTTAAGATGGATGCAGATTATGTACTTTAAGATGGCTACCAACTTTGCCCAAATGAGTACCTCGATGTACACGTGCACCAAATAATATAGAAAATATCAAGAATTCTGATAACATTATGCTTTTATTCTAAAACAATTCAATTTCAACATAGAAATAGTCTTGCATCGCAGAGTTCAGAATGGCCTTCTGTTCATATAATAAAATGAATTTTCTAGTAGTCGAGATAAATGTTTAAAATAATATATATAATTTAATATAGTTAAAAAAAAGTCACGATAGCCGAGTGGCTGGGTGGTCGGAATTTCGAGTCAAGAGCCTCGAATTCGATCTCCAGTTGGCAGGCTCATACCAATGTGTTTTTCAAAAACTTATGTACGAATTATATCGTTGGCTTGGACATAAAGACTGGGACTGTATTGGGAAAGGCGTGAAGATATTTAATTTTATTTTCTTTAATATAATAAATAAAATAATATAGTAAATTGAAAATAATAAATTTTTATTTAAGTAAAATATTTTTAATTGTATTTTATGCCACTGAGTACTTTATTTGGGCAGATTTTGGTTGCCACCTTTGACGCAATCTTAAACATTGTTGTCAATCTTAAACGTTGTTGTCAATCTTAAACCCGAATTAACCTGACACAAGAGTATAAGAATATAGAAGGATCGTGTATGAGGAGACGGTAGACCGTAATAAAAGATTTGAGTGTCCGACGTAAGAGTTGAGTTTCGTTGCTTTACTTATTGGTGACTCTTGTCGTGTGATCCTCTCTACCTTACGTACCTGTTTGTTATATAAGGCTAAGTATGAAAAAGGAATCATCCAAAAACTAACTTAACCTATTTTTAATTGAACTGTCACACTTATTAACTGTTTTTCTAAATACTTTTATTTAATTCTTTTACATGAAAATGCTGATGATTAAACATATATCTGACAATAACTGTCAAATGAATATGGTTTATATTCATTTTGTTTTCTAGACTACGTAGTAGTGTATCTAGTTACATTAAAGGAGTAATAATAATAAAAATATCTTTAACTAAGTGAGTAGAGTGATGCCGAGTGTTCACGACTTATGTCGAACGGTTTTCCCAGGCCGAGAGAGTAAATAAAAATTTATTTGCGCTGTCGAGAATCTTTATCTCGAGGCGATGTTGTAAACTTAGGCCAGTAAAGTTTATACTTTTATTACTTTTAAATTGAAATATAAGTACTTAGTGTGATATTTACATACGTACATACATCTTTTGATGTTAGTTCTATTTTCCTACAGTTTTATAGCATAAGTTTTTTTTTTAAATCTGAAATATATAGTATTTGTGGTGTTTTCCGTAAGCATGATATAAAGTCATATCTTCTCGTTCCGTTCTTAGGATATGAATTTTTGTGGGCACCTTTCGTTTTGTGTTATCAGCCGTCAAGGAGCTTATTAGTCAAAGACAATAAAATATGCCCCTTTAAGTATTTTATAGCAAGTTATTACGTTCTTAATATAAAATATGAACGTATATCGTAGATTAAGAAGTAGTTTTATCGTAAGGTTATCGTGTAATACAATGCTCAAAATCTAAAGTTCCACAAAAAAAGAATACAGGGCAATTGTGGCAATATTAGTATTACGGAGATCCTATTTTAATATATTTACCTTAATTTTAAATGTGAACATTTTTATATAATTGTTTTGTTTCAAATGTTTATAGAATGAACGAATTTATGGTGGAATGTAGTTAAATTTGAAAATTTTTGGGCAGAGGGCGCTGTGTGTTTGTTACCAAAGTTGCATAAGTTAAAATCTTATTTAAAAATAATGAACAGTAAGTATATATTTTTTTTTAATTTGGTAGTATATCACTACCATACACTTTTTACAATTTTTGTTGTCTTTAAATTCATAGTCTTTGAAAAAACTCTTCATTTATAATGTACTATGCACTTGCTTTTATTGGTATCATTTGGAAATTTCTAAACGCCTATTTCTTTTCATCAAGTCTTCGCAACGACCCATATTTAGTATAAATCAAACAGATTACAAACTATTGTAAAAAATATCTTTGTAGATTGACAGTTCATTGGTAACAAACACTAGGTGCCCTCTGAGCGTAAATATTTTGACAGTTGTCTTATATTAATTATGAAAATATATTTTTGTATTATCTGTTATAAGTCTTGCTTCACGTTGGAAAGGGCTTTTGGAAATAACTGCATCTTTTATTTAATCTTGATTATTATAATCATTATAAATGTTTTTTTTTTTTCAATTCACACATTTTTAAGAATAGCTTTTAGTCGTACCTAACGACTTCAAGATGTATATTATTACTAGAAATGTATTATAATGGCTTATTGATAGTTCGATTGCTCCCTTACATGTTCAGGGCGTTATTCAAGATCATGTCGCCTATCACGATAAAAAGAAAAAAAGATTAAAGACAAAGAATATATAAAAGAAAAACGCAATGAGACAGACATGAGAGACTAATATGCGCATTCGTCCTTCATGTCTGTCTCATTACGTTTTTCTTTCTCTTTAAGTCATGTGCGAAGTAACAAATTGTTAGTGAAAGACTTAAAAGCCTAGATAAAGATTGAATGACGTGTGAATAATTACAATCATCCAATGTTTTTTCATTCCCATTTTTATGTTATATCGTCAAAATAAGACGCAGTAATATTTTTAAGCAGGTTTTAAAGTTAAATTGCAATATATGTAAGTAGTATAAGTTTAGGGGTTAAATAGTAATTTCGGGGCCAGTATTTTTGAAATTATATAGAGAAGTATGAAATAAATAAATCTTTTAAAAAATATTTACAACTGTAACTTCAGAGTGCCCAGCTACTTTTTTATAGCTGGCAACTCAGAACTCTCCAGAAGGCATACAATTTTAAATTAAACGAAAATGTATTGATCTCAAATTGGATATTCCTCTCTCTCTATTATTGTTACTTATCGTGTATTGTGATCTCAATTAAATACAATGTATTATTCGCTTTATAGAAAAGTTGACGTACTTATTAACACCTGTCTAATTTAGTTTCTATTTACCCTATCATTCTCTTAACAATATAAGTAGGTAACATTAAAATTCCTATGGTGCTTGTGGTTTTGAATTGCGAAGTACATGAAGCCAAAAGACAACTTGTTGATCGTTTTTATTAACATTCAATACTATTAATATAAATAGCAAGACATAGTTAAAAATTCAAGATATTGTCTCTCCATAAAGATTAAAAAAATTTTGTCATGTTCTATAAACGACCTGAATGACCTTTTATCTGTGTTATAATAGCTTAAAAAAGATAATGTTACAAGATATCTTTTAGATTTTAAGGTTTATGGTATACTTTGAAAACTTTGGTGCTGGACAGTGGTGTTATTTTATAATATATTATATAATAAAAAAGCGTACTTTGGTCAGTAATATTTTATAGTTTAATTATAATTAATTATTTTTTTGTGTATAAATCTGTGAAAGGACAGAATCATACTAGTAATTTAGAAATATTCGTTTAAGTTTCTGCAACCATGTTTTATTTTTTAAGTTCAATTAGTCAGAATAAAGCCAGTAATAAAATCCGCAATTTTAAATCCCTGTATTATGTAGTGTAATCATGGATGGCAAATAAAAAATATTTTTATACGTATGTACGTCATAATTTATAATAATATATTTGTTATAAATGTCAATAAATAATTATTAATAATTGTTGTTTGTTTTATTACGAAACTATTTGATTCGTGCTGGGTTTAGTTCATTCTGGTGAACAGTATCTATAACGGATATCTATCTATCTATAAAAAAATATTTTCACGCCATTCCCAATACAGGGGTAGACAGAGGTCTAGTCTAGACAATTATATCCCTTTGACTCACCTTCCACCGAAGATATTTTTAGGACAACGTGACAGGTGGTGAGCCCATCACCGCCTTTATGTCCAAGCTAATGATATGATCGTATATAGGTTTTGGAAAAAATCCATTGGTACGTGGCGGTCACCTGGAGATCAACTCGGATCTCTTGTCTCGAATTCCGATCACCGAACAACTCGCCTATCGTGACAATATATCTATCATGTATCATAATGATTATAAACTCTTTGGCTCTCACAGGTTATTCAAGCGTAACCCTAATCTAAAAACGTAACCTTTCATCCCGTGGATATCGTAAGAATCGACTAAGAGAAAACTACTAAAAACGAAACTGCCTACAAACAGAAAGCGGAATAAATATCTCGAAAAATACCAGATTAAAATTCAGAAGACCATTGACTGACCAATAGCGTCTAAGTTACAATATGTTTTCTACTACGATCTTAATCTAGTCAAGCGCCTACTCTTAACGAAAGAGGTGCAATACCCTACAGTGGACTTTAACAGGCGGTTATGTATTGCCAATGTACCGTCAGTGAAGAGAGAGAAAAGAAAATAAATGTCAATACCTCCATCTTCTTCTCCTCCACCTTCGCCTAGACACACTAAAGAATTCAATTAATATATTTTAATGTTTAGTGAGAAAATGTTTATGTGTTTATATTCTCTTTGGCAAGTTTATTATTATTGACGTCTTCAAAAAACAAAAACTTCACTTGCAATGTCAAATCAAAATATTAAATTAAAAGTATAGTTTACTTAAATAAAAATGTAAAAACAAAAAAAAATCACAGTTAATTATGGCGTAAGTATTTTTAAGAATATCTACAATTAAATGAAATAAATTGGTAAGAAGACTAGCTCCTCATAGGAATAGCGTACTCCCTATATCTTCCTTCCTGAGTAAGGTGTAAGAAATTCAAAATCAGCTAACGATTAAGAGTCATGACAGCCGAGTGATTGGGTGATCGGAATTCTAGTTACGAGACCCGAGTTCATCCCCAAGGCAAATAGGTTTTTCAAAACTTATGTACCATTTATGTCGTTGGCTTGGATATAAAGACAGCGATGGTCTCACCACCTGTCACATCCCAAAAAATGTCTTCGGTGGGAAGTGGCAATAAAGACAATTAAGTCTCTTCGACCTTGTATTGGGAATGGCGTGAAGATATTTATTGTTTATATTAGCCAACGATTATTCGCTGGAAGATTAAGTGATGTAGTCTAAAAAGACGCTACCGCAAACAAGCTTAATAATTTTGGCTGCTTTATTGCTTTGCTTACACAAAATGGATAAATCAGCAGTGATAGTACTAAACCGTGACCACTTACACTGCTATCCCACGATTATGTATACATATTTACTCGTATATGAAATTCCCTAGCGCTATAACTTACAGGTGTGAGGTGTGCGAGCATTGCGCTGACCCCGTAACAACCAATGACAAAACCATACACGAGGGATACAGTTACCATAGAAGGTGCCACAAGTGCTGTAAGTGTTTTTGAAGTTAAAATTTCTTTAGTACTCGATGAATGGAAAATCGTGCCCTTAAAAGATAAAAGATAATAGAGATACATACATACATACCTACATGTAGGTATTAGACAGCGGTAGAATGAGATAGAATATTAAACATAAAATTAATGGTTTTTCATTTACCACGTAAGACCCGAAAAAGATGTTTTTTATACATTGTTTTGACTAAGCTCAATGTGCTCGCACGTTCAACGCAAAAGTCGGCTACGTCAGTTACCTGCGAGTACACGAACGACGTTCGCAATAGTCCAAGTCGCTGTGGCCGAAATCGTTCGGGATACTATACATATACATAGTATATAGCGATCAGTGCATTTCATGGTTTATGATTGTTTCATATTTCTGCACATGTCACATTTTCGCACATTCGTGCTGAACATAAAACACAGAGTTTAGAAGAAGAGCTGATATAAAAGGAACCAGGTGCTGATAATGCGATGATGTAAAAGGAGCAGCAGTTAATCCGTAATTCGAATAAATAAATAAATATCTTCACGCAATTCCCATTACAGGGGTAGACAGAGGTCAAGTCTAGACAATTAAGTCCCTTTGACCCACCTTCCACCGAAGATATTTTCGGGACAACGTGACAGGTGGTGAGCCCGTCGCCGCCTTTATGTCCAAGCCAACGATGAAAGTAATTCGAAATTAGTAAAATTTTAAGGAAAATTGTGTAGTAACACTTATCCCCTTATATTTTAATACATGTAATAAAATTGTTATAGTTAAAAAGATACTAAAACTAAAGGCTTACTTTTTATTTTATCGAATACTTTATTTTATTTTTTCTTTAATGAACCTTACAAAACAGTAATGGAACATAAGGCGGACTTAATGCCATAAGTATTCTCTGCCAGTCAACCTTAAGTTAGTGGGAAAATATTGAAGGCGGTTACAAAAAAAATGTGATTTAAATAACAAGAATTATTATGATTATATATTTATACATATACACATATATATAAATACATATACATTCACACTCATATACATATACTCATACACACATAAATTATATTACAATATCATTATTACAATAAAAATATATCGTAAATAAATAATAATATATCTTCACGCTATTCCCAATACAGGGGTAGACAGAGGTCTAGTCTAGACAATTAAGTCCAAGTATGACCCACCTTTCACCGAAGATATTTTCGGGACAACATGACAGGTGGTGAGCCAGCCGCCGCTTTATGTCCAAGCCAACGATACAATTCGTACATAAGTTTTTGAAAAACCCATTGGTACGAGCCTGCCACCTGGGGAACGAACTCGGGTCACTCGACTCGAAATTCCGACCACCCAACCACTCGGCTATCGTGACATAAAAATAGATTACAATAAATATAATACAATAAATATGTTAAGGTTATTTTATCTTATCCTAAATACTTTTTATTGAACTAAGTATGTATGGTGACTATTAGATGTATGCAGCGAAACTAATTTGCACGAAGCAGAAGTCTTTAAAGGCACCATCTTCTGCTCAAGATGTTCAAACAGAATTTTTAATACCTTTTCACCATGCCGCAAACCTAATCACAACAAACCATCTAAGCACAAAAAGAATAAACGTAAAAATATCTATGAACTTACATCAGAAACAAATAAAATGAACAGAGAACAAAACGTCATTAAAATGGAAGCCATGGAAGCCATGGCAGCATCGATCTCACACGACACTGCGTCAGATAGTATCAAAAAAAATACAAAAAGGTAAGTGAAATCTCAATACAATATTTGGATTACAAATAATCAATAAATATATAGTGTAACAATTTTTTTATGAATGGCTCTTTCTTCTCGTATCGAGTACAGTGCAATATTTAAAAATAAGCTTTCGGTATTGTCACTCAGCATTTTTATCATTGCTTATTTTGAACAACATGACAGGTGCTGAGCCTGTCGCCGTATTAGTGTAAATATGAATATGTCTTATGAAAATATATTGGAAAAAAAGTTGAGTGTTGAAGACTTTCTGCCAACATCCGGTAAACTCAAAGGAGTTGCTTTAGTTAGTACATGGCTAGAAAGAATATGCCAAGATTTCTTCTTTTTCTTCTTCGCTCTCTATTCTTCTCTGAGGTCTTGTTTTACGAACTGGTGTAGGCGTTCACATAAGCAAGCCTAGAATAAAAGGAGCTTTGATTTTGACTTTTTCCAGCAAGACCATCACGTATGCCATTTTCATATTAAAATTGTAAGCCATTTTTAACTGTCTTTATTTCAGGAAGGCATCTCCGCATGCTGTTGAATTAATGTGTCAACGTAGAAAAAGGAAATTTAAGGAAGTAGGTCATATAAAATATAAGTATATCCATGGAAATTATCAACCCAGTTGTGCTTGCTTTTGTAATACGTTTTTAAAAATCATTTTTAAAAGGGCTTTCTGAGGTTTCACTTCCATTTTGGGCTAATAATATATTAATATATAATATCCGAAGTTTATAGTATGATATATAGATAATAGATACAAACATAAAAAGGGACAACATCACATACGTTGCTCTGATCCCATAGAAGGTACCACAAACACTCTGACCTGAGAATTTGTAGAAAGTGCTTTTCTACATTAACCCGCCTGGGAATAGAACGCGGGACCTCACAGCTGGCGACGCCATGAAAAACCGGTGCGTACGCCACGGAAGACATCGTGATGAAATGATGATTAATAATGCAGATCAACTTTTCCACCGAACGTCGCAATATTGAATTGCACACAGTTTTACTGTGAAATAAACGTGTTATCACCTCGTCAGCTGCTCAGCAGCAGACATCATCACGAGACTGCACTCGTCTCAAGTTACCGTGATTTCTATACATCATTGTACTATATTACTGTGCTCCTATCCTGCTGCTTATCTCATATCGTAGCAGTCAACGCTTTAGTATTTTTACGATCGTCTATCGCAGAGATAGCTTATAAACTTTCAATTTTATTATACTACTTAGTTTGTTGATATTAAATGTTTCTGACTATAACACACAAAGGATTGCAAGAGTTCCAAGTTGTTTTTTTTTAAATATCATTTATATTAACTGAAATATAGTATAATAAAAATTAAAAATAAACTAAGGTTGATTAGCAAAAATAACAAATATAACTTTATGTAATAATTCGTCGAATAAATAAGCAAATTAGAAAAGAAACAGTCGTATAGCTAGTTTACTGAGAAAGTTCTGTATTCATTTAGATTTAATTTCTTTGATTAATTTTCAGAAATCTGCACTTAGGAAACCCATTGCTGGTGAGTACATTTTGAATCATTAATAATATTCGATCCAATGAAACAATTACAAAAATAAATAGTCATAGCGGCCTGAAAAAGGCCTCTAGGATAAAGGATAAAGGCCTCTCTCGTATGGGAGGGTTCGCCTTAATAGCCACGCTTGGCAAGCGAATTGACGATCACAGTACACAGTACACCTCGCACCTTGAGCGCTGCTGCACGCCACCGGTCAGCAGAATTTCGGTTTAGTATTTATAAAGATATTATAAAATTATATTTCCATGAGAATCGTACATTACCTGGTCCGAGGAGAAAAGTACCACCTACAAATGCGTGCTCCACACGTGCGTGTGCCACAAACTCGTAATTCTATTCTGCTGGATGCGAGAACATACTTATATATCTTATATATACATATAACATGGGAAAGTCTTTACGCCGATACCGCACGGTATTAATATTATATCGTATTATGTACATGTTATAATATTAACAAATACACAAATCATTATTCCAGATTTTAAAATGTCTACAGAAGACACAAGTAAATCATTGAAACGGGCCTATCGTCCTATTTCATCGTTATATGAGTAAGTTATTTGAAGCGATTTTTTGCAGAAGTAAAAAGTAAGAAAAACATAATTAAATTCCGTTTTTAAAAAACATAATTAAAAGCTGTTGCCAACATAAAGTCACATATTGCTAGTTTACGATGTTGCCAATTGACAAGGTTTTTCCCAGCAAAATTAGCAGGCCATGACCTGTAATTAAGAAATTTAAATGGCATTGCCTGTGTGCATCTAAGTGCCTTACTCAGGTCCTGATCATGGTACATGTTTAGATTATATTTTGTTCAATACTACTTGTTAATCGCTACAGACCATAACTAGACCGAATAATATTTTTCTATTCTTGAGGTACAGGTTTTATAAAATTTGAAGCATGAACACGTACAAACATTCATATTCGTCACACGAATGTTTGACCAGCAACCCTTCATTTCGAAGGCAGGGTCACTACCAACTAGGTTATCCGGTCGTCGTTATTCTTGATCAAAGGAGTAATGTATGAAGAACGTGTTGTACAGCCACGATCGCTGAGTGTTTGGAGCGATCAGAATTGAATATTGAGACCCGAGTTCGATCTCCAGAAGGAAAGCTCGTACCATTGAATTTTGAACACTATGAACGATTTGTATCGTTCACCCTCTTCAAGTATCACCATCTGTCACTTTGTACCAAAATAAGTTTCGGATGCTCAAGCTTCGAGAAAAGTAAGAGAAAAGAGAACCTAATAAAAATTAACTCGATATTACGTTATCGATGTCAAGTATTACCTATAATAAAACATCATTCTAGAAGAACGGAAGGTTCAATAAAATAGTCGCTTCTTCATCTTTCATTATTTTGTGTCTATTACTTTGCATTGAACATGAATAAGTATTCATAATTTAAACAGTAACGAATCTGTACTGCGATTGCAAAATTAAATTTGTAATATTGATTACCGTGTGGTTACGGCACGAGATTATACCATCTACTTTCTTCCCTTGGGTGTCGTAAGAGGCAACTAAGGAAAAAGATTTAAAAATTTAATAGGCTACCGACTAGTAGCGGGATAATCAGTACCAGGTGTCTGCTGTGATCGCCAGTCCGTTTACCCAGCGTGGTGGTTACGGCAAATCCTACCGTTCGGTAGAGGCCTATGTCCTGCAGTGGACTTTTACAGGCCTTTACTTTTATGTCATGATGAGAATGACGTCAGCATCGATAAACATGCTCTAACGACAAGGCTCACTTGTATCAAGAGAGCGAAGGTATAAAGCGACGGATAACCACTCGCGTCTCTAGCCCCATGGACGCACTTCGCACGGGTCATCTTCAACAGTGGTAGAGCCGGCCCGACAATGACTTTCCACCGCAAATATTTTTTAAAGTCAACCCATTCAGCTGAAAATACATTTTATATATCTTAACTTACAGTCAAATGCTCGCATCATCTCCTATTCCAAGGATACATACTAAATCGTCTAAACTTAAGAAGTCACTATCAGCGAAGGTGAGTAAGACAGTGAGTATAAGGACTCAGATTTATTAATCTTTTAATTGTATCGCGACAACTTTAATAGTTTACTTTAACTCATACATTTTATAATTAACATACTATAAGTAATTATAATTAACGATGAATCCTTATTAAATTTTTATTTTACAGAAAAATAATTATTTCAGCGACATGAGAATAGCAGGTGAGGAAATTAAAATAACGGGTTCACAAAAGTACGTGTTAAATAGTTTCTTCAACCTTTTTCTTAATATTTTTCAGAACTAGGTGCGTCAATTGAAATTGCTAATATTGGCTTACGAAAAAAGTCCGAAGAAATTCCTGTTATTATTAAATCGGTGTAAGTAGTAATACCCAGTAAGTAGTTTCGACCCACCTTCCAGCTAAGATATTTTTGGGATAACGTGACAGGTGGTGAGCCCGTCGCCGTCTTTTTGTTCAAGCTCCAGGTATTAATCGTACATAAGTTTTGAAAAAACCTATTGTTACGAGCCTGCCACCTGGGGATCGAACTCGGTTCCCTTGATTGGAATTGGCTATCGTGACTATATGTGTTTATGTTTATGTACTGTTAATTGATATATTCTGAGTTTCGAAAAAATATCTGAGCAATAATTGTTCTGTAAATAAGTCCAACCTGTAGCCTATTAGCGTTGAGGCTTATCGCTGAGACCACGTGGATAGTTGGGTACTTTTCCATGAAGTATTTTTTTATTATATACCTCCATATGAAGGATATAGGTACATAGATAGATACATACATAGATAAGGGCAATATACATTGCTCTAATCCCAAAGTAAGCAGCACTTGTATTAAGAAACCAGAAACAACGAAAGTACCAGAAACATCCAGATCGGAGAAAATCTGGAAAAAGAGGCTTCTATATTGACCCGACCTGGAATCTAACCAGAGACATCTTTGCTAGGGACACCTTGAAAACCGGTATATACGCCACTCGTCCACGATGGTCGTCAAATATGACGACCACCGCCAAACGGATATGGGCATGCTTATTTTATTATTTGATGACATTGCCATTAATATAAATTACCCCTTTTTTACGTGGTTGTGTATGTGGTAACTTAGAAACAAGTCTTGAAAAGGCACTAATTAAAGACATATCGTGGGATAAAAGTTTCGAATAATATTGCTATAAAGTATGCGGAACCGTTGGGAAAGAAAGGTTCTCGAATGACAGGCTCGTTCCGGTAAGTAAAGTAAAGAACGTCCTTTCACGAGATCGAGTGACGTCCTGTATAACATTGCGGGAAGACGAAGGATGCAAGTGGCTCGGGACCGTTATTTACGTAAATCTTTGGGGCAGGTCTATGTTCAACTGGGGACTTTTGATAGACTGTAAAGGAGAAGAATTGCATGCGGCTACTGCAGCCCTGAGCCCATAAAATATATTACTTCGTTTATGGGCGATACGTTCACTACTTGTCATATTGTCCCATATAAGCTTCGCTGAAAAGTGGGTCCAAAGGACTTCACTGTCTAGAGACCTAAGACAATATAATCACTACGTTATAGTCCAGAGCACTGCCTACCACAGTGTGGGAAATTGCATGAAGTTTGTCAACAGTTTAAAAACATTAACATAGTTCGTCACATGCGAACGGATTTTGATGAACTTTTTGTATTGAAAACATTTTGTGTGAAAAACTCATTTGTTCTTATCAATTAATTTAATTTTTAATATTCAGCAATTTTATTTCACAGACCGCAGCTGAAGAAAACTACTTCAAGTCTCTCCGTTCACAACTCAAGTTGGTATAGTTTAGTGATGCTTTGTTTAATGTATTTAATTGATCATAAACCGCATCAAAATTTGTCAATTCGTTTGGAAACTACGATACCTCAGACACACAGATAAATTGAACAAACTCGCACAATAAAGCATGCGGCAAAAAATTAGCTTGAGAGCGTAAAGTCATAATTTAAACGTGCAGAGAAACTTGGACTTTTTAATCCATTGTTGAACACATGAACTATGGAGTTCATCAGTCATCACGTGACAGAGTATTTAGAATTCCCTAAAATAAAATATTACATACGTTTCCAAATTATGTGTGTGGGCCTCCGGTTACCTGCACTCACCAGACAAAACGCAGAAGTTTGTTAGACTTCTACTTCACGCCGGTATTCTGTGAGGTCGTTGTACTTCCCCGGTCGAGCCGGCCCATTTCAAATCAAATCAAATCATTTATTCGTCGACATAAGAACATACATTCGTTTATCGAGCGTCATTTTTAATCTACCACCGTTTCGTAATGAGCTTCCTCTAACGGAGAAGAAACAGGCGAAAGAAACTCTGTAGGTATCCTCTTTTTGGTCATTTTTAACAATATAATGCATTATACAAATGTAATGTGATATTTTCTAGAAATAGCTTGGGAGCGATCACCTCATTCCCAGGGGTTACTGTCATTAATATATTCATTTATATTATAATAACCCTTCCTATAAAGCTTTTCTTTAATAAATTTCTTTAACCTGTTATTAAAGACAGGCTTTGCATATTTACCGGGACTTTGTTGTAGAAGCGTATACACCGACCTATGAACGAGTTACTTAATCTGTGGAGTCTAGTAACCGGTGTTACAAGCTTGTGTTTGTTCCTAGTATTTACATTATGTACATCAGAAGTCTTGCTAAAAGTATTAATGTTTTTATGCACATACATTAAATTTTCATATATGTATTGAGAGGCCTGTGCTAAAATATTAATTTCTTTAAATTTCTCTCTAAGAGTTGCTCGGGAATTTAGACAATATACAGCTCGTATGGCCCTCTTTTGTAAAACAAGTACTGTTTCTACGTCAGCTGCATGACCCATAGCAGAACACCATATGACATTATGCTATGGAAGTAACTAAAATAAACAAGTCTAGCATCAGATAAAAGCCTTATTTTTCTTACAGCATATGTTGCAGAGCTTAACCTACTCGCAAGTTGGGATATATGTGGAGCCCAACAACTTTGCTATAATAATTTTGATATCTATAAAATTCACAGGTATGTCAGGAGATTCCAAGCCAATCTGGACTGAGACGACTGTTTCTACTTCCTCTCCATCGCAGAATGTGTACGTATTCAATAATAGTAAAACATGATTTAGATTTTAGATAATAATAGCGAACCGCGCTGGCTTCGATATTATATAAAATGAATACAAACGTGTTGAGATTATAAATAAATAATTAATAAATATAAATATCTTCACGCAATTCCCAATACAGGGGTAGACAGAGGTCTAGTCTAGACAAGACCCACCTTCCACCGAAGATATTTTCGGGACGGCGTGACAGGTGGTGAGCCTGTCGCCGTCTTTATGTCCAACGATATAATTCGGGCATAAGTTTTTGAAAAACCCATTGGTACGAGCTTGCCACCTGGGGATCGAACTCGGGTCTCTTGACTCGAAATTCCGACCACCCAACAACTCGGCTATCGTACTTTTAGTGTTTAGATTGTTAAATCATTATAATTTCTTTGATGCTGTAAGCGAGAGGAACTCGGTTAAATGGTTTGCGGCTTTTTTCCATTTTAAATGATTTATTCTATTTGATTTAATTTTTAAATACAGATTAAGGTAGCTTATGTAGTGCATAGCGGAGTAAGAATACCTCTTTCCTTCCTTGGGTGTCGTACTGCGACCTCTGCGGGATTTTAAGTTGACTACCAACAAATGGCGGAATAAACAAAATATTTCAAAACGCATATGATGACTTTGATATATCCTAAATGCCAAACGTTTGCTATGCGAACTTTATTAAACATAGCGACCTTTGTATCTTGCAGAAGGTCTTTGTAGGCAGTTTTTAAAGTTCAGCTCTAATACAGTAAATTTTACATAGAATTAGGTATTTTACAATTTTTAAATACAGATTAACCATTTCTTTTTTAGACATTGGATGGATAGAAGAATTAGAAGCATCGTGAAACTGCCCTACAAATGTTGTAAGTATAAAAACACAAAAATATCACATATTAATTTGATCTTTATTTATTTGTATTTCTTTTTTATTTGTACCGCCCGTATATGAAAATCTGTTATAATAATATAGTAATCTAATTCCGCAGTTAAAAGAAATATCCTAAGGCAAAGCTCTCTCGTCAGCACATTAATGAGCGTAGATGAGGAGAAAGAGTGAGTGTAAAAACGATTTATTCCTTTTTATTGAATTTTTCACTTTTTAACGTACAATGGTACACAAAAACTTCTTATCTTAAAGAAGGCCTCCCTCCTGGCCGGTATAAAAGGCGAACTGAACTAAGGAACTGAACATGCGAATTGCTACTAAAAATGGTGGAATGTCCATCTCGAAATAAACCAGACCAAAAAATTAAGATCTTATCTTAAATTTATTTTGCAACACTCCACATGTACCTGGTCCGAAGAGAAGAAATAGAAAAATAAGAAAATATCTTCACGCAATTCCCAATGCACAGGGGTAGACAGAGGTCTAAAGAATAAGGTCCTTTCGACTCATGTTCTACCGAAATCATTTTTTTGGGACAAAGTGACATGTGGAGAACGTGACAAAAAAGGAGATACCTACGGAGTTTCTTTTGCCTGTTTATTCTCCGTTAGAGGAACCTGATTACGAAACGGTGGTAGATTAAAAATGACTATCGATAAAAGAATGTACATTCTTATCTTTATATTTTAAATATGCTTTATTGTATACCACAAAGAAAAGAAATAAAAGTTACAAAAGAGAAGAAAGTCTTATGGGTAAATACAAAAAGGCTTCTTATGACGATGAATAAATGATTTGATTTGTGGTGAGCCCGTCGCCTTTTCTGTGTCCACGCCAACGAAATAAACCGTACTTTGGGTTTTGGAAAAAAAAATCGTTGGTACCTCCCGGGTCTAACTCGAATTCCGATAGCCCAACCACTCCGCTCTCGCAACCTATATTTAATAATGAATTTGCGCAAAGTAGGCCAATGTCAGCGACTCAGAGCGATTAGGGCGAATCCTCCAATACGGGATAAGCCTTTGTCCCACAGTGGATTTTAATAGGTCTTTATTGTCATACCTTTATTTAATTTTGATTTTCAGAACTATTTTGAAGAAAATAAACTCTTTGTTTCATGAAGAAATTACTGAACATCAGCGTAAGTTTAAAGTTGTTTTTCTTTACTTTAAGAGAAAAAAAATAAAACAAAAAGGAGAGTTAGAAGAAATGTTATACTAGGTATTGAGCTGTGGTAACCAAATGGTTAGGACGCTCGTTTTAGTTCACAAATCACAATGTGGATCAACCATCCATCGGCACCATTAATTGTTAATAGCACTTTTATGTGCTGAATTAACCACGCATTTGGCGGTGGAAAAACATCGTAGGGAACAGTGACCGAGGGTGTGAAATCAACCTGCCCTAAAGCAGCGTGTCGGACGTTCTACTGCTCTAATAAGACCTCTAGTCTCGACAGGAGGCCCAACAGTGGGCATAAATAGGTTGCTACTTTATTGAGTTTTTATAGCATATCATTTATGCTAAACTTTTTCTTATTAATTTCTCTTTAAGTTAATAACAAAAAATACTACTTCAGCATCCTAACATCCATTCAGAAGTCAACTGCTGAACATAGGCCTCCCCTAAAAATTGCCACATAGAGAGGTCCTGTGCCATCTGCATCCATCGATTCCCAGGAACATTGTGCAGGCAGCAACTGCAGCACACTGCGTTTGCCTAAACGAATTTGCCACTCGAGAACCTATCTTGCCCCAATGTTTGTCAGTTGTACGGTCCATTGTCAAATGAACGTGCTTCCTGATTCTTATGGCTGTATCGGTTACCTTGATTCAGCTGCGGTAGCCCTGTCCATAGCACGCTAGCAACTTTGAGCTTCCTCATACGGCAACTTTGTTCTTAAGATTCTGAGGTATTTTAGACGATAAGATGGGGTGTAGTTTCCCGAACTCTGCCTAGTTTTCTATTATGTAGCTTATATATATATATGCATATGTATATATATATATATATATATATATATATATATATATATATATATATATATATATATATATATATATATATATATATATATATATATATATATATATATAAATATATATATATATATATATATATATATATATATATATATATATATATATATATATATATATATATATATATATATATATATATATACATTGATAATCCCAAAGTAAGTTGCTTAACCATTTGTATTATGGAATAAAAAAACGAAGGCGCCACAAACACCAAGACCCGAGAAAATGTAGAAAAAGTGTTTCTTTTTACATTGACCCGTCCGGGAATCGTGTGTACGGCACTCGTCAAATAAATACTTCATAATACTCCGTCTGTTGCTGGGTGGTAAATAATGTGGAAAGCATTTGCCACCATTTCGCTTGCCTTGGGTGATGTAAGAAATGAGGCCATAAATTTATTAACGGCGACCGGCAAAATGCCTTTTAAAAAGTATTGATTTCAAATAAAATAAATATCTTCACGCAATTTATAAAACAGGGGTTGACAAAGGTCTAGTCTAGAAAATTAAGTCCGCTCGACCCACCTTCCACCGATGATATTTTCGAGACAACGTGACAGGTGGTGAGCCCCTCGCCGTCTTTATGTTCAACGATATAATTCGTAAATATGGGTGTTCCAAAATAGTAGTTTTTGAAACACCCATTGGTATGAGCCTTGGGGATTGAAATTGGGTATCTTGACTCGAAATTCCGACGACCCAACCACTCGGCTATCGTGACTTTTGATGTCAAATATTGCCAAAAAAACAGTTAACAGATGGAGGACAGCATCATCTTAGAAGTACCACTTTTCTAAACGAACGAGACTAACAAATAATAACCAATTCTGGAGTGTTTTAATGTTTTTGCTTCACTAACTCACCATACTTGATTAACATTTTGTAAAGTAAAAATTATGAATTATTAATTTAAAATAATATTAAAACAGGTCGAGGATTGAAGAGATTGTATTCAACTATAAACCGCCAAAACACTCCTCAGAAACTAGGATGGTAATATTTTTGGTTTGCACAATATAGCTCATAGAACATATTTTGGCATTTGGTCTAAGGAATCAGTTTCCAAGGGGCGGTCCATGTGGTAGGACCGCAATTTTGGCAATCACTAGGCCTTAATTCACGAAAACAGTTATAAAACAGTGTAACTGACAAATTCATCAATTGATAAACAGTTCTTACAGCATGCAGCATGCAAATTTTTATTATCTTTCACTTTTTTTTGTTAATTATGTAGTGGAGCCCTGACCAGCAAAATTAAGCTTAAATTTAAAAATACGTAACTAAAATAACTTATTATTAAAAAATTAAATGACACGAGCGAGATTAGTACCCACCATCTCCGCCGTACCGAACTCTTAATACCTCCATGATAAAAACATAGCCACACATAACACGCTTAACAATCAAAATATACATAAAGCTACTGTATTTTTTTGGGTTATTTTTTTGTTTGACGAGTGAAATAAAACTTGCGAACAGGGCAAACACTAAAAGAGAGTGGGTGACAAGTTTGTAATTACCGGCCAGGATACTGTTTTGAAACAGATTAGAGCTAGGCTCATACTTCAGTGTAAGAAATATGGTCCGTATTCAGATCAGAATAGTAACTCACGCATTAAACATGTTATATTAAACTTACAGGTTACGTGTAACGGAGAAAACATCTGAAATATTAAAGTAAGCCTGCAATATTTATTGTTTTATAGTTCATAAATTTTCATATTATAATTATGGAAATATAGAACATACATTTAAAAGAAATCACCATGATTTGAGTATATCAAACCCGAATTGCTTTCAGTTATCTTTCTCTATACCTTTGGTTCCAGTTGAAATACGCGGTTCGCTTTGAACTCTTTCTGAAACTCTTTTCGCGAGATAAATTGGTTGAGTGAAAAAGGAGAGATTAAGTGCGAAATAGAGTTTCAATGCTACGTAATAGCAGAGTCCTGAAGTAACTCTTACTAAACTTTGTATAATAATTTGAAATTCAAATTTCATTTCGATGAAGACGAAAATAACCGAAGAGAAATTAAAAACAAAACAACTGACACGGGCGGGACGATCAGTTGATTTTATGATGATCAGTTGACCACTCGGCGATTGTGACTTTACCTTATGCGAGGCCTTCTAGTTCCCTGATTTAAGAAGGTCCTAAGAGAAGCCCTTAAATAGATGGTTTATACAATACTGTAACAGTTATAATTAGATACACTTTAATACTTTGTAACATTTATATTACATACTTTGTATTTAGAAGGTTTTTATGTGTCTTTTCCATTTTTTTCTAGCTGCAAACATATTGCAACGTCACACAGTTACCGGTGCATGCGAGCAAATGTGATGAGGATGGCAGGCCCCACAAAAAGCCAGTAAGCGAACTTCCAAATAAAAAAATATATTTCTTAAGTTATACAACATCAGCAGCCTTTATACTCTATTGGCATTTAGATATAGATAATTCTGTATTGTAGAAATAGCTGTAAAATCCAAAAATAAAATAAATAATTAATAAATTTGGCAAATGGCATACCAGATATAAAATGATCACCGACGCCTCGAGTCTTTCGACTCGAATTCGGATCACGCAACTACTCGGCTATCATGATTTCAAAGTGCTTAACTTATAACCTAGTATTTTCCGGAACACTGACTGCAACATTACACTACTGGCTTATCACAACACGGCCAATCCACTTGTCCGGAATCGGCATATGTTTTGTAGTGGGGTATCTAGCACTAGCCGTCAATTCCTTTACGCTACAAATTGCAGCGCTTAAAGTTGTTAGTTCCCTTTTGATTATTAATGTATAGGACTAGTAATAAAATAAATACTTAGCTACACTTACGCTTTTCTTTCAGGTTAGCAGTTTTCCGTTCAAAAATGAAAAAAATTATGATTCCAACATTTGTTATGAACGTTCCCACGTAAGAGACCTTACGTCTATAATGATCATTAAATGGAAGATTAAGTTTTCTTTAGGCAGCTATGCAACAAGCCCTTATAACTTTATAAAATAAAGTTGATAATAAATACATTGCACCACTCCGCATGCAAAAAATAAAAGGCATACATCACCCTCCCTCCCACAGATGCATGCACCACTACACTCGAAACCAGATAACACATACCATCACGACGACCAACAAAGCGACACGTGTTTCGCCTCAAAACAAGTAGTCTCCACGATGAACGACCGCAGAATGAGCAATTAGTTTTTTTTTTTTTTTATAACCGTGGAGGAAATGTTTTATGCACGAACGTTCCTTGGCCGGGACGCCACCGAAACGAACAGTGTCGGGCTCGAATCTCAGAAGGAGAAGCATACCGACTAAACCCGTCCACTCGATGCTGTTGGCCCGGAGGCCTTTACCAGCTTCATCTAAAGAGACTTGCGAGGAGAGGCTCGCAAGTTAAAGTAAAGTGAGCAATTAGTCACTCGAGCAGTCTTTTAAACGCATCCGGTCGCCAACCCCACCGACAACCGCCGATTGCGTCACCAACCTACCCGAAAAAATATTCATAAGAAGCGAGTTACAAACGTTTGTTTGTTCATTCAGCACTGAAAAATGTCCACCATTATTTTTTTCATCGCCTGCTATTCGAGCACCGAACACTCGGTGCCCCTTGTTACATATATGTAAAACTTGAAAAAAATGATCAACGGATAAGCTATGTCCAGTTTCCAAAAGATGTTTAGCAGATCTTTGGGGTTTATCTATCTTATATTTAGAGTTTGAGTAACACAAACTCTTATGTGAATTGCTTGTCTTGAACGCGACGCAAACGCAATTGCGTCTACGGGTTCTGGCTATTATATCAGATAATGAACCTATGTAAGTCAGACTACCCACATAATTATCGGATTTTACGGGTGGGACCGCCTACAGAAACCTTAAATGTATTTGTTTCTGTTTCTTATTAATGATACTGTTAATAATGTTTTTGGAATATCCGTTAAAGAGAGCTACCTGATAAATATATTTAAAGTTTTCTTTAAATAGTTAACTTCATTAAGAGGGACCGTTAACAACCTCGAAACACGGGTCGCGTTGTCGGTGGTGGTATACGTTACCTGGTTTTGAGTGTAGTAGTGGTGGTGGATCCAGTAGAATTAGTGCATGCATCTGTGGTCGGGAGGGTGGTGCATTTTGTTCGGACCAGGTGACATATGCCTTAAATTTTTTGCAAACGGAAATGGTGCAATGTAATTATTTAATACCAACTTTATAATAATGAATGAACTTTCTTAAGCTTCCTACGAAAATGCAAGTAAATGTATGCCATTTTGAAATGATGCCAGATTGAAATGCCTCAATTTTACTTTCGCAATGCCGCTTCGATTACATCTCATGCTTACGCCAACTTAAAAATAAAATAATATAGCAGTCTGTACTCAAATGCCCACTGCTGGTTAAAGAAGGCCTTCGCCAATAGTCACACACACGAATTCACACATCATTCTAACAGTAGAGGCCTATCTCCAGCAGTAGACTATTAAAGCCATAAGTTGTGTTTGTTATAACAATTATTAGTCAGTTTATACTACGGCAACCATATAATAGACACTCTCATGTGTTTATATTTTCACTGTCCCTGACGGGGCAAACCTCTTACGCTTTTATCAAATTCATCATTTCCTTTATCCTCTTACGTCTAGGTATCCGAGTAATCTTGACCCTCCCCTCTTCGAGCAATTTCCTCACATGGTCTTCGAAAGTTAGTCTCGGCCTACCTCGACACCTTTTAATCATTACTCGGTCTTCGATCATTCGCTCAACGTGCCCAAACCATCGAAGTATTCCTTTATCAATTTTAGTGATAGGGTCACTATTCAAACCTGCCAAATTTCAGTCTCTTCGTTTCGTTTTCGGCCGGCCAAGGTTACGCCGTACATTTTGCGAAGAGATTGCATCTACACTGCATTCAACTTTTTCTGGCATATCCAGATTTTGCTGCCATATAACAAGATCGGTACAAGCGCTGCGTTAAGTATCGCAAGGCGTGCATTTTTCACTATGCCTTGCCTTTTGACTAACGCAGCCAGGGCACCGTTGACTCTGTTCCCGGCGGCGGCACGCCTGTCCACATCTATCATCTTCCTTCCCGGCTAAAAGCACTCCCCTCTATACAATTTCATTCGGTTCTAGACATGTATTACCATAGTATTACTGTTTCGTGCTATACAGATTGTTATTGCATTATTCCATTGTAAGTGCTCGTCATGTAAATGCTTTTCGATTGTACATAACTATATATCATACTACAGTCTTTGATGATAGTAAACCATCAATTTATCGTGTTTTTGGAATGAAAGTCTTAGCAGTAAGTTCACTCAAATATTATAAATTTTAGCATATATTTATTGCTTCAATAAAACAAGGACTTCATATTCAGTCCCAAGGGTGCTTGTTACATCTAAGATCATATTATTTCCATTATCTTAATGAAGCAAATAAATATTCATCATATTTTTTTTTTTCAGAAAGAAAAAAACAAAAGATATTCAAGAGCTGCATAAGCAGAATTATATATTCATGTAATTTAAATGTACAAAGTTAAAGCTATCTTGTATTTTTTTTTTACATATGTCAGTCTTAAATAAATATATTTAAAACTTATATTTGTATTATAATTCCCAAAGAAAACTAACGCTGGTCAAAGGATTATGTCTTGGTCTCCTAGGACAATTATTTATTTTTCTTTACTACGCTTCATAAGACAGGACATTTGAAAATTTCCATCTACACACCAATATATTGCAGTACATAGTCTTCAGAATCTAGACATTCAGGTTAAGGAGCAAAAATGCTATATTGGTGATTGGTACTCCAATCACCAATATAGGCTTGGAATTATAGCAAACCCTCCCCTATGAGAGACCGATTTTCTACAGTAGATTTCAAAAAGCTATTTGAATGTTATATCATTAGTACCAACATAATATAAAGATAATTCATTATGCAGTATTTTATAGATAATTCTTATTACCTTAAAGGAAAATGAATCTTAAGATACTAAAAGTTATATCTATTAGTCATGATAGCCAAGTTAGTTGGAGGTTTGCAATTCGAGTCAAGAGACCCGAGCTCAATCTAAGGTGGTTTGCTTATACTTATGGATTATTTCAAAACTTATGTACAATTTATATCTTTGGCTTAGACGTAAAGATAGCAAGATTCTCACCACATGTCTGGTGAAAGGTAGTCCAAAGGACATGATTGTCACCTCAGTCTACCCCAGTATTGGGAATGGTGTTTAGAATTTTAGGCTTTAAGCAGTGTTATATGACAACCTCCAAGGATTAGTGCTGTATACACCAGTACAACAGTTGCCAGCTTTGAGCTTTTGTAAACCATTTTCTACACTGTTGTCTCAGGTCTGGTCCCTTGTTTGTTCCTTCATTGTTACTGATTCCATAACACAAGTGCTTTGACTACTTACTTTGGGAATGAGCAATGTATGTGATGATGTCCCTATCTATGTATTTATTAATTAAATAAATAAACATCTTGAAATTCCCAATACAGGGGTAGACACAGGTCTAGTCTAGACAGTTAAGTCCCTTTGACCTTCCTTCCACCAATGATATTTTCAGGATAATGTGACAGGTGGTGAAGAACGTCGCCGTCTTTATGTCCAAGCGAATGATATAATTCGTACTAAGAAATCTAACCACTCTGCTATCATGACCTTTATTTCTTTTTTTTTCTTTATATTTATCATAAAACAATGCAAAGATAGTAAAAGTGTTTTAAATAAAGTTCTGGTAATATTACAAAGGTTTAATATTTAATTTTAAACCATGACACTTGTTGATTTTTCAACCACGATAGATGTAGATTTTGTCAGGTTTATATGAAAATTGTATGCAGTTAAATGGATGGAGCATTTACATCAGTAGGATCAGCAACCAAGACATGAATGAAGAAATGAATTGCTTTTTTTAAAATTAAAAAGTAAAAAACTAAACAATATTTATGCTTTCTTTTATTGTATAAAAGCTTACACTTAAAAATATTTACACGTACTGTTAGTTCAATGTTTGTCTTACTTAACACAATAGGTTAGCTTACAAAAATTATCTTGTTGATACTGTTGCTTCTTTTCGAGCTGCATCTTGGAGTAACTGTGTGTCCACTTCGTCTGCTGGGAGCTGAACATAGCGAACTACAGAGCCACGAATAAAACAATTCTTCACAGACAACATATGAGGATATTTATCTGGATCAATGACGCTAATTTCAGACAATTTTATATTCAAATACTGGTCGACAGAATGTAATGTTCCACATATGCTTAGGTCATTTTTTAACTCTACCACAACGTCTTTCCCAACTAAAGATTTAAAGAATGAGTAAAATAACATTGTATTCTCCTTCACTTACAATTTATTTACAAAATGAAGTTATTTCCAATCTTATTCTAACAGTCAACAAATTGCTGAGTATATAATAGGGATGGCGATCCGTGATCGATCAATCGAAATATCGACATTGATCAATCTTCTTCTTTACATCGTATCAAGAGTTCACTACTGAACATAGACCTCTCGATTCGCCACAAAGAATTCGCAGATTGACTTACTTTAATGTATTGTGATTAGCGAAAAAAATATTAAATTTGAAGTTGTATTTTTAACGGAATATTTTTTAATCTAACTTTTGAAAGTTTCCTGATTTTAATATATTATGGTACCTTTCTTTAATTTTAAATGTTATCAACTAATTGCAATAAAAATTATCTATCTTTCTTAATGATATATAAATAATACAAAACATAATAAAGTGTTTAATTAATATCGAATTTGATATTCAATGTTAATGTCTAATATCGATTCAGTACTAGAAATATGGACGATTTCTATCGATTACTTTGTAAATAAATATCGAAACTTTTTGCCCTTCCCTATGGAGAATATATTATAATTATAACCATCATTATTTCTAGCCACAGTTGATGTCGTGATTGTAGTGCCTTCATGCTAATGTTAAGTGATTTGTGTGGCTTGTAGATGTTTTTGTAACATAAAGTATTAAGTTGATTAAACTTATTTCATCAGACAAAAAAGTGTCCATAAAATTTTATTTGCACATAAACCTTTCGACTCCGCGTCACGATGACTGAAGAAAATGTAGAAATTGTGAGTTCTTTCTTATCGTTGCTATTTATGTATTTCCACAATGATATATTATAACATTTAAAAACCAATCATTCTGTTTCCAGGACTGGGGAAATGAGAGGTTAATTCGGGCCCAAAAAGCTGTAGAAGCTAATATTTATGATGTTGACTCGTGGTCTTTACTGATCAGAGAAGCCCAAACTAGGTCAATTAACGATGTGAGGACCATGTACGAAAAATTAATAACTGCATTTCCAACCACTGGCCGCTACTGGAAAATTTATATCGAACAAGAGGTTGGTTTTTTAATTTAACATTACTAATAACATCACTGGCATAACTACTTTAATATTAATTCCTAAAGCACGGCAGAACCGGCGCTAAAGTTAAACTAACAAATGGTATGTGGTAATATTCTTCTCTCAAGCTAACATAGTCTATGAGCTTGCTGCAAGTAGTGGTTCATTTCTAAAACTATACAAACTTGTATGCCCCATTTTAAAATTAAAGATTACAATTTAAGATCTACATAAAATGTGAAAGAATTTTGCTACAGGCTATGCACTAAATCATTAGAGCAGTTTCTGTGATAACAATGTATAAAATTTTATTTATAAGCTAACTTGCTTTAGTTAATAATATTTTACATACATTCATAATGGTCTGCAAAAATACACTGCAAGACAAGCCTCTCTCATAAGAGAGTGTTTTCTATAATTGCCATTTTTTACATGCGGATGTACTCTCTCAATATCAGATACCTCACTCCTTACTTTCTTACTTAAATGCCTATTACAGGATAAAGGAGCAGCAATCCTCCTGTAAGGTCTGTCAATACCCAGTAGCAGTTCAGTACTTAATTTAATAAGGAGTATATTACAAGGTTTTTCAACCTTTGTGAACAAGTAGTGTATTCACCAGTTTTCATGGAGTAATCAGGTCTGAGGTCCTAGGTTTCATTCCTGGTTGTATCAACATAGACAACTTTTTCTAGATTTTCTCTGGTCAGGTGTTTGTGGTTCATTGTTTCTGATACCATAACACAAGTGTTTTACACAATTTAAAATGTATATTACATTTTATAGAAAATTCCAGTATTCCACCTTCACTTTTATTGTAAGAAGGCAACAGGCTCACCACCTGTCAAGTTGTCCCAAAAATATCTTCGGTGGAAGGTGGGTCAAAGGGACTTAAATGCCTAGACTAGACCTCTGTCTACTCCTGTACTGGGAGTTGTGTGAAGATATTTATTTTTTTTTACTTTTATTGTAAAACATTCAAAAAATTTGTTTATTCTTATTTCTTATACTGTATCAATTACTATTTACTCTTAATTTGTGCATGCATAAAAGGACTAACATTTTATAAATGTTAACAAAACACAACAAGCATGTTAAGCTTGTAATAAGTGTCACCTATCCTCTTTAAGGTCTATCCTTGATAAGGATAGAAATACATGAGTAATTATACAAGTATAAATGTAATGACTGCTTCATGCTCAGAGATGTTGTTTTGGCTCTTATTAGATAAAGGCATTGTCCTATTTTAAAACCTATATACTTTTTCTTTATTGCAGATGAAGGCGAGAAATTTTGAAAAAGTTGAAAAGGTTAGTATGAACACTGCGTAAGTTAGTTCAAATTATTGTTAAATTGCCTGTGATATTATTGACTAATAAAGATTGAAAAAAAGACTGAAAAAAAAACTTAAGACAAAAGAACTATGTAATGAAGTAGATTTAAGAACAAATAAAGAAAGCACAATGAAATTGCCATCTTTTTTTTCGGTTAGGGTGTCTGTGTTCAGACATGTTGGAGGTGATTTTCTATAGCGATGCTTACTATTTACAATACCATTTAATAAATTTCCATAACAACATCTAAAATTACAAGTCTTGAGATTAGCATTCATAAAGATATAATTAAAATGTTATCTGAAGTGAGCTATAGAAGGACACTTTTGACATGTATTTATCCCTTTAGCATGTACAATCAAATAAAAATAAAACTATTTTAAAGTTTCTGAAATTATTCTTATATTTCAAATGTACGTTTTTACTTCTTCGCTGCAAATATTAGTGTTTGTCTAGGTCATAATCAAGATGCAACAGGATAGTCAATAATATGTGTAATATTTCATAAAAAATTGTTGCAGTAGTGGCTGATCTTTAAAGAACCATTTCTTAATGTTAAAACAACTACCTCCAAAAAATATATACCTCCTTAAAGAAATATGACTAGTAATATAAAAGTATAAGGTAGAAGATTAGAGGATCTTTTGAAGTTGCAAAAATTGCCAATAGGATGGATGAAATTTGTGCAAGAATTTTTTCGTTTTGTGTCAAGAATTGTATGGTTTGCCATCCCTTTGCCAGGATATATTTTAAAACAAGTAAAAATATTTATGACTAGCTTGGACTAACAGAATGAAGAAGTCAAAAGCTCAAAATAATGTTGTAACAATTTGATAGTTGGCATGAGACAATACACTTGATATCGCTACCATTTAATTTTTCTTATAAACTATTCAAATGAGTTAAATTGGTTGCCCCCAAATTTATTACCTATACATGGCAGTGGATGCAAGTGATATTTTGAAATTCATGTACTTGTTGTTGATTTAGTTACTTTTACTGCAAAAGTCCACCTCATATTTCAAATAAGTTCTTGTGAAATGTAGATTGATATTTATGGGATCCTATTTATTATTAAGTCTTATTACTTCAAACCGGATGTTTTACTATATATGTATTTATTGATATCTCATAAATCAATTTAACAGTTTGTACAACTTTAGCACCATCAATTGATGCCACATAGGTATTATACTGTTATAAAAATAGGTAAGTGTTGCGTCATAGAGCGGTTTTGGCTACTGTACTCTACGTGCGGGTATTCGGTCCTGTGAAGAGGAGGCCTATACATACATAAAAACCTATGAAAGTCCCCTATAGGACATTGGCCTTTCCCGTGAGGAGGTTTTGCTATACTCACTACGCTTCACACACAGATGCCTCGCACCTTAAACGATTATGTCCAACAGGTATTTTTCTAGATGCTTATCACTCTGCGTGTCGGAAGCCACACTTTTGCTTTGTCACCTCTTATGATACCCGCAGTAAGATTTATTCTTACGCCTATACCCCACGGTCAGCTGAGGCGCATTTTGCTTTCTGGAGTAATTTAGCTAGATGCCCACGCACGCCCCTTTCCTCTCTCCTTCTCTGTTCCTCAAAGACTATCAACGAACCTTCACCTCATATTGTATTACAGATGTATATGGGTATCCGTAATCACGTACCATCAGAAATGCCTTAAAACATCAAACATATAAACTATCTGAGCCAACTAAAACAAGCTTAGTCCGCATAATCGCTTAGTGATCAAATCAAGGAACATTCAAATTATTGAAATTGTTGAGTGTGTATTGATCTACAAAACATTTTAAGAGTAAAATATCACAGTGATATTATAATACAAAGATTTGTTCTGAGCGAAACATTGGTGCTCTCCTAGAAAGCGCCAGGAAACACCACCCAGTTGTCAAGGTCAGGTACCTTGACAAATGGGTGGTGTTTCCTTGAACTAGTCTTGCTGGTACTTTGATCCTAGGGGATTTTGATCCTACAGGGATTTCGTTCAAACAATTTACAGCCCTCATTCGATCGCTACAACTTCGTTTATAGTCAACCTCACCTGCATTAAGCACTTCCGCGTCCAAATTATGTAAGAAAAAGATTTACTATAACTACAAGTATTATTATATACTATATATATAACTATAAGTATTATTTTATATTTAAATAAATTTCTGTTCTCCAAATTGTAATACATGCAATAATATAATTACGCGAACTGTTTTTGAAAAAATGCAGACCTCTTTTATAAATATGTTAGATATATTTATTTTAAGACTTAAATATTAGTTATATCATTTCTGTACAAATTGCAAGCATTATTGCTGTAAAATACGTATGAATTCAGAGTATTTAACTTTAATGAAACGTTTATTAAAAATAATATATAACCCTTATTAAAGTCATTATCATTGTTTGATAATTTCTTTTTTCAAATATTCAGTGCTAATTGTTATAAATAAATTGATAATTTAAACCAAAAGTTTCATAAACAACTTCATTTACACCAAGTTTGCATGGATATTTAGCTGTTTCAGCGCTGCCTAATGAAGATCCTCAATATCGAGCTGTGGCGACTATACCTCAACTACGTCAAAGAAACCAAATGTATGCTGCCGACATACAAGTACGTTATTTTTCAAACAATACTTTTGATACGACCCGTATTCCTTTTTATATACGCGGGAGAACTGAATAGTTTTGAGTCTGAGGTATTAAAAGGTGAAATAAAAATCTAAATATTCTTTTGAATATCGAGGGTGGTTCAAAAATTCGCAGAATGGAGTAAAAAGAATAAAATAAGACTAAAAATGACTTTTCTATCCAGTATTCTTCCGTAACTCCGACACATTTATTAGATCACTTTATTACCTAAAAATTATTTAGAGGCTTTTCACATCTTTATCGCTATAAAAATTTCCCTTGAAGCTCTTGTTCCAAAACAAATAATTATCTCTTGGCAAAATCTGTTGTTGTTGTATGAATGGGCCGGCTCGACCGGGCAAGTACCACGACCACACAGAATACCGGCGTGAGGTATAAGTCTAACAAACTTCTGCGTTTCGTCTGGTGAGTGCAGGTAACCGGAGTTATAACATGGCCAGGGCTAGTCCCCGTAAATAGAAAGGATCTCATCTAAAATAGTGTAAATAGGTCATCCTTCCTTGATACTGCACGAAACGTAGGGATAGCGATAACCCTTTACATACGAAATAATAATAATAATACGTATACCGCTAAAAACATATTGCGTATTTGTCCTCAAAATGCGTCTCTTCATCTACCTTCAGTTGTTTATCGTCCTCAAATCTTTCCACGAAGCCCCAAATTAAGGTTAGGATTGTAGGGCGGTCTTTCCCGTAGTGCCTACTTTGCATTGCGCACCATAAAATCTGAGCATTGTATTACAAATGCAGGGGCAACTTTCTTTTTAATATATTTCCCGTACTTTTTTTATGAAAAAGAAAATAAAAGAAAATATCTTCACGCAATTCCCAATACAGGGTTAGACACAGGTCAAGTCTAGACAATTAAGTCCCTTTGACCCACCTTCCACCGAAGATATTTTCGGGACAACGTGACAGGTGGTGAGCCCGTCGCCGTCTTTATGTCCAAGCCTACGATGAAGTTCCTACATAAGTTTTTGAAAAACTCATGGGTACTGCCACCTGGGAATCGAACTCGGGTCTCACGACTCGAAATTCCGACCACCCAACAACTCGGCTATCGTGACTTTTTTTTATGAGGCACGTTAAAAAGTACGGCACATAAAATTTATCCTCAAAATTTTTCGGCGTTTTTTACCTTTCTTCTATTGTCAACAAACTGTCTTTTTTCAATTCTGATTTTTCTGAGGGTAAAATCTCAAATGTAGGCAACACTTTGTCGACAGCTGTAAGCTTTTTGGGCAACCATCGCGCGCATCCATGATTGTGTAAAATATCTCCTATGCGTTCCTGCTATTTGCTATACTTTTATTCGACAGCGTCCCGTATCTAGTGTGATCTTAGATATGCCATGTCTAGTATCACATTAAATAAAAAAGTTTTGATAGCCGAGTTTGGTAATCGACTTTCGAGTCAAGAAACCCGAGTTCGGTCCCAAGATGCCAGGCACATATTAATTGGGTTTTTCAAAACTTATGTACGATTTGTATTGTTAACTTTGACATGACGACCGAAACAGACTCACTACCAGTCACGTTGTCCCGAAAAATGTCTTCGTTAATTGTCTAGACATCTGTTTACCCGAGCATTGGGAATGGCGTTAAGTTATATGACATATATGTCTCCTGGCACAGGCATTATTTTTTGCTTAAAAGGAGACACCAGATAATTGTAACCATATGTATTCTCTGTGATCACGTAAATAAAGATATTTTTATTTTATTTATGTATTATCATATACCATACATTATGACACAAGTATTTTAAACGAAATATTTTTTATAATCTTAGAGAAAAAATGGCGCAAGCGTATGACTTCGCACTGGACAAAATAGGATTGGATATCCACGCCTACCCCATATGGAACGACTACGTAACGTTCCTAAAAGCGGTCGACGCAGTTGGATCCTACGCTGAGAATCAGAAGATTTCAGCTGTTAGAAAGGTATGCTGAATGTTAAAACAATCGAAAGAGACTTCAGGTCTTGTCGCTATGACTTTAGAATTTGTGATAATCTTGCAAAAGACGCTCTCTGTAGGAGGTACGAAGCAGGCTCAAACGCTTGTGGCATAAACATTTAGTAAGGACCAAATCATTAAAACATGCCTTACTTTACTTCTGTAGTTACGAACAATAAATGTATTTATTCGTAACATGTTAAATGACTCTTAAGTACAGACTGATATAGGATGTGAGAATAATAATTAAGTAATATATGAAATATATTTTGCATATCAGTAGCTGCTGAATTAGGACTAAAGTACGGACCGCAATATAATATTGTTATAAGATACTTACGATTGATTCATGGCCTATGGTGATCAAGTGGCGTACGCACCTGTTTTCATGGTGTAAGCTCTGAGGTCCCGGGCGAATCAACGTAGAAAATACTTCTATGTTTTCTCGGGTCTGGGTGTTTGTGGGACCTTCTTTGTTTCTGATTTCATAATACAAGTGCTTAAGCTGCTTACTTTGGGATCAGAGCAATCTATGTGATGTTGTCCTTATCAATGTATGTATTTATTGATTATTTTTAATTTTTTAGGTGTATCAAAGAGCAGTCATCACTCCAATAATCGGTATAGAAACATTATGGAAAGATTACATAGCGTTTGAGCAGGGAATTAACACAATAATAGGTATGATTACAACATTGCTTACATTACCGCTTCTTCGCATTTCCCTGACTCGATTCATTTGAGAAAATCTAGATGATTAATCTGTTTATGTTTAATATTTATGCATAATTTGGCTAAAGATTAATTGTGAAAAGGACATTTTCATTTTATTTATTTGTATTGTATGAATGAAATAGCGGAGCGTATGTCGATGGAGAGGTCGCGGGAGTATATGAACGCGCGCCGAGTGGCGAAAGAATTGGAGACGGTGACCAGAGGCCTTAACAGGAACATGCCGGCGACGCCGCCCACGGTAGACAGAGAGGAAATGAAACAGGTATATTATACACACTCTTTTTATTGAATAGGATGTAAAACTAATTACCAATGACTACATTTCGAATTTTGTTGCCGCAAAACCACGGCAGCTATTACGTATAGATGCAAAGCCCTAATACATTTTTTTTTTAATTTATTGATAGCAAGGCTTTTTATACTTCTAAGATTTTGTTGAGATGTTGAGTGCCGTAGTGGTATTGTCCTAAGTATATACCACCCTCATTTTCTCGTGGTTTTCGTAAGAGGCGATTCAGGAAGAAGTCTATACTATATATAGATGACTATATATATGGTGACCGACATGGTGATGGCGATATAATAATCTTGAAACCAAACCAAATTAAGTAGCCTCGCGGCAAGCAGCAGCGTCTAGTGTCAGGTGTCTGGTATTGCGATCGCCAATCCACTTGCCAAGCGTGGCTATGGCAAATCCTATTTACGGAGAGGCCTATGTCCAGCAGTGGACTTTAAAAGTTCATTATGATGATAATAATACGATGGGATAGTCACAATAGCTGAGAGTTTGGGTGATCGGAATTCGAGTCAAAAGGCTCGAGTGCGATACCCAGGTAGCAAACTAGTACCAATGATTCTTTTCTATTCAGAAAAAAAAACTTAACGATTTATATCGTTGGCTAGGAAATAAAGATAGCGACCGGCTCACTACCTGTCACGTTGACCCAAAAAAATATCTTCGGTGGAAGGTGGGTCGAAGGTGACTTAATTGGTTAGACCATTTCCACCCGAGCATTGGGAACGGCGCGGAGATATTTTTGTTACTATTGTTTGAAAATCACACCGTCACAATCCGGCTCCCGGTCACACACACACACACACGCACACAGGTGGAGCTGTGGAAGAAGTACATCGCGTGGGAGAGGAGCAACCCGCTGCGCTCCGAGGACACGGCGCTGGTGGCGCGTCGCGTGATGTTCGCTATCGAGCAGTGCCTGCTCTGCCTGGCGCACCACCCGGACGTGTGGCACCAGGCCGCCCAGTTCCTCGACCACTCCGCCAAGCTGCTGCAGGAGAAGGGGGTGAGGATGCGTCTCCTCGAAGTCTCGCTCGCTCTCACGCTTTTGTGGGAACGGTTTTCGGAATAGCCGCGTGTTGCTCTATGCTGTCATGGTCTTACGTCTTCCGAAACGCGTTTTGTGAACGAATGAATGAAAGATAATTTTTGATTGTACATCACAAACAGAAAATAGAGAAAACTAGAGGTTCAGGTTATAGGAACTATTTGGTCACGATAGTCGGGTGGTTTGGTGATCGGTATTCGAGTCAAAGACCCGATACCGTGTTCAATCCCCTGGAAGTAGGCGCGTACTAATGAGTTTTATTTTATTATGTATATTTTATATCATTGGCTTGTACATAAAGACGGCGGCTGGCTCACCACTTTTCACGTTTTCCCAAAATAAACTCCAGTGAAATGCGGGTCGCCAGCACTAAATTGCCTAGAACTCTGGCTACCTCTGTGTTAGGAAGTTCACTCTTCCACCCAACCAAAGAATAATATCAGCATTTTAAAACTGTCTATTGAAAATATAGAAAACAAACTGCACTAAGGAAAAGAACGGAACTGAATGTATCATAGTTAATTGACTCAGGCGTTACTTTGCGGAAATTCATTGTAAAGTTGTTATTGAAAAAATTACTTCGCAACCCTCCGCATGCAAATATAAAAAGGTATATGTTACCTGGTCCGAAGATCTCTGCGGTCGCTCATCGTAGAGTCTACTCGCTTGATAATGCCTTGTTTTGAGGCGAAACACGTGTCGCGTTTTCGGTGGTATATGTTACCTGGTTTGAGTGTAGTGGTGGTGGTGGTGCATACAGTGGAATTAGTGCACGCATCTGTGGGAGGTTGGGTGGTGCTTTTCTTCTCTTCGGACTTCCTTTTTATATTTGCATGCGAGAGGGTTGCGAAGTAATTTTTTCAATAACAACTTTGAATGTATCATGTGTAATATTTCAATCAGGATTCGAACGCGGCTCGCCTGTTTTCTGACGAGGCAGCGGCGGTGTACGAGCGTGCCACGAGTGGTCCGCTGAAGCACTCCACTCTGTTGCACTTCGCGCACGCCGACTACGAAGAGAGTCGGTTGCATTACAACAAGGTAACATACCATAGCATACAATATGTAGTATTTATATCATTTAATTTTTTTTTTATAGAAAAGGGAGGCAAACGAGCAGGTGGCTCACGTGATGGTAAGTGATTACCGCCGCCCATGAACACTCGCAATACCAGAGGCATAGCAGATGCTTTGCCGGCCGTAGAGTGTCCCCCCTCCCCCCAGAATTGGGGGAGGGCGGTGAGTGGGCCTCGGGTTACCTGCACTCACCAGACAAAACGCAGAAGTTTGTTAGAATTCTACTTAACGCCGGTATTCTGTGAGGTCGTGGTACTTCCCCGGTCGAGCCGGCCCATTCATGCAACAACAAAAGCTGATGCGTGGCTCACGATAGCCGAGTGGTTGGGTGGTCGGAATTTCGAGTCGAGAGACCCGAAGTCGATCCGCAGGTTGCAGGCTCGTACCAATTAGTTTTTTTCAAAACCTATGTACGATTCCTATCGTTGACTTGGATATAAAGACGGCGACGGACTCAGCACCTATCACGTTGTTCCAATAATATCTTCGGTGGAAGGTGGGTCAAAGGGATTTAATTGTCTCGGCTAGACCTCTGTCTACCCCTGTATTGGGAATTTCGTGAAGATATGTATATATTTATAAAAATAGCCGTTCTGCGTCCACGTATGCATTTGCTAGTTATTAGCATATATAGCATAGTTATTAGCTAGGAGCATACATTCTCCGGTCGACTTTTAAAAGCCAAAAGTAAGTAAGTAAATCAAAGCTGTAACTAATGTCAATGTCTTAGGTGCACCAAGTTTACACGAGGTACTTGGACGTGGAAGACATCGACCCGACGCTGGCGTACGTGCAGTACATGAAATTCGCGAGACGCGCCGAGGGCATCAAGTCCGCGAGGACCGTCTTCAAACGCGCCAGGGAGGATCCCAGGTTCGTGTCCAAAATACTATGCCAGATATTGGTTTTCACCTACTAGAATAAATGTCATAGACAGAAGTCACAATTATGATGTTGTTGTAGCGTATATTGTGACAATTAATTCTTTCGACCCACCTTTTTCAACGATATAAATAGTACACAAGTTTTTAAACATCCATTAGTGCGATAATACCTTTTGAGAATCAAACCCGGATCTCTTCACGCGAATTTCCACACCCTTCTTTTTTTCTTCCTTTCACCCTTCCTTTTTTCACTAGAATTCTAACACTCGGCTATACAAGTGAAAACACTTGTATAGGCCGAGCCGAGCCGATTATTAAAAAATAATATTAATTTCTTAAAAGGTCTCTTAAAATATACAAGTAAGTGTAAAAGCTGCTGACTATATAAGTTGACGACCGCCATGGACGAGTGACACACCAGTTTTCATGATTAATGAACGAGAGAATGAATGTCAATATAGACAAACCTCTTTCTACATTGTAATGTGTCTGAGTGTTGGTGCTACCCCCTTCTCTGAGCCCACAAGTGCTTTAGCTACTTTGGATCAGAGAAATATATGTGATGTGGTTCCTATCTATATATTTATTGATAACGAACATTTTTTACACAGGATCTTATACACATATATCAATTCACAAATTCCTCGTCCGCAGGTCTCGATACCACGTTTTCGTGGCCGCCGCCCTCATGGAGTACTACTGCTCGAAGGACAAGAACATCGCTTTCCGTATATTCGAACTTGGCCTCAAGAAGTTCTCGCACATACCTGAATATGTACTCTGCTACATAGATTATTTATCACATTTGAATGGTAAGTTTATGGTCTCTATTCATTCCTGTCATAGGTTATATCGATTTTCTTGGTCACGATTGCTCGAGAGCCCAGTTTGATTCTTCGGAGACAAGCGTTTCGAGAGATTTTTCGAAAGTTATGTGCCATTTCTTGTTAGCTTGGATACTAAGATGGAGATTGGCTTAGTACATGTCATCTTTTTCCAAGTAATCTGCGGTGAAATATGAGTTGAAAAGACTAAATTGTCTAGACCTCTGTATTAGGAATTTTTTATGGGATTTATATTTAAAATTTTAAACTTACAAAAATCTTATGGCACTAGATGGAACACCTCATGTGTCCTTGATTACAAAGGTCCGAGTTGGTATTAATAATGTGTGGTATTAGTAATGTGTGTGTAAATATAATAACGTGTAAATGTGTAGTAAAAATGTGTACTGACCCAAGTTTAAAGATGGTTCGTTTGCTGAACGAAAAGGCAAGAACAGGTTCACAATATTGCAGGTTTGAAGGAAGATTTTAATACTGAAATGGATAATGGTGTGTGCTTTGAAGATCTGCGCATGAAAGTACGATTAACTAATGAATGGTGAATGAAAATGAAAGTGAAAATAGCGCAGAAGGGAGTCGTTATGAAGATCGCTTTTCAATCTGGTGGGGGTCATCCTTTACTGGGCTGCTTGAACAAGGCTCTTTTAAACTCGAGAACCTTTTTTTCTCAGCGGTTTTCAGTAGTCCTTCTTGCTAAGTGAGTTGGTTACCCTGGTTCTACTGCGGTTATCATTGTTGCGGATTCTGTTACGCAGAGAAAAACTGAGCATAGCTCTTTCCGTAGTCGTCTTACTGCCATAGGTTCATCATCATCATAATAATAGCCTACTGAAGTCCACTACTGAACAAAAGCCTCCCCCAAAGATTGCCACATAGAGCGGTCCTGTGCCGTCTGCATCTATCGACTCCCCGCAATACTATGTCTACCGTCTTCTGGGGGGTCATCCTATAAGTTTGCCTGTATGATGTTGCCACTCTAGAACCTTTCTTTCCCAACGATTGTCAGTTCCTCGAGCTTTGTGGCCGGCCCATTGCCACTGCAACGTGCTGAACCTTACGGCTATGTCAGTTACCCTGTTATATGTTATATGGTTCCATAGATTGTTCCTCTGAAATTTTATATATGTCTGTATTCGCTAATAATCTGTGATTAATTACTTCAGAGGACAACAACACGCGTGTTCTGTTCGAGCGCGTGCTGTCATCGGGCAGCCTGAAGCCGGAGAGCTCGGTGGACATTTGGAATCGCTTCCTCGAGTTCGAATCCAATATCGGCGACTTAGTCAGTATAGTCAAAGTGGAGAAGAGACGTCAGGCGGTTCTCGAAAAGGTTCGTGAATATATAATCTGCTTATTTTTATGGTCGTCCCTGATTATTTAATCTGGTATGCAAATGAGTTTAAGCACTTCAAGCAATATCATATATTCATAAAAGTCACGATAGCCCAGTGGTTGGGTGATCGGATTTCAAGTCAAGACACTCGAGTTCGACCTACGGTAGCCAGGTCGTACCGATGGGTTTTTTTTTGTCTTTGGAGGAAGGTGGGTCGAAGGGATTTAATTGTCTAGACAAGACATCTGTCTACCCCAGTGTTGGGAATAGCGTGAAGATATTTTTTTAACATAAAAGATAATATAGACTATATGATCCTTCTGTTACAATTGTTGTATTCATTACTTTAGTCATAAAAATTTTATATCCCAACATAATTTAAAATGTACTTTCAGGTTATAATGTGTTTCTATTATGCTTGTGATTACAGATTAAAGAATTCGAGGGTAAAGAGACCGCTCAACTTGTCGACAGATACAAGTTCCTCGATTTGTATCCTTGTACGATCGCCGAATTGAAGTCCATTGGTTATACCGAGGTAAATATTGATTGATTATTAATATGTAGTAACTTCTATATTTTAATACTAGCGGATCTCATCTCGCCACCTTCACACAGATCTAATCTAAATAATACATCTAAGTAATACAATCTAATCTAAGGATTTAATTTTAAATCGTTAATCATATTAGAGTAGTAGCATTGTGGTTATGGCGCTTGCATTATATGGGAGTGATACACCAACAATTTTGGCACTTCTTTACTTTTGACTTTACACATTTTAGGTTGCATCAATGTCAAACAAATCGTGGGCTCTCGGAGGACCTTTAGCGGGAATATCCCCAGAACTGGCTGCTGTCATATTGGGACACAAGTGAGGTTTTTTTATTTTTAATATTTTTATTAATCTATTAAACTAGTATTACACAGATGACCTCTTGAAAACCATTTTAGCTGACAACATTTGAGCTGGCAAAATTTTTAAGTAATATGTTCAAATTACAGGGACAACGACCCTAATAAAGACATCGCGCGCCCGGACACAAATCAAATGATTCCCTACAAGCCTAAAGTGAATCCGTTGCCCGGCGAACATCCAATATCAGGTTTGTGTATAATGCACAGTATCAGTTTTGTTTTAAATTAATACATATTATATTATTATTATAAAATTCATTTATTATAATAATATACTTTATTTATAATTTATTCGGGAATAACATTTCTTTTTTTTTATTTTGAGAGAGGCCTTATGTACAGCAATTGAATCTTCATAGCTGTAAAAAACAATAAGGACATTTTGTTTATTATTACAAGTAAAGTTTCTTATTAGTTCTAATTCTAAAAAATAATTATTTTAGCCACGATACCCGAGTGGTTGGGTGGTCGGAATTTCGAGTCCGATCCCCTGGTGGCAGGCTTGTACCAGTGGATTTTTCAAACACTTATGTACGAATTATATCGTTGGCTTGGACACAATGACGTAGACGGGCTCACCACCTGTCACGTTGTCCCGAAAATATCTTCGGTGGAAGGTGGACGAAGGGACTTAAATGTCTATACTAGACCTCTGTCTACCCCTGTATTGGGAATTGCGTGAAGATATTTATTATTATTATTATTAATATAAAGTTTCTTATTACTACTAATAAGAAAATTAATTATTTTACAATAGCCATTAAAACGACCTCGCGTGTTTTGTGTTGTTGAAACAAATTCGTGTGTTTAGTGTTGGTGATGATATAATTCGTGACATTCAGGCGGGACGTTTCCCATGCCGCCGACGTGCGCCCACCTCTGCACTCTGATGCCGCCGCCATCTTGTTACCGCGGGCCCTTCGTGGCCGTCGACCGTCTCATGCAATTGTTCAACCGCATCACGCTACCGGACAAACGTGAGTATGAAGCTTTCACAATAACAATAGGCTCTATCCACGGTCAAGTTGTGACATCATGACAGAAAATAAACTTACTGAAGTTACAATGTATTGTAAACACGGCGACAGGCTCACCACCTGTCCCGAAAAAATGTCTTCAGTGGATGGTGGGTCGAAATTACTTAATTGTCTAGCCTAGACCTCTTTTACTCCTATATTAGGGATGGCATGAAGATATTTATATAATGTTATGAAAATTTTTTGGTAATTTTTTTGTGACCACATTTAATTGGGGTTAACATTATTGTCATAGCTACAATTTGAAGAGTCACGATAGCCGAATTATTGGGTGATCGTAATTCGGGTCACGAGATCCGAGTTCGATCTCAGGTAGCAGGCTGTCTGTCCATTTTTAAAACCTATGTACGATCTATACCGTTGACTCGGGAATAAAGACAGTAAAGGGCTCACCACCTGTCACGTTGTCCCAAAAACTGACTGGTGGAAGGAGTCGAGAGGACTTTATTGTCTAGACCTTACCTTATCTAAATTTTTTTTTTG
Source organism: Sericinus montela (assembly GCA_029286605.1). Lineage (NCBI taxonomy): Eukaryota > Metazoa > Arthropoda > Insecta > Lepidoptera > Papilionidae > Sericinus > Sericinus montela. The sequence continues at coordinate 668,579 of JAGSMR010000045.1, forward strand.
CAGTTTAAATAGTATTTTTGTAGATGGCATTTTATATCAAATTTGTAATAGATAATAAAACAAATTAATAGTTGTGAAATATTTTGTACATTACTTATTTTGCAACCCTATAATTTAATAAGTAACCAAAAGTCTCGCCATTTTTCGTTAGACTTTCTCTGAAGCTCTTTCCATTAATCAATTTCTATAACAGATACAGGGATGAATGAAAATGAGTAATGTTATTTATATCTTTTTTTTTTAATTTGCAGCTCCGGCGCCAACGCAAGAGAACGGTTGCGACACGAAGCTGTTCGACCTCGCCCGCTCCGTTCACTGGATCGTTGACGACGAGGGAATCACCACTGTCTCTAATAAGGTTCCTATTTCATTTCCTGATATTTATTTTTATCCCTTTACTAATGTACGCCTTTTTATGTATAGATGTCTGTATGGAGCTCAGGTTGAAGCTATTTTAGTTTGTAAAAAAGTCACGATGGCCGAGTGGTTGGGATGATCGGAATTGGAGTCTGGAGACCGAGTTCGATCCCCGATAGGCTCGGTCACGAGCCTATCTGCGATGGTTTTTTCATAGCCTATCCGGAATGGTTTTTTCATAGCTTACGTACGATTTACATAAGATACCTGTCATATTGTCCCAAAAAAATCTTTGGTGGAAGATGGTTTGAAACGACTGAATTTTCTAGACCGCTATCTAGCCCAGTATTCGGAATGGCGTGAAGAGATTTATTATCATTTTTATTTACGCATTATAAAATTTCCATTACAGGCGCGGCGAAGAAAATTAGGGGACGATTCTGATGACGACGAGTTAGGTGTAGCTCCACCAGTAAACGACATTTATCGGCAGAGACAACAGAAGCGAGTCAAATAAACGAAGTATTTGAGAAACTGTTTGATGTACTTTCCTAGAGAACTCAAATGAATTGTGTTTGTGAATATTTTTTACACCGTTTGAAATGCATTTCAGACAATTTGTCAGAAATAAAAAGTAATTTTATGACACTGTGTCTATGTTATTGCTATATTTATCCATTCATTCCAACTATGCAGTATCACTTTTAGTGGTTTAAAAAATAACATTATGCTAACATCTATTTTTAATAATCTATCTGCACCATAACTTTTGATGGCTTTGGAAACCAAGTTATAACTACACAAAGGCATGTTGAGGTAGCTCATGCACCATCTGAGTAATTATATTTACTGCTAGTCATACCTTTAGTTTCACGACAGCCGAGTGGTTGGGTGGTCGGAATTTCGAGTCAAGAGGCCCGAGTTCGATCCCCAGGTGGCAGGCTCGTACCAATGGGCTTTTCAAAAACTTATGTACGAATTAAATCGTTGGCTTGAACATAAAGACGGCGACGGGCTTACCACCTGTCACGTTGTCCCGAAAATATCTTCGGTGGAAGGTGGGTCGAAGGGACTTAATTGTCTAGACTAGATCTCTGTCTACCCCTGTATTGGGAATTGCGTGAAGATATTTATTTATTCATACCTTTAGTGTATGTTGCGTGTGGAATTCTATGAACAGGTGTAAATATTATGTAAAATTCTACATGAAAGAAGTATCAATAGGTGTGCAGCGTTGTCATCATTGACAAAGCATAGACAGATAAAAATAGCATAGCAAAGATGAAAACATTGTTTCCTTGAAAACAACGTTATTAGTATTTTTGTACACAAAATAGTATTGTATGAAATTAGTGATATTTTAATTTCCATAATTAAATTTACCAAATAATGCTTTTTACAGTGACAGGCCCACCGTCTGTCACGTTGTCCAAAATAAGCTTCTTTGAAATGTGGGTCGAAAGAGATACATTATATAGACTGAAAGTAGTAATGGTAGAGTGTACCCCAGTATTGGGAAATACGTGAAGATAAAAAAATAATAGCTGCTGGTTTTTCGTATCTAAAGATTTTAAAGTTCGTAACGTACAGGTTAGTTAATAATTGAAAACCCTTTCGAATGATCTGGGAAGTTGATTGATTTCAATATTATTATCGAAACTTATTCGTCGTCGTCGTTTGGTATTGCCATAAGGATAATACCATACCCTCTATTGCCGTGGCTTAAACAGGCATTTCTAATATTCTTCGTTCTTTGTAATCTTTGTTTTGTTGTTTAATGTTCTTTGTAATAGGCATTGATATTTCCAAAATATCAATGTCAATCGACAGATATCGGGATGACCACCTCGAAAAATATGAGACCAAAATTAAGTAGACTGGTGGCGGGCACCACCATCGAACGTGCAACGTATACATATACATGTCTTATGCCATCGGCAATCCGATCGCTAAGCGTGACGATTATGACAAACTGTACTTGCACGTTCAAACTGTACTTGTACAATATGCTATTTATCCCATTTAGTCGGTAGTCGACAGTAAATAGCCTTTTCCGATACCCATGGAAAGGACATCCCCATTCTTTCCGAGGGTGTTACAAATTTCAATTCCGATCAAGAGTATTATATTCTTTGAATACGATATACCAAACGGTATATCGTATATATATTTATTACTATATATTTTATCAAACATACCTTTTATATTTTACAATGAAATAAATGGAACCGTAATGGCTGTGTGGCTTAAAGTCTTCGCCTATTATTGTTTTAACTAATTTACGTCTCGCAATAGAATTTATCAAAGCAATCACAGGCACTACATTATAAAATTATCGTATATTACAATAATTGTATCCATGTAAATATGTTAGCCATTCATTGATAATTAAAACGAAATGAATAACTTTTTATTCGTAAGAAATAGTTAAAATATAAATAAAAAGTTAAGTAAATTACAGTCATACATACGTTTAACGAAACAACTTTTGAAATAAAAAACATCACACAAAACGTCAATGTCAATTCTCAACGTCATTACGATACCTAAAATGGCTTCGATTTTCAATGTTTTGCTTCGAAAATCGGTTAATTTAGGCCAAACTAAAGCCTTAATTACTAATTTACCTGCCACTTATAATGTAAAGTAAGTATTGATTTAATAAATTCCAAAATTATTTATTTCGAAAGCCTACAAATTAAGATTTTTTATTATGTAATGTAAGAGGTTATATGTATTTTTATACTGTTATCATATTTTAAATTATTTACTTCAGTATTTTAATTAAAATCTTGTCATCATATATTAAACTAAAAACACCACATTTCAGTGTTTTTTTTTTTCATAAAGGGCAATTCTATACTAAATACATTCTAAATATTACATCGATTTTCCAAAATTTTAGCTCTCAGCGAAATGCGCATCGATGGATGCCTGATCCTGATTTCGTTAAACAATTTGAAGGGGCTGTTATGTATCCGGATGAAGTTACATCGCTTTTAAAACATATACCGTATAACAGTAAGTAAACTTTAGCGTCAAACATTTATTACTATCAGTGCCCTTCGGTTGCTTCCTCTGTTTTTTTCTTAATTGCAATCGTTTGGTAGTAATATGACAAAACTTTTGTATTTGATAGAGATTATGTCTATGATTATAACAATACATGCCTCATTAAAATCATTATAATCTACATATGGGTAAAACAACAATACAAGAAATGTATTTAAGTGTAGGAAAGGTTTTCCAAATCATATTATTTCATGTCATTGTTGTGCTTAGCATATAAATAATAATATATTAAACAATTAAATACATCAAACCAGTCAAAGACACATCATTCAATTTAAAGTAGGATCCTATGTATTTCAACTGGAACATCATAAGATAAAAATAAATATATCTTCACATATTAATAACTGTGTGGTAATGGTGTAAGAATGTTGCCACTTCCTTTCTTCCCATGGGAGTCATATGAGGCGACTAAGGATATTCTAATGGCAGAGATAGATGGCGGGATAACCATCTCTAAAAATGTTAGACTAAAATAATCAGACCTAAGATGGACTGCAGTGTCTGCGGTGCAAGTGATATTGTGATTGCCAATCTGCCTGCCAAGCATGGCAATTATGGCAAAACCTCCCCATGGGAGAGGCCTTTAACAGGCTGTTATGTATGTATGTATATTATTAACCATATTTAAATTCATATCATCATACAAATATTTGCATTATGCAGATTTTAAACAAGCAACCCTCAGATATGAAAACAATGTCACAGGTTTTATTTTGACATCTTTTTCCATTTTAAATACTTTTCAGTTTATCATAGTAGCTAAGAGTATACCTAAACTAAAAACTGTTAACTATTGGTAATTTTATATCATGTATTATTGTGTAGGCATTATTGCCCCTGCTGAAAAGCAGGTACGCAACATGGTCCTGAACTTTGGACCACAGCACCCCGCTGCTCACGGTGTACTCCGTTTGGTGCTGGAATTGGATGGTGAGGTAATTACTATATTATTGTTTTTTTAATTTTTATTCAAATCGTTTAAATAAAATTTGTTATCTGAGTGAGTTGCTGACATGTAGAATTTAGCAAAGCAAAATTCATCTAAATTAATTAACATAATTTTTTAAAATCTGGATTTGTTGTTTACTTAAAACTATATCTTCTATATATATAAATATATTCATAATATGTTACTGTTGACCATAGCCCCATAGTCTTTAGACTATACATAAATATTTTAATTTATAAATAATAAAATAATAATAAATAAATAAATATCTTCATGCAATTCCCAATACAGGGGTAGACAGAGGTCTAGTCTAGACAATTAAATCCCTTCGACCCTCCTTCTACCGAAGATATTTTCGGGACAATGTGACAGGTGGTGAACCCATCGCGGGCTATATTTTAATTCATAATTTTGTTAATACAAGAAATCATTCAGTGTATAATCCACCCCTTTACATTACAGACGGTTCGAGCTGCAGACCCTCACATTGGTCTCCTTCACCGTGGTACTGAGAAATTGATTGAATACAAAACATACACTCAGGCATTGCCATACTTTGACCGCCTCGATTATGTATCCATGATGTGCAATGAACAGTGCTACAGTTTAGCTGTCGAGAAGCTTTTGAACATTGATATACCAATACGTGCCAAGTATATAAGAAGTAAGTTTCTTTTATTTTATTATGATATCTTCACACTCTCCCTGCCAAAGTAGTCAGATAGGTCATATTGCCATGTGTCATGATCCTTACATACCTCTTTAATTTTTATCAAAATTATCAACTTTTTTCTACACACGTCTAGAAATCCGAATACTCCTGAACTCCACTGTCTTGGAATAATTTTGTTTGTTTTGTGTTTGGAAATTATTCCGGGCCTACCTCAACCATTGTTATGGCTCTGTATATTTTCTTCACTAATTTATAACTGGACTAGGTTGTATTTTGAGTAAAATTAACTTTTTTCATTGAAGTGGGGTTAAAAACGAGTTAGCCATCACACTAATGCTTAGTAGCTACTACAGGCAATGGTCACCCATGAGGACTATACTGTAACTGTTAATGACAATTGTTGTTATGCTGCTATTTGGCAGCAGAAATAGTTCTGATTGGTGTGTATTTATACTTTAGTATCTTGAAAACTTCTGGAAGGATTTTGATTTTTCTGTAATGTGGTAGCCAAGTGGTTGGGAGGTCGGAATTTCGAGTCAAAAGACCCGAGTTCGATTCCAGTTGGCAGGTTCGTACTAATGGGTTTTTCAAAAACTTATATACGAATTATATCATTGGCTTGGACATAAAGAGAGAGCGACGGGATTACCACCTGTCACGTTGTCCCGAAAATATCTTCGGTGGAAGGTGGGTCGAAGGGACCTCATTGTGTAGACTAGACCTCTGTCTACCCCTGCATTGGGAATTGCGTGAAAATATTTTTTTTTAATTGAACCACCATTAATTTGACAATCTTTCCGCCTATAATCGATAACAGATAAGTTTCTAATTCTTCTCTTTGTCATTAGCCCTGTTTGCTGAGATTACTCGTCTGCTGAACCATATTATGGCGGTAGCAACTCACGCCTTGGACGTCGGCGCGCTCACTCCCCTGTTTTGGCTGTTCGAGGAACGTGAAAAGATGATGGAATTCTATGAGCGTGTCAGTGGAGCTCGTATGCACGCAGCTTATGTGAGACCTGGCGGTGTAGCTCTTGTGAGTACTGCTCTATACTAACGAAATGTCCCGTATGTAAACTATTGATTGACTATTATATTTAATGGTAGAAGAAGTATACTGTAGACATATGCCTCTCCCTTAAGGAGAGGTCTCGAGAAGAAAATCTCTCATCATCATCACACCTAAATTTTTGGTATATTGTCCCCAGGATATGCCGCTTGGTTTAATGGACGACATCTACGATTTCGCGATCAGGTTCTCGGAACGACTTGACGAAGTCGAAGACGTGCTCACCACCAACAGGATCTGGGTCCAGAGGACCAAAGATATTGGAGTAGTGACTGCGCAGGACGCACTTAACTACGGCTTCAGGTATGTTATTTAATATAAATACAGAATAAGGGCCTGTAGTATGCATATATGAATAATTATCTATTTAAAATATATGTCTATGTAAGTATATTGTATCGTTAGCTTGGATATTAAAACAGTGATACGCTTCCTGCCTGTCAAGTTGGCTCAAATAAGCTTTGGTGAAAAGCAAGAAGGGAAGGACTTCTTATTCTGTCTACACCAGTGAGGGAAATTTATGTCTTATTATAATTATCCAGGGTGATGAAACCATATTGACATTTAGTAAAAACAAAACAGTATGTAGTGGAAATTAATTTTTCAAATAAAAAATAATTTATTACAATCGTAAACCCTATACAGTCCGAGGTCGAGACAGTTTAGACCTTTCAGCCCTCATTTCACAGTCGATAAGCTTGTCTTTGGCCAAGCCAAAAATATAAAATCATTAATGTTTTAAAAAACTCATTGGTTCAATAGTTCCTCATGGAAATCGAACTCGAGTCTCCCGATTGGAATGTGTCACGATTTGAACATGACAAAATTTGAGACAAATAGTAAGTTATAAGATGCTTGCAAAAACATTCGGCCTAAACATCAGGCTTTTTGGAGAAAGCCAAAGGTTTGCTGAATGTAGTTTTTTTTTTGCCAAACGTTGCCGAAGCTTCGGCCGGACACTAGTTATGAGGATAAAAAAATATAATATATCTTCCCGCTATCCCAATACTCCAGTAGACAGAGATTTAGACAATGAGTTCTTTTGACCCTCTTTTCACCGAAGACATTGTTTGGGCCAACATTACTGGTGGTTACTATGTCACCGTCATTATGTCCAAGCCAACGATATAAAAAATCGTACACAAGTGTTGAAAAAAAACCCATCGGTGCGAGCCTACCTGGGATCGAACTTGGGTCTCTTGACTCGAATCCCGATCACCGCACTACTCGGATATCGTGACATTATGAGCTATAAGGATACTTATAAATGTTTTGTATTTGCAGTGGCGTGATGCTGCGTGGCTCCGGCATCAAGTGGGATCTGCGCAAGGCGCAACCCTACGACGCTTACGATCAAGTTGAATTCGACGTACCCATTGGCACTAATGGCGATTGCTACGATAGGTAAACTATCTAATGTAATTCTGACGTCTAATGTTTGCAATTCATGTAACACGAAAGAACTCAATGTGACAAGAGGGCTGGTTCTTTTCTCGCTCAACGGTTAAGTCTAGCCATTCGACGTGGAAATGCAACCAGCGTTCTTGGTACCATGCCACAAGGAGTAGGGTTCTACGATTATAGTAGTTTTTAGTTAATATTTTTTTTTTTTAGAATTTCAAATAAAACTCACATTTATTTGGTGAGTGTTTGTTCAATGACTTCCCTAATAATAATAAAAAATTAAAAAAAAGCACACACTCTAAAACAATAACTTTAAAAATGTTTTTCAAGTTATATTATACATATGTTTTTAACGGTAATTTAAAAAATCTTGTAATTCCTGCTACAGATACTTGTGCCGTGTTGAAGAAATGCGGCAGTCGCTGCGCATCATAGACCAGTGCCTGAACAAGATGCCGCCCGGGGAGGTCAAGACCGACGACGCTAAGCTCACTCCACCTTCCCGTGAGGAAATGAAGGTAATAAACCTAAATGTACCTCACATACATATACACACACATTGCTGTATATATATGTATTGTATAGTTATATATGTCTATACATGTAATCAATATATTTGTCTCAATAATATTATTAAAAATGAAGCACTCACAAATATCGACGGGCTGACCACCTGTCTAGTCCTAAATACTCTCCTCCAAGTATTGGAAAATGAGTAAACAAAGAATATACTAAAATTATTATTTATATATAACAAGTATATATAGGATGACCTCCTTGGACATGTGGCATACACACAGGTTTTGAAGATTTCGCCATCTCTGTGGTCCCGGGTTCGATTCCCGGGTCAATGTAGATAAACCACTTTTTCTCAAGTCTGGGTGTTTGTAGTGCCTTAATTATTTCCGATTCCATAACACAAGTGCTTTATCTGCTTACTTTGATTTGGATTTGAGTGATCAATGTATAATTTCCGGAGGCCCACACTCCCCCCTCCCCCAATTCTGGGAGCGGGGAGCATTCTAAGGCCGGCAACGCATCTGCTATGCCTCTGATATTGCGGGTGTTCATGGGCGGCGGTAATCACTTACCAGCCACTTGTGAGCCACCTGCTCTTTACCTCCCTTTTACTATAAAAATATGTGATGTTGTCCCTATCTATCTATGTATGTATTTATTTATTTACCATATAATTTCATTTCAGACATCTATGGAAGCTCTGATCCATCACTTCAAGCTGTTTACACAAGGTTATCAAGTACCACCCGGTTCAACTTACACTGCTGTCGAGGCTCCTAAGGGAGAGTTCGGCATTTACTTAGTCTCTGATGGAGGATCTAAACCATACAGGTACTAACTTTGATTACTTAAATAAAAAATTAAGCAAAACTTACTATATTCGCCAATGCTATTTGTAAATTTTACCTTTGGCTTTTTTTGCTGTGTGGTTATGGTGTAAATATATACCCATTCTGCCAGGGGGTGTGGCAAAAGTAGACTATTAAATAGCCTTAAGAATGCAATTAATTAAGACTACAGACAGATAACGGTACAACTATCTCGAAAATTACGAACCAAAATTTTGTATTAAATTCAGTTTAAAAATTTATTTAAATTTTGTCTCGAGAAATGTCTTCGGTGGTAGTAGGGTCGAAGGGACTAAATTGTCTAGACTAGACCTCGGTCTACCCCTGTATTGGGAATGGCGTGAAGATATTTATTTATTCATTTAAATTTTATAATTTTCAGATGCAAGATCAAGGCCCCTGGGTTCGCTCATCTAGCGGCTTTAGAGAAAGTTGGCAAGAACTCTATGTTAGCTGACATTGTCGCCATCATTGGAACCCTTGATGTAGTGTTCGGTGAAATTGACCGATAAATTATTGCAAACAAATTTCTTCATATGCAAGATATAGCTAAAATCATGTGTAGAAATGTACAATTTTACTTTTAAGCAATAAATTATTAAGTAAGCAATTTGTTTCTATTAATAATAAATAAATTCGTTACGAAATTGTTATTTTGTTTCTGTAATAAAAAAAGCTTCAAGAAATACTTGTTTAAATGTATTTATTGGTTATTAATAGATGACGATACACTATAAACGATAAGGTATATAATACTATAATCCGTATGTTAACCAATTTTCTCAGAGAGAACACAAATTGAGTTTAACGAAATATGTAAAACACTGTCATACAAAATATTAGCTAAAAATTTAGACTTGTCGCTGCTGGGTACAAAATCAATGGCCCCTGTTTGCGTTAATCAATTGGCAGCCGCAGTACTAGTATCGACATTATTATATGGCAGCAAAACCTGGTTGTACCAGAAGCATAAACGCTAACCTGTTTGCGAGAATTGCATTGAGAGAAATGCCATTTCTCTCCGAACGATTCACAAATGGATTTAATATATTAAAATAAAATACGAACGCTGGTAAAAAAGATATAATGATTTGCTAATATCTTTGCTGGTACAATGGTAAGATCTTTTAAAAGAAGGTTGCCGATGGGCGCCTTGTTTTATACCGTTGATTATAAGTTGGTGTTGCCGCAACAGAACATTGTACGGCGTTACCTTGGCCGACCGATAATGATACATAAGGATTCGAAATATGGTCTGAAAGAAGTTTTTATTTATTATTTCGGCACGTTGAATCGCATTGTGCAGAAAATATGCAGCGTGAAAGTTACCAATAAAATGAGCCGAAGTCGTCCGAGTCTAACTTTCGCAGATGTGATCAAATTGCTCGAAGAGAGAGGACAGACTAATGGAATACCCAGTAGCGCATGTATTAAGAAAATGTTGAGTTAGAAGCGAGACGTAAGTATTGTGACTAATTTGACTTACAAGATTATCTGGCTAAAATAAACCAAATACTTATTTTCTTATCGCATTTTAAAACTGCCCAGAGCCAGAAAATCTCGGTGTCCAATTTGATACTACTTCTCGTGGTCTGATCAGTTGAAACAAGTGAGCACAAAAACCTTTATCGCGATGGGTTCTCTTCGTAGATTACGTTCTTTTCTCCCTATTACTAAGATAATGTTAGCACAATCCTTACTCCTCTCCATTCTCGATTATGCGGATGCAAGCTATCTTGATTTAACCGAGGACCAACTAAATAAACTGGAGCGTATTCAAAATTTAGCCATTAGGTTCATATTTGGTTTGCGCAAATATGATCCGAATATAAATATGATAATGTATACGACGAATATAATGATGATAAATATGATCCCATATCCGAATTTCGTTCTAAGCTCAAGTGGTTACCTATTCGTTTTCGCCGGAATCTACAAACTGTCTCTTTCTTGTACTGTGTATTATTCAATCCCATGGCTCCAAGCTATTTGAAAGAGCACTTTAAGTTTCTTGGCCATAATAGACCGGACAGAGTCCTACGATCAGCACATTCTCGCACCACAAATATATAAAACTAAATATTATAAGAACTACTTTGTTGTCAAGGCCATTTGCCTGTGGAATGAACTTCCTCAGAAAATTCGTAATGCGAAGACAATAAATAAGTTTAAGAATGACGTTAAAAATCATTATCTGAGTCTCTGCAATAATTGATTACCATTATCTATATTCTTATTTATTTTGTTACTTTATGACTATAATATATATATATATATATATATATATATATATATATATATATATATATATATATATATATATATATATATATATATATATATATATATATATATATATATATATATATATATATATATATAATGTGTGTGTGTGTGTGTGTATGTATATATACACACACTTATTTACGTTTATGTATGTCTATTATATTTCATATATTTATTATGTATTACTACATTATTAAAACATTATATTAAGAAAAAATATATCGGTTTAATTTACTTAGATATTTGCATGCAAGTTTATTATAAATACACACAACCTCCCACTGTCTTTAAGTCTTTTCTAGCCTGAGGTTGTCTGGAAGAGATCGCTCTTTAGCGATAAGACCGTCTTATTGTACTTTATTTCTTCAGTTTTATTTTTTTTTTTTTTCATTTTGTTATGATTATTGTGGTGTACAATAAAGTATATACATACATACAAGATGTACTCTCTACTCGTTGCTAATGGTTAATTATTTGTTATATTTTATATAGGAAAGCAGGTATTATTTTGGGTTCGAAATAGTCACGATAGCCTTCCAGTGATTGGACTTCGAGTCTAGAGACCAGAGTTCGATTTTATTCGTACCAATGGTTTTTTTTTCAAAACTTATATGCGATATATATCGTTGGATTGGACATAAAGACCGGGACATGCTAAGCACCAGCTCAGTATTGGAAAGGGTGTGAAGATTACGGTCCGAGTTGTGACATAGAACTAAATATAGTATAGTCAAATAGCGAAAAACAAAAATAGTGGGTTGAAACCCCGCACATATAGGTATATGAATTTTTCTCATGGAGTAATGTGATGAAAACATAAATAATTATAATTTAATTAGTTATAATTAACATTTTTAAAATTAATGAAATAATTTATTCTTCATTCTGAATTCTCCTGTACATTGTTATATATGTATATGGTATGGTAAATTCTAAAACTGAAAATGTGTTTGATTTGATCATCATTTGAAGAATTCTGTTCCGTTTATCGTTTATTATTAATTAATAATGAATAGAATGAATCAAATCATTTATCGACATAAGAATGTACATTCGTTTATCGATAGTCATTTTAATCTACCACCGTTTCGTAATGAGGTTCCTCTAACGGAGAAGAAAGAGGCGAAAGAAACTCCGTAGGTATCCTCTTCTTTAGTCATTTTTTTTACAATGTAATGTATTATACAAATGTGATGTGATATTTTCTAGAAAAAAAGAGCTTGGGAGCGATCAACTCATTGCCAGGGGTTACTGTCATTAACATATTCATTTAAATTATAATAACCCTTCTATAAAGTTTTTCTTTAAAAATTTCTTCAACCTGTTAATAGACAGGCTTTGAACATTTACCGGGTTGTAGAAGGGCCACCCTATGAACGAGTTACTTACTCTATGGAGCCTAGTAACCAAATGATGGAACTAGGAAGGAAAGAAGGCTCTGTTAAAAATATAATTTATTAGTTACTTAAAACTATTCTTTCTCTTCGATTTCAGGTAGATCTCTATCTGTTTCTTGATCGAAGTATCCTTCCGGCACGACATAGTCATCTGGCGGCCGCATTGGACCGTACACTCGTTTAACTTCTGGCTTATTATCTTCTTTCTCTGCTTTATCTTCTACACTTTTTGTATCCTCCTTTTCCTCTTTCCTCCTTTCACTCAGTGTTTCAGATTCTATGGAATGTTCTTCTTTTACATTCAACTCTTGAGTTTCCGTTTTTTGTTCTTGTACTGTGGTTTCCTCATCAGAGTCCATTTCCTCGACAAATTCCTCTTCCTCTTTTTTCAGATCATGTCTTACTTTTGGCCGTTTTTCATCTTTTAGTTTTAACCTGGAGAGTGAAAATTTAAATAAAAACGAAATAAATAAGTATAAATATCTTCACGTAATTCCCAATACAGGGGTAAACAGAGGTCTAGTCTAGACAAATAAGTCCCTTCAACCCACCTTCCACCGAAGACTTTTTTTGGGACAGCGTGATAGATGGTGAGCTCGTCGCCGTCTTAATATCCAAGCCAATGATATAATTTGTACATAAGTTTTTTATGAAAAACCTATTGGTACGAGCTTGCCACGTGGGGATCGAACTCGGGTCTCTCGACTCGAAATTCCGATTCGTGACTTTATCGTGAAAATAAATATGAGACTATCAATTTGTAGATATTTCTTGGACACAGACCTGGTGCAAATTCTGTGCTCATGTTCTTATATTAATTATTCCCTTTAGTTATATACTCTGGTATTCACACATTAAAATCTTACACCCTTTCAAAATATTCAAATGATAACAAACCTTTTTCCATAGACGATGGAGTTAGTTCCAACCTTCATGGTTAACTTCTTGTCGTCTTTCTTTATGAGAGGCAGCGCATCAGCAGGTCGAGCTATATCAGCTAGCCGGTGCGTTTTGGCTAGCTCAGCCTTTAGCTTTTGTATGTTCATCTGTGAAGGTATTTAAAATTGTTAAAAGAAAACAGCCACGAGAGCCGAGTATTTGAGTGATCGGAATTCGAATGAAGAGACCCGAGCTCGATCCCCTGGTGGCAGGCATAAACTTATGTACGATATAAGTTACGTACGTCGGCTTTGACAAAAAGTCGGCGACGGGCTCACCGCCTGTCACGTTATCCCAAAAGTCGATAGGACTTTTTTTGCTTAGACCTCTGTCTACCCTGTATTGGGAATGCCGTGAAGATGTTTATTTAAAAAAAATGCATTAAATTATGTTCTGGAAGCAATGTAAGTGGTCAATATCGTTGTACCGCCTAGGAGATTAGCAAGAAGAAGTAATAGCTGTCGGAGAAAACTCATAAAGTGCAGGTAGTTATAAAAACTAACATGTGGTAAATGAAATACATAACTTCTATATCATCGAATAATTTAGTCTCTTTAATTTAATTAATTTTCAGTATTAAATGCATTTTTAACATAAAATTATGCAAATGCCATTTTAAATATGTTGTATTAAATGACAACCCTTTGAAATGCAAAAGATAAAAAGTGACATTCATTGTTTTGATCTCATAGTAAGTATGTGAAACACTTATACAAATACCCTGACCCGAGAAAATGAAGAAAAAGCGATTTTTCTCTTCATCCTGCAATCGAACCAACCATGAAAACTCACCTCACTTAAAATAGTCAGGATAGCCGAGATGCCAAGCAGAGTTCGATTCCCAGATGGTAGGCTCGTACCACTAGGTTTGGACTTAAAGACGCCGACAGGCTCGACAGCTGTCGCGTGATCCCAGTAATTGTCAAGACCTTTGTCTACCCCAGTATCGGGAATGGCGTGAAGGTTTTTTTTATAATAATTTACCTTAGTCCTGGAGATATCAGCCTTGACCGCCATAGCCGGCCGCTTGGCGGTGAGCTCGCTCATGTACGCGTCCAGCGCGTCCGCGTCGCCGCACTCGCGCGGGTTCGAACCCTGACCCGCGGAGCGCAGCCGCTCCAGGGACTTCTCCTCCGAAGCGATCTTGCCTTCTATTTCCTCCGCTCGCTTCACCTACAACGTTTATGATATTTAAGATATTGTGAGATGCGTGTAACAGTCAAGATAGTCGAGTGGTTGGGTGCTCGAGTCGGGAGACCCGAGTTCGATCCCAGGCGGTAGGCTCGTACCGACGGGTCCTTTTCAAAACTTGTGTATGATTTACATAGTTGTCAAAAAATATCTTAGGTGAAAGGTGGGTGGAAATTATTTCATTGTCTAGACCCCTGTCTACCCCTCTATTGGGAAAGGCATCAAGATAATATTTATAATTTTGTAGCATTAAAAAGGGACGATACGCACCAAGTCGTCGTAGGTGAGTGGTCCATCGTCCCTCTCTTCCGTTGCGCCATGTCTCATCATGCGCAGCCTCCGTTTCCTCTCCACGTGCCCGGTGCGGTCCAGAAACGAGTCGTCGTCCGAGTCGTAATAGTCGTCGGCGCTCCAGTCGCGCTCCTTGCGACGCTTCGACTCTGCAATAATAATAATAAAAATCTTTATTTATTTCCTTCTCACATATAACTTAAATGTGCACATTTAGTTTTAACAATTATAAAAAAAAAATATCTTCACGCAATTCCCAATACAGGGGTAGACAGAGGTCAAGTCTAGACAATTAAGTCCCTTTGACCCACCTTCCACCGAGGATATTTTCGGGACAACGTGACAGGTGGTGAGCCCGTCGCCGCCTTTATGTCCAAGCCAACGATGAAATTCGTACATAAGTTTTTGAAAAACTCATTGGTACTGCCACCTGGGGATCGAACTTGGGTCTCTCGACTCGTAATTCCGACCACCCAACAACTCGGCTATCGTGACTTATTTTTTTTAACAATTATAAAACATTTATTGTAATGTGAGGGACTGTTGCCCGTTGTAGGTTTTACAAAACCTGAGTTACAAGTCAACAGGGATATGGATTATGCAATAACATTAAGTGTGACTTCAGAATGAATATAAAATACTAGTAATCCGTCCATGAATACACACTTAGAAATACAAGAGATGGCACTATTACTGTGTATATTAAAATTATATGCAAAGTACCTAAAACATGTATGATTGCTGTTAGTACCTAATCATGTATGAATGGTGGTGTCTTTTTACCGTTAAAATATTTTATTACTATGTGTTACAAAACATAGTAATAAAATATTTTAAGGGTAAAATAGCATCACCATTGTCGCTTTCACAATGCAAGACCAAAAACAATGCACAATGCAACACCAAAAACAATAAATTGTATTGCAGAATAAAAATATTTACAGAATATAAATAAAATACTAGTCCGACCATGTAGCGAGTTAGTGGTGAACCTGTCTTTGGAGTTAAGGGTTGCGGTTTCGAATCCCGCTAGAGGTCAATATTTGTGTGATGAATATGAATGCTTGTATTCGAATCATGGCGGTTTATATGTATATAAATGTATTTATCTACATATAGTTTATTACACCGTTGTCTTAGACACTAAAATGGCGACTCCTACGACCTGTCACGTTCTAGCAAATAGGTCAGGCTAGGCCAAATCAAATCAAATCATTTATTTATTGTTATAAGTATATAACACTACATCCATCAATCGTCATTTTTTAAACTACTACCGTTTCCTCTGACGGAGAAGTAGCTGTTTTTTCGCTTTAAATCGTTTTATTTAAAAATGTGTAGTATTCGCGTAAATACAAGAAATCATCATAATTAACTATAATTAGAAATAGCATGGGAGCAATTAACTCATTCCCAGTGGTTACTGTCATAAATATTGTACAGGTTTTCTTTGATAATAAAACAAATAAATAAATAATTTTTCTTTGATAAATGCTTTAAACCTGTTAATAGGCAAATTTTGCACTTTTGCTGGGTCGAAGGGACTTAATTGTCAGACCTTAGTCTAATTGGAAAATTAGGAAGAGGGAGGAAGTCACGATAGCCGAGTGGTTGGGTGTTCGGAATTACGAGTCAAAAGACCCCGAGTTCGATCCCCAGGTGGCAGGCTCGTACCCAATGAGTTTTACAAAAACTTATGTACGAATTACATCATTGGCTTGGACATAAAGACGGCGTCGGGCCCCCTATCACGTTGTCCCGATAAATATCATCTGTCTACCCCTGTATTGGGAATTGCGTGACGATATTTATTTATTTTAAGAAAGAGCGATACATTTCTTACCATGTTTCGACTGTCTTAAAAGTCCAGCCCTGTCAAGGATGCGGCAAGCCTCCAGAGCACACGCAACCACAGCCTCCTTCTTCTTGCCGCGGTGAATCACTTCCGCTAAGACCGGCCGGCCGTGGGGGTCATCTATCGGAAGCTCCACCCTGTAAGACACAGCAGTCCCCACAATCTAAACAGTCGCGGTAGCCGAGCGGTTGGGTGATCGGAATCCGGGTCGACAGATGCGAGTTCGTACCTCGGCTGCTAGGCCAATGGGTTTTTCAAAAAAAAACTTATGTACGATTTCGATGGGAGTTGGGTTCAGAGGACTTATTTGTCTAGACGTCTGTCTACCCCAGTATTGGAAAATACTTCAAGTATAAATATACAAAAAAAAGTATATACATATACTTTTTTTTTCGACATTTCCGATATTTCACGGTTCTGATGGTCACGAAGTATATGAGGTGTTTGATTTCTTGAATTCATAATTAACACAGGATAGCTACAGTTATTAAATTATTCAAATTTCTTCATGTACATAGAAAGTTAAGACCGTTAATATACTTTTCAATTAGTTGCACGATAAAATTGTAAAAGGAACTCACCTACAAATAAACTGCCCAATTCCTCTTTCTTCACAGTCGTAGTTTAACTCGTGGCCCTCCCTCTCGAAATATCCTCGCAAGGTCTTCTTTGGATCAGTTAGGTATAGCTCCTCGTTGCCAGTGGACGCGTATGGATTCTCGGCGAGATCAGGATCTTCTTCTGCGTCTTCGCCTAAAGTATTTTTATTAGAAAGTTTAGTTCAGTTGATTGTAATTTAACAAATATTAAAATTTTATAATTTAATATTTGTTAAATTATATTTTCGGAACAATTGTGATAAGATATTTTATCTCAACTACTCTTAAGCTAGGTTTTTTTATAAATCAAACACTTAAATACTTCTCTGTTCTTGGAATATGCACTTGGAAATATTTTTAATAATAAATTAAAATTTATATGTTATAATATTATATATAACAATTAACCGTGTGGTAACGTCGAAAGAATATTGCCACACCCTTTCTTTCCGTAAGAGGCCACTGAGGGAAATAGCCTTGAATATCGTTATGACGACCGATTGATGCCGGGATAACCAGCTCTAAAAATATCAGACCAAAATTATCAGACCAAAGATGGACAGCAGCGTCTCGATGCGACTGGTCTGGTACTGCGATCGCCCATTCGCTTGCCAAGCGTGGCGAATAAGTCTAATCCTCCCTATGGGAGAGGCCTTTATCCTGCAGTGGATTTTAACAGGATGTTATGTATGTATGTGTGTATGTTATAACATTATGGTCCTTTGAGCTGGATATAAAATTGTTCAGATTGTTTATATTATACAGAATCAATTGAATTCAGTATAATATTAACTTATAAATGCAACACAGAGTTTCTATATTATAGAAAAATGCAAACAAACTGACCCATTCCCCAGTCAATCCCTTGTTCTTCTCTTCTCTTTTCTTCCTCCAACCTTTCTTTTTCAATTTTCTCTTTAGCTTCTTGTATCATCCTTGTTCTTTCTAACTTCAAGTCTTGTGCTTTTTGTTTTATTTCAGTCACTGTAAGCTCAGATTCGCCCTCAGAATCGAAGTCTGGGCCCTGAATGCCAGCAGAAAGCAGAAATGGTATTAATGGTATTGTTTAAAACCAAAGCTAACAAATAATTTTAACCATAAATTTAATTTTAAGAGTCACAATAGCCGAGTTGTTGGGTGGTCGGAATTTCGAGTCGAGAGACCCGAGTTCGATCCCCAGGTGGCAGTACCAATGAGTTTTTCAAAACTTATGTACGAATTTCATCGTTGGCTTGGACATAAAGGCGGCGACAGGCTCACCACCTGTCACGTTGTCCCGAAAATATCTTCGGTGGAAGGTGGGTCAAAGGGACTTAATTGTCTAGACTTGACCTCTGTCTACCCCTGTATTGGGAATTGCGTGAAGATATTTTATTTTTTATTTTATTTTATAAATTTGAAAATTATATATCAATAACATTGTATTAAAAAAGCACAAAACGCTACACTATTACCCTAGAGCAGTTAATAAACGGAGAATAGACCATGTGGTGCAAATTGCAATTACTAAGACCTTATTTACGAACGGACAATGTAACAAATATCTGCTTAATTATATAATATTTTAGATAAAGAATTGCAAATCTATGAAAAATTATACACAGAATGCAAAAAAATCATACCTTAAAGGCTGCAGGGAAAAAACATGAAGAAATTGAGGCTTTAATTGTTTAGAATCAGTAAATAATACATGTAAAACTAGTAAAGTTATCTGTATTTAAAACATAAACTACCGCACAGAAAGAATGTCACACATTCATACCCTTCACTCCCACTCGTCACATATATAAATAAATAGCTCATAGTTTTTCTTTTTTTGACATAGTATCAGTCTTTTTTGTTTTTCTCTTTATTTGTTAAGAGTTTATGTTACATCATATATATAAGATACTTTTAAGGAATAGCGGTACCTCCTGACACAGGCTACAATGTTTAAAAGGAGGTTCCAGCCTTTGTACACCAAATATGTTTCATATTAAATAAAGATTATCATTATTATTACATTTTTTAAAAATCATAATATTACATCTCAAAGTCACGATAGCCGAGTTGTTGGGTGGTCGGAATTTCGATTCGAGAGACCCGAGTTCGATCACCAGGTGGCAGTACCAACGAGTTTTTCAAAAACTTATGTACGAATTTCATTGTTGGCTTGGACATAAAGACGGCGACGGGCTCACCACCTGTCACGTTGTCGGTTGGGTGGTCGGAATTTCGAGTCAAGAGGCCCGAGTTCGATCCCCAGGTGGCAGGCTCGTACCAATGGGCTTTTCAAAAACTTATGTACGAATTAAATCGTTGGCTTGGACATAAAGACGGCGACGGGCTTACCACCTGTCACGTTGTCCCGAAAATATCTTCGGTGGAAGGTGGGGCAAAGGGACTTAATTGTCTAAACTTGACCTCTGTCTTCCCCTGTATTGGGAATTGCGTGAAGATATTTATTTATTTATTTATAATATTACATATTAAAATTGTAACCTGCTAAAACAAATTATATTGTAAACATTAAAATCAAATATTTTTAAATTATGTTAATATTACTGAATTAAGTACTATTATCATAATTTGAGCCAATCGGTCTACATCACCTAGCTGCGTCTAGGTATTGTCTAGTTTAGAACAATGTTCTCACCATTATACTGCATCCAAATAGCCATTCTATCAGTTTTATTTTCACCAATATGAACAGTGTAGAGATTCAGCACTATTAAGCTGATTCTTTCTACAGTGTTCATCTCTTATTATGTTAAATGTTGTCACTTTTCAACATTTCAGTTAAGAAACATGCTAACAAGCAAGTAGTTAAGTGATGTCAATGGATAAGAAGAAAGTCCACGCATATTTAAAACACCAGAGAAGCTTTTGGTGCCTTGCCATCCTTCAAAGAAATTATTAAGGAGGATAGAAGAGAGAATGCGAAAAAGATGAGGGACAATTACAAAAAAAAAAACATCAAAGCAAAGGCAATCATAATAACCCCTATGTATAGTACTGAAAGTTGTCACTATCTATTTTTACTATTCATTAATATTTATCTAATTTATAGATTATTTTAAGAAAGTCAATCAAATTAATTATTCAAGTTATCAAGTTGCATTTACAAGAGATCATGGAATAGTAAAGGTCTTTCTATACAAAATAATTATGTAATAATTACAATCATTATATAAGTTCTGCTGCTGTTGCCAAACTTGATCTGATGACCAACTCGAACCCTGGTATAATGCTTCTCCTTCAGCCGATCACGATTGAGGTAGGTTCCATGAGTACTACCAAGATCATACAAGTACCAGCCACAAGGAGGTTCACCCTCATCAGCAAAAGCCTTATATTGTAAGACTGAATGATGCCTAAAAAAATTAAATTTAATTAGATAGTTGTAATGGAAGTATAAACTAAATCAAACCTGTTACTCTATTATTTATGGAAAAAAATAAAAATGTTTCAGTTGGATATAAATATTTTAATAATTATCTTGGCAGTTAAGTCCTTTCTTAAGATGGTTTACCTTTCACTGAGGACATTTTTCTGGGAGAATGTGAAAGGTGGTGAGATGGTCAAAGTCGTTATATCCAATCCAATGATATAAATTATACATAATTTTTTATATAACCCACTAGTACAAGTCTACCACCTGGGGATTGAGCCTGGGGTCTCTAGACTAGAGTTCTGATCACTCAACCACTTGGCTGTTGTAACTGTATATTAAAATTAATCAACACCATCTTATTACATAAGCATTAATTTATTGATGACTAAGGTTAAAGTCAGAGAGCTATCTGAAATTTTAGTATGTAGTATTAAAAATTTACTTCAATAACAGCATCAGTAACATCTTTATATAAATAGCATAAGATATAACCTTGATATTGTTGGATGAGCCATCACAACATCACAATTTGCTAGTCTTCCAAATACATGGAATGACTTATTTGTCAATTCTATTCTCTCCACAATCATTCCTGATTTCAGCACTTCAAGGGCATACTCAGATCCTGTAAACAAGATAAAAATTTATGTTGTCCCTATTGTATACATTCCAAGAAATATCATATAAAATGATGCCAGTACCACACAATTTTCAAAGGTAATGTGTACAGAAAATTCAGAAGGAGGTCTGCTGTTCAAAGCATTATCTTTCACCACTAAACCTTAAAAATTTCTACTATTCTTTACAACCCTTACGACAAGTTGTGCACACACTGGTTCACAGTATGTCATTAGCTCTGTGGTCCCCTGCTCAATGCCCAGAGGGTTAATGGAGAAAACTACTTCTCTACTTTATCTCAGTTCTGGGTATTTTTCGAATTGTGTTTTGACTCTCTACATAACAAATGTTTAGGCTCTTCAGATTTATATCCTTTTTGGAAATAAAAGGTAACATGTGTTAATTAAGCAATTTTTTATATGATTGAGAAAAAAAACACAAACATTGTAACATACATGTTGTCACATTTATAATATTAATAATACCAGAACCTGCTTGTAGCTTCATTAACATGTATACTGTGATAATAGAAATCCTTTAAAACGCCCATTGTAAAAAAACATTCATGTCCCTCTCCAGCTCTCTAATATTACATATTATATAGCCTTACTGCCTATTTCAATAATGGCTGTAGTAACTAAGTATCTGAATTTTAACACAGCACCCAAGATCAATCACCAGCTGGTAGGCTCCAACCAATAAGTTTTTCAAAATTCATGTACATGTACATATTGTAGGCTTAGACATAAGGCCAACAGGCAACACCTGTCACTTCTCTATATAAACTCTGGCGAAATGAGGGTCGAAAGAACTAAATCGTTTAGATTTATTAGTTTAATATTTGGAATGCATGAATTTAAAAATACCCAATAAAGGTATAAAAATACCCAAAAAACTATTACATTAATGTATTTACACGCACCATCAGGGCACACTCCTGACCATTTAGGTTCTTTATATGGCACAGGTGTAGACAG
The DNA here is from genome assembly GCA_029286605.1 of Sericinus montela. Lineage (NCBI taxonomy): Eukaryota > Metazoa > Arthropoda > Insecta > Lepidoptera > Papilionidae > Sericinus > Sericinus montela. The sequence goes on from JAGSMR010000045.1 coordinate 690,999, forward strand.
CTCCTTGATCAAAACCGCGGGAGGTAAAGAACTTTTAGGGTTATTTTCTTGTTGCTTCGGATTACTTTCTTCATCTTTACCTTCAGTTTGGTTATCACTATCAAGTTTTACTTTTTTTGGGAGTTTTCCAATTCGTCCAAAGAGTACTGGCTTCTTAAAATCAGTACTATCATTTTTATTCGAAGAGTCTTCCATTTTAGTTTGATCAGAAGAGAGAAAGTATTTAACGTCAAATGTACTTAATAACTATCAAGATTTATTCGAATTTATCTAAAAATATTTTAAGGACCATTTTTTTGTATCACAAAGGGCTACAAACATAATAATAAGGAAAAATAAATAAAGAAAGATGATTCAAAGATAGGCTTATTTTATGACAATTGTCGGTGACACTGACAGTTACTGCCAGGGATGGACAAAACTTAAAAAACTATTCTTAGTACTTAATAAATAAGATAACTTTCATAAATCGATTTCGAATTTTAATAGATTATAGTCAATAACGTTATCAGAGCACTGAAAAGAAAAACACCATCCACGGATTTTCATTCAGATAAATATTAGCTTTAAGACGTGGAAACGCGACATGGTTGGGTAATAGATCCAATCATTCGGCTCTCGTGGCTTTAAATAATTAGATAACTAATGTAAAAATACACCATCCGTTGTCTTAAAATTTTAACAGTTGGTTGCATTTAGTACCTGTAAATACTTTCATCTCGAAGTTATCACAGGCATAAGAAATATTTTCTTAAAATACGGCAGTAAAAATATATAAAAATATAAATATCTTCACGCAATTCCCAATACTAGTCTAGACAATTAAATCCCTTTGACCAACCTTCCACCGAAGATATTTTCGGGACAACGTGACAGGTGGTGAACCCGTCGCCGTCTTTATGTCAAAGCCAACGATATGAATCGTACATAGGTTTTGATAAAACCCATTGGTACGAGTCTGCCACTTGGGGATCGAACTCGGGTCTCTCGACTCGAGATTCCGACCACCAATCCACTCGGCTATTGTGACAACTTATAATATAATAAAAATATAAAATTTGTTTTATAGGTTGCGTTGCTAAATAAAGAGACTATAAAGCATGGTACCTATTGTTGTTGAGTCTTTAGTGGAAGGTGGGCCGAATGGACTTGATTGTCTAGATCTCTGTCTGTTTTTTTATGCACCATTACAAAAAACATTGACCATAATTTTCGAAATTGATTTTATGTCGGAGTAATATTTAAAACATTATGACATTACTTCCCAAATTAATGATTCAGATAGCAAAATAATTTTACTAACTAGCATGTTTACTCATGTGCACGTACATTTTTATGTAATGTCCAAAATAAAATACGATCCTGGATAACAAGTACATATCACAAGTACTTTTTAATAGATCTCAATTATTATCACGTTCTGTAATGAGTTTAAAGTGGTTATATTGTGATACTGGTTGATTGCCTATATAAATGAATTGTTATTAGTATTCTTATAAATGATTAGTATTTTTCCTGTTACTAAACATGTCAATTACGTCCATTACGATATTCGTAATGGACCTATTATGTACCAAGTAAGGCCTACCCTGCTCTGACTGAAGATAAGAATGAAATGAATGAAAAGATTCTACTGTACTGTACTTGCTCAAATGAATTAATCATTCATTTCAATCAATCAATCAATTCAAACGAATTTTGCGGTCGACAGGTAACCGAAATATAAATTAGTGAATTGTGGAATGTGCAAATAAAAATTATTGTTTCGATGACTAAAATTAACTTAATGATACGTTGTCTTACTTAAATGTGTGTTAAACAGTCGCATTCTTGCGCATCTAACTAAGTGAATTTATGTGATAAAGTGACCATATTGTTTGGTTTCAAGTAGAAGGTATGTATTTTGAGTTATAATAAGTGAAAGATTTATGTGTAATTGGAATAATCTGCATCGTTATCATAGATGATAGTATATGAATATCTCATACCGTAAAATAGATCGTAAGGAATAAGTTAACTTATATGTAAATAATGAAAAAATATTTTAGCTAAGTAGTTATTAGATACCCTTACTCCTATTTATATTTTTTGGTTATTTTTATTTGTGTTCTATATTATTAATAAGAATGTTTTACGCACCTGAAACTGCTAATCACGATGATATTTAATAAAATTTAGTAATTTTACAGTACATATTTACATATAATTCTGCTTTAGATTGTATCATAACAAATTAGGGTAGAGTATTTTTCCTTTATCCAGGAAATGATATTTCATGGTCACATTTAAGATTGAATTAAATCGATGTATTTACTAAAGGTAAAGTATAATTCAGAAATTAGTATTTTGTATAACAATCTCCTTTTCGTAATATCAAGGTCGTTTTCGGTTTCTTTCGTGTTTTGTGATCATTTGAAAATTTTGAAAAACAATTGTAAAAAAAAATAATGTATTTGTATTTATCATTAAATTACCTTTAATAATTTAGGATACTATCAAAAATTATTTATGGTGCTTCAAAACTATTTGCCTGCAAACTGAACTATTATGCTATTAGTATTATTATTCACCAAATGGTGTAGAACATGTAGCTTTTGAAGAACATGTGAGCAAGTTGCACAAAGAATGGAGGTTAAATTACTTGGATGCCTTGACTTGTGTGTTTGAAGAAAATGATGGATTTGAAAAAAGCAAAAGAGGAGTAGCCAGAGAGAACAGATCTCCAAGTGTCATACTTGGAGTTCTGTACTCTCTAGTTACTCCCTTGGGGACTATACATGAAAATAGTAAGATTAGAGGTGGTTGTGGTTTATTATGTAATAAGGGTAGAATATATGAAAATATAAATGAAAATATGAAGACTTAATTGTCAAGACCTCTTCCTATCCCTTTTTTGAGGTGCTCAAGCCTATAGAATACTTGAAGATTTGTTGCTATTGAAGCCCATTACACCTGTAAATAATTTCAAACCAAGGACTTATTAATGGTCAATCTCTACTTTTCACCTATGCTACTAGTTACTTCAGTTGAATTCTATAAATAACATAAAATATATATCTTCATGCAATTCCCAACACAGGGGTAGACAGAGGTCTAGTATAGACAATTAAGTCAGTGTTCAAGCCAACTATGTAATTCATACATAAGTATTTGAAAAACCCATTGGTACGAGCTTGCCAATTGGGGATCAAACTCAGTTCTCTTGACTAGAAATTCCAAGCACCCAACCACTCAGCTATGGTGACTCTTATTCCATTTAATTCTGTAAATTTAAACTGGAACACAATAGTACATTAAAGATAAATAACAAAAGTGTGATACTTACTCTGATAACACAGGAAGAGGGGAACACCAGTAACAGTAAAAAAGTGACGTTATTTGAAGGCTTAGAAGACTTAGAATTTGTTTTTTTAAACCTTATGAAACCATTAAGATTCTTTTGGTTTGTTATTGCTATACTTTTTATAACCATAGACCTTGAATTTAACCATTATAACTTATACTTAGTTTATTTTTATATGTTATTACCGTTGATTCCTTTACCTATTCAACATTAAATATCTTATCATGTAGGGATTTAGGTTCTGTATGGCAACATTGAACTGCTGTTTAAAATGATATTCCGAGACAGTCTGATGTGATTGTTTATCTAGTGTTGGTGATGCATTGTTGTCTATATTTCCATACAGCATGGCATTTACAATTACCAATTAGCTTATTACTATCTACCACAACAGTCCATGGCACTGACACCTATTTTTTGTAGATAAAAATGTAGTTATCAGGTATCTAATATTTTGATAAGACTTTGACTTAAATTATTGTATGATAAAGAATTTTTGTTAAGTTCTGAATTTCTAAGTTAGCTGTAGATGAATTTTTAGTAGGATAGCCAGAAGTCTAGACAATGTATTCCCTTTAAACCTATATTTTCTACCCACATGTTTACGCCTACTGTTTTACAACCTGCAGCCTAATCCATTATGCTATTTATGCTAAATATTTCAAAAACCTATATCCTGGACTAACATACTTTAAAGAAATTAGGAGTTACAATCAGCAATGTGGTATTGGGAGGTGCACTTTCTATCTCTTTATCTTATATATCAATATTAAATGATTTTTATTGCTAAAAAAGTCTTGAGTATATTTGCAATAAACTAAGTAGAATATTATATATATTAATAATACAATAAAGTAAATAAATATAGAAGTTATTCACTTCTATATTCATTAGAACTTATCACCCAAAGCAATTCTACTTTACTATTATAAATCTGTTTCATTATAAAAAATTCAAAATTTCTTCTTTATATACATTATAAAAGGATTTAATCAAATTTTAAAATTATGATGATTTTTATTAACTTTTTTTTGAAAAATTTACTCACAGATTGCACCCATTGTGACAAACTTAGAATGTGAAATATTACATTAAAAATATTACTGAAATCGTTCATGCAGATTTCAAGATACAAATGTTTTATTTTTATTTATGCAATATCAGCATAACGGTTTTCAGAATTTAGATTTATAGTTTTTAGTTGGATATTGATGTGATATGCCATACCGAAGATAATGAGGGTATTATTCTATGAATTTAATAATAACGGTGAAATAAAGTCAGAAATTTTAAAAACTGAGCAAAAATAAATGCCGCGCGAACGAAGCTGTGGGTAACAACTATATAAAAACTTCAGCAAATAATAGTATTTACTCTCTAAGTTGTAAGTTTTAAGGCGTATACATATAATACTGTTACGGAGTTCAAAAAGGCAACAAAGGACTTGAGCATAATCTAGGGTCACCTAAGGCTCCTCCGTAACTTGACCGAGTGACCGATCAAGGGGATTAACACTTACGTACGATAACGCTCTTTAAGCACTTTGCTATCTTGCTTTATTACTGGTGAAACATGAAATACAACACTAGTGGCGTAAAAAAACTACTTATAATTAAAATGAACATGTAGTAAAAAAAAAATAAAAATAATATCTTCACGCAATTCCCAATACAGAGGTAGACAGAGGTCAAGTCTAGACAATTAAGTCCCTTTGACCCACCTTCCACCGAAGATATTTTCACTAGTCACGATAGCCGAGCTGTTGGGTGGTCGGAATTTCGAGTCGAGAGACCTGATTTCGATCCCCAGGTGGCAGTACCAATGAGTTTTTCAAAAACTTATGTACGAATTTCATCGTTGGCTTGGACATAAAGGCGGCGACGGGCTCACCACCTGTCACGTTGTCCCGAAAATATCTTCGGTGGAAGGTGGGTCAAAAGGAACATGTAGTGGTGTTGTAAACATAATGTCACGATATCCGAGTGGTTGCGTGATCGGAATTTGCGTCAAGAAACCTCGACGACCATGTTTTTTCAAAACTTATGTACGATTTATATCCTTAGCTAGGACATGGAGACGGCGACGGGCACACCACCTGTAACGATGTCCCAAAAAATTTCTTCGGTGATCGGAAATCGAGTCAAGAGATCCGAGTTCGATCATCAGGAGGTAGGCTAGTGCCAGTGAGTTTATTCACACTTACGTACGATTTATATCGATGGCTTGGACATAAAATCGGGAACAGGCTCATCACCGCCTGTCATGTTCATCATCGGATTTGGATTGTAAGCACTAAATTATCTAGACCTCTGGCATATCTAAAGTATCCATACCGCCAAACATTTATCTAATTAAACTTCATCCAAAATCAGATAAGTCGTTGAGAAAAGAAGATTAAAATATCCATACGTAGAAATTTGTTAATATATTAGTAAGATTAGTATGTATAGACTTGTATGTATCTAATTGTATATATTGACATAGTCTTATTTTAGGTCCTGAAGGTCCAGAGGATAACGATGTGCTTTGGTGGCTTAAACACCTACGTTAGTCATACGCCAAAAATCATTGTAATACATTTTGACAGTTATATTATGTTAATGAAGCAGCCTCTCAGGTTCTCACGCAGTAGGAGCAACGGTAGCCTAGCCTAATGTAATTACAGTATGTTTGTGGGTAAAAGTCACCGTCACACGTTTAGTGCAATAACCGTTATTATAAGTGGCCGAGCGGTTATCACGCGACGTTGAGCTGCTTGCTATGTTGAAGATATGTTCTACACTATGTCGCGTCGTAGGGGTAAAGTTTAATTAAGATTAGTACAGAGTATTACAAGAGTAGAGCGCGTCCCGAGTCTTTATCCGCAGTTTAATAATTAAAAGGTTTTTAACTATTTTTGCCCGAAATAAAATCGCCACGATTTTATTTCGGGCAAAAATAGTCTCATTCGGTTCCAGGCAAGAAATGTTGATTTTTCAAACATCCAATGATGCAGTTTTAGTTTAATTAATATCGAGCTTGAGACTCTTTTCAGCACTTTTCGCTATACCTCATAGGTACGAAAGTGCCATCCACTCCCCGTTGAAAAATCCTCGTCCTATATACCACCACCCATAACACAAAATAAGGTACAACTTAATCGACAGCAACATTACACCTGTAGCTAAAAATATACTATTCACATTAGCAAGTCGGACCTTGAATTTGTTACTCGTACAAAAATAGCTTGAAATGCCTTATAGTTTTCACTTAAAAAAAAGAATATTTTTGTGCGCAAGCTGATCTAACATGACAGTAGCATATTGTAATGTTATTTATTTATTAATCAATGCCATAAGTCTCTATGCTAATCAATGAAAGTGTCGGTGCTTTGGTTGAGTAACTGCGTATTTTGACACCAACTACAAATGTTTGAAACATATGTTTACTTTATCAGAAATGTCACCAATTGTGTGCAGATTTGTTGTGAAAGACCTTTTAGATGCGGGGTACTTGCTGTGTACAATGTTTCGGCATTATCTCTTATTTGGCATTCTCACACAACACATGAAATGAAATGATAATATACTTTATTGTACACCTATAAAAAAAAATATGTGACAAAAAAATAAAAAAAAAATGTACAATGGGTGGCCTTATCGCTGATAAGCGATTTCTTCCAGGCAACCTATAAAAAAAAGGAACTAAAAACAAGTATAAGGTTAGGGTGTACACTAACACATGAAACAAAAAAAAAATTTAAAACCAATAAAAATTACAAAAGAGGTCAAATTATGTATAACTTATAATACATACAAATAATAATTATTGATACACACACATACACATGTACATATACATACACAATACTTATATACATATATACATATTCACACACATACATATATACAAACATATATATATATACATATATACATATATATACATACATATATACTCATACATACATCATATACACACATGTTTATAAATAAATACAGTAGAGAGATAAGTCAACGACGATACAGAACAGGAAAGAAAGTTTAAGGAGGCATAAAGTGTTTTTTTAGCAAGCGTTTGAAAATGGGCAAGGACTGTGCTTTCTTAATATGAAGTGGAGGAGGATTAGGAGGATTCCTAAGTAAAAGATTATCATCGGAGCGGAGAGAACGGTCGGGATGAGAATCACAGAGGTACTCGAACCGTTCTTTTAGGTAAAGGGGAGTTGTTGGATTGAATAGAACAGAATACAAAAGTGAAAGTAGATGAATATTCCTGCGAAGTTGAATTGGGAGCCACTCAAGCTGATTTCGAAATTGAGAAACATGGTCATATTTACGGAGACCAAATATGAACCGAATGCATAAATTTTGAATGCGCTCAAGTTTATTTATTTGCTCCATACTTAAGTCTAAGTAACATGCATCTGCGTAATCAAGAATTGGTAAAAGGAGAGATTCCGCGAGCGCAATTTTAGTCGGTATAGGTAGGAAATTTCTCAATCTCCGGAGAGAACCAACAGCCGCAAACATCTTCCTGCTCACTTCACTAACCTGAGGAATCCAAGAGAAAAATTTATCGAATACAACACCTAGGTTTTTAACTGTGTCCTTATATTGTAACCGAACACCATCAAAAACAATACAAGGTAGAGAGTTCCAATCGATTCTTGAAACCAGCCTTTGACTTCCAATAATAATGGCTTGTGTTTTAGAAGGATTTACCTTTAGCCCGTAAGACTTGCTCCACTCGACAATGGTATCTAAATCATTATTTAGTACATCGATTGTTGTAGTCAAATTCTGTAATTTTGACTGTGCATAAATTTGAATGCATGCACATGTATGTATGCTTTGAAGAATCTGTTGCTCGTATAAAAATTATTAAATATTTTCTTTTGTCGAATTTTACCTGTATTATGTATATGAACGATTATAAACTGTAACTACCTTGAAATAATATCCACATTTGCGTCGCTAATTCACATGATAGCGAAACCGATAAATCTTGTTTTATTGCAAAGCGAATTAAATGCGTTATTAACGTAGTGGTCATTTTCATCGTAGAATAATTTATGCCAAGATAATGCATAAATAACAGAATCCAAAATTAAATTCATTTCTACATGATCATAATTGCTTTAACGGGTCGTCCGTTTGTTAATCCCAAGTTCGAACTGATTGATTTTTCAAAATGTCCATGAAACTTTTATCGTATAATTTTATTTGATTCAGTACATGCTAATCCCACTATTTTTAATTTTTTTCTGTCGTATTATTATCATTGTTGTATTATCAACATGTTATATTAGCATGCAGTGAGTTAGATTAAAATGTATCGTAGTTACAATCATCATCAAATTTCAGTCAAATTACACAAAACTTCTATGAATTATGTCTACCGCCAGGGAATCGACCTCGGGTCTCTTGACTCGAATTCCGATCGCCTAAACACTCCGCTGTCGTGACTATACATGAAAATAACATATTGTTATGTTGTTTACTAAATGTATTGACTTTAGACGAGGGTGGAGGGATATGATTTTATAATATGCTGTTCCTAATTTAATAAAATCATACATAATTTTCTGATTTTTTGCAATCTATACAATATGCGTGTTAGAGCTCACTTATAAAATATCGACTAATGGTCATGTATTTCATCAATTAGCGTTTACACGTTTCCTCTTGATACCTGTATTTCAAAAACGACGCGGAGTGCTGCAATTGATGTAGGCTGTGAATGTGTTGTAAGCCGATACGATACTACTGTAACTTGTACATAGAGAGGAAGAGAGGCCTAACAGACACTCGTCATCGGCATTACACAATGATTATATAATACTTTTTAATATTGGAAAAACTACACTTAGGCTTAGGGCCATATAAAATGTAATTAAAAATATTGTAATTTAATTTGGTACGAATGTTCCTCCTGGGGATCGAACTCAGTTCTCCTGATAGAATTACGATCACCCAACCATTCCGCTATCGTGCCTATGAATATCCGCTCATGAGTTTTGGTAAGATACCCAATAAACGTTACTTTTACAATTGTTGTACAAAGAACAATGAGTAACACATTTGTATTATTAAAAGAAATAACGATCGTGTGTCGAAATCACGTGGAGTGAATTACGTTCTGAACCATTTAGATAATTTGGGGAGGTGTTTCAATTTCAAATCTTAAAAATGATAATATATCCATTCTGGTAGTTTCTAAGGTGGGTTTTCGTACATTACTTTTATTACAATTTTTTTTTCATTTATTTTAAAGCACATAAGTGACGCTGAACTATTTTTTTATTAAAGTAAAGATAATAAAATGTTTAAAATTTCAACGGACACGGGCGGGATTCGAATTCGCAACCTTTACCGTACCGTTGGAACGCTCTTACCTCTGAGCCACCGTGTCCTACACGCATCAGTTGAAATTAAAAAAAATTTAAACATTTTTTAATTAAAATTTAAAAAACATTAAAAAAAAAAACAAGATTAAGCATATGGCTCTATAACGTACGAAGTTATATTTGTACACATGGTTACTTTGTATTTTTTTTCTTTCTAACTGCTATGAAATATGTATATCGAAGCGTTGTTCTATCGCTGTGATTGGCTGTCGCCGTGATAAGATTCATTATCATTGATGTCACTCGCAATTTATTAAATTGATACGATATCGCCAATAGAAAATGATGACTACCTTAACAGCTAATTATTCACTAGAGTTTACAATTTGACGAAATGTAAAATGAAACATTTTTATTACATTGGTATATCTAATGCACGTTGACCTATTTTTAAGGATACGTACTAATCATCGTTGTAATTAATCATATATTAAATAAAATGATAGTGTTTTCCAAAGTTATGAACTATGCCCGAAAGTTTAATATCAGTAATAAATGTTGATAAAGTTGCACAAATTGTTTTCCTAGCCTTAAAACAGTTCGAACTAGCGAGCACTATTTTTATTTTGAACCTTATGCACATTTATTAATACACAACGCTAATATTTGATTAATTAATAATACAGGAGTATTTATATACTCAGTGGCGTAGGTACAGAAGTTTAAATAAGTTTTAAGGTTTTATTTTGTGGCATTGTTTTTGTGTCCGATAGCCGGTTGGCTAGGTAATCGGGAGTTCGATCACCAAGGCTCGTATCGTACCAATGGGTTTTTCAAAAACTTATTAACGTACTTTATATCGTTGGCTTAGACATAAAGACGGCGTCGGGCTCACCACATGTTTGTCCCAAAAAATGTCTTCGGCGGAATGTGGTTCGAATCGACTTAATTGTCTAGACGTCTGTCTACCCTTGTATTGGGAATGGCGTGAAGATATCTATTTATTTATTGTTTTTATGTGTATATGAAATGCACACCACTGTTTATACTTATGTTCCTCCGAATACATAATCTGCTTCACTGCTTTGCTTTCGTAACTTAACGTTCGAATTTCTAACTCTTCTCGGTACATTTGCATGCAATGAATGGAGTTTTTGTTAGCTCTTTGTTTTGTACACGGAGCGATGGCTTCGTAATTAGCCGACTTTCAAAATAGGCCTGCGAGACGTCTGCTCGACGTGTGCGCCAAGCCCCTTGGACACTCGCCATCGGCGATGGTTTCCTGATGTACGTATGCCAAAAAGCTAAACTTTGAAACATTTAAAATTTAACATAATATACTCTTTAAATCCTGTCATACTTCCCAGTGGCTCAGTTTCATATTAAAATAAAAAAAAATAGCTACATTTAAACGTAGCAACATAATAGCCTTTTTTCAGACGTCTATAACGGTAACCATGGCAATCTTTAAAGCAATATATATATCGTTAATGTTGTATTTGTTAGAAAATATTTCCCGTTACCGTGGGATACAAAGTGTTAATAAACTCTTGGGTAAAATACAACGACCTGTCAAAATATCAAGTCAACCCATTATCGTTGTACCACAAATACGAAAACATATACATTTACATACTAAAAAGTCCTAAAGCTAAATAGATAAATATATTTATATAACTATTTACTAATAATTGTTTCTTAATTAATTTTTATAACCTATTTATAGGAAAATAACACACTCTCATGGATTTTATATTATATTATATTTATATATCTGTCATCAGCATCACTCTGGAATAGTAACGCTCATTAAACTATAATTTGCTCATTGATAAATCAATTTCTGGCATCACAATACTTAAGCAAGTCCATAATTACACAATTACACAAGAAACATTAAAAGACATTTTTTGTTGTATTTTGTTGCCTTAAATATTTATATATCCTAAACATCTATTGCAGAGATGTCAAAGTTTCGGGTCAAGGCTACTTTGCTGCATAAAGCAACAATTTTTGTTTCAGAAGCAATCAACTAATGGGCGTTTTATGTTCGTTTAAAGCCTTTTAGATGATGAAAATAGAACTATGTTAGCTGACCTTTTTCATTTATAGCAGTGGCATTTCATATTTCGCGAAATTTTATCTTTGGTAAAAAAAAAAGAACATTTAACAATAATAGTATATGCCCGAAAGCATAGTCAATTTTTCGTTTTATTAACAAATAACTAGATGATGAAAATTGATTATAGTTTAAAGCATAATAAACGTTTATCAAACGAATTTTCAAAGATCGTCGTTGTCTGAGACTTAGATTTCTACTAAGCAATTCCGTTCGTAATCGACGATGAATTCGTATACAAGAGGAAGTCTATATTCTCAAGTGAATGTGTTTATATTTTATTTCACTACATAAAATTACATGCAATTACCGTTATGGAATAACAATATTTTTTATTGACTAGAAAATATTTCATTCAATGGATAACGATCAACCACAGTGCCTCACAGGTTGTGCATCCGTATCGCACCGAAATTCTTAGGTGTGCCATCCTCTATAAAGCGATATACTTTATGCTTATATTATTAATAAAAAAATTTATGCCTGTTACTAACAGAGCAGTGTGTTTTTTGTGTAAATCAAACTGATATTCATTTCCTAAAAGGGCGATAATGTATTTTTCATTCTTAATGCTTATCCTTGAAAACAAAATTTGACATTGACATGACATTGCCTCTTTGGCACCAGGCTACGCAATTATTTTTAAAATATGAAAAAAATATCTTCACGCCAATCCCAATACTGGAGTAGAAAGCAGTCTAGATAGTTTAGTCCTTCCACCGAAAACAACGTTTTGGGACCACGTGACAGGTAGTGAGCCCATCGCCGTCTTTATGTCCAAGCCAACGATATAATTCGTACATAAGTTTTTGGAAAACCCATAGGTACGAGACTGCTAAAACCTGGGAAACGAACACGGGTCTCTTGACTGGAATCCCGATCACCCAACCACTCTATTTTAAACCTGAATCCAGGCTATCGTGATAATGTCTAAAATTTTATAAATTTGAGTCAGCTTTTATTTACTCTGATACCTTATTATTTATTTATAGAAAGACGTTAACATTTTTTCCGTGTTTTTGAAGTATTCTTTTAGTTGACGAGGCCGGACGTTTTTGTTTTATGCGCAAATATATCGCATATTATAGCGCATGTAGCTGTATGTCAGAGCCGTAATTTAAAGATGTTTAAAAAATCATTGACCCATATCCGGTCTTTGTCTTTTGATCCTTGCAATAGTCACTGCGTTGTTTATGCAATCATTGGGTACTTGACTAGTGGGTGGTGTCACATTCTGTGTTCTCTTGCGTATGTGTGTTTGTTCCGTTTTAGTACGAGCTGCTTTTGTTTCGCTCTGAAAAAGGAGAGAGCTGGAATATGACGACCAAGCCTGTGTGGTCGTGCGATTATAAATTCGATATATTAATTACCATGAGTTAATTTGGTTTTTCTTCTACTTAAAGTAATGAAAGTTTAAGATACAATGTATTTGTTGTATTGCCTGGAAAAGGAAAAAGTGACCGCTGCATAATCATTGCAGAATAAAAACAGCTTATTTTTATAAACATATTGTGAACCTTCGAACACGTCATCTATCAGAGGTAGAATTACCTGTGTTTTTGCAATGGGACGGTGAAATATGCACCTATATCGATACACAATAAAATCCATAACAAGTGTACAAACCTATACAATTCGAATTTTGCCCTTAATAAGATTCGAATCCACAACTCACTGCTGCGAAAGCAGCATTAGTACTAGACAGGCTATCCGGGCCGTTAATTTGATTATAACCTTATTTTCTAAATTTGTTGACGTAGCTGTATATATTGTTTCAATATTTTCGGAATGTGTTGGCAGTAGTATGGCTTACGTACAAATAAGTATTAAATACAACGTTAAGTTTCGCAGAGAGTTGTTTACGACCAGGCATACAATTAAAAATGTTTGTTATATTCACTAAATATGAAGTCACGATAGCCGAGTGGTTGGGTGGTCGGAATTTCGAGTCAAGAGACCCGAGTTCGATCCCCAGTTGGCAGGCTCGTACCAATGGGTTTTTCAAAAACTTATGTACGAATTATATCGTTGGCTTGGACATAAAGACGGCGACCACCTGTCACGATGTCCCGTAAATATCTTCGGTGGAGGGTGGGTCAAAGGGACTTAATTGTCTAGACTAGACCTCTGTCTACACCTGTATAGGGAATTGCGTGAAGATATTTATTTATTTATTATTATTTGTTATATTCACTATGATTTTGTTATCTGTCACTGAATGAAGACAAAGAAAAATATAACAGCAGCAACAAAGGGAACAAAGTACGCGAACGGAATAAAATGGCAACAACTTTGTCAACATTACCCCGTGTACGTATCCGTACTTTACAACCACAATAGCTTAATCTGACTCAATGTTGTGCTTTCTGAACTAACTTTAACACGAATCGATTTGAACCATTTTCAGTGTTCGTTCATATGGTTTTAGCCTCTAATTCCGTGTTGTATGGTGCTAATTCCTTTATCGGTTGGGCGATCAGTTTTGAACGAGCCGCGATCAACAATGCTAAATTTGCAATTCGCGCCGGGTCTGTTACGAATGCAATTAGGCTCAGAGCAATAGTTTCCATTTCCATCATATTGGTCTGAAATGACGTGGCGAGGGTTGTGTCTGGCATAACGCCAGTTTCGGAGTTTTAGTCATGAACACAAATACTTGCAAACTTGAAAGGAGATAGGATTTTGTCATCGTAGCGTTCCGTGTTTAAGTATTTAAGTTTATTCGAGTAGACGTCACTTTTAAATTCATTATATAACACTTCAATTATTTTGAAGAGTGCATTTTCCATTATAATTATGTTCTAAAATGTGTTTAGACAATTGAATCCTTCTGACCTACTTCTTACCGAAGCTCATTTTAGAACAGTCCATTGCAGTATCGATTGATGGTGTTAATTTAACGTTAATGGTGTTAATTTAATCCTCTTAGAGCAGGCTTTAAACAAATGGTGAGGCAAGCCTCGTTGAATATTTATTGAATTGACTTTTAGTGATAAATAATGGAACAATGTAACAAGCCAGAAAAGGGGAAAAAGATGTAGTCAGATTATGAGATAGCATCGGACGTGATTATATTCTATTTACAGTCTCTGTTACTATCTGAACATAATAGATACTTGATATAAATTTGCAGTTTTTGTCAAATGTTTTTTTTAATTGTTACAGAGACCGGCGTTTCTGATTCGTTATTTTCATCTAATAATTTAGCCATTAATAAATGAAAACAATTAATTTGATAGAAGCGAAAGTGGCATTTATTACTAAAAAAATCCGCGACACTGGGGCGTCATTTTCTCTTTGAGTCTTTCTTCCCTGTCTGGGATGATTCGTATAAGGTGACGTCTGCCTTTTCCTATATTGAAGTCTAAGGTATGGGGAACTGTACTTACGATTTAAACTCAACTCTAGCAGAATGTTTATGTAACTCCAAACTACGAAAATGAATGCATCTTGTAATTTTAACAATCCAATGAATTTATGTATCAACTCGTGGACCGTTCTTTCAGACAATCAACTCAGTGGGGCACGACCCGAATAATATTTCCGTGTCTAATAAGCCGTGGACGATGGATTGCGCGCCTTTGTTCAATTCATATAATCGATTAGCAGCGAATACTTTAAAAAACAGTTTTAATCGTTAAATCGAGAGTTGAGAGTGAAACGTCATTTATTAAAATCACTTTAAAAATCTGTGGGTATGAATCTTAGATTTGTACTGCTACTGACGTTCCTAAGTTCTCTAAACGCAACGTTGAAATCAAGATGTAACAGAACTTAGTTTATCGGAATACTTTTAATTTAACATGTCGAGATTAATATGTTTCATTGAGGGTTTTTTAGTCCTTTATCCATTATTAAATTCTCTAAATGCTTTGCGTGTTGGATAAGAGAAAGAGCAACATGTTGGCAGATGAGTTGAAAATGCATATATAGATTGGAAAAACATCACGTATACATATATAGATGATAATAAAATGCATGTTAGGTAATAAATTGGAGTATATATTAGCAAAACTTTTTTCTGAGAATGTCACTAAGATGCTAAAATGAGGGTATGTTGACTACATACTTCTTTATTTTTGGAATTTTTCAAATATTCAAGATTAATATTTTTTTTGTTATCGTTGGATATTTGGTAAACGATTTAGATAATAATTAAAAGTTACGTGTGGCGCCCGAAATTATCATTTGAATACTATGTATGTAAGTAAATATACGTGTGTAGTTATCACGACAGACTGCTTACGTAATTATGTCAATTTAATTGATTTGAAATATTTGCACGATAATTCATGGTTGCACGTGGGATAGGTTGTAAGTACAAAAAAAAACTCGTTGTCGTGTTCGTTACGTACATTCGTGTGTTAATTGGAGCATGCCGCGGTTGACAGTTTCCGTTGCTCTAGGCGCGCGTTGCTGTTGAGGACGGACAGTTTGAGATTTAATAATATTCAACTGGTAGCAGTTCTGATTACTTAAGTTGTCAGCGTGCATTTAAATATTGTAATAAAGACGAATTTAAGATAATTTTATACGTTTCAGTCGGTAAATCTTCTCCAAATCAACTGGACCGATTATGTATAAATTTAGTAGGTAAACATATTAGTTTTTGTGACTCAAATGCTGAAGTGTGACGTAAATAGACAAAATTAATATGGGCGTCACTTTTGGGGATGAAGATGGAAAATTTAAAAAAAATAGCAAACGCTATGGAGTGTATATCAAATGAAAGAGCTTGTTATGAGGATCTCGAATATATTTTTATGTAATTTTAAAACAAATACTTTCCAAATTATTATATAAGATATAAGAAAAATAAGAAAGATATACGATATAAGAAGAAATTAAATTCTTACGCCGACACCACATGTCAAGGATTCAATTAATAAACATTTAAGTGTCCCTCGTTATAGCATGAGCCCGTGCAACGTCAGTTCCGTTGAAACAAAGAACTTGTAAGTTATTTTGTAATTTTATTTTGAAGGTACACCAACAGTTGTTCTGAAGCGTCGTCTTGAACGCGAAACACGCCGGCGTTCGATCGTTTCTCTCGCTACGCGTCACCGAGCGAGAATAATCCATTTGATGATAATCGAATCGCCTTGCGTTATAGTGCTTCAGATATGAACAATTTGTCCGACAAATTACTGCCTTGCATTGCTATTAGTCTGGAATTAGTCGACCGATAAATATTGAGGACTCTCCGTGATGTATAATTTATAGTGACGTACGCATGTTAATTGTTATTTATAGTATCAGGGAAAACTTTATGGTTTTGTTATGGTATGCAAGTAGTTCGTTCTTCCTCAAATTGCGGCTGATGTTTGACTGTTTGAAATTGTTATTGCATGGTAAAGTTTTCTTATCAAGTTGTTCAGGATCATTACTGAACAGGTGATATTTTAATAAAGTATTTCATAATAAAAATAAATATATATCTTCACGCAATTCCCAATACAGGGGTAGACAGTGGTCTAGTCAAGACAATTATGTCCCTTTGACCAACCTTCCGACGAAGATATTTTCCGGACAATGTGACAGGTGTGGAGCCCGTCGTCTTCTTTATGTCCAAGGCAACGATATAATTCGAACATAAGTTTCTTTTTTGAAAAACCCATTGGTACGATCTTGCCACTTGGGGATTGAACTCGGGTCGTGAATAAGATATTTCAATTAAATAATAATATAATACTGGTCCAACGTAACATTCCCTATGTCTGCGTAATTGGATGATAAGATTCATGTTTTTTTAATATTTCTGTCATCGTTTCATGGGAAAACCGATTCGAGTGTTGAGTCAATCATCTTTTCCTAAAACATCGCACCACTTTCACTTTAGGAGATAATTATTTAGAAAGCTATTTGAGGGGAATCTCATTTTAGTTATACCGTGTTTAGCATCGGGTAATAATGTTGTATATGATATTTCTCTTTTTCCCTTCAAAATTTTTGATATTCCAATTTTTTTGAGTATGAGTATAAAGTATAAAAAATCAATCTAAATAGATTTTTCAAAAATCAAAAATCATTGAATACTCCGACAGCCAAGTGCATTTGTAAATATCGATCCGATAGCTTAGCTGGTAGTGACTCTGTCTCCGAAGCTATTGGTTAGTAGATCGAATCCCGCTTGAGACTAACATATGTGAAAATGCTTATACCCGATTCATGTATGTTTTTAATTTGTGTATATGTTTATTTATCTTTGTAGGTACTTTATATCTTGACTTAATTGTCTAGACCTCTGTCTAACCCTGTATTGGGAATTGCGTGAAGAATTTTTTTCATAAAACTGACATATATATCTATCGTGACTTTTTTTTGATGCTTCATAATATGTTAGTTACTTTTTTGTTCGAGTTATTTAAGCGATTGAAGTTTTTTTGGCATTAACTGGAATAGACGGACTGGTGTTTTTTTCCAACTCAAGCCGTTAATCTAAAATTTTCTAAAAGAAAATTTCAATGGCACTACCGTCACTGAAATCTGAAGACCATACACCGGTTGTCAAGATGTCACCAGCTTAGAGTTCCATTTTTTTTATAGAAAAGGGAGGCAAACGAGCAGGTGGCTCACGTGATGGTAATTGATTACCGCCGCCCATGAACACTCGCAATACCAGAGGCATAGCAGATGCGTTGCCGCCCTTAGAGCGCCCCCCCTCCCGAATTGTGAAAGGGGGTTGTGGGCCTCCGGTTACCTGCACTTACCAGACGAAACGTAGAAGTTTGTTAGACTTCTACTTCAAGCTGGTATTCTGTGAGGTCATGGTACTTCCCCGGTCGAGCCGGCCCATTCATACAACAACAAAAGCTGATGCGTAGCTCTACCACTGTTAAGATTCCCGGATGGATCAATGCCTGAAACCTTTATTTTTCTATATAATGTATGCGGTATCTTCGTTGTTTCTGATTTCAAAGCATGAGTAATTTAGCTTCTAAAGTTGGGATCAGACCAATGTATGTGATGTCCTGGGATCAAATCAATGTATGTGATGTCCGAATATTTTTATTTATGCTTATTTTTATTATTATAATTTTGGCGGACTCGCTTGTGCACATTAAATGAACCTGACCTACCCTTGATTATTTACAATAATATAAAATTAATTAGTTAAGAAACATAATTCCTTTTCATCTTCTGCCCACCCTGTACTGAAATACTGCACAGCCCTAGGTAAGACCTATCGATAATATGGTCACAGATTACAAATAAGTTCTTTGTAAATATGGTAATAAAACTATTGAATAAATTTACTCCGCCTGTTGAAATGTTTGAAATCATATGTCGTAAAACATACTGCATCAATCCATTAATTGACGCAGTGTGTTTTTGAATCAGCAACATTTGATAGACGAGAGCAGACTGAAAATTGTATAGAAACATATTTCGTGAACGCTTGTAATGGATAAATAATGTTGTTAAATATATTATAAAATGATGAAATTCTATTCTTATTGTTCAACAAAATTTAATTAAAATATGCTGCAACGTCCCTCCGCCATATTTACAGATTACAGTTCAGTACAGTAACTCCAAGGTTAATTTCACAAAAGTTTATTGATAGGAAAATGGAATAGAATTTAGTTTGAAAGCTTGAAACTAAATTTCCTCGACGGTTTATATAAAGAATACCAGCGATAAATTGTACCATGCTGTGATGTTTCTTATTAGGGAACTTAATTATATCGACGACAGAAGTCTATATTGCTGTTATGTTTGCTGCGTATTCATAAATATTCCGATGGAATTATGTCGAAACTGCTGTCAAATTAATGTCCCAAACGCAACACAGCTATATAGTTCTATATTCAATTATTTGTTATGTTTAAGTGCGTGCGTGCGTGAGTGCGTGGGTCCGATGGTGTGTGGGCGTGGGCATGGGCGTGTGTGTTTGTGTGTGTGCCATGTCGATGTGCAACTACTTCCTGCTGTCCGCGCGCCCCAACTAGTAATGCTCATAGGCGCTGCGATAGCTGTAATATTTTTTTATGATCTTAGGAGATCGAGATATCTGTCCCGCTTTAGACACTTACATTATATATCGAAAATTAAGCAGACCGTTGACATGTAGCGTCAAGGTGCGAAGTGTCTGGTAGTGTGATGGCCAATCCGCAATCCGAGCAAGGCAATTATGGCCGGCCGATTTTCCTTGCGGTAGGTTATATCCTACTATGGGTTTTACGTACCGGAGGTTACGTAACTAAAGAATAGATGACGGTTTCGACTAACAAACCAATTAGATCAGAAACCATAGTGTTTTTACTTCGGAATCAATTGTACGACGTGCACTTCGCTGCTTTCTCCCCTAGCTTATATCCTCTCGGCAAACAAAATAAGAATAGACTGTTCTGCTAATGGCGTTCTAAAATATCGCAATTTACGTGTAGCAATTCTTGTTGCATGTTAATGATATCCGAACTGTGCTCGTCGTTTTGGAAATATTTGCCGTTACGTAAAAAATAATACGAAAAAAGGGACTTTTATATTCTCCTAGTCTATTATATCCTAGCCTATCTTTTCCAAAATATGTTAAAATTGTTAAAATTATTAATTACATAGATTTATTCATTTAATTAATCTATTTTATACATATTTTAAAAATTTATTTCGCTTCTAGCAGTCAATTTTTGGGAATAAAGCTACACTACATGACGCGTCAAAAAAATGAATAAATATAAATACATACGTTTCAAGAAATTCAAATATTTTTTGTAACTATTTTTTGTAATATATTTAAGAATATTACATAATAGAATTTTTGACATATTTGTGTAGTAGACACAGTGTATCATCACGTTAGTGCATTTCCACATTAAACCATGTCAAGGTTATAAAGTTAAGTTGTAGTGACTGCTATTAATAAAATTATAAATTTAAATAAAATCCACCTACTAGAGAAACTGAATCTTCAATTTGCAATGTTTATTTTCTTGAATGAGCCTCCTCTTAAATAATAATAAAAAAATCTATCACAGAATTGGTTTGTATTCTTAGAACCTACCGTGCCGCAGACACAAAAAACGTTAAACTTTATTATAACTATCGTGGTCCTGTTTGCGTCAGAAGTTGAAAAATTCTTTTGAGTGGCATACAAAATAAGGCAGTTTAAACTATATATGTGGTTGCAGAGCGACATTTGTACGTACATTTCTGAATGCACCGTGTTATTTTCATATAATTCAGGCCTGTTTTACCAATAATAGTAATAAAACTAAATGTAAAAGGCGCGGATTGAATTATGAGTAGGCTTATGATTCTAAACTTTGATTTATATCACGATAATCAAAATAAAGATACATTACAATCCAAGAATTCAATGTAATGTAAAAATTAGACTTAAATTAATTTAGAATACTAATGACTTGCTTTTAGATTTTTATTTGTCAAATAATATTAATTTTAATTCAAGGTGTTTTAATTTTAATAAAAAAGAAATAAATTTTGATTGCGATGATTAGCGAAGTCTTGACGTAAGTTTTTAATCTTGATGTGTATTAATATATCTTCGATTACCATTTTATGCAATACCTTTTATCCTAGTAACACAAGACCTTGATCTTCAATATAATAAAAATTACGATAGTTTGTTGCAGCGAAACCTGTCTCTCATTTTAACGTGTTGTTTTGTCAATTACGATAACTTTGTTTGTCTCTTTCACAGGCAACATGGAGAAAAAGAGATAGAGAGAGGCAAGTCTAATTGAAAATCTGAAAACTGGCAATTGCCGTGGAATTAACGCATGAATTTCGCTGAGATTTTGTCACATTTACAAGGAAAATTGGGAATTATTATTGTGAAAGTGTGATTTGTTCGAGTGATTCGCGTTTATGTGTTAAAATTTGTTGTGTTGAAACAAAAATTCATGATAGCTCATAGTTCCTTAAAATGGCTAGTGTCTTAAATACAGAAATACGTCCATACAGTGAATTGATCAGTGAATTTACAAATTAAATACATTTTTATTGTTGCATTGGTGAATTGATATGTACGTAATTTAGAACAGCGCCATCTATTGTTGAGTAGCTACAATGCGTACGTGATAAAATGGAAGCCGGTTTTATACCGGTCGGCGGGAGCGGCAACGCGGGAAATAACGCGTTGCCGCCCACAGTGGTGGCGCCACCGGTGAACGTTATCCGTGCGCCGGGTCTCAAACGAGGGAAGATGGAAGAGGCGATTACGGACCGGGTAAGTCTATCTTAGTTCTTGATAAGGATTTGAATGCTTAATTAATCTAAATAAGTCAACGGATAAACGTCACGTTTTATTCTATCGTCCCTTGATCCAAAGTTGACTATGCTAAGTCATTAATGGAAATTAGTCTTCTGTGTTTACATCTTTGGATGTGAGTCAGTTTGAATAATATTTCGATCGAACTCTATGTTATACCATACTGAGAAGACAAAAAAAAAGACCACAAAACGTCAAAAGATCAAAGCCCGCGATATAAATCGTACATAAGTTTAGAAAAAACTCATTTACTAGGATGTTTAACTTTTCATACAAATTACTAGGATTGTTTTTTATTGAATGGCTTTTGAGTTGCTTTCGATTGATTATATTTTGTTGCGTATATGCAAACATGCACAAACTAAAGATTGGTAAAGCCTCGTTAAACAGTTAAGAGAGGAACCTCTGCTGGTCGCAAGGTTGGTCTTATTGCCGCTCGCAGAACAGGAAGAATACGTGGTGGCAAGACTACGGACGTAAATGTTTTTTTTTGCATAATATTGTATTTGAAATTCTGGGTCTAGTCTCTATATTATTATATATTTTATATCTGTGAATTATATAATAACATAAGTATTTTTTCGCAATTCAAATATATTTGAATAATGTTATAACATTCCGACGTCAAAATGTAGGCTTTGACAAAGTAAGGGCTCTTCCACGTTTCAATGAAAAACCTCTTTACTTAAAGTGATATCTTGAATGACGGCAAGAAATGTGAGAAAATTATTCTTCGAGCTATTTTAAAATAATTCTGTTTTTTACTAAAACTTTTAAAAGTCACAGCCTAAAGAGATCAAAAGATAGACCCTAGTTCGATTCCCTGGTTGCAGGCTCGGACCAATGGGTTATTTCGAAAACTTTTGTACGATTTATATTGTTGGCTTGGACATAACAACGGCGTCGGACTCACCACCTGCCTACCCCTGTATTGGGAATTGCGTGAAGATATTTTTTTTATTTTATTATTTATTTACTAGTGTTGTGTAAATATTTCGTATCTCGTAGTTACCGCGTGAACGGGAAATATTTTCTGATAAATAGAGCGTATAAAATATTAAACATGTTATATAAATTGCCTCGGTAACCTTTGTGTTTTCTGACAAATGATATTCTTTAAAAAATACTGATAAGACTTATTTCAAAACTAGGCTCAGACACAGTTATACGGTCGGGTTAAGCTTGGGTATAAATTTAATATAAATGGTTATCAGCAACGGCTACTGCTGATGAATGCAATTTAAAGCTGTCTTTTAACCGACTTCAAAAAAAGTAGTGTGTTTTTTGTTTAGTTTATCGTTTAGCTTACGAGACTAAGTGAATGCGTGTGGTCGAGCTTCGGTCTCTTCCCACGTTTAATAGTTTCCATTTGTATTATTCATTCCGCTCATTCGCGTATCTTCCACGACCATCTCCATGAGCTCTATGATCACTACCGTCTACAATGACTACATTGTACTACTGTACTGTAAAATCCAGACAATACCTATTCTTCATTTCATTGCGAGATAAGCTGCTGAATAAATATCACACCGAATGTTGGCGGCCTCTGAGGTGTTAAGGATTATTATTCATAATAAGCAGCTTAATAAAGTAGATTTTGAAAACCGGATTTGGTGGGGTAATTTTGTTACTATTTCTTCACAAAGTACATGCGCGGACCGAGCAAACATAGAACACAACAAAGTAGCAGATGATATTCTGCTACTATGTTTTGTCCAGAAAGTGAGGTAACTGTTCCCATTCCTTCTGTTTCCCACTGGTATTTCTCCATTCCTTTCTGTTTTCCTCACCATATATTTCCTTAAAGACGGGCGAAGTACTTGCAGCTCTTTTAGTGTTGCAGGAAACAAAGGCGATAAACTTAAATAACAATAATTTTAACAAAATAATGATAACGTTAGTTTACCTCCACACGTGTTTGCCATTACATATTAGGGTTGCCGTCTTAATCATAACTTATTAACAACTTAGCCATTTGTTCATTTGACCAAAAAACGTAAGATTTAAGAATATGTAAATATGCATACAAACAAAAAGTCAAATGAATAGAACAAATAAATTTTGCTCCAAATAAAACCATGCATTCAGTAGGTAATTAATTGTTTTTAGTGGAGTGTTTCATCATGCTCTCAGCCTAAAAATGAGCACAGAAATACGTTTGGATTAACATAAAGATATCGACTACTCTCTATTTGTCAAAAATAGTACATAAATTTAACCCAGAATCAATATTGCGCCGTTCGGCTGTACCGCTTTCACTAAAACTATCCAGTCCCGCTTACAGTAGAATGTTAGTACTTCTCTTCCATCTTTGTAGTTGTATGTATTGTATATGTTTGTCTTTTCACCATCCTGTTTTCAAAACTTCTCTTTTTTAATCAACATACCTCCTGCTGCTCTGGAGTTGATGGTTATACATGTGCTTCAACAATCGTTTCCTATCAAGTAAGCTACTTTTAATTTTTCAGCCATCAATTTTTCATCCGAGTAGTTCAAATCGACATATCTTACAATTCTCCCACGCATAAGATAACTACTGCTGAGTGCAGTGGCCTTCATGATCAGCTCATCAGCGTTAAATAAGTATAGTGTGTGTGTATAGTTCAAACAATCTAAATTCTTATAAAATCTGAGGAGGTTCCTTGATTTCCTAAGGGAATTCCATCGCCAGATCCTGACTTGGTACATATATACATACATACATAACGGCCTGTTAAAGTCCACTGCAGGACACAGGCCTCTCCCATGGGGAGGATTTGTCATAATTGCCAAGCATGGCAGGCGTGGCAACGATCTTACACCGTTACCACACGCGCACACACGTCACGGACATTAGCTGACTTAGAAACTATGAGACAATCTCGGGAGCATATGCAAATAAAAAAAAGAAATTCCTACTATTTTTTTGTTCGGTCTTTAGATATCGGGGCGAGGTTTTGCTGGCATAATTTAAAAAGAGATTCCTAAGATAATCACGTCGCAACCGATCAGCGAGTCACACTCAAGGCACACACGCAAGGCCTAAAGTAATTAACGGTAATCGATTTAAATGTTTTAATTATTTGACCCCAAGTGGACTGGCCATTATTTGTAAAAATATGTGTGACACGTTGTGTGTCATTAGAAATACGTTCTTAGTTTATAGTGTAAAACTTAATAAATAAAATATAATCAGATGTATGTAAAGCACAGAGCTTTTAGTAAAAAAAAAAAACTTGTAAGAGGTCGCGCCTGTGTGGCATTCCGAATGTTTCAGTAGAGCAATCCGGTTACTGGCTACATCGAGTAATAATTTTCACGATAGCCGAGTGGTTGGGTGGTCGGAATTTCAAGTCAAGAAACCCGAGTTCGATCCCCAGGTGGCAGACTCGTACCAATGAGTTTTTCATAAACTTATGTACGAATTACATCGTTGGCTTGGAGATTAAGACAGCGACGGATTCACCACCAGTTACTTTGTCCCAAAAATATCTTCGGTGGAAGGTGAGTCGAAACGATTTAATTGTCTAGACCTTTGTCTACCTCTGTATTGGGAATGGCGTGAAGATATTTTAGTAGGTAACAATGGTACATTCTTTGATAGCAAAAAGTTTTACGCATAGCTGTAGAAATGAGATTAGAAGCGTCTATTTGTTAACTACGTTGATGACATACGACTAATTGTCTTGTCGGCTGAATACACGTTGTTAGGGACCTGCTTTCGTCAATTCCTGGAGTAGTATCGAAGGCAGTACAGGAATGAGGTACGGCTGAATTGGTTAAGAGGAATGAAGGATAATGAAAAGACAACATTGCTTCTTTTGCCGTAAAGGTCCCATGGAGTCCTAGAGCAATGCAGTTTCTAAAAGAATTGTGCGACCAGACATTGCCGCTAGTGACAACAGGGTCTTTTTACGGTCAAAGGTTTAGCCGTTCAACGCGGAAGTGCGTGGATTCGTTGAACTGTTAAACTCAGCCACGAGGAGTACTGATTTATGATATAAATAATGTTTAGGTTGTATTGTATATAAAAAAATATCTTCACGCAATTCCCAATACAGGGGTAGACAGAGGTCTAGTATAGAAAATTAAGTACCTTTGACCCACCTTCCACCGAAGATATTTTCGGGACAACGTGACAGGTGGTGAGCCTGTCGCCGCCTCTATGTCCAAGCCAACGATATAATTCGTACATAAGTTTTTTAAAAACCCATTGGTACGAGCCTGCCAACTGGGGATCGAACTCGGGTCACGTGACTCGAAATTCCGACCACCCAACCACTCGGCTATCGTGACATTTTATAAATTGTATTATATACATTTAAATAATGTTGTATTGTGCATTGGTATGAATGAAATGAAAAAAAAATTAAAACCAAAAAACGTAAGTATTGTTGCTAAATATTCATGATTAATATAATGAATCATAAATTCAGCTTACTTTCAGTAGTTCGTTCATCAATTCAGTCTACTACGAGTGAGATAGGTTTTATCCAGTTGGACCCAATGTTTGTGATCCTTTTAAACTAAGTAGTAGTTATTTTATGGGGATAAGAAACCTCCAATCAATCCCCAAGAGAAAGGTACCAGCCTAATGGTTTTTTTAACCCATACATACGAATTGTATCACATATTTTTAGACTAGCATCTAATGGCTCTTTTATTTTTTTTTTATTATTCGTTGTATCA
This sequence comes from Sericinus montela, assembly GCA_029286605.1. NCBI lineage: Eukaryota > Metazoa > Arthropoda > Insecta > Lepidoptera > Papilionidae > Sericinus > Sericinus montela. Next base: position 717,694 of record JAGSMR010000045.1, read on the forward strand.
AAACGTGTCGACAACGTATGAAACGTAGTAAAATCTGGTAAAATATGGGTCAGCAAAACTAAAAATTGTCTCGAACTCATACTACCCCAGTGTGGAATTTTTAATTTTTTTAAATGATTTAAATGGTTTTCTTACTTTTCTCCCACTTCCATTCCTGTTGATGTAACACAACTGTAAATATACTAGAAATTGGTACCGGGACACATTTCTGTCAACTTCCGCCGTTTTGTACAATACATTAACCCACCTATTTAATAACTCACTCCCTCCATTTCGAGCGGTAAACTAATCATTTAGTGACGCTGGAAGCGCGGAGCAAGTTGGCCGCGTATCGCTACGGATTGCCGCTGTGGTGGAAATTTCTCTCCTATGACGAGAGTAGTTAAAACAAAAACTGCGAAAGAAGTGAATACGTGAAACTTGTGTATGTGCAATAAGTGCTTGGTATTTTAACCGGCCGTGTGAGTTATGGTTCCTGTATTTTTAATGCACCCAACATTAGCGGAGATTAACTTGATACGTGTTTCGCAATGTATTTTAAATGTAAAGATTAAAAAAACATATTAATTTAAAGAAAGAAATCATTCATCTTACCAATCGATTGTACATTAGTAGACACAATGCTTGACATTATGTTTACTTAAGTTTATTTAAAATAAATTCAATCATGTGTAACGTAATATTACGACGAAACGTTAATTAATTGACTAATTGTTAATTTCGTTAGTTGTGTCCATCCAACTGCCATTGAGGTGTTATCTTATTGATATGTCTATTTTATTAGTAGAAAAGTCAAACAAAGGTAATGAGATGATAAAATATTGTATACGTTAAACTCTTTTTATGGTTTCTTCGGGTAAGCAGAAGATTTTTCTCTAAATTATTGTAGGTTACAAAAGATAAGGATTGAGAAAATGGCGATAACTAAAGCAAAACAATCGCAAACGCACGAGAACAAATAACCCGTCTGATAACGTGCGAGTGAATATTTCACGCATAATTAAAAGAGGCCGCCGCAAATACGTCTTAGGCAATGTTTACACGTTTCTTTTTATCTTGTCACTTAAATGTCGTCACTTAATCTTAAGGGTAAACATAAGTATATCTTGTGACTAACATAAGGCGCCTCTTCATTTCTTCTCGTAATTCTACACTATTTATTTTAATATATTTTTTGACCGCGACAATCAACGGTATGTCTAACATCTAAATAAATTTAGTACTTGTAAAACCCATGAATGAGTATGACCGTATTTAAATAGTGTATGCCTTGGTACTTTTGATACTGCATTTTCCATTTGCCTAAATTAACATAACAGATCCTATGTTGTGAGTGCAAAAAATTAAAACTTGTTTTAAATTAGAACGAATACAATGACTAAGAGAAGTAGATATTATTTTTAAAATAAATTAAATAAATAAACGTGCCAGCTTGCCAGGCGTCTTCGTCTATGCCCTGCAGCGAACTTTTAAAACGTATGTTAGTAGTATCTTTGCATATATTCAATAACTGCATTGTTTCTGCGACTTCGCTCATTATGAAATTCCTGGTTTCATCTTTAATTTCCCGACGGTAAAGCAGCACAATTACCTTTCCGAATTACCTATTCCTAAAAACTTTAAAACAAAAAATAAAATAAAGTATTTAAGCAAAATCATATTTCCCTGGAGATAACACAGGAAACGTGCACCACTGTAGAAACAGTATCAAAATAATTGTGTGATATTTTGCTTTCCTTGAAATTATCCACAAAAGGAAGAGAAACCGTAACCTTTAAATATATTTATCATCGCCTTGTTTCCACTGAAACTGTGACTACGATACAAAACTTAGTATGTAAATAATGACAAACTAATTATTCCTTATCAGTGTCCACCCGCATACGTTGTCATTCGCAAGGCGGTAGGCAGAAGTTTAGGTGTTGGAAGGCCAAACATCCAATAACCGAACCTATAAGTGTACATTAAATATTTGTTATGTCACGCTTGTGGGATTGTCGTTTCGTCGTGCCGTGCGTGAATTGTTGCATAATAAAAAATTTTGTTTGACCTTGACCGAAATAAATAAAATAATGTGTAATACAATGCAATCTCAGACAGATACTTTCATCATAAATTGGACTTCATTTCAAATATGAAAGGGCTTACACGTCAAGGTCAAGTCACGATAGCCGAGTGGTTGGGTGATCGGAATTCGAGTCGGGAGACCCGAGTTCGATCCCCAAATGGCAGGCTCGTACCAATGGGTTTTTTCAAAAACCTATGTCCATAAAGGACATAAAGACGGCGACGCGCTCACCACCTGTTACGTTGTCACAAAAATATGTTCGGTGGGAGGTGGGTCGAAAATTTTCATGATCTCTGTCTACCCCTGTATTGGGAATGGCGTGAAAATATTATTTATTTATTTAAGGGCTTACTGATTGAATGTTGACCGATACCTGATACTGCACTGCATTGATCATGTTTATGTTTATCACCTAAGACGTACGAATCAGTAAAAATCATAAGTTAAAAAATATACGAAAAAGATAGAAGTAACCACTTTTCGGATGAGACAGAGTTCCGTTGATAAGAACTTCTTCAAGGTGCGGCGGAGGTTGTGGGTTAATTGTCGCCTATGCCTGTTTAATTATTATTAATATTTAAATAATCTCATTTATTCAGAGAATGTAAAGTGAAAGTAAATCAAATGTTTTTCTTTATAAGAACGCACGATACATTTCAATACAGTATATTGTTATTAATAATTGAAGCGTTTAGCAAAAAATAACTGAGATTCCTTGTGAATAGTTTGACGCCCGTTAACCTCATACGTTTGTTGAAGAACGTTCCTTTGTGTCATAAGCATTTAAAACATTGTTTCCGCCCGTATAAAAGAAACAATACACCATAAAAGGAAACCACGACTTGCCGCAGACGGCAGCATTCTTTATGCATTTAGAGGTCTGAGCCTCATTATAAGTCTAAGGAAGTAATTCTAACGCCCCGCCATCTTAGGTATTAGTGGTGCAAAGCTTTAACAAAACAGTAACATATTGACCAGATTGTTTCAACGTCTTTGATAATATATACAGTTCCTGGTTATAATGCAAATAAGGAGTTTATTTATATAGTAGTTATGGCAGATTGAACATGTCATTTATGGTTCCCCGATGATTTTATCATCAAATATTTTTGCAGTAGTATATGTGTTTTGCTCAAGATATGACATAAAACGTTTTAATATTTATGTTATTGTTGTATATGGGTATTGCTTGAACGCATTAAACACCCCCAAAAAAGTCGCCTAATTTTAGTAAAAACAAACGGCGTGTGTTCTGTTTCCTGAGGTTTTCGTATTATACGATTGGACATGAACCAGGAACTACGCACAAGAGTATACATATACTAACGATTGTATAATAACAATATAAGAATATACTAACGATGTACTAAATAATAAATATTTAATATTTACTTCACCCTATAGATATGACCTTGACACAAAGAAGGTAACAGGTATCACGACATTGTCACCTCTGCTTTACTGTTTGTAACTATGCTGCTTGGTATTGCTGCTTGCCTCTGCTGCTGCGCGGTAGATACATCCAGACCATCATACGTATACCCAAAGAAATCTTAGGCTTTATTAAAAATTGTGATGCTTAAAGATATTTCCCAAGTATATATATGTAACATTATTCCCAATTTAAATTTAAATTTAAATGCGGCCGCTTTACACCTCTCTGTATGAAATTTGAATATTTTGATCCGATAGCCTAGTTGGTAGTGACTCTGTTATCGTAAATAAGGGTGGCGGGTTCGCATTCCGTTTGGGGTATGTGAGTGACAAATATGAATGTCGGTACCCAAATCATTGATTCCTTCCTAATGTTCCTACAAATATTTGTCTATTTAAGTATATACCGATGAAGGTATATTCTAACATTGGCTTGGACACAAAGAATACCCTAATGGGCTCTGGTGAAGTGTAGGTCGGAATCTCTTGATTATCCAGTACTGACAGTATTCGTGAAGATACCTATCATAAATAAATAAATAAAAAAAATATCTTCACGCAATTCCCAATACAGGGGTAGACAGAGGTCTAGTCTAGACAATTAAGTTCTTTAACCCACCTTCCATCGAAGATATTTTCGGGACAACGTGATAGGTAGTGTGCCCGTCGCCGTTTTTATGTCCAACAATATATACCGAGTGCTATACTTATCATAGCACTCGTAAGAGAACTTCTTGGATTTTGTGATCTGTCACTATGATCTGATCACTACTTTTAATAATTTAAACAAGTATTATATTCACTTTATTGCTAGTAATTTGAAATTGTATTCGTGACCTGTCTCAGATTGCTTTTCTAAGGCTCGTTACATCATGTACTAGACTATAGGTAATCGTAATGCACGTTGCGTTCTCCTCTCGCTTTGTTGTTTCACACGTGAGCTGCGTTTCCGTGTGTCTTAACATTCGCGATGTCTTATCCACATTTTGAACACATTTTTGAGGTATAAAAATATGCTGACAGCGGTTGTGATAAGGTCTATATTGCCATTATATATTTTATGAGTAACTAACAAAACACGGAACAATGTTTTGGAAGTTGTCCTGTCTTAAAACCGTTGCGGACATATTGGATATTCAAATACTTAGGTATGCAATGCAAATTCTCAAAGCATTCGGTTAAACGGTGTAGAAGTTAGGGTTCTGCAGGACTATGTGATGCAAAAATGTGACTGGCATAAAAAAAAAACTATAAAAAATACATAAAACTTAATCTCAAATTAATCTACCTACGTCCATTTTTATTATAAGAATTATATAAGAGAATTCACATTCTTCTCGCTGGCATATACATATTAAAATTATGTAAGGAATAGAAAAAAATAAGAATAAGTTTCCGAGTGAGTTCTTGTTGCAAATTGCATATATCGACCGACGCGGTCGAGGGAGATCGAGGAAGCGAATATAATTTGTCTATATCGATGTTACTTGCACATTTGAAAGAACGCAGATGAAACATAATATTTTCTGTAGAAATATATGCGTTACATTCTCTGTTTACCTCGTTGTTTACTAGTGGATAATGCATTTAGGTCGTTAAGAATGTACAATAACAACCGTATGGTACCGAAGTAAAAATTTACTATCTTCTTCCTTCGCGTACGTTTCGAAAGTGGCGATTGAGGGAAAAGCCTTAACATTGTAATGTGAATCAACAGATAGCGTAGTAAATAAGCAAAACCAAAATTGAATACGATGAAGGGCAGAAGCCTCTAAGGTACAGAGTATTGCGTCCTAGTTAATACCCCTAATTGCGTATTTGGTATTGCGTCCGCCAAAATGCGTATTTATGAATTAATATTGTAGCTTAGATGATGGTAGACTCATGTGAGTGTTTCTATAGATATAACCCATTTTTTATATTTATACAAACACTTAAATGTTGTTGTCAATAAAATCATGTAATATATTATAATAAAAAAAACATGTAATATAGTAAAAAAATCCCTCTGAACATAAAGAGTAACATGTTATTTTTTAGTGATTACCATAATGTACTCTTAACTGTGTCTGTGCTATAATAGTTGTTGCGAATTATCTTTATTACCTAGAAGTGCTAAGATGAGTTGATATCTATAGAGGAATGACATCATGAGTTTGCGTGTTATCTACGCAGTTGAGGCATTAATTTATTTTATGGTCCGAGTACCTACCTTGGTTAAGTACATATATAAGTTGTGTAAACTTTTATTAATAATTTTTATTGCTCTTCAATAGCGTGCTTTGTTGTAATAATATTAAAGCCTTTAAATTAGATGGGATATTGAATGTCTTATAAAATTTGTGGTTAGCTGACCTATCTTTTGGCATGGGTATCGAAAGAGGCGACTAAGAAAAATTGCGATGAAAATCGCAATGGCTCCCTACAACCATTTAAATAATAATTTATCAAGATCAAAAATTAACTATATTTATTTTATCTTCATGCACAGTCCTTGACGGCGTAGCCAGAGGGAACAGATCGCCAAGGGTCGTCTTCGTTACGTTCTCGGTGGGCCAAGGTGACACCGCACATTTTATGAAGAGACCACATCTCCATTAAAAATAATAAACCTGTGTGTTAATTGCGAATGAATGTATGTATCTCCATTCCAAGTTTCACTCAAATCCTATGAGCCGTTACAGCGTGATAAGTAAAACCTACGCATTAATTTATAGACTTTCGCTTTTATAATATTAGTGTGACTAGAAGTGTTCTGCGGTCTCCGTCATGACTATAAATCTTCTTATATGATGGGTTTTATTTTATAAAAACAACCACTACATAAAATGCTAGTCAGTTTACACCTGTATGACGTTTTAGCGATGTTGATCATCCCAATAAAACAGTCATTTCCTTTTCGGCAAAATATGGTTGACATGGTTAAACTAGGTGGGTCAAAACTTCTTAATTGTCTTGACCTCTGTATATCCTAGTACTGGAAATGGCGTGAAGATATATTTAATTTATATGGTTAAACTAGCATATTAGTTTTTCTTTTGGATATTTTCTCAGATAGGTACGTTCAGCGAGTAACATTTTTCTCACATAACACATGGCTACGAGTATGTTAGTGTAGATAGATTACAGCAATGTTGATTTATTACTGCTGCAATAAACAATTAACACTGTAACAACATTGATCAACTAGCGACGGTTACCCAAAGTGTATTAGCCGGTGAAATGAAGCATTTTTGGCCATAATCGGTACACCATTCTTTGTTTTTGTATTTTTGAATGATAAAGTCTTTTTTAATGCATGTGTTACAGTATAATAACTCATTGAACAACTTATTTCTTTATGTTAAAAGGAGACTAAAGAACAAGCCACAAAAAATTAATGGCTGCAGATAGATGGAAGAAACGCCATTACGAAAAAAGCCAAACAAAAATTAAGTAGATCGACCGAAAATGAAGTGGATCGTTTAAGATACGTCGCATGGTTACGCCGTAAGAAGAAAGGGTATATCTTTCTTCCTGTGGGTGTCGTAAGAGGCGACTAAGGGAAAAGTCCTGGAAAAGACCATCTCCAAAAATACCAGACCAAAATTAAACATACGGGTGACATGGACAGCACCGTCTAAGGGGCAAGGCGTCTGGTACTGCGATCGCCAATTGGGTTATTGACGATTATGGCAAATCTAAGAGGTAATACGGTGGAGGCCTATGATGTCCATCTGCGGACTTTTAGAGGTCATTGTTGTATGTATGTCTAAGGTACGAGGTGTTTCGTACTGAGATCGTACCCATGCTTTTTAAGCTAGGCGATTGTGGAATATCACCTTATGGGTGAGGCCTATTTCTTATATGATCGATAACAATGAACGTGGATTTAGTTACTACCAGAATCATCGTCTTCGTTCTATTAGTCATTAAAAGAATTCAAAAATAAAACAAAATTCGAGTGAGTTTCGCATTAATCATTAAAGTCACTTCATAGGCTAGATTCGAGTAGTAAAAAAAAGTTTTTAAAATACGCAACGCTGGCGTCGTGATTTTGCCAACGATATGCTCGGCGGAGTGTTTGGCATTTAACTTCACCGTCGCTTTAGTTGTCAACCGGGGCGTGACTTGTAATTCGTTTTGCAGCTGCTTACGACGTTACAGCTTCGTTCAGTGGCTACTGCTTTTCGTTTGAGTACCCTTCACCTAGTAGCTAGAAAATCATAAACCATCCCTAGATTCACATTATTAATCTTACTTTCCAATAGCATTTTATTTAGACAAAAGAGCAGAGATTTATTTTATATTATTATTAATATTATTCTACGTAAACCCTGCCACGTTTCGCTATGTGCACGGTCTGCTATTAAAATTAGTCAAAATCGTTTTGTAACCGAATTTGTCAGACAATAACAATGTTTACCATGGAAATCAATAGAACACAAAAATTGTATTTTCAAAAAAATATTTCCTTACTTTAACTTAACACAGGGAACAAAATTAACCAAAATTCTCTTCAATAAGATCTTACGCGCATAACTTGTTTACTTTTTACACGCTTAATAGTGATCAATGTTACATAGATGACGTCACCGCAGCAATGCAAATGTGAGATAAATGGAGCAACTGATTATATGTGGGGTAGACTGTTTCGTTATCCACCGATTGCTTTGTGTGAGACGAGATATCTCTAAATGATTACTCGTTAAGTGTGTTGCAAATAGGGTTTTGATGACTGCAATGATTCACATTAATTTTGTTTTTAAATAACTATATTAATAAATTACTATAAAAAGTAGTAGTATAAATGTATGACACAATTGTAAGCGTATGTTTATACGTGATAAAGTCAAACACGGATTTTCATGTTCTTACTAATTTGGCTGAGATGTTGCGATGATTTTATTCCAAGTAGGATGAACAACAAATACATTTTTATGTCACCCACATGTTCGACGCAACTGGTTAATAAGACTATACGACAGAAAAAGAAATGGATTCTCTGCTACCCGCGCAAAGTTCGAGCGGGTCGCTAATTATACTATGCAATAAATAATGTATTTTAAATTATTCATTATGATTAAACTGTTTTTTGAAACTTATGTAGGTACGATTTGTGCCTAAGACAGTGATACGCTTACCACCTATCACGTAGTACTATGGTACAGAGGTTTTAGAATTCTGAATCACAAAATTATGTCTACACCACCGCTGTTAACGTTCTATAATTAATTAAACCACTAAGTGAAGAAGTCGGTAGATATCTATATAATAATATAATAGTTTCATTTTGTCTGCGGCTTTGCCTGCGTTGAAACTATAAATAACATTTACAAATAAGGTGTTCAAAAGCCTTACCGCACACATGCACTGCAAAAATTACAATGTTTTTAAAAAAATCTAAAACTGTAATTCCGAAAATCATGAAATGTAATGAATGCAATGCAATGAAACATAATTAGAATCGTCAATAGCGGTTTAGGGAACAGACTACGAAAATGATGTCACGTTCGGGCCCCCTTTTTGACTATTGTTGTACTATTCCAGACAGTTAGTTGGAGTGGTTAACAGAAATACTAGTTATGTGATTTAGCATTGCTATTATTCTTGAAACTATCACTGAAATATATAAAAGTCTATGTACTTTAATGTCTGTAAAAGTTCATTGCAGAAAACAGGTAATTTTTGGACGACTGAAAACGACTTTCCTGGATCACAGTCTAAATAGCTCGCACCTTAGAAACAAATGCTGCTTTAGTATGATGCTTTAGTTTTAGCTTTTTACATTAACATGTAACGATATCTATAATCTAATGTATAAAATCTGCCAGTATTTATACCTCATAAAAGCCGGCTAAGCGAAAAGTCCTAAAAAAATCGCAATTATTATCAGCGCAATTCGGGAGCGGCAATATTCGATAGGTATTTCAAGATTAAAATTACATTATGTAGACCTATAATTCCTCCTTTAATAATACCTTTCATGCAGAAATCTTTTTGAGGCTCACAAAGTATGCTGCGTTTAATAAAATATGATACGGAATGAGCGTGCATGTCTTCCGTGATTTGTATGTTGTACCATATTACACGAAGGAAGATTAGGACATTAAAATTAAATGATTTACATTTTAACGTTTCGCATATTTTAATTTTGCATAATATAACGACAAAAACGCAGACCACCGCATAATTGTTACGTTATCACGTGAGATGCGGCGATGCGTGTATGAGGAAGGAGTAGAATAAATGTATGCGGTTAAGGTATAAACGTACCAAATAAGTGTTAGCTAAAACAGGTTCCTAGATTATTAACTACTTTTGTCTGACAGAGGTATAACAATTAAGTCCTTTGAACCACTTTTCACCGAAGGGTATTTGGGACGTGATAGGTGGTGAGCCTATCGCCTTTTTAGTGTTCAGGCTAACGGTACAATATACTTTCATAGATAAATATTTACATAATACACGGGTCACTATCGATCGGGTCATGGTTAATTATTTTTAAATCTGTTATTTATTTATAGCAGTTATTTTTGATTGTGGTAGACTCCATCTCTGCCTAGGTATCGTCCAGGTCAGTGCCATAATAAATAGCAATTTTTGTGTTCCTGTTCGAAGAATCTAAGAAATAAGAAAATCTTAGAAATGTAATAAAAATCAAGTGTCAAATAACAACCGAATAATTGTATAGATAACCTAAATTTTATAGTTTTATTACTAATTAATGACGTAGAAAACGTAAATATAATAGACTTGAAATTAATTTAACTTATTTATGTTTTTGTTCACACCACTTAAAAGTGAAGAGTAGGCGTTAGTAATATATCAGAACTATATAATGAGAAGTAATTTTGTCATCTCTAACGTACATTGATTGAGTTTATTTTATTATGCACTCACTGAATTATTTTATGACATTGCCCTTTTAATTCTACATTTGTGTAAACATCGTCTGTGCGTCTGTGTGAGTGTGCAAAGATCGCAAATAATTGCAAAACAGCTGACGACTGACGTAACGTTTTGTATGCGAGTAACACTAGCGATGAAACCGAAAGTGCGCTAAAGTAGGTTAAACCTATGTACAATACGAAATTTGACCAAATGTTGGTTAAAAAAAGAAGCATGGCAAGTTTTTTTTTATAGAAAAGGGAGGCAAACGAGCAGGTGGCTCACGTGTTGGGAAGTGATTACCGCCGCCCATGAACACCCGCAATACCAGAGGCTTAGCAGATGCGTTGCCTCCCTTAGAGTGCCCCCCCCCCCCCAGAATTGGGGAGGGGGGTGTGTGGGCCACCGGTTACCTGCACTCACCAGACTAAACGCAGAAGTTTGTTAGACTTCTACTTCACGCCGGTATTCTGTGAGGTCGTGGTACTTCCCCGGTCGAGCCGGCCCATTCATGCAATAACAAAAGCTGATGCGTGGCTCTATCACTGATAAAAGCAACTTGCCGTAACAAAAAGTGTATTTTGTTATGGCAACGGGAGCAAAATTTAAATGATTACTTTTTATAAAAAATAAAAAATATCTTCACGCAATTCCCAATACAGGGGTAGACAAAGGTCAAGTCTAGACAATTAAGTCCCTTTGACCCACCTTCCACCGAAGATATTTTCGGGACAACGTGACAGGTAGTGAGCCCGTCGCCGCCTTTATGTCCAAGCCAACGATGAAATTCGTACATAAGTTTTTGAAAAACTCATTGGTACTGCCACCTGGGGATCGAACTCGGGTCTCTCGACTCGAAATTCCTACCACCCAACAACTCGGCTATCGTGACTTATGATCATTTTCTAAAAGGGATAGGCAAAACCACGTGTTTCGCATTGATTTTTTAAAAGCATATAAATGTTATTTCTTAACTACGTAGGTACTTTTTAAATTCAATGGACCGATCTTGATCGACTTTTTAGAAAATTTACTTGAAGTTATTATGCAGTACAAATTTAATAAAACATATCCCGTATTAGTAGTATGTAGCTTGCAGGAAAATTCTTTCAAATATAATTTGTCTTAAGTAAAACATTAAAACGACTTTAGTTTCGTTGGCAGTCTTAAATAATAAAAAGTAAAATCACCAAAATCTGTTATATCAATCGCTTTTTATAATAATATATTGCGAATAGGCTTGTTTGAAAAAGTTCAGATAATTAACCGTAACAGAGTAGCATCGGCAATAGCAGATGCGATATGTAGTCAGAATAAAAGTATAAAATAGTAGAAACTAATGCTAATCAAATAAAGTAGATTAAAGTTCTTTTTTTAATGTGTCAGCTCATTATGCTGGTTTTTAATAGTTTTATTTTAAATTCATTGCGGTCACATTAATCATAACCATATGCTTGCATTGAGTCTGAAACTCTTACCCTTTGATTTTTCTACTACCCTTTGATGGTAAGAGAAGACTAAGAGTAACTAACAAATTAACTAAAAACTATTTTTTGTAATTTGTACAGTACATACGGCGGGATGCATTAATTTTTAATAAACTTATAATATTTTCTCAGGGTGTTTTGAACTTGGACCTTTTAAGACTTGGTATTTGTTTCATGAAATAGGGGCCATGCCTGATATTTATCGCGTTTCAATGACGATTTGAGTTTTTCACAACACTTGACAACGATACAATTAGTGACAGTGTGTGATATATTTACAAACATTGTATGTTTAGTATACTTTATCAAGAAATTGTGTATAGTTTTGTGTAGGCGGACTTTGAAAGCTTTGTGTTTACTTATAAATCACATTCTAAAGTCTTATAAGGTTATATGCAGAACATATATAATTTTCCTTTTGCTTTCACTTGTAAATTTCTAATATAACGATTGATGTTAAAAATAAATTTACTATCTATCAAAGTAGCAAGTAAATGTAATATCGTGATTTCTACATTTAGGCTCCATAGAAATTGCGCAGGTTGGTCCCTGGTTTTTTCTTTTGCGTTGAACCTACATATCATTTCGAAGAGTTTGCATTTTTCCGGTCGGGTAGAACTAGTTCATTTGATGTGTATCTTTATCGCTTAGGTAACTGGTACAATTTATATTTAAATTACTTTTATCCATCATTAAATACTGTATGTAATTATTGATTTATGTAAACGTTTGTAGCACTTTTTACTCTTTTTTGTCGGCCTCATTATGCCAATTCTTTTTCCATTAAACAGGTTTTAGTTGTATGCTGCAATATATGAAATACTAGCTTTTAACTGCGATATCAGTTGTATGGTTAAGATTGTTTTATTTATATATATTCTTAAAATACTATTGCGATATGCAGTGCCCATAATGCCAAATTTTACCATGATGCCGATACAAGATACTGTATTTCTTTCGCTTAATAACGTATAATATAATATTAATAGCAAAGATATAATACAAGGTTATTGGCTTAGAAATGATTATACGAGTATGAAAACTTTATAGTAATGACACATCAATCATCCAATGAGAAAGAAACGTCGCATTATGTAATCTAAACTTTACCTTGTATGCATACATACATTATGCAATGATTTGTATACATTTATTAATTATGAACATATTTCGCTGATCAATTTGAGATATTTTAAGGTAGAGCCGCAGACATGCTTAATTAAAGCAGCTTACGTGGTGCTAGCTGCCACCTTTCTATAATTAATTCTTTCACCCACCCACAACCGCGGTGTAACGTAATGCCTTTGTATTATTAGCATTTCTCGCATTATTGACTGTACATAATTATTGTTATGACATCCTTGGCCCAGTGGCGCAGGCATGCGTCGCTATCAGATTGTCTTAAAACGCAGACAAGTACATTTCTAAGGAATTTCAGCAATTTTCAAATCCGTCTACAATATTTAAATGAAATGTGGGATTGTTTATTATCTCTTTCGTGACTTTACTTGAGGTGGCGAACGATAAAATTTCTAAAAAAAAAATGGTCATATAATTTTGTGATAAGAAGCGACTCACTTTTTTGTGGTATAGGAAACGTTCTAGAAATTTCTAGCACAATTTTATAGCAGACAGGGGCCCCAGCGTGGGTGTCGGTGACGCAGCAAGGTCGCGCCCGCTGCATCACTAAGTAATGCTTGTTTAACGTCGGCCTTCCGCTCCTTGTCGCCTACTTTTATCCTTGCATATATGGCGTTTTATCTTGTTAATGTTGTAATGTTCTATTTGGAAATATGTATAACTTACCTTGTACCACTGAATAGATAAATAGATTTTTAATAACTTATCTTCTCGCATCAACGCCAGCAAACCCAGAGAGAACACATCCGTTACAGCATTAGTGTGATGAATATAAATATATGTTGGTATGGCATGTTTAAGTGATACAAAGCAATTATTATGTTATTGCCATCCAATTCCCAGTCTTGTTTATGTTTACTTTTATTTACTAGATATATTAGATTTAATTCCGCAGTTATTATCTAAGTTTATCCATAAGATTTTAAAGTTCCTTTAAAGTAATTGTTTGGTGTTATTGATCTTTCGAAGAAACTAAAATGGAAATATTATAAAAGTATTGCGCTTTTATATTATTTTCATTCCATGAAAGCATTCCTGGAATAGGAGTCATGAAAAATATTTTAATTTTTTGGGTTAAAAAAATTGGTTGGTTATTTTTTAGGATAACGTGACAGGTCTTTATAACCAACGTTATAAATCGTACATAACTTTTGAAAAATTCCATTGGCACGAGCCTGCCACCTGGGGATCGATTACCTAACTTGGCCATTGTGACTTTTTGACTCCCTCAATTCACTGTAGTTTAATTATTATTTATAAAAAATAATATACGACTGTGTATAGCTTTGGCACGTGAGGCGAGCATCTATGTACTTTTATATACCTTGACGTCATTCCTAATACTGGGGTAGATAAAGACCTAGACAATTAAGTTCTTTCGACCCACCTTTCACCTAAGACATTTTTTGGGACACCGTGACGTCACGGTGAGTCTATCTCCGTGTTTGTGTCCGAGCCAACGATATAAGTCATATATAAGTCTTAGAAAAAACTCATTGGTACGAGTCTACCACTTGGCGATCGAACTGGATTATCTTGATTCAAATTCAGTTCACTTAACCACTCGGCTATCATGAACACTTACAAATAACCGTTTTTTAATGTGGAAAATGTGTTTATGAATCATACGCTAATGGATTTTCCATATTGTTATATTCATCATGGATGCACCTTTTGCACTACGTGTTATGCACATAAATGTTTTATGTTGGTACATCAACATTGGCATATTATAAAATTAATAGATAGAATATGATATTAATAAAAATGTTGTGGTATTTGAGTTTTTTGGAGTTATTAACAGCTTATAAAAGTATTCTGCAAGGCAGGCTTTTCCCCTAAATATGATTTATTATAATCGACACGCTGTGTAAGGGGATTTGCAATCGCAGAATCGTACAACTTACACTTTTCTGCAATTCTCTGGTGCTGCTTAATATTTTGTGGTAATTTCATTCGCATATCAATGTATGTTAAAGATTATGTTATACAACACCGATCTGGTATTTCAACGTTTTTGGTGTATTTTAATTTTCATTGATATCCGCTAAGTCGTGTTTAAGCGTAAATGCGTGCGTGTACTCGACCAATTTGTATTTATAAATTATGCAAGTATATTCTCTACCAAAACAAACTAATAGATTTGGTGTGTGGTACATAAGGTGCTAAACATTTGCACTGGTCTGTCAGTTGCAAAAGCTTTACGCAACCTCAAGTTGAAAGCTATAGAAAGTTTTTATTTTCAAAATTTATTTTTGCAGTTTGTTTTATTTGCCTTTCTTCACAATTATCATTGCGACAAAATGTAATAATTTATTCAAGAATTTATAAAAAAAAGTCATGGTCATAATAGCCGAGTGGTTGGGTGATCGGAATTCGAGTCGAGAGATCCAAGTGCGATCCTCAGTTGGCAGGCTCGTGCCAATGGGTTTTTTCAAAACCTATGTGCAATTTATATTTTGGCTTCGAATAAATAAATAAATGAAAATAAATAAATATCGTTGGCTTAGACATAAAGACGGCGAAGGGCTAAAAACCAGTCATGTTGTCCCAAAATGTCTTCGGTGGAAGGTGGGTTGAAGGGAATTAATGGTCTAGACTAGAACTCTGTCTACCCCTGTATTGGGAATGGCGTAAAGATATATAAATTGTTCAAGAAACATATAAAATCATAGCATCGTATACATGATTTTATTTTGTATTACAATTTCATGTGGTCGCTCCGATGTAATTTTGAATGTTATTCAATAGTTAAATAAAAAAAAAATAAACTCTTTAATCCATGTCATGAACTTTTTTATATGTAGGTAGAAATTGCTGCTGCATTTCCTAAATATTTATGTATTACCAAGAAAATATGTACAATTTTTTTTAACTGATTCCAAATGCGGGAAAAAGAATTCTTAACGGGATGGAT
Organism: Sericinus montela; assembly: GCA_029286605.1. NCBI lineage: Eukaryota > Metazoa > Arthropoda > Insecta > Lepidoptera > Papilionidae > Sericinus > Sericinus montela. The sequence goes on from JAGSMR010000045.1 coordinate 733,610, forward strand.
GAAATTCTTCGCAGAGACCCTCAAATCCCTGTGCGCTCTTTACAATCAAATGATCGGTTATTTTCTCGTCGTTTCCCTTGCGTGCAATAAATAAATTATGTAAGAACCTTACTACAAGTGAAATTTGACTTTAAACAATAATATTGAAGTCGTGCGTATTGTCTGGTAACAATGGATATGTGGAACGATGGTTGTTTTTGCTTCAGTGTTCTTCATAGTTATTTTTGATTATTAAATAATAATAATAGGCCTGATTATTTAATAAATTTTATAAATTTAAGTGTCAAGAGTAGGTTAACAGTGGCTACTGGACAAACGGATCGATAGCGGTATTTTTTTTATGTCTTACGCATTTCCCATTACAGAGCCAACCAGAGGTCTAGACAAATCCGGCCCTTTCAGGCCATATTTCAAAGAAGCTTATTTTGGGACAATGGAAAACCACCAGTCAGATGCTGAGTCTGTCGTTGTATTCGTATCCAAGCCAGTTACATGAATAATATATAAGTTATCAAACTCTGGTACGATCCTACCACATAGGGATTGAATTGATAGAATCTTGATCACCTTACCTCTTGGCTACCGTGACTTTAGTGAGTAGCAGTTTAATAATGATTCTTCATTATTAAACTGCTATTTTCACAACGAATGAAGAAAGAGTTAATCTATTATTATGTTGTTGCGTTTCATCGTAGATCAGATCAATATCATTTATAAGTGTAAAAAAAGAAAAGAATGGAGTAATAGACTGCTACAAAACACAGGCTTCTCCCGTAGACATAACCTTAGACTTAGACGCTGCTGCCCGTCACCGGTTTGAGATGGTTAAACCGCCGTCGGTAACAATCCTTGTCCCTCAGTCATCTCTTATGAGTCCCTCGGAAAGAAAGGTGGTGGTTATATTCTTACACACACCCATTAATCTAAAATGATGTCTTAAATCCGAATTGTAAGACGTCCGGTCTGCTATCTTTTTATTTCACTATTACGTAGGTAAATAAAACATATTTCCGAGATTACACACTTCATGCACTGATGCCATTAGACTCTCTTTAAAATCATCGTTCATTTTCATTTTTTTAAAAACGTTTAATGGTAAACATTCTAAGCAATACCATTTAGTTGTTCAATGATGATAACTTTTCCTTTCATTTTTGTAATTTATATTCGTTGATTATGTATATTGTTGTATACCCGATAAACGTATTTTGTTATGTAGGTTAATTTGCCTATTAAACTTGGTTATTCGTATTTTTAACTGCAACTTGGTAGTCGTACAGTCTCCCATTGACCAACGACCATTTAAGTCGGCATTTAACAGACGAAAAAGGCGCTTTATGTTTACCGCTATCTGATATGGCGATGCAGTTTCCCGCGCGAAACGGTGCTCGTATTTCCGTTTCAAGATGGATGCTCAACTTCCGGTCAAACATTCGCCTGTCTTACCGTCTATGGACTGTCGCATAACTGTTTCTTATAGTTCTTTGTTGGCATACTGTATGAATGATTTCCGGGTAAAATTTATTTAGTTTTCGCTTAGTATTTGTACTACTCTTCTCTGCTCTTGATAGTCGTCGGATAGTCGTTGCTTAGAAACGAAGAAGGGACTAGACTTTAGACTGACCAAGAGTCTTGGTTAAATGTTTATCTAACAACACTCCCTTATTATATCACGATCAGTTCAAAATTTAAGAGAGAGATTTATCTTTTCGCATCGTATCGCATTGTCGTAGCTATTTAATTATTATTGTATCTATTTTTATAATGATCCGAATAATGGAATTGTTGTTCATTAAAATGCCAATTATTTGCGATCGCTTTCATTCTTTCGTAATAGTTTCCATTCTTCGGATATGTTTCGATACGATCTTGGATAAGTCTTTAGGTCCGTTGTTTTCGCTTATTTTGCTCTTAAAACAATACTTTCCTGTTGAAAGTGGTATTGAGAGGTAACTATTATTTTAGGTAATATTTTATAGTGTCACTGTTTGTGGCAATATAAAGAGAAAATAAAATAGGATAGGCTAAAAATATATCCTCGCAACTCCCAATACAGGGGTAGACAGAGGTCTCGTCTAGACAATTAAGTCCCTTTGACCCGCCTGCCACCGAAGATATTTTCGGGACAACGTGACAGGTGGTGAGCCCGTCGCCGTCTTTATGTCCAAGACAACGATTTAATTCGTACATAAGTTTTTGAAAAACTAATTGAGCATTGAGCCTGCTACCTGGAGAGCGAACTTGGGTCTCTTGACTCGAAATTCCGAGCACCCAATCACTCGACTATCGTGACTAAAATTTAAAAAACTGTACATACTCCATTTACTGTCGTCGTCTATTTTGTATTATCAGAGCTTATGTGTAGTGAGAGTGCTTGAATGTTGTGCAATCACTTATTGCCTCTGTTTATTTGTTGTTGCAAATTCATATATTTTTACTAAGGCAACTTATACTAGTATAACAATTCGCGAGCTTTCTAACTCGATGTTGTTTATTCATTGTTTTCTTTGCAATTAATACATTAATTAGCTAGTTGTGATTCTGTAGCGACTGTCTGTATATTAATTATTAGTTTTAATGAAAAAATTAATTTCCTAATTGCTTTTTAATATTTCATTTTAATTATTAAATCTCTTTGTGTCACAGCTGTCATTTAATTTAAAAATTAAACAATAATGATATGTGGTGTGCATAACCGCAAATGGTAATTGAGATTTTTGTCTATTGCAGAAATTTAAAAAATAATTAATTCATTGATAGGCTATAGGTTCCAACACACGGGACGTTCATGAAGTGGCGTAAAATGTCGTTGTCTCCCGATCAAATACCAAAGGTACAGTTTAGGTGTCATAATTTCATTGATAATTCCAATATTTTCATGTTTATTAAAATAGTACAATAGTACATATTTTAATAAAATAATTGCGCAAAATAAGACTTTTTATTAGGTTTAATGAATAGTGACGTAGAACGTAGAGCAAAAGTGCTTTCTCTTTTAATAGGTTTATCGACTGCGTCATTGTAATTATCTGTTATTGTATTTTCAGATTTTTTTTTATTTACCAAACAATCCAACAATGCTTTTGGGTATTAATTGGACTCAGTTTCCTTGTATTCGGTGTATACACATATATAATTAAAATCTAAGAATTATAACATCCAAAAAATAAAATCAAAGTGTACCCTGCACCGCAAAATTGAAACTTTTTGGAGAAAAATATCATATAATTTTCATTTATTTACATTTATAGAATATTTATAGAATATTGTACTGTAAGGGCAGGACTTCAATGTAAATTCGTAGCTTGGACTTAGTGATCTTATAATAGGTTACATGACACAGCAAGCTTTCTGCGCTATAACATTATTAAATTTGATTGACAAGTGATCGAAAGCCATTTAGCCAGTCGTGAGTGCAAACTAAAATCGGGTTATTCAAGTTGAACGCAATCCGTAGTTTCAATTTCTACGATCGTGACTCGAATTACGTTCGTGATAACTGCATTAAAATAATCAACTATATTGACCCGTATGTTTAAGATTTAGTTTTCAATCGTTCAATGATTAATATCTGCCTGATAATAATCTGTCTGTCAATAGTGCAAAATCGATAAAAGCTTCTTATTTCATCGACTATTCAATAGCAGCGGCTTGTTTGAGATGATCACACACCTCTTTGGCAGCCTGATTATAGCCAACTGCCACAAAGTTTTATTTAAGTTTTATTGGCATCTTTTAATTATTATTAGTTCAAGTTACAAATAATTATATCTATAGTTTGGCATACAACCCTGTCTTACCTTAGTCCGAAGTCTAATACAAGTTTAATATTCTTGACAAACTTCGCTATTATTAAATATTTTTTAATTGACTTTTTAATTTTTAAGGTCACGATGTATGTAATACTGTGTGGCTCTGCTATGCGATGGAAGATTTTGCTATATAATTTGTAATGAGGAGAGAAATAGTAGATGTGTATTCAATGCCTTTAATTAGACTGTCATGCTGATATGGCATATTTATTATCTCGAACTCATGAGACGCAACATATCAAAGATATATCTAAACCATACCTTAAGTAACTATTGAAACAATGATCATGTCACATGTAAATAGATATGTACGATGGTAAAAGAAAAACACAAAGTCATTAGGTTCTACGTAATATATTGCTCAATCAAACTAATTACGTGTTATGTCGTCAAAGCATTTATTATAAAGTAATAAACAATAATTAATGCATTTAAATGACACAATTACTAAATCATATTTTTGTAAATCTTGAAATCAATGAAATTTGTAGTTAAGTGGTTTTGTTAATAAAATAAAAATTATATGAATTTGAAATTACGGAGTAGCTTTTGGCGCATATTCTGGAAAGCTTTTGACTATAATATTCTTAAGCACCTCCTGCATGTGTCAAAAGTGCTATTCATTTTAAATGCATGTTTTAGTGTAGCTATCACGGTTTTTATAAAAAACTTACTATTGCTATAAATTATACTAAGATGCGGGAAGAGCTTGTTTTAAATAAAATCGTTTGAAGGCATTCCATTAGTTTTTCAGATCTCACATGTTTTGATGTGTAATTATTAAATTTTATATATGTACCTAGTCAGGTCATAAATTCTGTCACATGTTTAACCTAAAATAATTAAAACAAGTTTATTCATTATGTAACTATTTATATACCAAAATGAACTTAACAAAACATAGATTCTTATGACACTAAAGTTTATTCAAAATGACCTCCGTGATTTTGAATACAGGCCTTCAATCTGTGCGGCCAGTCGTCTATCGCAGCACGAACAAGGTCCATGTCAATATCGGCGGCTGCCTTAATCAAGGATGTCTTGAGTGACTCCAAATTGGGGTGAAGCTTTGAGCACGTCTTTTCCTCCAAGTGTTGCCATATCTTGTAATCTAACGGATTCAAATCTGGACTGGAGGAGGAGGGCCAGTCTTTGTGCCCGATGAAGTCAATTTCACGCGGCGCCAGCCATTCTTGTGTGCTCTTCGCTCTATGAGCTGGCGCCGAATCTTGTTGGAATACCCAGTTCCTGTAATTGAACACAGTATGAGAAACAGGTTCCACAAGGTTCGTCAGGACTGTATTTTGATACACAACTGCATTCGTTTTTACACCTTTCTCGCAAAAATGTACCTCTGTTAAGCCCCAATAAGAAACTCCCAACCATACCATGAGCGAGGATGGAAAATGACCTCGTTGGACACGCGGAATACGGTTGCTCGCTTCTTAATTTCTGTGTGCGTACACCTTATCATTTTGTTTGTTGTAGCTCTCTTCTATGGTAAAAAATTTTTCATCCGAAAAAAGAATTTCCCGATGTTTTTTTCCCGCGTATCACTTAAACAAAGCGCGGCATCTCTTCAGTCTCAGGTGCATTAGACGAGCATTCAAACAATGTCCTGTTTTCCTTCGATATGCCCGAAGCCCTAAGTCTTCATTTAACACCCTTTTCACCGTGGTTCTGCTTAACCCCATCTGAAGGGCCAACAGTTTCTGCGTACGTTTGGGATTTCTTTGAATTCGAGCCTTCACAGCATTTATCACTGCTGGAGTCCTAACAGTCCGAAGGCGACCACTTTTTGACCTGTCATCTACACTAGAGTCTTCATTGTATCGTTTGATGGTACGATAAACGAATCTTTTGGTTATATTCAAATTTTTCAGTATGTCAAAAGCTTGAATTGGCACATAACCGCTACGATGCAACGCAATAACTGCAACACGGTCTTCTTTAAGCGTCCACTCCATATTTAAAAATGAGTAAAATTCTAAAAAGTATGTAGTTTTATTTTCATGAACAATTCGAATTCAATAAAGTTTTTTGTGGCCAGCATTCTAAAAGCAAAGATTTTACTGTGTGACTATACTTACGACCTGACTATGTATATGTGTATATTTAGAGACGTTTTACAATGTAACACATAAAAAGTTAAGTAAAAATTATTTAGATTACGTTGCATTTCATATAATTATATACGTAGAATATAAAGTTGAGGACTAAACGCTTTTATAACGATAGTGTCAGATAGATCACGAGGCCTATAAAAGGTCTACAGTCGCTCGGCAACCCTTCCACTTGTCGTTGACTTTCACTGAGAGAAATTTCTCACGATTTAATTAGAGATCGCTTTCGCAGCATCAACTTGTGCCTGCGGCTTTGCGCTTATAAATTTATGATTTTGTTTAACGGTTTTGAAAGGAAGTGACGTTAGATGTATGAGAGAAATAATTTAGAATAGAAATAATTAATATATAATAATATTAAAAATTATGTAACAAAAAACTAAAGCCATAAATAGAATATCTATTTATGGATCTATTCTATAACGATATTTTTTCGTTTAACTACATACTCATAGAATATAATACCACAAATAAGTTTGCGGTCATTTACTCGTAAACTTTATTGGCTGAGATTCGTACAGCATCTATGACTGAAAAGTCAAATATGCTGAATAGTACAGTTAAAAACGAAAATGTATTAACAATGGAATAAAAAATAGTAGAACTAATAAATAATTTTAAAAAATAACACCGGTTTAGTGATCTTACATTTAAGCGTGTCCGCTGATACTTTAAAAATGAAGCTACATTAATTTGTGATATACTTAACTGATAACATTTTTATTTAGTGCATCAGGTTTCAGTGTTACGCCATACGTCAACCATAACAAACACCGCCGTTCCGCAAGGTGATAAAAAATTAAGAAATAACACGAAATTATAAATGCTAATAATTCCGTTCCGTGTTACGTTAATAAATATAATTGAACTGACCTTGGAAATCGTTACATCAAATGGGAAGTATGTGTGAATCTTTTATAATCTGTGCCGATAACGTGACTAGCGCGGATGCTGTAAAATAATCGATGCTAGAAATAGAAAGCGTCATTATGTGCCATACGTTTGATATTTTATAATTGGAACACACGCTTGTGAAGTGATAGTGTTAACGCTGTATATAGAGAAGATTTGGAACGGGTATTTGTTAGTGGACATATTCCAGTAATTTATCAGTAACGCTAATTGGTGTGTTCACGATACAGATATTGTTTATGAGTGATTTAAAATGAGAATATGGCGTTTATCGGACCGAGGAATAGCGCGCCAGTCATCAAGGACAGTCTCCACACACCGGCGTATGAGGTGAGTGAACTTACTTCTGCTTAGAGTATAGGAAGTGAATTTTCGAAATTTTCGATATGCGCTCTCTGACTTATACACTACGATGACATGATCGTTTATGCCCTGTGGACAGGTATTTGCTATTATGTTGTGTTCTTTATCTGTGTTTTTGTTCACTGCAAAGTGTCATGAATGCGGGTGAATGAGAACATGTGTGTTGACATTGGCGTGTTTATCTTTTATTTTTAATTAATGTAACGTTGAACAGAAGCGAGTGTTGTTTTAAGTCTTGTGAATATTCGCGAGCTGCTGTCTACCACTCAGTCGGAAAAAAACGATTGAAGCTGTGTGTGTGTGTGACGGGCGATATTTAATTAATTGTTATGTATCAATTTAATGATGAATAAGACGTGGATTATGTTACCATGATATTTATCCAAGCGTTAACCTATATAAAGTGATTGCGGATAATTATTTGATGTTTTTGTAGTTACTTGCTGATTACAGGACTTATCGATAGGCCAATTGTGTACCATATTCTGGAGTTCTTTTGGAATAGTTTGCTGAGTATGGAATACTTCTATTAGACAGAAACACTTTTTTTAGCCTCAAAGAAGAAGAAACTATATTCACTATTTTACCACAGTTTTCGAATCAACTAGTAGAGGATAGGTTATGTTAAACCTTATGATCCTTTACCGTTTGTCAAATAAAGTATGAAAAAGTAAATATGTAAGGCGATCCTGCATAACTAACATTATTATTATATATCCAATTGTTTCCCTCATTGTTTACCTAAACAAGTAGCAGTGCACTTGCTTTGGTTATCAAATAACTTCCTCGTTTTCTTCATCCTATGTTCATCAGTTTCAAGTGGAAAAACCACTGTTCTATATTTTATCGGATATTTTGAGGTAACTTCGTTGTTTCTGATCAACACAAATAACAAAATTTTGTAAATTTAATGCAATTTGTTATTCTATAAATTAATACAGTTTCCACCTTCATTTTCCACCAACGTCGAATTGCTCATCTAAAATACATTTTCGAGTTAACGCGAGCAAAGTTGATCAGCCCCCGGGGGCCGGAGACGGATCGTAAATTTAGGTCGGATACGCTATTAAACTTCATGACCTCCTATGGTTATAGCGGAATTGCTACAATTTGTATCTCGTTATTTATAAAGGCGTAAAAATATTTGTTTTATTAAAAAAAACTTGAAGTTTGTATGCCATATAATAATAACCTCGTTACAAAACGTACTTCATTTTTCCCTGTGCATGTACGTCCTATATGCTACTAGATTGGTACCTATAGTTTCGTAAACAAGATATTTTTGTATCTTTTTTGTCTTAGTTGTTTGCGCAATCAGTACTTAAAATTTAAACCTGCCTTACTAGTTTTCTGCGTAGTAAATTGATTATATTGTATTATGTTACGCAGTTTTCCTAATAAGTAGAAGGAAATATTTAAGCTCAAAAATACATAAAAAATGCGTAGGTACATGGCGCATTCATAAATATATTACGGGTTTGTTTTGTAAGTTTTCTTCTCTGTATGAAGTCGACTTGCTGTAAGATACCATTAAGGAAGTTATTAAGGCGTTAAGTTATAAGTAGTTAAGGCAATATTACTTGATTGAAAGTATAGTTCTTAGCTGTGGTATGAATACCTCATACCTATTTTCATCAAGATTTACTTACTAATGTTAGCGAACTTATCATGACGACAGTATCCTTTTAAGGTAGTTATAACGTGTGAAATGCATTAAGAGTTCAATATTATGACGAATAAATATAGTTATAATTTTTAATTTATTTATGGGTTGTATAGTTGGTAGAGATTACAACATACTACTCTTCACGTTACTTCAAATGCCGTCATATACTTATACATATACGCCTATACTTTGCGGAATGATCTTGGTATCCTAAAATAAAACCGTTATATAGCAGATACTCAAATGTGAGGTGCTCGGTTGCGTATTGCACAGACTAAACACTCGCAGTCTTTCATCTTCACAAGCACTAACCCAATCGGTATCCCGCGCAGATCATGACTGATGATATGACCGTTGTCAACTTAATCTTCATTCCAGAGTCAGTCCAGTTACTCCTTCCATTCGAAGATGGCATGAAAAGCGTTGCATTCACTTGTTATCGTTCCTTCGTTCGTTATCGGTGCACCTCTGCCGCCGAGGATAGGGAGAATATCGAATCGTAATTCTAAAATTTTCTCAAGGTCAGGGAGAACAGAAGAACGTAACACTTCTTCCACAAATAGCTGGGGAATACAACGACCTAGCAACAACTCTGTAAGGGTCTCATGCACTGACACGTTGAGATTTAACACAAAAATTTTATTGTTCAAAAACGCTCAGTAATGGAAAGATTAGCTCCTGTGCTACGTACAAAAATTGAGTTAATGAAGGCGAAATAGGAAAATCGCTGGCCTGTATCAAACCGACACTTTAAATTGACACAATGTAGCGTGGGTGGCGGGGCTACTTGGAGAAGCAGCTAATGCAAAGTAAAGATCTCTCATGAATGGATTCATTTTAATTGATGTAACATTGCATGATTTGATAAAAAAAAATATCTTCACGCAATTCCCAATACAGGGGTAGACAGAGGTCAAGTCTAGACAATTAAGTCCCTTTGATCCACCTTCCACCGAAGATATTTTCGGGACAACGTGACAGGTGGTGAGCCTGTCGCCGTCTATATGCCCAAGCCAACGATGAAATTCGTACATAAGTTTTTGAAAAACTCATTGGTTCTGCCACCTGGGGATCGAACTCGGGTCTCTCGACTCGAAATTCCGACCACCCAACAACTCGGCACATGATTTGATAATGCTAAGATTTCCTATTTATTATTACTATTTGTTACTAGCGTTATGTGTATTTACTATCATAACCTGATACTCTTTAAATCACTGCGCTGCGTATATGGTTCCTCATTTTAAAAAAAATTAAAGTTTACCTTTTTTAATATTGTTACTCGTAGATTGATGAATTAATTTCTTATTACATTGATTGTATCAACAATATTATTATGAAAGAAATAACATAAGAAACATAATTATTTTCATTTGTCAATCATGCAGTAGAAAGTACAGGCCTCTCATTAAAGACGAGGTCAGTCGAGTTCTACATTCCTTTATTAATGTATTATTATACTAGAAATAAAATTTATCATTATAGTTTCCATCTCACCTCATCACAAATCACTCATGTCTGTCAATGTGATGAAGGCAGAACTATCTGCAAACGTATTGTTTTGTGCGTCTTCTCGTTCATATGTCGCAATAAATGCAGTATAATCTCAGGCCTTGTTTTCGAATGTCGGAAAGTTGTTGCTACGCCTATTTAAAATCGGTATAGCTTTTTTATTCTTTTTTAATGCGGTAAAGATAAGCGGTAGCTTCTAAAGCTTCATAAATGGGCCGCCTCTCCCGGTACAGAACATTGATCTTACAGAATAACACCGTCTAGTGTTTTTGCGTTTCGTAAGGGTACGGAAGCCTACAGCTCTGAGAGGAGAAAGGAGCCTTTTTCTTTTTTTCCCATACCTTTTGCAAATAAAATTATCCCAATTACAGCACTGTTACAGTGACAGTTAGACAGTGATTCAGTGATTCAGTTTTAAAATTTCTACAACATGTACTTAATGGAACAGTAATGTTCATTATTTACAGCATTATCTAAAGTGCGCGGTGTCTGGTACCGTAGTAGCCATTGTGCTCGCCAAGTGCGATGATTATATGATTATGGTATCAAATCAACCTTACGGGAGAAGACTTGATCCGGCAGAGGGCATTTAGTATTTCATCTTTTTTAATTTCAGCATTTTTTACGTTGCAGATGAAGTAATACACCGACTTGCGCTTTTTGGTCTTACAATGATCATTAGTTTGCTGATTTTTACAATGACAATAACAAAAAGAAAAAAAAACTGACAAACGATAACAGTATAATCAAAATTACTTACATGTGAATTATATTTAATAAATAAATAACACTACAAATTTATAACTACCGTAATTGTACGTTTTGAACGGATCTGAATCGTCGTTATTTTAGACATACCTAACATAACTATTAACTACGAGAATCTCAAAGTAATGATACGTGTAAAAAACGCGTGACGAAGTTGTAATGGATTGATCTGCTAGTCATCTTTGTACAGTGGCGATTTTTGCATTGATCCGGAAAGTCCCAGTATTAAATCTATTTGTTACCCCCGTCTTCGTTCGTCTTAAATATTTTCACTATGAGATAAATACATCTATATTAACACCTAGATGTGTATATACATGCAGTATACATGTATAGCATCTATGTTAAGATGTTTACATATTTATGTTAACACAGTTTAAATTCAACAATTAATAACCTACTTATTACTAGGTTATTAACCTACTTTTATATTTTACTTTTACTTTTTATATTTTAGAAGTCACGGGTGGTCGGAATTTCGAGTCGAGAGACCCGAGTTCGATTCCCAGGTGGCAGTACCAATGAGTTTTTCAAAAACTTATGTACGAATTTCATCGTTGGCTTGGACATAAAGGCGGCGACGGGCTCACTACCTGTCAAGTTGGCCCGAAAATATCTTCGGTGGAAGGTGGGTCAAAGGGACTTAATTGTCTAGACTTGACCTCTGTCTACCCCTGTATTGGGAATTGCGTGAAGATATATATATATATATATATATATATATATATATATATATATATATATATATATATATATATATATATATATATATATATATATATATATATATATATATATATATATATATATATATATATATATATATATATATAATAATCTACTTTTTATGTAGTCAGTTATGTAACATGTCACGATAGCCAAATGGTTGGGTGATCGGAATTTGAATAGAGATACCCGAGTTCGACCTTCGGTGGTGGGCTCGTACCAATGGATTTTTTTCAACACTTATGTACGATTTATATCGTTGGCTTCGATAAAATATGGCGACGGGCTCACCACCTGACACATTTGTCCCAAAAATGTCAGATGAAAGATGGGTCGAAAGGACTTAATTGTCTAGACCTCTGTCTACCCCAGTATTGGGAATAGGGTAAAGATATTTTTTGAAAGTTATCGTTAATAAATTGGATGAGAAGTATTGGTAGAATTATGTTTTGTTATATAAGTAAATATAATTTTCCCACGCTTTCGAACACCAATGGCCACAGGCGACATTCGTTCAGAACTTCGGTTAACGAAACTTTTTGTTGTTGCCGTATTAATTGTTAGATCAAGAGTAAAATTATCGGTACCGTTAAAGTTCTATGTGTTATATACGAATTTAGGTCAGCTATTATTATATCGTAAAATGAAATCACATAAAATGGAATTGCGTACCTTATCGCTGGATTTATATTTAATTTATTTATGCATAAAATATAACACCGTCATGGTATTAACAGTATCGGCCAGTATGAGCAAAGGTTAAGACTAGTATAACCTGAATTATTATTGCTTTGATAGGTTTCAATGAGAGATGTAATTTGCTCAAGTCTTACAATTTATACTTAATCGATTTGTACATTGCAATTAAAGAATTAATAAACCAAAATCGAGTTTTGGGCTTGTTTAAACCTCTTAAGAACAATAAAAACTACACCGGTCCGCAAATAGAATAGCAAGAAACTGTATTTTTTATCGCTATTACACAATGTAATTTGTAATTTTCATACAACTATTTAAAAGTTTTAAAACACAAATACAATAGATGTATAAAAATAAGATTTTTGTGTAGAATTGAAAATATTATACGTATTCAGATGGCGATTGATTATTCCTTACTCTGCTCCTGCTTACTTCCTGCACTGTTGAGTCTTTTCCGACTCAAATCCGTATTATGGCAGGCCCACCCACTAATCTTTTCATTATGGGGTTTATTATCCACCTTTAACCTTACCTTAAGTGCAAGTGGGGTAGACCTTACCATAAGTGCAAGTCCGCTGTCACTGCGTCTATGAACCTAATAACAGGTTCAATGTGATCCTGTTCCTATATAACACCATATCATGTATTTTAACATGATTTTACAACGTTATTCATAACATTGTTAGCCGTAAACAAAACTATAACGTGACTTTAAAAAAACAATTCAATATCTTTTTATAGAGCAATAACTTTACACGGAATTAATGTGTAATATTTTTATAGCGTTGCGGATAATACGCCAGTGCAATGAGTACGACAAACATTCCAAGAAATGCCGGCGTTCGCTAGGGTTTTATTGCAGAGGACCATGTTCAGTAGTGGACTAAAATAGAATTTCATTTCATAGACAGTAGTACTGACAGTTTGTACGCAATAAAACCATAACAATTAACGAGCAAAGCGGTTTTGCACTTACCTCGAAAGTGTATCTGTAAACGGAAAGTGAGTCTGAAGTTAATGGCGACCCGGATTTTGTTCTACTTCATCTCGCCGGCAGGCCTACGTTTTTACGATACTAAAATCTTATGACGTATCACAATCATTTGTTTATTTCGAGATGATTATTTTAAATTTTCAAATAGCTCTTGATGAATATTTTTTTTTATAATATAATAACAAGTATATTACCGCGCATATATGAATGACCTTAAACTTTTTGTAGCCGTTAAATACTGCATTACTTTGAATTGAAAACACGTAAAAATTAGTACTACAAAATGTAGTATACGTTGTGCAATTTTGCGTACGCTATGTACGTACGTATGCGGCTTTTAATCGATCTTTTACTTCATCTTTTACTTTACCTCCATAAGTTCGGTACGGGACATTATGTATAGATAAATTATGTATAGATGATAAATTTATTTTCTCAAATAGTTAAGGACTTTATGGATGTTTGATCTCCAATACAACATTACCTTCACGCATTTCTCAAACCTGAGGTCTAGACAGTATTGTCCTTTAGCGCAGGAGATTTTTTTGTGACTAAGTGACAGGTGGTGTGCCTGTCATCGTTGAGTATCCAACCCAACTATTATAATCGTAGTTATCGAAAAAAACCATAGGTTCTTACCCCAGGTTCGAATCCCCATCGAACTCAGGTCTCCAGATTCGAATCTCGATCATGCAACTCCTCGGCTTTTGTGGCCTTACATATTTAAAATATGATTATAATAGCGAATTTGATTATTATAGCAACATGATAATATATTTACCGTGACATTATAAATTTGTTTGTATGTATACGAGGATAACATGCACACTGATATCTAAGAATAATCGAGCGAATAAGGCGAAGGTATTCGTGTTGGCGTACCTACGTCGTGTTATTTAACGATGATCTGTGTGGCGGTAGCATAATAATTACTTGTGGCACGCTTGTAGAATAACAAAACAAGCACAAAAATGCTCACTGTTTATAGTTTAGTTTAAAACTATATCTGGCTACCTCCTACCTCTAATATATCAATGTAATTGTAACCTGATCGCCATTTTCACTATCGTTTACGTATGAGGGTAATTCGAGTCCGGTGGCAGGCTCGTTCCAATGGGTTTTTCAATAACTTATGTACGAATTATATCGTTGACATGGACATTGATTCGGCGACGGGTTCACCACCTGTCACGTTGTCTCAAAAATATCTTCGGTGGAAGGTGGGTCGTAACGATTTAATTCTGTAGAGCTCTATCTTCCCTTGTATGGGGAAAGGGGTGAAGATATTTATTTATTTATGAGGGTTATTATAGTAGTATATTTTTTGTCTAGTTTGTCCATTGGTATTCAGCGGTGATACACACATTGGTCGGTTTTCATATGAAACCTAACGCATTTTCACCAATATAAATTAATTACCTTCGAAGTGTCAGAAACTCATCGTCAGTAAAAAACATTCACAATCATTGGCAGCATCTGAAAGTCGATTAATTGCATCATCAGTATATAAAAAATATCTTAATTAGTGTTTAATGAACAACTTGCATATTATAATTATTTTAATTATAATTAAGCCACGATAGCCGAGTGGTTGGGTGATCGGAATTCGAGCCAAGACCCAAGTTAAACCCTAATTACTTGTTTGTACTTATTGTTATTAATTGTTACTACTTACCCGAATAAAGATAATAATATGGAAAATCCATGAGTGTATTATTCATAATCTCATTTTCCACTATAAAATTGATTATTTGTAGGAATGTACATGAGTACGTGCCGAGTGGTTAGGTGAACGGAATTCTAGTCAAGAAATCCCACTACTTGCCCTAGATGGAAGGCAGTTATCAATGATGTTTTTCAAAAACTTATGTAATTGTCTAGACTATTGTAATTGTTTATTATTTATTATAATTAATTGTCTAGACCTCTATCTACCCCGGCATTGGGAAAGGCGTGAAGATATTTATAATATGAAAATACATATATGTAATCATTTATAGTTGTATAGAAGGTATTTGCTCACAAACTCTGTGGTCAGTGCGACGCCACAGTTACAGGTTCACGAGTCGCACCGCCTACAGAGCGACATTCCTATCCGTATCACAATTACAATGCCTGCCCGGGGAATTTAGAGAATTTACGATCGAACGTCAATATCACTGAGAGAAAGCTCAATGAAAAATAACTAGGAAGCGTTACGTTTGTTATGCCCGTTGACGTTATTATGGTCGGCGTGAAAAAATGTCTTGTGACTAAAATATAATAATAAATAAATAAATATCTTCACGCAATTCCCAATACAGGGGTATACAGAGGTCTAGTCTAGACAATGAAGTCCCTTCGACCCACCTTCCGAAGATATTTTCGGGACAACTTGTAACTTAAAAATATATAAAATTACTAATTATTATGTTTTTAAGTAAGTAGTAAGTTATCGATTCCGGAGCGTACTACAAAAAGCATGTAATATTTATTGTAATACATAATATTTGTCACCAGCTCAGAGGTCCCGGGTTCGATTCCCTATCGTGTTAATGTAGAAAACACTTTTTGCAATTTTTCTGATCTGGGTGTTTGTGATACTTTTGTTGTTTCTGATTCCCTAATGCAATTGCTGTAGCTGATTACTTTGAGATCAGATATGTTGTCCTATCTATCTATCTGTGAATGTATATTTTAGTGTTAAATTAGTAGAGTTTGGTTGTATAACCATCTAAATTGTACACTATAAACGTTATCAGAAAAACAAATTACACTGCAACATTAGTATTATTATTTTACAAAACTTTGAACTGCAGCAAAACGTTGAATTGAATTGTAAAAATCAGCTGTTTATTCTCACAAAGGCGACCAACTTGACCCGAAATCTTATCAAAACTGGTATCGACGGTTAAGGAACGTAACCCAAAAGCGTTACGACATATATCTATTTACATATGTTAAGTGTTGCCATTGTCAATTTATTAAAGGACCTTCTGATTTAAATAACCGGTTTGAATTTCGATGATATTCGTACGAAGGTGAGACTGCCTTATGAAATCAGATTTGTGTGGAGCATATTAGATTATTCTAATTACGAAATGTTTTTTCTGAAAAAAAAAAAAAAGGAATCTCGCTATCGCTAATCGCAATGCTAACATTTGTTAATTTTTTTAGCTAATCGATAGTCTAGTTGGTGATGACCCTGTCTTCGTAACTAAGGGTTTCGGGGACCATTTTAGAGAGGAACCGACAAGGGAAACATTTTAGTGATGAAGAATGTTTGTTGTTGAGTCATGCATTTTTACATGTTTAGCGATGTTAGTATATTATATCGTAGACTGGGATACAAAAAAAAATCATTGGCTTTAAATATGTTTTAATTTGCTACATTGAATAAATCATATTTCTGTTCGATTAATAACAATGTGCTTTCGAAAAAATATGAATGAATCATATTTTATTAGAGGTATCGATGTTTACTTTCACTCGATTGCACGGAGATGGATTGCTATCTTGCCATACACGGTAACACGAGTTGGGGTTATCAGCCCGTGTGCGTGATGCTTACAACACGAAACTATAGAGTACAAAAAAAAAAAGAACTTGTAAGTGAGAGTTGTTTGGCAAAGTTCAACTAGAGTATTAGCACTTGTTTTATAATATGATTTCTTATGGCCGACTCGCGGACGTCCAACAGTTTCATACCTAAACACATTTCAAATACGGTTGTGCTCATAATTTAATAATTAATTATTGTAAAGCGCTTTTTATTTTATTATTTTCTCATTCAAATTCAGTAAATTTATCAACGACATTTAAAATTTCGTTTCGTGATTTCATATGCGGTTTAAGAGATTACAAAAAATCCCAATTTTTCGCATAAAAGGTATGTAGTTTAATATTTACTTTTATGTTATGGTATGTAAGTAAAATTATAATTCTAGAATACTCAGATACCTAAACGTGCATATATGACGAAAATGTTGAATTTGGAAGAGGCTAAAGAGGTATGTAAGGATCTTGGCGATCTTCTCTCTCAGGTGACCTCGTCATATATTGTGCGCGAAGATACCAAATGGTAGGAATGAAAGAGTAATAGACGATCGGAACGAGATATTCAATTTAATATAAACTGTGACCTTGCGTGCTTTATTTGCCGCGGACTCGAAATCTGAACCTGATTTTAGATCGTAATAAATTTGCAAAATTATAGCTATTATCACTTATTGTAATTTTTTCAAATTTTACAAAAAATATAAAAAAATTATACTTTATAACGCAAATATTACTGAAAACCTTATAGAAAATACTAATGTTTGGATGGGTGGATATTTGTCACTCAATTACGCTGGAAAGATTGAACAGATTTGGCAGAGGGGTATATTATAGTCAGGAATGGCGCATAGGTTACTCCCGTGGGTGAGATCAAAGACATGATTAAGAATTCACGCGGTAATTTCCAAATATTGAAAAGATACGACGCCGAAGTCGCGAGGAGATCATCACAGCCATCAAGAAACTGCTGAATATAGGCCTATCCCAAAGATTACCACTTGGAACAGTCCTGTGCCATCTGTATCCATCGGCTCCTCCCTGTATTGTGCAGGTCGTTGCTCCCTCTTGATCTTGAGAAACTTTTTAAAAAATTCTAAGATGTTATTTTGTTTGCAAATGAGGTAACACATGGTCATGGATATTTTAATAAATACGCATGATAGCCGCGGCACTAATTCCGGTGGCGAACACGACGTGCAACTGTATTACTTATAAATTGTGGTCGCTTACGGCGTTAAGTAATAACATTATGCATTCATATTTGAAAGCCAGACTAACTAATTTTTATTTCATAGTTATGGCAAGCATTTATTTTAGTACCTACCGCTAGAAATTGTTAGTGATAGGTAGATTGAACATGTGGTATTGGTGTGATGGAGGATGAAACTGAAGATTGCGGGTTCGAATTCCGCAAGGGGCAAACATTTGTGTGATGAATATGAATTTACTCAAGTCATGAATGTTTTTATGTATATATGTGTTTATCTGTGTAAATATAAATGTACCTATGTAAAAATATGTCACGTAGCTGGTACACTAGGACGGTAATAGGTTCGCCAATGCTAACGAAATAGGTTTCGGTTAAAAGCGGGTCGAAAGGTCTTCACTGTCCAAAAAACTGGGTGTACATAAGAAAACAACTTCAATTAATCTTTATTTATCTTTAATTACTGTTCGAATGTTATGAGGAAAAAGTAAGAGCAAGGAGGAAATCACCGTGCTCTGTATTCTTTGTTTAATATTTATTCCGTTCTGAATATAATAAACCTTACACAATATGAATATATTTTGTTAGAATAAAGTAAGATATCAAAAAATATTAACTTTTCTTTCAGAAAATGAAATTGTTATGCGGTTATTATTAAAATATCTCAGAAAATTTAATAACCTGCCTCGTTTGAGGTGGCATGAATAATACATTGTGACCATAGCGATTCTTGCAGCTACACGTTCCGAGTTTATTTTGTGTAGCTTGTTTAAATTTCAAGTATATTGTTCAAATTTCCACTTCTTTTTAATTTCTTGCTTTAATGGAATATTATTACTTTATTTATCCCTATAATATTCGTAAAGCCACGATAATTGATGATGCATCTTAACACCATGAAAAGTTTAATGCAGCTGCATAAGCCATTACGAGAACTTGTTATAATCGTCGCCGTTTGCAAGTGGGTTGGTACCGCAGTACCAGACATCCATATGTCCTGTCCCTATGGTCATTACTTTATCGCCTTTCACGTCATCTACTGTAAGAAAGCAAGAAAGAATCGGAGAGTCGACTTAAGAATTAACATGTGGTAAATTCATTCGTCGACGCCGTATATCAGTTGTTGGGATAATACAGTATTTCATGCTTTTTTTTTATTTTACATTAATTTATTAAAATATTATATAAAAAAATTCTGCTATCGATTTACTGTACACATTTTATTTTATTTATTTAGGTTAACAAACAGTCATTACATTGTATGTTACAAAGAAGAATTAACTTAAGCAAACGTTACAAATGTATGACGTTCTACGTTAACCACAAATTAAAATATATAAATTAATTAGAAAAAAGGACATTGAAGGACCGATACGCTCGAGTTCAGAATACTTTTTTTACAACTAATAAATAATCTAAGCAACATAGATATAAATCACTGCTGTCTATGGAGTGTGTACAGTAGACTTTTCAAATTGAACCTTTGTTATTGAAAAAATTACTTCGCAACCCTCCGCATGCAAATATAAAAAGGTATATGTTACCTGGTCCGAAGAGAAGAAGAGCACCACCCTCTCTCCCACAGATGCATGCACTAATTCCACTGTTTTCTTCTTCTCTTCGGACCAGGTATATGTTATACCTTTTTAAATTTGCATGCGGAGGGTTGCGAAGTAATTTTTTCAATAACAACTTTACAATGAATTAACGCAAAGTAACGCCTGAGTCAATTAACTAATTGAACCTTTGTTGAGCAAAGATATCGGTTTGTAAGAAATTGGTATTATAATCTATAGCTAACCTTCGCAATGGAGCTCTTGTACCTGCATTAGTTAGGCAACGAATAACTGTACCGCGCGTGTTGTTCTTTGGTGAGCTGACCTAGGAACGGAATAAGATAGCTGATTACTTAAATCCATACAATCAAGTTCATTGTGACAATAGTCGACGAGACTGCAGAATGGTTGGGTGACTGGAATTCGAGTCAAGAGATAAAGAATTGAAAGGGCATAATTGTCTACCACAGTACTGAGATAGGCGTGAAGGTATTAAACATGTACATTGTTATACCAAAATGTCACGATAGCCGAGTGGTTGGGTGGTCGGAATTTCGAGTCAATAGACCCGAGTTCGATCCCCAGTTGGTAGGCTCGTACCAATGGGTTTTTCAAAAACTTATGTACGAATATCGTTGGCTTGGACATAAAGGCGGCGACGGGCTCACCACCTGTCACGTTGTCCCGAAAATATCTTCGGTGAAATGTGGGTCGAAGGGACTTAATTGTCTAGACTCGACCTCTGTCTACCCCTGTATTGGGAATTGCGTGAAGATATTTTTTTTTTTTACATTAATTACACAACAACAATTATATTTTTCCCTGTATCTGCCTATACTCGTTTTCTTATGATATATTGAACTATTTCTTTTTTGTTACCAGATCAAATTGGAGACTGTGTTCGGGCTGACTGTCAGCAGCAACGCGGCGCTAGACTGTGATCCGAATACTGAGGTTGTGGCCTATCCAGCGGGGTGAGTAAACATTATTTATCTAAATATAATTAGTTGTTATAGTAGCCGATATATATTAAATAGTATATTATATATAATAATTATGTAACAATTTAGCCTATGCTACCTACTTTAAAATATATTTCTCAAAATCGATCCAGTGGATTTGAAGATTCAGTGGATCTGCACAAATTTACTTAGGATCGTCTTCGTAATCTTCTGTACCAATAAGAAGTCCATTGCTCAATTTTGCCTCTCTCAAATATTGCCACTAAGGAAGATCCTGAACCACCTACATCCATCGACTTCCCTAAGGTTGTCAATCCATGTTATGGGGGTGGTCTTACATTCCGTATGCCTGTACAAGGTTTCGACTCTATAACAAAGGTTCTAGAGTCGAAACCTTACAAATGGTAGAAAGCTACCATTCGTTTTTATATAACAGAAAAAAAAACTGTATTTAAATTACATCTATAAGTTATATTAGTAGGTACCTTAAACTTGTTAGTTAATATGTAGGACATAAGTTTCTAAAAGACTCATTGGTACTACCTTCTAACTTTCCTCCTGGGGATTTAACAGGTCTTCTGATTGGAATTCTGATCACAACTTAAAGCATTATTATTATATGATACTTATACGTTATTGACTTATTGTTTTTTGAGCTTATTTTTGATTAAAAGAATCCATTTTAATCCATTATTTAAATACTGTTGAGATTAGGCTCATAATGTGATAACTATTTTAGGTGATCGTGCTATGCTCAAGGAAATTAAATATATATACTAGTTACTCTGAGCACATTATCGTTGCACATAAAATTCCGCATAGTTCATGAGGTCAGATCTAGGTTAAGATTGCATTGCATGAAGCACCAAGCCGTTTGGTGTTGCGCAATGCAAATTGACGGCTCGAACGATACTTTGACTTTCTAGATGTATCTGCATATTTTTAATACTGTTACACCTCTAATCAGAACATACGACTATTGCCTAATTAAGTAAGGAACGATGCTCTGAATAATCTGTTAGGAACTCTAGTTTATATTGTTATCGCTTAGTATCTTATTAAAATTGAATATTAGCACTTACAATACAATTTAAAGTTTAATTGTCGGTCAGTATATGGTGGTGATATAAAATTTTCATTCACGAAAAGAATAGAAGTGGCTATTTCATTTTGTTTTCATTAGGAGATAAATCTTCTCACATCCTTAACGGGGTGGCTAAGTTTCAAGATCCTAACATGGCTCTTCCGCTCCTGTCACACTCATCTATTTATTTTTCACATTCGCACGTACAGGTATCCAAGTAATCTTCGACATTCTCATTGCCGAGAACTTGGTTAACTTCATTTTATAAGAGGCTTTCGGCCTTAGTTTATCCCTTTACTGTTCTTTTTGGCGTTGTGTATTTAATTATTGTTTTTTTTTTCAAAGCTTTCTTCTGGCATACTCGGGTTTCACGGCTATATAATAGTCGGAACTAGCACTGCGTTGTTTACGTCAATAGGTTCACTTTTGTTGCACCTGCCACCCAGCTTTTTTACCATTGATTGTTTTCCAGGCAACTACAAGCACATCCATATGTAGATAATTTTTCCATCCCGGCTGAGAATATGCTCCATAAATATACAATTTCATCCACAATTCTGATAAAAAGAATTTAATGTAATGAGGATCGCTCACATCTTATTTTAGATGCTACACAGGGTCATGAACTTGCTTGATTTTGGTCTCATATTGTCGTGATGGTTATTCCGCCATCTGCCACTGTCTTTGCTGTCTAACGACAGACGGGAGGAGTGTGGATGGCAAATTCTTAAGGTAAGGATACCTCACGACAAATGCCTACCTGTTATTAAATTAATTAGATGTGTTACATTATACATTCATAATTGTGCTCTGATACATTTGTTTCGTACATTTAAATGATCGAAGTAGGCGTTTCTTGTAAACCCGTTTGAAATTTCTCTTTTACTGATACTACCTACGGTTACTCTCACATATCACGTATACATATTACAAACTGTCTATACTATTTAGACCGGTTCATTGAGGTATCTGTTAAGGTCGGCGTCCTGCAATCGAATTTATTTTAATTCACACACACGTTGTTTCTATTGCATACATATAGTTCATCAATGAAGTACTTGAATGAGGGAAAAAACGCTATCTGTTTGTTTCAACTATTGTAGTAGAAACCAACAGCATTGTGTTTTTTCTAACCAGTATTAGATAGCCTAAAATCACGGTGTTTTTCTATGTATCTTCAATCTATTTAGCAGGATAGTGGTGCACGACGTAAATGTTAGAGTGTGCAAGCAGAAATGAATATGGCTAGTTTTGGGATTTTTTTTTATTATTTGGCATAACTCGCAAAATAGCTGTTGGAGGAGCTTACCGACTCAAGAATTTTGTCAAGGCATGTGCAGCTTAGGATGACTTCACACAAGACAACATCTATCAGCAGCTATCATGTTGCATACACAGACATAGAGGCTGAAGATCGTACTCGGCTGTTATCTTTTTAGGAAGTATATACTTAATAGCAATATCAGACGATGTTAATGACAGTACCGCTAGGAATGAGGTGGACCGCCCCTAAGCTATGTCTAGAAAAAATATAATTTAATTTTGTATATGTGTATGTAAAAGAGTATAATGTGTGTGTAAAAGAGAATAGCTACGGAGTTTTTTGCGTCTTCTTTCGTCTCCGATAGAGGAACCTCTATTGAACGGCGGTAGATTATAAATGACTATCGCTTAACAAATGAATGTTCTTATTTCGGTGAATAAATTACATATTTGAATAGATTTCATTTATATTTCGTCTGCTGTAGCGGTTATCGTAGAATCTGATGTAAAACGAATTAGTTGTGTATTGTATATGTTTGTTCGAGGTTTTCTTTATTAAAGTTTGGTAAGGTCAATTCAAAAAAAAATATTTTCAATCATTTTTCAATACTGTGGTAGTCAGAGATGTAGACTTTTTATTTTGTTTCAAGCCGTTAACTGGAAATTATTTGGGACAAAACGACAGGTGGGGAGCCTATCGCCGTTTTAGTGTCTCCAAGTAATACATATCATACATAAGTTTCGAAAAAACTCATCGGTAAGAGTTTCCGATCGAACTCGGGTCATTTGAATCGAATTCCGATCATCTATTCACTCAGCTGTTGTTTTAGTTATTGATTGAATAAATACTTCAATATGTTCTCAAAGCGATCTTGTTGCCAAGATTGTTTTAAAACTTGAAGAAACTCAAAAGAGTATTTATTGCGGAAGTTATCAACAGTATCACAATATGTCTACTGTTTAAAAGAATCTTGTCAAACCCATAAACTAGTGAAAGATAATATTTTAATTAACCAAGAAAATAAAACCTATGAGACATGTTATGATAATTCTGTCCTTAACATCCTTTATATAGTGTACTTCCTTGCCCCGGTGAGCGCGGCGGACGCTCAGGCATTTCAGGAAATTGCTTCGTTATGAGTTCCCTTGAAAGCATTGGGTATTTTCGTTTAGTTTTGTATCTAACATTTTAGTACAATGCTTTTATTCTGATTAAATTCACCGCAGTGATATTTTGCTTCAATTATTGACTTCTTTGTAATGAAACTTTTCTATAATTTTTGGTCTCTTTAGATGTTATTAAAATTTACATAGTACTAGAATACTACATATTATTTTGAGGGGATTTGTTTGGTTTTCCAATCAAAATTCTTATTTTCATGCTAACAAACCCCAGTAGTTTTGAAATAGTCCAAAGTCGTCACTAGACATTTCGCATTGATAACAGTTGATAGTTTACTTTAATAACATTTGCTCCTAATTGCTGATAACATTTGTATTCTGATGACTTACAGATTCATATGCTATAATTCTATATTATGTGGTAAAGTACGATTTTACAATACAAAAAGTAAAGTGGATTTTATTAAAAGCAATAAACTTAAAGCTATTTACGATTGTTTTAAATAAATTATAAGGCGGAAATAACCTAATGGTTTAGGGTACGGACTGCGAAACATGACGTCGCAGGTTCGGGCCCCGCCATTCGACTATTGACGTCAACCAACTCCGGACACAAGTATTGCAGCTAACTAGGAATACGAGTAATGTTGTTCGACATTGCTAGTATTCTTTAAAAAAAATATTTCTAAATCCTGTTACCTAGCTATTGTGAGACTTGGATCTGTTTCAGATCAAACCATGAATCGGGTATTCAGGTAGGTGACTGAAATCAGTCAAACTCATTGCTGCCTTTCGTTTTATGTAACGTAATAAACATTTTTTCTGCAAACAAAGCTTTGTGCTTGAGTATAGACTGACTTTACTCATTATTGTTCATGCTGGTGTATGTTACCCTGTCTCTAAACTCTATTGGAGCGCCTTCGTAATCATGGTGTAGTCTCTTTCTAAACAAGTCTCACTGTCAATTTAAGAACAAGAGTTCTTAATATGTGTATTTATTGGTAATTCTGAGTATATTGAATTATATTACGTTATTATTATATTATTTAAATGTGCTGTGTAATATTATAAAAAACCTATCTCCTCTATCCTAAAGAGTAACCTATTTGGCCTTTGAGCTGTTCTCTAGACTATTTTTGAAGAGAATTTTCAGCTAAACAATCCGACTATATATGTCTCTCTGTATATCTTATTTTTTACCGTAATATTATGTGTTTCTGTTATTATTTAGTATGAATTAGTATCTTTATTATGTAGATCTGATCTTATTATTATTATTAAGATCTGTTATTTACTTAAATGATATCTGTCCTAACACACACACTTTACACTTACTTTTCTCTAGCATCGCAGTTATTTGGTAATCTCTCACTCTTTATAATCTTTTATCATATTAAGGCGCTGATGATGAATAAAATAGCATTAAAAAGACGAAATTTGGCTAGGACACTTAAGATCAGTATTAGGGATCAAATTCTATATTATGTTGTAATCAATGTATAAATGTAATATCACGCCATGTGGTCATCAACAACAGCAACTCTTACTATCCAATTTCGATAGTCTACAAAAAATGTTGAATGTTTCATCGATATACATATGGGTCAGGGGAATAACGTAATAGAACCATAAGAACGTAATAGAACCGCAAACTCGAGAAGGATTCCAGTATGGTCGATGACCATGTTAACGGCATAATAATGATGTAATATCATTATAAATACAACTATTGTGTCGTTCGTCCGGTCGTCCGCACGTCATTGTCGGACCTAAAGTTCATGCTAAAGCGCCTTTGATATTATGACGGATAATTTGGCATCATAATGTGCTGAGTATTAAACACAGAAATTTTCTTTTCACGCTCTTCTGACCCTTAACGCTTACGCTCACGTCATCGGCTTGTTAATTTATGTCTGGTATTCTGCTATCTGGTCATGGTCATCTGTTAGTTGCCAGTCGCCTCTTTCGGCACTACAGGAAGAAAGGGGGATTAATATTATTACGCACTCACCACACAACATCGGTGTACACAATTCGTAAGTTTTATTAGACATAAATCAATTTACTTCGCTTTAGTCATCGCCTTTTCTTTCTTCTTTTGGTACGATACGCAACAATGTATGTCATTAGTAGTCTTCTACAGAGTCCGCGAACACTGAGGAGTAAGTACTTATTTCATTTAGTATCTCCCGGACAGCTAAAATGAATCACCTGCTTTGTTTTTGGCTAAATTTGGCATAAAATGGCTACGGTTTATTCAAACTGGCCACCGTAGATGTAAGCCTTATTATAAGATCTCTTAATCAAAAAAATTTTCACTTGTTTATCATTATCATTATTGTGATTTTTACTATAGACTCACGTAATATTTATCCAGTTAATAACAATCAATGAATTGTATTCACTAGTTCTAAAAGCATTCTACAATGTATTATATTGACAAACCAAACTTGACTAAACAAACGAAAATGGAGTTAAGTAAAAAGGTTACAGCAAAATTTAACAATCTATTATGCACGAGCTTCATAGTGGCACAGGAGGTGCGGCCTCACACATCGGGGTGCGGTCCTGGCTCGCCCTTAAATCGATAAAATTTAAACTCTACTCAACTCAGACCCCACAGAATTGCGGTAGATTTGTATAACTATCTGTCCATTCTAATGCTCGAAGGTAAAAAGGAAAAGGAGGGCAGTTGTCAGTGTATTCGATATTACATGATTTATATTTTGTGTCATTTACGCACTATGCACACATTACGCACCTGAGTTAGTGGTGGGTCTTAGTACTATTTTTTTAAGAGATAATTTTGCCCAAGTTTTTATTCTTGTGAGCTCAGAGTATTAAGCTATTTTGATTTGTATGACTAATTTAATTAAAACATGTATAGTTCTCTACAGTGCATTGTAGGCCTCTCCTGTAAAGAAGATGGCCTTGCCAGGTATTTAAACAGTACAGGGTTATTTGAGGTATCAACCAAATATAAACAAAATTGATTTAGCGACATAGTTAAAAAAGCGTTACAAACATGTACTCATAAACTTTAGACAAGAAGTTTTTAAGTTTGCATGCCATGCACACTTAATAATTTTTATTAAAATTGAATTTTTCCAAAACCTAATAATTATTAATTCTTATTCATATAACTATGTTAGTTATCTTGGTTATATCGTGTAGATTAAAATTGTCCTTTACATTAATGAATAGTTTACAATATATAACTAATATAATGCACATAGCATAGCGGCTCTATTTGTTTGTAATGGGTAATATCTTTAACGAAATAAACACTTTTTCCTCATTTTACTTATTCTACTACTATATTAAATTGAAAGTTTTATCTTTATCAAAGACACCAACACATACACAAAGAATCTAGCTATCATTGTATATTATGGATCTTAAAAAGAGGCATGTAAAGACGTGTGTAAGCTCAAAAATATTATTATTGAGTTCATGCGACGCTGTCTATTGTAATTGATAACTGGAAAAAATGTCATTAAGTGTGCAGTGCGTCGACCCCATGTCTGTCAGACTGTGCCCACTCGGTTTCCGTTTCCGCAACTTAAGGCTTTGTTTACCGTATAACGGTGCGGGAACGACATGGGAAATATGTAAAGATTATGAATCGAAAAGAGCAACAAACAAAATATTTGTTACATCACATATATAACTGGAATTTAAATAAGTTCTTAATATAATTAATTTATACTATTTGTCCATGTGTGTGGCTACCCCGCCTGGGATTGTGCGTGAAGATATGTAGTCAGTAGTAGTCCATATGTATATGGTTTCTTCATCGTATCCGTTTCATCGTCTTCGTATAATATGAAATAATATTGAAAAGTCCCATTTATATATTCATTATAATACTTTGGAACATCGACAGTGAACATAGTCAATAACATATCTGTAATATATTTTTTTTTTCAACTTTTCTTTGAGATTTTCTATCACGGTGTTTTTTTTCTTCGTGATTTTAATGGAAAGGAGGTTTTTATTTTTGAGGTTTTAATGGAAAGCTTAACAATAAAGTTTCTAATTTGCACGATAATATTATATAAGATTTCGCTTCTAATTACAGAAAAGTAATTACTAAAATTTATGTAATATAATTTCATAAATTTATAAAGAAGTTCGTTGGCTTAAAGTTATAACCTTGAATTATTAATGAAAAATTCTGTGCTTCGTATCTGATGACTATAATGTCTACGAGTTTTTAAAGTATATTATTACGTTAAAAATTGATTGTAGAAGTCAAAGACTAAAGGTATTTAAACACATTGAAAGTCACTTTTACTAATTCCACATATATTAATATTAAAGTATCTGACCGGTTTCGCCTTTATGGCATTATCAAAGGTTTTTTATTATAGTTATTATTTATTATTTAAAGATGAGTATTCAACATAAAGGTATTCATCTTTAGTTTTGGATTTCTACAATTAATTCTTCGCTACGGTTTATACAATCCTTCTTCTTTGTGTGTGTGTGTCTCTTTGACTTTCATATCCTTATTATTTCATTACAGAAATAAAATTCTGCATAACTTCTGATAAAAACATCAGTTTAAGAATATTAGTTAAATTTCTTAGCGACTTATCGTTGCTTAAAAGGTCAGATTTTCTATTTTGCTACAAATCGTAATTTGTGTTTCTTTGTATTGTCTTGTCTCATTCTTTATGCAGCTACGTTTGAGGGTTACGACATGTAACTCATTGCCTCATCAAATTCAGCCTCATTTAAAGATTCTGCGATAACCGTCCGAAGAATAAAAACGATTTCAAGAAAACAAATCAGTGTCATAAAAATTCAAACATCAAAATCAAATTATAGTTTATCCAGTGATAATATTTACGGTGTCACTGATAAATTTGAAATTACTATCGAATCTGCTACGCATTTTATTATACATAAAACTTGATCGAATAGTTCCTTTACGATTCACGTCTGCCGATATGTTTCGTAACGCGAATCTAATTACTCAATAATCAGCTTTATTTAAATGTCCTCGTATGCAAGAATATTAAGAATTTATACAGCGGTACACCAAGGCATTTGTCGCGTGTGGCCGTGAGAAAGGCCGAGTCTACGGCAATGTTCGTCACATACATACAAATAAGGCTTAATTTTACCATAGTGTAAAGCAACATTGATGAGCGGAGCGATAAGCGAAGGCCAAGCGACGAGCGCCTTGTTGTTTTCGTGCCCTTTTGAGACCGAACAATGTGACTGTATGTGTTATTTAATTGATATTCGCATAGTTGGAAAGTTGAGTTCAAATAATTCAAAATTCTTTTAAAGTACAAACTTTAATTGAATGCGCCAAAGGCAACAGAAGTGTATAGTGTATGACGTCATTGTCTAAAAACAATATTAATTGTAGAGATAATTATACACGTCCGAATATGAAACGATGTTTGACACGTCTGAATCTAAATGAACGCAATTTGAATTTAGTACGTGTACAAACAATAGAATCGTCACCACTATCTTATGACTAACATATAAAGATATACAAAAAATTTATTTGGGGACAGTATTTTTCTTATAAACTCCTTTTATTTTAACCGTTTTTTAATTAGATCTAAAGGACATAAGAGATACTAATTAAGTACTTTTTAACATCAACCATCAACAAAATACCTTATCAGCTATGCATACCTAAACTACCTAGTGGCTAAAATCCCGTAAACCTCCCACGTTACACCTTAAGCCTATAGTCAATATTCAATCATGCGCGTGGTTCATGATGGTAATTTGCTTAGTATTCCAACAACAACGTTCTGTTGTTTGACCAAGTCCTTTCTATAGTTTGTAAAGAACACTTAATGACTAAAATTATACAATGTGTATATTAACGTTAAAATATCGTTATTTAAAATTATTAATCATTGTAAGTTCAAGTTTTGTCAATGCATTTTCAAGTTTCAATATATACGTAATTTAAAGTGCTCATAGCCTCTAATGCTGCATTTCTTTTCGGAGTCTCAACAGAATCGGCTTAGGAGGGAATCCTTAAACATTGCTGACAAAAATGCATTACCAGACAAAAATTAAGGAGATCGATGACAGATAGCAGCGTCTCAACTATGGTTACATACAACCACACTTAACCAAGACGTTATGGTAAATCCTATTCTTAAAAGAATCATTTAAAAATGTATGATGATGAATATTCGAAGGATCCAGAAGAAATTCCAGCTCTTAAAGTTCCATTTAAGGCCAAATCCTTCTCAAGTGTTCAAAGAATACCATATTATTTGAGACCTCTTTCCCGATTAGTAGATAAATTTCATGTTACTTTACCATACTTACAATAAATATTTTTTTTTCAGATGTACGGTGGTTTTGTACAATGTCCGGAAGAATCGGCAGTCACACGTTTTGAACGCGTCTCGCAAGAGCGTCACGTGTGTAGCGTTCTCTCCGGACGGGCGGTACCTCGCGACCGGCGAGTGCGGACATGCGCCAGCTGTGCGTGTGTGGGATCTGCAGGTTGGTCGGGATGAGGTTGTTTGAAAATGAAATTGAATTATAGGACAAATCAGTTCATCTGGCAGTAAGTGATCAACGACGCCCGCGAACATCCGTAACACCAGACGGGCTGCTAGTTCATGGCCAGCCTTTGACGAAACAATGAGCTCTCTTCTTGGAGATCCCTTCGTAACGTTTCGGAAATGCAGCTGGCAATACCGATTCCATAAAGTTGCGGAGCAGAATATTTCTTAAAAAAACGAACTGTGGTAGATTGCCAGCCACCAAGATAGGATGAATGAAGTAATGAAATCCAAGTGAGCTGTTTAACTCAGACTTGTAAAGTAGGAGCAAGTAACTTTAAGTGCTTTTCGGTGAAGGTTTAAAGATTTACAAAATCTGTTCATTCTTAAAAAACTAATATATACATTATACAAATCACGCCTCTTTCCCGTAGGCAGAGACCACTTCTTTCAACTTGCTACGCTCCTTACATACTTGTTTCGCTACGTCCACTTCCATTATTCCCTTCATACATTCTCTTCGATTTAGGGTACTCTTAACCTGGCCTTTTTTCAAGACGTCCCTGATTCAACAACAAACTAATAATAAGTCTTAACGCTCCTTTCTCCCTTGTCCATATACCTGGTAGTGACCCTGTCTAACGTCGTGTCAGAATCCTCTTCGGGGCAAACATTTGTTGGTTGAATTAGGAATGTTTGTACTATTCATAGATGTTTTCTAGCATTATCCAAGTTACCAAGACTAGACTATACGTGTGAGATTGTTTTGTAAAAAAATTGTCAGCCTGCGTTTTAGTATAGAGTACATTTCTGGCTGGCTCCATATAATTTTTTGTGTGAAGTATTGACAAAATCTTTTTAAATGCACGTAAGGTTTTAAGTATAATATTATTTTACATAAGAAAAAATATTAAGAGTTAGTTGAGTGATTACGGCACTGATGTCTGAATCTTGAGTCACATCACGACGATGATTTATTCGTAAATTTGTTTTTGCCCTGGGCATTACCCTCATACACATAATATTATTAAGTGATTTAAAAACGACTGTAATAAATTTATAGAAACGTCACCACGTCTTGATACGGTCGTGAGAGTTTTTTTACTTTGAAGTCTCTGTGCTTAGAAGTGGATCAGTAATTTTATTTTAATGCGTTAAGAATTTTACATATTTGCGCTCGCTTGAATCCAGAGTTCAGCATACTTGCAAAGTTCAAGGTCTTGAGTTCAAAACAAAATCATTGAACTCTTCAGACAAAGGATATTTAACGGAAAATATTGTGTTTTGTGCAAATTATTCGTTTAGAGGCAATTTTTTTACATCTACGACACTTTTCTTAAATTCTTTTTCTTTAGATTTTTTTAGGACAACGTGACTCTCTTTGGAGTCGCGCCCACATAAATCTGACTAGACGAGAGCCTAGGCTTTTAGTATTCAAAATAAATAAATAAAACTAATGTTATACTGGACGCTATTGACTTGCTTTGCGCGCTAAGGTTCAACTGCAAATGACGAAAAAAAAGTTATGCACTCTAAAAATACAAATACTTGGTTAAAACACGATTATTCACTATGAAGCGACTCCTCTTCTTGTTATCTCTGTCTTATATTTTCTCATAAAAGACAGATTTCGATCGTCCACCAAGGTCATATAAATGCGTGATTTAGTTTTTTATTATTACTCCTTATGTAGAACACATATTCTTTCGGAAATGTTGGTTTCATAGCGCCATCTACCAACCAATATATATTAATTATTCATGTGTCTTTTAGCGCCACCTAGCGTTCAATAGCGAATATATACTAATTTGAGATTGATAAAGTATTTTAATATCTTGTTTTTCATACATTTTCAGGACCCGTCGGCGTCGGGAGCAGTGCAGATAGCGGAGTTTCCAGGACATGCACATGGTGTAAATTGCGTAGTAAGTAAATATTAAAACAAATTATAGCAATACTGAATCCGAGTGCCAAGCATTCAATGGCCTAGGGAGGAGTGGTCCTAAGTTGTATTTCAGAGAGTTTTTAATGTGTGAAGCCTCCGTTAAACTACTTCAGCAGAATTCATTAATAAACTCTATATAATATTTTTAGAGATGTGGGTTGTGAGTGGTAATGAGTGAGTTATTTATTCGTTATAATATATGAAATATTATCTAGAATGACATGCAGGTGCATGGACATGGACAGACGTACAAAAAATATTTTATTCCATTTTATTTGTAAAATATTTTGTTTTTCACAAGTTGTTTGATGTTCGCAAGTATGCAAATAACATGAATTTAACTTATGAAGACCGTATTTTTTTTGTTTCAAAGCAGTTAAAAATGCATAAATTATTATTATGCGCATATATGTTGTGCGACCTTACAATTCAAAATACTCATATTGATTTTTTGATGTACTTCTTATACATTTTTAGTTTTTCAAATAGCTTGAGATATTCAGGATATTGAATACTTTAGGTATAATTCTATTTTTGGTAAATATATTTTATTCGTCCAGTCTTGTGGTAATGAGAAAAAAAGGTTATTCGTCGTCGTCAAGAGATGAAATGTTGTATGGATAAGTTGTAAACTTATTCGTACAACATTTCTTCTATGGTTATGGCTCTTTACTATGGTTTCTTCTTTTAAATAAAGAAAAAAAAAGTACCGAATGAAAGTTAAGTACACGACGGATGACGGACATGAATTCTTAAGGTGCGAGACTTTGTGCGCCAATCCTCTTAATAAACGTGGCGATTATGGCAAATCCGCCTTACAGGAACGGCCTGTGTCCGTAGTAGACTGTTTTCAGGTCATTGTGTATATATGTGTTTTTTAATATTATAATTGCATTCTTTTGCCTTTATTTTAAAGTATCGTTGGGTAATTTCTATTTGTACTTTTTCAGGCTTTTTCAACGTCATCGAAGTATCTAGTCTCGGTTGGTTCCCAACATGACATGATCGTAAATGTGTGGGACTGGCGGGCCAACCTTAAACTTGCAAGCAATAAGGTAACATGACAATTAAAATGCAACCATTCGAAATTTTCATATAGTCGGTTTTTCATTAATAAAATTTGATTTTCGATTTTAATAAATTTAATAGTAGTTTCCCGGTCGCGCCATCATCACTACAAACTAAATATTTTGCTGTTCAATATTTCCCTTTTCGGCGGGTATGACCTGTCAATGAACTAATTTACTGAGTTTTCTGTATAAATTTTTAATTTATGCCAAATTTCATCTTTATCGCTCAAATAGTCAGAGTCAAGATTTCGTGATTAATTCAGTCTATGAATGAATGAACCTTTTGCTTTCCTATCCACTAGGCTATGAAAACATAATTATCCATTTTTTCAGGTTTCATCTCGAGTGAAAGCCGTCAGTTTCTCCGAGAGTGGCAACTATTTTGTAACGGTGGGCTTCAGGCATGTAAAATTCTGGTATCTGGAGTACTCTAGAAATGCTAAGGTAAGTTCATTAAATTGTTCGTAAACTTTGACCTGAACTAATAATTAATTTATTTGTTCTTTTAGAAACAGCGTAGTGTTCCGATTTAAAATTATTTGTTCACGCACCTATCTCTTTCTTTCTCGAGTGGCAAACCCATTGTAAGACGCCTCCCCACGAGATGGAGTGACGACTTGCAAAATGTTGCGGGAAATCGACGGACGCAGGTGGCAGAGGACCATTCATTGTGGAAATTTTTGTGGGGAGGCCTTTGTCCAGCAGTGGGACTCTCGATAGACTTACATGTACTTAGTCGCTGGTGACTGGTTCCAGTTCAAGGAGCCGGTGCCGCTGATGGGGCGGTCCGCGATCCTGGGCGAGCAGAAGGACAACGAGTTCTGCGACGTGGCGTGCGGGCGCGGCGCGGCCGCCGGCAGCACGTACGCGATCACGCGCGGCGGGCTGCTCTGCGAGTTCAACGGCCGCCGCCTGCTCGACAAGTGGGTGGAGCTGAGGGTGAGCGATGCGGACGCGTCACTTGCGACAGGCATTGGAGGGTTACGAAAAGACATATCTTCACGCCATTCCCGATACAGGGGCAGATAGAGGTCTGGAGAAATGAGTACTTCAGGCCCAATTTCCACCGAAGACATTTTTGGGACAACGTGACAGGCTGTTGCCGTCTTTATGTCCTAGCCATATAAATCGCACATAAGTTTCGAAAAACCCACTGGTACGAGCCTGTGTGATCGAGCTCGGGTCTCTTGTCTCGAATTCCGATCATGCAACCACTCGACTATCGTACTGTGAAACAATCGATTTATTTAAGGTATGTCTTATCAACGTTACTTTTTTGAACTAGTGGTAGAAACGTTACTTTTTTGAACTAGTGGTAGAATTTTCTATCCAAAATAAGTATAGATACGTTGCAGTAACTATTGTTTTTCTCTTTGTATATGCCGCAGCCAGTCTAATTGCAAACTGTAAAGAATTTCATCTTTAGTCCTCAGAGACGATTACGGGCTTGTAACATTATCTGTTAAAAGTTGTTTACAGCTGTCTATGGGCTGTGTACGCATGCCATGATGAGATTGTCTTTGTATATATTTTTTTATAATAAAACCTGGAACGTCATACTGGGTAACTTATTGGTACATACGGTATTGATATGAAAATCGTTTAGTTAAGATTGTCTAAACATAGAATTTGACGACCTCCGTGGACGAGTGACGTTCATACCTGGTTTTCATATTATCGCCTATTTCTGAGGCAGGTTCATTCCCGAGTTCGCTTCCCGGGCGGGTCAATAAAGAAAACCACTATTTACTACATTTTCTCGGGTCTGAATGCAGGTTGTTTCTGATTCCATAATACAAGTGTTTTAGCTGGTTATTTTGGGATTAGAGCAATATGTTTTGTCCATGATGTTGTCCCTATTTATGTATTTATTAAGCTATTATTCATTTGTAAAGAAATAAGTACAAGCATTTGTAGGTGTTGTAAGAGGCGACTAAGGAAAACAGCCTTGAACATATCGGGATAACCATCTCTGAAAATATCAGACCAAAATAATCAGACCGAAGATGGGCAGCAGCGTCTACGGTGCGAGTGGTCTGCTATTGCGATCGCCAATCCCCCCTAATCCACCCTACGGGAGAGGCCTATGTCCTGCAGTGCACTTTAACAGGCCGTAATGTATGTATGTATGTATGTATGTAAGTACGAGCATTAGGGTTAATAATACCATAAATTTATTTGTTCGCAGACCACATCGGCTAACTGCATGGCGATCGGAGAGAATTACATCTTCGTGGGGTGCGCGGAGGGCATCGTGCGCTGTTTCGCTCCCGATTCCCTTAGGTACATCACAACGCTGCCGCGCACGCATTACCTCGGCGTCGACGTCGCGCAGGGAGTTAATATTAAGTGAGTCATCGTATTGCTGTGAATCTTAAAGTTGATTGTAATATATGTTATACCTTAACATGCTACACGATCTATTATTATTACTATTAGCGTAAACTTTTAATCGGCCTTCTGTTCATGTAAAAATAAAATATATTAAATTAATTTAGTTGTAAGTTTTCCAAAAATTGTAAAATAAAATAAAAAAATAAAATATGTTAGTGTTTTTCATAAGTGTCGATGGCACTAACTTTTAGCAGCAAATCAATGCAACCAACTGAATATTAAAATTTGCAAAACGCATGCCTGTTACTCACTAATGTCATAACGCCTGAACGGATTTGATTTTGGTGATTTAGCTTTAACTTTTTGTGTTTTTTGGGAAATTTTTGACAATACGCTGATATAGCTAAAAAATAGCTTGAATGCTTATATGAAGTTAGTAACGAAAGTAAATATTGATCATGATACTTAACAATATGTTCTCTTCGGCCAATCC
Source organism: Sericinus montela (assembly GCA_029286605.1). Classification (NCBI taxonomy): domain Eukaryota; kingdom Metazoa; phylum Arthropoda; class Insecta; order Lepidoptera; family Papilionidae; genus Sericinus; species Sericinus montela. Next base: position 770,255 of record JAGSMR010000045.1, read on the forward strand.
GTCAGGGATGTGTGAATTATATTTGAATAAGATAAATAGGTACAATATCATACACACATTTTTATGCCCCCAAAGTAACTACCTAAAACACTTGTGTTATGAAATCAGAACCAACGATTGTACCACTAGCACTAACAATACAGAAAAAGTATTTCTCTACTTTGACCCGTCTGGATATCGAACACGGGACTCGAGGGTCGTCGAATTAATATTATATTATATAAAGGAATACTAGCTATGCCAGATAACATTATTATTATTACTGTTAACCACTCCAGCTAAGCTGCAATGTTTGTGCCTTGAGTTGGTTTACGACAATATATGGCGGGTCTCGAACCTGCGACGTCATGTTTCGCGGTCCGCATCCTAAACCATTAGGCTATTACCGTTTGCCCCACTAATAAAAAATTATAACAATAAAAGTATATTGATAACATTGAGACGGCGACAGGCTCACCACCTGTCACGTTGTCACAAAAATATATTCAGTGTAAGGTGGGGTCGAAACGACTTAATTGTCTGGACCTCTGTCTACCCCTGTATTGGGCGTGAAGATGTATATTTTACATATATATGTAAAAGTAATTATTTGCCGTCCGTTGTCCCGAAAATATCTTCGGCGGAAGGTGGGTCGAAGGGACTTAATTGTCTAGACTCGACCTCTGTCTACCCCTGTATTGCGTGAAGATATATTTATATTAATTTTTTTGCACCCGCAGCCACATGTTCACGCAGCCGAGCGACGCGCGCTACCCGGACGCGATCGCGCTGACGTACGACGAGCGCAACCACAAGCTGACGTGCGTGTACAACGACCACAGCCTTTACGTGTGGGACGTGCGCGACATCAAGCGGGTGCGTGCGCGAACATACAAAACGCCTCAGAGGACTGAGGCGTCCGTTTCACTTAGCAAACAATTTATATTTATTTAAAATAAAACGATTTTCGGATTTTTATAAACTATTTTTACTCCACCCGTGACCACGGATGCGGTAAAGCATGCGAAACGTCGGGAAATAAAAATTGTCTGTAAAAACTAATTAAAAAACACGATAAAATCCGAAATTCGTTTAATTTTAAATGTGTAGGATTCGCGTAAATAAAGAAATCATAATTTCTATTTACTTATCTAAACGGTATGTTAAAGTCCATGACTGGACCTAGGTCTGACTAGTGTGAGTTTTTCGAGCTTGGTAATCATTGGAGATCGCAGTAACACTTTACCCGTTGCTGCGCACCTTAGACTTTGCTTTCCATCACTTGTTCTCTCTTATGACAACCCGAGAAGGAAGAAAGTACCATCCGTACTTCGTCACATCATCACATCTTCGACATCAATATTATACAGCAAAATGACTATTTAATTGTTATCAAAAGATATTTTTCACGAAGTTCACTATGAGTAATACTTCGGCGCTTAGTGCTGAACTATATACAATTCAGTGCTAAACATAAGAAAGAAAGGTTTATTTGCCAAAATGACGCCATGACAGATATTTGAAATTCAAATAGTAATCAAAACATAACATAAAAATACCACATAATTTACAAATAATATTAGCTATACAATACAAATTACAACATACTACATACTACATATTAAAAACTATACAATACCCATACTCGTAAATGTCTAGGCGTCATCTGGGAACAGGAGCACACTCAGTATAATGCCATGAAATTCTTTTCCTTGGCGCTGATTTTCAGTGTGTCCAAACAGTGACTTACCGAAATCAGTGCTATATGTATACTCGTTTTATTATCTTTCTTTGGCATCTTTTTATAAGCTTATTTGATATCTAATGGCATTTCAGCCATTGGATTATTAAAGTTTAAATTTAACAAATTATATTATACTTCTCACATCAACTATATGGAGTTTGTAATAAAAGAAACACGTCTCCTAACAATTCGATTGCCGAGACTCTGACTTTAAAACTAAGGGATGTGCAAATTTTTACGTGATGAATATTAATGTTTGTATTTGAGTCTTTGATGTTTATATATTTATATGTATGTATGAATATTTATCCCAATAACTACATATATGTAATTACATTGCACTATTAACTTACACATTAAGGCACTGATAGGCTCACCACCTATCACATTGTTACACAAGTTTCGATATAAAAAAAAAAGAAGTGAACCAAGATGATAATGCAAGCTGGACGGCAGGTGGGCAAGTCTCACTCGGCGCTGTACCACTCGGCGTGCATCTGGGGCATGGACATGGTGTGTGCGCCGGGCGCCGCGCTGCCGCCCGCCAGCTTCCTCACCTGCTCCAGCGACGACACCGTGCGCGTCTGGCATCTGCGCCCCGCCGGGCACAACATCTACAGCAACGTCAGTATCAATAAACAAATCTTTACGCCATTCCCGATGCCGGGTTGGGCAGGGGTCTAGACGATTAAGTCCTTCCGACCCAACTTCTACAGGAGACATTTTTTTTTTGAGATTTGACATCATCAGCTGTTGCAGTTTAGCTTTTATCCACTTACATTAAATTTATGTACAAGTTTAACTCGACCACGTTGAGCTATATCTCAGTCTAGTATTGAAATTAGGGAAAATAAATAAATCAAATATCTTCACGCCATTCTTAATACAGGGGTAGACAGAGGTTTACAGAATTAAGTCCTTTCGATCCACCTACACCGAAGATATTTTTTTAGGACATGGTGACAGGTGGTGAGCCTGTCGTTAGCTTTTAACATACATATTGGCGTGTACACGTCGATCTTTATGTCCAAGCCAATTATATAACGTGATTATGCCGCTCCGCGTTGCCTTCCATAGATTGTAGTACTAATCTAATGTAGTCCCAACCAGAGGAGCATAGGGCAATATCCTATATTAAATCTATGGCTTACACAATTAAAGTGGCGAATGACTCAGATGGCTAAATAAGAAACACGAATTGTACGTACACGAATGACGGAATGTGGTTGTAATAACAAATATGTCTCTAAAAATACGCTGCTTTCCTCTATGTTTTTCTTTTAACACATATACTTTTTATATAAACTGTTGTATTTTTAGGAGCTGAACAAAATAATATACATCGATCCTGAGTTGAAGTTCCTGAAGGATGTGGACCTGACTGCCACCAGCGATAGAGATAAATCGAAAACCTACGACGATAAGATTGGTGTGAGGTATAGAACATGTATAAAATGTATATCGTTATTATATATTATTTTATTGCTGATTTTTTTAAATCAACTGATAAGGCAACTTTCAACCCTAAGTTGGCTTATCATAGTTCTGTTAAACTATTCATCGTATTCGTTGAAGTGATTTTTTTTTTCAAAGTAAGCTGCTTAAGCACTTGTATTAAGGAATTAGAAACAACAAATACCCAGACCCGAGAAAATATAGAAGAAGTGTTTTGTACATTACCCGATCGAGACTCGAACCCGGGACCTCAGAGTTGGCCAATCGGTGTATATGCCTCTCTTCCACAAAGGTCGTCAAGAATATGGCAATGACCGATGACGGGAATAAGAGTGTAAAGTGATTGGTGGTGTTGCGATCGCCAAGTGTGGCGATAGGCTTATGTCCCGCGCTGGAGCCAAGCGTGCGTGCGTGCGTTGAGCGTGTGTGTGTGCGTGCGTTGAACGTGTCTGCATGCGTGCGTGCGTTGAGCGTGTGTGCGTGCGTGCGTGCGTTGAGCGTGAGTGCGTGCTTGTGCAGGTGCGTGCGCGTGTCGCCGTGCGGGCGGCACGTGGCGGCGGGCGACCGCGCGGGCAACGTGTGGGTGCACGCGGCGGCGGACGGCGCGCCGCTGCACACGCTGGAGGCGCACGACGCCGAGGTGCTGTGTCTGGAGTACGCGCCGCGCCCGCGCCTGCTGGCCTCCGCCTCGCGCGACCGCCTCGTGCACGTCTTCCTCGTCGACAAGGTCAGCGCGCCGTTCACAATGCTGGGGTGGACAGAGTTCAAGCAACGAAACCTTTCGACACACCTTTCACCGACGATTTTTGTGACAACGTCAGTTTTTGAGACAACGTGACAGGTGGTGAGCCCTGTGGTCGTCTTTATTTCCAAGCCAACGATGTAAATCGTATATAAATTTGGAAAAAAACTGATTGGTACGAGCCCATTACCTGGGGATCTTTTTACTCGTATTCCGATTACTCAACCACTCGACTATCGTGACTCTATATACTTATCTACTAGTCTGTTATTTTTATTATAGAATTTAAGAGTCTCAGGGTGTTTGGAAGGGGAAGGGGCAAGTGACCTTTTGTGAACGATGGTTGGTACAGGAAGTACGCATTAATGCGAAGGCTCTGAATTCAAATGTTTGGCTGCTTGTCATTGTCATAATTTAATAATCATGTCCTTTGACCCCGGCGTTAAGTTTCGAGAATTACAAACAAATTATGATCTACATTCTTACTCATCCAAGAAAATTCGAAAAGAACAGATCGCCAGGATATCGTAATCCTTTTATAACTCCGTTCCTTACGAAATAAGCGAAAGAGGAAGCAAAAAGTCATCGTTTTCTTCATACGATGTATGTCATGGCTATAGTATATATAGTGTGAATTATATTTTAATTTCGTTTTAATTAATTTACAGGGTTACCAAATCCTGCAAACGTTGGACGAACATTCGTCGTCCATCACAGCGGTGCGGTTTCTCAGCTCCAGCTCGGGGCTACAGATGGTTTCCTGCGGGGCTGACAAGACCATACTCTTCAGACAGCTTAAAACGGTATGTTATATCTTATTCATTTGTTTATTTATCTACCTATGCATTGTGTACTTTAGTTCATATTTATCTTTGAAAGTTTTAACGTTTCATTTAAATTGTTATTATTATTATTGATGACCTCTATGGACGCATACACCGGTATTCATAATGTCGCCAGCAGCTCTATAGTCCTGGGGTCAATTCCCGGACGTGCCAATGAAGATAACCACGTTTTCTGCGTAGTCTTAGATCTGGGTGTTTGTGGTACCTACATTTTAGTATTTAGTAGAAGTGCTTTAGTTATTTACTTTGCGATTAGAGTAATGTGTGTGATGTTGTCCCTATCTATGTATCTATTTATAATCATGTTTTACAGGCACAAGATGGCAGTTATCAGTTCGCTCGTGGGCAGAACGTATCAGGGCGGACAACACTTTACGATATGGAGGTGGACGCAGGCGGCCGACATATTCTTACAGCTTGTCAGGTAATAGAAATGGCCCAGAGACGTCGTGCTCTGTAGGAATCTCCTAAGGTGAATATCTCGATACGGTGACGATATTAAAAAATTTCTCTAATTTGTATTCAGGATCGCAACGTAAGAGTCTACAGCGCGGCGCACGGTAGGCACACGAAAACCTTCAGAGGTACGACCGCAGAAGATGGCACCCTCATAAAGGTAAAACTTTTGGTCAACTCAATTTAAACAAATCTAATATCCTCTATAATTTGAGTCATATATCAATATTTTACCCACGGCATTTCCAAATACTGGGGTAGTCAGAGGTCGAGGTGGCGTGCTTGCTCCACAATTTTAGTGTACATGCCAACAATACCACTTGTGCATAAGTTTTTCAAAAAACCTTTCGAATTCGAAGCAACTAAAACTTGTCGTGGCACTCAATCAAACCCAATATTTTTTGATGCATAAATGATTTATTATTTAGAAGCACTTGCTTTCCTTGTTTACTTGCACTTCCGAGATAAACCAAGCTGTATATATGAATCCTACAGTATCAAATCATATTTATTATTTAAAAATACCTTTTGTGTTTTCTTTAACAATGTGATGCTATAATAGTTATAGGAAGTGTATCCTAAAAAGTACTCGTTTTTCAGGTGGCATTAGACAACAGTGGTATATACCTAGCTACCTCAAGCACGGACAAGATTCTTAGCGTGTATGATTACTACTCGGGTGAATGTATGGCGACTATGTATGGCCATTCGGAAATAGTGACGGGCTTGAGGTGCGTATAATATCTGTCTAAAATTTCTGAGATTTTTGAGTTTTTACATTTTTTCTTTCATTAATTTTACCACCATTGTCTGTATTTACAGATTTGTATGAATTTTTTTCCCCTTTTAATTACCTATTAATTTTAGAAATTTCTTAAGAAATAAGCAATATCTTAGTCAAACGTTTTCCTTATATTCCTTTTTTATATTTGCGTGTGCATAAAATATTAAATAAATAAAATAATAATTTTAGGTTTACGCCGGATTGCCAGCACTTGGTGTCTGCAAGTGGAGACGGCTGCATATTCGTGTGGCGCGTGCCTCACGACATGGTGGTCACCATGAGGGCCAGGCTGGCGCAACAGGCCATACGACAGGGCAGGTCTGTGCGATTTTATTACAGACTAGCTGCCCCACGCGGCTTCGCACGCGGTATAACACTTAACGCAGCATTCTAATTATTTTTCTAAAATGGTAAATTCTAAAAAAGTAGCTTAAGTTACTACTTATAACATCAGCAAATATTAAGTTACTACTTATAACATCAGCAAATATTAAGTTACTACTTATAACATCAGCAAATATTTTTGACAATTTTTTTTTATTTTTCGTATTTTTTTAATAAAAAGTACCCTATGTTACTTATAATACCTCTAAGAATATGTGTACAAAGTTTCATGTTGATCGGTTGAGTAGTTTTCGCGTGAAAGCGTAACAAACAAACATTCATTCATTCACATTTATAATATTAGTAGGGATTGTCTTCTGCGCTCAAGTTTTTCCAAGTAATATTATAAGCATTTATATAATAGCTACCCGTAAAATGTGTGGCGCATTATACTACGGCACAGATGTAGTTCACTGTATTGTTTAGGTAAGAAATGACTAATGTCTATTCGAACTAAATTGTTTACACCATCTATGTGCTAAATTTAATAATTCCGCGTGGTATCGGTGTAAGAATAATTCTACTCCCTCTCTTACCATGTGTATCGCAAGATATTACTTCGGGGAAAGCATAAAAAATCAATTGGCTACAGATAGGTGACGGGATAACCATCCCGAAAAACAAAAATTGGTGTGACTGTGGTACTGACTGGTGATGGGCATCAGCGTTTATGGTGCAAGGCGTCTGGCGATCGTTTATCGATTTGTCAAGCGTAGTAATTATGGAAAATCCGTACGGGAGCAGCCTGAGTCCTGCAGTTTTAACGTCGATATGATAATTCTGATGAAGATTTAAAGGAGTAGCAAATACTCAGAATGGCTGTTGACACTTTAATTAATGTAATATAACTGACCCCCTGGTCAGATATTTTATTGCAAGTATGTTTGTCACAATTGTCGAATGGTTGGGTGGTCGGAACTTCGAGTCGAGTGACCCGAGTTCGATCCCCTGGTGGCTGGCTTGTACCGATGGGTTTTTCAAAAACTTATGTACGAATTATATCGTTGGCTTAATGCTATGATGTACGACATGAAGACGGCGACGGGCTCACCACCTGTCACGTAGTCCCGAAAATATCTCGGTGGAAGGTGGGTCGAAGGGACTTAATTGTCTGGACTAGACCTCTGTCTACCCCTGTATTGGAATGCCGTGAAGATGTTTATTTTTGTTTATGTGTGCCTCAGGAAAGTGGCGGGCGCAACGAACGGCGCGTCCGGGCTGGAGAGCGAGACGGACTCGCAGCTGGGCTCGCCGCCGCGCGAGCTGCCCGACGCGACCAAGTACGGCACGCCCGTCGTCGCCGATTACACGTCAGTTCTCGCATACTTATGTTACCTATATTTACCAATGGTCACAAATCTAATTTTTCTTAAACATAGTAATATAATAGTTTGAAAAAATAAAACTTTTTGAATTATTTAATAGTAAGTATTCGGATTAGCATGTAGATTTTTTTTTATTTGCAAAAAAAAAAAGAAACTGATATGGTATATAAAGTTCAATGTGAAATATTACAATTTTAAACACTAATTTTTAGAGCTTTTCTAATTTCAATTTAAGAATAGAATTATCGATTACCGTATGTCCTTAATTTTTTCTTATGAATAATTTGTTGACTTTATATTGACTTTGTGAAAAATAAGTTCTCATCACTTTTGCGACGCTGGTTGCGGTTTTACTATTTTGCAGCATTTATGGTTATGTCGTACATAACCTACTTATTCTTGTCTAATAAATTGCAGATTAAGGATCGGAAAACTACCGTCGTGGGCTAAGAAAAGCCTCGGCGACGAACTGTCGGCGCCCGACGCGCCGCCCGCCCTCGTCCCCGCCGCCCCGGCCGCGCCCGCCCCGCCCGCGCGCGGCAAGTGGGCGGCGCGCATACAGCCTGCACCCGGTCAGTGCATTGATACTCGGGATTCTGTCTTGCTACCTTCAAGCATTTCTCTAGTCACTAGTAGTCAGGTGCCTAGAAAATTCCTTCGACTGTGCCAAGTTATATGAAATGTCAAAGTTATCTATGTATTGTAATGCTGGCTTGAACACTCAAATGGCGACAGGCTCACCAACTGTCACGTTGTGCCCAAATAAGATCCGGTGAAATGTAGTTCTGAGTACCCTAACATGGGAATGTCTAAGGACAACAAAAACATTGACTTAAGAATATGGCACCCCTTTCTTCGCGTGGGTGTCGTAAGAGACGACTAAGAGAAAAGCCTTCACAATATCAATGGCTTCCGATAGATGACGATAAAAATCTCTGGCCAAAATAAACAGACTGATGAAGAGCAGCAGCGTCAGAGATGCAAAATGTCTGGTACTGCGGTCGACAATCCGCTCAACTTGCATCCACGGCAAACGCCTATTTGAAGGAAACAAAGAAAGAAACATTTATTGCACATAATACACCACGAAGATAGTAAATTGAGGAGAAAATTAATAATGAGAAAAAAATTTACAAACTTAGAGACGAAACTAAAGTAATGACAATACCTAAAAATAAAACAAAAAAATGACACGAAAAAAAATTACAGTTTAAAATATTATAAATATTTCTGTGGACTGTTACAGGTCGTCATGTAATAAAATATTAATTGTAATGTTTTCTTCTACAGAGAAACGTGTCGATTCGGACGGTTCTAAAGACAGTTCACTAGACAGTGGTACAGACACAAGGTATATTGAGAAGAGAAGAGAACAGAGTGTGAAGCAGGTATGCAAAAGGAATCTTATGTTTTATATTAATCTATGTTTACATGTATTATGTTTTCTTTGTTCGTGATGTTATTTGATTCAAAAAAATATTAAAGAAAATTTTCGAAATGAACCTGCTAAACGCAGAACAATAAATATAATATTTTTGATAAATTTTAAACAATAAAATTTTGTCTTTGTCCATGGCTATTAATTTTTTTTATGTGCTGTGGTCACTTTAAATTTTCCTAAGAACTAAAAGTAAATGTAAATATAAAGATTGCATGCCAATTTTATTCCCTGTACATTTTTGTCCATTCAAATTGTAGTTATGTCACTAATTCGTATTGTCTAATCACTCACACTATGGTTTTGGTTGTGGTGATGGTTGATATTTTACTATGTTGTTCTATAAATATCTAAGCCCCAAATTTTTAATAATTTTTTGCTGTTGTTTTATTTAAATTTTTTTTTATATTTATTCCATTTAAGACTAATGGCGTTTGGATGTTAGTGAACTATGTAAATTATTTTTATAATAAACGATTTATATTTCTTTCGAAAGCTTTTTAAAATATTAAAAAAAAAGGAAAAATAAATCGTCAAGCAAAAATATTAATGACATCTTTTCATACGGTTGTGGTCCTTACTCATCACCCGAATAGAGGCCGAAATCGCTCAACTTGTCACAGCTGCCGCGAGTGGAGGCTCTATTCCGTCACTTTGACGCCACTATGAAAACCACATACGACATTTTGACAATATCTCCAAGAGTCGAGAAGGTTTTTTTTTTTTTTATTCATTATTTTGCGTTTGCATTTTGTTTATCGTTTTGCGTCGCTTTTGTTTTGTTTGCTTATGACGCACATCATTACATTGGTTCATACATTGTGAAATGTATTAAAGTTATGTATTCAGTAAATTAGAGATTTAATTGTAGAGTTAATATTGAATTATGTTATTACAATTTTTATTTGATATTGTTTAACGTCCCCTGGTATAACCAGGTGAAAACCAACTTAGTGAAAAAAAATCTAGTATATTCTTTTTATGTTTTGTAATATATAGTATCTGTACTGCCCTAAAATGAAATTTGAAGTATGAAGTAAGTATAATATTTGTTTGTATATTTTCACGAAGCTTAAATGTTGACTCATCACCTTCTGTAATAAAAGTTTTGAGAATAAGGTACTATCAAATGGGTTAACAATTAAAATTCGTGGACGCATGCTGCATTAAGTTTTTAAATACTCATTGTTGGCTCATGTAAATTAGAAGTATTAACACAGAATATAGCGTTTTCAATATATTCACATACAACATTTTCAATCTGTCTATTGTTGGTTGCTATTGTCAATTTCGATATTGGTTAGATTTATTTGTAAAATTTTAGTAATCTTGGACTAATATAACCAAAGTAATATTTGGTTGTATTTGTGTAAGGCGCATAGAATAGATGACCCTTAACTGGAAATAGGCCGGTCTCATAGCTAACAGATCTGACAACTATTGAGGAATTGAGTTTTTGAACCAAGAACAGCCAAACGTTTTGTGCGATCTCCCATAAGACTGCCAATCTGCAGAATGTTGCGGAGAGTCGATAGATGCTGGTAGTTTATGACCTTTCTTTGTAGTTTACTTTGGGGGAGGATTATGATAAGTTCAAAGACGAAGAACGGGGAAGATGGTTGCTTCGGCTAGTCTTTATATAACAATAACAGTGCATGAAAATAACTTGCTGTAATTAAATGCATGATTGCTTCATAGTATGACTAGCTTTTAACCGAGGCCTCGCTCCCGTTGATGTTTTTAAAAAAACTCTCAAAGTTAATAAGAACAGTAAACTTAATGGAAACTGGTGATGCTGTAATTAATTGAATAGTATGCTGACTGCCAATATTTAATTAAACCTATATTTATCTATCTAACATATGACAGAATGGCAGCGTTGACATTGCGCTACCTTGCTTTACGTTATTGTAATTTTAATGTGATCTCTAATTTATAAAAAAAATTTAGCCTATGTTATTTGCTGATAATATAGCTTTTTACTGGTAAAATAATTTTTAAAACCGAAATATTGGTTTAGGTATAACCTATTAAGAAACAAACGAATTAGTATGATTCGTAATAGTGTCACATATATAACAATATGTCTTTATATTACAACTTTTGTGTCATCACATTTCTTTATCTACCAGATTGTTAAGCTACTAATATTAAACAATAGTGATGTGTCACCAATTTATGTTGAATTGCACGCATATGCATTATATGTGTTCTTCGCAAATTTTCAGTTAATTTTTATTTAATGTCGTTTTGTTCAATTCGCTCCATTAGGTAACGATAAATATGTCGAAAACGCATACGTCCGATGGCCGTACGCGACATCACACCGATGACTCATCCCTCGGCAGTTTTAAATATGAGGTTTGAATTTTATGTTGCTTCGTTTTGCTTTCCAAGAGCTTTTTTCTATTATTATTTTTACATATTAATATACATAACATGTGGATTTAACCATTCTAGCCATCTTTTCATACGAGAGATATAATGAAATAAATAAGTAATAAATAATTTAGTTATAGTTAGTTGTATTTTGTTCCCAGGATCAAGAGTCAACAGAACACGATGGTGATATTGAAGATATATCGGATGGCGAGAGGACGTCGTCTTCCGAGAGAGGGAATAGACCCACTTATTATCCCGGCAACAATAATGATGAGACGCCCGGGTAAGTTTTAATGCTAATTATTATATAATACAAATACACCGTTGCACGCACACGCAGTGGTAGTGTCAGGAACACGGAACGGTACTATAAATATAAACATTAATATGTAAAACAGTAATATTAAATACACAGATACCGACGTATGTAGTTTTAACACATCGTGTCTCGTCAATCGTATCAGGAACGATCAAGGTATAACAAACACCCAGACTAGAGGAAATATCGAAAGCGTTTTTCTTCATTGACCTGACCCGAAATCCAACCCGAGACCTCGGAGCCGGTGTTGACATGAAAACCGGTTTGTAAGCCACTTGTCCACGGTGGTCATTAAGTCTGTAATTAATAGTACCGTATAAAGATTTTTTAAATTGTTTGTGGTGTTGTAAGATTGTTGTGACGAGTGGCGTGCACGCCGGTTATCATGGTGTCGTCAGCTCTGAGGTCCCGGATTCGATTCTCGGTCGGTCAATGTAGAAAAACTAATTTTTCTACATTTTTTCGGGTCTGGATGTTTAGATCATCTAAATTCATTACCTTCGTTGTTTCTGTTTCTATAACACAATTGCTTAAGCTTCTTACTTCGGCCCAGGCTATGTATCTGTCTATCTATATTATATAATACATATATAGATAGGGACAACATCACATACGTTGTTTCGATCCCAAGGTAAGATGCTAAAGCACTTGTGGTATGGGAATCGGAAACAACGACGGCACCACAAACACCCAGACCCGAGAAAATGTAGAAAAAGTATTATATATATTATTTGCAATTCCCAATACGGGGGTAGATAGAGATCTAGTCTAGACAATTAAGTCTCTTTGACCCATCTTCCACCGAAGATATTTTCGGGACAACGTGACAGGTGGTGAGCCCGTCGCCGTCTTTATGTCCAAGCCAACGACATAGTTCGTACATAAGTTTTTGAAAAACCCATTGGTACGAGCCTGCCTACCAGGGGACCACCCGCTATACCAGAGGCATACCAGATGCGTTGCCGGCCTTAGAGTGCCACCCCCCCAGAATTGAGGGAGGGAGGTGTGTGTTCATCCGGTTGCACTCACCAGACGAAACGCAGAAGTCTGTTAGACTTCTACTTCACGCCGGCATTCTGTGAGGTCGTGGTACTTCCCCGGTCGAGCCGGCCCATTCGTGCAACAACAAAAGCTGATGCGTGGCTCTACCCTGCCACCTAGGGATCGAACTCTAGTCTCTTGACTCGTAATTCTGACCACCCTAACCACTCGGTTATCGTGACTTTTTTATTAGTTAAAAGTCACGATAGCCGAGTGGTTGGGTGGTTGGAATTTCGAGTCAAAAGACCGAGTTCGATCCCCAGGTGGCAGGCTCGTACCAATGGGTTTTTCTAAAAACCTATGTACGAATTACATCGTTAGCTTGAACATTAAGACAGCGACGGGCTCCACCACCTGTCACGTTGTATCTAAAATATCTTCGGTGGAAGGTGGGTCGAAGGGACTTCATTGTCTAGACCAGACCTCTGTCTACCCCTGTATTGGGAATTGCGTGAAGATATTTATTTATTATTAGTAAAGTGTGCCACTGTCCGCAGGGAGTTCATGGTGAACGCGATGGACGCGGAGGAGCTGCGGCAGTCGGTGCGGCGCTCGAAGCGCTGGCGCGAGCAGTCGCCGCGCCCGCAGCCGCCGCCCGCCGCCGCCGCCGCCGCCGCCGCCGCCGCCTCGCTCAGCGGCTCCGGGCACGACTCCGACGACGACGAGGTGTCTGCCGGGGAGACGGACCCCAAACAGAATAATATAGTCTATGAAATATATTTTTTTTTCGACGACCTCCGTGGACGAGCGGCGTAAACATCCGGAGGTCCCGGGTTCGATTCCCGGTCGGGTCAACGTAACAAAAACCACTTGTTCTACATGTTCTCGGGGTCTGGGTGTTTGTGGTGCCTTCGTTGTTTCCGATTCCCATACCTCAAGTGCTTTAGCATCTTACATTGGGCTCGGAGCAATGTATGTGATATTGTACCTATCTATATATGTATTATTATTATTGTTATATTTTTTTCTTCACGCATGTTTCAAATATTGGGCTAGACAGAATTGAGGCCTCTCGATCCAACTTTTACAATTCCGTTTGGAACATCGTAACCGGTGGTGAGCCGGTCGCCGTCTTTGTGTTCAAGCCAACGCTAATGTACTTTACATAGATAAATCTTTTAGATCGATAAATATATAAATCTTCCTATTAATGTATATATATTGACTACCTCCACGACACATGAACATTCATATTCATTGTACAAATGTTTGCCCTTAGCGGTATTCGACCTCAAGATGTTCAGTTTAGAAGGCAGCGTAGCACTACTAACTCAGCTTGGGTCGCCATAAAGTAATTTTTGAACTTTATTCATCAGGTTTCAACGCCATCTGGCGACAACGCAGACCGCAACCCGCTGTCGGGCTCGTGCGAGTCCATAGACACGGCCGGGCGCCGCGAGAAGTACATCAAGTCCGCCTTCGACAGCCTCAGTGGTGTGGAGCTGGATTCCACGCTCACTGGAGGTAAGGGCCACTGATTTCATTCAATGCTACTGATGTATTTAATTATCTTCACCATTCGTTCTTCATTCATTCGCTCGACGTGCCCAAACCAAACGTGGTCATCTTACAAACCTGCCGTATTGAAATTATTTCGTTTCGTTTACACTACATTAATTCACTTGTTTTTTAAGCTCATATTCTGTGTGCTAGACCGTGATTAGGTAACAGAATATGACTCTTTACGTAAAACGGTCGAGTAGACCTAATAATCACAAAATATGTCTTAGTTTATCGTCGACGAAGTCTAGTCTGATACAACAGCCTTAGGAGTGTGGCTATTTGACGATCGTTAGAGTTTAAAAAGATGATTTAAGAAGATGAAAGAGTTTAATATATATTTTCTACTAATTTAATAGGCAGAGGTCTAGTTGAGTGTGTCATCGAACTGTCACGTTTAATGTCACACTCAAGGGGTAGGGTTAATTCGAACCCCTAATCCATATTCGATAGCAGGGTCACTACCAACTAAGATACTTCACGCCCATCCCAATACAGGTCTGTTTGCCATAGAGGTCTAGAAAATTAAGTCCTTCAAGACCCACCTTCCACGTATGACATATTTGGTACAACTTGACAGGTGGTGAGCCCGTCGCCGTCTCAATGTCTCTTTTACAATATTTTTATCAACTGTTGAATTACTACTGACACTTATTATCAACAGAGAATAACTACGTTAGTCGAGTAAATTGGTAATTTCTTCGACGTATGTGCATTCTTTATGTCCAAGCCACCGATATAGATCGTACGTTTAATTTGTTTTTGTTTACGTTTAATGTGTTTATTATAAATGTAGACGGTAAGCTACATTTATAATAAACATGCCGTCAGTGGTGGCAGGCAACAAGTCGCTGTCGGCGCAGCACCTGTCGCGCGCGCCCCAGCCCGAGGCCGCGCGCCGCCGCGAGGAACTGCAGCGCCGCATCCTGGAGACGAGGCGCCAGCTTGAGAATGTAACTAACATAACAATACATACATACATACATACATACATACATACATAACGGCCTATTAGAGTCCACTGCAGGACATAGGCCTCTCTCTCTCTCTTTATTCGTATTTTTGATATTTATTATTTGCATTTATTTTCGTATTATGTTATACATACATATCGGCCTGTTACTGTCCACTGCAGGACATAGGCCTCTCCCATAGGGAGGATTAGCCATAATCGCCACGCTTGACAAGCGGATTGGCGATCGCAGTATCAGACACCTGGCACCTTAGATGCTGCTGCCCATCTTTGGTCTTATTTAGTCTGATATTTTTAGAGATGGTTATCCCGCCATCTATCGGTCGCCATAACGATGTTGAAGGCTGTTTCCCTTAGTCGCCTCTTACGACACCCACGGGAAAAACGGGAGTGGCAATATTCTTACACTGTTATTACACGACTATGGTTCTACCATAACCAAGTTATATATGAACATATATAACTCGGTTTTAGTAGAATATATCAATTGGATAGGAACCGGTGTTCTTCTGAACAGGGTAGACAGATGATGGATAGGAGACAACAGTCTCTTGGTGAAACTGCATCATATCAAAATATACTTATACGAAGTATGAAGTAATAAATTTTAATATACGAATTATTTTTATTATACTTATGGTATCGTCGTGGACAAATACAATCCAATTGTAAGAAGAGACTAAAATAAAAAGCTTAATCATAGAAATAGTTATAATACCTCCAAAAACACAAAAAAAATAAAGCAGTGTGGGCGGTTAGAGTAAATTTTTGCTATTTGGTTTGGTTGTTAAAAATCAGAAATTACAATTAAAGCAAAATATTTATTTGCCAGGTGGCTTTTCGTTCCAATCTCAAATCGAGCCAGTCCACTACTGACTTGTCCTATATACCCGAGAAGGACAACTCACGTCGTAGTAGACCAGTATCAATGGCCGTGCCGAGCAACTCAAGACCTTATGGTGAGTTGAAATAATGAATTATTTTGTCTAGCTTAGTTAAATTAAACATTAGAAATTTTTGAGCAAAATTAAAACTGTGATCTGTATTACAAGAAAATTCCGCACATCGTTTAAAATACGAATATACTACGTGCATTGTTTCGATTTTGATAATAAGTCTTATTTAAATACGATCTAGTACAATCGCGAATTGACAAAATTGAGATTTTCTTTGGTTTCATTAAAATTTTGAAATGTACAGTCAATTACATAAACAGTACAATTATATTTTATTATTATTTTATGAAGCTCTGGAAGTTTATAATTTTTGGAGTTTCAATTAAATGCAGTGTACTTGGCTATACATGTGATACTAATCTTATAACGCTTTTAAATCACTAACATTGACACATATTATTTAAGTTTTTTGTGTAAGTATAGTACTAACAAAACAAATTGAATTTTCCCCATCCATGCTGACCAGGAGTCTCTAATCTCCCCTTTTATCCGGAAGAGAATTTAGATAGCATTAATTTCTTTGATAGTCTCAACCCATATCAGAATATGAACTTAGATTATCGTAACAAGAACCCTTACGCCATTCCCGCGAACCTAAATCACCGAATGATGCCGGAGTATTTGGACAATGTTCCTCCGTATATTCCTCCTCACGCGGCTACAACGCAAAATCAGAACGACAAGAGAAACATCAACTATGTGATTTATAATAAGACACCGATTGTTTTTAAGGAGCAATTACCCCAGAAGCAACAACCACAGGCTTTCACAATAGACATGGGCAAGAAACCAGTACAGTCTAAAGTATTTAATAGATTATTTCCCGTCAACCATGGGGATGAGAAAGAGCCACCGCCTAAAGTCCCGCCACGTAACTTTCATTTAAATTTGTCCGAAAAACCTCAACCAAAAATACCGAAGCCAAATTCTAGAAGTATATTTAAAAATTATAAGTCTTGCCCTGTGTCACCCGTCTCTGAAGAATGCAAATGGGCGGATAAAGTAATTCAAAATAATCCAAACCAGGTTAATTCTAAGGCTCACTGTTCTTCGTCAGATTTGAAAAAAAGGAATTCTTTGAGCTTCTTTGTTGGATTGGATAACAGAGTCAAAGAAACTGGTAAAAGCATAGTAAATACTATAAAGAGTGATACAGAAAAAATGATCGCAGAAATAACAAGAAAGTATGGTGATTTAGATGAGTACCAACCCAACAACCAGGGAGACTTAGACCTTCAGCCCTCAAAGGAAATCGAAGAAAAAGATGATGGAAATTTTTCTTCAGATTCTCTGGAAGATTGTAGTTTAAGTCAAGACGTAAGTTGCAAAAACAAATTGTATTCAAAGAAGATTTGTAAGAAACACACAAAGGTTGGTGGTATGCCCCGTCGAGCAATTTCGAACTATGAAATATATGGCGGCACCATGGAGAAGCCAACTGTGCCATACAAGCCACCATGTATAAGCCAGAAAAGCTCTACTCTTCCCAGAAATATGCCGTCGAATATCGAAGATGTTATGGATGAAAATTACGTTATGAATTCAAATTACAGTATGTATAGATGTCAAAGTGTACTGACTAAGAGGTGTATCACGCGTTCAAATGAGTCCGTTTTAAGCGATAATTCTAACTGCTCCAGCGTTTCTAATGAAATATTTTTGAAGTATGGCAATGAAGTAGCTTTTCAGCAAGCAAAGTTTGATAGCCGGTATAATCTTAATGACTCTCAAAATTGTTCATTTGAAAATTTGAATGAGCCTGACGAACAATATTTCGAAAATCACCGGCATAGTAGTGCCAGTTTTTTCCTAAACCAGAAAAAATATATGAAATCTAGTTGTAGCCAAGAATCAGTGCTATCCGATGAAATGTTTTTAGACAATGACATTCAGCTTTCAAAAACTAATTGTAATTCATTGGAAAGTGTGCTGTCGGATGATTCAGAGGGTACTAAAAGTGCGCCTTTGGAAATGCTGTTTGAAGGAGCTCGAACATCACGTCAGCCACGTAATCAATACATTGGAGTACCGAGAAATAGTAAAAGTTGCTATGAATTTGATAATAGTTCTAAAAGTTATGGATCCAGTCCTAATAACGTATCATATATGGGAAGTTACATGTATAACAATTATTTAGGTGAAAGTAGTTCTAACTGTAGAGAGATAATAGTTAGCCCAAAACCACCAATTCATAAAGTTTATGGATTTGAGGTGCCTGCTGGGGAATTTTCAGGTCACAAAACTGTAACAAGGTCCAAAAGCTTGTATGATTCAGCTTCTAAACAAGCTCCTCAACCGGCAAAAGGTATTGCGTATTACATCGATGGAAATAATATTCAGCAGTATGCAAAAGATAAAAGAAGCACTGATGAAATACCACGACTTAACACCGGTGATTACAGGGCTAATACTAGTAAGTCGTTGCAACCAAAGTTTGCAGAAAAACATAAATACAAAAGTCAAATGGAGGGTTGCGAGCAAAATACAATGGTTAAATCAAAAAGTTGCAGCTTTGAAGTTGTTTTAGAGCCTGCTTCGAAACCTAATCCGCTTAAAAATTTAATGGAAAAACGTAACTCCCACGTACAGAAAAATTTGGAGAAGTTTGAAGAACAAATACGTAAGAATATTCAAACGAAAGTTAACAAGAACCAACTTAATAAGGAGAAAGCGAATGCTGCTAAATGCAACAATACTACTAAGAGTCTAGAAAGAGGCTCTGGACCTAAAAACAATAATATTAAAACTACTATGGAATTTGTACCACACAAACCACCAAAGCCGGTTAAGCGAACATCATCTATAAAGATGAATAATAGACTGAAAGCTGGTTTGGATAAAGGTACTCTGAGCTCGTCAATATCATCACAATATAAAGCTAAATTAGATGGTCTTCAGAATAAAAATTACAGTTCTAATAAAAAGCAAGAAGACGCCAATTCAAATAAAGTTGACACCACAGATAATGCTGAAAAATCATTTGATGTGTTTGTAAAAGAGAAAGATATAAATGAAAATAAATCAGAAATTCAAATGGACAGCCTAGAGGTGTATGCAATTCAGAGAATGGAACGAATGCATCATGTAAGTATGGACTCTTTAGATGTTATTGATGATAGTCAAAATGAATTTTCGAAAGATTCACTTGATTACTATTCTGAGAAAGAAAAGAGAATGGCTACAATTAAATCTACAAAGAATCAGATGAACAGAAGAATTCATAAAATCGATAGCGAAGTACCATGTCATAGTAGACAAAACACAGAAGCTAAAGAAAATATAGCACCACAAGAAACTAGCGATGAGGTGAAGAAATACAAATACATAGAACGTAAACTTGAAATTATAAACAAATTAGTTGAAATGGAGGAACGAAAGATACTGCAGGAAAAAATATTAAAGGAATGGCGAATGAGGCCTTTAAAAGCTAACATTAATGACGGCAAAGGTGTAGTGAAAGTGTTATCAAGGAAATTTGAAAGGTTGGCTACCAAGCAAAATACTGTATCGAATTTTGCATCACTGACACTAGAAGAAGCTGATACCGATACCGATACAAATTCAGAAAATAAGGAAATCAAACGTAATCTGAGTTTACCTGATATACTTGATTCTGATCAGATAGGGGGCCTAGTCACTGTAGATATTGATGTTAGCAACGATGCGGGTAACGAAGCCATTGAATTGGATCATTCTGAATCACAGCAGTTAAATAATACTGTGCATAGTGAGTTTAAAATTACACCCAAGTCGTTACCGCAACGTGTTTACAACGAAATGGTCATACCGAAAACTGACGTACATTTAGATAGTGAAAATTACGAATCTTCAACTACAAGTTCAAGTTGCACGAATTCACCGAAGAGATTGTCAATGTATGGATTTCATAGACCCAAAATTCCGTTAAGGAAGACTATTCGTATGCCTGCGCCGAGGTTCATGGTAGAAAACCAGATGAGGCCCGTATTAGGTACCGGGAGTGCCGTAAGAAGTTCTTGTTTGTCCAGAAAAATGCCATTCTTAACTCCGGTCCTGCCGTCGAAATTTTCACCAGTGCAAGGTTGGAGTCGCATGTTTGAACGAAATCTCTTAGATGTTGTGCCGATTCCATTATTGTTTTCGCGCTTTTTATGAATAAAACGTTTGGTAATTAATTTTATGTTAAATAACATTTAATTTGAGACGTATATTATTCCGAATATCTTTATAGTCAGGCGGTTTAAAATTTGTGATAGTTTGTGAGGAACCCAAGTATAAATTTATTTTATTTTGTATTTAATTGCAAAATTTTTGCACAGGCAGTAATCGCAAATCGTCACAAATTGCTTTTTATGTCAATACGTTTTGTTTTTCAGCATGATTTCATGTTGCGATGTGCATTCGCATGAAGATGATCGTAGGTATAAGTTTACGTAGAGTGTTTGCTTTAGCGCACAAGAATCTGAAAACGTGTTACATATATTTTCAAACCACAAAGTCTTTTCAATAAATTCTCATTTTGTTGCTTTTTTATTAAATAGTTCTTTCAATAGTTCAGATTGTTGTTGCTTACCATGCATGTTACTTATAAATTATCCGTGTGACTCAGCAAATCGTACGCATCTCTCCCCGTCCGACCATGAAGAGGAATCGCCGGGAATGAGAAGAGCGATATCCCTCTCCGATCTCGCTAAGCCTGTTCCGGCGCCGAGGACGCCGCAAGGTAGGTCCATTGGAACCCTAGGTGTTATGGTGGAGGCTCTTTGGATTCACTTCATTATCAGTCTTTAGCAGCACTAACTCTATGCGGATCAGAAAAAAACTATTCAATAAAAGTACTATAAACAAATTTGTTCATGAAAGTTTGTAAAATCCATCTTAGTCATCAGTTACATTTAAAAACAGCAATCAGAACTAGTTAAAAAAATAATTGTTTGGGCCAGAAGCTTAAATGTCCATTCAGTGTCCGCCGGGTTGGCGTTTCGAATTTTTCAGAGTCAGCAGAGTCGCGAATATCGTTCTTCTACGTCTTATCTTTTCCATAGTTCTTTAATGCTTTGTTATTTATGCACAGGCCAATTCTTTGTAATATAAGATGTAAATTCTTACAGTCCTGATGTATCATAATCAATGTATATACTTGTATTTGAAAAAATGTTTTAATAAGTTAATTCTTCTCTTTAATGAACTTTCTAATAACGTATTAACTTCTGCTTTCTTATATTTGTGTTAGTTGTGTATTTTATGTTTTCGTCTCGTATAACATTTCTGTATTATTGGTTTATTTCTTTGTTTTAACTATATCATATCTTGATTCGTTGGTTAGGTTTAAAATTAATTTGAAGTGCTCTACAAATAATTCTCAGTAATTCTTATAACTATTTATATGTATCTTTTGGTATTTAGACCAGAAATCGCAATCAGTTATGATAATTTTACATAATTATCTATCGCCAAAATCAATTCGTATCACAAATATTTATTTAGGGCCGTAACAATCAATTGTTCTTATGTATAATCATTACTTTAGAATTGTATTTTGCATGGAGATATCGCATGACATTTACTGTTTGTTAGTAGCAAAATCATCTGTACAATAATGTTACTGCATAATTATACGTTAATATTTGTATCACACTAGTTGTAAATATATATTTCCATCAATTCGTTAAAAAAATTAAAACCCTGATTCCTTTATTATTTAAATTAAACAGTTGAATAAAATATAGGGAAAAAAAATTTGAAACCATCTTCTGTTGCATATATTATTCTTTTAAAAACCTTAGTTGTACAAAGTTACATAGATAAATCACTGTCTGCAAATCCCTTGGATTGGTAGAAAATATTTGCATTAACAACTACTACGTCTATGTAACAATTCGCATTTCTTTTTACAGCACCCGCAAAAACGTCGCCTACAAGTGCAAACTCTAGCAAGTCGCCCAGCGGTTTCCTGAGACCAGCCCCTCGGTACACCAATAAATCCAACATGACAAGAAGCTCTAGTGTTGGCGTGTTAAATAACCAGGTATTTTACAATACGTTTGAGACAATATGAAATAAAAAGTGATAGATGGTAACCAAAATCATTATGACCGTTATAATGATTTAATTATTTTGGTCACCATACGATTAAAGTGAATTTCTGCTAATTAATTTGATTAATAATTAAGTGGAAGAAAAGCGAGTGCGAGTAAATTTGGGAGGCTTTAATAAAACTTTAGCGCATCGAAAGTTTTTATTGTGTCTAATGTTGCGTGTGCAAACTATAAACAAAAGAAGAAGACTTTTCTACAGTTTGCCTATTACTTTTTGTGTAATTTTAGTTTCTTTAGAACAGTCATTTAAACTTGAATTATTTTGTAAAAATGTTTGTATATGAAACCTCATATGGATTGGATGGAAACCTCATGGATGTCAAAACTCAATATCTGTTATGTGACACCGTTAGAGCTTAAAATTGAAAACGGAATCCATGTCTAATTGATATAGGATAATGTCTAATTGATGTATGATAAATAAATATGATAAATTACGCTACGAACTGTTTTTCAATAATGCTCGTTTAAAAATTCTGGTTTAAACAATATACATTAAACTAGCGTGAACTTTTTTAATTGTTTAGAGCGATTCCGAGTCAGATCCTCAGCCCTCCCGTCAGCAGCCATCTCGTCCTCAAGGTTTGATGCGGCCCACAATCAGCTCCATGAACAAGGCAGCCGCCAACACCGCCAGGCGACGAGGCCTCGCAAACTCTTACAGCACCGGTATGTATCGTGTGAAGAATAAAAATAAAACTGTAAATTGAAATACTAATGTCTAGAAATGTTAGCAGCTGCCGTTACAAGTGTAGATTTTTGTCTATTAACATTCGATGCATCACTTTAGTGGGTAGAGATGTAATTTGATATTACAATGTGGTTGTGACGAAATTTAAAATAAATGTGAAATTAAGCTGTGCATCAGTTTATGGAATTACACCATTACACCTTTCGTTACAACCCTACATCACAACTAACACTGTAACTCTCCAAAGAAATCATAAAAACTTGACCTTAATGGACACTTAACGGCCTTTATAACAATAAATAATAGTCACAGCATTTTGAACCCAAACCCGCACAAGTTAACACTGTAATTGGCGCAGCGAGCGTATCGACAGCGGCCCGAGAGGAGTCCAGCTCGGAGGCGGAGGAGCGGGCGGGCGGCGAGCAGCCCGCCCCCACGCCCCGCCCCCGCGCCGCCTCCGCAGACAGGGCGCAGCGGAGACTTGGTACGTACGGACCGACCGTATTGAATGAATGAATGAATGAACATATTGAATGAAATTAATTGAAGATATTTTATGCTCCCCCATTAGTTGGCTAACGTTTTTCTTGTTTGGATTCGGAGCGAAGGAGGAATCCGAAATGTCTCTCGACAATAGCCATCTACAAACCGTGGAGTAATTGTAATTTATGTGTTAGGGGATGTATTTTCGATTTATATCGCGATTACAATGAGTTATGAAGTCATTACTTTTATGGTTTTTCATTACCAAGCGGCTGACGCACGCAAATGCACACAAAAACGGTTTAACCGATTTGAATAAAATATGCTCACAGATAAATTATAATCAGGATGAAACCCATGGGATACGTCGTTACATGTAAAAATACACGATTCCTGCGAGTGAGATCTGAAACATGATTTTGCTTATCGCGTTTTTAATAGCTGTCGCGGGAGTTCAGCATGAATATACTTTGTACTCCGGAAAATTAAATAAATCGAGAGTTACGAGGTACGGATGCGGATCACGGACAATGTCCAAAAAAGTAAAATATATACTTCTTTGAACATTGTCCGCGATCGAAAACTATAACAAATATTTAAACATTTGTTATACTACTCTTTGCTACTAGGTTTTGTGCAATATTTTTAGTTAGGTTTCTTGTGCAGGTCGCAGCGGAAGCGAGCGGGATATATCTGCGAAGGCGCGAGAAGTAACCGCGCGGCTGACGACGAATCCCAGGCAGAGGAGCAAGCAGGAGACGCCCGCTGAACAGAATCGTAAGGCAGCTTTGCATTTCATTGGAAAAAAGAACTCGATTGTGTACAGTTCTTCTTCGTTCTTCAATTTGTGTAAAAATAAAAGTTTGTTATGAATGTTGTCATAGAAATCCTGAGTCCATTAGTGAGTCGGGGTTGGGAAACTTTTGGAAAGGTGTTAACGAAACTTGGTTAGTTGTTTGTTCAAATAACCAATACTTGTTTTAGATTTGATGACGTGACTCTCGACTTGTTGACATGACTCTTCACAATGAGCAAGCAACTAACGATAGCTAAATAGATTGATATGTAACCTTAAGTGGATACTTCTTTTTATTAAATTTTTAAATCTCTTATTATATTTTTTTTATTTCCAGTGTCCTCGTCGCAGCTGTGTTCGGCGTTGACGGAACAGTTGACGAAGACCGCGGGAAAAGTGGTGCATTTATATAGAAGGCTGCAGAGGGAACCAAACGCAGCCGCTGATATAAGTGGTGAGCTGACATGAGCGATGTTTCGCTGCTATGTTTAATTAGTATGTATTAAATAATCTTCACGCAATTCCCAATACAGGGGTAGACAGAGATCTAGTCTAGACAATTAAGTCCCTTCGACCCACTTTCCACCGAAGATATTTTCGGGACAACGTGACAGGTGGTGAGCCCACGATGAAATTCGTACATAAGTTTTTGAAAAACTCATCGGTACTGCCACTTGGGGATCGAACTCGGGTCTCTCGACTCGAAATTCCGTGTTGAGCTCGACGCCGTCTTTATGCTTTAAGCCAACGATATAAATCGTATATAAGTTTTTTTTTTAAAACCCGTTGGTACGTGCCTGCCACCTGGGAGTCTAACTCTGATCTTTCGATTTGAATTCCGATCAAAATTTTAAACAATTATCTGTACAGGACTCGAAGCCGCCATACTGGAGACGCAGAAAGTCCTCCGCAGCGCCGTGATGCGATCACAGAACGGGGGCGAGGCGCTCAGTAGTCTGTCGTCGACTGACGGCGACTGCAGGGGTCTCAACGTGGATTCCACCAGGCAAAAACTTGAAAATCTGGTTTCCAAAGGTTAGTTTCAATTAAAGCACTTTATAGGTTTTTTAATATTTTTATTTACAGTTAATAATTAAGTCGCTTCGACCCATTTTCCACCGGAGATAATGTTTGGGACAACGTGACAGGTGGTGAGCCCGTCGCTGTCTGTGCCAACGATGTAATTCATACATAAGTTTTGAAAAAAAAACCCATTGGTATGAGCTGCACCCAACCACTCTGCTATCGTGACTTCGATAATCGACTATCGATAAATCGATGTGTATGATGAGATCATGTTTAGAACAGCAAATCAAGGTTAGATCCTTGCGGGCACTTGCATTCCAAAAAAATAAAACCAATAAATTCGAATCCCGGCCATGTCAGATGTTTTTTTTTTCTAATATCTCATTAATTTGTTAACAATACAGGTAATTTCACAGAAGCGAGCGCAGCCGGCAACCCGGCGATGTCCCTCATCGAGCAGTACTCGGACATCTTGCTTAACATGATGCAGAGCAAAATGGTGAACCAATTCTCGCAGAGTCCGCAGAGCTTGCCGCCGAACGCGAGGGAACCCGGCGCAGAGAGCTAGTACACGCCATTCAATATGTGATAGAACTTTGATTACGTGACGAGTGTAGAGAAGAACTGAGAAGTTTCGATGAACCAACGATATATAAGTAATAACGAAGTTTTTAATTTCGTCCCGAGTTACCGAGAGCAGTGGTTTGCATGAATAGTAACAGTAAGTCCATTCGAGATGATACACTGTAGTGTTAATATGATTCTCACTGATAGAACCTCTCATTACGCTTTACATCTAAGGGTTGTTAATATTTTTTTTTAGTATTTGTACACAATATCAACTTTTTAATTAATAATTAATATAATTGTGGGAGTTAGAAGACCTGTGTGTGTAAGATGTGTGATTTGAGTATGAGATAACCAATAATATAATAAAGTACCGAAAAGTTGTATGATTGAAGTAATATTTACTTTTAATTCAAAGACAAAACGGTCTTACGAATTAATCAATACAGTTCTTAATTTATTTGAACATTTTAAAATGTAAACTGTTCTACAACTGGCTTCCTTTCTAATTTCTTTAATTAGAAAAATAATATTTTGCTTCCATCTCAACAATCTTAAATATATTTATTTTACGTATACTTTAAAAACGAAGCAAATTTCTTTGCGTTTTTCAATTGCGTTGAAGTATTGAAATGTTAATAATGTAATTCTTATTGGGTATAAAGAAACTATGTTATTGTGGTAATTGTATAAAAATGTGTGCATGTAAAATAGCAAGTTACCAGTTGAGAATATCATTAGGTAGGCCTCTTACGCTTTTTCCTAAGAATGTTATGATAATCCAGAATATTTTAACAACTTTCAACTTTTTCTTTATATAGAATAATAATTTCTTAGCTTCTTCCCTTTTGTTGTGTAATCTTTGCAAATATATCAAACTTTGTACATAAAACTGATTACATTTTGTACACGTTTCTTTACTTACTTTTGTAAAAAAGAAAATTGGATTTAAAAATAACTCTCGCTGTAACATTAAGTGTCACCAAAAATTCATAATTTAAATATAATAATATTCTGTAATCAAAAATAATTGGAAACATTGTGTGTCTATTTTAATAATAATTTTACCACTAGATGTTGGTTATTTTTGTAATTTGGCGCGCAGTAATATTCACATTCGAATGTGTCGTATCGTTCATTAAATGACTTGTAACTAACGATATTGCTGCATAGTTTTTAATAATACTGACTAAAGCGTAATTCCTAATTCAACTTAAAGTGAGAAGTTTAAATGGCAATCTTCAAAATATGGCAATTAAAATTGCCCGAATGTGGCATAAGTATTCTACAAGTAGTTTTTATATTATATTAAAAACTAAATATGTTATGTAATATTATACCGCCTAATTAAATGATTGGCGGTTTTTAATCTATAACATTTCATGCTTTCCAATAGACTGGAATTGATATAACGAATTGTATCGTAAACCTAATTGTGATTATTGAATTGAAGTTTGATGTTTTGAATTTAGTGGCACACGGAATTGCACATTGATAATCAAAAATGAAGAATAATCTTACGCCAGTGCCTACAAACTGACAGTTTTAGTAACTAGTAATGGAGACTTTTTTGTTATTTAAAGGTGTGTATCGTGGAATCGTGAAACATTTTAAAACTTAGTTTACGACTTTATATTTTAAAATATTCAGTACCTCAATTTTTAATTTTCATATTGTTACAACACGCCTGTTTTTTTGTACTTGTTATTTCATCAAATATTATTTAATTTGACCCATCAGTGTTTACTGCCTTCATATTTATGATAAAACTGTTACACAATTTTCTCTTTTTTTTTGAAAATTTAGATTGACCTGTCTTCTATGTTAATGAAAAATATGCCACGATTATTATTACGTTTAATTCTAGACTACTAATTACCACAGTCTTGTTTTTGCATTGGGATTTTATTGTAAATTTACACGCTTCTACCATTGGACAATCTTTAGACTTAATTACATAGTATGTTTGCAAGTAGTCCAAAGAGGTGTTAAGCTACTGAAAAGTGTTTTATTTTCTTTTGTAATTTGTCAAATTATTAATATGAATATCAGTGAATATATCGCCCAAGAAGTTATTTTGTAAAGATTACTTATTACAATTATTTTACTTACTTGTGATGAGCCTTACATCACCATTACCATTTTATTGCACACACATTTTAATACTTCTGGCAATAGAATTGAAATGGTTTTGGCACGTCAAATTATGGTTGCCATTTAATGACAACCGTCAGTTATTCGCAGTACATACGCACTGTTGTATAGTCGAAATCATTAAAAATGTAATGTTATAAAAGAGCTTAAGGATTTGAATTTTAGTACTAAAATATTGGAGTAAATGTTGGAATTGTCTAGTATGTGTAGTGTGAACCGATCGAGTGAACATCGGAACAATTAGGAAAGCTGTTTATATGAAGTTGGTAATCTAATATAGCATATAGTATCCCTAAAATTATGTAAAATATAGTAAATACTCCTAATTTATCCAAATAAAAAGAATCTGTGGGCATTTTTAACGAACATATATTTTGTAGTAATTTTATTTATGAGTGGGTTATTGTAGAGATTTTGACGATGCACAGAAACTACTGTATTGTATTTTTAAAAAGGGTCAACGTCCCGATCACTGTAGATATTTTTTTTTAATATTATTTAATGTTCAAAATTGTATTGCCATTTACAGAAAAGACTAATGTTATTTTATTATTATTTAGAAAAGATATTACAATTATTATTAAAGCATTTTTTGGTTTTTTATTTATTCTTTGCACAGTAACTCGACTAAAACAGTAAAGTTCTTCCCGAAAGCTTATTATATGGTTTCAAATTTTGTGTTTTTTTACTTTATAGTGTTTTAATAGTATGTACTACAATATATATCCAATACTCTATCGTTACTATATATTCATAGTTCAGATTACGTCGGATTCATGTATGGGATTCTGAAATTTTCCCATATTTCTTGTTTTTTGTTATTAAATGACAATGATAATAATATGTATGCTTAAATTGTAGCGGAAGTAGAATAATTCATTATACACAGGACTATATTTTATTTCATATAGCAATACTAGTAATAACCTTTAACTATTCTTTTAAATCTAAAAAATAATGTTAAAAATTGATGTGATAAGGTAAAATGTGTCAATGATTAAAATTTCCGTCTTTAGATGTCGTTAACTCGTAGGTTATTTAAACTGAAAAGTGATGGTTAATTTTCTTAAGGAAACTATAATAAGACGTGCGAATTGTTCCGTTTTAAAATTAGCATTTTTATATTGTCGTATAATATAGTAATAGGTACGTAAAAGTTGTTATAAGAGTAATGTCCATTGAGTTTTAAGTTGGTGTTTCAAGAAATAATGTTATTCCTTTATAGGTTGTCAAGTTATTCCTTTATAGTGGGCCCCAGTTATTGGTTAATATGTTTCAACTAATATGTATACATTTTTATGTTGATAAGTGTTCATATAGATTTTTTTAAATGTCTTGTCTTCGACATTTAAAATAATCTGTTATAGTTCTTAATTGATGCAAATATGAGTTATTTGACGAATTAAAGTTGACAAAATTCCGAAAACTCCGCTGAATTGCAGAGGAATGGAAATTACAATAATTTTGTACCATTTGTTTATTATTAATAAGTGAGATGTTTAGCGTGAAAGTAATAGAGTATACATTTTCAATAATTCGCGAACTCAGGAGTCACAATAAAAAGTTTTATGATAAATAAAGCCATAGGTACAGTGTATGGACGCAACATCTATGTAAGTTCAACATTTAAGCGAAATTAATTAGGAGGTACACATATTAAGAGGTGTATTCCATAACTTTTTCTTCAACATTCAAAGTTATTTTGAATATTGTTTCACGATTTGGTGGAATCTGTGAACAATTCCTACTTATTTTCTTAGCGGTGGTCCGACTCTTCAAAGTGATTTTAAAAAACAATGCAGTCGACGTTTAGTTACACAGTTAATACCTATGCGATATATTCTGCAGCGTGCGTACGTGAATATATGTAGCAATCATCACAGAATAAGCAGGCGATTTCTTCATAGGTTGATATGTACTTCCATGGTGTAAGTTCAGAAAAAATTGGTTAAACGCATGTATCAAGATTTTAACACGTTCTGGAAAACTACGTTATTCATTTTCCAAATCTTCTGTGCCATATACAATTTCTCATTAAATCCGAGTTAAATCATTCAATGATAAAATTAAGCGTTAAATTTATCTAATACTACAAATAGGAAAAAATTAAACCATGTCATTGATGCCAAAAATAAGAAAATTAGTTTCTAATTTTATCGACCAACTTTTTTTTGGTAATTTTTTAAGGCATACCGGATAGTCTCTGATCATCAACTACCACGGTTTCATGTAAGAAATATGTATCTGTACAATTTTCATCAACTATTTTACCATTCAGAGGTTATGATTCAAGTTAGAAAATATAGTTAATAAGAGGTGTTCATAAGATGAAGCCAAAAAAATGTATATTATTTATCTATGTTGCCATTTAAAAATGTATCGATTCCAAAAGGCTTTTTATTAGTAATTGTTTTTATCGTATTTATTCGTAAGTAATGTATGAATTGTAGTTATAAATAATGATTAAACTTTATACAATACGTGTTCTTATGGCGGGAAATCTTAACCTGAGTCATGAAGACTCATTAAAGATTATGCTTAGTAATTACAATGTAATGCTTACGGGATTTAATTAATTTGGATTCAGGCATGTTATTTAGAGTGATGTACAGACTTAGGTATTCGAACATTTTTATGCGAAATATACACGAAATAAATTATCACGTTGTTTTCATTTAACCCTGATACTCTTTATCTATTTTTATATAACAAGTTCGTTAATCTGCCTAGTTGTCGTCCTGTATATAGTGTGTCCTAAGAGTTGTAGACGCTTTAATATAATTTATGAATGATATTATTATATATGGTGAACCCTTTACAACAACTTAAATTATTGCTTAACTCTATTCCTTAACATAAAATAGAATAAATAAAACAGAATAAAAATAAATGGAACTACTTTTAAAAAATCGATTAAAAATAGATGAAAAATAGGAAAGATAAGTTACTTTATATAACATAGTACTATGTCTACGTCTAGGACACTGGGCAGATGAACAGTCGAGGCATTCTTGCCACAGGTGAATTACTTCCTAGTTTACGCGCTGCATGGGGGCAGAGAACTGCTTGTATGTGTTTGTCTATTGAACATATTATTGATTCTTTTTATCCGTGGAACGGATGGTATTGGGTGAGTGGCTGTCGACTCTTCTCACTTCCCGGAGCAATCCCGCTCGTATCAGAAACTCTATGAAGGGTCGGCGACGTGTCATTCTCGAGTGCTGTCGATATGTAGTTGATCGGGTCTCTGCTAAATTGTAAATAAATATTTATTTAAAAAATATTGCCTTACATAAAAAGTTAAATTAAGTACAGTTATTATGTATAAAAATAAATGACAATCACATATCATCAGTCACGATAGCCGAGTGGTTGGGTGATCGGAATTTCGAGTCGAGAGACCCGGCGGGATTTGAACCCGGGACCAGCAAGCCTCAGCACTGAAGGTACCAGGGTCATATCCAGTGTGCCTGAACATCAGTTCCATCATTACCATTGGATCTCAGCCAAAAATCTATACTGTAAGTCAGACTGCACAGTTTCCGGTACTCGTTTCGTTATTCCACGAAGTCCTAGCGGTCAATATGACAAACAAAAAGATAAACTGAGATTAGAATAAGCGCAAGGACAGTTATTCAATTTTTTTTTTTTTTAATAATCGTTTTTTCCGCATGACCTATTTACAGGATCAGTAAGTACACTTATAATTTGCACCCGTAGCAGATAGTACTGAGTTCCAATAAGAGGATGAAAGTTCCAAGTACTAATTAGTAAGAGAGTTTTGCTAGTTGCTTATTAAGAGAAATTCTAATCTGCAAACTGTTTAATGTATGAATGGCTCAGCTGATGTTAAATTGTGACTGACTTCATCGTCGGTGCTGCACATGCTTTGTTGTTGCCGTAGATTAAGAAACGAATTGGAGGAGAATAAGCAGGAAGGATGGACACAGAATTGCAACACGCTTCTACTTCATCGCAGTATTCAGCACGGTCGTGGCATTTGTCTGTTCGAGTCGGCCTATTCAAGTGTGTAGGATCTCCATTTTAGACCTAGGTCAACATTTTGAAGCAACTTGGGTGGAACTGTTAATTAGGAGGATATAATTCATAGATGTTACTATCCTTCTGTTTATCAGTTACTACCTAGTTCTGCCAACCGCGTTCTGCTTAGACATGATTTACCTACGCTATTTGTTTTCAAAAAGACTAGATGTATGTAGACTAAAATGGGCTTACAAGGAAGAAGGCTTTCGAGTTTGTGGTACACAAATTGTTGGGTGGTAAATAAGAATAAGAATAACTTGTTTCTTCGTAGAGCTGGCATAACTATGCACGAAAATACCAAAATGTAGAAAAATGGAACTATTAATACATAAAATAAAACTAATAGAAACAGCAAGAGATATAAAAAAAGCTGCGCAATTCTAATATTCTCATTAAAATTTGATATTTGTCCAGTTTTTAAAAATATCGGCGAGAAGTAGAAACATTATGTTTCGCGGTTTCATCTGGTGAGTGAGGTAATTGGGACACTTTCCCCTTCCTTTACCTCTGTCAGTTTTTTTAAAGCTGGATAACGCACCTGCAAACCCTATGTTCTTGCCAGTTTTTTTTATAGACGTACAGGTTGCTCACGTGATGGTAAGTGATTACCACCGCCCATGAACACCCGCAATGCCAGAGGCATAGCAGATGCGTTGCCGGCCTTAGAGTGCCTCCCACCCCCCAAATTGGGGGAGGGGGTGTGTGGGCCTCCGGTAACCAGCAGTCACCAGACGAAACGCAGAAGTTTGTTAGACTTCTACTTCACGCCGGTATTCTGTGAGGTCGTGGTACTTCCCCAGTCGAGCCGGCCCATTCATGCAACAGCAAAAGCTGATTCGTGGCTCTACCACTGTTACATGTGCGTCAGTCGCCACTTACCATGAGGGGACAAGATAGTTCGTTTGAAAGCTGAAGATAAAAGATAAAACATAATACTAACTAGATGACTGCAAAGGTTTTGTGACGGTTTGGGGTCCAAACTCGTAGAGAATCTGGAAGTCCGCATGATTGCCAAATCGAAAGCCGAAACCCACGCGATGATCGTTGCCTGTTAATTTATTAATATGTTAAACTAAATAAGTCACGATAGCCGAGTTGTTGGGTGGTCGGAATTTCGAGTCGAGAGACCCGAGTTCGATCCCCAGGTGGCAGTACCAATGAGTTTTTCAAAAAAAAATTATGTACGAAATTCATCGTTGGCTTGGACATAAAGGCGGCGACGGGCTCACCACCTGTCACGTTGTCCCGAAAATATCTTCGGTGGAAGGTGGGTCAAAGGGACTTAATTGTCTAGACTTGACCTCTGTCTACCCCTGTATTGGGAATTGCGTGAAGATATTTATTTATTATTATTTTATTTAAACTAAATACATTAAATATACACAGACACAAATTACTTAAATAAAATTTAATTAAACGACGGAAAAAATGCTATCAATCCGTTTGGATCTTTTATACTTTTAAATTAGAATAAGAATTGGACAGGATTTCGGCTAAATTATCATAAGCCGCATACAGTTGTATGCATGTATATCTGTTATTTATAACTAATCTAACTTTGTCTTACGATTTGGAAGTTATTTAGGTAGTGCAGACATTTTACTTATACTTCAGCCAATTTCGTCCAGATAACCATCTCTTAGCGTTTGTAAACAGTTGCCTAAGTACAATATAAACAATATAAAGTTTAACGAATAAGAACCAAAAAAAAAGTGTAAACGTTGGTGTCCCACAAGGTTGTGTGCTATCGCCTGTTCTTCTGCATATAAATGATTTGTTACAATTTAGTAACATTCATTGCTATGCAGACGACAGCACTGGTGATGCCCTATACCCCGGCCGTGCCAATATTTCTCGGGAACACGTCGACGAGAACCGGAAGAAACTTTTGTCTGAAGTCGAGATTTTGTTAGACAAAATC
The DNA here is from genome assembly GCA_029286605.1 of Sericinus montela. Lineage (NCBI taxonomy): Eukaryota > Metazoa > Arthropoda > Insecta > Lepidoptera > Papilionidae > Sericinus > Sericinus montela. The sequence goes on from JAGSMR010000045.1 coordinate 804,337, forward strand.
TCGGATTGGGGCCGACTAAATTTAGTCCAGTTGAACCGCTAAAAAGAAACTCTTCGTCGTGTCACCTCATTTGAGTGAGTGAGAGCACTCCCCTAGTTGCCTCAGCCAGTATCGGAATCTTTGGCGTCGACATTTCTAGTTCAGTTCCACGTTCAGTTTCGCGGTCACTTGGAAGGAAAGGCCAAATCAGCCTCAAAGAAGCTTGGCGTGTTCAGTAGAGCACGACAGTACTTCATCCCGGCCCACCGCTTGCAACTTTATAAGGCGCAGGTTCGGCCGCACATGGAGTACTGTTCGCAGCTCTGGGCGGGGGCACCCCAGTGTCAGCTCCTTCCATTTGACCGTATCCAACGAAGAGCGGCTCGAATCGTCGACGACCATGTTCTATCTGATAGGCTAGATCTCCTGGCATTGCGAAGGGATGTTGCATCCCTTTGCATTTTTTACAAGATTTAATACGGGGAGTGCTCTGAGGAATTGTTCGGATTAATTCCAGCCGCTGAATTTCACTACCGAACCTTACAGCATAGTCAAAAATTCCATCAACACCATCTTGATGCTTGGCATTCCACCACAGTGCGTTTTTCGCGGAATTTTCTGCCACGCACTTGCACTTTATGGAATGTGCTGCCGTCAGCGGTTTCCGGACCGATACAACTTAGGGACCTTCAAGAAAAGAGCCTATACCTTTCTCAAAGGCCGGCAACGCATTTGTTATGCCTCTGGTATTGCGGATGTTCATGGGCGGCGGTAATCACTTACCATCACGTGAGCCACCTGCTCGTTTGCCTTCCTTTCCATAAAAAAAAACCTGACTTAAAGGGCTGTTAAACGTCCACTGTAGGATTTAGGCCGTTATGAGTATTTTCATGCTTGTTAACTAATTTGTGATTGACACAGCCTGACCAGTTTTAACAGTGATAAGGCCGGCAACGCATTTGTTATACCTCTGGTATTGCGGATGTTCATGGGCTGCGGTAATCACTTACCATCACGTGAGCCACCTGCTCGTTTGCCTTCCTTTCCATAAAAAAAACCTGACTTAAAGGGCTGTTAAATGTCCACTGTAGGATTTAGGCCGTTATGAGTATTTCCATGCTTGTTAACTAATTTGTGATTGACACAGCCTGACCAGTTTTAACAGTGATAAGGCCGGCAACGCATTTGTTATACCTCTGGTATTGCGGATGTTCATGGGCTGCGGTAATCACTTACCATCACGTGAGCCACCTGCTCGTTTGCCTTCCTTTTCTATAAAAAAAAAACTACTACTACTACTTATACTTCGGCAATAGGACTCTGTAATTTTACACCGACACCACACGGCATAGCTCAATCATGATCTAAACTGAAACTATATAACATATAATAACTATGCTTATAATAACAACAAATATAAAATATTTACAAACTTTTAACATTCTCTATCACTAAAAAACTACTTTTAAATAAACAAGTTTTTTTTTGCTTCCTAAACAGTGTTTATGATTAACGAGGTTTTGTTGCAAAATAAATCTATATAGTTCGGGAACTAAAATTTTATTGTAATGTAATTTCATTGCTATTTAAAAGGTCATGGTAGGGTTCCTGATAATTTTGGTTTTCACTCTTTGCTTGGTCCCTACTTGCAGGAAAATTCCTAACTGGCTGATATATCTCTGGTAAGGCTCGAAATATACAAAAAATGCGCTAATGCTATAAACAAGTGTCAAGAAACATAAAAAAAAAAGAAAAGTAGTCCTAGTGGCCGTTCCCACACTTCAAGTTCAGTCAGAATCGTTGCGGCATTGAACACACGAGTGAAGTGCTGGCATGCGGGCTTCAGACCTTTGTTTTGAGACAAGACCATATAGTTTTACGAAATTTAATGTCTGTAAACAAATATTACCTACTGCAATTTGGACTTCATTTTTTATTTTATTTTAAGAACTTTTGTCAGTATTTAATTACTTTTTAATTTGTCTAAGTACTTTTTTCTTTAAACATCGTTTATATTTAGCTCAAATATTTGTTACACAATAAAGATTTCGCTTAATTTAAGACAGGATTTATTATTGCGATCATAGCCGTCAGCACGATGTTTACTTAGTCAAGTTTTCCCTTGTAGTGTGGTATTGTTATCTTGGTACGTAAGAATAATACCACTTCTCTTTCTCTCCGTGGATGCGGTAAATGGTAATAGTTACCTAGATAGGTGGGATAATCAACTCAAGAAATACCAGACCAGAGTCGAGCGGTATAATGCCAACTGCAAAATCTACGGCATGAGGAGTCACATACTGCGATCGCCAATCCGTTTGCCAACCGTGGCGATAAGACAAATCCTCCTTAAAGGAGAGAACTACGTCCCTCAGACTGTTTCATACGTTATTAAGTGAATTTTTCCTTCCACTTTAAGGATAAAAAGTTAAGACTGGAAGGAATTTAACAAATAATATAACATAGTGTAATTATTTCCGCACCAACGAGAAGAAAGTGATGAGCATGTTTTTTTACTTTAAAGAACAATTGCATTACAACAAAGTTTCAGTGAAACCACCAAATTCAAATAAAAATTTTGTTCGTCTCAATACAGGGATAGTTCATGAAAAGAGAAAATTAGGAATATAATATAAATATAATATTAAAAATAAAAATAAACTATTCATAATGTATTTACTAAGATATCTTGTTACACGAGATCTCTCTTTGGACACGTAGGACTAATGTATTTCTTATTGTTTTGGTAACGACATGTGTATGAACCACATAGTCTTGAATCCAAATCCTTTATTTCTTTGTCCAGTTGATGTTCACTATAAAACCGCCGAATGATCATTTTCTTTGACGACACTCTTTACAATTCTACGATTTCCATCCTGCTGTCTGCATGTTGTACAAGTACAACGTTGGATTCAGATTTTGACAAATATAGAATTTAGCCAGTTAAAATTTAAATCGTTAATTACGTTACATCAAACTTGAAAGTAAACTCTGATAAATAATAAAATATGCTTCAATTTATTATGGTGATGATAAAAAATGACTTAAAATACCTGTTACTAAACGTGGGGCAAATCCATATATTACTGTCAATCCAGCAGAAACATCTTCGGGAGCAATGGCGCCTAGATAGGCTGCAGGAAAACCTAAAATTAAAACAATTTTTATATGACTACAGAATAAAAACAAAAGGTGTTGCTTGCAACACATTTCATTCATCAAACACAGATTTCATTGGATCTTCTTCTGTATGATCGTAAAATAGTTTATTATCCTTGGTACTAATACAAAAAAAAAAGAAAGTTGATTGTTGTTTGCAGTCTACGTAACATACACGTTATAGCTGAACTATAACTACCTGTCCTATCCTGTTCTATCCTATATATTTATGTCACGGCTATAGAGTTAAGGATGACAACATGTTTCTTGCCACAACAACTCGTAGACTTAACTCAAGTCGCTAGTTGCCCCTCAACGCGTTTTCGACTTGTCGTGGTAGATGCGGATGGCTTAGCCGGATGCGGATGCGGATGTGTTGGTGTGCTGTGGAGGGAGTGTTCTCCGCTCTTCTTGTCCTCTACAGCCGAGGTGGAGTAGCAGCAGAAGATGAGTATTGGTATTGCGGTCGACATGCTCACTGTCCTCCGTGACACTGGCTGCCGGGGGTCACACGCTGATGCAATTGAGGTGCGGGTCGCGGAAGGAGAGGAGTGGCGGTATTGCGTGGCGCCGCTTTCCCTGCCCTTCGCAGTCGAAATGTGTTCTGCGGTGGAGCCAAAGTACAGATCCGTCGTGTAACGGGTGGGCTGGTGCTTCAGGACCCGCTTTCTTGAGCCCGAGGGGGTGGGAGGAGGGGGGTTGGTTACGCACGTTAGTTTGGAGACCACGGAGGTTGACCCGTCCGTTCCAGCGGGTTCCGGCTAGCCAGGAGGGAGACGGAGACGATTTTTTCTCGCAGATGTGTGCGACAGCGTACCCATGGCCCTGCTTACGCAGTCGGGTTATTTTTTTATAAAAACAAGTCCCTAATAGACACTTACCAACCTAGATATTTGACCCTTCGCACAAAGAGATATCACCAGCGTCATATGTTAACGCTCGTTATTAACTAAGTTGGTATTCTGGTTGGTATTCTAATTACTATGTTGGTATTCTTTTATACTAAAAATATCTCTCAATTTGTTTTAAAATAACATGTTAGATCCCCAAAACAAGGAGAGATTATTCGCAGATTATAATGAAATTCATGACACGAATATTTGTAGTGACTAGCCAGAGAAAAATAGATTGGCTGCTCATTACTGATTATTTATATTTTACTGTCATGTTGTACAGGATTGAGTAAAACACAAGAACATAATGACAACAACACATATATTCTCATGTCAAATAGTGGCTTGTAATTTTTCTAAATATTTGAGAGATGCACAGAGAGAGAGAGAGAGAGAGAGAGAGGGGGGGGGGGGGAGTGAGAGAAAGGGAGAGAAAGAGGGAGAGAGAGAGAGAGAGAGAGAGAAAGAGAGGGAGGGAGGGAACAGGTGAACGTCCATGCCGCTCGTGATATTTCAGCTCTTAAACTTGCTATTAATTAATTAAGTGGTGCTGGTCTTGGTGGTTGAACCTGGAGTATGAAGGGAGCACTCTACCCCTACTACATTATCACGGTTCATAATTTTATTATTAGCAATTTATATTAAATATAGTTTAGTCACTGTGTGGCACCGGCGTAAGATATTGCCACTCCGTTTCATCCCATGGGAGTGGTATGAGTGGTATGAGGCGACTAAGGCAAACAGCCTTAAATATCGTTATGGCAACCAATAGATGGCGGCATAATCATCTTTAAAAATATTAGACCAAAAAAATCAGACCGAAGATGGGTAGCACTACGCACTAAGGTGCGAGCAGTGTTGTACAGCGATCGCCAATCCGCTTGCCAAGCGTGGCGATTATGGCAAATCTTCCCTATGGGATAGGCCGGTGTCCTGCAGTGGACTTTAATAGTCCGTTATGTACGTGTTTAATTAGTTTGTATATAAATAGGAATTTTATTAAACACTTACATTTTAACAATATAATGATAACACATGTAATATGTATTTCACCGGACATAATAACGCACAAGATTACACAGACACTTGAATTAATAAAATAAAAGACTAAAGAAGTTGAAAGGACACTGAATACTGATGGAACGGTAGACTGTACGGTAGGGTTAGGGTCGTAAAAAATAACGCTATTGTAGGCATTTATTCCCACGATAATAAATAATGATTATCTAATAAAAGTGTGCGGTGCCTCAAGTTTAGTCAAACAAAACTACAAGGTTTTTGTTTTTGTAAAAGGTTGTTTTTTAATTTTTATCACTTTACTAAATCGATTCGTAATAAATTTAGTAAATTGATAGGTAGCGTTGATAATCGGAATTCAAATTTGATGAGTTGAGTTCGATCCCTAGAATACCTGTACCAATGAGTTTTTAGAAACGCCTGTATGATTTTTATCGTTCACTTAGACTGGAATATTAGACGGCAACAGGTTAACCATTAGCAGCAGCATAGTGTTTAATTTTTGACCAACACATTACTATTAAGTTAATGCGAAATTAAAACAAAATCAATGATACGGCCAGGAGCGCTATGTTTCCACGGTAGGGTCTTAAATCCCGCCCATGTCATTTGATTTTTTTTAGTTTCGTGTTAGTTTAAGAACAAAGTTCAGAGTGACTTACATGGATTAAAATTCAATAAAATTGAATCATCCCATTTTATTAATTCTTATGGAACATTCACACACGTCATCCACGTGTTCCCCGTGTCGTGGTAACGGGCAGTCTTAGAATTCAAGTACACGTAATTACATATATTGTTTGCTTCTAACGAAATTCGATCTCACAACTTTACCTTGGAAGGCTGGGTCACTTCTAAATGGGCTGCCGGGCGTTCGAAATGTTGGGAATACGGTCGAGAATTGTATTTTTCCTGTAATTTCGTACATTAAATTTATTAAATCGAATTTTTTTAGAGCTATTAAAGCAGTACTGAATGAGTGTATAATACTTTACTATTATACTTTACTGTTATAGTTTGATATTTATTTTTTTGCGTTGTCTTTATCGACTCAAGAATTTTCTTCCTATGAGAGCAAAGGTAATGTTGGTTCAAACGCTCGTATTACCAATACTAGATTATGCAGATGTATGCTACGCTGATGCCTCTCAAGAACTTCTTAACAAACTGGATCGTCTTCTCAATAATTGTATTCGCTTTATCTTTCGCTTACGTAAATTCGATCACGTTTCTTCATTCCGTTTTCAGCTCAAATGGCTGCCTCTTCCACTTCGTAGATCTTTTAGAATCCTTTCTATGGTATTCTCTATTTTACACGATTCGTTTGTCCCTGCATATCTGAAATGCAAATTTCAGTATCAGGGCGATTCTCACAACCGATGTCCCCGTTCCGCGGAAAATCTAACTCTTCATGTTCCTTTCTGTCGCACGGGCTTCTCTTACAATTCTTTCACTTCAAATGCAGTAAGTCTCTGGAACATGTTACCCAGAAATATTAAAGAAGCAAAAACTAAACCTATCTTTAAACGTTTACTATGGGAGTATTACATAACGAAGCAGTAGTAGTTTCTGATAATAATAAAAAATTAAAAAAAAAAACTTCAGAAATTGTTATATTCTCAAATATGTATAATATAAAATATCATATTTATTTACTATGTATGTATTTATTGTGGGTATTTGTGTATATGTATAAAATACTATTGTATGCATGTATGTAGTAATATAAATGTATATGTATTGTATTTATTATCATTATATTTTAATTTTGATTTTTTTTCCTTAAACCTTTAATTTTTTAATTATGAGTTTTGCATTCATCACTAGATTCTCTGCCGAAACCAAAGGTAGACTGGAAGAGAATGCCTTTAGGCATTAAGTCCGCCATTTTGTACATTTTTTTATAATGTGTGCAAATAAAGTTTAAATCAATAAATAAATAAATATTTTCAAGTTATGATGAAATATGAGAATATATTGCGCTTCTGATGGTATGATAGACATATATAAAATAAATATCTTCACGCAATTCCCAATACAGGGGTAGACAGAGGTCAAGTCTAGACAATTAAGTCCCTTTGACCCACCTTCCACCGAAGATATTTTCGGGACAACGTGACAGGTGGTGAGCCCGTCGCCGTCTTTATGTCCAAGCCAACGATATAATTCGTAAACAAAATAAAAAAAAACCATTGGTACGAGCCTGCCATCTGGGGATCGAAATCGGGTTTCTTGACTCGAAATTCCGACCACCCAACCATTCGGCTGTCGTGACTTAAATCGTGATTTTCTGAATTTAACTGAATTATTTACTTGCGACGAACTTTCCTTACTAGATATGTGTTCTTCCTGTGAAAACTACGAATTTTTATTTACTTCAAGGTCATACAACTATCGTAATGCTTAACGAACGACATATAGGCTTTCTATATCTGTCTGTATACATCCACCACTCTCAGTTTCACAAAATATGAAAGTGGTGGTCAACACAGCGTTAAAGATTATAAGTCACGATACGTTTACTGTAATTTAATTCTTATAGTTCAGAGATTTAAGTTAAAAATCGTATGTTATTTAAGTTAACATTTGCCGTTTTGGATCACTATAATTCTGTGGTGAATGGAACTCACACATGTGTGTAGTGTATCTTATTTCAAGACACATGTAAAGTATACTCTATTCTCTACACGTTAAATATACTTTTCTGATATTATTTTCTCCAGAATTCCGCCACCCGATTTTGAAGTTCAAACACATGTAAAAATACATTCTGCAGTTACAAACGCATTAACTGCATGACTCATGGAAGTAGAATTTGTACCTAATGGTTAGGTGCAATGAAGTAATAAATTAACTGCCGACTGGTTCCACATAAATCATTGTCGCAATAGTGAAAGTTTCAATGTTGAACGTCATATGTCTCTACGTTTAGTTTGGCGGCAAAATCAGTGGCGTTGACATTTCATTTTGTTTTAGTCAGGATAATAAATGTTGTTTATGAACTAGATTTGAATGGGATCTCTGAAGATGTTAGTGAATGTCTAATGAAATAGTTATTTTAGTGTATTTTAAAACTGTTCTTATAAAATGGAAGTGAAATTGATTATTTTCCTGTTCCTGTTTTCGTATGGTACGTATGTTTATTTGCAAACTTTTAAATCGTAACTTTAAATTGTATTACGTGATTGACATTCGAGATAGACTTATTTCTTTTCCGTACCACCGTAGGTCACGGCTTCGAACCCGCCCTTGTCAATTGATTCTTTAAATTTCGCAATTATATAATGACCAATAAAATAAATAAATATCTTTACGCAATACCCAATATTGGGGGAGACAGAGGTCTAGTCTAGACAATTAAGTCCTTTCGACCCACCTTCCACCGAAGATATTTTCGGGACAACGTGACCGGTGGTGAGCCCGTCGCCGTTTTGATGTCCAAGCCAACTATCTAATTTGTACATAAGTTTTTGAATAACCCATTGGTACGAGCATGTCAAGTGGGGATCGAACTCGTGTCTATTGATTCGAAATTCCGACCTCCCAACCACTCGGACATCGTGACTTCATATAATGCTTATTATTGTAAACTTTAATATCATCTTACATATTATTATTTATGTACATATATTTTATTATTGTTATAGTATTGTTAATAATATTTTTAACTATAATAATTAAGGAATTTAGTTAAGAGTAACTACGATGGCGATAGGCTCACCATCTGTCACGTTTTTTCTAATAAGCTTTGGTGAAATTTAGGTCTAAAGGACTTCATTGTTTAGGCCTCTGCTTACCTTAGTATGGGAAATTACGTAAAAATAAAAAAAACTAGGGCCAATTTTACGACACGAGTTTGATTCTTGGAAAATAAGACATATAAGACATCGAAAGGCTTACCACCGGTTACGTTGCCCCAACAGATCCTGTCAAGTTTGGATCGAAAGGACCTAATTTTCTGGACCTTTGACTGCCCTGTAATTAGGAAATGCGTAAAAGAAAAAATAATTAAAGACTCGCGTTGTCTGGCTGAGACACGAGGTTGAAACTATGGGGTGTGAGGTGTCTGACAGCCAAACAAAAACTGTCCCCTACAGCCAAAATGACGATAAACTTGATATAAATTTACCCCGTCATTAGTCGGCAGCCAATGTTATTTAGAAGGGTTTTCCCTTAATCGTCTCCTACGACTCCCATGGGAAGAAAGGGGATGATACGCTAGGTAATAAAGAAGGATTATATCAATAATATTATACATAAGCTTAAACTGATTAAGATAGATAATTTTTTTCGTTCTGTTTTTTTTTTTTAGATATCATCAAAAGCTCCTTTTTAGAAACTATTCTAAACAAAATTCGTTAAGCGAACCACATACCGTATTATTATTTTTTATTTTGTTTATTCCATATTGTGTTAATCCACGGCTTTGTTGAATTAGGCTACCGTTTTATTATCCTCTATTTATCTGGTATGAAAATATATTCGCTGTGAGATATCATAAGCCCTTTTCCAAAGTGTAAAGAAAAAACAGGGATTATGATAAGATAATACTAAATAGCCAAGCGGCAACGACAAAGCTTCATATTTCATTGTTGTTTTTGTGGATTAGTGTTATTTTATCTGGGTGTGAAAAGAATAAACCCTCCTTTCTTTCTGTGGGTGTAACAACAAGCAACTGCTTATGGAAAGTATTTTGAATTGGAAAACACAAATCATGTATACTAGTCGCAAAGTGTTTGCTACCTTACGCTTGCTTAACTAAACTTATGCTTGTCCCATATTGACTTAACATGAAAAATTGAAAAAAATGTATAATATTTTTTTCAATTTTCCAATATCTGAACAAGCTGAAATGCCTACTTTTGAAGAATTATATCCAATTTATTTTTGGTTTATAAAAGTGTGATCATGTGTGTCAAATATTCGACCGATGTGTAAATTCCAGAATTCATCTTGTTATGGTTTTTTATTTTAAATCTTCGCCTTCTCATCTGCGAGAAAAAAATTATTATCTCTCATTAGCCAATGAAATAAGTCACGATAGTCGACTGGTTCGGTGATCGGAATTGGTGTCAAGAGACCCGAGTTTGATCCCCATGGCTCGTACCAATGGGTTTTTTTTTTATTTCTTTACCATTTATATCGTTGGCTTGGACATTAAGGCAGCGACGGGCTCGCCACCTGTCACGTTATTCCAAAATTAATGACTTCGGTGGATGGTGGATAGAAAGGACTTAATTATCTAGACCTCTATCTAACGCTGTATTGGGAATGGCGTGAAGATATTTTTTTAGCCAATGATAAGGTTTTTCGATCTTCTTTTAATAAAAAACAGTATTCTGACATACTAAACTGAGTTCTTGGGTAACTAATTCGCTGTTAAGATTATACTACTTTGGAATTGTATGCCCGGAGACAAGGCGAGTGTCCTGTGAAAAAGATTCAAGAGACTGGTTCGAGAAGATGCCTTGAAGTCTCCGTAACTTTAGATTAATGTTTGTTTTAAGTTTTGCTACCGTGAAAAGTTGTTTATGTTTATGTATGTGCTAATGTGTTATTATATAAATTATATCTATATTTTATAAAAATGTATTAGTATTATTTTGATTATATTGTTTTAAATTTATCTAATTTTCAGTTACGTAATTTTTCTTCCTTTGTTGCGTCTGCTACAAATTTTACCACGCCATAGGTTGACTGGTAGAGAATGACTACAGGCATTAAGTCCGTCTTTTGCATGTTTTTTAAAGGATCTGTAATAAAAAATATCAACGACCAATTAATGCTAATATTTGCGACATATTTACACTTGTTACGATTGCTTCGTGTGCCAAGTGTGTATCCGCGAATCGATTTTAAGCACACCGGTATATAGAATCCTATTAAAGTCACGATAGCCGAGTTGTTGGGTGGTCGGAATTTCAGGCAGTACCAATGAGTTTTTCAAAAACTTATGTACGAATTTCATCGTTGGCTTGGACATAAAGGCGGCGACGGGCTCACCACCTGTCACGTTTTCCCGAAAATATCTTCGGTGGAAGGTGGGTCAAAGGGACTTAATTGTCTAGACTTGACCTCTGTCTACCCCTGTATTGGGAATTGCGTGAAGATATTTTTTTTTTATTAATTTCCGGCCTTATCTATTCAAGAAGAGGACTTTCGCATTGCCTTCTTTGACGTTTCATTTACACCTCTATACTTACTTAATTACTTATCTTCACGCACAATCCCTGACGGGGTAGCCAGAGAGAACAGATCGCCAAGTGTCACAATCCCTACATAACTCTTTCGCTTCTTTCAGATTCATCATCTTCTTCATACATGCTCGTCGAGGTATCCGAGTACTCTTCGAGCAATTTGCTCACATGGTCTTCAAAAGTTAGTCTCGGTCTACCTCGACCACTTTTAATGTTAACTTTCGCGCTATATATTTTCTTCACCATTCGGTCTTCACTCATTCGCTCAACGTGCCCAAACCATCGAAGCACGCCCTTATCAATTTTTGTGACAAGGTCATCTTTCAAACCTGCTTTCTTCTAACACTTCTATAGAAATACAGAACTTACAGAACTTCTATAGAATACAGAAACAATTCTATAGAACCCAAAAATATAAATCTTTTTGAAGTGAAACTTCTTTAGAATCGTTGTGATTTGAAACCGGATGCAACGGAAAAAGCGACAGGTAAGAGACACAAATACATTTCTGTCTCATTCTTTTACAGCGTCATCGTACACAAATGTGTACGATGACGCAGTAAAAGAATGAGACAGAAATATACATACTATTTTATAAATAAACTTTGTAATTATTCTACTCTTGTTATAATTTAAGTTAAATTAAGTTTAAATTATATGTATTCATCTCATTCTTTTGTTGATTTACTGAAGTTTCACTTCTATCGTGTGTGAATCGAACACATCTATTTTTTAGTTGTTTGATTATTAAAGTCACGACAGCCGAGTGGTTGGGTGGTCGGAATTTCGAGTCAATGAACTCGAGTTCGATCCCCAGTTGGTAGGCTCGTACCAATGGGTTTTTCAAAAACTTAAATACGAATATCGTTGGCTTGGACATAAAGACGGCGACGGGCTCACCACCTGTCACGTTGTCCCTAAAATATCTTCGGTGGAAGGTGGGTCGAAGGGACTTAATTGTCTAGACTCGATCTCTGTCTACCCCTGTATTGGGAATTGCGTGAAGATATTTATTTTTTATATATAGATTATTATTGTCCGTTTAATAAAAAATAATTTATAATAACATATTTAAGAAGTAGAAAATCAAAAACATAAATAACGGGCTCATTTCTTTTTAGTAGGCAAAGTGAATGGCGAATTCATTACAATGTTATTAAAATCAACCAGAACTTAGTCCTTGCTTGTGGTCCGGTCACTTTGTTTAATATGGTAATTACGAATTATATAATTATATTATAAGTCAAACATGTCAGTGATTGTTTCTTTGAAACTAGTCGGTACCTATACCGATTGTTATAACGTTAATATAGCCGTTTTTAACTATTTGATTAAAAGAGAGAAACTTGTCAATAAGAGATTTTTTAAGTTCAATTACAAATTTCAGAAAAAAAGTTGTTCATATTTACTTTAAGTTATCCCATCACGGGTTGACAGTATTTGGCAATAAGCATCGCCTTGTTGTACATATCATCTAAGTCTTTCTATCTTTATGTAATCGGTATTTCATATTTCTGTGGTGTACAATAAAGTATATACATAAAAGTGTTTTCCCTAGCGGGATTTCCATCCGCGAACATTATCATCTAAGGCCGGGCATTACAATCTGGGGTTTCAGCTAGAACGTCAGAATCAGTTAGTTTGTATTAATTGATATTAATATAATTGACTTTGCTATATTCTAAAAATTATAATTTGGTAATTTTTAACTAATACTTGACTTAACTTAATACACAACAACATGAATTACATATTACGTAAAGCTATGCATTACTTTAAAAGTGAGTTGGCATACTAGTCGAGGCCAGGGTTTTAATGTAAATTAGTAATTATCGACCTTGGGCTTAAAAAATATATTATTAGGAAGCAATATTGGACAGAATTTGATTTAACTGGACAGATTATAATGTAGTAGTTTGTAATTGTATTATAATACGGTGTAAATTATTAACAACGAATATGAACGGACGGGGCAGTTTTTTCGTTACATATATAAAGGTATATTGGGTGATCTGAATTCGAGTCAAGAGAACCAAATTCGATCCCTATGTGGTAGACTCGTACCAATGGGTATTTTTAAAACTAATGTACGACTTATATCGTTAGCTTCGACAAAAAAGAAGACTGGCTCTCCATGTCTTCGGTGAGAAGTTGGTGGATAGGACTTAAATACCTAGACTATCTGTCTACCCTTGTATTGGGAATGGTGTAAAAATATTTTTAACATACTTTTCTCCCGTCTGTTACGTTCCGATTTGAAATTCAGTATACTAGTATGAACAAATAAAGAGACCCGGAGTGAAGTTTGATTGTTATTGTATGAAATCGTAGTTTGAAGATGTATAACTTTACCAAGCAACTTATACATTTTCGAACAAAGTCAATGTACGGTAACGAATTGGAAAGTCTTTGACGGTAGCATCGCACATTCTTTTTATTTTTTTATATCATAATGCTATTTCAGATACTGGGGTAGCCTGAGGTGAAAACATTATAGTAATTTCGACCCGCTTTCTACCGAAGCTTACATATGTTTCGGTATCTACTTACTAGAAAACAACTATGCTAGCTTGTTTATAGCCTAAAATTAACCTTACTTTGCCAACAATTTCGGAGCATTGGGCTGATATAAATTAAAAACTTTTTAGTACTATAGTCCCATCTTTTCATTCTAACATGATGATAAATGTTGTTGATAGCAACACATCACTGTTATAATTACGGCGTACGAATATAACACCCCTTTCTTCCCGTGGAAGATGAAGAACGAAAAGCTTTGAAAATGTTATTGCCTACCAATAGATAGCCGTATAGCCGTCTCAAAAATTTATCAGATTAATATGCTGCAGACCGGACTCCGGAGAAGAAGCTCATCTTCTACAGTGGACTTTTAATCTTAAGATTGAGATTATTCAGAAAAATTCAGCACTTTGTGTTAAGTCTTTCCATTTTTTCAACAATTAGATATCAGTATATAATTACTAGATTCTATTTCGCTTTCAATGAAATTAAGCGATCTTGTTAGTTATCACTATCAATGTATTAAGCTCTCTCTATGAATATAAACGTTAGTCATTATCCGGCAGCGGGTTATACGCTAGTTGTGTAATAGGTACACCGGTTTCGATTTCGTTGAGCAAAACCGGTTTTATGAGTATTATATAGATGTTTTGCTTCTAAGATAAAAAGGTTTAGTTAAAAAGTCTTATCCGTGTGGTAATGGTGTAAGAATATTGCCACTCCCCTTCTTTCCGTAGTTGTCGTTAGAGGCGACTAAGGGAAACTGCATTGAACATCGTTATGGCCACCGACAGATGGCGGGATAACCATCTCTAAAAATATCAGACCAAAATAATCAGATCGAAGATGGGCAGCAGAGTCTATGGTGCGAAGTGTCTGATACTGCGATGGCCAATCCGCTTGCCAAGCGTGGCGATTATGGCAAATGCTCCCGATGGGAGAGGCCTATGTCCTGCGGGGGACATAAATAGGCCGTTATGTATGTATGTGTAAAAAATTTTTTAATGGACAATTACTCATGTTTTCTTTGAGATTAATCAGAAGATGTAGAATACATCAGTTTCAAAGAAGCTTCGTTAAAAAATCGACAGCCAATTTGAAAAAATATAGCAGAAATGTTTATTTCTGCTAGATACGAGGATAGATAAGAGTAGTTTAGTTTGTAATTTTTTCTCTATTTTGACTAATCAACGAAAGAACTTCATTGATTAGACCTCTGATTACCCTAGTATGGAAAATATCGTGAAGATAGAAATATACCCACACCACGCTTTCTAATTGGCTATTTATTTATTACACAGGGCTGCCAGTTTTTTAAAGGCACAGAGATATTCCGAACCTTTAAGAAAAGAATCGGTTTTTATCCCTGTGGTAGTTTGAATCGATGTATTAAGAGTTCGGATCACGAACATAGGCTACATTTACTTCGGTAAATATAAAATAAAGGGATTCCGCGGAAATTTCGAAATACAAAATCAAGTTAAAAATGACTCTACACGAGTACGTCACATTATTATAATACAAAGAGCATATATTGCAATAGTTACCCAACAAGCGGTAAAAAGATTTTAACAAGTTAAAAGTAGAAGCGAAAAGCCGTGACCCACAAAGATACGTAACTACGGATCATGTAAGGTTGCGATCTTTTAACATACGTGTCGTTATACTGATAAACAGATTTGTGTAAGTACATATTACTTGTCGTGTCTCATGGTTTCTCTTTTAACGGTAACCCACCCTAAATCTGATAATATCAAACTTCTTTCCATCCTCATTTAAATCCGTTTAGCTGTCGAAGCTTGAACTTGAAAGATAGTAAAGTAGGTAATAGTTAATACGTACACAGATGTGAACAACACCATATACATTGTTCTGAGCGCAAATTAAGTAGCTTCAGCACTTGTATTATGAAATCATTAACAAAGAAGGTACCACAAACACCCAGACCCGACAACCAGACCGAGATTGGATCGGGAGTCAAACCCGGGATCTCGGAACTGGCGACATCATGAAAACCGGTGTGTACAGCACTCGTTCACGGAGGTCGTCATGGAAAAACACACACCCGAAATTTTGCGTTTTTAATACTATTGCGATTTATAAAAAAATATTAAGTTTTCAGCGTATCAAATGTTTTTTGTTTAAATTGCAATCATTTTAATTTAACCTTCGGCCCTATAATGAATTATTATATAAAAACTCTCTGTTGTGTCTAAATTAGGATATGAGTTTGAAGGAAACTCTACCGGATACCAAATTAATTTAAGTGACGAGAAAAGAAGCTTAATAAATATTAAGGGCAAAAAAGATAGATTTTTGAGATACAAAGACAAAAGCAACGTCAAAAGCAACGACGTCGTAAGCAAAAATAACCTTAGCGTTTTTGTTTCAAAGGCACGATAGCCGAGTGGGAAGGTGATTTGAATTCAAACCAGGAGACTAGAGTTCTATCTCCATGTGAAAGGCTCGATGAAATGTGTTTTTGAAATATTTGACGTCGTTGGACTTCTGTCGAATATTACCGCTATGGTGAAATATATGTTAAAAAAACTAAACTGTCTTGAACTCTGACTCTTGGAAATGCAGTAATGAGCTTTAAAAAACTGTAATCTGTGTATCAGGAGAGTATATAAATGCAAATGAGAATTTGTTTGTCTACTCACACGCCAATGGGTCCATGGTACGATATGACATCAATTGAAAAGAAGTATATAGTGACACACAAGGGCTGTCTCGAGGTTGATATCCATAAATAAAATAAAAATAAATATCTTCACGCAATTCCCAATACCGGGTAGGTAGAGGTCAAGTCTAGACACTTGAGTCCTTTTGACCCACCTTCCACCGAATATATTTTCGGGACAACGTGACAGGTGACAACGGGACACATGCCTTTGATATCCATGGGACGATATTATAAATGTTCCTTATTATGTAATTAAATTACTGACGTATTGTTTGTGCGTCTAGGCTAGTGAAAGTAAATCTATGAACTCAATTTTCCCACGGTTGATGTAAGTGTCACATAATTAATAAGCATTAGAATAGCTGCAATTTCGTTTGTCACGATCTATTTATAGGAAACAAGAAAAAAATATTAGATAATATTAAACCTATTCTGCCTATCCTCATGCGGCCTGGTATGATACATTTCATTTATACATTAAACTAAGTAAGGTGACGTAATGAAGCAGTAATTTCATTTTTGCATTCATTTGCATTATTATCGAATTATATTAGAATATTAAATGACTAAACTTTCACTGCTAATTTACATTTGTACGAATTTGTTTGTCTATGTTCATTGTTTTGAAAGACGTAATCTATTGGGCAACGATTTACCGTGTTGATACATAGGCTTTTTGGTGTGTTTCTATATAGAATTTATTATTTTAACAAATAAAATATATGTCTTAAATCTTTATCATGTCCCAAGATAGGGGTAGATAGAGGTCTAGACAAGTAAGTCCTTTAGACTCAATAGATCTTAGTCCTTTAGAGTCCTTCTATCGAATACATTTTTGGGACAAATTATTTATATATTAAATATTTAATCTCGTAATAAGTACACACATTGCTATCGCAGGAATTAGTCCAACGATATTTAGTATTCAGATATATCCAATTATTTTTGATTGGTGTCTTTAAAAAAATTGGAAAAGCTAAAATGCTTAAGCAAAATGAAGCCAGGTCACCTAGACACCGACAGTATATAAGCTATAAGTTTAACAGTTAGATCCAATATGACAATATATTTAATGCGTTGGCTTTAACAAAGACAGTATACGTATATTACTATAATCTAAATGAAGATTTTAAGTGTAAAGTTTGGGATCTAGTGCGAGTGTTGCCACGTAAAATAAATCTTCCATCTCCCATGTTTTTATCTTTTTGTGGCTCAACATTATGAAATGAGAATAAATAAATAAATATCTTCCCGTAATTCCCAATACAGGGGTAGACAAAGGTCTAGGCTAGACAATTAAGTCCTTTTGACCCACCTTCCACTGAAGATATTTTCGGGACAACGTGACAGGTGGTGAGCCCGACGCCGTATTTCTGTCCAAGCCAATGATATAATTCGTACATAAGTTTTTGAAAAACAAAAAAAAAAAAAACCATTGGTACGAGCCTGCCACGTGGGGATCGAACTCGGGTCTCTTGACTCGAAATTCGAACCACTCAACGACTCGGCTATCATGACATATATTAATATAATATTTGCGAACTGAACACTTGAATGAGCACTTTTCTGCTGATCTGTTCTATCAATAGGTCAGGCAGAGTTGCAGAGGAATTGCCTAAAAAAGTGAAGTGTTTTGGAATACTAATCTTAAGATTAGACAAAGATCGAAGGGTTCCATCAAGCGTTAAGGAAAGGTCACAAAATGTTTCTTGAAGATAAGATGGTGAAATTGCATAATTTAGGATGGAATAAAGAGTCATTATGTTACAATTTAATCTTACTCAAATGCTGAACGCAAGAGTTTGATATGATACCACAATGAGACGATAAAAGTCACGATAGCCGAATGGTTGGGTGGCCGGAATTTCGGGTCAAGAGACACGAGTTCGATCCCCAAGTGGCAGGCTTGTACCAATAGATTCTTCAAAAACTTATTTTCGAATTATATCGTTGGCTTGGACATACAGACGGCGACAGGCCCACCACCTGTCACGTTGTCCCAAAAATATCTTCGGTGGAAGGTAGGTCAAAGGGACTTAATTGTCTGGATTAGACCTCTGTCTACCCCTGTATTGGGAATTGCATGAAGATATTTATTAAATGAGACGATGCATTTATTTATAGATAGTATTTTTCTAATATATCAACGATAATGATGTTAACGGAAAATAATCAGGCGAACGAAACTCCGTAGGTATCTGATAGTTAATTGACTCAGGCGTTACTTTGCGAAAAGTCATTGTAAAGTTGTTATTGAAAAAGTTACTTCGCAACATTCCGCATGCAAATATAAAAGGGACATGTTACCTGGTCCGAAGAGAAGAAGAGCACCACCCTTCCTCCCACAGATGCGTGCACTAATTCCACTGTATGCACTCAAACCATGTAACATATACCACCAACGAAAACGCGACACGTGTTTCGCCTCAAAACAAGGCATTATCGGAATTAGTGCACGCATCTGTGGGAGGGAAGGTGGTGCTCTTCTTCTCTTCGCACCAGGTAACATATATCTTTTTATATTTGCATGCGGAATGTTGCGTAGTAACATTTTCAATAACAACTTTCCGTAGGTATCGTTTCTTCTGACCAATCTCGACAAAATCGACGGATAAAAGTATGCTCTACTTCTCGTGCGAAGCCGTGGAAGGTCATTAGTAATTATATCAACCGGTCGCGATTATCATGTCATGTTTATTTTGCGAGTGTCAAGAAATGATGTTCATCAAACATTATTATTCATATGCACAGTTATGCTAGTGAAGCTTACAATCAACTTACAATACCCATTGTTTGCTGTCGATATGCAAATGAGACAGTTGTGCGTTGAAAAAAATGCAAAGTGCGCATAGTCGAGCTGGAACCTACGTAAATTATGTTTATTATAGTGCCTCCAGGCTTCATAGTACAGTGCTCTCTTTAAGGTTTGTGCACAGACAAAATTATCGTTTTAAAAGAATTCTAAAAAATACCGTTATTTTACTGCTCTTATTTTTGATTACGAAAATATTGTATGGAAAATATAAAAATAACTTATGGAAACATTTAAACGAAAATTTGGTCGATAGAGTACAGAGTAGCTAAAATTTGACGACGTCCTTGGACGAGTGGCGCAAACACCAGTTTGCATGGTCTCGCCATTAACAACTCCTGTCGATTACAGTTACTTACTTAATTCCCTAAGTAGACATCAGTATTTTGGAGGATTTGACATAATCGATATTGTTTTTCTTTCACATCATTTTTCAATATCTCAATAATATCTGATATTTTTAAAATATTGAAAAATACCCGGCCAAAGAATTAATAATTTATTTTTCAATATATTAATGTTACCACTTTTTTAAATTTTTGATTGTAAAATTTGATTTTCTTTTTGTTAACAGGTGCGTGCTCAGTGATCATACCTGAAGAGTTGCCATCGTTATTGTCTGTCGCATATTCTAACATACCCCCCATTAAAAAAGGTACGTGTGGTAAAGGTACTCTTGTGAGTATATATTTATATACATATTTTATAAGAGTATATATATTTATTAAAACCTAAGGCAAAAGACGTAACTGTATTGTATAAAACGGTGGTAAGATTCACCAATACATTTACAATCGCAAAATCTACATACGGGAGAGGCCTATGTCTATGAGACCTGACTTTATAGATCGTTGAGTATGAGAAGAATTTTAATAATAATAAATATCTTCAATACAGGGGTAGACAGAGGTTTGTATAGACAATTAAGCCCTTTTGACCCACCTTACACCGAACATATTTTCGGGACAACGACAGGTGGTGAGCCCGTCTTTATGTCCAAGCCAACGATGTAATTCATACATAAGTTTTTGAAAAACCCATTGGTACGGGCCTGCCACCTAGGGATCGAACTCGGAACTCTTGACTCGAAATTCCGAGCACCCAACCACTTGGCTATCGTGACTTTTAGAGAAGAATCTTGAATGTGAGTTTAATTTGATTTATTGTTTGCAGGGACTGACTCGCGAGTGGGTTTTGGATTTGCCTTTGGCAACCATGCAGACTTTCAGGTCATGCTGGAGCTGGGACCACAGACCAATACAATGGCCCTAAGTAAGAATTGTTAATTTCTATTAATTGTAAAGTTTTGCGAAAGCTTTCAAATATTACGCAGAGAACCATTTATTTTTTTAACTCCTCGCCCAATAACCTTATTGACAAATCAGCTACAACTGATGAAATTTAAATGTGGTTTATATTTACAGTACAGCATGCAATGTTAAAATAAAAAGCAAATTCGAAGTTAAGAATAAGTTTAAAGATTTAATATAGAGACTTTATTTTTGTATGCTAATGTTTATTTGCAAAATAATAGTAAATAATTCCAGTACCGTATCAGTTTACAATCATATTATTGCACAAGAATAGAGAAATTTAATATTTTGTATAGGCCTTTCCTAATTAAACGATATTGAGAAATGTATTATTTTGTCTCCTATTTTCTAGTGTATTATGGTGTATTATGTAAATATATTTGAAATTGAAATGCAATATAAAAATGTAACAATTATGTTGCAAAATATGACAAAATTAAATCAGTATTCCATTTTTTTACAGATGGACAACAGTTTCCGACGAATACAAAGAGACAGGCGCCATCACCGACTCCTCCGAAAATAAACAAGAATAGAGAAAAGGTGAACTTTTATTTCATGTAGACATACAATAAACATATATAACACTCAGTACATACAATAAACATTACTCAATTACTGGCCAATTGAACTTACATGCAAATGAATGTTTAGCACAAAGGTTCGAATCCTCCTTTAAAAATAACACTGTTATATGTAAAGCGACATTTTTGTCCATTGAAGTGTATAACTACTCAAAATACTGGGTTTATACAGCCTTGTTTCGTTACTGTAATAGTTTCTCCAGTAACATAAGTATTTCTGTTTTAGTGGGAGTTTTACTATATACGTTGGTTTAATTTAAAACCAAATTGAGATGTAAATAAAGAAAATGATGTTTGATTTCAGTTCCTACAAACCGACGCTGGGAAATACCTCCAGAGCTGGGCACAGAAGATGAAGAATCCTCAAAAGCAATACCACAAAACACCAGAAATGAACAGGCCAGGAGATGTTATGAATCTGGAAGATTCTGTCGTAGAGCTAGTGAAGAATGAAAAGGGAGAGTTCGAAATACACCAACCGCAACCTGGAAATATGCCCAAATTTGTTTTGGATAATTTAAAGAAATTATATGGACAAAAGAAAGAAGAAGCGCAGAAGCTTGGAGAACAAAAAAGAAGTGAAGATGAAGTGCGGAAAATTACAGAAGATCTGTCTAACGTAGATTTGGATTAGAACAATAAAAAACAAACTCAGTATTTGTCAATTTATTTTCCCAGATTCTTATTTTATGAGACATAGAATATTTTCACAGCACACCTTTCATCAGCACTAACGGTTCATAAAGAAACATAGGGATCGGGAACAACGAAGGTACCAGAAATTCCCAAACCCAAGACAATATAGAAAAAATGGTTTTCTCCATTGACCCGTTTGACCCAAAGAAATGGCGACACTATGACAAATAAATAAAAAAATATCTTCACGCAATTCCCAATACAGGGGTAGACAGAGGTCTAGTCTAGACAATTAAGTCCCTTCGACCCACCTTCCACCGAAGATATTTTCGGGACAACGTGACAGGTGGTGAGCCCGTCGCCGTTCTTATGTCCAAGCCAACGATATAATTCGTACATAAGTTTTTGAAAAACCCATTGGTACGAGCCTGCCACCTGGGGATCGAACTCGGGTCTCTTGACTCGAAATTTCGACCACGCAACCACTCGGCTATCGTAAGCTTAAGGAAGCGGACACTACGGATAAATATCAAGCAAGGGTAGCCGAAAAGCTGGACAGCATCGATGTCAGGAAAGAATATGTGGAAGAAATATGGCAGAGCCTTAGAGATGGAATGGTTAGTGCAGCGGAAGACGTGTGTGCCTTTATATAAAGGTAAAGGTTCACATTATGACTGCGGGTGCTATGGGGCAATCAGCTTGACCAGTTTAGCAAGTAAAGTTTACTCGAAGGTTTTGACACGTAGGATGCAAGATAAATCGGAAAGATTTCTATGGGAGGCACAATGCGGATTTAGACCTGGAAGAGGATGCACGGATCAAATGTTTTCTCTCCGCATGATCACGGAGAAGCTTCTGGCTGCTAACCAGAAGATTTTCTGTGCTTTTGTGGATCTTGAGAAAGCATTTGATAAGGTTGTGAGGAAGAAAATGTGGGAACTGTTGCCGGGGTATGGTGTGAATGGTCGATTGCTAAAGGCTGTGCAGTCACTTTACTGTGACTGTAAAGCCTGTGTGCGGGTAGGGCATGACCTGTCACCCATGTTTAGCGTCCAAACGGGCGTAAAACAGGGTTGTGTCATGTCTTCCTGGCTGTTTATACTGTATCTCGACCGCTGTTTACAGAAGCTGAAAGATAGCTGTTTGGGTGTGAAATTGGGTGACATAAAAGTAAAAAGTCTGCTGTATGTTGATGATGCAGTGCTTATTGCACCATCAGAGGCAGAACTGCACGCATTAGTCACGTGTATGAAAGAAGAATGTGAAATTAATGGTCTCCGTTTAAATGCTATTAAAACTAAGGTTCTGGTATTTGAAAGGGACGAAGAAAGAACGAAGTGCGAAATTTTGGTAAATCAGGAATGTCTAGAACAGGTGAATGAATTTGTATACTTGGGGAGTGCGTTTAGCCGGGATGGAAGATGTGATTTAGATGTGGACAGGCGTGTCGCTGCCGGGAACAAAGTCAATGGTGCCCTGACTGCGTTAATCAAAAGGCAAGGCGTTGTGAAAAGTGCACGCCTAGCAATACATAACGCAGTGTTGGTACCGACTTTGTTATATGGCAGCGAAACCTGGGTATGCCAGAAGAAGCATAAAAGCAGGTTGAATGCAGTGGAGATGCGATCTCTTCGTAAAATGTGCGGCCTTACCATGGCCGACCGAAAGCGAAACGAAGAGATTCGCAATATGGCAGGTTTGAAAGATGACCTTGTCTCAAAAATGGATAAGGGCGTGCTTCGATGGTTTGGGCACGTTGAGCGAATGAGTGAAGACCGAATGGTGAAGAAAATATATAGCGCGAAAGTTAATATTAAAAGGTGTCGAGGTAGTCCGAGACTAACTTTCGAAGACCATGTGAGCAAATTGCTCGAAGAGGGGAGGGTCAAGAGTACTCGGATACCTAGACGGATACTATACGGATACTAGTATGAAGAAGATGATGAATCTGAAAGAAGCGAAAGAAGTATGTGGGGGTCGTGACACTTGGCGATCTGTTCTCTCTGGCTACCCCGTCAGGGATTGTGCGTGAAGATAAATAAATATATAAAATAAATAATAAAATACGCTTGAGTATTTAATTGAATCTATACTTTGAACTTTAAATACCTATACTTTGAAGTAAGGTCGAATATATACTAACTAAACAAATTCATAAAATTTTTATTAAATTTATTTATTTAAAACAAAATACAATGGTGGCTACACTACAAATCAAACATACTATACAAACCAGCAAAATAGCAAGTACGTAAAAAATGTCAGATGGCTTAATTCTCATTTAAACCCTTTTTTATTAACTCATCATACGGTATGAACGTTATTTGTGTTCTACTTTTCCTTGACAACGCCTGAAGTTAAACTTAAGGCAAAATAAGCAAATAGAACAGTTGCGATATAAAAGATTCCTAAAACTATTTTTTTTATATAATTTCAATGATTTGCAGTACAATAATAAATAATTAATTCCACAAAATATTTATCAAATAAAAAATATAATAGCGTAAACATCCTTTCTAGGTTACCGAAATTAATTATAGACAAGCTGGCAAGACTCATCGCGGGTTTTGCATCCGGAGGTTTCTAGTTAGACATATTCGTATTCCTATGACAACATAAAATAAGACAGCTATACTTTTATCTTTGTAAATCCGTTTTCTTTCCAGTGTTATATTTATATTTCTTTTTTGGGTATTGCAAAGAGTTTTAATTTTTTCTTTAATTTTGTTTATTTTAGTTTTATTGTTTAATTTTCTTGGTTACTGCGACAAACCCATCATCTGTCACGTTGTCCCGAAAATATCTTCGGTGGAAGGTGGGTCAAAGGGACTTAATTGTCTAGACTAGATTAATTAATTTTTTATTTAAATTTTAGTTTCGGATATTACCAAACTAATCTATAGACATAATAACATATAATTTATTATTGAGAATTGTATTGCACTTCATGGTAACAAGTATAAAGAAAAGAATTTTACTAAATTTTTCTTTTCACAATACGCATTGAACACAAGAAACTTAAACAAAGAATAAATAAATATATAAAATAAATAATAAAATACGCTTGAGTATTTAATTGAATCTATACTTTGAACTTTAAATACCTATACTTTGAAGTAAGGTCGAATATATACTAACTAAACAAATTCATAAAATTTTTATTAAATTTATTTATTTAAAACAAAATACAATGGTGGCTACACTAGAAATCAAACATACTATACAAACCAGCAAAATAGCAAGTACGTAAAAAATGTCACATGGCTTAATTCTCATTTAAACCCTTTTTTATTAACTCATCATACGGTATGAACGTTATTTGTGTTCTTTTACTACTTTTCCTTGACAACGCCTGAAATTAAACTTAAGGCAAAATAAGCAAATAGAACAGTTGCGATATAAAAGATTCCTAAAACTATTTTTTTTATATAATTTCAATTATTTGCAGTACAATAATAAATAATTAATTCCACAAAATATTTATCAAATAAAAAATATAATAACGTAAACATCCTTTCTAGGTTACCGAAGTTAATTATAGACAAGCTGGCAAGACTCATCGCGGGTTTTGCATCCGGAGGTTTCTTGTTAGACATATTCGTATTCCTATGACAACATAAAATAAGACAGCTATACTTTTATCTTTGTAAATCCGTTTTCTTTCCAGTGTTATATTTATATTTCTTTTTTGGGTATTGCAAAGAGTTTTAATTTTTTCTTTAATTTTGTTTATTTTAGTTTTATTGTTTAATTTTCTTGGTTACTGCGACGAGCCCATCATCTGTCACGTTGTCCCGAAAATATCTTCGGTGGAAGGTGGGTAAAAGGGACTTAATTGTCTAGACTAGACCTCTGTTTACCCCTGTATTGGGAATTGCGTGAGGATATTTATTTATTTATTCTTGGTTTAAGTTTCTTGTGTTCAATGCGTATTGTGAAAAGAAAAATTTAGTAAAATTCTTTTCTTTATACTTGTTACCATGAAGTGCAATACAATTCTCAATAATAAATTATATGTTATTATGTCTATAGATTAGTTTGGTAATATCCGAAACTAAAATTTAAATAAAAAATTAATTAATCACGATATAGAAGTCACGAAGTGGTTCGGTGGTCGGAATTTCGAGTTGAGAGACCCGAGTTCGATCCCCAAGTGGCAGGCTCGTACCAATGAGTTTTTCAAAAACTTATGTACGAATTATATAGTTGGCTTGGACATAAAGGCGGCGACGGGCTCACCACCTGTCACTTTGTTGCGAAAATGTCTTTGGTGGAAGGTGGGTCAAAGGGACTTAATTGTCTAAACTAAACCTCTGTCTACCCCTGTATTGGGAATTGCGTGAAGATATTTATTTATTTTTTTTTTTAAATTAATTAATAATATACAAAAACGAAATCCTAGAAGAACTGTGTGCTCTATGTGAATTTATAACCATTTAAGCTTTTAGCTATAAATATTGAAATGCCGAGTAATGAAACTTAAAAATATTAACTGAGCGAACAAACTGTGTCATTAATTTTTTTTTGTAAATGCCTGAAGCGCATAACCATCCTATTAATGTAAATTAGTCGGATTATAAATTAATTTCTCTTTTAAATAAATAAATAAATAAATATATTCACGCAATTCCCAATACAGGGGTAGACAGAGGTCAAGTCTATACAATTAAGTCCCTTTACCCACCTTCCACCGAAGATATTTTCGGGACAACGTGACAGGTGGTGAGCCCGTCGCTGCCTTTATGTCCAAGCCAACTATATAATTCGTACATAAGTTTTTGAAAAACTCATTGGTACGAGCCTGCCACTTGGGGATCGAACTCGGGTCTCTCCACTCGAAATTCCGACCACCGAACCACTCGGCTATCGTGACTTCTATATCGTGATTAATTAATTTTTTATTTAAATTTTAGTTTCGGATATTACCAAACTAATCTATAGACATAATAACATATAATTTATTATTGAGAATTGTATTGCACTTCATGGTAACAATTATAAAGAAGAATTTTCGGGACAACGTGACAGGTGGTGAGCCCGTCGTAATTTCTCTTTTAACTACGTTATTTTTATTCTAGTTCGAAAGAATTTGTATCAGATAAAATATCAGTTAGGTTTTTAAATTTTTCAATAGAAATAAAAGAGGAACTTTATATTAAATCCAGAGCTAGTCTAAGGTCACGGAGTTTCCTTTACAAAGCCACCGCTTTGTTCCCCAGGCCGGAAGTATTAAATTTGGCACAAAAAAATAATAACACAATAATATATCATTTCAGAGTTACACACGCCATACTGTTAGAGCGTGGTGGATGTTCCCATTCTCGTGAATAGTTTTCTTATTTAATACTTTTTTAATCTTATCTAATCTTATTATTCTTATGTAATGCTTGTAAAAATATAAAGAAAGCCTTGAAAATGCTGTTTGAGGCTGCTAGCAGATGGCGGGAAAACCATCTCAAAAAATACAGTTCTAAATTCTTCACACAATTCCCAATATGCATATATATATATATAGACAGGAACAACATCACATACGTTCCTCCGATCCCAATTTAAGATGCTAAAGCACTTGAGGTATGGGATAATCGGAAACAATGAAGTGGTTTTGTGGTGCACAAACACCCAGACCCGAGAAAATGTAGAAAAAGTGGTTTTTCTACATTGACCCAACCGGGAATCGAATCGAAATCGAGATGACGAGACCTTGAAAACAAGTGTTTACGCCACTAGTCCACGGAGGTCGTCAAATGGGGTAGACAGAGGTAGAGTCTAGACAATTAAGTCCCTTTGACCCACCTTCTACCGAAGATTTTTTCGGGACAAAGTGTCAGGTCGTAAGCCCGTCGCCGTCTTTATGTCCAAGCCAACGAAAAAAAATATAATTCATATATAAGTTTTTGAAAAACCCATTGGTACCACCCTGCCACCAGGGGATCGAACTCGGGCCTCTTGACTCGAAATCCCGACCACCCAACCACTCGGCTATCGTGACTTCTAAATTCAGGAGACTGGTGACCAGTAGCAGCGTCGATGGTGCGATTTGTATGGCACTGTGATCGCCAATTCACTAGTCAAGGGTGGCGATTATGGCAAACCCACTCCTACAGGAGAGGCTTACGTCCTGCAATGGATTTACAGAACCTCATGATGATGTAAAGAATATACAAGGAATGTCTTTTGCTTATTTACTTTCATTTACTTTTAATTATTTAATCATTAACAGGAAAAATATACCGTTTATACCAGTAACTGCTTCGGATAGCATTTGGAGGTGTGAATAAGGTTAAAAAAAACAAGATTAATGATTAACCATACTGTTAGTTAGTAACCAACCAATTTATTACGCAATTTCTATTTTATTACGATTTCTTTTTAGTACCCTGAAGCAAATAGTAATTGCGTAAAGCTTGTGCTTTAGAAAATTGTAAAGAAAGTTTGAATATTATTAACTTTTATTTTTATTTCATGGACTCTTTTGTTATTAATTTATTTTTCTAATTTTCTAATAAGTATTTGTTTATTTTTAATTTCTATTTCTGGTTAAAAGATCACATATGTAAACAAAAACATTTAACGTATTACGTCAGAGCTTCCATGTAAACGATATTTGACGTTGTTTTATTTTGAGATAACAAAATAAATTGATCATCAGGAGCCAATCATATAGCCGCGATAGGCCAAATACAAAAAGTACTTCTGTGAAAATCACACACTATGTCCAAATTCGAAGAAGGGAGCCATTTATTTCCTCAACGTAAATTAAAGAAGCTGTGATAACTAGCTGGCCATGAGTAAAACATTCTTTTCGTAGATCGATTCTTACTTACTTCTTATTCGAAGGTTCTAGTTGACTAGTTAGAGTTGACGTCCTCGGTGGACGAGTCGCGTAAACACGGTTTTCAAGGTGCCGCCATCCCGAGGTCCGGGTTCGATTCCCGGTCAGGTGAATATAGAAAAACCACTTTTCTACATTATCTCGTGTCTGGGTGTTTGTAGTGCCTTCGTTGTTTCCGATTCTCATACCTCAAGTGCTTTAGCATCTTACAATGGCTATTATTATTTATTTAAAAAAGCAAAAATTGAAGCCGTTTCAATGGGAGTTCACGAGTTAATTGACCTTTTGATAGAACATATAGCTGAAGTAACACATAGGAACAAATACGCTTTAGGAAGTCTGCACTCTGTGATCATGTTTTAGATCGCCCCCAAAACATTTTTAGATTTGACAAACCACATATCCTCACAAAAGAACAACAATTCCTTCCCAGGATGTCTGTAAATAAAATATTAAAAAATTATTATTTTTTAATTTCTATTTCTGGTTAAAAGATCACATATGTAAACAAAAACATTTAACGTATTACGTCAGAGCTTCCATGTAAACGATATTTGACGTTGTTTTATTTTGAGATAACAAAATAAATTGATCATCAGGCCGGAAGTATTAAATTTGGCACAAAAATAATAACACAATAATATATCATTTCAGAGTTACACACGCCATACTGTTAGAGCGTGGTGGATGTTCCCATTCTCGTGAATAGTTTTCTTATTTAATACTTTTTAATCTTATCTAATCTTATTATTCTTATGTAATGCTTGTAAAATATAAAGAAAGCCTTGAAAATGCTGTTTGAGGCTGCTAGCAGATGGCGGGAAAACCATCTCAAAAATACAGTTCTAAATTCTTCACACAATTCCCAATATGCATATATATATATATATATATATATATATATATATATATATATATATATATATATATATATATATATATATATATATATATATATATATATATATATATATATATATATATATATATATATATATATATATATATATATATATATATATATATATATATAGACAGGGACAACATCACATACGTTCCTCCGATCCCAATTTAAGATGCTAAAGCACTTGAGGTATGGGATAATCGGAAACAATGAAGTGGTTTTGTGGTGCACAAACACCCAGACCCGAGAAAATGTAGAAAAAGTGGTTTTTCTACATTGACCCAACCGGGAATCGAATCGAAATCGAGATGACGACACCTTGAAAACAAGTGTTTACGCCACTAGTCCACGGAGGTCGTCAAATGGGGTAGACAGAGGTAGAGTCTAGACAATTAAGTCGCTTTGACCCACCTTCTACCGAAGATTTTTTCGGGACAAAGTGTCGTAAGGTCGTAAGTCGTCGCCGTCTTTATGTCCAAGCCAACGATATAATTCATATATAAGTTTTTGAAAAACCCTTTGGTACCACCCTGCCACCAGGGGATCGAACTCGGGCCTCTTGACTCGAAATCCCGACCACCCAACCACTCGGCTATCGTGACTTCTAAATTCAGGAGACTGGTGACCAGTAGCAGCGTCGATGGTGTGATTTGTATGGCACTGTGATCGCCAATTCACTAGTCAAGGGTGGCGATTATGGCAAACCCACTCCTACAGGAGAGGCTTACGTCCTGCAATGGATTTACAGAACCTCATGATGATGAAAAGAATATACAAGGAATGTCTTTTGCTTATTTACTTTCATTTACTTTTAATTATTTAATCATTAACAGGAAAAATATACCGTTTATACCAGTAACTGCTTCGGATAGCATTTGGAGGTGTGAATAAGGTTAAAAAAAAAACAAGATTAATGATTAACCATACTGTTAGTTAGTAACCAACCAATTTATTACGCAATTTCTATTTTATTACGATTTCTTTTTTAGTACCCTGAAGCAAATAGTAATCGCGTAAAGCTTGTGCTTTAGAAAATTGTAAAGAAAGTTTGAATATTATTAACTTTTATTTTTATTTTATGGACTCTTTTGTTATTAATTTATTTTTTTCCAATTTTCTAATAAGTATTTGTTTATTTTTTAATTTCTATTTCTGGTTAAAAGATCACATATGTAAACAAAAACATTTAACGTATTACGTCAGAGCTTCCATGTAAACGATATTTGACGTTGTTTTATTTTGAGATAACAAAATAAATTGATCATCAGGAGCCAATCATATAGCCGCGATAGGCCAAATACAAAAAGTACTTCTGTGAAAATCACACACTATGTCCAAATTCGAAGAAGGGAGCCATTTATTTCCTCAACGTAAATTAAAGAAGCTGTGATAACTAGCTGGCCATGAGTAAAACATTCTTTTCGTAGATCGATTCTTACTTACTACTTATTCGAAGGTTCTAGTTGACTAGTTAGAGTTGACGTCCTCCGTGGACGAGTCGCGTAAACACGGTTTTCAAGGTGCCGCCATCCCGAGGTCCCGGGTTCGATTCCCGGTCGGGTGAATATAGAAAAACCACTTTTTCTACATTGTCTCGTGTTTGGGTGTTTGTAGTGCCTTCGTTGTTTCCGATTCTCATACCTCAAGTGCTTTAGCATCTTACAATGGCTATTATTATTTATTTAAAAAAAAAGCAAAAATTGAAGCCGTTTCAATGGGAGTTCACGAGAGTTAATTGACCTTTTTGATAGAACATATAGCTGAAGTAACACATAGGAACAAATACGCTTTAGGAAGTCTGCACTCTGTGATCATGTTTTAGATCGCCCCCAAAACATTTTTAGATTTGACAAACCACATATCCTCACAAAAGAACAACAATTCCTTCCCAGGATGTCTGTAAATAAAAATATTAAAAAAATTATTATTTTTTTTAAT
The DNA here is from genome assembly GCA_029286605.1 of Sericinus montela. Taxonomy (NCBI): domain Eukaryota; kingdom Metazoa; phylum Arthropoda; class Insecta; order Lepidoptera; family Papilionidae; genus Sericinus; species Sericinus montela. The sequence continues at coordinate 835,813 of JAGSMR010000045.1, forward strand.
CTCCATCAGAAGATAGAAAGTCACGATGCCAGTAGACTGAGAGCTGAGAGGTTGGCTGATCGGAATTTGAGTAAAGAGACCCGGGTTTTATCCTCCGTAATAGACTCATACCAATGGGTTTTTCAAAAACGTATGTCCGATTTATATCGTTGGCTTGTACATAAAGACGGCGATGGGCTCGCCACCTGTCACGTCTCAAAAAATGGCTTCGGTGGAAGGTGGGTTGAAAGGGCTAAATTGTCTAGACCTCTATCTACCCCTGAATTTCAAACGCCGTGAAGATATTTTTTTTAAATCTTTGACAAATTCTCAATGCAGACAATAAATAAAAGCTTCACAATCATAAATAAAATCCATACGAATAAAATTTCTACATCACGTAAATTTATTTACTTACATGAGAATATGAAATGTGTTCTCAGTGTCACATAAACTATTAAGTAACCTGAGAAAGAACAAGTTATGCAAGAATAAACAGGTGTTTGCTCCTATATTATTGTGTGTAAGGTTCACACATTTTAAGTATCTTCAAACTCAGTCCCAAAAAATGTCTTGGATGGAAGGTGGGTCGAAACGGCTTAATTGTCTAGACATCTTTCTACCCCTGAATTGGGATTAGCGTGAAGATATTTTTTTAAACTCCGAAAAGTTGAAAGAGGAGTTGTAAGCAGTTTCCAACAGATCCCTATGCTTTGTTGATCCAGTTAAAAGAACCTTTGCATTCCACGCTCTTACATTTTCGACACATCATTGTAGTTTAATTATTGCTTTGATGCAGTTTTAAAAGTATTGACGACGACGTATTGATGACGACCTACGTGGACGAGTGGCGTAAACACCGGTTTTCAAGGTGTCGGCTTCTCGAGGTCCCGGGTTCGATTCCCGGTCGGGTCAATGCAGAAAACCACTTTTTTTACATTTTTCATGTCTGGGTGTTTGTGGTGCCTTCGTAGTTTCAAATTCCCATATCACAAATGCTTTAGAATCTTACATTGGGATCGGAGCAATGTATGTGATGTTGTCCCTATCTATATATATGTATTGAAAGCCAGCAAAACTTCCCGAGTTGGGTACCATACCCTGTTAAGTGTCCTAGCTTAAAGGAGTAACCTCCTATAACTTGGTTACATAATTAGATAGGCAACATAGTTCTTAGAGATGTCAACGTGTCTATAGTGGTCTTTGATTAAAGTTGATTGCAGATGTCCCTGGACTAAAGAAGCAATGAAGATCCGGTGAACAGTTAATATGTTTTTAATTAAAGTTAAAAAAAAATGAAGGGTTATCATTATTAATGTAGAAAAATTATTATAAATAAAATAAAAATAAATATAAATATCTTCACGTAATTCCCAATACAGGGGTAGACAGAGGTCAAGTCTAGACAATTAAGTTCCTTTGACCCACCTTCCACCGAAGATATTTTCAGGACAACGTGACAGGTGGTGAGCCCGTCGCCGCCTTTATGTCCAAGCCAACGATGAAATTCGTACATAAGTTTTTGAAAAACTCATTAGTACTGCCACCTGGGGATCGAACTCGGGTCTCTCGACTCGAAATTCCGACCACCCAACAACTCGGCTAACGAGACTTCAGAAAAAAAAATTATTAATAGTTAATAAACAGGCTCAGGTATTACGTGGTTCCAATGGGAGAAATGTTGAAATGTGGGCCGAAAGGACTAAATTATTTAGATCTTTGACTACCTATTGTTGTATTGGGAAATGCGTGAAGATGTAAATAAATAAAAAAAAATTTCACTAATTAATTTACTGGTAACGGGCAAAATTCTCATAAATCATATCACTCAGAGGATGCTAAGCTGTAAAAGTTTTAAGTTACTATTGTACATTTTTAATAATGGAATTATAATTATTTATATGCCAAATGAATAAATAATCAATCGTTTTTTAATTAAAAAGGAATTGAAAAATCAACTGACACGGGCTGGATTCGAAACAGCGATCTCTGCCGTACCGTGGCAACGCTCTTACCTCCGAGCACTCGTGTCCTACACGCATCAGTTGAAATTTTAATCTCTCTTTTTTACGCCTGTTATGGCATTGGCGAAATCTGGCCGAAGATTTCTAACTTCTAGCCCAATGCCCGTAACTTTACAGCAGAATGTTAATACGATAACGCCATCTACATTTTGTTATGCAATTTTTATAATTAATCTAATTATTATTACATCAATAAGAGATCGCCTTCAAGGTGGCAAGGAGTTGACACCGTTGCCTCGTTACAGTATTAGTCGGTTACGATTTCCCAGTTACGGGTTCGAATTCCCGCCCGTGTTTTTTTTTTAATTTATCTTTATAACAAAAATTGCAACATCATTTATATGCTTTAAAAATTCAATAAAAATTGCATTATACAATGGTTTCTACTCGATAGATTCTGACTTCGTCTACATTGAACGTGACCAACACCTGGAAATACTTTGTTTTTGTCTATTTTATACAGCTTTATAAATAATACGTCTAAGATGTGAGCTGTTCAATTCTACGATCGCTACACCGCTTGTGGAGATTAATGACATCCTTTGAGAAAGGTTTAACCCGAAAAAACAACTTAAATTTTTACAGGCTGTTAAGTACAAAATCTAACTGGAATTGAACTTAATTCATAAGATTTTGAAATTTGATGTAAATATATAAGTCACGATAGCCGAGTAGTTGGGTGGTCGGAATTTCGAGACAAGAGATCCGATTCGATCCCCAGGTGGCAGGCTCGTACCAATGGGTTTTTCAAAAACATATGTATGAATTATATCATTGACTTGGACAAAAAAAGTGGCGACGGGCTCACCACCTGTTTCGTTGTCCCAAAAATATCTTCGGTGGAAGATGGGTCAAAGGGACATAATTGTCTAGACTAGACCTCTGTCTACCCCTGTATTGGGAATTGCGTGAAGATATTTATTTACTTATTTATTTGATGTAAATATCAATAATATACAAATCCTCTATATTAAAAGTTTCCATAATTGATGCGCGGCTCAGAGATTCAGACTCCTACAGTAGCAACAAACATAACAAAACATTAATATTTATTCAAATGCATTGCGAAGGATGTCGCGTAGAGACACATCTTTAATATTAAATGAAAAGCGTAATGCAGAAAGTAAGGTAGATAGTATAGATAGAATGTACATCTACAGTTCTTTCCAGATAGGTACAAAGCCAGTACACAAACAGTCAGATCTATTAATGCAGACAAATGTACCGACAGACAAACGATCTACCGTACGCATCGCCTTGTATCAATACCAAAAACAACGTCCCTGTACTTAAGACGTCATATGACCACTTACGACTAATTTATTAAAAGATAAAATATGGCATATTATAAGTTATATGCTGAAGCGTTGGATATTAATCTTATATCGTTATTGAATTTCAGTATACCATCAGGTTGAAAAGAATGCTGGAAAAGAATGCCGATAGGCAGTAAGTCCGCCTTTGTGACCATTTGTAAGGAATCGCAATAAAGAATCAATACTTAAATGAAAATAAAATACATGAGAAAATTCTAAATTCTAAATTTTTTTCACATTTTCTCAATTTTTCAATAGTCACGATGGCCGAGTGGTTCGTTGATCGGAATTGGGTCGAGGGACCCGAGTTCGATCCCCAATTTTCGTATCAATGGTTTTTTTTCTGTGTTTTTGTGTATGTTCTTTTTCAACGATCAATATCGTTGGCTTGGACATAAAGACCGCGAAAGGGCATTTCACCTGTCATGCTGTCTCAAAAATATCTTCGGTGGAAAGTGGGTCGAAAGGTCTGTAATTAACTTAATTGTCTAGACTTGTGTCTACCCCTGTATTGGGAATGGCGTGAAGATATTTATTTATTCCTCAATTTTTCTTTTTAAATTACTTATTCTTTTTAAATTACTTATGTATAAATATTTTATACATAAGTAATTTAAAAAGAAAAATTGAGGAACTATAAGTTAAAATTTTTCAAAATGAAGCCTACACCACGTAGGCTTCATTTCGAAAAATTTCGAACTTATACCTTCGTGATTGTTCCTCCCCAAAAATGTAAAAAGGGAATAAAGTCGATATTAGTTTTATTAAACTCACTTGTTTAAATTACAGCTCTTGTGGCATTCACTTCGGTCCTTAAGTTTATCACCTACGCCACATAAACTATTTTATAGTTTTATTTGGCTCAGCTGGGAATCGAGTCTGCGTTAAGCCGCTTAACTTTAATAGACACATCGGCGAGTGACGTGGCCGACGCCGACTGGACGCGCGCACAATTTGTTTTAACCCTTGCGTTATTTATGATAATACAGAATCGCGATAATAAATTACGCTCGGGCATCGCAACACGTTACGCGTTTTTGTTACTTCACATTCTGTTACACTCATTGATATTCTAATTGAACACTTTCGTATTTTAATATGTTTTCCGATTAGGAAAATGTATGTGAATCGGCCTTTATCTAATGGTGGTGCGTAATAGCTAAAAGTTTTTATCACCATTCTACTCAATCAACTGCTTCATATCTGTTAATTATATTTACATTCTATTTTTAATGAGCTGTAGGTTTAATTGAGTCTTTTATGCTTCTTCTTAACGACCTGTAAAATTTCACTGCCCGTTACAAACCTCTCGCATTCGAAAGATTTGCCAAAATAACCACGCCTAGCAAACTGATAAGCAATCGTAATACCAGACACCTCACACCTTAGATGCTGCTGCCAATTACGGGTCTGCTTAATCTGTTTAATTTTACGAGTTTTTAATTGATATATATGATTGACATTGGTCTTAGGATTCTGGCGCGAAGATACTAGGTTTAAATACTAGTCGACATGTCGGCAAACATACAATTAACTGACTTTCACATACAATTAAATGATTTTTTTTGTTCCGGGCTGTCCTGTATCTCTGACAGTTTCGAAGCGGACTTATAAAGAGCGTTAAGTAAGTTTAAATCATCACCAATTTGTTTTCCATACGAAGCGTTGTTGCAAGTACACCATTAGACAGAAGTGTATATATTAAGTAATAAACGATTAATAAACGAATAGAGAAGTCTATTTATACTTTGCTTAGTAACTCATTCAAATTAAATCAAATCATCTATTTATCGATATAATTAACATAAATTACATTCATCGATCGTAATTTTTTAATCTACCACTTTTTCGTAATTCGTATGTTACTCTAAAGGAGAAGAAACAGGCGAAGTAAACTCCTCTGTTTTAGTCTTTTTTTCGTTATAAAGAAAATGCAAAATTTAACACTAAATTAAATAGAAATAGCATGGGACTCAACTTATTACCAGGGGTTACAATCATTAATATTCATTTATATTGTAATAACCCTTTTTGAACAGTTTTTTTTATTAATGCTTTGAACCTGTTAATAGGCACTGCACTTTTAACGGGACTTTTTATAGAAGCGTACATACCACCCCATGAATGAGTTACTTACTTTATTGACTACGTAACTACTTATTCATCTATTATAACCAATTTTATTTTTAAAGTTAAAGACTCTTAGCTAAACTTACGGCATGGCCAAATTAGACGTATATTTACCAAAAGGCTAAACAAAGTATAAGGTTCAAGTAACTACTTTTTCATCTATTATAACCAATTTTATTTTTAAAGTTAAAGACTCTTAGCTAAACTTACGGCATGGCCAAATTAGACGTATATTTACCAAAAGGCTAAACAAAGTATAAGGTTCAAGTAAAATATTTTGAGATTGAGTGAAAATATAAAATTGGTGTTACAGATAGATATCGTTTGCGATAATCTTAAAAAGGCTGGTTATTACATTGATACACCTCTACTAATATTTTAATAGAGACAATAAAACATATTGATCGATTATTTTTCAGTTAATTCAAAAAGAACTGCAAATATAAATTAATTATTTCGTCAAGCGTAACATTTATCGTTGCGTGTAACACAGATGCTTTTGCGGTTTGCGTCGATATGTTTATATTCTGTAAAGGCATTGTTAAAATTAACATATAACAGTGCATTTAATAGAAATTGCGTTTATTAAAGTTAGGTAAACAAAATTTTCTGAATTTCTTTGACAAAAGAAAATTAGGAAACTATTACACGAGTTAAATAATATGATCATGATGACAAATCTGTGCTGCTGTGTAAGACCCTGAAATGGATCAAAATCAGGTGTGATCAAGATCACGCAACGGGGGCAACATGGGGGCCGTGCGTACAAAAGCTCTAGAGCTAACGCTTTTGAATTTTCCGCTCTAAACGATACAAACACATAACGGCAACAGGATCTCTATTGTAAGTCTCCAAGTTTTGCTCGGCGATTATGAAAAATCCTTCTCATTCTTTTTAAGGGTAAACTTAATGTATGAGGAAGGAGTTTATTTATTTATTAAATAATGAAATAACATTGATTATTAAATAAATGTATACGTAAACGTAATAAATGAATTTGATTATTAAATAATTATTTGTATAATAATTTTTTAAGGATTGCCAACAGAGTTTACTCTTATTCATTACATTTATATTTATACCAAAATTTGCTCATTAATGGGGTGTTTCTTTAAAAGGCCGTCCTGACACATTTTCGCTGAAGTAACGTTACTTTCAGATTCTATTTAAACGTTTCATTTATATCTAGGGCTTATTATAAAATTTCAAATAATTAATACAATACTGAATAAAGTTAGCAGAAAACTATAAAAACTAATTGGGTTGGCGCGTCCAAACGTCGACTTTTGTCAAAACTCGGTTGTCCTTTTTGGTTAATTATATAGCAATATTTTGAATTTTATCTATTCTAGAGATCTTTGATTAAATGTCTTTTAGTATTTTAGGGACGTAATCAAAAACAAAGCATTAATTTCAAAATTGTCCGTGGCCTAATTCATAATTTGTCTGGTGCATCACGTTATGAGCATACATTCGTCGTATTATCGAGTATTCTGAAGAGTTGAAGCGAGTTGTGATTGGTCATGCCAGGCAGTCACGAGTCAAGTTGGTTATGTGATCATGTTTCTTCGTGTCATCTTCGACGAAACTGTCTCAGCTGGCAATTGTAAGAAGGGCAGCATAATTAATCAGGCTTGATTTGTGAACGATGTGTTTGTAATCAAAATTTATGAATAGTCAGAAAATCCTTTTATATTATTGTTTATTCTAATGTTCTATTTTTTTAAATGTTTCGATTACATTGATACTCATTTATCTGGCACTCATTTACCGGGATTCATCTGGCCTTCTTAGGCCAGATGAATTGGAGATAAACAGTTGAATTAGGAATTGAACGCAAACTATATAAAAACATCTCTTAGACCCCTAAGATGACAGAAAGTTAAAAAAAAAACGAGAGAAGAAACGCTAAAAAATTGCTAAAGAAGAAGGTATGAAACAATAAAAAATAACGAGGAATTATGGAAAAAAGTCTAGGAACAAAATGGACTCGGTACTTCTTTTTCTTCCTAAATTTACTTATTTAGTCCGCTCGAGTCCAGCTAGGAAATGTTTTGATTTTTTAAAACATTTTGACCTCAATCTCAAATAGCTTTGGCAAAAATTCTAAATTTATCTTTAGTCTCGTCTAGCTGGACTCAAGCTTCTCTAACTATTAGAATTGGAGGTATCGGTATGAGAGAGGTTTCAAATATTGCGCTGCTGGCTTTCCTTGCCTCCGTACAGTGTTCACGATTTGTCTCGTAAAATTCTTAAGAATGATTTGGACTTGACCTTTGCTACCGAGGCAAGAGAAGCAGGGTTACGTCTCTGTCCCGGCGAGGATATTCCACTGGAACCTAAATCACAAAAACGGTGGGATATCCCATTGGTTGAACAGTTTATATTGTGACTGAGACCGTGCACGCTTTCTAGGTGTTTCGACGAAGGAATCCATTTACTGGCTACATGCTTTACCAGCAATTAACCTTGGTACATTTCTGGATAGCGAAAGTTTACGAATAGCTGTAGGAATACGATTGGGAGCGTCGATTTGTTAACCACACCGATATCCTTGTGGCACCGACGTTGACGAGTTAGGCCTTCACGGACTTTTATGCCAAAAAAGTACCGGCAGACTGTCTCGTCACGGCTCCTTGAATGAAAAGAGACCCGACGGCTTGACTTTAGTCCCTTGGACAAGAGGAAAAGCTCTTATATGGAACGCTACTTGCGTCGATACATTGGCGGCCTCTCACATCAACGGTAGTCGGCATCAGAGGCAGCTGAATCGGGTAAATGGCGTAAATATGAGTATTTGAAAGGAGAATATATACTTGTTCCATTTGCTGTAGAGACGATCGGTCGGTCGGTGGGGTCCCCGCGCGATGCTGTTTCTAAAGGAATTGTATCCGCGACTGGTCGTAGCTCTTGGTGACAAAAGGGCTGGTTTTTTCTCGCTCAACGGGAAAATGGAACCAGCGTTCTTGATACCATGCCACGATATATTATAATAGTTTTCAGTTAATAAGAATTGTAAATATTAACATAATTTCTGTAAATAAAGTATTGTCCGATAAAAATTTTAATAAAAAATTGTTTTTTAATATGATTATTGTTATAGAACTTACTTAGGAATATTTCATTCAATTGTTTGATTCTAATTAATGTTTATATAATCTCATTATTCTGACACAGTCATCAATCATCTGACTTATCAATTCATCAAACCATTGTGTGCAAATAACGGCCTTCCTCATATGTTCTTGAGCGGAGCAATCAAATACTATTCTGTGTGTTATTTTATATAAAATCCTAAAAAAAATTGCGCCAGACCAATTAGTCAAAAACAGTCTCGACTGAAGAAACACCCAATGGCATTGTGATTACAGGCAACTACAACATGTTCTGCAAAAAGATTACTATCTAATGAATTAACGATAGATAAATTTATTTATTAGTATACACACACGAACATATATATACATATACAAAGTTTACCTGATAATGCATCTGAAACACCAGAGTACCTACGGCTACTACAAGGAAAGAGAATAGGGAAGTGATGGGAATAGCGGACCATTGTTTTCCTCACTTGCTGGAAGAAAAGCGTAGGCACAAGATCCCTCCTTGGTGCCGATATTCAGCGAAGCCTTTTACTTAAGAGTATTACGCACGCTCTTTCCTATATTACCAATCCAGGACGTGATATGAATGTTTACATCTCTTAATTGTTATAAATTCTGTTATAGACTTCATACTTTATTTTTTAGTCTGCTATACAGTTTATTTTTAATTTAAGCATTGGCGATCTTTTTCTGTATCTTACATGTTAACATGTTTTACGTTATCTAAACTAAACAGCTGGAAATTGGTTCGTTACAGAATCAGACATTCTATAATTTACCTATACATTCAAGTCACGATAGCACGGTGGTTGTGTGATCGGAATTACGAGTCAAGAGACCCGAGTTCGATCCCCAGGCGGCAGGCTCATACCATGAGTTTTTCAAAAACTTATGTACGAATTATATCGTTGGCTTGAATACAAAAGACGGCGACAGGCTCATCACCTGTCACGTTGTCCCAAAAATATCTTCGGTGAAATGTGGGTCAAAGGGTCTTTCTAGACTAGACCTCTGTCTACCCCTGTATTGGGAATTGCGTGAAGATATTTTTTTTATTTTACCTATACAATCAAACTAACTTTTGGGGGTGGTCTGTGATTGCTGTATTAGATTTGGGACCTCAGACGTTTTCAATGTAACCTTACTTTGGGTTATTTTCCCATAATTTTTGTGCGAATTGAAATAAAATTGACTTTCCTTAATGGTCTCTCGTATCACCAAACGGTGCTTTTCCACGTGAAAAAGAGCTTAGTCTACGTCGAAAGAGTATTAATAATGGTTTAATATTTTTAAATTTTATTTAATCAAGGAATAAGCGCTTGTCGTTATAGATATTTAAGAGCATGTGTGATTGGTTACTATTATTTTTGAGGCTTTGAAGCAATAATCAGAGAGAGAGAGAGAGAGAGAAATCAGAGGCATTGTATTTGATCTTAAATGAGGAAGAAGATAAAGGAGTAAAAAACTAGATAATAAGAAACACGTAACAGATGATGCTTGATCGTTTTATTTTATTGTATTTTATTGGATCGGAGTGAAGAGCTAGTAAGCGTTCCCTCCGATGGCTAACTGAAAGCCGTACGCATCAACAACTGAAAACAGGTTAAATAGTAGATTACCGTTGCGTTGTCATCTCTGATGGCTAAGATAAAGTGCTCCAATGTACCGACAATTTCTACTTAGAAATTTTCTACTATTATCTGTTTAAACATTGGCAGTATATATACGTATCTTTTTGGCCGTGTAGTAACGGCGTCAGAATATTGTCACTCCCTTTCTTCCCGTATTAGCCGGGTATTAGCCGACTTACGAGCTCTTAAGTAGGTTCTTACAATGCTGTTTTGCGGCAGAAATAGGCTAAGGTGACTTATAGACCCAGACGACTCCTAGATGTAGTTCTTTTTTTGTGGGAGTGGGAACGTGGTAACAGTCCACTTGATAGTATACCGCAGGCATAACAGCTGCAAATCATTTCAAAAAGAGAAATTCTGTTTTCATTGCTGATGACTAAGATTTAATGCCTCATATCCCGTTATTACAATGACTCTTTGTACACTTTAAATCGGAACACAACAGGTTTGCGGTCGAAGTAGGTAGGAGTGCGGTACTGTCCCAGACTCGTAGACAAGTAGGAGTGTATCGCCTTCATTGCCTTGACACATACAGAATATAAAATTAATTGAGCTTTTATATATTAAGCAATTAATTAGCAATCTTTTGTTTTTAACTATACGTCAAGGAATCGAAGTAATCTTGTTCTAATACTAAATAAAGATTTATCTAGTTTCCTTGTTGCAGACAACAGAAGTAATCTATTGTGTAATAATGAATGGAGTTAAGTGCAGTATTACGTTTCATTGGCGCCATTATTGTTATAAGCTTACTGACGTAGTTAAATAATTAGGTTAGTTGCGACAGTAAACTGTTGAGTGAGTACCATGCGGGGTAAGCTTAATAAGCGTGTTAAATTTTAACCTCGTAATGTTTAGAGCTTAGATCATTGATACCATGAAATTGCCCTGGGTTATATAATACATAATAACTACTGGCCCACTCAGTGGTCGAAATTCGACCGTAACCTAATTTATTATTAAGTCGTAACATTTTGACATTTCTGACCGACAATTTCTACTTAGAAATTTTCTACTATTATCTGTTTAAACATTGGCAGTATATATACGTATCTTTTTGACCGTGTAGTAACGGCGTTAGAATATTGTCACTCCCTTTCTTCCCGTGGGTGTCGTAAGAGGCAACTAAGGAAAACAGGCTTCATTATCGTTAGTTGGCGGGATAAGCATTGCTCAAAAATATCACACCAAAATAATCTGTCCGAAAATGGGCAGCAGCGTCTGATGTGCGAGTGGTGTGGTTATAACGATAACGAATACTTGCATTTTGGATGAAACTCTTAAGATATTTATAATTTTTGTAAGTTAATCGCATGGTGCAACATACAGTAAGTATGCTTTGCAAAGCGATGTAATTATGTTTTATTTAAATATATAATACAATAATATAAAAGCAAGCTGAATTGTTAAACGTATACTTTTAAATATGTTTATAACATTGCTTAATCTTTACACCTTAGGTGATCCTCTGAAACTGAAACTGAAAAAAATCATGATTGTTGAAATCAGCCATTTTCCGTGGTAATCAAAACTACAAAAATTTTGCGTATGCTTGTAAAAAATACTATTTCAGGGTACTATATTGGTATAGTCTCTTTGCGCCATTCATTTTTAAATCATTTTCCTAAGCAAAAATTTACGACATGAGCATCTTTAAACAATTACACTAATCAATCCTTTACCTCCTTGAACATTTAAAGTATGTATTACTTGTTATCCATATTACATATAGATGTGCCAGAATTTTTGATAACATAACGGAACTTGAAAGTCGCTGAAAGCACTTCACAAAACTAAACATATGTAACAAAATTACTTACCCACACGAGATAAGAACAAATTTGTAGTTCGATTCTCAAAATTAATATATATAAATAAACGTTTGCAAAGACGTGTGCAAAAAATAAAAAAAAAATACATTTTTTTTTAAAATTCGATGAAATATGGAAATGCTGCTGTGTTGTTAGAATATTTAATTATTATTAAGTTTATTTTTGGTTTAAAAAACATATCTTCACGCAATTCCCAATACAGGGGTAGACAGAGGTCAAGTGTAGAAAATTAAGTCCCTTTGACCCACCTTCCACCGAAGATATTTTCGGGACAACGTGACAGGTGGTGAGCCAGTCGCCGCCTTTATGTCCAAGCCAACGATGAAATTCGTACATAAGTTTTTAAAAAACTCATTGGTACTGCCACCTGGGGATCGAACTCGGATCTCTCAACTCGAAATTCCGACCACCCAACAACTCGGCTATCGTGACTTTTTGGTTTTAAGTTACTAATATCAGTAATTATAATTACATAGGAATAAACTGTTAAATAAAAATGAAAAAATCGAAGAATTAGAACACTTATAATATTTTTACTTTTCCAACGTTAAGTAAATTTAATCATGATTGCCGACTGGTTGGGTGATGGGAATTAGAGTCAAGAGACCCAAGTTCAATCCCCAGATGGCAGTCTCGTCCCTATGGTTTTTTTGTACGATTTATATCGTTGGCTTGGACACAAGATGGCGACGGACTCACCACTTGTCACGTTGTCCCAAAAATATCTTCGTTGGAAAGTGGGTACACCACCACAAGGAAAGTGGGTCGAAATGACTTAATTGTCTAGACCTCCGTCTACCCCTGTATTGGGAAGTGAAGATATTAATTTAAGTAAATTCAAATTGAAATAAAAAAGGCGGCGAAATACATAAATAAAAGAAAAGTTTCTATTTAAATGTATAATTCATTTTATTCGGTAAGTGTAAATTATTTTGCTTATTGCTATTTTAAAGTTTATTATTGTATTTAAAATGTACCCATAAATCATAAATTTCTTATGCCATATAAAGTAATGTAAGAGTCACGGTGGCCGAGAGGTTGGGTGGTCGGACAAGAAGAATTTCGAGTCAAGAGACCCGAGTTCGATCCGTAGGTGGCGGGCTCGTACCAATGGTGGTATTTGATGACGTTGTCAATGAACATCAAATACGAGATTGTTGCAAAGATGTCTTTCTTGTAGACCTATACATGATTTAAAGTAGGACAAAGGCATCTCAAATTAGGACATGTGAAGACTTATAAAATAATTATTCACATATTGATAAAACTGTTTTGCAAGTGAACGAAGTATTAAAATTACATATTCTAAGTATTTTTAATGGTTGATGTAAATTAATATAAAAGAGAAATGTATCTTTAAATTATATCTCTTCTGGTTATTAAAAAAAAACATCACGCATCGCTATAGTATGTCGGTAATTTCTGGTGGTAAATCCGAAATTTTCCATCCCACGATTATGTGGGTGGATACTTCCAAAAACCACTCCCAAAATCGAGTAATTTTGGTACAAAAAACAATTCTTGGGCGGAGTCAAGAACTGTAATATGTGACCGCAAAAGTTTCGTCCATATCCGTTAAAATGATAGTTGTACCTAATGCGGTAGTAATAAGACTCAATTTGTTGTTTTATGTTGAACTTTAATACAAAAGTCGGTATTACGGAACTGGTTGGCGGCAATTGTAAGTAATTAGGTCCATTTTGTTCCTCGCGTAGGTATTTCATCATTTTTTCGAGACGGTCGGGTCTTTTCTTTAGCTCTCCCGCGGTATTTGGAAGTTCTCTTGATTTGAGAAGCGTGGAGAGAGCATCATAATTTCTTTTATGAAATATGATTGTTATAACAATCTTTTGGTAGTTTGTTACATATATGTTAGATACATAGAGCCTATTCAAAGTAGCAGCCATAAATTTTTTTTATTAATCTCTATTAAATTTATATAATTTCCTTTTTTTTTCGACCGTTGAGATAGTTTATTTTACTTTAATTTATACTGACTGTAACTTAAAGCAAATTAAAAAAAGTGAAAAAATTAAAACATAATAAACTTTAACATAATTTTTGTATGATTACGTCCTAGAGTTTTTCTTTTTGTTATTTAGAAACCAAAAAATAGTTTTATATGTTGAGTATAAATGTAAAAGTAAAGCTAGTTACAGGTTTTTCTTATATAAACTACATGCTAAAATAATGTTAAATAAAAAAAAACTGAAAAAATACACTTTTAATTATAAAAAATTAAACATACAGAAAAAAGATGATGAAGATGTTAGACTATGTATATTTATAGTATATTTGGTGCATGATTTGAATTTTAACTAAGTATTTTTTCTTTGAGTTAACAATTTTTCTTATATGTATGGGATGGACAAGACGTAAGTTGGTTACTGGCGTAGTTTGTAGAACTCAGAGGCCCGAATTATAAATAAATAAAATAAATATCTTCACGCAATTCCCAATACAGGGGTAGACAGAGGTCTAGTCTTGACAATTAAGACCCTTCGACCCACCTTCCACCGAAGATATTTTCGGGACAACGTGACAGGTGGTGAGCCTGTCGCCGTCGAACGGCATGAAGCTTTCTTACGTCTCCATTTCGTTGCATCTTCATTTGAGTGTATACTATATATGTTTCTTTATTCGACTACTGTATGCTTGATGCATTCGCTATTTGTATACGAAGTCATTTTTAATGTTATTTTTTTTCAAAAGAACATTCCATAAAATTCCAATAATTAATATACACCTTATAACTTCAGTTATATTCCAGTATAAGTCCCGAAAAATCGGATTCACTTCTACAATAAAGACAAATCTAACAATAATTCATGTATTGACATCACGTTATTAATGAGTAATTAAGGCTGCATACACAAATACTACATATATAGAAACTAACATACTTCGGAGACCTCAGTAGTCGAGATGTCGGGTAATCGGAATTCGAAATAGGAGACATGAAGTCGATTCCCAGGAGAGAGGCTTGTTGTTAGACAAGTTAGACCTATGATTTTTTTCAAGGCTTATTCACTAACAAGATGCTGTTCGCTTTGCTTACGGTTTAACACTTAACGCGGAACCCCAATTTCCCTATAATAAAAGTGGCCTAAGTTTCTCCATAGAGCATCAGCTATCTAATAGTGAAAGTCGCGAAAAATACGTCCAGTCGTTTTAGAGATAGAAACTGGAACACACAGACAGAAAGACAGACAGACAAAAATTTTAAAAATAAAATAAAAATAAATAAGTATCTTCACGCAATTCCCAATACAGGGGTAGACCCACCTTCCACCGAAGATATTTTCGGGACAATGTGACAGGTGGTGAGCCCGTCGCCACCTTTATGTCCAACCCAACGATGAAATTCGTACATAAGTTTTTGAAAAACTCATTGGTACTGCCACCTGGGGATCGAACTCGGGTCTCTCGACTCGAAATTCCGACCACCCAACAACTCGGCTATCGTGACTTTTTGACAAAAATTTTAAAAATGTTTTTTTATGTAAATACCGAATATACTTGCACATACAGTTTGTAAAAAACTGTGAATTTGATATTACATGTAGACACTTAAATGTTATGTATATATAATGGTATAGATAGCATAGTAGGCTTGAACATACAAATGCCAACAGGCTTGTTATTGCAGGGCTTTGTTATACTTTTTGTATGCCATTAAACCCTTACCATTGTAGTTTCGCAACATAAAGGAGAAAGTAGCCTTTTACCTGGTTGGGTTATGAATCAGCTCGCATTGTTGTCTGTTATTCAATATTGCGATTATTGTGCAACTAATAAACAGCTGCGATACAAATTACAGTGAATTAAGCAGGATTAAAACAACTATCTAAAAGCCACCGAAAGTAGTATTTTTTTGTTGGCAACACTAACATATTTAATTCTAAATAAAATATAAGATTTCTGGTAACATCTACGAGAGTATTATTTTATATTTCAAACGGCGAGTAGATAAGTAGGGAAAAAGAGACTCGTCCGATGATAAATTGATTAACGTCCAAAGATGATTTCGAGGAAAACACTACGATGATTAAACGATAACGGGAGAGAACTAAGTACACTCTGGAATATCGTTTTCTGAAGTATTATCACCCACCGTACGACATGCAGAAGATGTACCCGATATCACATCTACATTCTGCAATACCACGATATTACTTTGTTCTAATTAGTCCTTTTGCTTAGAGGCAAAAGTCGCCGTATCCGTATCTATACGTAGTATCTACCATATATACAAACTTACATACGCAGTTATTGTAGTATACTCTTATAAGTAATACTGTCATGTTCAGTGGATTTTGTGGGAGACAGTACATGTATATACTCCATATTAATATGAAACAAAAAAGTAAAATAATCATGTTTAGGAATTGTTAGACAATCTTGATTGTGATGATGTCGAAGATGATGTCGAATCTACGACTATATAACACGTTAATATCTCTATATACACACAAACACACATATTTAAGATTACTATATTTAATTTGATCCAAAAATAAGTATTTCTTAAAAACAAATCTTAAAAAAACATATTTAAAAATGGCTTTTATACTTCAATATAAAAAAATAAGTATAAATTTAGATTTATGTAATTTTTTTTTATAGAAAAGGGAGGCAAACGAGCAGGTGGCTCACGTCATGGTAAGTGATTGTCGCCGCCCATGAACACCAGCAATACCAGAGGCATGACTAACTTACGCGGCGCCTACGTGGTACGCGTTCACCTCAACATATCAACGTCGGCGGCTACAGGTCCAACAGAATATAGCACTACGTACTATAGTTGGAGCGGGTCGCTTTGTACGCAATGATGTCATTGCCAGGCACCTCAAAGTGGAATCGCTGGAAGAATTCGTGGTCCGGGTGTCGCGCGGAATGTATGACCGCGCTGACAACGGGCCACACGAAAACCTACATCGCCTGGCGATCCAGGACAGACTACAGCTACACGCTCGACCACCGGAGTGGCGACCCCTCCCGAGAGGTATTCTCTCATTGCCACCCGGCCCGGGGGGGACCGGGGAAGTGCAATAAAGTCCCGACATAAGACGTAAAGTACGTAAGACGCCTACACAACGCCGCTGAAAGGCGGTACCCAGGACCGGGGGAGCAGCAGCCCCCTGAGAAGACGCCCGAGTCATGAGGCAATGCCTCGAAACTCGCAACCCATAAGGGGGGGCCTTTTACACCCCCCTGATATGGATGACCCAAACGTCACGTCCAGAGGCATAGCAGATGCGTTGCCGGGCAGTGCCTCCCCTCCGCCCCTCCCCCCCCAGAATTGGGGGAGGGGGTTGTGTGGGTCTCCGGTTACCTGCTTCTTCAGACGAAACGCAGAAGTTTGTTAGACTTCTACTTCACGCCGGTATTCTGTGAGGTTGTGGTACTTCCCCGGTCGAGCAGGCCTATTCTTGCAACAACAAAAGCTGATGCGTGGCTCTACCACTGTTACATTTTGTACAAGCCCTTATATTACATTTTCGGGAAGACACTGGCTGCTGACACAGCCAACTAATAACTCTAACTCCTTATTTAGGCGCCAAGGTTATTAGTTAACTGGACTAATGCTTGAACAATAAATAATTTATTTATTTAAAATTTAAAACGAACTTAATTTAGGCGGTACGGAGCTTCTGTTAACGTATTAAAACCTCTATGTGATTCCGCCGACTTAACTGATAGTGACAGTTTTCGTTGGATATGTAGATCACATGCTAATTACTTTTTGCTGTTTCGAGAGGAATTCGATAATTATGTTTCCAATCGTTTTTTGGTTTATGCAGATAATTGACTTGTAATGCAGTTAATTTCCATCAATTGTTTATGAGCCGTGTGGTAACGGTTTAAGAATATTGCCACTCCTTTTCTTCCCGTGTGTGTCGTAAGAGGCGACTAAGGGTAACAGCCTTGAACATCGTCATGGCGACCGATAGATGGCGGGCTAAAAGTATCAGACCAAAATAATAAGACCGAAAATGGGCAGCAGCGTCTGAGGTCTGAGGTGCGAGGTGTCTGATATTGCGATCGCAAATCCGCTTGGCAAGCGTGGCGATTATGGCAAATCATCCCTATGGGAGCGGCCTTTGTCCTGCAGTGGACTTTAATAGGCCGTTATGTATGTATGTATGTATATAATTGTTTATAGTTTCCTATAATAGATTTAGGCGTCTAGTATCAGAGTAAGAATTACCTCTTTTCCCGTTAGTCGATACAAAGTAAGATCAAAGTGAAAAGTAATGTTTTTAACCAATTCTGAGTTAACTCATAACTTATTAGTAATCTGGGCCAAGTTTGGTCCATACACGTGAATAAGGATACGTCGAGTTAATATATTAATATTATTTTAATCTATTTCAAATAATAATAAACTTTAAATTAAATTGAACAAGTTTATTACAGATACTTATCTTTATTTGAAAATATTTATATAAGTTTCAATTGAATGAAAGCAAAATTGCATGACTTTCATCAATATTACTTAGAAAAATAAAGACATTTTTACTGACTCCAACTTAGTAGTAAAAAGACTTTAAAAATTATTTAACCTATATTATTACATCCATGTATCAGTATTATCAAGATAATATCATGTACCAGACATGGATGTAATAATGGAGAGTATTATAAACGTGTATAAAAGAAATAATAAAACGATTTAAATTCCATATTCAGAACAAGAAAGTTAAAAGAGAAATGCTCTCTCCAAATCATTCGTACTCCATGTCACTTCGCAGAGTTATGATGTGTTGTAACGGTCGGTAAGATTTTTCGGGTGGTTTTTCGTATTAGGCAAGAAGCGTTTCGTTTTTCGTGCGCCTCCTCATGTGGAGCCTTTGAATGCATTTTTGGGAGGCCAGTGAGACGGGCGGGTGGAGAAATCGGGCATTCGTACATTGTTAACTGTCTTGTGCCTTATTATTTGTCATTTGGTATCGCGCGTCGAGAAAAACGCGGAGCGAGTAATGCGCCGTCCGGCTAAAGACAGTAATTCTGCATTTTTAACGTGATAGGGTTAATGAATGATATTATCGTTGCTTACGATTTGGGTTTTTGTGTGACTGTTATGTCTTGTGAGCTTATTCAAGTTTTATTTTGGAAGTTGATAGCTGCGAATGGGCCCATTTGGTTCAAGTTAATGTGCGTTAAAATTTATAACTCGCGGTGGCCGTGTGGTTGGGTGATTGGAATTAGAATCGGGAGATCTGTGTTCGATCCCTCGGAGGAGGATACCATTGAGTTTTTTCAAAAGTTATGTGCGTTGGTTTGGACAATTAGACAACGTAGACAAGGTACCTCTGGCCAAGTTATTTCAAAAATGCGGCAAACGGTTCCGATAAAATGTGGGTCGAGGTTACTGAATTTTTAGTCCTCTGACTGCATATTGTATAACGGCTGTAAAACGGCTGTAACGGCTGTAACGGCTTAGCCGCTTTACTGCATATAGTGGTATTATTTAACTGTATAGGTGTTAAAGTAAAGCGAAAGCTTGTGCATATCGTCCGCTATCGTGTATTACACAAATTAGCTTCGGCGGAATTTTAAGCTTAATTATTCAATGGGTACCAATAACAGATTTCTATCGTATGCTGTTGCTGATGTTTCAAAAATAAATAAATTATGTAGTTGGACGAAGGGGTATACAAATCTTGTTGTGTTGAGATTTTTTAAATTCAAAATACTTCACTACCTTAACAAACATATTTAGTAATAGTCCAATGCAAAACAGACAAAGGAAACTTTTTAGAATTTGCCAAGCTTGACAAGAGTTTTAGTTGTCGCAGACATCTCGCACCTCACGCGCTGCTGCCTCTCTACGGTCTGGAATGTTTTTGGGAAAGTCCTGCAATGCGTAACCATTGTTGTCCATAAGGTTTTTCCCTTAATCAGCTCTTCCGTCACACACGGGAAGAAGGAAAAAAAGGAGGAGGAGATATTCTTAATAAAGCGATATCACACGACGTCAATAACTTCTGATATTACTCTCAAATAGCTTCTTCTATAATGTAACTCACTTTTTATTTAACTAACATTTATTTTCATAAGGTGTACGTTTTAGCTTATATTTTTTTCTAAATATATGTTTGACTACTCTCTTTACATCCATAAGTGAAAACTAGTAATTAGCCCTCATTTCTTCTAATTG
This sequence comes from Sericinus montela, assembly GCA_029286605.1. NCBI lineage: Eukaryota > Metazoa > Arthropoda > Insecta > Lepidoptera > Papilionidae > Sericinus > Sericinus montela. The sequence continues at coordinate 855,996 of JAGSMR010000045.1, forward strand.
TATTTGCATCAACTCTTGTAAATTAGCTGTAATTATTAACTGAAAATTAGCTGTATTCCTATGAAATGGAATAAAATAAAATAAAAATGCCCTCACCTCTTATATACAGATTACGTCTTTTTGTACCTTTCAAATGACCCGATGCAAAACGAATGCGAGGGGACAAGCAATAAATTAAAGAGTTCGCGTCAAATAAAGTGCTGCATATTGTTGCATAAATAATGAATGTTGTTATTGTTGAGTTCAGTTTCCTTTTTATTTCGTGTTAATTATCGCCATATTAATGAAAAATTGCCGAACCTCCGGACAGACGGACGGATGGTTATAAATGACGCGTTTTTGACTTTAATTAATGTTTTAAGGCCAAGAATTATGGGAAGAAAATTTTAATACGGTATTTAAAGCTTAACTCAAGTAGGAATAAATATTTTTTTATCCTCACGTTTTTGTCAACACTAGGTAATCAGATATCTAGAAACGAAGTGCTTTCGACCTAGTTTTCACTGAAGCATTATTTGCAACAATATGACAGTTGGTCAGCCTGTTGCCGTCTTAGTATCAAGTCTAGAGAACAATATACTTTCGCAGATAAATATATATAAATATACAAAAATCCATGATTCTAATACAATCATTCATATCCATGACGCAATGGAACCCGTAACCCCAGCTTTGAAGGAATGTCGTTACCGACTATGAATAACTGTGATAAAATTTAACTTTTGGCTGTCTGTTTCCGCAACAATCGAAAAGTAACTTGAAATTTTTACTTCAATAAAAATGTTGTTTTATACTTCTTATCCCAAAGTTCCTACAGAAACGTGAAATTAGAGCATAGTGGGAAGGATTCTATGTTCCCCAAGATATATTACTGTATTACCCAATAAAACCAGATTGAGCTACAGATCTTGGTCGTATTTAGATGGTTAAGTAAAAATATACTTTAAATTATTAAAATTTCGGATGATATGATGATATTCCAAATTACACCTCGTTATATTTTAACTATGTTATAATATAATAAATAGTATCGACTCATATATCCTATAATTGTTGACACATAATACACTTTTTAAAGTTCACGCATTTTCCAATACTGGGGTTGCCAGAGGTCTAGACAATTTGGTCCTTTCGACCCATATTCCACCGGAGCTTTAAATTGTGATAAGATGACAACATTGTCACGATGTCAAAAAGTCACGATAGCCGAGTGGTTGGGTGGTCGGCTCGTACCAATGGGTTTTTCAAAAACTTATGTACGAATTATATCGTTGGCTTGGACATAAACGCGGCGCCGGGCTGACCACCTGTCACGTTGTCCCGAAAATATCTTCATTGGAAGGTGGGTCGAAGGGACTTAATTGTCTAGACTAGACCTCTGTCTACCCCTGTATTGGGAATTGCGTGAAGATATATATTTATTTACTTATTTTATGACAACATTGAGACATTGTGGTGAGCCCGTCGCCGTATGTTTAAGCCAACCAAATAAATGGTACAAAAGTTTTGAAAAAAAATCATTGGTACGAGGCTACCTCCTGGAAATCGAACTCGAGACCCTTGACCCGAATTCCGATCACTCAATCCTATCGACTATTTCACATGAGTTTACAATATTATAATATTATTATAGCAGTATTATCTGGAAGTATTAAAACTTTCGTGAGACATTATTAATCAAATAATCAAAATCCACACACCCTGATGAAGGACCTCTGACAGGTCCGACACTAGTCTGTACATACGAGTACACAGATTATTTAAATGTGAGTTTAGCCGTTTTAATTGTTTGAGTATTCTTCTTCATATCTTGATGTACTAGATATACTTTCATATATATGTACTAAATGATAGTACAATAAATTATCGTTATGTATTAAGTGTCATATCGTTGGCATGGACACAAGACGGCGACGGGCTCACCATCTGTCACGTTGTCCCGAAATATCTTCGATGGAAGATGGGTCGAAGGGACATAATTGTCTAGTCTAGACCTCTGTCTACCCCTGTATTGGGAATGGCGTGAATATATTTATTTATTTATTAAGTATCAGCGGTAGAATTTCTCAACCTGCTTTTTAAGAGAAAGATTTGAAAATAAGACTTTGAACCTGCCAAAAGGCGTAATAAAATAATACTGTGAAATAGAAGTTCTTTTAACGAATTAGATATTAACTAAAATTTCTTTAAAATATTTCCAATAGTCTGTTATTTAGTTTTTAAGATACCTTCGAAGATAACCAGAATTCAATCTTAGTATTTTAGCTAAAGCCCTAATGTAAAAACTCGTAGAAGGAGTTACGTTTCCGGGAATAAGTAATACTAAATATATTTTTTAACTTCGGAGAACTGTGTTGATTCTTTATATTGTAGACGACGATACCAGACGGATTTTCTTCTCAGAACAATACAGACTCTTTTTAATAATAAGTCTTGACTTAAATTTTGAACATTATTGTTTCGGGTAGTATAAAAGTATAACCTGTGCGTGTTTAAACGTACTTTGAAAAGTGATTCAATGTCACAAGTAAAGATAAAGTTGTAATGATTCATTACTGATGTCCGAGTAAAAGAATTTTGATTTAATCTATATAAAAACAAAAATTGCATTTTAAGTAACAAAAAATACACGACCGTATGAATTCCTTATTACTGAGATGGTCACTGGTAAATCATAATTTGATTCTTCCGACTCACATTTCATCAGGTGGTGAGTCTGACGCCGTTTAATTTTTCAAACCAACGATACAAAATATAATATAAAATTTGGTTTTAGAGTCTTCTGATGTAAATTCCGTTCACGAAACTACTCGGATACCGTCGCATCTATTTAAAGTAATGTTAATATTATATTGATATGAATATGAAGCGAATAATTTAGCAGAATAATATGTTATTATTTATAGTTAGTAGTGTTAGTAATTATATCCTTGGCTTGGACATAAATACGGCGACGAGCTCACCACCTGTCATGTTGTCCCGAAAATATCTTCAGTGGAAGGTGGGTCGAAGGGACTTAATTGTCTAGACTAGACCTCTATCTACCCCTGTATTGGGAATTGCATTACAATATTTATTTGTTTATTATTTATAGAATAATATGTCATTGGATACACACCTGCGACGTCCTTTATATATTTATTAAACAGTATCATTATTTATCTTATCATTATTTACAGATACTTGTGTGCCTGTCTTTTGCTCGAATTTTTTTAAGGTAGCCAATACTAAATGACCACTAAAAGTAAATATAAATAATTGCCACCGATATGAGCTATGCCTTAACCAAAAATCTTAAACCAGTTCATGTAATCTTTGTAATTCTATAAAGTTAGGTTCAACACATTTTCGAGCTTTTTGGGATAATGCCAAATTTATCACTTATTTTAGTACAAGTTAACGTTGAATTTTATTACAACTGATAAGGAGAATTTTCTCTCAATTATCACATACAAAGTACCATGATTTGGTGGGACGTCTGACTGGATTTGAGATGACTATTTAATTATTTTAGACAAAAAAAAATAAAAAAATTTGGGACTGGGATTCTATATTATATATAATTAGTTAAGATATTTTTAAGTTGATAATTCAGTTGTTTAGATTAAGTACAATACCTTTATCTAATATTTCTAACATAACTAAGACTCCGTAGGCAAAACATTCTAATGTCGTAATCACTCAAATTTTAACAAAATGTTCTATATTAATGTTTTATTAAAAATCGGTCCTTCTAGTGACAATATTTTGGTATGCCTACACATCTTACATTTGGCGTTAATTTATGCAAGTTTGGACAAATTGCATTTTAAGCTATTGAAATATTATAGGATACTAATTAGCGATGACTCAGTGCTGTAAATCAAGTGTCAATAAAGCGCTTTTAGTTGCGTCAGTGTTAATAGTTGTTATCCGTGACTTCGTTCGTTTTTTTGTGATGTATTTTTTTTCATGGTACGTGACAAAATATATCTTCATAGGAAAAACAACGATTTAATAAAAGCATTTTAAATCTATCAAATTTAATTATGATTCAAACAACCGATTAGTTGCGAAGAAGGAGAAACTAATAGAGACACAGAAAGAGTTACTACTTTATGTTCATATGATAGGTTCTCTGATAGATAAAACTCTCCTTTTTTGAGTCATGATAGCCGAGTGGTGGTCGGAATTTCGAGTCAAGACACCCGAGTTCGATCCCCAGGTGGCAGGCACGTGCCAATGGGCTTTTAAAAAACTTATGTAAAAATTATATCGTTGGCTTGGACATAAAGACGGCGACTGGCTCACCACCTGTCACGTTGTCCCGAAAATATCTTCGGTGGAAAGTGGGTCAAACGGACTAATTGTCGAGACTAGACCTCTGTCTACCCCTGTGTTGTGAATTGCGTGAAGATATTTTTTTCTCCTTTTTCCTTCGCTGTAAGTATTAACTAAATAGTAATATAAATAAATTAACGTAAACTAAATAGTAAACACCTTTAAGAAAGAGTACCAGACGTTTACTGCACTATACTTTTACAGGTCGTTAAGTGGAGTAAATCTCTCCATTACTGCGTTCCGGTTTGTGTGCAATAGTATAGGAGTGTCTACTGCCTCTGCAAGGGACGCTGCTCACTTGGAGTTGAAGGCCGAGAAAGACGACGAGCACCGGCACGTCTAATTAATGGGGAGAGGGAGAGAATGAATTTTCTGCCAAGGAGAGTTTGCTTAGACATAAAGCAAGCAAGGCTTTTAGTGGGTGGGATCCCGACGTCTCCTGTTCATGATCCTGAAAGGCAGCTGTGGAGGATTATACCAAAGAGGATTATGTCATTCATTATATGTTTAATAGCTTAAATATGCAGGTTTCTTTGGAAGAACGTGTTCAAAGTATATTAATATAAGTTTTTACATATCAAAAAAGTATTCGTCTAAGTTCAATGTTAACTTTTAGCAAAGGTCAAAGTTTAGACCGCGGGCGGTCCCACCAGTATTATAAAAATTATAAAAAAATATGTATATTTAAAGTTCAAAGTAAAAGAAAAATATTTGCTTTTAAAGGATCCGTTTAGACCGCTCCGCCGGCCGCCGCAAATATCTAAAATTCCCATTTAGTCATCTCAAAACAGAACAATTTGAAGTCTGAGAATTTCTTCTTCTGAACGAAGTTTTGACATAATATTAAAACGATTTGGACTAACTACCTTTAAGATTCAAATGTAATTATTCCCTTGTAATTTTTAAATGTGCGTGTAAGAAATGTTGAAGTAAAGGCAAATGTTTTTTATTTATACCGCAACTGTTTAATGAGAATTACTTTTTGATTAAGACAACATCTTTTAATTAGGTTATTCTGTTCAAAACATGAGGGGTAAAATTTCTGAGAACTAACATTTTATTCATCTTCTTCGGAAAGTAAACATCTGGTGCACACTTGGTGTAAAATACTTGTGTCATTAATTACTAAATAACAGTGGGTGAAATGACGGGGTACAATATACATATATACAAACATACCGGTCTGTAATCGACAACTTCTGGGGAAAGTTTTCTTCCTTGGAAGGGTTTGCCGTAATCGCCGCGTTAACCAAGTGGATTGGCGATCGCAGTACCAGAAGACGCCCTTTACCGACCTACATATTTTTGGTCTGGTATTTTATCGATATACTTATTTTGCATCTGTTGGTAGCTATTGTCATTGTCAAGACTTTTCTCCAAGTTTTCTTTTACTTCACCCATGAAAATAAGGGATGCCATGATCTTCATCCACCTCAGGCGTGTTTCAGCTTATATTATTATAAATAAGCTTATTATAAATGGGCTTATTTACTATGGATTGAAAAGCTTTTTGCGGAAAGATACATTATGTTGAATAGATCTCTAATATTTTATTTTCAAAATAACAAGTTTGCTTCTAGATTACATTCGTGTTAAGTTTATATTGATACGATGCCTCCATTGACAATTGATCATAACATTTATATGTAAGAACTAAACGACCATAAAACATTTTAAAGTCTTTTTTCGCTATGTGCAACAAAAGTCTGTTTTGAGTATTTTACAATTTGTTCAACGGGTTCAGTATGTACGAGTAATATTTATCAGATTTTACAGAGAAATACAACGAGAAAAGAGACCAGACTATTGAACTAGTTACAAGTGTATCGAAAAAATACGGTAATGGTAAACTTTAACTATACGATTAAGAAATATGATGAAATGTCAGTTACAGGAAGCACTTTTACGTGTCTTCGCAAGGCAAAAGGTAGAAAAATGCCATCTGCTTGAACGTAGAAACAACAATTTGAATAATAATGCACGCGTGTAAAATGCCATTCCAATATATAATTTAGTTTTGTACAACTCTTTGCTTTTTTATATTTTGCTGAAAGCAAAATTGAAATACTCTTATGGAACCTTAAAATAAATAATAACATTTTAATATAACAAAGAAGAAAAAACTTGGAAATGCACAAAACACGGGTGAATCACTGAAGGTTACCCCTTTTTGTGAGACAAGAGGACAAAAAAAGCTTTAAACATTCCGCCACCGGAGCTCATAAGTCACCGCGCCGTATTTAACCGATTTTGACATTAAAAAGGTCATAACATTTACACTCAACGATTATCGTTACGCATCCGTTCCTTGAAGATATTTACAGAAAATAAAATATATTGCTTATTAAAGTGATTTTGACACAAGACAAAAATTTTTTTTTCGTTATATGGTCTCATGATAAACTATTGTTTATTTTTTATGTTCACGTATTTCCCAACACTAGGTAGCTTATTGTTGTGGTACACAACAATAACAGATGTGGTATCTGTTATTGTGTGGCAAAAATAAAATGAAACTTTTTAACAAAAAATTCAAACTATGAAGAAATGAGTTATATACATTACATACATATCGGCCTGTTAAAGTTCACTGCAGGGCATAGGCCTCTCCAACAGAGAGGATTTTTCATAATCGCCAAGCTTGGCAAGGGGATTGGCGATCGCAATACCAGACCACTCACACCTCGGACGCTGCTGCCCATCTTCGGTTCTGTTGACTTTGGTCCAACTGTTTGGGTGATGTTTCCCTAAGTCGCCTCTTACGATATCCTCGGGAAGAAAGTGAATGGTAATATTTTAACGCCGCTACCACACGGAAAAAAGAAAAGAGTAATTGAAAAGTAATACGTTAAGTCACGACGGCGGAGTGGGTGATCGAAATTAGAGTCAAGTGACCCGAGTTCGTTCTCCAGGTGGAAGGCTTGTACCAATTGGTTTTTTCAAAGACTTATGTACGTATTATAACGTTGGCTTGGACATAAAGACGGCGATGGGCTCACCACTTGTCACGTTGTGTCTTCGGTGGAAGTGGGTCGAAAATAATTAATTGTCTGGACTAGGTCTACCTCTTTATTGGGAATGGCGTGAAGATATTTTTAATTTAAATGCGGTTCGCAGATGAAATTACACTGGGTGATTAAACGATTAATCCCCATTAATCAACCTTTAGTGGACTGACATTGTTTTTTAATTTACATGGTACTAAGCTACAAGGTAACTCAAAGCTTACCCCTATTTAACATAAAAAGAATTATCAAAGTCTGACTACTCTGTGAAAAGTTACGAACCTCCTCCATATTTTTGCCAATTAACATACTATGGTATTCTCGGTAACTAAAGTGAAACGAAAGTCATCGTTAGAAAAAACATCGAGTTCGAATCGTGGTCGTGTCGCGTATAATAAGCGAATCGAATAGTTCTTATTATTGATGACTGTAGGGCAGACATGCAAGGAATATTTTTAACGGAAAGGGACCCGAGTGAGCAACGCTCGGTATGCCTTGTTTGTGAACGTACCTCTGTAACTGTCTATAATAAAATTTATTATCTGGAGACCCTTGTTTGTTTTGTCGATGTCTACTGAAAATGTTTATGTAAATACTAGTTAAGGGCGTAATTTGAATGTATTTTTTTACTATAATGAACATTAATTTATTAGTTATGTGTAAGTTAAAGCATATCTTTAATCTTTCTAAAATTGAAACTTTGGTACTTATTAGTATTTAACATCTATTATAATTATAAGGTGGAACTTTCTGTCTTTGCGGTCTACGCATAAGTAGGTACCATACTTTAATATTATGTTCCCCATCACTAGTTTATAAGAAGTAAGTTATTTATAAGATTATATAGCTGGAATGTTTTGTTGTAAGTGTATTAAAATTTTCTAAAATATAAGTCACCGTCAAGTAATACATCAACAATTGAATGATAACAAGTGACAAAGAAAAGTAAGTCAACCAAAATACTAAAGCAATAAATAAATATCTTCACACCAAACCCATTAATGGGGGAGACAGAGGTCTAGTCTACACAATTAACTCCCTTCGCACCTTCCTCTGAATACATTTTTCGGGTCAACGTGACAGGTGGTGAGCTCGTCGCCGTATTTATGTCCAAGCCAAGGATATAATTACTAACACTACTAACTATAAATAATAACATATTATTCTGCTAAATTATTCGCTTCATATTCATATCAATATAATATTAACATTACTTTAAATAGATGCGACGGTATCCGAGTAGTTTCGTGAACGGAATTTACATCAGAAGACTCTAAAACCAAATTTTATATTATATTTTGTATCGTTGGTTTGAAAAATTAAACGGCGTCAGACTCACCACCTGATGAAATGTGAGTCGGAAGAATCAAATTATGATTTACCAGTGACCATCTCAGTAATAAGGAATTCATACGGTCGTGTATTTTTTGTTACTTAAAATGCAATTTTTGTTGTCTTTATGTCCAAGCCAACGATATAATCGTACATAAGTTTTTGATAAAACCCTTTGGTGGGAGCCGGTCACATGGGAATCGAACTCAGGTCTCCGGACTCAAAATCCGATCACCAAACCATTCTGCTATCGTGACTCCTTAACATTCTTTTAATTGCTTAATGGCGAGTGCACCCTATAAATTATAACAAAAACAACGAATGGCCTTTGTGCACAAATGTGTGTATATACCCGTGGCATTTAACTATTGTCGCTCAGGGTCTACTCGTAAAAGCTATATCACTGAATTTAGGCATCAACTTACTATTAACTATTATTTATTCATTTTAACATTAAAAATCATAAAACATCATCAGTAAGCATCTGAGTTCTTAGCCTCTACGCATTCTCAGATGCGTGTGGTCAGTTGGAATTGTGCTCATGCCGGTTTCAAAGAACTTAAAAAAAATGTGGGTGGTCGATAACCTAGTTAACTAAGTAGTAAAATATATTTATTCACGGATATATTCACGCCTATCGTGAACAAACAGTATATATTCACGATAGACGTGAACATATACTTTATATATGTTTTTCTATCTCGTTTAGATAGATAAAAGTATACACATGTCATAATGATCTGCTGAACTTAAAATTTCAACTTACAAAACTAAAAATTACAACTTTATAATCGCATTCATCACCTTTCATTATTTTATCTGAAGTGTTAGTTCCGACCGCATTTAAAATTAATAACAACATCACTGCCTGAATACGTAGGAGGTCCTTTGCCTAAAAATAATTTTCAACATCATATTTTTCGAGCGTTCCATTCAATATGACATTTGAATCCCAAACAACTGCCAATAAATTACCTTGTGGAGCAATAATTTTGTTTTTTTTTTTTAATATAAAAAGCCCTTCGCACATCGAACGCACGGTAATGAGCCCGTTATTTGAATTTACACTTTAATTTCAATACCAGGAAGCGAATCCAGATCACTGATACACATGCTCTGATCGTATTGGAGATATCGTAAAATTTTCGGTTCAAAATTTCATTTCAATACACTGTAAAGAACCAGTATGGGAATTAAATTTCTGCGTAGCTTTTCATGCGATTTCTTCTTACATTTTCACTTTTTTTGTCTCATTATGTAACCATAAACATGTTAATAATAACATTTTTCATAAAATTATCGGCGAAGTTTTTGTGTTAATAATTATTAACTTGCATGATTAAAATACGTACATAAACATAATACCATTAAAATAACGTTATGAAAAAAAGAATTTAATAAAAGGAATTAACAACATGAATAAAATTTAATTATAACATCATAGGGGTTTTTTTTACTAGGTATCAGCCAGTAAGTCTTAATGAAACCTATCCTCAGAAAATTTTGCTTTAACGTCCACGCCCGTGAAACGCAATGAAGGCTACAATACCTGACATCTAGCACCATAGACACAGCTGCCAGTTACTGGCCTGCTTACTTTAACTCTAGCATTTTTCAAGACGGTCCCGTCATACATACATATGAACATAATGGTCCAGAATAGTCCATTGCAGGACATAGGATAACTATCTCTAAAATATCAGACCAAAATAATCAGACCGAAGATGAGCAGCAGCGTCTGCGGTGGAAGTGGTCTACTACTGCGATCGCCATTCCACTTGCCAAGCGTGGCGATTATGGCAAATCCTCCCTATGGGAGAGGCCTATGTCCTGCAATGGACTTTAATAGGTCGTTAGGTATGTATGTATGTATATATGTCAGCTGACCTTTGTATTGGAAAAATGCGTATAAATAAAAATTAATTCAATAATTTATCATATGCCCAAGGAACTTTGTCGCCTTATATTACGTTTAGTATATCACGTGATGGTAAGTGACTACCGCCGCCCATGAACACCCGCAATACCAGAAGCATAGCAGATGCGCTGCCGCCCTTAGAGTGCCCCCCCCCACAGAAAAACCACTTTTTCTACATTTTCTCGGTGTGTGTTTGTGGTCCTTCCCTTCGTTGTTTCCGATTCTCATACCTCAAGTGCTTTAGCATCTTACATTGGGATCCGAGCAATGTATGTGATGTTGTCCCTATTTACATATGTATTTATTATTTATTATAATATTATATATTTCCTAAATTTGCAAATATTGAAAGTGTAGTGTTTTCTTGATGCTTCCGTGAAAGTTCCGTTTTATTGGATAGAAGAAGAATAAGCTTAAAATTCGCCTGTTGAGTTGTTACAGCCTATAAACTTGTGCACAAGATTTATTGCTGTAGTGCTTTGTCATCCATGCGTAATAAAATGAAATACTTCTATGTTAAATTTCCAGCTCTCTATCAGAACAACGTAGCAGTCGGTAAACCATCACCTTTCTTTTAAGGAAAAAGCCTTTAAAATATCATTGGCTACCGAAAGATGGCGGTATAACCATCTCGAAAACTACCAAATCAAAGTTTAACTGATCGGAGTTTGGTAGCCGCGTCTAAGATACTAGGTGTATGGTACTGCGATCGCCAATCCGCTTGCCAAGCGTGGCGATTGTCCTGTTCTGCAGTCTACAGTGAACTTTTAGAGGCCTTTTTGTATGTATAGGTATATTAAGCATATGTCTGATAATGTATATATAAATGGGTGTGTAATTTATTTGTAAATAATTTTATTGTTATTTTTATGTACTTTTAGATGTGTGACTAGGGTTGCATAATATGTGAGTTACGTAGGGATATGTACTAGGTGCGATTTCTACAAAGTATGTTATCTGTAACAGGAACCAGAATAATCAGATGTCCGAAATAGAAATCTATACGAGACCCTAAAAAGTTTAGAATCATTTCAGAGTCTATCGGATCGGATCTAAATATGATTAGAGAGATTTTCTCTTGGCCACGTCAACAATTTAACCGTGACGCATCTAATGTTCATATTCTTAAACTAATAAATTGTCCTTTAATTTTTTAATTAAGTTTATAACAATCGAATGGTTTTTTATTGTATTTTCTCCTAAATATTCATTAAGGTCACTATTTATAAAAACAGCTTTTTGTCAATGCACTATAAATAATAAAATAACTTCAACATTAATATTATATACTATTGGATAAAGTCTTATGTTTATTTCGTGTGATGTAAATCATATTTATTTCGATTATTAAGAATCTTATTTTGATAATGAGTCTCAACAAAAAATCGATAAAAGAAAGCGATGAATCTGAACATCTGTGCGTGGTGTAACCGCAAATAATGCCGTCATTTATAATAATAATGTTATACTACTTATATCAAGTTTTCATATAAAAACAACCTCTTTTTATTTTTAATTATAATTTATATGTAAACCTGAAATAGTATGAAAGCCTTTATATATTTGTGCGTGTTTATTACGTAAAATTAGTATGAGTTATCTGTAACAAATGTAAAATAGAGAAGGTTGTAATGTAACTTGTAACATTCTCCCGCCGTCACGATCTGGGTTACTACAGATAAGCTACTTGAAAGGATCACCTTGAAAATACATTAATTAACATAAAGCACCAGTCTGTTTGTACCCTTTCATATTTTTAAAGAGAGTGCCATTTTTGTAATAATATTAATTTAGCTTTTTAACAATTATCGACACCTTACAAAGATTGGGGCGATACTTGCGGATATATAAATAGCAACGACACAGTTTTTACTAAGGTTGTTATTATCGTACACTATAAATGGTAAACATATGTTTTATGTTCAAAATAAATGCATTTGTACGACCTCCGTGGACTAGTGGCGTAAACACCGGTTTTCAAGGAGTCGTCATCTTGAGGTCCCGGGTTCAATTCCCGGTCGGGTCAACGTAGAAAAACCACTTTTTCTACATTTTCTCGGGTCTGGGTGTTTGTGGTGCCTTCATTGTTTCCGATTCCCATACCTCAAGTGCATTAGCGTCTTACATTGGGATCGGAGCAATGTATGTGATGTTGTCCCTATCTATATATATGTATTTATTAATTTTATTATTATTTTTATGTACTTTTAGATGTGTGACTAGGGTTGCATAATATGTGAGTTACGTAGGGATATGTACTAGGTGCGATTTCTACAAAGTATGTTATCTGTAACAGGAACCAGAATAATCAGATGTCCGAAATAGAAATCTATACGAGACCCTAAAAAGTTTAGAATCATTTCAGAGTCTATCGGATCGGATCTAAATATGATTAGAGAGATTTTCTCTTGGCCACGTCAACAATTTAACCGTGACGCATCTAATGTTCATATTCTTAAACTAATAAATTGTCCTTTAATTTTTTAATTAAGTTTATAACAATCGAATGGTTTTTTATTGTATTTTCTCCTAAATATTCATTAAGGTCACTATTTATAAAAACAGCTTTTTGTCAATGCACTATAAATAATAAAATAACTTCAACATTAATATTATATACTATTGGATAAAGTCTTATGTTTATTTCGTGTGATGTAAATCATATTTATTTCGATTATTAAGAATCTTATTTTGATAATGAGTCTCAACAAAAAATCGATAAAAGAAAGCGATGAATCTGAACATCTGTGCGTGGTGTAACCGCAAATAATGCCGTCATTTATAATAATAATGTTATACTACTTATATCAAGTTTTCATATAAAAACAACCTCTTTTTTTATTTTGTAACGTCTTACAAATCTTGAGCCTAGTAGGATAGTACTCAGGGAGTAAAAACTAAAGGGATTCGAGCCCGCAACCCACAGCTTTGGAGGCACAGTCTCTACCAGGCTTTCAGACAATTTAACTGAAAATAAAAAAATATCTTCACGCAATTCCCAATACTGGGGTAGACATTTGAAGATATTTTCGGATTCACGTGACAGGTGGTGAGCCCGTCACCATCTCAATGTCCAAGCCAACAATATAATTCGTACATAAGTTTTTGCAAAAACCCATTGGTACGAGCCTGCCACCTGGGGATCGAACTCGGGTCTCTTGACTCCAAATTCCGACCACTCAACCACTCGGCTATCGTGGCTTTTATATATTTTATACTATATTTAATTGTTCAAAAATTGCTAAACAAGCAAAGGAAATCCTGAATGACCTTGTACCTGAAAAACTAATCTTCCCGTTATTCGTTGCCAGTCGTAAAGCTACAAGAAAAATTAAGACATTAGTAACTTTTCAGAGTAAATGTACCCAAATGTACTGTAATGTAACAGTGCACTAAACGTCTTGTTTATTACATTAATATTATTATTAGACGGGCGTTCAATAGAAACCGCTTGCCACCAATAGAGTTTAGGGGTGCGGTTGCAGAACTGCAATAAATTCTCTTTGCGCTAATGACAGGGCAACTTGTTGAAGTTGTAATTTTGATTGAACTGTTGCTTATAATAACAGTTCTATTATTGGAATATAACCGTAAGCTGACCAACTAATCTATCTATGATAAATTATTTGTTCAGTCGGTAATGACCCTATTTCGAAGTAAAGTGTTGCGGGTTCGAGTCCCGCTGGGAACAATTTTTTTTTTATTAATAATATTTGTTTGATGACTATGAATGCTTGTACACGAGTCACGGATATTTATAAGTATGTAGACATATTTATGTTTATAAATATATATATCTGTTAAAGTATCTTGTACCGTTCGCTCGGACACTAAGACGGCGACGGCTCTATCATCTAACATGTTTAAATAAGCAGTGAAAGATGGGTCGACAGGACTTTATTGTCTAAACTGTGTTCAGAGGATGACAGAACGTGGGTTACGTATCTAATATGTAGTATGATAAACATGATATTATACATTATACTAGTTACTGTTTGCGAGTTCGTCCGCGCATAATCCTGAAATTCCCGCGAAATCACCGCAGAACACTAATATAGGAAATCGGAATTCGTTAAACAAATAAGTCACGATAGCCGAGTGGTTGGAGTGGTGGGGTGGTGGTCAGAATTTCGAGTCAAGAGACCTGAGTTCGATCTCCAGGTGACAGGCTTGTACCAATGGGTTTTTCAAAAACTTATGTACGAATCGTATCGTTGGCTTGGACATAGAGACGGCGACGGGCTTAATACCTGTCACGTTGTCCCGAAAATATCTTCGGTGGAAGGTGGGTCAAAGGGACTTCATTGTCTAGACTAGACCTCTGTCTACACCTGTATTGGGAATTGTGTGAAGATATTTATTTATTTAAAATCATGTTACAAGTCTCTCCCACTATTGCTTCCTATGTACCGTTCAGCCACGCTGGCGAAATTTAGTGACAAACACGTTAACAAATATTTGACATTCAAACTTAAGTAGAAGTAGTAGAAAGACTTCTGTCACTGCTATAACATAAAGTACAACTTACGTAGTATTTGCATCAGGGTTAAGACTATTTAAGCTAAGCGACCGCTTTTGTTACCTTGGGTGTCGTAAAAGGTGCCTACGGAAAAAGCCTTGAAAATGGCAATTACTATCGACAGATGGCGTGACAGCCATTTCGAAAAATACCAGATTTAATATAATGAATAGAATAGATCAGACACCGATGACGAGTAGCCTCGTCTAAGGTGCGAGATGCTTCGTGATGATAATGCTATGACCGGCCAAGCGTAATGACAATTTATCTCTACGAAAGACGCCTATGGTCTGCAGTGAACTGTAAAGGCAATGGATTATAGTGAAAATACAAAACAGCACTATCTAGGGATCGAAGCAAAGATGGAATGG
Organism: Sericinus montela; assembly: GCA_029286605.1. Classification (NCBI taxonomy): domain Eukaryota; kingdom Metazoa; phylum Arthropoda; class Insecta; order Lepidoptera; family Papilionidae; genus Sericinus; species Sericinus montela. Next base: position 871,461 of record JAGSMR010000045.1, read on the forward strand.
ATATGAAATTTAGGATCTGCATTCAGATACGGATATATTAATAATATTGTCCGATTCTAGAGAAAATTAAAGTATAAAATCATACGATATAATATACACAGTCAGGTCATAAGTATCGTCACACAGTAAAAACTTTTCTTTTAGAATGCTGGCCACAAAAAAGTTTATTGAATTCGAATTTCGAATTGTTCATGAAAATAAAACTACATACTTTTTAGAATTTTACTCATTTTTAAATATGGAGTGGACGCTTAAAGAAGACCGTGTTGCAGTTATTGCATTGCATCGTTGCGGTTACGCGCAAATTCAAGTTTTTGACATACTGAAAAATTTGAATATAACCAAAACATTCGTTTATCGTATCATCAAACGATACAATGAAGACTCTAGTGTAGATGACAGGTCAAGAAGTGGTCGCCCTCGGTCTGTTAGGACTCCAGCAGTGATAAAAGCTGTGAAGGCTCGAATTCAAAGAAATCCCAAATGTAAGCAGAAATTGTTGGCCCTTCAGATGGGGTTAAGCAGAACCACGGTGAAAAGGGTATTAATTGAAGACTTAGGGCTTCAGGCATATCGAAGAAAAACATGACATTGTTTGAATACTCGTCTAATGCACCTGAGACTGAAGAGATGCCGCGCTTTGTTTAAGCGGTACGCGGGAAAAAAATATCGGGAAATTATTTTTCGGATGAAAAATTTTTCACCGTATAAGAGAGCTACAACAAACAAAATGATAAGGTGTACGCACACAGTAGTGAAGAAGCGAGCAACTGTATTCCGCGTGTCCAACGAGGTCATTTTCCATCCTCGCTCATGGTATGGTTCGGAGTTTCTTATTGCGGCTTAACAGAGGTACATTTTTGCGAGAAAGGTGTAAAAACGAATGCAGTTGTGTATCAAAATACAGTCCTGACGAACCTTGTGGAACCTGTTTCTCATACCATGTTCAATAACAGGCACTGGGCATTCCAACAAGATTCGGCGCCAGCTCATAGAGCGAAGAGCACACAAGACTGGCTGGCGGCGCGTGAAATTGTCTTCATCGGGGACGAAGACTGGCCCTCTTCCAGTCCAGATTTGAATCCCTTCGATTACAAGATATGGCAACACTTGGAGGAAAAGGCGTGCTCGAAGCTTCATCCCAATTTGGAGTCACTCAAGTCATCCTTGATTAAGGCAGCCGCCGATATTGACATGGACCTCGTTCGTGCTACGATAGACGACTGGCCGCACAGATTGAAAGCCTGTATTCAAAATCACGGAGGTCATTTTGAATAAACTTTAGTGTCATAAGAATCTATGTTTTGTTAAGTTCATTTTGGTATATAAATAGTTACATAATGAATAAACTTGTTTAAATTATTTTAAGTTAAACATGTGACAGAATTTATGACCTGACTAGGTATATATAAATAACAATACGGGATTAGCAAATTTACAAAATAGATATTTTGAAAAAATGTTTTGAAAATTTAGACATTTTTGGATTTCAATTCATAAGTTTTTATTTTAAAAATCAGTTCATTTATTATTTCACCATATTTAATATTTTACAATATTGTATTAATCAAATTAAGCTAAATTGCGGTATAATATTGTGTTCTAAAGGAACCATGGCCTTAGAAAACGGTCAAAGTGAAGTGGTGAAATATAACTCTGCAGCTGTTCCCTGATAGATCTTGATAGTAATTTTAAGTTCATTTACTTTAACTCAAGTACAAGTTTTAAATGTTAATTTATATTATATTTATTTATATAAAATAACTAATTTCGACAAAGCTGTTTGAGATGAGTCAATAATATTTCTATTCTGTAACAAATTAGGATTACTTAGGGGGAAAAGTTTTTAAAAGCAGTTAAAAAGCAATACTAAAATGAATTTTTGTACGTAAACTCGCTCTCCGAGCATCAATATCTTTACAAACGTGGGCCTAAACATGAGAGTATGGAGAGGGTTGTGAAGACATTTAAGCCGACAATATTAAGAACTTAAAAATTCTGCGTTTTATAGAGTTTTCGTCCAAATACGGCCTGGAACCAGAACCATAAGTTCATCATAAGCATAGCTTATAATCTGAGAATTCACTAGGAACAATTTACAAAGGTCATCGGTGTAAATTAAAATAGAGCAGGTTAAAAAATACTACCCTGTGGAACACCATAACGGTTCTCTTCATCACTCACAAAACAGTCAATTACAACACTCTAACATCTATCAGTAAGATAGCTCCTTAAATATGAGCGAGCCCCCTGTTACTCTAATTCTACATACTCTAATTTCTAAAGAAGGATAGGAATATATACATTGTGAAATTTCTTTTTATTTTGAGGTATCTTGTCGGCCATCGATTGGTACTCTTTTCCTTAGTCGCTTCTTGTGACACACGGAAAGTAAGGGGTGGTAGATTCCTTTGCCTTATTAAGAAATAATGGAGGATATTTTGGCGCTTCTTCACAGATGATGAACTTGTAAAGCATATTTAAAATAGCTGTCAATAAATGTTCACTGTGGAAAGGCCTTCTTATTTAAGAAGGATTAGAGAAGTATAGTAGTAGTATAGAAGGATTAAGTACTCAGTATTTGAGAAGGATTAGAGCATTTTCTTATTATTTCTCAGACAGACATGTTTCCCCACTAAGTTCTTCTTCACCGACGAGTTTGTGGTAAATAAAGTTAAGCAGCATATGGTTATGAAGTCAATATCAGTAATAACCGGCAATTATGTTGGTTACATCACATTCCATCGATTCATTGATAAACCACAACTAGCAGCGATTTGTATGTTTTTTTTTATTTAGATTAGGATAAATTTAATAAAAAATATATAAGTTATTTGACATGTCAAAGAAAAAACACATTTTGTGTTGTTTATGAATAAATAACGATAAGTTTCAAATCTTCCGATAACATAATGGTTGTAGTATATTAATAGTTGTAACATTATACTTATACGTGCGCAGTAGGAAAGGTAGCTCGGGACTGCGGTAAATTAACAATATTTTCATAATTTGATTAACTCCCAATAGCAATTACTCAATAATACTTCGATTAAATTCTTTTATTTCCTTTGTAATTCGATTTTTGTGATGAAATTATAATTAAATGCGTGTTTTTCTTTCTTGGTATTCTATATCAACATATCCATTTTAGAATTCAATAAAAGTTTAAGTTATTGTCGCATAAACGATTATTGCTTTGTTTTATCGATGTAAGAATCTGCCCCCTTTCTTGACGTAAGTGTCGTAACAGGGCACCAAGGGAAAAGCCTTGAAAATAACCATTACTACCGACAGATGGCCAATCATTTCGCAAAATAATAAATTAAACTGATGGCGGTCGTTAAAAAGTGGTGAGATATCTGTAACTACGATTGCCAATCCGCTTGCCAAGCCTATGTAAGTAGACTATTAAAGGACGTAAAGTAAGTGAATAGAAATATGTAATGAAAATATTCTTCCTTCTAAACAATAATAACAAAGTTTATAAAGGAGCATGATCCAAATGATGTGCTGCAGGAAAACGGCAGCAAGCCGCTAGGTTGGGTATTCGTATCTTAGGGATCACGTCTCCACCAGCGTACCATCAGTACTAGTAATATTATTGTTTTTTTACTTGTTATTTTTTATTACATTTGTATTTATAATCGTAAGACCCTTAATAGCGCGATGTACGATGTTGTTGTGTTTCCTGAATTGTCCGCCACTAGCGAGCTTCTAATTAGGAGACATGGATGTCGCCACAAATGTAATAGTTAATTAGCGCCACAAATGTGGGAATAGTCGAAATTTTCTCAATAAAAAATCAATAGACGTTTAGCTATAGGCTGTTCACAGCAAACTCATTTTACTATTATTAAACTATCGATCGATACCGGCGGATCTGTATTCGAGTCAAGAGACCAGAGTTCGATCCCCAAGGCTGGTAACAACGGGTTTTTTCAAAACTTATTTATTTATTATTTATTGTCAAATCTTATACTAATTATTATTATAGATTTTGGTATAACTTACAATAATATCATCATTGTTGTTACCGCGATTCAAAAAATAATGGTGCATATTTCAAACTGACAGACAATACAACAACTTTCATTTGCCGTTAATAGGTGCGTAGACGGTGATACTGTTAGCTGTACGCTTCAGAAAGAAAAGAAATGGATACATTTTAAACGTGACAACACATTTTAAACGGGACAACTTTGAGAATAAATATAAAAAAGCATGAATGCATAACAGTTAACAGTGGTAGAGTCACGCATCAGCTTGACAACAATTTATATCGTTGGCTGGGGCATGTAGACAGCGACGGGCTCACCACTTGGCCCAAAAAATGTCTTCGGTGGAAGGTGGGTTAAAAGGGTTAAAAGGATCAAAAAATAGAGGTGCTTATTTCAAACTGACAGACAATACAACAACTTTCATTTGCCGTTAATAGGTGCGTATACGGTGATACTATGAGCTGTACGCTTCAGGAATAAAAGAAATGGATACATTTTAAAGGTGACAACACATTTTAAACGGGCAAAATTTAAAAAATCATGAATGCATAACAGTTAACAGTGGTAGAGTCATGCATCAGCTTTACCGGCGTGAAGTAGAAGTCTAACAAACTTCTGCGTTTCGTCTGGTGAGTGCAGGTAACCGGAGGCCCACACACCCCCTCCCCCAATTCTGGGGGGGGGGGCACTCTAAGGTCGGCAATGCATCTGCTATGCCTCTGGTATTGTGGGTGTTCATGGGCGGCGGTAATCACTTACCATCACGTGAGCCTTGTGCTCGTTTGCCTCCCTTTTCCATAAAAAAAATACATATTTATTCTCAAAGTACTGAACGATGTGAAAGTAATATCTATAACGATGGTTATTTCAAAATAAAATTTAGTTTGTAAAAAAAATCTCCTTAAACCAATTGTTTGTTACCATTATGTGTCGGTAATATGGGATTGGATTTCACATATTTATTTTACAATTTCACATAATGTTTCCAATTTTCCTTTATATCTTCACGCATTTCTCGTTACTGGGGTAAAGAGAAGTCGATTAAGTTGACAATTTAGTCCTATCTACTTACAATATATTTGATTGAGACAAGGTGACAGGTGGTGAGGTCACCGCTATAATAAAATACGTCCTAATCTCTATCAATGTCTAAGATCATGATGTCACATATCAAGTTTACATTGACTTTTCATTTTAAGTACCCACGCGTTTAAAAAGTTCAAAGGACTTCAAATTTCGAACATCTAAATACATGCACAAAACGAATGGTTCACATTTGTCTCCCTGCGTGCGACGCCACGTTTATTTATTTAAAAAAGGTATACATTTTTAAATTTTAAAAAAAGAAGCTCTGTCCGTTTTGTTTCTCTTTCGCTTGCCCGCGCTTTGAGATAAAACGATCAACTCTATAAGTCTGTTCTTTTCTAAAACCTAGTAGGGAACAGGGACGTCGATATTTAAATTGTTTTTTTTCCAAGGCCAGTTATGAGAGCTGTCTTTGGAAGGGATCATAAAGAATTTAAAAATGATATTACTAAGACATCGCTGGATATTTTGGATGTTTACTTTGATACCATGGTCATAGTTTGTTTTTTATTAGGCCCTTTCTCATAGAGCAGTAGGACTTAAGAATTTCTTTGATACATCCGGGTGTCCCTTGCTGTGTCGAGATAATAATCTGGTTTTATTGAATAAAAAAACATTTTGTCGATCGTATCTCTTAATCTTGTTTAAAATGAGCAATGGCAGGAGTTTTGTGTGATCATATTTAAAATTTAAGATTAAGAAAAAAGGGGAATATAAAATGAAAAATATTTCGCATTAACAATATATATTAATACCGATACTAAATTTTGGCAAGAAAGCTGGCAGGACTGGTTTTATAACGAAAGTATGAATAATAAATAGGTCTATAGTAAAACAGTTCTATAGCAAAAAATTGTGATTAGTCAAAATAGTCGAGTGGTTGGGTGAACGGACTTCGAGTCAAGAGACCCAAGTACGATCACCAGATGGCAGGTACGTGCCAATGGGTTTTTCGAAACTTATGTAAGATTTGTATCGTTGGCTTGGACATAAAGATTGCAACTGGCTCACACCTGTCACGTTGTCCGAAAAAATTGTCTTTGGTGGAAGTTGGGTCGAAAGGATTGCCTAGACCTCTTTCTCCCCTGTATTGGGAATGGTGTGAAGATATTCGGCTATCGTGACTATTGTATATAAAAAAAATAATTGTGTATTGTGGGTAGCCTAGAGGTGGTGTCCGCTTTAGTTCGCGCGTTATACAGATAAGTCAGTAAGTAAGTCACGATAGCCGAGTTGTTGGGTGGTCGGAATTTCGAGTCGAGAGACCCGAGTTCGATCCCCAGGTGGCAGTACCAATGAGTTTTTCCAAAAAGTTATGTACGAATTTCATCGTTGGCTTGGACATAAAGGCGGCGACGAGCTCACCACCTGTCACGTTGTCCCGAAAATATCTTCGGTGGAAGGTGGGTCAAAGGGACTTAATTGTCTAGACTTGACCTCTGTCTACCCCTGTATTGGGAATTGCGTGAAGATATTTATTTATTATTTATTATGTTATACAGACTGTATCATATGGCCAAAACTACTCCAACTGTTAATATCGACTTTAAGTGCTAAAGTAACCATGAGTTTAGCGTTGAAGAAGAGAGACAAGAGGCAGAAGCGTCTGCGTAATGATAATAAATATTTCGTGGAAGTTTGAATTTTGTCATCCCGTAATGAAGCAGCTATTTAGACATGTCTCTCGAATCGTATTAAAAATGGCCTTTGTTAAAATTGTTAGTTTTTATAGGCAATTGCTTTAAGTGACTCTTTTAAATAGTCGTAGGATTTAATACAGTTTGGTCGCGAATTCTGTATTTTTCTTAGCTAATAAAATAATATTTTTTACGCTATTCGCATTGCAGGGTGGCCAGAGGTCTAGACAATTAAGTTTTTTGACACACCTTTCACTGAGGAAATTTTGTTGGGACTACGTGACAGGTGGTGAGCCTGTCGCCGTCTTTATGTCTAAGACAGTAACATAAATCATACAAAAGTTTTAAAGAAACCCATTGGTACGAGCCTACCACCTGGGGATAGAATTCGGTTCTCTTGAATCGAATTCCGATCACTTAATCACTCGGCTATCGTAACACTATCAAACTATTTTATCTTACTAATAAATATCAAAAAGATTTAATTGCTTATCATAAATAGAGAAGTTCAAAAAAGCAAGGATTAATAAATATTGTTATTATCTAGCCACGACAGGAATATTCGATGTAAAAATGGTTCAATAAACACTTGAGTATATTGGCTAGCGAAAAACCGCGTAAGTCAGGCGGGGGGCCGATTTCATGAGATATAGTTTTATAAGCTGCAACATAAGGCCCAGAGCGCAATCGTTTAAAGTGAATCCTGTGAAATGTATATAATATTGTATACTAACTGTAGATAGTGGTTTGATCAGCTGTCGAAGTGGATATTATTTTTATTGGTGGTGTTACACGGGAATGTAATAAATATCTAATAAATTTTGGTTAAGTTTTAATATCATCAAGTCCGTGTACACGCCACCTTATACAGGAATGCCAAACGAATACCTGTCTTGTATTCAATGCAAAAATTTTTGTATTTTAATATTATCATTGAGGCCGCCATCTTTATTGCCTCCGTTTGACTTACGAGTGCGACGTCTGGAGTGCACTTTTTTTTAATTAATAACCGCAATCCGACACTGTCATGTTTGACTGATTATCTAAGGACAATAATTTTGAATACCGACAATTTATTCTTATCGTGTTTTACATGACGTTCGAAATATAAATTTTGTATTTGGAACGTTTGTGTATGAATTTGTTGTATATTATTACAAATCACTATTATATTGTCGAATCGCCAAGCTAAGTGCTAATCTAAGGGGATTGGCTATCGCTTCCTGTAACGCCCTACATTATAGACTCACCAGGTAGTTGCATTGTACCAGGTACTTACATTGATACTCTGAAATTGTTTATAATTTTATTGTTTATCCCATTATCCTTGCCGCCATTGCATTATCAAGGTTTTAACCTTTATCCTTTTGGTAGTCGAACCTTTTCATTCACCAAAATTACACTTAAAAGAACATCAAAATATATATTTAATGATATAATATTTGTCACGATAGACGAGTGTCGGAATGACAAGTCGAGGGACCCGATTTTGATCCCCCAGGTGGCAGGCTCGTACCAATGGGTTTTTTCAAAAACCTATGTACGAATTTTATTGTTGGCTTGAACATAAAGACGGCGACGGGCTCACCACCTGTTACGTTGTCCCGAAAATATCTTCTGTGGAAGATGGTTCAAAGCGACTTAATTGTCTAGACTAAACCTCTGTCTACCCCTGTATTGGGAATTGCGTGAAGATATTTATATTTATCATTTATTTATGTAATATTTAACATTTAGAAACCTGCGTAACTCTATTTATCTCATTAGAGTGTGCAATCCAAAAAGAAATCACGCGTAGCTTGTGTTAAGAACTAAATTCTGAATCTTATCTAATCATAGTAATGATCATATTGTTTTATCAATGCACTCAAAATATAATATATAAAAAATAAAAATTATCGTAATAATATATAAAAATTATGAATGCACTGCAACTGATAAAGCCGTATCTGTAATACCTTTAAATGAAAATATTTAGATAAAGGCTAACACGTTACTTTAAAAAATCTCATATTCCGCTGTCTTGTGGTGTCAAATATTTAATGGATTTTAAAATTGTATGTATTGAACTTATTATGTTGTTAAAATAAAATGAATAAATGCTAAGATAGGGACAACAACACATACATTGCTCTGATAACAAAGTAAGTAGCTAAACCACTTTTGTTTCGAAATCAGAAAGTACAAAGGTACCATTAACGTCCTAATCCACAAAGGTAAAAAGTGGTTCTACATTGACGCATCCAGGAATCGAACCCGGGACGTTAGAGCTGGCGACACCATAAAATGTGTAGGAATGGCGAGAAGATATTTATTTTATTAAAATTTTAGAAAAATTCAGAAATATTTAATGAGATGAGTATTGTGATACTCTGAAGTAAAGGTACTTAACTGACGATTAAACTAATTCTGCAATTAGTTAAGTAGTTAGTTAGTCGATGGCAGTTGGTGGCAGGCTCTTACCAAGTTGTTCTTCTAGACATCAATATTGGGAATGTCGTGAAGAAATTTTGTTTTCCTCTTTATTGTGAAAAAGCACCATAAAATATGTTCTACTTTCTTTATAGGTTTACAAAGATTTAGCAGTTGGCCAGTTAGAATATGATAATTTTCGAAATATCTTGTTAGTTATTAGTCTTAGAGATATTAAAAATTTACTTGATATTGAAATACGTTATACATTCAGTTTCATTCAGAAGAGTCACGATAGCCGAGTGGTTGGGTGGTCGGAATTTCGAGTAAAGGGACCCGAGTTCGATCCTTAGGTAGTAGGTTCGTACCAATGGTTTTTTCAAAAACTTATGTACGAATATCATTGGCTTGGACATAAAGACGGTGACGTGCTCACCACCTGTCACGTTGTCCCGAAAATATCTTCGGTGGAAGGTGGGTCGAAGGGACTTAATTGTCTAGACTCGACCTCTGTCTACCCCTGTATTGGGAATTGTGTGAAGATATATTTTTTTATTTTTATTAAAAATTATAAAACGGTATAAAACAAAACTCGTAATATACAAATGTGACTTACTTTTCGTTTGGATTCACAAAACTGCAATTTGTTCCGCAGCCCGCTGTTTGTTTGATATATTTGATACAAATACTATATTATAAATTTGCATCGTCTCGACCACATACAGCTCGATCACTAAATGAAAGCGTGGTATCAGGTAACAAAAACTGTGTTTTTGTATTGCGGTCAAGGAACATACATATTTAAACACTAATAACAGCATTTTTGGACATTGTAATAATATAATAGATTGATTTATTACAATGTAACACTAACCTCCATTTGCACCTCGCGCATGTGATTCTAATATAAAAGACTTACAAACAAATAAAAAAGAGAATTTCAGCATGCAATAGTTATTATGACAGGCGTTTTTTAGCTGCAAGCCGTTTATTGGCAACTGTCTTTTGTTTTGTGCAATACACAGAATTCTTGTGAAATTATGGCGTAGCGGATAAGGATCTTGGTTGGCTTATATTACATATTACGTCGTTTACTCGTTGTTAATCGCTAATTCTTGGCTTATTGTTATTATATTAGTTGTTGGAAGTACATATCATCATAACTCTTATTCAACCTAATGGTATGTAAACGTTCAATGCAGGATATGTTTCTTCCAAGCGTGCCAGGGGAGGAGTGTTTGCCACAATCGCCATGGTTGGCGAGCAGTTTGGTTAGTATAGTGACAAAAATCCCGCGACTTAGACGTTAACTGTTGCTGATTAGCTTAGTTAAGAATTTATAATATCTACATGGTTATTACATGATCTGCTACTATTAAAATGTTCAAAACTTTTCCTTAGTCGCCTTTTCCTTTGTTGCGACAGTCATCAGAAAATTGTGTATGGTAAATTTTTACGCCGAACTCACACAGTATCATATCATAAAAATTAAAATTATTGAAAAAGTATCTCATGTTAATTAGTTTAAATACTTCACGATATCTTTATCAATTATTATCAGGTGTGTTGAGTACAAAACATTACGTTACATGTTAAAGACGTATCTGACGATGTTTTTCTTTACCGCTTAAGATATTATAAGTAAATTGTTCGCTTCTTACGTAATTTTAATACTCAGTACTTTAAAAAATCAAAAATAAATAAATAACTACTTCGAAACTCAAATAATGAATATTAAAAGGGGCACTTTGTTTAGTTGAGCATGTAATATTTGATTTTATGTAAATATAAACGAAACCATTACAATAATTATATTATTGGATATTTATCGTCATTTATATTGAAAAAAAAAGTCATTAATATTGGGTTAAGAATATTAATTAATTGTTTAACGTGGACGTTACATTTGAATACAAATGTAAATTTAATATAAGCTTTCATTATAAACCCTTAACTTTCATGACTTCTCTTACACTTCGATCATTCTAATTATAATCATCACAAAAATTAAAACTTAATTACAGGATTTAAAAAGATTTTATTAAGAATGTTAACTTCGTCGAGGTAAAATATTGTATTCTTACCAGATGAATACATAAATAACGAACATTAACGAACATCACCTAACGAACATTTCATATTTCGCTCGTCTTTTTATATCTTCACGCAATTTCCCATAGTCACTAGTGATCTGGTGTAGTCACTGATCTACACAATTAAGTCCTTTCGACCCACTTTTCACTGTATCTTATTCGGGCCAATGTGACAGGTGGTGACGCTGTCGTCGTTTTTGTGTACAAACCATCGTTATAGTACATTTATTATGGATTACATAATAATGAAATGACATAAATAAATATTACGTTAAAACATCCATGACTTAAGTGAATATCTATGACTCGCGTACAAACATACGTATTTACCACAGGAATATTTGTTCTTAGCGGGATTCGAACCCACAACTCTTGGCTACACGGCACGGGGTCAATGTCAACGCTGCTATCAGTTTGTCTATTGAAGTTTTTATTTGTAAAATGTTCTCGAAGTAAACTTCTATCTACATATGTGAAAATAAAGTTATTCTTTATTAAGTATTCAATATTATGGATAAGCAGAAGACATATTTTTGCGATCACATCGTAAAATTATATGTGCATATGCGGGTCCCTTATAGTAGAGTTACCAACATTTTCAGTGTTTTGGGATGAAAACATTACATTAATGTTTTCATCCCAAAAGACTGAAAATGTTGGTATATAAAATACTCGTAATGTGGTACGAAATAAATCTTGTGCAATGTTTATCTAACTCTATCCAAGTAGTAAGCAACTATCAGGCAACTATTTAAAAAAATCTTCACACCATTTCCAATACAGGGGTAGACTGAGGTCTAGACAATCAAGACCTTTCGACCCACCTTTCATTGAGGACTGTTTTTTTGAGACGACAAATAGGAGGTGAGCGTTTCGCCATCTTTATGAATAATATTATGAAACGTGTATCTGAGTTGCTCTCAAGATAAGCTATTAATACATAAATTGATAGAGCCATTTAAAAAACGAATTAAACGGTGCAAACGTCGCCATTCCGTGGCTAGTTTCGTACCATCAGAGTCATTGTCTACCGTACGCAATTTCATTGATGTATATATTCTTAATCGGTATAAAAAATAAGTTGACAGTATAAGGGCGACTTTGGTGGACGAGTGGAGTACTCACCAGTTTTCATGGTATCGCAGCTTTGAAGGCCCAGGTTCGATTTCCAGATTGGTTAATGCAATAAACCACTTTCAAAGGACTACGATGAAACGCCTCATAGCTTGTTTTTATTTTTAACCAATACTTGTTCTCTGGCACAGCAGTAAACTGTTTGGTGGCAGAAATGGTAAGTTTTTTTTTTAAATAGAGGATACAGAAGCCGATCAAACCTTTATTTTATGGTATATTCAAGGGATTTCAAAAAAGGATGAGGTTCTCAATTCGATTTTATGTTATTTTTTTATGTTTGCTACGTTATGTCTCCATATTATGTGAACCGTTCTTTATAATACTTTTTTTTATGGAAAAAAATACTTCCAGTTTGGTCTAATTGTCACCACAGGCTTTGATGATGGAATCCCAAGAAATAAAAAAAATCTTAAATTTTTCAAGCATTTTGAGTTTTTCACGTCTTTTGTGGTGGAATTAAGTTTGTGTCATCATACATGGTTACTGAAGATTGAAGCCACTGAACTACTTACTGGTTAGGAGTTGGGCAATAATATGCGATTAGTTGACAAATACTACCCAGTAATAGGTATCGGATGATAAGAAACGAATTGGACGTTTAACAGTTTCTACCAACTGATTAAAAGGCATTTCGTACTGCTAGATTCGGACTACCCTAAGTTTTTGTCGTACTAAACCCCTCAAGTTGGTACGATAATTCGTATTCAATACTTGAAATATACTGTAATAAATAAATATCTTTCAGATTAACAATTCCCAAGTTTTTATAAATTTAAGGGTTTTTGGATAGCAAGTGAAAAATTATGGTTATAATTTCTTTGTTGATTCTGTACTATATTTTTAATAATTACTTAGAGATTTGCTAAATGAACGATGTGTAATGTGTAAACAGAAAGAAATTACTCAGAACTATAGTAGAATTTGGTACATATTCCCCTACAGAAATAAGAATATGGTAACCCTATTCAAAAATTATTACGATAAAGTATGAAGGTCCATAAAGTGGCTGAATGTGGGCATGTTTGCGGTCACACTTTTGTTACACCTGACCTCGCGTACTTGTCGATACATAAAACTTTGTATTAAAAACAGGCGCCAATGCTATCTCAATTTAAGGGCAGTGAAAAATGATACTGTGGTCAATGCGTTAAAGAATTTTTTACTTCTAATAACAAGGTAATAATGAAAGTGATGTGTTAATATTTATCGAAGCTGTTCAGGCAAGGCGATGTTCGTTTTTTGCCATCCTTTTTATTGGAATAGAATAAAATAATAAGAGAAAGGGATATTCGCATCCAATATTTCACATACATTATTTTTTCGTATTATTTTGACTTACAGAAACTATTCACAAATTTCGTAATAGCTTTATGGAATTCTCAAATTCTGGAAAGGAGAGGAGGATATTATCTATGAATCCTGGCGTGATTGTAATAAAAACTAGAGTCGTAAATGTAAAATTATAGTAGTGTGTAGTTATAATTATTTCACCTGAATACAGCGCAATAAGATAGAAGACTAAATAATAAAAGGAAAACCTCGCCCGAGGTGCTACAGAAGTTTGTTGAAACAGGAGCAGTGCCCACATATTTTTTTAATAATATTTTTTTTTTTCATAATATTCTAACAGTCACACAGGTCACTGTCACATCATACTACAGATTAACAAATAAATATGATACATAGGTTAATATGTATTCATGCAATTTCTAATTGACTTGAGCGCAAACTTTCATATACCTTATATAAATTTTCGTTCAATGGCATTCTGACTTAATTCGGAAGGTATGGTCACTAAAAACAAAGTTATCGCCTTACTCAGTTCTATGTTCTGCTATGAGGATGTCTTTAGAATCTCTGTAGGATTAGTATATCCATTTTTATTCAGATATATAAACAAACAATTTTAGAGTAGGTAAATTTTCCGAAAAAAAAAATATTTAAAGGAAGCAAAGAGCAGAAGCTCTATAAATAGAAAAAAGTTTCTATTTTGTATAATAATACTCTATAATAAATTATACATGGTATCCTAACCACTGGGGCGAACGGTCGCAGTGAATATGTAAATAATGTTCTTAATATCAAGGAATCTCTCTGACGTAACGCTTTATCGGAACTGAATTATTGCGTTGGATACCGGTATAACGGGATTCCATTGCTACATATTGCACTCCCTAATGCTCTACTATTTGTATATATTTCCATTAGAAAGTTTACGGAAACAAAAAAATGTTTTATGACGTCTATGAAACTGCAGTTTTAATGTTCGAAAAAATAAAACCCTAAACTGTTAAACTTAAATCTAACAGTAAATTAAAAGAGTAACTGTTATTCCATAATAAAGAAACAATATAAATATTTTTCTCTTTGAAAATAACAGTACAAAATATTAACATAGGACAGACGCACAACAAAAAAATAATAAAATCGTACTATACTTGTAAAACAAAAGGGTCTACCGTTATCGGCTCCAACAGGTTGACTTTTGCCTTCATTCACGGAATTGTTTAAAAAAAAGGAGGGCTGTTTTCGTAATTTATCACTTGTGAATAGCTTAACTGTGAGTCATTAAAACTTGGTAGTAACGACAAACAATTAGAACTACGGACGAGCACTTTATAATTGCTTCTAAAAGTTTTCTGATAATGTAAATTTAAAAAAATGTGCAATATAATAAAAGAAATATTATGAAGGTTATTCAAAGTTTTTTTTTTTTCATTTTCACGCACTTTTTCCTAATGGAGTTAAAGAGGTTAAAAGATGTTAAAAGAGGACAATGATATTTTCCGACGCACTTTTCGAAGCGTATTTGGCATTAAATGACAGGCGGTGAGCCTATCCCCTCCCTGTCTTAGTGTCCAGGCTAATGCTACAATGAAATGAAAAATACTTATATATTTTCTTACATATTTATTTATTTGTACATATAAACGTCCATGTAGCCAGTACAAATATACATATACATCAAACAAATGTTTGCTTCGAGCGGAATTCGAACCCGCAACCTTTAGCTTCAGAAGCAGGGTCTCTACCAACTTGGCTATTGAGACGACTTACAGAGACTGATTAAAAAAAACAGATAGTACTCAAACTTATGTACGAATTAAATCGTTGGCTTGGACATAAAGACGGTGACGGGCTCACCGGTTTTAATTGTTTAGACTAGACCTCTGTCTACCCCTGTATTGGGAATTGTGTGAAGATATTTATTATTTTATTCAACCGAGAAGCCGCAGAAATGGGCACTTTGGACCGAGGACGTAGCAATCTTATGAGATTTTTCAATGGGCTAGGTCGACTCGACTCGTGCAACCTTATTATTTTCTCATACGACCTTATTCGAAGACTTCCGTTGACGAGTAGCATACACTACGACGGTCATGGTGTCGCTAGCTCCAAGGTTCTGGGTTAGATTCCCCGACGGGTCAATGTAGAAGATCCCTCTTTCTACATTGTCTCGGGTTTGGGTGTTTATGGTACCATCGTTTTCGATTCCATAACACAAGTGCTTTAGCAACTTACTTTGGGATCAGAAAAATTTATGTGATATTGCCCTATATATTTATTTATGTATATATTGTATTGTTTTGAGCTGTCCCAATCCCTAATAGACATCCCTTGACATGATGAGGAGATGCATAATGGTGGTAATGAGAAAACCTGTCGTTTGGTTTCAAGTAAAATTTATATTCTGTAACAGATTCTCCTATTTGCTGTACCGGAAATGATCAGCATGTGCTAACCGAGTAGTTATCGGACGTTTCCCAGTGAAAATTAAAGGCTTTTTCAAAGGTTTCATAAAACACTAGTCTGGCCTATTCGCAGTCATTGTATTACTGCGCAAAGGTCGTGTCTCAAATGTATTTTTAAAGGGAATCTGTCAGTCGTATATTATAAAAGTTATTTAAGTTTTACTCCAGAATACATTTTTTTTTCAATTTTTTTTTCATGCTAGAATAACAAACACTAGACTTACAAAATTTATAGTGTATTAATAGTATATTTTAAGTAAATATAGTTCTTTGTAACCCACATATAGAGAAGGTCACTTCAAAGACACTTCAAGGAATTCGACTGCTAACCTTTTTAAAAATAATTTATTAGTTTATTGTTATTAAAACTCACCTTCCATTTTAAAAGACTGATATAGTTACGCCAGGAAACCCGTTTTTGTAGACAGACCGTACAGCGGAATATATATGAAGTATGTTAGTTAGTTGTAGATAAATATGTATACTTTGTTAGTATAATGTATAAAATATATACCTATGAAGTGCAGTAACGTACATAAAGAAAAAAAATTAAAAATGTACGATAGAAATACTTTTTTAATTGCAACCATTTTTGATAAGGGAAATTTTCTTTATGAAGAAACAAATGACGTGCAATGGGCTATTTATTGACTAATAAGGTAAGACCATCGCAAAGACGATCGCAAATTCGCTTACTAAGCGTTGTGATTATGACTTGTTCTCTATAAGGCAGATGCCTATGTCCAGCAGTAGATTTGTACAGGTCCGTAAGTAATCCAGTCAAGGTAAGGTAATGAATAAGTTCTAACTATCAATTGAGCCAACACTTGCTTTAATTTCATAGTTAGAGAGTGACTTGCAGTGATTCTTGGTACCGATTCCACTAATTCAAGTGCAAAATTTACGATGTTCGCAACTATGTGGAAACTTAGATGTCTACGAAACAAGGAAAAAAGTAATAAATGTACCTCATAGTTATAAATAAGAGTTATTTATACATATTAGGTAAAACACATAACTTATATAACTTAGGATAGTTAATTGACTCAGGCGTTACTTTGCGGAAAATCATTGTAGTTTTTATTAAATAATTATTTAATATTCCTATAATTATTCATAGCACAATTCCGCTTGCACATTGGTGCATTTTTGCATGCGGAATGGTGCGATGTAATTATTCAATAACAACCATACATACTTACACAATACGTACAATTCGTGAGTTTTTTGGAAGCTTGTGTACTCTTTATACGATAGGCGGTAGGCTGACACGTTGTTACAAATAAGCTCCTGTGAAATGTGTTTCGAAATTACCAAATGCTTCTTACTAGGCTTCGAGGCTTCTCACTATTGAGCATTGTAAATTACGTGAAGTAAACAAAAAGAAGATAAACATCAAAGTACAGAGCTTCATCCTTCCGTTACTGTTCCCTACTAAGTTAAACATTTAATAGCGTGTTTCTCAAAGTGAGTGGGCACTACATTATTGTTATATAGAACCTTTTGTTCGACACAGTATCAAAAAAACATAATACATTGAAATACAAACAAAAATTTAAATCATGACCTACCTCACACTAATCTTGAAGACATATTTTGCTTAGACACGGCAGATATAAAGTGATGGGGTTCCGTAGATTTCGAACTATTACATATTTTGTCACTAAAATTCGAATGACTAAAAATATCATTACAGAGCAAATAACATCGAATATCTAATATAACGGTCTAATATAACTGCTACACGTCACCGTTATATATAACTATATATAACGGTGACGTGTAGCAGTTATTAAAGAGGTCAAGGGAAAATAGAATATAAAATGTTTATTTTTTTTAGCAAATAAAAAAGCAATTACAAGTTATAACAATGTATTAGTATCACTTTTCTTATTTTAGTTATTAAAACATTTGTAATTCCATTTTTCGTCTTCATAACTCCGTAGAACCCTAAAAAGATTGAATCACATCCCAAAACCGAGTCACTAAATAGATAACCACCTATTATGACAAACGCATAGACAAAAAAGTCATGTTAGTGGACACAGGACTAATGCTGCTAGCACATTATGCAACAGTTGCGGTTGGAAGAGCGGGAAGCGGAATAACAAATGACATTATAGAAATTTATTTATTTTTATAAATTTATTTATTATTGATTAGTAGCTATAGAATTAAGTTTGAATCTTTATTTAAAAACAACAAACAAATAGCTTTAGTATATAATTGTAGCTGATAAATACTTATCAGCTACAATTAAATAATAAAAAATACTTATGATAAGCTGTCCGAGTTCCCATAAGGTAAGGGTCGGACTGAAAATGAGTGTCGGGTTATCCCGACTACAACTGAGTTCGATCCATTTCGTGGTCGTATGCTGCAGCACGGATTGTCATATTTGTTGTTTTAGTTTAGCTTGCTTTATTTTATTTTATATTGTCTTAGTGCTGTATTCGGTCCACGAATAAACGACTTTCTTTCTTTCTTTCAAAATTTTGTTACATATTGCCGGCTGGCCGGGTAGCCGGAATTTTAGTGAATTTGAGTCAAATTCGACCCCCACGAGGTGGATCGTAACAACTCGTAAAAATTATTTACGATTTATGTCGTTGGCTTAAACATGAAGACGGCGACGGGCTCACCATCTGTCACGTTGTCCCGAAAATATCTTCGGTGGAAGGTGGGTCGAAGGGACTTTATTGTCTAGACTAAGACCTCTGTCTACCCCTGTATTGGGAATTGCGTGAAGATATTTATTATTTATTTATTTATCATAAACATAGGTTCCTATTTATCTAAAATTGAATAACAAACTGTTACCTTTATTATTTCTTAAACCAGCATTGCGTAAAGATACCTATACGTATAGGTAATAATAAAATATAATAATAACGTTACTATTATATTTTTTCAGTCTCATTTAATTGTCTAAATGTGTATTAAATAAATATATTATCGGATGTAAGCGTTTTTCTATTTTATGTCTTATCATATTTTATATATTATATAATCTTTTCCTTTACAAATAATCGCTTATTCTTGTGGCCAAATCCGCTTGCTAACTGACAGACGGCCGAACAATAAATCAGCGAGATAGCGATTCAAAGATCCACCGAACAAAGGTTGAGCTTCAAGCATCGACCGTTAAGGGTTCGACGTTTCTATTACTTGCTAGCTCCTCACATTTAAATTTTCTGTAATGTTGTGATATCTTTAGAATATTTAGAAATTGTCCTGATTAATATATGTATTTTTGATATAAAAATTGATTATTTTTATCACATAATTATTAAATTTTCACGTCGCGATAGCGATTGAGAGAAAAAAAATACGAAAATCGTATTTTTTTCATAAATATTCAAAAACATTGGGTGCCACACACAGTTTTTGTATACTGTGATAGAAAAATGTCGAAACTATTAATTTATTTCTTTTCGACTCAATTTTCATTGTCGCTTATTTGAGACAGCCTGATAGACGGCGAGATTATCGTTGTATTAGTGTCCAAGCTAACTTCACAATATATTTACATAAACATCTATGACTCGAGTACATTCATTCATGTTCATCAAAAAAAATGATTGCCCTTATCCGGACTTGAAACCATAATCCTTAGTTTCGAAGGCAGGGTCATTACTAAATAAGCTATCGGGTAGTCATTCACGTCCGTCGTTCACGTACATGTATAATAAAACAGAATAAAACAGAAATCCATTGGTGCGTGCCTGCCACCTGGGGATCGAACTCCATTCTCTTGGCTTGAATTCCGACCACCGAACCACTCGGCTATCGTGACTCAATCAATCTTTTACATCTAAAATAATTAAATAGTCAAATCAAAAAGCTGTAACCACAAATGCTTACTTTGCTACTTATTTGCTTAATTCTAAACATTAAAAGGAAAATAATCAAAGGGATCACAACTGAAAGTATTTTTTCTATTTTTAACTGTTTCTGTCAGCCCCTTAAATAGAGTATGTTAAGACATTCTTAAGGCCGGAATGCGTTGTGACGTACGTTTAGCCCGAACCGTAGTTAATGATCCACCGTTTGTGTGTTTGTTTGTTTTTTTGTTGTAGCTCGTGTAAGCTGATAGATGTTGTTGTCCATGGCTTCCTTGGGAACGCTGTATCGAGCGGGGTCAGAGCAGACGCATGTCGCGTTCCCGACTTACGGCTTATAATATTTTCATATGTGAAGAAAACGGTTCGTTTGCTAGAGTTACGTTATATCACATTAATGTAATGAAATGAATATAATGAAATTATAAATTATCGACATTCTGTCTGGAATTATGTGTATCGAAGGGATCATAGTTTCCATAGTTATTAATGTAACAAGCTGCAGTTAAATAAATCAGTAATCCGAATCGCCACGGATCGGCGAAGGTCGCGGGTTCGAATCACGCCCGTGTAATTGAAATTTTAACTTTTTTCTCTTTAATTTAATCACATAAAAGTTAAGCATAAATATGCTTTAAAAATCAATAAAATTGCATAATAAAATTAAGTAATGTGTTCAAAAAAGTAAGTTTTACTCCCTACTAGGCAAAAGACTTTTCTTAAAAATACTTTGAGGGAGATTTCTCCAGGGGAATACCCCGTTCCATTTCGTATTGATAGATTTCGCACACAACCTTTTTATAAATTATTATCTGACAAGCACGGTTCCTGAAGATTTTTACATACACTGCCGAGCTTTTAGTAATTTAGTTAGTTTTAAAGAATTTTATATACCAACTCGGTTCTACAAGTATTTGGAAATAATTGTTATTTAGTTTGTTATCTATATCTAACAAAAATTTATTAAGTCGAGAAATAAATAAGAAATTTTTTAAAGATTTTTAAGCATGTAACGCGTAGGTTTGGGTAGACTTATTAATTTTTTTTTCTTAAAAACAGGACAGGGGTGGTAAAAATACATTAGGAAACTAGACTTAAATTTTCAACACATCTCATCAAAATAATATATTAGTCGATATATTTCATTACATACAAGTCACGGATAAGTAAAAAATTTAATAAATATATAAATATCTTCTTAAATATTTATTTACAGAAAAAATTATGTTAATATTTACAATACTTATTAACTAAAAACTATTATAATCGTAGAGCCCTACTCCTCGTGGCATGGTACCAAGAACGCTGGCTGCATTTCCACGTTGAATGGCTAGACTTAACCGTTGAGCGAGAAAAGAACCAGCCCTCTTGTCACCAGCGGCAACGATAAGTCGCGGATACAATTCCTTTAGGAACTGCATCGCGCGGGGACCCCAATATCTTCTTGCAATTCCCAATACTGAGGTAGACAGAGATCTTGTCTAGACAATTAAGTCCCTTTGACTCACCCTCCACCGAAGATGTTTTCGGGACAGGTGGTGAGCCCGTCGCCGTCTTTATGTCCAAACCACCATTGATACGAGCCTGCCACTTGTGGATCGAACTCTGGTCTCGCGACTCGGCTAGAGTGACTAATAAGTATAAATATATAAATTGTTGTCTATTTATGTTGCAACTGGGTCCTATCACTTTTTCGATCGTAATTTTTTAAATATAACGAAAGGAATGCTCGTGAATGTCTATAAAAATAGCATTCTGTCCACTCAGGCATATTGGCATGAAGTTGCAGTATTGTTGAAACTAATAATTCACATGTCATTCTGGGGATTCTATTCAAAAAATTATATTATGATTTGATTTCAACAATATTTCTTGTGCATATAATCGAGGTATAAATAGACTAATTAATTTAGAGAAAACGAGTATAATGTTATATTTTATAATTTATGATAACGCTTGTATCATAATTCAATAATTAATTTTCTGCAGGTATCATTTGGGACAGTAGATGTGATCAAGAGATAGTAGGTTATATTGTGGTTATATTGTGGTAGCTCATGTGGTATATGTGGTGGCTATGGACTTGACAATATAATAACAATATAAGCCTCTAATTCCTTAAGTAAAAAATTTTAGAAAAAAACTTTTAGGCAAGCATACTAAATTTAACTTTTTTTGTACATTATCCGTGAAACAGTAACATAACAGTAACTCATCCAACTATTCTTTTCATTTCGTTTGTTATGAAGTCTTTTCAAGCCACCTTTTTTATTTTTACTAAGTTTTCTAAGTCTTCCTCTAGCTCTCTGTTTATTTAGCATTTTATATGTCGTTCGTGCTATGTAGCCCGCCCACTTTACACTTCAGACTTCAGGCGTTTATGTCAGAGAGTATCGAAAATTTTAGTTTTCTTTTGGATAATTTTAGTTTTGTTTTACTTGTCTTCTGATTCACGCAATTCCCAATATAGGGGTAGACAGAGGTCTAGACAATTAAGTCGATACATCCACCTTCCCGTCGCCGTCTTTATGTCCAAGCCAACGGTATAATTCCTACGTAAGTTTTTGAAAAACCCATTGGTACGAGCATGCCACCTGGGGGTCGAACTCGGGTCTCCTGACTCGAAATTCCGATCACCCAACCACTCGGCTATCGTGACTTTTAATTCGTGTACATTCGAAATCATCTTCTAATTCAATATACATATTACTTCTCTCCATTGATTGAAATCTTTAATTAGAAATAATTTTATTGAATTAAAATGTGCAACATTGGAGTGTCTCCTATATTGTTTTTTAATCAAAAAAAACCTCTGCCTATACAAGCATATCTAGTTAAAATAATCGGAATCCCGCGTCTAACTAAACATGGCGAACGGTAATTACGTGTGAAGATTACCGACGCAAAGCTTTTTTACTGCCATTAACTTTTCTCGCGTACTCAGTGTGACGTCGTATTGGAACGGACCAACGGTATTTTCTAATGTATGTGGAAGCGATACCAGAGTATAAGGTCAATAATATGTTAGATCAAGTTGTCCACGAGGCTTAAAAGAGCTTTTTTATTGGGCCGTGACAGAAGTTGCCGTGACAGGGGTTCTTTTAGGTATGTTGTATAAATGTCGAAGCGTGTTTTCTATGGGATGATATCCGCAAGTAAAGGAAAGAAAAAATCTGTTTATGGCGTACACGTGTTTTATTATATGTTTTGGTGTCGAACTAATTACGCTAAAATGTCGTTTAACCTATTTAGAAGAAATAACCCAACTGGTAATGTAGTAATTAATAACTATAGTATATTAACTATATTGATCCACAACCATCAAAAATAAATACTTTTATGATGTTTATAAAGATGAAAAAGAAAACATAAATTTAATTGTTTCATAATATTTGTCTAGGACTCAAATGAATGTTTTTTCTCGAACCATTATTAAAAATGTTTTCTGATACATTTTTGTAAATGTTTTAAGGGGGGGGGGTGCTAGATGGTGATTATGATTATGCTATTTGATATTTCACAGAAAAGAAGATAAGACGAGCCGGTATGGCTTTGTTTTTTTAAAAAAAGCTTGTCATACATAACTATGAGGCATTCAGATGTCTACAATATTGTTAGTCTGCCAATATTTCACCGGAGAATGATTGAGAGAACTTATTTGGGAGAAATTACTTGATACTGCCTTAGAAATTGAATGAGAGTCTTCTGTTTCGGAAGCAGTTTCCTAAAAACTCGACTCTCTTGACTTCCTTACGTGGTTATCTTAGATAACAAAACAATACTTTTGAAATGGTGACATTCAAGTAATACTAAATAGAATGCTGAAGTTTCACATAGTGAAAACTAAAAATTACGTATGTTGTGATGTATATATTTATCAATTAAATGTATATATTTTTTTCAAATTTCGAAATGCTCAGTACGCTCGTATATATCTTTGCAAATACATAACAAGTTCCGAATGATATGCATTAACTTGTCACACTATAAGCAAGTGCACCGTAAGTACAGTCAAACAACATGGTGTTATCACATGTATGGTGTTCGCTGCCGTTGAAAAATAATACTCGAACCACTAGATGAGAGTACAGATGTTTACACAAGTCTTAACTCAGTTCATTTCCAACATATTTTTAATAGCTCTTATAAAAATAAAACAATATTCTATATTTATTGTTTTTTAGAAGTTATAAATGAAACATTCGATGCGTATAAAATTGTTCTGTAGAAAGTATATTTACAGTTATACTAAAGATAAACTAAAGATAGAAAGTAGACACTTATACTAAAGATTGACTGAAGAACAATATGATATGATTAATCAATGGAGAGAAGTAATATGTATATTGAATTAGAAGATGATTTCGAATGTACACGAATTAAAAGTCACGATAGCCGATTGGTTGGGTGGTCGGAATTTCGAGTCAAGAGACATGAGTTCGATCCCCAGTTGGCAAGCTCGTACCAATGGTTTTTCAACAACTTATATACGAATTAAATCGTTGGCTTGGACATAAATGTTTATTTATTTTATATTACGACTGAAGAAGTAGATGTTATGAGTCAAAGTCAAAGTCAAAGTATTTATTTGCTTAGAATAGGTTTTTAAGTAGGTAGCCAGAGAGAACAGGTTTTTAAGGCTTTATATAGTCCCCATATTTATTATCTATAAATAAAATAATTAAAAACGGCTAAACTCCCGACCTATCAGCATATGTACTATAAGTTAGTTCTACATAGACTACTTTCACTTTATGCCAGAACAAGACGAAGCTTGACGGTGAACTCATCCTGCTCACCCAGATGAAGCGGCTCCGACAGATCCGAAATTAGTCGGTCCCTTCAGCGATTGGACGTGAGTATAGCCATTTTTAATTATTATGCGTCACGAGAGTTGTACTTACTTACTTACTAATCTTCACGCAGAATCCCTGACGGGGTAGCTAGAGAGAACAGATCGCCAAGTGCCACGATCCTTACATACCTCTTTCGCTTCTTTCAGATTCATTATCTTCTTCAAAAAATATGTCACGATAGCCGAGTGGTTGGGTGGTCGGAATTTCGAGTCGAGAGACCCGAGTTCGATCCCCAGGTGGCAAGCTCGTACCAAATGGTTTTTCAAAAAACTTTTGTACAATTTATATCGTTGGCTTGGACATAAGACGGCGACGGGCTCACTACCTGTCACGTTGTCCCGAAATAACCCGGGACTTAATTGTCTAGACTCGACCTCTGTCTGTCCCTGTATTGGGAATTGCGTGAAGTTATTCATTAAAAAAATATATAAAATATAAAATCTTCACGCAATTCCCTATACAAGGGTAGACAGAGGTAGACCTAATTTTCTAGACTAGAGTCTAGAAAATTAAGTCCCTTCAACCCACTTTCCACCTAAGGTATTTTCGGGACGACGTGACAGGTGGTGAGCCCGTTTATTAATTATTATTACTAATATCTATTTCTTATGAAAACGAATGAAAAAAACAACTTAACTGTTAATCAAATCTACTGCAGAACATAAGCTTCTCTCATACGGAGAATTTGTCATAATCGCAATGGTCTTCTTGCGGATTGGCCAACACAGAAACCGGGCCTTTCGCGTCATAGAAGCTGCTATCCATAGCATTTTTGGTATGGTATTTGTCGAAGTAGTATCGTCCTTAGTCAGCTTTTATGACAAACGGGAAGAGATGAAAAGAAATTCTTACACCGATAAAACGTAGCAAAAAAACAATAGTACGACACAATAAATATTTCAAAATGCTATTAATATAAAAATATACTTAGTTTAAATATTTGTAAAATGTTCAGTGAAAAAGAATATTATATAATTTTGATTGAAATCTATTATATAATTTCATCTGTGGGCTGTAATTTTTGTAGACAAGCAAGCCATAGAATGAGTCAAGGAAGGTTTCCCTTCTATGGCTATCCAGTATCGACGTAATATGCGCAGCTTCTTGGCTGAATACCTTGCTTGATATTATCATTGATAGTAACGTCACTTCCTTATACAAAAGTTTATATGTATTATTGTAAGATGGATATTGTAAGTCATAGTAATCGAGTAGTTAGGATGCTTGCTTTTTCGTAGTATCCGAGAGATATAGATACGAACCTTGGTACTCCAGATATCGACAATATTATTAGTAGTTTGAGATGCCTTGTGTCATTACAGGCGACTATGGGTAAGGTAAGACTAAAGGTAAGCGACAAATACATTCTCGCAGCAGACCTAAGGTAACCGACATAGCAGTAAAGATCAGGGCAATAATAGGCAACAAAAGGCCAAGCCACATAGCTCGACCTTTGGAAACCTTTTGGAAAAAAGGTTCTCGAGTGGCAAATTCGTTAAGGCAAACGCAGTGTAGGCCCTACTAGATGGGGTGACGGCTTGCGAAATGTTGCGGGAACTCGATGGATACCGGTATCTGGGGACTGTTCTATGTGGAAAGCTTTGGGGAAGTTATCTGTTCAGCAGTGGACTCTTAATAGGCTGTAAAGAAGAAGAAAACCAAAGCATTAAAAGTGTTGCCACCTTTAATGCTTTTCTCTTACTTCCTACTTAAAAAATAAAAAAAATGAGCCGACCGGTGCGGAGCAGCACTCTCTAAGGTGCGAGAGGAACGATTCTGCGAATGGCAATCCTCGTAAGAAGACGTTTGTCTTATCAGTGAGGTTTACTGAACTATTTCTAGCAGGTATTGGGGAGATACACAATTTACTCACAAGCACACAAAAAAATTTGGTTACGTTTTGAAAGGTTTTGAAGTTATTAAAAATGAAAACAAACAAATATTTAAAAATGAAAACCGTTCCCCACAATTAACAATTACAGGCTCTGATTATACCTTTATTTAAAATAAAACGATTTTATCGCGTTTTTAATTACTTTTTACAAACTATTTTTATTTCCCGACGTTTCGGATGCGCTACAGCAACCGTTGTCACGGGGAGACTGAGGTCATGACCAGACCGTCTTGTCAAGACCTCAGTCCCCCCGTGAAAAACAGTATTGCAAGTTGGATCTCGGAGAGGAACCATATTCTAATATTGCAGTAAATCATTCTCCGGACCCACGCGAATTTTAACTGAAGACCATACATATTACATTTATATGAAATTTTTGCAAAGAAAAATTGAATATTTTTCTTTTTCGCGTCTATAACGTTCATTATTTTCTTTATACACATGAGACGAGGTATCCGAGTGCCCTATCGCGCATTGGTGCATTTATCTGTATAATATACACTATATTATTGTTGGTGGTAATAGATAATATATATCTTCATTAACAAAAGTATAAGTGTCGATTATATATTGACCTAATTTTCTAACAATCTTTTAATATTTAGTAAGTTTTTTGATATTCCTTGCCGGAAGTAAGACCATAAATGTGCCACGTATACTAAATATATAAAACTACTTGCAAATCGAGTCAGCCGAATTGATAGTTAATGAACTTTCTTAAATTTTTGGTATATGTTTTATAGAACTTCTAAAATATTTATCTTGCGTCGCTAACTTTACGTCCAATCTCGTCCAATTTACTAATTAAATTCCTTTTTTTTCTTCTCGCAGTTCCAACACAGCATATCGCTGGAGCTTATTCTGGATAACATGACAGGTGGCGAACCTGTTGCCATCTTAAGTCGATGTAATTCATACGAGTACCTTTTCTACTGAGATTCTGACTCGAGTCTTCTGATTGGAATTCCGGTTACCCAAGAAATTGGCTATTCATTTAAATGATTTGCAGCGTTAGCACATAAAGTAACGTAAATTTAATATCAATAAAATAGTGGACTGCTTAAAACATTGGAAAGTGCAGCCAAACCGATATCACAGCAAACCAGTGTAACAATAAATTAAAACCAAATTAAATTCGACCGTGTTTGTTATATATTTAATCTTGTGACCAAACTCAGAGATATTTTACCGAGCCGAAGTTCATCAACCGAGATTCTATCTCGTGGAACTTTTTCAGGTCGTTTTAACTTTTGCCAAACTGAGGCCGCATAATCACTCTACGGGGGAAGGAGCGCGGGGCGGTACCTCTTGCGGTGTTGTCAAATTAACATTGTTGCCTTATGATGGATTTCACACCTGGCTGGATAAAGATGTATGTAGATACTAAGACATTTTTTTTCATTTATTCTATCTTGTTGAAAAAAGTATTCATATAGTTGTAAACGTTGTTGTTTCAGCTAATCATATTTTAATTTATGATTTTTTTTTCGAGATAAAACTAGAAAATTAAATTTATAATAAATGATTATGGTAATATAATAATAGTAAAGTACGAAAATGAAATGCTCTGTTACAGATTGCCAGTTAGTGAACCTTTTAATTTAGTTTTTGTTAATATTAGTGCAGTACGCATTAGTTAAACTATATGTTAGTATAAGCTCATTGTATAAAAGCGAATCTGTTCTTATGTTCTGAGTGGTACTACAATATGTATATAAGAATTCAAATCTTTTTCTAATCTAGTTAAAGTAATAAATTTTGAAGCGCTTATTTATTTATCTTCACAGACAGGGACTTCTTCCCTGACAGACTAGCCAGTGTCAACAGATCTCAAAATGTCACGATCCTTATATACTCTGTGGCTTCATTCAAATTCATCATTTTCTTCACTCATGCACGTCTAGGTATCCGAGTACTATTAACCCACCCCTCTACGAGCAATATGCTCATATGGTCTTCCAACGTTAGTCTCGGTCTACCACGTCACCTTTTAATATTAACTTTTGCGCTATATATTTTCTTCACCATGCGGTCGTCACTCATTTGCTCAACGTGCCCAAACCATCGATGCACACCCTTATCAATTATAATAATACGAATCTCTTCGTTTCGTTTCCGGCCAGTCATGGTAAGGCTGCATATTTTACGAAGACATCGCATCTTTACTGCATTCAACTTTTATGCTACTTCTGGCGTATCCAGGTGTCGATGCCATATAATAAAGTTCGTAACAGCACTGCTTTATGTATCGCAAGGCGTGCACTTTGACTCTTTATATGCAACGTACACTCTAAAAAATACCTTGACAGTCCAATATGTTTATGTCAGTTAATTGGTCAGAGGCCTAAATAACTTAGTTCTGGTCACTTTAACAGAACTTATTTCATATTGTTATATTATCGAGAGTAGTTATCCAGTTAATAATATACCCATATGCATAACTTCACATAGTCTGTACGAGCATATATTATAGGCTATAGCTAGTTTTTCTTAATTTGAATTCCGATCATTCAACCCCAGGAAGGTTTTTATCATGGCTTTTTCTATATTCTTCTTCAGGCAAATAGCTTGTCCTTCTCGAAAAGTGTGTGCCTAAAGCCCCGAGCCAAGCACGTGGTCTTTGGTGGTTTAGACTTTACAAATACATTGAATTTACAATGACTTTAATTAACGACTTGGTTTAGGGGATCTAACTTTGTTATCTCAGCCGCAACATAAATTCCTCTATTACTTTTTGGGGAAGTTGTTATTCTTTAAAAACAAATACTTATTACTTAACGCACTCTAAATTTTACTGCAGGATAAGTGAAGATATTTTATATGTATTATTTATATTATTACTATGAATTGCAAACAGATTGACGATCACATTGCTCGTACTTTGGACATTGCTGCCCTTCTCTGGATTAATTTATTTTGGTATTTTTATTAACGATTATTTGCTATTTTTCTAGGTTATCCCACAATTATTTGTCTCCTCTAACGGCGTCCACAAAACAAAAGGGGTGGTTAATTCTCTCGCGGCAACATATTTTTTTTGTTGCACGTCTGTCTAGTTAAAATAAGTATCAATAAAAAATTGAGTTTTATCTCTGTATTTCATTGAGCAAAATCGACTTAAATTTATTTCACATATGGTACGCAACTATTCCGGACTTAAAAGTAGAGAAACTAGTGTCACTGAGTGAACTAGATTCAACAGTAAACTTCAAGGTGAGCGACACAGCGGGTCAGCAGCTAGCCGATGGTTAAAGTGATACGAAATTATAACTTTGAGACTACGCGGTAACAATTCGACCTCAAATTATATTGTTATAAAATGTATTTATATGAAATACTATAGCACAGAAAGTAATAAAAAAATCCACAGATAATAATTTGTTCAAAAATTATTATATGTGGACTTTTTTATTATTACATAACGACTAATATCAAAAAAGAAACGTAGGATCGGCTGAAAATATTAAAAAAACTCTCTTTTCACACACTCCTGTCGAACACTGTTTTAAATATTTTAATTTATTTCCATATGTATACCTCTCAATTTTTAACAATTGAATAACTAAAGTCATTTAATAACATAAAGTAGTTCAAAGTTATAAATTGACCCATGGACAATCTAGACTCAGAGTACTTATTAATAGCTTAGTACTTATTAGTAGTAATAGCTAAGTACTTATTAGTAACATGTTTTGTATGTAAGTCGAATCCATGCGTGGCAGCATTATTAATTCTAATATTAATTTTAGTTAAGTCGGCCTGAGCACTGAAGCTAGGTCACTCGCCTTCAAAGAAGAGCGCTATTACGGCTCGTACAACATGAAACTTTTATAGCCACAGTTACAAAGCTGGTAATCAAAAGATATTTAAAAAAAATATATATATATAAAAATATCTTCAAGCAATTCCCAATACAGGGGTAGACAGAGGTCGAGTCTAGACAATTAAGTCCCTTCGACCCACCTTCCACCGAAGATATTTTCGGGACAACGTGACAGGTGGTTAGCCCGTCGACGTTTTTATGTCCAAGCCAACGATATTCGTACATAAGTTTTTGAAAAACCCATTGGTACGAGCCTTCGAACTGGGGATCGAACTCGGGTCTATTGACTCGAAATTCCGACCACCCAACCACTCGGCTATCGTGACTTTTTTTGTATTTATAATTTTTTTTTATTAATTAACATTTTTTTAAATATATTTTATAATTTTATGTATAAAATATATTTAAAAAATATTAATTAACATTATGATTAAAAGAATATTAAAATATACAACACGTCTGTTAGTGTGCACGCCACCTTGCTCATCAATCACTATCGCGAATTTCCGATTCACTGATATAATTAGATTGGGAAAATAAATAAAAAAGTACGTAGCGGGTGGTGTATTGTAGAAGACCGTTGGCTTTTTGGGGCATTAATATATTTCATTGAACGGAATTTTAATGAAACCTCTGTGGCATACGTACGTTGATGAGAATTAACAGAATAATGGAAGGTTGTTGCAGTATTCATTAATATCGAATTTAATATGTCGATCAGTGTTGTAGGACTTAATAAGATCGTGCCTAATTGCGATTTCTTTCTTTCTACAAATATAGATAAATACATAGATAGGGACAACGTCACATACATTAGTCTGTTCTCATAGTAAGTAGCTAAAGTACTAGTATTATGGAATTGGAAACAATAAAGGAAACACTCAGACCCGAGATAATGTAGAAAAAATTATTGTCTACATTGCTTCGTCCGGGAATTGAATCTGAGGTCCGGCTTAGAGCTGTCACCATGAAAACCGGTGTATACTCAAATGTGTACTCGTCAAAAATATAGTGATTTTATTTTAAAATATTAAGACGTCAATAATGCTGGCTGCAGTAGTCTACTGAGTCTCGCTTTTCTAGTCTCTTTTCTTCTCTCTATCTTTAAAAGTCCACTGCATGAAATATGCCAGTTCTATTAGAAGGATTTTCCATAATCACCATTGTTGGCAAGCCGATTGGCGACCAAATAGGCAGTAGTGTCGAAGCGACCTTAGAAGAGGTTTTAGACGCTGCTGCGTGTTCTGATTAATTTTAGTTTAAAAGTTTTCGAGATGGTTATCCTGTTATTTGTTGCTAGCTATTGCTATTTACAAGGCTTAATGACCTTGTAGCTTGCTCTTATTGATCTCATTTAACAACAACGGGGTGAAAGAGTATGATATTGTCTTACGCCTCTACTACATGGAGATTAATATTCCAGGAATATAGATTTCTGTTAAATGATGTTGAATAGCTACACCATTCACTTTTATTGAGTCTGATAATCGTACATCCGTGTACACATAATAAAATAAAAATCTAAGTCGGTTCAAATCTTCCCAATAATGCTTTGCATTTGAATTTATTCTTTGTTTTAATAATTTATAAATAAATAAATAAATATCATCACGCAATTCCCAATACAGGGGTAGACAGGGATTGTCTAGGCTAGACAATTGAGTCCCTTTGACCCACCTTCCGCCGAAGATATTTTCCTGACAACGGGACAGGTGGTGAGCCCGTCGCCATCTTTATGTCCAAGCCAACGATGAATTCGTACATAAGGTTTGAAAAACCCATTGGCACGAGCCTGCCACTTGGGGATCGAACTCGGGTCTTTCTACTCGAAATTCCGGCCACCCAACCACTCGGCTATCGTGACGTATTAATCGTTTGTCGTTTTAATAATTTATTTGTTTTATTTATTTCCTACCTAAGTTACGTAATCTTGTCATCCTACAGACATCTCATTCACACCACAGTTATCTTAGGTTTCGTTAAAATTGTACTGAATTGTTATCCAACACAAGATAATTTGTTTTTCATATAATAGAATAGTCACGATAGCCGAGTGGTGGTGGGAATTTCGAGTTCAAGAGTTCGATCCCCAGATGGCAGGCTCATACCAATGGGTCTTTCAAAACTTATGCACGAATTATATCGTTGGCTTGGACATAAAGACGACGACGGGCTCACCACCTGTCACGTTGTCCCGGAAAATATCTTCGGTGGCTGGTGGGTCGAAGGGACTTAAGGGACCCCTGTATTGGGAATTGCGTGAAGATATTTTTTAATATATAGGTAATATAAGAATTTTAATAAAAAAAAGTCACAATAGCCGATTTGTTGGGTGGTCGGAATTTCGAGTCGAGATACCCGAGTTCGATCCCCAGGTGGCAGTACCAATGAGTTTTTCAAAAACTTATGTACGAATTTCATCGTTGGCTTGGACATAAAGACGGTGACGGGCTCACCACCTGTCACGTTGTCCCGAAAATATCTTCGGTGGAAGGTGGGTCAAAGGGACTTAGTTGTCTAGACTTGACCTCTGTCTACCCCTGTATCGGGAATAAAAAAAAATATCTTCACGCAATTCCCAATACCGGGGGTATTGGGAATTGCGTGAAGGTATTTTTTTATTTATATAGAAATTTATAATATAAAACATCGTAGCACACGGAATTATTTCACGTTAATTCCGTATGCCATGATATTTTAGCGATAAGGCTGTCATGAGATTGTCACTTTATTGACCCATTGCCAATGTGTTCAGGAAATGAAATGTATACGATAACGTGATATTATATATATTAAACATAAAGTTGTTTTTTACGCGACTGTCCAGTTGTCTGCGCCATACGTCATGGAATAACACTCGAGATGTAACTCTCTATAGCTACGGAAATTTATTTCTTACACATATTTATAGGATGGGAAAAAATTGAGTCTAGGAGCGAGAACATTTATTCCCACTGTGGGATTTATACAAAATTTTTTTGGAATGTTTCGCCTTTCATTCCCATAAGTTGGTAGTTCTTAGAATCCTGTCGCTGTGAATTATAACTTTGACTTGGATGCTACAATGGCGACGGGATTACCACTTATCAAATTATCCAAAATAAGCTGAGTCTCATAGGAGGATCTCTTACATACATGTTGTCACGATAGCCGAGTGATTGGGTGGTCGGAATTCAAGAGTCAAGAGGCCTAAGTTTGATCTCGAAAATACCCAGACCCGAGAAAATGTAAAAAAGCACCCTGAGGACTGGCGACACTATGAAAACCGGTGAGTATGCTACTCGTCTAGGGATGTCGTCTTGTCACTATCTTTACGCCATTCCCAGTACAGGGGTAGATAGAGGTCTGGACAATTAAGTCTTTTCGATCCACTTTCCATCGAAGAAATTTTTTTGGGACAACGTGACAACTGGTGAGCATATCGGTGTCTTTATGTCCAAACCAACGATATAAATAGTACATAAGTTTTTGAAAAAAAAAAAAAAAAAGCATTGGTACGAGCCAGCCACTTGGGGAGACAAATTGGGAGACAAATTTTCCAAAAGCCGCTTTTGCAATATTTTTATGGTGCCTTATTTCGATCATAATGTATATAATATGTAATTTAGACTTTGTCATTCGTATACAGGTTTCGTAGGTTTAGAAAAAACTTTATGGTTCCTTCCTACTGGATGTACCTCTTAGCTATCATGGATGATATTTTTTCATAAATTGTTAAGGATTTAGATGGAATGATCTACTTTTCTCTGAGCTTTAGCACTATCGGTTAACACAGCATCAAATACGATTTGTTTATTACTTTGTAAACAAGACTGAACTGTTCATAATACGAGCATACATGTCTGTTGAAAGAAATTTAAGAAATACTTCTGCGCTTACGCATTCGCTTACAGCACTGTAACAGGTATAACCTGAACAGATAACATCACCATCATGCTCTCCTGGTAATGCTTGTAAAAAGTTTTTGGCACGGTATACTTATTATCATGCTTCGATATATAGTTAACGTCCAAAAAAGTTAAAAACACTCGATCTGTCACACAGTAAAATATTTTATCAAGTTAATAAAGTAAAAGGAAAAGTATGTCCTTGCACAAAAACGTTGCATCTATCTACCCAACAATATTTATTGAACTGTCTACGTAACTAAACGAGTTCCCCGTATAAATTTACATTATTCCAGTTTTTGTTCTGGACCATTACATAAGGACATTTCTCAGGTTATCTAAAAATGCCATAGAGGGCACATCGTAGCCGCAAGTAGTTGCAGTAATAAGGAATGAGTAAAAAGTCGTAGTATGCAGTGGTTGGGCTTCGTTCCGCGATTATTACCTTTTGTATTTTTTTATTTTTTCTGTTTAACGCAAATTAAAAAAAAAGGGCAGAAAAAGCAGGGCTTCAGAACAATTTAACTTAATTAAGTTACATTTTGTTCTTAATTTTATCAAATTATAGTGTGAACCTAAGTAACTAACCTAATCTATCAATCTTACTTATTAATTTTAAACATCTCAGACGACGCCCGTGGATGAGTGGCGTAAACACCGGTTTTCAAGGTGTCGCCATCTCTAAGGTCCTGAGTTCGATTCTCGGTCACCTTTGTGGTACCTTCGTTGTTTCTGATTCCATATTACAAGTGCTTGAGCTGCTTACTTTGGGATCAGAGCAATGTATGTGAAGTTGTCACTATCTGTGTTTATTATTTATTTAATATTTATTTTAAACAGCCTGTAAAAGTCTACTGCAAATCTTGCAAGCAGAATTTTCCATAATCACGATTACGATAAACCAGAAACTTCAAACCTAAGATGCTGCCCGTTACCCGTCTGCTTAATTGTGGTCTAGAATTTTCCGGGATGATCCAGTCGGAGATCATTATGTGATAGGCTTTACCTTTGCCGCCTCTTACTTTACTCATGAGTGTTAAGGTTTTGGCAGATTCACAGACACCACACGCATGTACATAATTCAAAACCCTTTACAATGGAACATCAAAAATATTTTTTGATGCTCCTAAAGTAATTTTCTACGTAATTTTAATTAGATTTTATTATTGCAGTTATGTCTAAGTATATTAATTATGTAAAGAAATTCATATTAGATTAAATCATATTAGAATTTGTCTATTTACGGTGAATGTTAGAGAAGCAAGGTATCGATGTCATTTATATTTTATTCGCAATAAAATATAAAGCGATGAGCTTTGATAATACTACCACTTCCTTAATTAAACATCATGTCAGTAATGAAACTTAATATTTATGTAGGAATTTAGATATTTGTTTGTGTAAAGTAAAATGATTCAGTTTAATTGAATGCAATGATTACAAATTGTAATAATTTATTTTATTTTACATGCTAATACAGGAAGAACTCATTTAAACAAAATTACCATATTTTTTAATATTTTGTGTTGAGTCACTGCCATCTTGGCTACGTCTGAAAGTGAAAAGTGGTTCAAAGCCTTAATTGTCTAGACCTCTGCCTACCCCTGTGTGGGGTTCGTAAGTTTCGTACAAATATGTAAATAAATTGTGTTGAATTTAGTACAATTTTTATATTTCTATTTCCTGTCTCAATTTATTACTTAGAGTTTAATTACTGAATTTTATTTAGGATTCTCGCTTGTGTTTTCCTAGCCTAGTTAATAATGAACAGTTGCGGGGTTCGAATACCGCTGTAGATAGCAGTGTGATGAATGTGAATGTTTGTACTTGAGTAAAGATGTTTATATGAATATGAACATGTATATGAAAATATGTACCTAGTTTAGTATATGGTAACGTTAGGTTGGATGTTAGGACGGCGATCGGCGCACCACCTGTCACGTTGTCCCAAAATAGCTTTCGGTGAAAGGTGGGTCGAAAAGAATTGTCTAAGCCTGTGTCTATAGAGAATATGCGTGAAGATAAACACGTAGTCACGATAGCCGAGTGGTTGAGTGATCGGAATTGGAGTAAAGAGACCCGAGTTCGATTCCTAAGGCTTGTGTCAATAAGTTTTTTAGAAATTTATGTACGATTTGATATAAAGACGGCGACGGGCTCACTACCGGTCACGTTGTCCCACAAATGTCTTCGGTGGAAGGAGGCTCTAAAGGTTGACCTCTGCCTACCCCTGTATTGGGAAAGGCATGAAGATATTTTTTTGAATTAATATTTTTTTAGTACTTTGCGATCCGGACTTTTTTAGCGCCTACAATTGCACGTAAATTCGTTAGCCAAATGTTTGTGAACGTTTTATCCGAATTGAAGAATCCACACGGGCGCGAACCCAACACTTTTAACCCTGGCTTTGTCAGTATACGCAACACTTACAGCTAGTGAAAGCAAATATTAGTGACGGTTTGTTACTTAAATAACTTTACGGCCTGTGAAAGTCCAGGCAGAATATATGTCTCTCCTCTGTAAGGGGTTTGCTTTAATCAGGTCGCTAGGTGCTCACCGAAGATGATCATCGACTCGCTTTGGTTGGTGGTCGTAGTATCAGGGTACGAGTATCTCGCACCTTAGACCCTGCTGCCGGCCACCGATCTGTCTTATTTTGATGGCCGATAATGGAGATGCTATCTCGCCATTTGTCGTTAACAAATAGCCATTTTCAAGGTTTTTCGCTTAGTCGCGTCACCCACGGATCAAATAGCTGTGGTATACGCCTCCTACGACACCCACGGGACAAATAGCGGTGGTATATTCTTAGCCCAAATTCAAGGGGACAGTTTCTTAGTGAAGTCTAATTACCGAAATTGACATAAATTAAAAAAAAGCAACCAGCAAATTACCTCATGAATGTGATGAAAAAAATACCTTCTCTCGCATATCATGAGGGGATACAGGAAAGTAAACGGTCCGCCGTGGGTGCGTTGGCAGATTTCACTCGACTGTAAATATATATTTTTTTATTTTCAGACATTACTCCAAAGTGAAAGGTCCTAGCTGCTACAATGCGTGTTGGTGGATTTCACATGACAAGTAGATTTTTTTTCTTCACTCACGCCGTTAGCTTTCGTACCTAAATCATACGGAAATTCAACATTTAAAAATTATTTTTAATTATTATTACGGTGCCAGTAATCGACCGTAACAGTGCCCAAAGTCACAGGTTCGGAATTTATGTGATCCAAATGATATGCGCAATGTAAAAAATATAAAGTCACGATAGCCGAGTTGTTGGGTGGTCGGAATTTCGAGTCGAGAGACCCGAGTTCGATCCCCAGGTGGCAGTACCATTGAGTTTTTTCCAAAACTTATGTACGAATTTCATCGTTGGCTTGGACATAAAGGCGGCGACGGGCTCACCACCTGTCACGTTGTCCCGAAAATATCTTCGGTGGAAGGTGGGTCAAAGGGACTTAATTGTCTAGACTTGACCTCTGTCTACCCCTGTATTGGGAATTGCGTGAAGATATTTATTTATTTATTTTATTAAAAAATATACATTTAATTACTTGACTAAATACGATACAAGATATTTTTAATGTTTGTTTCAATAAATGCAAAGTAATATACAAGAATAAAATTTTCGCAAATTTATAACGTACTTTTACTAAATCAATAAAAACAATCAGAGTTATCTATTACGAGATAACAAGCAGTTAAGTATCTAAGTTGTGAACTTCTATTAAAACGTAGACGTATACGAGTTACCTGGCATTCATAACAGACTCTCATCAAATTTAATAGATTTAAAAGCAAATACTATAATTTTATAGTTGTCTGAACCACGTATCAATGAATCAATGTACGGGGGCATAACTCACCGAGCTTACTATAACGATCTATAAGATCGTATAGATCCAACACTGGATCGTTCAAAGAAATCATCGGAAAAAGGTCCAACGAGACAGAGCACCATAATGCATGCCATTATTGCTGTCTTCCTCTAACGAAATGGAATACAGCAGTTGGAGAGAATCGGGTATACCTCTTATTCAAGCTACGTGTTTTTAGATCCGTCAGTCTTTTACGGGACGTGGTTGAGTGACCACGTTTTCGAAAAAAGCGGAACGATCTTATTGTTTAACATTTTTTATCAATACTCATTTGCATTTTTGCGCGTCTTTAGTGTTCTTCATAATTTTCATATAAACTAAAACTAAAGTTGTTGGAGAAATCGAGGAGTGTTTGTTCTAATAGACAAATAATATTAGAAATATTGTGACATGTGGTATATCTTTGTGATTTCGTAAACTGGGATTTCGAGTCGTCTGTCAATAATTTATGATTGGAATTCTTCTTAAAGGTTTGTTATTTTTTATTTATTCTGTTCTTTGTGCATTGTTATTTATTGGTACTACTTTTCAAATTATTTATAGGGTTAGAAGGTGTTTTATATTTAATTTATGTTGTATTTTTTATTTTTATTTATACTACTTCAATTGCTTTATCAAAAGTAACTCGGCGATATATGAAGACATACTTTTAAATTTCATTATATCCTAAATATCAAAGTAATGTAATGTATAGAAATTGATTTAACTTATGTAAGTCAATATAATAAAAGTATAATAAATTAAGTACTAGTTTCAGAACAACAGAAAATAATATTATTAATATCATGAACTTTTTAGTAAGAATTTATACATATTCTACCTGTAAAAATAAGTAGTTAAGGAATACTTTAAATTTTGAAATTTCACAGTTACATTACGTATACTGCAATAGCAAACATTTGACAGTTTTTTCTCAGAATTTGAACCAGGCTGCATCATTTTACTTCTTAATATACATTTTGTTGTGAATTTGTCTGTTTTTTATTAATTTATCACAGAAGACTACAGTTTTGCAGATAACTGGGAAATTGTGGCACCGTACTGTTATAAAATATTTGGTAGAGCAACGCTGTATGTGATGGAATCAGGCGTATGCTGATTGATCGGTATAGAATCATACTTTTCGAATCTATTTTGCTGTATCGACGTTTGCTTCTATAGTGCTGCTATAATGCTGCTGTGATTTGTATATTGAGTGGCTTCATTCATTTTCGTATCATTTCATCATTTTCACCAGTCATTAAAATTATAATAGAGGCACTACTATGGATAGAAGCAACGACATAATATTTATTCTGTATAATATCTCTATATCTAAATATCGATAATTATCTTTGATGTTTTCAAAAGCCGCCTAAATTACTAAATTAAAAAACTAGAGTGTTTTGCTTTAAAGATGTGTCAGAACCCTTG
Organism: Sericinus montela; assembly: GCA_029286605.1. Classification (NCBI taxonomy): domain Eukaryota; kingdom Metazoa; phylum Arthropoda; class Insecta; order Lepidoptera; family Papilionidae; genus Sericinus; species Sericinus montela. The sequence goes on from JAGSMR010000045.1 coordinate 911,172, forward strand.
ACAGGCGGTTTACGTAATAGTCAGGAGAGAATTGAGAATATTTCGTTTTTAATGTCAGCTGTCCGTTATTGTTTTGTCATCTTCGTCTCTAAGTCAGTACATAACATGCAGATTAGGAACAGATTTTACGGAATAGTAAGAATGTGTGAAGTATGTATTTTGATATGTATTCCTTACACATTTTCATATATATGTATGCAGGCTAATAATACTCCGAGTTTTAGTTGATATTATGAGTTGCCATTTAATTTTAAAAGTCACGATAGCCGAGTGGTTGGGTGGACGGAATTTCGAGTCAAGATACCCGAGTTCGATCCCCAGGTGGCAGGCTCCTACCAATGGGTTTTTCAAAAACTTTTGTACGAATTACCAAGCCAACGAGCTTGGACATAAAGACGGCAACGGGCTCATCTCCTGTTACGCTGTCCCGAAAATATCTTCGGTGGAAGGAATTGCGTGAAGATATTTATTTATTTTTTCAATTGCCATTCAATTAGCAATAGTTGTATTTTATTAACAAGTTAATTTTAATTAATTGATCGCCGTTATAACGTGCGTAATAACAAGATGTCGCTAAGATTATATCAACGCGCCTTCGCAGCCGTTTAATTATGTTGTATACTTTGTTAGCATCAGCACTTGGACTTGTTCAATTTACTATACTTTATGCACGTAGTTAGCTGTCGATGCTTTTAGACATTTAGATATCGAACGCAGTATACGTTTCACTTAAATTAAAGCTATTTACATTGAACGGTGTGAGGATACTCGTACAGCCTGCAGTGATAATAAAACCTTTTAAGTTTTATCAATTGGTCAGAAATCGGCTTGATAAAAATTTAAAAGAATGCAGAATCCTTCTCTGCATAGCCGATGTCTAAGTTGCCACCACACTCATACTTTAAATCACTGTTGTCCTCCGTTTTGAAAAATATATGTATTTATCTATCTATATGTTATAGAGTTTAATATAATTTCGAATGAAGTTGAGCTGCAGATTATATAGCCTGTAAGCTAGTTTTATCACCAGAATTTCATTTCATAAGAAATGTATAAGCTTAGTCTAGTACTTAAAGTATGCTTTGTTATTTAGTTTTATCTACTATACGAGATTACGTAATTTAATTGATATTTTTTAAAGCATATTTATGCTTTACTTTAAAAAAAAACTTTTTTCCTTTTAAATTATTATATACACACGGTAAACTCGCTGCATCCTATATGATTATTGTCTGTTTACCATTAGGCGTTATACAGACGTACATGTATATGAATTCCTTACTTATAAACCTTGTATAGGATTTCCGTGTACACAGCGTTGTTTGCGTATATTTAGTGTTAAATTACTGATTACAGATGGACACTTAATATATAAATTATTAATTCATAATAATTATTAATTTATAAATATCAAGAGCACAATTATTCTCTTTAGTGTTATTTAAATTTTACTCCAAAAATACAAAACATTTAGCTATTTCAACTTCGCTTTACCTTTTTCTCGTGCATGAAGTCTTCTATCGAATATTATCGCAATGAAGATAAGTTATTAAGTTTTATACGTATTAGAATTTTCTGATAAGGATTGAAACTGAATTAAGGTAACAGTTACATAATTTGAGATATGGCTTGTGCCCTACAGCAAGGTATTATTATATATTATTTGTTTTGTCAAACGTAAACAAAAATTCATGTTAACTTATATATCCTTACTCTTAAGTATTACAAGAAAACTGTTGCAGTACGGTCACTTTCAAATACTAAGACATGAATCGAAAGGCTTTAGTTTCAAACTCACATAACGTAGTTAAGTTAAAGTTAACATGTACAATAAATGTTTGGGAACAGTTGAATTTGGTATGTATACGACTAATATTATTTTAGTAATATTTATTTATAACATTCAAAAGATATGCCCGAAACTTTAACACAAATGCTAACAACAACAGTATCAAGTTTCAACTCGATCGGATTAACGATTGCGTGGACGCATAGGCTACTGGCACATAAATATAAATTTTTATATGCATTTGATAATATTAAATTATCATATATATAGTAATTTACAAAGGAATTCAACATACAACATAAAAGTCAATGAAAGAAAACTAATGGACATGGGCCGCTTCCGTAAAGGAGAGGTTTGCCATACACCACGCATAGCAAGAGGAATGACAATGCAAGTACCACACCGGTCTGCTGAATTTTGGTGTGGTATTTGTCTTACTTATATCTTACGCCAATCCCAATACTGGGGTAGACAGAGGTCTAGACAATTAAACCCTTTCGACCCACCTTCCACCGAAGACATTTTTGGGGCGACGTGACAGACGGTGAGCCTGTCTCCGTCTTTATGTCCAAAAAAAAGTTTTTTTACCTGGGAATTTCTTGATTCGAATACCGATAACCCAACCACTCGGCTATCGAGACATTATTACAGCTATATTTTACTTTTAGCTACTTCTCCTATACTATAATTTCGAGATGGTTTTTCCGCTATTTCTCGCTAGCCAAGGGTTCAATGCTTAGTCGGTTCTTAAGTCACCCAAGGAAGAAGAACGGGGCGGTAGATCTCATGCGGGTGCTGCACGGCTCCGGAAATCAGTTAACTCATTAATAATACTGGTGGTCCCGTGTGGAAACATAAATAAATAAATAAATATCTTCACGCAATTCCCAATACAGGGGTAGATAGAGGTCTAGTCTAGACAATTAAGTCCCTTCGACCCACCTTCCACCGAAGATATTTTCGGGACAACGTGACAGGTGGTGGGCCCATCGCCGCCTTTATGGCCAAGCCAACGATGTAATTCGTACATAAGTTTTTGAAAAACTCATTGGTACGAGACGTGTGGAAACAGCGTAAGAATATTACCACTTGATGTCGTAAGAGTCGACTAAGGGAAACAGACTTGAATATTGTTATGGCAACCGATCGATGGCGGGATAACCAAATATCGGACCAAAATAATCGACCAAAGATGGGCAGCGTAGTCTGAGGTGCGAGTGGTGGTACTGCGATCGTCAATCCGCTTGCCAAGCTTGGCGATTATGGCAAAGCCTATGGGAGAGGTCTATGTCCTGCAGTGGATTTTAATAGGCCGATATGTATGTATGTATGTATGGCCTATACAGAATTAACTGGTTGAATCCTTTAATCTGATGTAAGGAAACTGTATTGCGCGCAACATTACCTGACGATGGATGGTTGACTGGCAGAGAATGCTTTTAGCATAAAGTTCGCTTTTGTTCCTTCAAATTTTGTAAGGTGAAATAAAGATTAAATAAAATATATAAATAAGTCAGAAACAACTCAATTGATTGTTTTAGGAATACTATATGGGAATCTCGTAAGGGATTACTGTAATACGTTTTATTAAATATCGTGAATTTTTGGTGGTGCAAATTACCTTTCTTTTGAAGCTGTAGTTAAATGCTAGCTTTGAAGCTGTAGTTAAACGCTAGCTTATAATGTTTAAAAAAGCTGAGGCTTGCGGGTTCGAATCCCGCTTTTTTACGGTACGGACGTTTATAAGTATATAAGAATATTTATCTATGTAAATACATATGTAAAAAGTCACGATAGCCGAGTTGGGTGGTCGGAATTTCGAGTCAATAGACCCGAGTTCGATCCCCAGTTGGTAGGCTCGTACCAATGGGTTTTTCAAAAACTTATGTACGAATATCGTTGGCTTGGACATAAAGACGGCGACGGGCTCACCACCTGTCACGTTGTCCCGAAAATATCTTCGGTGGAAGGTGGGTCGAAGGGACTTAATTGTCTAGACTCGACCTCTGTCTACCCCTGTATTGGGAATTGCGTGAAGATACTTTTTTTTATTTTTTTATTTTTTTTTAAATACATATGTATATGTGAGTACATATACTGTTAACTTGGACATTGAGCCGGCGGTGAGCTCATCGCCTGTCACGTTGTCTCAAAGCTAAGTGAAAAGTGGGTCGAAAACTTTTAATTGATAAAACCTCTACCTATACCAATCTGAAATTGCGTGAAGACATAATAAGAGGTCATAATGTAATAAATATAAGAATCAATGGACCTCATTTTTCACTGGCAGTTGGGTAAAAGACAAAAAGACCGGTAACGGGAATTAAAAAAGATTAATAAACGTCTAGACTGAGGCAAATTCTTCCTATCCTTAATCCACACTTTGATCCTTGTAAAATAATCTCGATCCATGCGAACATGCCAAAATAATTGATGGTTAAATATAATGATTAATAAAACATTTAACTAGTCAAACATCATTATTAATGAGCCATTGTAAAATCGCAATCCTAGAATTGTTACTTGTACCGATATATATGTATATATATACATGTATTGCAACAAGTCGTAATCCACACGGACTAAGTTTAATGATACTGTCCGGTAATAAAACAAAAGCTATTTCTTTAATTCAAACTTAGAGCTGAATATAATTAGATATCAAATGTGACTGTGCGTGGACTTTTGTATCTTACTGTTATTTTAAATAGTTTATGGATTACACTAGCTATTTAACATTAAATTAATTTAAATATATACATATATAGATACATATATATTCATATATAGATAGGGCAGCATCACATACATTGCTCCGATCCCAATGTAAGATGCTAAAGAATTTGTGGTATGGCAATCGGAAACAATGAAGGCACCACAAATATTAGAAGAAAATGTAGAAAAGTGGTTTTTCTACATTGACCCGACCGGGAATCGAACCCAGGACCTCGAGGTGGCGACACCTTGAAAACCGCTGTTTACGCCATTCGTCCACAGAGGTTGTTAATTTACTTTAATTACCTATTAAATGTTATAATGATAACATATAATTGGTTAGTTAACATTGCATCATCATCATCTTAATGGCCTATAAAGTTCACTACAGGACATAGGGCTCTCCGTAAGGAGGGTTTGCCATAATTGCGGCGATTGGCAAACAGAATGGCGATCGCAGCACCAGATACCTTGCACATCAAAATCTGCTGCCCCTTTACCGGCCTGCTGAATTTGATCAGGTATTTTGCTCAGGCATTTATTGAAATGGTTATTCCTCCATGTTTCGGTACGGTTCTTACGACATTCATGGGGTGTTGGTATAGAGGGAACAATTGGGAAACATTATCATAACTAAAACTAGACTAGAACTTTCTAAATATTTAATTTAAAGTCACGATAGCCGAGTGGTTGGGTGGTCGGAATTTCGAGTCAAGAGGTCCGAGTTCAATTACCAGGTGGCAGGCTCGTACCAATGGGTTTTTCAAAAAACTTATATACTAATCATATCGTTGGCTTGGACATAACGACGGGCTCACCACCTGTCACGTTGTCCCGAAAATATCTTCGGTGGAAGGTGGGTCGAAGGGACTTAATTGTCTAGACTCGACCTCTGTCTACCCCTGTATTGGGAATTGCGTGAAGATACTTTTTATTTTTTATTTTTTAAATACATATGTATATGTGAGTACATATACTGTTAACTTGGACATTGAGCCGGCGGTGAGCTCATCGCCTGTCACGTTGTCTCAAAGCTAAGTGAAAAGTGGGTCGAAAACTTTTAATTGATAAAACCTCTACCTATACCAATCTGAAATTGCGTGAAGACATAATAAGAGGTCATAATGTAATAAATATAAGAATCAATGGACCTCATTTTTCACTGGCAGTTGGGTAAAAGACAAAAAGACCGGTAACGGGAATTAAAAAAGATTAATAAACGTCTAGACTGAGGCAAATTCTTCCTATCCTTAATCCACACTTTGATCCTTGTAAAATAATCTCGATCCATGCGAACATGCCAAAATAATTGATGGTTAAATATAATGATCAATAAAACATTTAACTAGTCAAACATCATTATTAATGAGCCATTGTAAAATCGCAATCCTAGAATTGTTACTTGTACCGATATATATGTATATATATACATGTATTGCAACAAGTCGTAACCCACACGGACTAAGTTTAATGATACTGTCGGTAATAAAACAAAAAGCTATTTCTTTAATTCAAACTTAGAGCTGAATATAATTAGATATCAAATGTGACTGTGCGTGGACTTTTATTTTAAATAGTTTATGGATTACACTAGCTATTTAACATTAAATTAATTTAAATATATACATATATAGATACATATATATTCATATATAGATAGGGGCAGCATCACATACATTGCTCCGATCCCAATGTAAGATGCTAAAGAATTTGTGGTATGGCAATCGGAAACAATGAAGGCACCACAAATATTGTAAGAAAATGTAGAAAAAGTGGTTTTTCTACATTGACCCCAACCGGGAATCGAACCCAGGACCTCGAGGTGGCGACACCTTGAAAACCGCTGTTTACGCCATTCGTCCACAGAGGTTGTTAATTTACTTTAATTACCTATTAAATGTTATAATGATAACATATAATTGGTTAGTTAACATTGCATCATCATCATCTTAATGGCCTATAAAAGTTCACTACAGGACATAGGGCTCTCCGTAAGGGAGGGTTTGCCATAATTGCGGCGATTGGCAAACAGAATGGCGATCGCAGCACCAGATACCTTGCACATCAAAATCTGCTGCCCCTTTACCGGCCTGCTGAATTTGATCAGGTATTTTGCTCAGGCATTTATTGAAATGGTTATTCCTCCATGTTTCGGTACGGTTCTTACGACATTCATGGGGTGTTGGTATAGAGGGAACAATTGGGAAACATTATCATAACTAAAACTAGACTAGAACTTTCTAAATATTTAATTTAAAGTCACGATAGCCGAGTGGTTGGGTGGTCGGAATTTCGAGTCAAGAGGTCCGAGTTCAATTACCAGGTGGCAGGCTCGTACCAATGGGTTTTCAAAAACTTATATACTAATCATATCGTTGGCTTGGACATAACGACGGGCTCACCACCTGTCACGTTGTCCCGAAAATATCTTCGGTGGAAGGTGGGTCGAAGGGACTTAATTGTCTAGACTCGACCTCTGTCTACCCCTGTATTGGGAATTGCGTGAAGATACTTTTTTTTTATTTTTTTATTTTTTTTTTAAATACATATGTATATGTGAGTACATATACTGTTAACTTGGACATTGAGCCGGCGGTGAGCTCATCGCCTGTCACGTTGTCTCAAAGCTAAGTGAAAAGTGGGTCGAAAACTCTTAATTGATAAAACCTCTACCTATACCAATCTGAAATTGCGTGAAGACATAATAAGAGGTCATAATGTAATAAATATAAGAATCAATGGACCTCATTTTTCACTGGCAGTTGGGTAAAAGACAAAAAGACCGGTAACGGGAATTAAAAAAGATTAATAAACGTCTAGACTGAGGCAAATTCTTCCTATCCTTAATCCACACTTTGATCCTTGTAAAATAATCTCGATCCATGCGAACATGCCAAAATAATTGATGGTTAAATATAATGATCAATAAAACATTTAACTAGTCAAACATTAATGAGCCATTGTAAAATCGCAATCCTAGAATTGTTACTTGTACCGATATATATGTATATATATACATGTATTGCAACAAGTCGTAATCCACACGGACTAAGTTTAATGATACTGTCGGTAATAAAACAAAAAGCTATTTCTTTAATTCAAACTTAGAGCTGAATATAATTAGATATCAAATGTGACTGTGCGTGGACTTTTATTTTAAATAGTTTATGGATTACACTAGCTATTTAACATTAAATTAATTTAAATATATACATATATAGATACATATATATTCATATATAGATAGGGGCAGCATCACATACATTGCTCCGATCCCAATGTAAGATGCTAAAGAATTTGTGGTATGGCAATCGGAAACAATGAAGGCACCACAAATATTGTAAGAAAATGTAGAAAAAGTGGTTTTTCTACATTGACCCAACCGGGAATCGAACCCAGGACCTCGAGGTGGCGACACCTTGAAAACCGCTGTTTACGCCATTCGTCCACAGAGGTTGTTAATTTACTTTAATTACCTATTAAATGTTATAATGATAACATATAATTGGTTAGTTAACATTGCATCATCATCATCTTAATGGCCTATAAAAGTTCACTACAGGACATAGGGCTCTCCGTAAGGGAGGGTTTGCCATAATTGCGGCGATTGGCAAACAGAATGGCGATCGCAGCACCAGATACCTTGCACATCAAAATCTGCTGCCCCTTTACCGGCCTGCTGAATTTGATCAGGTATTTTGCTCAGGCATTTATTGAAATGGTTATTCCTACATGTTTCGGTACGGTTCTTACGACATTCATGGGGTGTTGGTATAGAGGAACAATTGGGAAACATTATCATAACTAAAACTAGACTAGAACTTTCTAAATATTTAATTTAAAGTCACGATAGCCGAGTGGTTGGGTGGTCGGAATTTCGAGTCAAGAGGTCCGAGTTCAATTACCAGGTGGCAGGCTCGTACCAATGGGTTTTCAAAAACTTATATACTAATCATATCGTTGGCTTGGACATAACGACGGGCTCACCACCTGTCACGTTGTCCCGAAAATATCTTCGGTGGAAGGTGGGTCGAAGGGACTTAATTGTCTAGACTCGACCTCTGTCTACCCTGTATTGGGAATTGCGTGAAGATACTTTTTTTATTTTTTATTTTTTATTTTTTAAATACATATGTATATGTGAGTACATATACTGTTAACTTGGACATTGAGCCGGCGGTGAGCTCATCGCCTGTCACGTTGTCTCAAAGCTAAGTGAAAAGTGGGTCGAAAACTCTTAATTGATAAAACCTCTACCTATACCAATCTGAAATTGCGTGAAGACATAATAAGAGGTCATAATGTAATAAATATAAGAATCAATGGACCTCATTTTTCACTGGCAGTTGGGTAAAAGACAAAAAGACCGGTAACGGGAATTAAAAAAGATTAATAAACGTCTAGACTGAGGCAAATTCTTCCTATCCTTAATCCACACTTTGATCCTTGTAAAATAATCTCGATCCATGCGAACATGCCAAAATAATTGATGGTTAAATATAATGATCAATAAAACATTTAACTAGTCAAACATTAATGAGCCATTGTAAAATCGCAATCCTAGAATTGTTACTTGTACCGATATATATGTATATATATACATGTATTGCAACAAGTCGTAATCCACACGGACTAAGTTTAATGATACTGTCGGTAATAAAACAAAAAGCTATTTCTTTAATTCAAACTTAGAGCTGAATATAATTAGATATCAAATGTGACTGTACGTGGACTTTTGTATCTTACTGTTATTTTAAATAGTTTATGGATTACACTAGCTATTTAACATTAAATTAATTTAAATATATACATATATAGATACATATATATTCATATATAGATAGGGGCAGCATCACATACATTGCTCCGATCCCAATGTAAGATGCTAAAGAATTTGTGGTATGGCAATCGGAAACAATGAAGGCACCACAAATATTGTAAGAAAATGTAGAAAAAGTGGTTTTTCTACATTGACCCGACCGGGAATCGAACCCAGGACCTCGAGGTGGCGACACCTTGAAAACCGCTGTTTACGCCATTCGTCCACAGAGGTTGTTAATTTACTTTAATTACCTATTAAATGTTATAATGATAACATATAATTGGTTAGTTAACATTGCATCATCATCATCTTAATGGCCTATAAAAGTTCACTACAGGACATAGGGCTCTCCGTAAGGGAGGGTTTGCCATAATTGCGGCGATTGGCAAACAGAATGGCGATCGCAGCACCAGATACCTTGCACATCAAAATCTGCTGCCCCTTTACCGGCCTGCTGAATTTGATCAGGTATATTGCTCAGGCATTTATTGAAATGGTTATTCCTCCATGTTTCGGTACGGTTCTTACGACATTCATGGGGTGTTGGTATAGAGGGAACAATTGGGAAACATTATCATAACTAAAACTAGACTAGAACTTTCTAAATATTTAATTTAAAGTCACGATAGCCGAGTGGTTGGGTGGTCGGAATTTCGAGTCAAGAGGTCCGAGTTAAATTACCAGGTGGCAGGCTCGTACCAATGGGTTTTTCAAAAAACTTATATACTAATCATATCGTTGGCTTGGACATAACGACGGGCTCACCACCTGTCACGTTGTCCCGAAAATATCTTCGGTGCAAGGTGGGTCGAAGGGACTTAAGGGACCCCTGTATTGGGAATTGCGTGAAGATATTTATTTATTTATTTAATCAGAAAAACTATTTAATGTAAAAAAATTTATATTTTGATATTTAGAATTCATATCATAACTTAAGTTATGAATTATACACACCGCATTGGAATTTGCCCACGTCAGATAATTAATTTTTGAAAAATGTATTTTTATTCGTTTTTTGCGGCCGATTGTATGAGGCAGCCGTAACCCATTCCCTCTACTTGGAGCGAAACAAAAACTTCTGATTATACTGTCATTAATCATAACTATTGCGCCATTTTGCGCCTGCCATGCTATTAATAAAAGTTGCGGTTAGGCACTCAACTTCTTGATTGTCAAATTTGACATTTAGCGAATGTCATTTTAAAAAATGTTTGACGTCAGATTAGTAAGGTCAGAAATTGGCTATAATATTAATGTTGCATATATTATTGTAGGATGTATTTATAGATTTTTTTACTGTAATAACTTCATCGTCTAACTTTTGCACTTCTCTTGTTCTGCAGGATGACTGTCAAAATAGTAGCCTTATTCGTGCGGCATCTCTTGACTTCTTAATTTCCCATAAATATTTGGAGCATCTGTTATATTTGTATACTGATATATTTATCATACATTTTTGATTTTGTTTCAAATTTTTTGACAATTTGCTTTAGGATGTGGGAAATTCCAACACGTTGCAGAGTTTTTGTGTCAAAACCAATGAAAATTCAGACGTACAAATCTAAATACATACTTCGCCATCAAATAGAAACTGTTAACTAATGTGCGGTTAACTTATACGGTTACCTTGTTTGTTACTGTCTTTACTTATAAGGTTAGGTCTATACCAGAAGCAAATTTCATGATTATACCTGACAATAACATTTTATGGTGTGTTGTCATGTGGTATTTGAGTATTTACCACCCTCATTCTTCCCGTGGGTGTTGTAAGTGGTGATTTAGGGAGACTAAGCCAAATGGCAATCGCTGACAGATTTTGACAAAAATAGAAGCAGCATCTAAGCTGCAAGATATCTCGTACTGTGATCACCATCTCGTGTAACTCGCTTGCTAAGCGTGACAATAATGTTTACAGGACAGGCCCATGACAGTCCTTGTGACTGCAGGCAGTTGACTTCAATTCCTTACGTAAGTAACTAAGTATAGTGTGTAAGCGATATCAAATAATTACGCATAAAAATTACTGTGAAAGAGTGGAGTACACACCGGTTTTCGTGGTGTTGCCAGCACTGAGGTCCCGGGTTCGATTCTCGGTCAGGTCAAAGTACAAAAGTTTTTTTTTGTAAATTTTCTTCAGGTTTGAGTATTTATGATACTTTCGTTGTTTCTTACTTTGGGATCGGAGCAATGTATGTGATGTTGTCCCCATCTATATTATTTCGTATAAGAAAACTGTTTAAAGGTCTGCTACTTATTTATATTAAATCATTGAAACTATATGCGTACCTATATAATTTTATAAGTTAACACTGTCCCACAAGAAGCGTGGTCCACGGGCAGAGTTGAATAATATTATTTATCAGCACTCTTTTGTTTTAAGAGGCTATGACCCGGATACTCGCCTTGTCATATCTCGGGCCCAATTTTTCTCGAAATAAAGATAATGGCATTTCGACAATGGTAATCAGTTGTTCATGCGTTTTAGAGGAAATGGGAAAGTCTGTTTATAGTGAATGCATTTGTCAATGATTTCAGTTAAGCTCAAAATTTATATTGCTTTTTAGTCTTATAGTGATATAGTCAATAGTAGATTTTACGTGTTTAAGTTGTATAAGGCAATTTCTATGGCTTATACTAGTTAATTTTTAATAATTAAATTAATAATAAAAAGTTACTTAAAATGGACATAAAGGCGGCGACGGGCTCACCACCTGTCACGTTGTCCCAAAAATATCTTTGGTGGAAGGTGGGTCGAAGGGACTTAAATGTCTAGACTAAACCTCTGTCTACCCCTGTATTGGGAATTGCGTGAAAATATTTACTTATTTATTTTACTTAACATGTTTAAGAACTGCAAATTTTTTTAAAGGTTTACCTTACTCGACATAATCTGATTATAGACATCAAAAATTTTTCTCTTCGTTTCGCCTTAACTGGTAAGAATGTTTACAGACATTAAGTCCACATTTTTCTATCTTTTTTAAAGATGAATTGCAATATATAATAATAAGCACGAAAAGGCAGACTTTGAACCTTTACACCAGTCTATCACATATTTATCGACCATATTTCTCCTCAATTCAGAAACTTTTAAAATTATAAACATAGTTCAGGGAGGTCTTATAAATGTTATATATAAAAGTGGTATAAAATATAATGTTAAAATATAATGCGTAAATTATTATTAATACATGTCAATTATCCGGTGACTGAGGAAATATTAAGTTCGATTTATACTTGCCGTTTTACTACGAGAGCGCATGCCACCCGTTAGAGTTTAATCGATGGTTGAATACGTATACCATTTTGTAAAATATGGTGCGCGTGGTATCAATAAATATATGTGGTATAATATGAAAATTCATATAAACAAATCAAAAAATTGTAGTAATAGTAATACAATAATTTTTTGTATGTTTTACTTCATGCCATTCCCAATACATGGGTAGACAGAGGTCCCTTCGACCCACCTTCCACCAAATATTTTGGGACAACGTGACAGGTGGTGAGCCCGTCGCCTTCTTTATGTCCAAGCCAATACATAGGTTTTTGAAAAAACCCATCGGTACGAGCCTGCCACCTGGGGATCGAACCCGTCTCTTGCCTTGAATTCCGATCACCCAACCACTCGGCTACCGTGACTTTTATTTAAACAAACAATTCTAGTTGTTAGCCCGGGTATTAACTAGGTCCGGTAAGTACGGTATATATGGATGTACGGATAATTAGAGATTAATATATTTGACCCACAAATTCTGAACTCTGAAATTCAAAAGTTACCGAACGTATAAATTTTCATATTCATTACTCCATAACCATTTAACTATCTATCTCTTATCTTAAGAGATTATGGCTTGGCATGCATTAAAATACCCCTAAGCTGGGATAATTCTATCTTCAAAAAATTATCGCCTATTTTCTATAGTAGACTTGGATACTAAGACTGAATGTAAGATTGAGACAAGTATATTAGTCAAAAAAAGATTGCGTCTTATGAAATGACGAAGAAAATTACATGAGAAATGACTTTTAAAAAAGGTTATAATGAAATGATATTTAAATGATTATGATAATGAAAAGAATCATGTCTACATTTGAGTTGATATTTGTGAAAAAGTTGTATATCTTGCCACAATAAACATAAAAATACAGTTTATGAAACATAGAAAAAGAATGCAAACATATATGTTTTTTATTCTATTAAATTTTATGGTAAAATACGTGGCATTTTAATAAGCTGGACAAGTATGTGTTTTTTAATTTAATGCAGGTTTCTAATGTAGTCGTTTTATTTAAATTCTTTATCATTTTCTAAAGGTTGGAAGAAGTTGATAAATAATGTCATGACGCATCTTTAAATTTGTTATAAGATGAAAACGAAATCTGACCGAATCCATGATTCATGTCAAAGGTGAATTTATAGAAAAAATATAAATCGTGAGTCGCAATAGATGTAAAGGAAAGTGGCTATTGAACAATGAAAATATATCTAAACATAAAAACGTGTTTTAATTTTATAATATTTATATGATGTTACATACATATGTCACTATTGCCGAGTGGTTGATCGGAATTCGAGTCCAGAGACCTGACTTCGATCCACAGGTGGTAGGTTCGTACCAATAAGGTTTTTCAAAAACCTATGTACGATTTATATTGTGGGCTTGGACATGAAAACGGCGACGGGCTCACCACCGTTTGTCCCGAAACATTGTCCCGAAAATATCTTCGGTGGAAGGTGGGTCGAAAGGACTTAATTGTCTAGACCTCTGCCTACCCCTGTAGTTAGAATGGCGTGAAGATCTTTATTTTTATTTATTCTTCATCATTTTCAGCATTATCAGGTTGTGGCTAAAAAGTTTTTAGAGTTTGAAGGAAGACTTCGTAGAAGAATTTAAATAATATTTGAATAACAAACAAAATGCTATAATAGTTACGTCGGGTAGGGCATGAGATCTTTGTGACACATCTCGGAATAAACGAGTGTATTGAATTTCTTTAAGCAATAAATGTGCCTTTAAACTTCGTCACGATAGCAGAGTTGTTGGGTGGTCGGAATTTCGAGTCGAGAGACCCGAGTTCGATCCCCAGGTGGCAGTACCAATGAGTTTTTCAAAAAACTTATGTACGAATTTCATCATTGGCTTGGACATAAAGGCGGCGGCGGGCTCACCACCTGTCACGTTGTCCCGAAAATATCTTCGGTGGAAGATGGGTCAAAGGGACTTAATTGTCTAGACTTGACCTCTGTCTACCCCTGTATTGGGAATTGCGTGAAGATATTTTATTTTATTTATTTATTTATTTTTAAACTTCGTATAATAAACCGGCGACTTAAAACGGCGCGAAGTTAACGCATCTAACGTCTTGAATTTCTTTCGTTGAATGAAGTAAGTGGAAGCAGAAACTCTTCCACTTACTTCATTCAACTCACTCTCCCAACACTTCCATTCGTCTATTTCTTTGTCTTCTCCAATTCCTTCCTAAAAGGCTGTGGACAAATCGGCGGACTGGACACTAAGATGGCGATAGGTTAAGAAGTGGGGTTAACATATTTCTTATGTTAAAAGTCGAACTTTGAAGTAATAGACTTGTATAGATATTAATAATGTTAAAAGTAATAAATGTGTTGTTTTGATTACCATTATCAATTTAAATTTATTATTAATTTAAATAGGCGCCGGTGAAAGGAGGGGTCGAAAGGACCTCATTGTTCCTTGCCTTCAAACAAGGTAAAAACAGGTAAACGTCTCTTACACACATTGGTCAACAAAATCAAAATATTACTTTTAAGGCCGGTTAGGTACTTTAATATCTTACTATTGAGCACTTTGAATTATCTACTATGACCGCTGGATAGCACCACGTTCTATCTTTTGTGTGACTGCCTCGTGACCCCGCGATTTCAAGCTCCGGTCAGCTATCACGAACTTCAACCATTTCTTTATTGTTATGACTCCATTTTTTTAAAACGACAATGCGGTCTTGTCTTGCCTCTATGTTCAGATTCCCACGGAGTTCTAGTTTAATCATTACAACATACTGTCAGACAAGTTTTATTATTTTTATTTAGTTGTTAATAATGTTTTTGATGTTAATTGTTGTATTGTAATATTTTTATGTTAACGGTGGTGACCGTTTTAATAATTGTTGTGATTATAAAACATCTTTGTCTTTTTCGCCCTTTTAAAGCTTGAATATTTAAATAATTAATCAATCTAACGTCTATATATCCAATGCTGGGGTGATCAGAGGTCTATACAAGTTAGTTATTTCAAAGCAAATTTACCAACAGCGAAGAACAACTTACGAGAAGATAACTCCACATTAAAAAAATGAAAAGCAGTCATTTCTATAGGGATCCATATAGGGATCGAAGTTGATTCCTCTAAATCGGATTAAGATCTCCCAATTACTCTACTATGAGGGCCAAATTAAGTTTATTATTATCCAAAAACAGACTTTACGCCAGATATAATTGGATATATTTACATAAGTATAAGTAGTGCATAACTCAAATATCTCAAATGATGTTAAAAGTGTTTGTTTAATATGTATTGATAACTAAATTCACAAAATTTAGACCGTGTTACTAATTAACACAATATTTTTTGTGACCTGTAACCTGAACTTAAAATCTTACAAATTAAAATGGACATAATACTTTCTAGGTATTTTGTCCAGCTCATAATACGATTTATAAAATCTCATAGCTTTTATGTCTAAGTCAATAAATTCTAACCACAAGTTGTTGTTCCGACCCTACAAACGAACTCTGCTTAAAAAATAACTAAAAAATTTACGTGCATTTTATTCTGGCGTGAAACGGCGATAGAAGTAATAAAAATGTAAATAATCTGTGCAATGATTGGGAGTTTTTTTTTAATTGCTGTAGATAAAATTATCTCCAAATTATCACACCTAAATATTTGAACATTTTTATTATGCTAATTCTTCGACTGACCAGCAAAACCAGCCATAATTAAGACATCAAAATCTATTGTTGTTTTAGTGTCAATTTTAATATTTGTTGGTTATAAAACGATTAGGGTTGCCTCCTATACTTTTCAAATCAAAAGAAATCTTGTAAAAATAAATAAAAAAAAAAAATAAAATGTCAGCGCATGACTTTTTTATTTACTGTTTTAAAATGTCCGAAGCATGTGTGTAATACAGTAGGAACTAAGCAGTAGAAAAGTAACCTCGTTTTTATGTGCTCGATCTATGCAATATGATAAGATGGCTAGTCGGCATATCTGTTTAAATTTAGAACTACAGTTATGGACAAACTTAAGCGTCATGTAGATCACTTTAGCATATCAAAATGATGTAATCTTATATTTATTTAAAAATTGTTGCAATTTTAATATTTATTCAAAAGTCTTTAAAATCAAATATTATAATTAAATTTAAAATACTAATTCACTCAATTAATATATAAATATAATATAATATCTTCACGCAATTCCCAATACAGGGGTAGACAGAGGTCAAGTCTAGACAATTAAGTCCCTTTGACCCACCTTCCACCGAAGATATTTTCGGGACAACGTGACAGGTGGTGAGCCTGTCGCCGCCTTTATGTCCAAGCCAACGATGAAATTCGTACATAAGTTTTTGAAAAACTCATTGGTACTGTCACCTGGGGATCGAACTCGGGTCTCTCGACTCGAAATTCCGACCACCCAACAACTCGGCTATCGTGACTCAATTAATGTTAGTGATATTTGATGATTCACATCTCAACACAGCAGCTCGGAGAAAAATTTATGAACTTTCAGACTGCGAAAAACATCTAATTTAGAATGCTGTCTAAGAGATTTATAAAAAAATATTCTTTACAGTTTTTTCACGTGAAAAGTTATCAGTGTTGATGTTTGGCAATAAGTCTATCAATTTAGAGTAAGAGCTCAAAGTAATACAAACAAACTTTTATCAGAAGTGATGATAACCCTAGAATTTATCTAACCATATATCGATTAAGCAGCGTCATTCGGATAGCGTATAATTTCTTTTAATTTGATTACTCTAATCAGAAAGATGGCGCAACGTCTAGTTTATGTTCATGTTTAGTCACAAATGAGTTGTTTTCGATTTGTTTATACGTGAAAGTAATTTCGGATTGACCGGTACTTAAAAGTTTTTGAGATAAAAATGTTAATTTCTCATTTATTCGGTGTTAATGGTGAGAACTAACTCTTGAGATGTTAAAGTAATTGATATTTTATGTTTGCATCGAAAAATTTAATTTAACAACTTGGAAACCGCACCCAGGAAATAATCTTATGTATTGATTTTTGATGTACTTCCTTTTACAGATTTACGCATTTTTGTGAAAGTACAGAAAAATTTTACCTTTAAACGTGTTTGTTTAAATTGTGGAAAATAATAAAATTCACCAGATATCCGTGACCAAACGAACTTAAAAAATTTATTCATATGGACGATCAAATTTCAATATTAAACTCTAAGCTTATTGTATGTTGAACCGGTTTGACCACTTAAAGCGGCCTGTAATAAATTTGTCACAAATTTGTCCAGTTCTATCAGTTTTTATTTTGTATTTGAAGAACATTTCCTTTTTGCTTTTAAACAAATTATGCAGAGAAATGAGTGAATATTATTCGCAATGCGTGGGCGGTTTCTCTAAATGTGACAATCGATGAATTTCAAAATGGCGTCGGGTCTTATCCGTTTTTAAGTTTTCAATACGTAAACTATTTATGCATATCGAAGTATTCGTTTTTTTTCAGAATGTTTCGTATTTAATAAATATAATTCCTGTTGTAGCTTTAAAAGGAAGGAGAACCATATACATGTATATAAAAATTATTTTTAATAGTTTTAAAAACATTGTAACTTTCATGTCCAAATTGATTGTCACTCGGATATTCAGAGAAAAACTGGCACCTGTCGAATGCATTACGTCCCAGCATATTAAGGAGAAGTTCAACTTTATGGTTACTTACAGCATTCAATTTAAAATTATAGTAACGTTCCAGAAATTTTATTGTTTAACATTTTTGATAAGTAAAAGGTAATTTTATTGTTTGTTACTAAGGAGAAAACTCGATAAGGTCAATGTAAATAAATTTTTTCACCACGGTCGTGGACGTTTATATGTACCTATTTTTGAATATTCATGTATGAAAATATATGTATGTAATTATGTTGTAGTTGTTAAGCTAACAGCTTCGGCAGTGATAAGCTCACCACTTGTTACTTTATCTCAAAAATACTCTTTTCGGCTAGTTGATTATTGGGTGAGTTTATGGTTATCGGTGTTACCTGGATTGAGTACAATATCGTTTAAAGTTACAATATAGTTTTTAGACTAGCATAGCGACAAGGACGCCACTTGCCACATTACATCTGAATAAAGCTTAATCAAAAACTATCTGTGGTAAAATATCAGTATCTATCTGCAATCTATGACAATAACGAGTAACTTTTCGGCGCAATTTTTTTACGTATCAATTCACTATTCGATTCTTCTTGTGAATCTTGTAAAAGACGTCAAAGAGCTTTGAACGCCTTAATGGCTTTTGATAAACGAGGGAACCTTTTCGATATTCCTGCCAAACACAGCTCACATAGCAGCATCTAGGTTGCGAGGCGCTTGGGATTAAGCACTTCGCCTGTCCTGTGCAAATACATCTGTCCCTAAGATACCTACCCCCTATAGAGATGAAACCCTAGAGTATGGTCCTGTGGATTTTTACAGGCCTTTATCTAAGTATAATACTTCTAAATTGCTCTTTACGTCTCAATGATTAGGTGATTATTAGATTCTTACATTATGAATCTGAAAGAAAGAGGCATGTAAGGATCGTGACACTTGGCGATCTGTTCTCCCTGGCTACCCCGTCAGGGATTGTGCGAAAGAGTAAATAGATAAGTAAGTAAGTAAGGTGCGATAGAGTATTAGTATAATTATGTATGTAAACTCACATGCGTAAACTCGTACCTCTACTTTATACGTATTATTTAAATATTCCCGACGCATAAACTGCGTTGTAACAAGGCACTTACGTAGTAAAATGTTATTTATTAGCATCATAGAGTTTTATTTTTGCTCGGTGACGTGAAAATTGAGAAATGGCTGGGGTATTTTTTTTATGATTCATAAATTGCAAAGCGATTTCTGATAATTTATTCGTTATATTTTCAATTTATGGACGATGTTGATTATATATTATTATAAAAATAACAAATTGTTATAATATAGTAATAGAAAAATTTATGATAAAATTAACACGATAACAATTACTAATAATTGTTTTACCAGTTTGCCGTATGGAAACGGCGTATGAGTATACCACCATATTCTCTCCGTTTGTTTTGTAAGGGGCGACTCAGGAAAGCCTTGAAAGCGTAACAATTTTTCTTTTTATAGAAAAGGGCGGCTAACGAGCAGGTGGCTCCCGTGATGGTTACTGATTACCGCCGCCCATAAACACCTGCAATACCAGAGGCATAGCAGATGCGTTGCCTCCCTTAGAGTGCCCTCCACACCCAGAATTGGGGGAGGGGAGTGTGTGGGCCACCGGTTACCTGCACTCTACAGACGAAACGCAGAAGTTTGTTAGACTTCTACTTCACGCCGGTATTCTGTGAGGTATTAATGGTAATAATTGCCGGATATGTTTATAACATGTAGTGGACTGTTACAGATCATTTCTAAGCAGAGATTTTTTTGCGTATGTTTCATCATGTCTATATCATACAGATGATTTTGGGTTGGCAGGAAAAGATAAAACATAAAAAATTGCAGATTTTCACGAAAATTGTGACACTGTCGTTTAGTATTGGCATCACCGCAATAATCGCAAAGGATCAGGAAATCAAAGTTCGAAAACTATGGCGATAAATACATGTTAAATTTTCCTCGTCAGATCTCATTTTTATAAAATTCTTTTAAATACTAAATAGAAAGTTAGCACCTTTTTAATATTTTAAAGCACCATAACGAAACCGAAGCATAGTCCTAACCTAACCGGTACGTAATCAAAGTATGAAAAAATATTCGTTAAAAAAGAAAAAATTAAAAATTTTACTAGAACATTGTAAATATCAGGCAGACTAGAACATAAATGGGCAACAGCGACTACCGCATTAAAGTTTTGATGACAAGTTTCTCTAAGTAAACCAAGAGAATTCTGATAACCCGACACGTGTGAAAGAAGAAAATTATCAATCTAATAGAAACGAGAGAGTGACACGTGATGATTTTTCACTCTTTAGTTTCTATCAGGTGATGATTCAGATGTTCTCTTTGGTTACCTGCGAGGATAAATTAATAATACATTAATATTTTCAAATAAATCAATAGATTAATAGGTTCGATCCTCGTAGTCGGTACCGCTAAATACCAATACCATTAATAATAGACGGTGAAGAAAAATTTCGTCCAAATAAAAAAAAATTAAATGATCGTATAAAATTCGCAGATTATCATTTGACCAGCATGTGATAAATCTAGACTCTAAAATCTCGCAGAAAATGGCTGAGAGATGGAAGTAATCTATATGAATATCCTTTTCTGATATAAATTCATTGCCTAGTAATTATCTGTACTTCCAGTCGTTTTATGAAGCTACGGAGACGATATTCACAATTAATATTTGCGATGGTCTTGTGTTTGCAACTTACCCCACCGGGTCAGGAGGGTAGGCAACTACAACTACTTATATTTAGTAGCCATTTCACATCTATGGGATATCCAACACGACGGTAGTTTTTCTTAACACTACCGAGTTTAATCAGAGCTAAATCGAAGAACTTTAATGGCTAACTAACAGAATACTCGGACTGGACAAGAAGTAGAGAGTAACATAAGGTACTCTACGTTACGTTGCAGTTTCCAAGTATATTTAAAAAATATAAATATCTTCACGCACTTCACCGAAGATATTTTCGGGACAACGTGACAGGTGGTGAGCCCGTCGCCATCTTTATGTCCAAGTTAACGATATTCGTACATAAGTTTTTGAAAAACCCATTGGTACGAGCCTACCAACTGGGGATCGAACTCGGGTCTATTGACTCGCAATTCCGACCACCCAACCACTCGGCTATCGTGACTTTTTATTTACCAAGTATATTTAGATATTGCAAACACCATTAAATATAATATTAGAAAATATGAAACATATTTTACGAGCTATATATATACTCAACAGATACGATGTCCATCTCGCTGTTGTACGAGTCTACCACAACTGTTTCTTGACCTCTTCTCATTTTTAATTTACCCTTTCTTTCTATTGTTTCTCTTTTTTCACTTCAGTACTTGCCTCTAAAAATAAGCGCGCTCGATTCTCCTTGTATTGGGACGTATTTCCATTGTATATTTCTGACGAAATACAAGTAAGTGGAATGCGCTAGAATAACAACTAGGTAGTTTCTAGTACAGAACAGAGTATTCGGAAATAAGGAATTTCAATTTTCAATTGATTTTTTTAGAATATCAATTGAAAATTGAACAACGTACGCCTTTCAAGATTGTTTAGACAAGACGTCAATCGAGTATTAGTAGCAATGTTGTATTATTGTACAAAGTAATTATTTAAAAACCAAAATTAGAAGGGAAAGAATTAAAATACTACGGAATGCGGTAAAATGTACAACTGAGGTACACATGCATTCCGAAGTAGCTAGAAAGACTGGCAATTCAGTTGAGATAAAAACAAATTTAAACTTAAGTGTAAATTTTTTGTGGCCCGCATATAATCTTTGACCCCTTCTAAAAAGTAAAATAACTTATACATTATTGTTTATGGCAAAAGTTTAACAAAGACGTTAGTCGTTGCATCCAACCAACATTGTTTCTTAACAAGTAAAGTTGCGCGCTGTGTCTACGGTTTTTGCATGTAAACACGCTTTCTATCTCGTTAGGGCCCTTTGAATACCGCTCAATAAGCTTGTCTGTCGAGTTTTTTCAACCTCCTCGATACAATACTCTACAGTTTGCAACCACTATCTTACTTTTGAATACAATGTTGTCGCACCGCCATCCCTAAAACCATTGACACTTGGAAATTAACCCCACGGAACCCCAAAAACACGGAACAATTAAAAACAATATAAAATCGGTCATTCGACCAGCACAAAACGTCTAATTGTATCCCGATCGAGTCTTCGGGGAATAAATACCGTGGGCCCTATACAAAGAGATTCCTTCGTCATTAGCGACAACGTACGACGCGTTGCCGTTTTTACAACGGACTCGAACCGCGATCGCCGAAATTCGGAACTTGATTTTGCCCGCGTAACCAAAGCGTCTGTCTAACTCTTTGGGACGTTACGTTCTGGATTCTTAGTCTATGCGCCTACATTTTAATCTGTCAGACCCGCGCTGGCCCAGAATGGAATGTTTTAACAGATATCATTTAAGATCAGTTTAAGCACGCGGAAAAATTGGATACGTATTCTTTGTCTTCAAATGTCAATCGAAAAAATGTTGAAGTGCCAGTTACCAATGGTAATCCGCCGGTACCGTGAAGTAGTAATTAACTGTATACGAGTCTGCTCATAAATTAAGAAGAGGTAATGGAAAAGAGGATACACCCGAGAGGAAGATTATCTTCTGCATAAATCGACGACGCCACAAATTGTGTATCGCAAATTATTCAATAAAATTCACTTTATGATCTCGAAGGTCGGTGACCCCTGCATGTACAACGAAGACAGTGAGAGTTCAAAGAAGTAATGTGTATGTGTAATATAATTTCTACTTAGCTAATATCAAATCGACAAGGAGAAGTTTTCTTGTGATGCGATTTAGGCACAAACACATCTACTGATCATTGGCGTAATGATATTACGCGTCTTTTTTAAATATCAAGAATATACTATTGAAATTGGTGGACATTAACCTATACTAGTCAAGTTATAAAATCGTAAGAGTCCACGTTCAAACCTGTCCGAGGACATTGCCTATTAATAAAGCAAATACAATAGCACCGGTCGATTTCTTAAAAATATACGACCATTAATAAGCACCTCGAATCAAGTTTAAACGACGAGAAAATGCAAACAGGCAATGAAATTTTATTGGCAAACGCGTCACTATTTCTTCATTTTATTTTAAACCGGTCGCTCTTGGAGGTGTCTATAAAATTAGGTATCGTGTAAAGTCGCTGGATTTAAGCATATTATGTTAATAATTTTAAGGTTTTTTTTTACAACCACTAGCATTACGGTAAACGGTTGTCAAGCATTAGGTTGTCGGTCTTCGGTTTTATTGCAATATATAAATTTTTATAAATATCTGTCAACACTAGGCGGAATTAATGTCTTTTGGTATTTTCGTATAGGTATACGAAGCTATGTGGCTTGAAAAACCGATGGCCGTTTTGGAAAAACAACCCCTCATGAGATGAAGTGACGGCGTTCAAAATATTGCGGGGAACCAATGGGTGGTGGTTCATAACACTTTTTGAAGCTAATTTTATTGGAAGCCTAAAGTCCGCAGTGGAATCTTGATAGTCATCAATGAAGAAGAAAAATGTATATCATGTATAGGCGTATACCGGTGTGTGTGTGACAGACATCTTGACAATTACATAAGTACATTCGACACACCTTCCACCGAAGAAATTTTTTGGGACAAAGTGACAAGTGGTGAGTCCATCGCCGACTTTATGTCCAAGCCAACGGTATAAATTGTACATATATTTATGAAAAAATTCCTTGGTATAGGCCTTGGGAATCGAACTTGGGTGTTTTGACTCGAATTCCGATCACCAAACCACTCTACGGCTATGAAACATCTATTATTGCGCAAATGTCATCCGGTGGTAACCGTTACTTGACGCCGTGGTAGGGCTGGCGGAAAGAAGAACTATAGCGGGAACGGATGTACGGTTTTTTTCCTGTTTTCTTGAACGGTCTCATCCAGTCTACTAGCGTTTCGGAATATATTTAAACGAAACTTATCTAAAGATTTTTCTAATGGTTTCTAGATTAATTTTTATTAATTTATTTAATTATTTATTTATTTATTAGGTAACAATATTGTGTTTGAAATTACTGCGAATTTGTCAAATTAAAGTAGAGAACTATTTACATACATACATTATTATACATTATTACATACTAACATACAAATGAACAAAACTCGCCAATCGCGCTTGCTAAGCGCGTTGTGGGAGAAGCTAAGTCCTGCAAGGTAAACAGAGATTGATACGACCTCCATGGACGAGTGGCGCACATTTCGGTTTCCATGGCGTCTCCAGCTCTGAAATCACGGGTTCCATACCCGGACAAGTTAATATAGAAATCCACTTTTTTTTTCATTTACAGATTGTCTCGGATCTGGTTTTTTAGTATCTTCTTTGTTTTCGATTACATAACACAAGTGCTCACTTTGGTATCAGACCAGTGGCGGATTTATCAATAGGCAGAATAGACTTGAGCCTAGAGCGGCAGATGTAACCTATTTATCAATAGGCAGAATAGACTTGAGCCTAGAGCGGCAGATGTAACCTATTTATCAATAGGCAGAATAGACTTGAGCCTAGAGCGGCAGATGTAACCTATTTATCAATAGGCAGAATAGACTTGAGCCTAGAGCGGCAGATGTAACCTATTTATCAATAGGCAGAATAGACTTGAGCCTAGAGCGGCAGATGTAACCTATTTATCAATAGGCAGAATAGACTTGAGCCTAGAGCGGCAGATGTAACCTATTTATCAACAGGCAGAATAGACTTGAGCCTAGAGCGGCAGATGTAACCTATTTATCAATAGGCAGAATAGACTTGAGCCTAGAGCGGCAGATGTAACCTATTTATCAATAGCAGAATAGACTTGGAGCCTAGAGCGGCAGATGTAACCTGTTATCAATAGGCAGAATAGACTCTGAGCCCAGAGCGGCAGGATGTAACCTATTTATCAATAGGCAGAATAGACTTGAGCCTAGAGCGGCAGATGTAACCTATTTATCAATAGGCAGAATAGACTTGAGCCTAGAGCGGCAGATGTAACCTGTTATCAATAGGCAGAATAGACTTGAGCCTAGAGCGGTAGATGTAACCTATTTATCAACAGGCAGAATAGACTTGGAGCCTAGAGCGGCAGATGTAACCCATTTATCAATAGCAGAATAGACTTGAGCCTAGAGTTGGCAGATGTAACCTATTTATCAATAGGCAGAATAGACTTGAGCCCAGAGCGGCAGATGTAACTCATTTATCAATAGGCAGAATAGACTTGAGCCCAGAGCGGCAGATGCAACCTATTTATCAACAGGCAGAATAGACCTGAGCCCAGAGCGGCAGATGCAACCCATTTATCAATAGGCAAGAATAGACTTGAGCCCAGAGCGGCAGATGCAACCCATTTATCAATAGGCAGAACAGACTTGAGCCTAGAGCGGCAGATGTAACCTATTTATCAATAGGCAGAATAGACTCTGAGCCCAGAGTTGGCAGATGTAACCTATTTATCAATAGGCAGAATAGACTTGAGCCTAGAGTTGGCAGATGTAACCTATTTATCAATAGGCAGAATAGACTTGAGCCCAGAGCGGCAGAGATGTAACCTATTTATCAATAGGCAGAATAGACTCTGAGCCCAGAGTTGGCAGATGTAACCTATTTATCAATAGGCAGAATAGACTCTGAGCCTAGAGCGGCAGATGCTTAACCTATTTATCAATAGGCAGAACAGACTTGAGCCTAGAGCGGCAGAGATGTAACCTATTTATCAACAGGCAGAATAGACTTGAGCCTAGAGTTGGCAGATGTAACCTATTTATCAACAGGCAGAATAGACTTGTTTCAGAGCGGCAGATGTAACCCATTTATCAATAGCAGAATAGACTTGAGCCCAGAGCGGCAGAGATGTAACCTATTTATCAATAGGCAGAATAGGACTTGAGCCTAGAGCGGCAGGATGTAACCTATTTATCAATAGGCAGAACAGACTTGAGCCTAGAGCGGCAGGATGTAACCTATTTATCAATAGGCAGGAATAGACTTGAGCCCAGAGCGGCAGATGCAACCTATTTATCAACAGGCAGAATAGACTCTGGAGCCCAGAGCGGTAGATGTAACCTATTTATCAATAGGCAGAATAGACTTGAGCCCAGAGCGGTAGATGTAACCCATTTATCAATAGGCAGACAGACTTGAGCCCAGAGCGGCAGATGTAACTCATTTATCAATAGGCAGAATAGACTCTGGAGCCCAGAGCGGCAGATGTAACCTATTTATCAATGAGCCAGAATAGACTTGAGCCCAGAGCGGCAGAGATGTAACCTATTTATCAATAGGCAGAATAGACTTGAGCCTAGAGCGGCAGATGTAACCTATTTATCAACAGGCAGAATAGACTTGGAGCCTAGAGCGGTAGATGTAACCTATTTATCAATAGGCAGAATAGACTTGGAGCCTAGAGCGGCAGATGTAACCTATTTATCAATAGGCAGAATAGACTCTGAGCCCAGAGCGGCAGAGATGTAACCTATTTATCAATGAGCCAGAATAGACTTGAGCCCAGAGCGGCAGAGATGTAACCTATTTATCAACAGGCAGAATAGACCTGAGCCTAGAGCGGCAGAGATGTAACCTATTTATCAATAGGCAGAATAGACTCTGAGCCTAGAGCGGCAGGATGTAACCTATTTATCAATAGGCAAGAATAGACTTGAGCCTAGAGCGGCAGGATGTAACCTATTTATCAATAGGCAGAATAGACTCTGGAGCCCAGAGCGGCAGATGTAACTCATTTATCAATAGGCAGAATAGACTTGAGCCCAGAGTGGCAGATGTAACCCATTTATCAACAGGCAGAATAGACTTGAGCCTAGGCGGCAGATGTAACTGTTGTCAATAGGCAGAATAGACTTGAGCCTAGAGCGGCAGATGTAACCTATTTATCAATAGGCAGAATAGACTTGAGCCTAGAGCGGTAGATGTAACCCATTTATCAATAGCAGAATAGACTTGAGCCTAGGCAGCAGATGTAGCCTGTTGTCAATAGACAGAATAGACTTGAGCCCAGAGCGGCAGATGTAACCTATTTATCAATAGGCAGAATAGACTTGAGCCTAGAGCGGCAGATGTAACCTATTTATCAATAGGCAGAATAGACTTGAGCCTAGAGCGGCAGATGTAACCTATTTATCAATAGGCAGAATAGACTTGAGCCTAGAGCGGCAGATGTAGCCTATTTATCAATAGGCAGAATAGACTTGAGCCTAGAGAGCCAGATGTAGCCTATTTATCAATAGGCAGAATAGACTTGAGCCTAGAGCGGCAGATGTAACCTATTTATCAATAGGCAGAATAGACTTGAGCCTAGAGCGGCAGATGTAACCTATTTATCAATAGACAGAATAGACTTGAGCCTAGAGCGGCAGATGTAGCCTGTTGTCAATAGGCAGAATGAGCTTGAGCCTAGAGCAGATGTAACCCATTTATCAATAGGCAGAATAGACTTGAGCCTAGAGGCGGCAGATGTAACTCATTTATCAATAGGCAGAATAGACTTGAGCCTAGAGCGGCAGATGTAACCTATTTATCAATAGGCAGAATAGACTTGAGCCTAGAGCGGCAGATGTAACCTATTTATCAATAGGCAGAATAGACTTGAGCCTAGAGCGGCAGATGTAACCTATTTATCAATAGGCAGAATAGACTTGAGCCTAGAGCGGCAGATGTAACCTATTTATCAATAGGCAGAATAGACTCTGAGCCCAGAGCGGCAGATGTAACTCATTTATCAATAGGCAGGAATAGACTTGAGCCTAGAGCGGCAGATGTAACCTGTTATCAATAGGCAGGAATAGACTTGAGCCTAGAGCGGCAGATGTAACCTATTTATCAATAGGCAGAATAGACTTGAGCCTAGAGCGGCAGATGTAACCTATTTATCAATAGGCAGAATAGACTTGAGCCTAGAGCGGCAGATGTAACCTATTTATCAATAGGCAGAATAGACTTGAGCCTAGAGCGGCAGATGTAACCTATTTATCAATAGGCAGAATAGACTTGAGCCTAGAGCGGCAGATGTAACCTATTTATCAATAGGCAGAATAGACTTGAGCCTAGAGCGGCAGATGTAACCTATTTATCAATAGGCAGAATAGACTTGAGCCTAGAGCGGCAGATGTAGCCTATCAACGCTGACGAATCGTGTTCATGAAAGACAGCTAATACTCAAATAAAAATTACGTTTCCAAGTAATTTCGAGTGTCCCCACTTCGAATCAAATTATGTTCTGTCCCTTTGAAAAATAAATATGAATGTTTATAAACAAAAAAAAAAAATATTACGACATTTATAAATATTTTTTTCGCTATTTTAATAAAATATAGTCTTAAAATACAACTTATTTTGAAAGAAAAGAGAACACTCGAAAATACTAAGGGTCTTAATTTTTATTTGATTTTTTTTATTGATCTTGAAAATAAACCCGTTTTCTCTATATAACATTTTTTGTACTAATTCTAAACAAAAATATAGAAAAAAAGAATTCTACCCCACACTACAAGGTTTATATTCTCTTTTAAATATGGTTCTTCAAGAAACTACGACTTTTCGATTTTTAAAAGAGCGGCAAAAATTTAAAAGCCTGTGGTTAAAAAATTTGTAAAGCCGACACGCAATGTATGTGATATTTTACCTACCTATGTATGTATTTGTTTATTATTGTAAGTACACGTACATTGAAATGTAGAAAAATTGATTTATATGTTGACGTTTCCAAATGGCTGTGGTATTAATTGACTGATAAGTAATATCGTGGCGCTGTCACATTGAAGAATGACGTTGATTTGAACAATGCGAGGTGCTTTTGCATAATAACATCTTTAAGTGCCTAGGCACTTGGAGGGCGATAAAAGGAAAAGATAATACGACCTACATCATTATTACTTTTTTAACGTTCTTGGGTGTGAAATAGAAATATTAACCAGCTTTATATTATTTATACAATTACGTATAGTAAAGCGCTATTTAATTCATAAAGAACCTGCGTGACCCTGCTTTTACAATTTTAATGAATAACCATGTTATTCTAAACGGTTTTTTTTGAGGTTTTAATCTATGTAGATAAACTTACAAGATCTATTAAAATATATAATATTCGCTGAGTTTAGAATTTCTTAGAGGTTTGTATTAATCGCCATTTTAGGCAAATGGAATGGCGATCGCAGTAGATGACACTTAAGAACTCTCTTTGATGTTTCTATTTTGGTTTGGGATTTTTATCGCCTGGTAGCAATTACTTCATTCAAAACCTTTCCCTTAATATTCTCTTACGATATTCACAAGAACACAGTGAGAAGAGCATTTTCACATTTAGAAATCTTCATAAAACTACACAACAACAAGGTTTATAAATATATCGCTAAAATAATGAATAAAAGAAAAGCGGTTCATGTATTTTACAACAACAATGATCGATTTTTATTGCATCTGCTATCCTCCTATCCATCGGACAGGCGTGGTGGTGCGGCGAATAGAGACGTCTATCGGACCGGTCCCAGCGCGGCCGGGAATCGAACTCGTATTTAGAACGTCTGATAACATCGGGCCGCCCGCCGTCAGGCGGTATTCCAAAAATTCTTAACAGAGATAGGGAGTACCGCTGGCAAAATAAATTGTGTTGTGTACCGCAGAAATAACATTATAATAAATTATTCAAGTATTAGAAGACAAAGATTTTTTTTTATGAAATGATTCAATTTTGGATTTAGTAACATTAAAAATTATATATACAGATATTAAAATATAAATAACCAAAAAGGCTTTCATAAGATATAGTGTATACATATTACTGCATGTAAAATGTGTTAATTAAAATAATACTTTTTAATACACTTCCTTGGAATTTTTTAAACAATTAGTTATTTTTTACAGAGCAACTCTCAGTCGCTCACTGTTTGTCAATGTTTGTCTTCTTTAAGATAATGTGATCAAAAAAAAATTAACCAAATGCAGATTCACTTATACTGCTTAGAAACTGAACGCCTACCTTTACTTATTAGTTTAAATCCGCATTAACAACACCTTTATTTGCAAATAAAAAAAAAAGTAAAACCTTCAACTGAATAAATGTTTGGTATATCACACAACAAAATCTTAATTAATTAAGTTATAAAGATTATTTTTATTTGCTTTAAATTACATTTTATTTCCCAATTAGTATGCTAACGGTAGACACAAGCGTCAGGCTTCGTATCATTCATGCTCACATGTGTACCTGTGTTCCTTTGGTTCTTTTTTTAAATTTAACTTTTTTCAACCGCCGTCAGGCACCAGTGGAGCGCTAATGTGCGTATGTACTTTTATATTTTTAAAAAGTTGGCCGTAACTTATCGCCCGCCAGATCGATGCCAATATTTTTTTGTATTATTATATTTTTTCGAAAAAAAATATTTTAAGGAACGGTTGCAGAATTAATAATTTAAATTCTGCGTAACGTTGGTCCGGTAATTATGTACTTTAGTTCTTATGAAAATAATAGGTTCAGAGGAACGTTCTCATTTTTTTTTTGTAAGTATTTATCATATTCTGTGATCTAAAGATATTATTGGGTAAACAACATAATTAGCGGTCAATCGATAAAGACTGTACTTTGAACGGTATTTTGTGTATTCTATGCAATAGCCCAGATTTAGCAGACATTTAAATAAAATAAGTTTGGTTTCTGTTTATGACAATTGACTCAGTTAATTTAATCTTTTTCAATAATAGTTCTCCCAGAAAAGGTGGTGAGCAATAAAGAAATAAAGGTCACTATCAAAGGCCAGAACGACTCACGTTATACAGCGTCGCGTCGCGACAAATTGTTGATGCCTAATACAGCAAAACAAAATACCACGGGTAACGAAAACCAAACTACTTACAGTCGTAAATAGTTTACAAAACAAAAATAAACTTTATCGCATAGTGATAAGGCTCGTGAGAAACCAGGTGACGGTTAAAACTATGTTTGTTACTAGAATGACATCTCGAGAGTTCTTGCAGAGTGGAAACCATAAAACTTAGGGCCGGTTACACAACATACTTTTATCGCTACTAAAGTGATGCTAACAATTGGCGGGTGATGTCGTAGCAACGGTGCTTACTTATAAGTCCACCATCCGTCATTTTGTCCTTTTTTTGTTGGTCAAGATTCGATTAATATTTTTACATGGTAAAAAAATACTACATAAAACATGAAAGTTGTTATTGTTGGTTTAAACTAATAATTGATCATTTAAATGCATGTATTTTAGAATTTCGTAATGACATTCGTTAGTTAACATAACATTTTCTATATAATCTACGGTAAACTTTCTATGATGGAAACTTTTGTCAAGATACGTCATGTGAGTCATAGGATTGTATAAAGATAAAATATCAACCAAGGACATAGAGTTTTAAGTCGAAATTTAATTATAATTTTATGGAAATCAATCTAGATAATCGTTTTAATAGATGCTTGTAATGAAAGTCTATAAGAAAGCTTGTATAACTTATTTATCATTACTTTATGAAAAGTTAACTAGAAATCTAATCAAATATATTCTTGTATTCAACCCGAGAGCGCAGAGCTCCACGCAGAGCACCTTGAAAACCAGTGCATACTCTATTCGACCACGGAGGTCGTCAATTAAACAAACAAAAAATTTAAAAGTCCTATAATATTACTATATTTATTATCTTTATTTTTATTAACTTTGTTAAACACTTACTGTTCACACGTTCCTAAAGTAAAATCATCAGAAAAATAAACCGCAGTTTATATTGCGTATATCTTTCTCATTTTCTCGGAGAATAAAATCTGGAGATTTGCCTCTTTTTGCGTTTCTTCAAAATCATGTATAAAATTCGAAATCCTAAAGTATGCAATTGTAATCGCTTTAAATGTTATGTAGACCTTATGATAGATAATACAGCATAGCGCAATATTGAAGAGATCTTTTACCTCGGATCGGTCCCTATGCTGACGTGGTATAATATATAATATTTTTTAACGTTCAATTAGTTACCTCTCCCTATTATAAAACTAAGTTAACACGCCATTCTGTCTGGCTGAATACGTAAAAGTCTACTAAAGAAAGGATATTTATAAGGTTGTAAGGATAGTCGTAACGAAATTATATTTCAATTTAAGCGAACATAGTCTGTACAGACTTATTTGACAGTACGTGAGCATAAAAAAAATTAGGCGTTTCTTCTGCCACTGGCGCGAAGTCGTGGTGGGTCGGTAGTATATACATAATAAACGTAACGGCCTCTCCCGAAAGGGGTTGCGATAATGGCCACGATTGGCGATCGCAGTATCAGACCTAACAACTTAGACGGACTGCTAAATTTGGGTTTGATAATTATTAAGATTATCATACCATCATCATTCGGAAGCCAATTATATCTTTCTTTGTCGAGTCCCACGAGATGAAGTACATGAAAGTAATATCTTAAAACAATACCGGCATCGATACTTAACTATACATTAATCGAATAATATCGCTGGTCCGAAACCCGACCTCAGCATTAGGGTCCCACCGATCGCGTTTCAGCCATTGTTGACTCGCTCGCAGCGCGACTGAACTCGTGCTGTGAGAATCTCTAGCATTACATTTAAGGCTTAACAACGCACTTGCGTTTAAATATTTTATTATCTTTGTAAATAAATAAAATAATAAATATCTTCACGCAATTCCCAATACAGGGGTAGACAGAGGTCTAGACAATTTAAAAAAACTCATTGGTAAAACTTTGGGGACCGAACTCAAGTCTCTTGACTCCAATTCCGACCACCAAATCACTCAGCCATCGTGTCTTTTAAAAATACGTGAAAAATCTGTATCATGATTTTTAACCGTATACTTTCAAACAGCGAAAGTCGATTAAAGGAAATAGGTTTCTTCTTTTAGGAGAGTTGGGTTTCCATTACGCGTAGCAATCGCATTATCGATGGAATTATTGTTAGGTGACAAAACTTACCTTTGTCTGTACTTTGACTCTATCTATTAAGATTCAAGGCACTCTGTTATGCGTATTCTACTCCACCCAAAAGCAGAAAGGAAGCACCGTTTTTTTCATCAACAGCATGAAATACAGATAATATATTATTCAAAAACCTATCCTATCATATACTCATGGGAATGTGACAAACACTATCTTCTTTCAAATTGAAAAATTTTACATAACACTTGGAAAACGTGGAAAATTCTACAGATTCTAGAGATATTTTCGTTTATTTAGATTTATTAATAATTTTATCATTAATGACTATAAAATATTAAGATACCATGTTAACTCTGTACAACTTATTTCCTCGAGAAACATATTACACCATTTAAACGTTAGCGAATGTCCAGACAGACGCAAATATGACTAGGCCCTTAGGCCCTTAGGCCTTTAGACAACAGTTTGCTAATACTTCGCCTTGTATTGAATAACCGAGTATTAATACGCTCTGTTATATCTGGCAGGCCACTTATATTTGTTCGACCACTCTGGCGATTTGCCATTACATTTTGTGTATTTGGAGATTGAGTATTATGCTTCTGTTTGTTTTACTTGCAGATTATTTATTACGAAAATAAATAAACTTATTTTGATGTAAAACAAATCAAAGTTTGTTTATAACTTTGTTTTAACCAAAGGAATGAAATTAGACAAAGCGATGTTTTTTGTATGTCAGTAGACAATTAAATAAATCTAGTCTCTAGTCTAGACAATTAAGTACTTTCGACCCACCTTCCACCGAAGACATTTCTTGGGACAACGTGGCAGTTGAAGAGCCCGTCGCATGTCCAAGCCAACGCTATAAATCGTAAATCAGTTTCTGAAAAAATCCACTTGTACAAGCCTTGGGGACCTAACTCGCGTCTCTTGACTCCAATCTCAATCACCCAACCTCACGGCTCTCGTGACTTACATGATAGGGGTAAATGGAAGTAAAATTTAACGGTCGGCTATGACATAATTTGCGTGACTGTCAACGGCGAATAATATTCAAGAGTTTCTCGTGTGGTCGAAATATGCAAGAAGAACATTAACATTACAAACGCGCCACTAATTTGAGCTCGTCCTTAAGATTCAAATCGAAGTAACTGCTGATTAAAAGCCGAGACCTCTTAAATTCAAATTTATTTAAGTAACAACACATGTCCGCGTCCAGTGTTTCATTAAGTTTTTAATTGCAACTTAAGTGCTCGTTTACCTCTTGTACGACGGTGAAATAAAAAACCTGTATCTGAAAGGTATAAAAGTAATGACATGACATGTGTTGTCCGATTTGCACTGGATCAATATGAAGTAATCTCCTGCGTTACCGTTACAGTGTCGGGAGTAGGTCAGTGCCCACCCGTGAGATTCGGAGCTACACTGTTACCTTGTCTTCAACAACTTCACGCAATTTCCCATACCGAGGTTGGCTGAAGTCTAAACAGTGATCTCCTTTCGATTTACCTTTGACTGGAGCTTATTCAGGACAACTTGACTGGTTGTGAACTTATCGCCGTCTTAGTGTCCAAGCTAACGGTACAATGTACTAACATATCTATATATTTTCATAGATAAATATTTATATATTCATATTACCATTCATGACTGGAGTAGAAACATTCATTTTGATCACGCAAATGTTTGGCCTTAGCGGGATTCGAATCCGCAACCCTTAGCTTTGAAGGTACACTGCCTTCACGTACTCCAAGTCGGCTATAGGGCCATCTTCAAGATTTTACTCATTAATCTGTGTTACATTTCCATATAACTTCTAAGCAAAGATACTTTCTGCGAGTTCCAATCATTATTAATGATAACGATGCGTAAAACATCTCAGTTTATGATCCAAATAAGATTGAACACAAATAAAAAGCGCCAACAAAATTGAGATGTTAAAACAAGTGTCATTTACCTTATCGAAGTCAACTAATGATACAGATCTGAGACGGACCATCGGAAATACCAATCGGCTGTTATTGACACTTGAATATAAACCAATACCGTAAAATGTGTTTTTTATTGTTCGAATTTGCGATGCGGGTCTTCGTATTTACGCGGATTCGACACCATATTGGGATTTTTTATCGAGATATCGGTATTATAATTCTTTGTTTAGTATATCTGAATGATGAAAAATATAAGTCCGTATCTCTAAAATGATAATATATATGTTCTTCTATATAAAAGTTGTGTTGTTTAAGATCATTTATATTTAATGACCGATTGATGATGAACAAATTTTACGATTTTTATTCAGAAATTATAACATATTTATATTTTTCTATTTTTGAATTAGGTATGTTTATCATATAAGGCAGGCTGAGTTTTTTTTTTATTAAATATTAAGTTTTTTAATACATATTATTTTCTACCATACTTACCTTCTATTAATTTAAATATTAAATATCTTTTAATATGAAACCCGTTATTATTAACCATTCCAACTTAATCTTCAACTTAGTCACGATAGCTGACTGGTTGGGTGATCGGAATTCGATCATCGGAACGATTTATATCTGCACATAAAGACGGCACGGGTTCAACACCTGTCACGTTGTCCCAAAAATGTCTGCGGTGGAAGGGGTGTCGGAAGGATTTATTCTCTAGACCTCTGTCTACTCTGTATTGGGAATGGCGTGAGAATTTTTTCTATTAAACTCTTAACTTAGGTAACACTTTTTCCTTTTTAATAACTTTGTACAAATGCATTGATTATAAAATAATTAGACGACTGACCGGGATCATCTCCAACTGTCAATGATACATTTATGAAGTCGAGTATCAAATGACTGGATTAACTTACTAAGCTGTGCTTCTTAAATTTTATGCATGTAAAAATCTTTATTATTCGTTATAACATCTGATGTCCGTCACAGATTTCAGCTAATATAAGTTTCCTTTATATATGTCTCTTTGTATTTAAATAATATGTATATTATGTTAGTACGCCCGTATACACATAGATTTGGTAAAAATTTATTACATAATCTGCGGTTTGCTAAATGCGGTATGACAAAAATTCCAATGAATATAAATATTTGTTAACGAAAATAGCGATTAAAATCTATATAATGGACAGAGAGGTAGAGAAGTATATTTTTATTATATATACACAAAAGTTTGATAATTAGTCAAAAGTCGACAATAAACGGTGAAAGAAACGTAATAAACTCTGTAAAAACAACAGGATTTAATGTTGCAAGCTAAATGTTAAAGATCAAATATAAGAAAGAAAGCTTTTCAAGTATAGGAGGCCCTAAAACAAGAGCCTCCAGAAATAGAACAAAAACTTATAATTAAAATTGGTGCCATACAAGCATATCATATTCCATATCTTGATATTGCTTATAATTGTCATGATGTGGAATTTAAAAAAAAGCAGTGAGAATATATAATTTCTTATTTGCCAATGTATCAGATGCAAATAGATCTCTAATCACTTTATAACGCTTCCGATTGTAAAACATTTTACTTATTCCTGTAGAATGCTATCTGACATGCCAGTGTGATTTGCATTTTATAATTTCGTTGTTAGAGTGTTTATTCGTTTGACGGTGTTAGTTAACAAATATATTCCAGTAAATCCGTCAAGCGTGATCGATTGAGTGGCTCCGGGATCTTTTTGTGGTCGGCTCCCGCTGTTTGGCGCAAATGTATGCAAAATTTATTTTCGACGTTTTTTTATCAGCCTATTGCTGTCCCACCGAGGTATCATGCTCCGGGGAGTCGGGAATGTCAGTAAAGTCGCGTTTTCAACGTCCCAAGAAACAAGATATCGCTGATAGTGTGAATAAAATATAAAATAAGAATGCCCGGTGTAAAATTATAGCGTGGGTTATTTGAAACGTTTTACGTACCTTAGTAGCGTGCTCCGCGCGACCTTCTCAGCGTCTCGTCAATATACCATTGAAGATTCTTAATATTTTATGAGCTTTCTCTAACTATACGTTACTTTTTTTTTAATATATTAATTTATTTAGTTTTTTTTTACATTTACGTAACGTCCTGAAAAGTTACTGGTACCATAGAACTTGCTCGGCCTTGGTATGCTGAACCTTTTTTTTACGTTAAAACAATTACTTATAAGCTTCCATTG
Organism: Sericinus montela; assembly: GCA_029286605.1. Taxonomy (NCBI): domain Eukaryota; kingdom Metazoa; phylum Arthropoda; class Insecta; order Lepidoptera; family Papilionidae; genus Sericinus; species Sericinus montela. The sequence continues at coordinate 948,548 of JAGSMR010000045.1, forward strand.
AAGCTGTTTATTAACAGTGGGTCGAAAGAACGGACGTCTTTGTCCAGACCTCTGCCTGCCCCCGTAGCTTTATTTACTTTGATGATGTTTGTCGAATGAGTTGCGATGCTATTTCTTATACTTTTATGCTCGCAAGCCCCGTTATTTCTATTTTAAAATTATTAAATATAAAACAGACTAAACTATCCTACTAGTTTAACACTTTCCCCAATTCTTGGTTTGTTTTTGGTTTTATCAAGAATTGTGTTTGGAACCGAAAAAGATTCACCAAGTTCTTCCAGAACGGGTTAGTGACCTTTACATATCAACTTGAATTTTTAATGCAGATTCAGGTTTATTATGACAATTGCTGCCGAGGTAAGTTCTCATGTCTTAGAAATTACTGCAAAATATTTTATAAAACTATGTTTGTCATCATATTGGCTTATTAAAACCTAATTTCTAAACAAACGTTAGCATATCTAATTAGTTTTAATTGTCCATCACTTTTATATTCTATAAACTAATGTTAAAACAAACATAAAACATAATATTGACCTTTTTACATTAACAATAAGAACAGCTCATGTTATATTAAATTTATAGCCATGCCTTAGGCTGCTATTAAAACTAATTTACATACACAAATGCATTTAAATTTAACTTATTGGAAAATTCAAATAATGGGCAATTCAACTTTATTGTCCAACTTATCGGCACGGCGATATAATACGAGCTCTAATTGAGTTAAGTACAATAACTTAAGGCGACCCCACATTGCAGTAATGGTTCCCTATGCCGTAATTAAATCAAACCGAATACTCCATAGAAAGCATTACGCTCCGGGGAATCGTTTCACACGGGGTGGCTAACAATGCCTTCATTGTTGAATAATGAAAATTGCCTTGTTTCACAGATGGGACTTTTTTTTTTCCAATTTTTTTCATATACCGCATTCCTGATATGTAGACTATAATCCCATTAATAATAAATCATATATAGGTATGTAAAACATCACAGACATTGCTCCGATCCCAAATTGCAAAGATGCTAAAGCACTTGTGGTATGGGAATCGGAAACTAACGAAGGCACCACAACCAGACCCGAGAAAATGTAGAAAAAGTGGTTTTTCTGCATTAACCCGACCAGGAATCGAACTCGGGACCTCGAGATGGCGACTCCTTGAAAACAGGTATTGACGCCACTCGTCCACGGAGGTCGTCATAATCATTATATTACAATACATATTCTAATGATATAGACATTTTTATTTTATCCTTTCATAAAAAATAATTGAACTCGTAAATACTAATTTGATGAGAACTTGATGAGTTTATTAGGAGCCATTAAAGGATTCCATTTACCATCTCCATCATCCGACCACTAACTTGTCATTTCATGACATTTTTATCAGCTTATTATATATGAAAAATTACTAATTATACTAATATCTGAATATCTGAAAGTAGATTAAAATTGAACAGAGAGAACTCTTATAGATAAAATAAATATCTTCACGTAATTCCCAATACAGGGGTAGTCAGAGGTCTAGCCTATACAGTTAAGTCCCTTTGACCTACCTTCCACCGAAGATGTTTTCGGGACAACGTGACAGGTCGTGAGCCCGTCGCCGTCTTTATGTACTAACCAACGATATAATTCGTACATAAGTTTTTGAAAAACTCATTGGTACGAGCCTGCCACTTGGGGATCTTACTCGGGTCTCTTGACTCGAAATTCCTACCACCCAACCACTCGGCCATCGTGACTTTTTTTAGAGACTTTTATAGATAGTACGTACAAAATATTCATCAATTACGTTTTTCTTTTTTAATTTTTCTTTGTTACTTAAGCTCATTTTAAGCATGTAATAAAGCATTTTACGAATAAAGATTCGCGATCATGCCTTTGGTCTCTTGCTATTCCACACTTAATGTTTCTCTAGATTTGCTTATCATTAATCTTCAATTGACTCTGATTTGTCTTTACGTAAATTTTTCGGCCTGATTTCTCTTTTGATTCATTGATGCACGTAGTTATAGAATGAAAATGGTTTAATTTTTATCTCAATTCTATCTCTTGAGAATGATTATATTAACTGTTTATATAAAGCCCTTAATATTCAGAAATAAGCTCCAAACGTTTTTTTAAATCATACAACAAACCGTATAATTTCCTGAGATTCTTGGTAGGAAATAATTTTCTAACATTAATCATTAATTTTATGAAATCTGATAATGATATTTCGTAAAAAGAATATTGACTTAACTCAACAATTTTATACTTAAATAGGTTTTATAAAAAAGTTAACTAGTGTGCTCCGCCTAACATTCCTTGACTCGCGTTTTACGAGGCAAGTAAACCCGGCCTGGAGCATGTCGCGTGCACCGGTGATTAATGGGCCATACAGCGAAATGTCCGCTGTGAATTGTTGCATTTTATTCACCAACTTTGTCTTATTGCTATAATACACTTCGGATACTTATGTAACTTTTGAGTGAAAGCCTAACAATTTTTTGGCAGTGGTGGACGTAAAGGCGACTAAAGACAACGTGATAGCTGCTGTGGTTCTCGCCTACTTTGTGTCAATGCAAAATAACAAATATGTCTAAAGATACAAATCGCATATAAGCAAATCGAAATTGAGTCACCCGTTTCAAATAATAATAATTATTATAAATTTTAGGTTAAAGTCACAATGTTTTTTCTCTGTTTGTTGTAAACTGGATGGTGATAAACTTCTGTATACCTATAAATAATTTTTTCTCGTCCCACATTTATTAAACCTTACTTTTTTTCATCGTCGTACTTCTTTTCATCTCTGCACCACCTAAAGATTGACTGGAAGAGAATACATTTGGTATTAATTCCGCCTATATGCACTCTCATGTATATGGAGTTTAATACATAAAATAAGTAAATATTATTATATCCCGTACTATTAATAATTATCATTACAGAAATGTGTCTGCCCAACGGAATTCTAACCCGCAACCTTTAGCTTCGAAAGCAGAGTCGGTATCAATTAGGCTTAGTTAGTTATTCGTTCAGTAGCCGCACATAACCATGATACATCAACGCCGAATCGTAGCTACCATTTAAAGTCTGAAGATCACATTCCTATTTTTCTCAAATCTCGGAATACATTTGAAAGTACTGCTTTATCCTATTGATGTAGTTAGATCTGTCCGTCGGCATCATTAATCATTCGAATCAAGAATAGTCAGATAGTGCACAATCACCGTGACTTGAAACCAACCAAATAATCTTACCATTCTATTGGTTACGATTACAATGATATTTGATTTTTAAATTTACCTTTGCACGTTCGATCTATCAGAATAGCACCGTTTTCTTTCATAGTGTTGTGGAAAGCAAAATATAAATATAATTAAGTTTGTAGGCGTTTTTAACGCCAACATATATATTGCGGTCAACATCCAAAATTAATTAGTCAACTATTGAAAAACTTTTGCGTAAGCAAGAATAATTAATGTTTACGAATATTTGATCATCTGTTCATCTGTCAGATGTTTGAATGGACAGCTTTATTTAGAATTTTATTTAGAAGTCTGGATAAATGATGTAATGGTGATACACAGTACTTATAATTCCACGGCTTTTTATTCCGAAGAAGAATTGTAAAGCTGTGTGCATTTTTTTTCCTCTTTGAGCATTTGCCACGAAGTAACGATAGCCGATTGGTTGGGTGGTCGGGATTATGAGTCGTGAGACCCAAGTTCGATCTCCAGGTGGCAGGCTCGTACCAATGAGCCCCTAGCAATGGCCGTCCTACTCTGCGTTTGCCTATATGAGGCCTTTCTTCTCCAACGATTCTATATTCTACGAGCTATTTGACCAATTTGTTAATCCAATGCAACTAAAAAAAGTAATCAATTAACAGCACTATAGTGCAGCATACTGTCCTATATTATGATCAAAATAAATGTCTTTCTTGTTGTTTAACTTATGGCAACAGCTATGAAAAGATTCGGTGTCCATCAATAAATCCAGAACATCGTGTCCATAAATAATAATTTTAGTATTTGTTATGCGTTTGTTTTGTTTAACTTGACATTTCAGTGGGATATTTATAGAGAGATTTAAGGCAATAATTTTATTATTATTGACGCATGTTCAAATACGGTCTCCCACACCGCGGTCTTTACCCGCCTGCCTATTGTTTGTGTCCACCCACACACGGCGTCGCCGTGAATATATCACTTACAGTATTGGACCCAACCCGAGGGTGATTTCTTAGCGGATCTAGAAATGTACGTAAATTTTAAACACATAAATTGTTTAGATTAAACAAAGGACGCAATCCCATTGTGGAAATAGTAGTTGGAACTGAATAATGGTTATGTTTCAGATTGCCTGTACAGCAGTATTTGAATTCTGAAACAGTCGATGTACTATTCTCTATTAAATTTTAAAGTGATAGAAACTTTAACTTTTAAAATTTAGCTTTAATTTAAATTTAGGTTTAAATAGAAACATAAAGGATAAGGAAGGAGAAAAAAGTAGCAGTCAAACATGCCAACTACTGGGCAGAGCTCTCTCTAATACGTATATATTTTTTCTAATACGTAATGAGCATCTTTGGAGAGAGGTTAGGTCACGGGAACGTCTGTCACGCTGCTCAATAGGGGGTTTTGGCGGGCTTCACATATCCTTGAAATTATATGTTTTTTTCCTGCACTCGTGATAAATTCAGAAATTAAAGTTATTATTAACATTGTTAATGGTACTCTGTCAGGGCAACTAGGCTACCACGATACCAATCACTCACACCTTTTATTTCAAGTTTTCAAAATAAGAAAGTCCACTTGAAAATTTATAGATTCCTTAGGGAAATGAAACGCTCATGTATTACATTTTATCATTAGCATTAGAAAATGTGTGTGTAATTTATAAGGTTCTGTGTACGCCGGATATTAGTTACAATGCCGGTTAAAGTATAAAAGAAAACAAACCATTTATTAAGTTATAAGACAAAAATAAATGTTTCCGACGAAAGCCTATAATCTAATATTTTTAAATATACCATAAACAAGTAATAAAATTATAGATCTATTAACATGTTAATGTTTTCTTATCACATTCATTAATATTTATGTACTCGAATAATTTATCATAAAGTGATTAAAATACTAAGCATACCATATATATACCGGTATTGTATCAAATCAAGTTAACAAGTTATCACGATTTGGTGGGTTTAAAACATAGCTGACCCTGGGAACATTGTATGATTGGAATGGATCATTCGATACAGATCTTTGGTATCGATGATACAATCGAGGCTCTCGGTCGCGGAAACATCGCTAACGGTGAAATCGAGTATCGTCCAGCACTATGTCCATACTAGGGCTGGCCCGCGGCATAGTCCAGCTTTACGGTGTTGCGTCCCTAATGCGAATGGGATGGTGCTTCTTTGTGTCGACTGTCAGTTATGCCTTAACATTTTGGTCGTAAATGTAACTGTAGTTTACAAGAATATATACTTATATAGTCGCATATGTACATATACGATATTTTCTTAACAAACCTACAAAACGACCTGAAAAATTCCACTGCATGACACGGGCCTCTCCTGCAAGGAGGATTTACTGTAATCGCCACGCTGGGCAATAATATTGGCGATGGCAGTATCAGATCTCTCGCACCTGAGACGCAGCTAGCAATATTTGTAGTACTGAATTATTAGAAAGCTCAATAATTATTATTAAATTATTTGATATGTGACTTAAAGATAAAAGAACAGAGAAATCGGAATAATAAGGCCATCTATTCATGATTTTAATTCTTAATTAAAATCATGAATAGATGGCCTTATATTATATTATTATAGCCATAATTTAAACTAATAATATTTTGACTTGAAACTTAATTTGATTAAGTGTGATGACATGACGTTTTTGAAGTTAAACACAGTACACAGCTTTAGAAAGTCGGTTAACGTCCTACTTGACCTATTCGTAAGAAAAAATACTGTTAAGTTATACGGCTATTTCTGTAGACCTTAGTTGTTTATAAATATTAACTGTCCAGAAATTATGTATTTTTTACAGTATAGTAGATTATGAGCATAGGTACCTTACTCAAAAATGTTTTATAATTCCAACTAAACGATGATTAAATAATTTTTATTTACTAAGGGGAAACAAATCTTTTCTTACCAATTGACATATTTCGTGTGAGCCCAGAAGGCTAAAAATGTGTTGGCCCTTAACTAAAAGTACGTTGTGCTGCAGCAACCATTAATATCCATTTAAAATTTGAAAACAATGATACCTACCTACTACCTACCTACCTTCCTACCTACTTCGTGTGATACAGTGTGATACAAGTAAGTAGATAGTAGACATATTTTTTGCCTACCTCGCGAGCGAAGTTAACAGGGAAATATGTAAAATTATTACGTAACCAAATTAAAAGAAAACGTCATCCGAGACTCATCTGACAGAAAGACTTATCGGGAGTCTAGATTACAGAGATTTTGCAATTAAAAACTTGTATAATAGCTGTATGGTAACGGTGAAATCGAGTATCGTCCAGCACTATGTCCATACTAGGGCTGGCCCGCGGCATAGTCCAGCTTTACGGTGTTGCGTCCCTAATGCGAATGGGATGGTGCTTCTTTGTGTCGACTGTCAGTTATGCCTTAACATTTTGGTCGTAAATGTAACTGTAGTTTACAAGAATATATACTTATATAGTCGCATATGTACATATATGATATTTTCTTAACAAACCTACAAAACGACCTGAAAAATTCCACTGCATGACACGGGCCTCTCCTGCAAGGAGGATTTACTGTAATCGCCACGCTGGGCAATAATATTGGCGATGGCAGTATCAGATCTCTCGCACCTGTGACGCTGCTAGCAATATTTGTAGTACTGAATTATTAGAAAGCTCAATAATTATTATTAAATTATTTGATATGTGACTTAAAGATAAAAGAACAGAGAAATCGGAATAATAAGGCCATCTATTCATGATTTTAATTCAAAAACTAATAATATTTTGACTTGAAACTTAATTTGATTAAGTGTGATGACATGACGTTTTTGAAGTTAAACACAGTACACAGCTTTAGAAAGTCGGTTAACGTCCTACTTGACCTATTCGTAAGAAAAAATACTGTTAAGTTATACGGCTATTTCTGTAGACCATAGTTGTTTATAAATATTAACTGTCCAGAAATTATGTATTTTTTACAGTATAGTAGATTATGAGCATAGGTACCTTACTCAAAGAATGTTTTATAATTCCAACTAAACGATGATTAAATAATTTTTATTTACTAAGGGGAAACAAATCTTTTCTTACCAATTGACATATTTCGTGTGAGCCCAGAAGGCTAAAAATGTGTTGGCCCTTAACTAAAAGTATGTTGTGCTGCAGCAACCATTAATATCCATTTAAAATTTAAAAACAATGATACCTACCTACTACCTACCTACCTTCCTACCTACTTCGTGTGATACAGTGTGATACGAGTAAGTAGATAGTAGACATATTTTTTGCCTACCTCGCGAGCGAAGTTAACAGGGGAATATGTAAAATTATTACGTAACCAAATTAAAAGAAAACGTCATCCGAGACTCATCTGACAGAAAGACTTATCGGGAGTCTAGATTACCGAGATTTTGCAATTAAAAACTTGTATAATAGCTGTATGGTAACGGTGAAATAATATTGCCACTCCCTTTCTTCCCGTGGTTGCCGTAAGAGGCGACTAAGGGAAATGGCCTTGAATATCGTTATGGCAACCGATATATGGCAGGATAAGCATATTTAAAAATACTAGATCAAAATAATCAGACCAAAAATAGGCAGCAGCGTCTAAATTGCAAGGTGTCTGGTACTTCGATCGCCAATCCGCTTGGCAAGTGTGGCGATTGTGGCAAACCCACCCTATGGATGAGGTCTATGTCCTGCAGTGGACTTTATTAGGCCGTCATGTATGTATGTATAATATACATATGTATACAAGTTTATAAAATATTAAATAAAAAATATTAATAAGAATTAAAAGTTAAAAATATATTTAAATCATGTAAAATGAATGATTATTGGAGCCGTGATAATAAAAATGTCTAAAAAAACCTTAAATATTTTATAATCTGCAATAAATCAGAATACTCATCAAGAATCTAGACAGTCAATATTTTGCAATAAAGAATTTTTGCAAAATATTAAACTAATTTTATACGTAACCTGATAAGTTTTATATTATACTTCTCTCTACATGGGTGTTTTATTAAATCAATTTATTAATTTAATTTTATAAGGGCTATGCTAAATAAAGTAAGTGGACAACAATTTCAATACGAATTCTGGTAGTATTAGCAAATCGCCTTACATTTGGATTCAGCTAATGTGATAATTTTACATTAATGTATAATATAAAATATTTGTAATGTGGTATATTTTACAAATATTAACGTACTTATTAAAGTACGTACGCTACCGTACACTTTAAAAAACGTCCAATAACGACATAAATTTGTATATTTTCATGCATTTTCCCAATACCGGGGTCTAGATTATTAAGTCTTTTCCACCTATCTTTCATTGAAGCCTCTAAAAATTATTAAATAACTTCACGCAATTCCCAATACAGGGGCCGACAGAGGTCGAGTCTAGACAATTAAGTCCCTTCGACCCACCTTTCACCGAAGATATTTTCGGGACAACGTGACAGGTGGTGAGGCCGTCGCCGTCTTTATGTCTTAGCTAACTATAATTCGTACATAGATTTTTAAAAAACCCATTGGTACCAGCCTGCCACCTGGGGATCGTACTCGGGTCTCTAGACTCGAAATTCCGACCACCCAACCACTCGGCTATCGTGACTAAAATTAATAAAAAATCAAAATTGATTATATTAATCAAAACACCACAAGTTAAAGAGATTAACGTTATTAATATCTAAACAAGTCTATTACTTTAAAGTTCGACTATTAGCGCAAGTGATAAGTTATAATTAAACGACAGTTTAACGAACCAGTTTCACTGTATCTAATTTTTATCGATAGCATAATTTTTCGATCAACGATTAAATCTGGTATTAAATGGCTATCAGTCATCGTGAACAAGCCAGGGCATGCCACGGTGTTATTAGACGCATCAAATCGATAGTACACTATAACTGGCCAAGTTGAAACGCTTTAACTCGGAAAAAACAACAACAAAAAAAAACTTTCAACGACCCGTGACACAGAATGTGTTTTACAAAATTCTTACAAGCGGCCCAACTAAAAAACGATATACAAGCGAGGGAGTAGAAATAAAAAAAAAAAAAAAAAGAAAAAAAGTGTAATTAAACACATTAAAATCGTTTACCAACATTTTAAAATATGATGTAATAAAACACATATACAATTATTGATTATTCAATTTTAACCATCTTTACGTTCTTTGTGTCTGTAAATATTAACTAAGTTAATAACCAATATAAAAATTAAACGACAGTTTAACGAACCAGTTTCACTGTATCTAATTTTTATCGATAGCATAATTTTTCGATCAACGATTAAATCTGGTATTAAATGGCTATCAGTCATCGTGAACAAGCCAGGGCATGCCACGGTGTTATTAGACGCATCAAATCGATAGTACACTATAACTGGCCAAGTTGAAACGCTTTAACTCGGAAAAAACAACAACAAAAAAAAAACTTTCAACGACCCGTGACACAGAATGTGTTTTACAAAATTCTTACAAGCGGCCCAACTAAAAAACGATATACAAGCGAGGGAGTAGAAATAAAAAAAAAAAAGAAAAAAAAACTGGAGTTGGCCGGCTCCGAGCCCGGTGCACACACAAAAAGGTTCGTTAGTTGACTTAGACGGATTTATATAGAGCGATAATTACGCTACTTGTTTTGGATAAAATTATCATTTTTATCATCATATTATGATATTAGACTAGAAAGAAAAAAGTGTAATTAAACACATTAAAATCGTTTACCAACATTTTAAAATATTATGTAATAAAACACATTTACAATTATTGATTATTCAATTTTAACCATCTTTACGTTCTTTGTGTCTGTAAATATTAAATAAGTTAATAACCAATATAAAAATTAAAAACTTTTAACAAAAAATAGTATAGTAATTTTGAGGCAGATGTCTAACATCATCAGTACTTACAAAAGTAAAAAGCAAATTTATGTTAATGTTAAATTAAAATAAAATCAACCTTTTTATAATAAAATCGTTAAGGTAATATCATCTCTTCGATTGCCCTGGCACGCGTCCGGAGGGGCGTACATCTAACCGCATGGCTCTCATAAAACAATTACATACACACACCGCTCACCCACTAATTGAATTATTATTAGTAAATTACCGGCTAACGCAATAATTGGAGGGTTGTGTTAGCAGCACCGCCTAATTTTCAATTTGTTTAACCCGCCTATTGTTTTGTTGTTATAACGCTTTTTTTTAATCTAAATCCTTTTACAAATATCGCTACTTGAGAACGCCACATGTATCTCAGAACATATTTATTTACTCGAAAATATTATTCACTGCTGTCCACCCACGCTCTGCCTATGGCCGGGAGTGTTAGTATATCCTTAATCTTAATAAATAGATCGAATACATCGTTTGCATATAGAATTATCGTAAATATGTAACTGATATAAGTAAAATTTCGTATTAAATTTAGAACTATTATAAATGTAATAAACAAATAAATAAATATCTTCACGCAATTCCCAATACAGGGGTAGACAGAGGTCTAGTCTAGACAATTAAGTACCTTCGACCCACCTTCCACCGAAGATATTTTCGGGACAACGTGACAGTTGGTGAGTTCGTCGCCATCTTTTTATCCAAGCCATCGATATAATTCGTACATAAGTTTTGGTCATTGGTACGATCCTGCTACCTGGGAATTGAATTCGAGTCTCTTGACTCGAAATGCCCACCACCCAACCACTCGGCTATCGTGACTCTATTATATAATATACCTCAAAACTTTTAAATTTGCATATTATCATTGTATTAATACTTAAGTCACGATAGCCGAGTGGTTGGGTGGTGGGCATTTCGAGTCAAGAGACTCGAATTCAATTCCCAGGTAGCAGGATCGTACCAATGACCAAAACTTATGTACGAATTATATCGATGGCTTGGATAAAAAGATGGCGACGAGCTCACCAACTGTCACGTTGTCCCGAAAATATCTTCGGTGAAAGGTGGGTCGAAGGGACTTAATTGTCTAGACTCGGCCTCTGTCTACCCCTGTATTGGGAATTGCGTGAAGATATTTTTATTTATATATATATATATATATATATATATATATATATATATATATATATATATATATATATATATATATATATATATATATATATATATATATATATATTTTATATATCATTGTATTAATGAAATAGGTTTTATTAAATAGATACTTTAATGTATGTATGTATATATACATACTGTTGTTCCTAGACTTTGTTGTCACAAAACTGTTTTGTGGAAATTGTGTAGCTTATTTCATTTGATGTTTAAGGATTTTCAATAATCGTCCAATGATTTGTCGTCGTTGTTGTAAATATTACTTCAATTTATTACGCGTTATTTTTAAACTTTTCTACACAAAGCTAGCACCTTTGCATCGTTTTTAAAAAATTTTTCGGGGAACATTTGCCATAATCTCCACACTTGCAGATCAAATCACAGACATTATGCACCTTACACGAAACGTTTATAAACTGATATGATCAAAATTTCAAACATTCTGTCTAATCCATCTTGCAAAATTTGAAGCGAACGAAGATAAAAGACAAAATTAATCCCAAAACGATTCGGACACGATACGATTCAAATCGTGCTTTGTAAATGGACTATATTAATAACACGATATAATAAAGTAACATGTCAAATATGCAGCCGTAATCTCTTAAGTGATTGACACACGTACTTCTGTCTGTTCTTACGTCTGTCCGTCTGGTGTTTTTACAAGCGGTGTTAATCACTTAATTACTTTGAGTCGTGCGATATCGAAGTTTTTTATCTGCCTCTGTTATACTTCAGATGTGACTTAGTTAAATATTTTACAGTATATGATTTCTAGGTGTATATTAATTTGTATGGTTCTATAAGAAAGTGTCATATTATGTAGATTCAACATGTATTTTATATAAATGTCCCTCGGTACCTTGGCTTAGAATATAAACAAGGAAATTTATTGCTAGTTAAAATCATTGAATATACAATCGTAAATGATGCGTACGTTCTTTTGATTACTACTCGAAATACTCTATTATAGGTTCTTAACATTGGAAATCAAGTGACATTAAAAACATTTCTTTAATTAACGTTTAATTTTACTTGTTACAGATGAAACACTGCACCGTTGAGACGCTGACGTGATTAGTAAGCGGAATACGAAAATGGAGAACTCTACACAAACAATAGATGCAAAGAAAATAAATATAGAAGAATGTGATACAACCAAAAGGATACCAACCTTAGAAGACTTAAAAGCAAATATAGTTGAAAAAGACGAAAATAAAGCTGAACTCAAAACAATTAAATCAGAAGGATTTGTAAACAATTATTACAAAATGAAGAAATCAAACTACTTTTTATATAATGATTTTCATTATAAAGATGAATTATCGAGTAGAGTTGCCGTAAAAAGAGAATATGGGTTTTATAATTATTGTTTCGTTAGTGTATGTATTAGTTTTATCTTAGGATTATCAATAGGCGTGGTGATAATGGGATCACCACAGACACAAATAAGGAATACTGTGTATAGTCCAAGAAAAGTAATTAAATTAAATAACTCAAGAGATCTGCATTCCAGAAGCTTAAACTCTGTAAAATATAGCAATGATATTAGAACAAACAATGATGATGAAGTTACAAAAAATAATTTGAATAGATTCGCCTCGGTATCATTTACTGGTGATAATGAAACTCAAAAATATAAAAAGGATGTTTATCCTAAAGGTCTAACCGAAGATATGAAGGAGATATTGAAAGATAATAAGGGTACACACAAGCATTCCATTGCAAATATTATTAGTAATAAAACCGATCATGTTCCTAATGCCCATACTGTGTTATATGAAAATATATACTGGGGTCCCGAGGTTGAAAATTCGATGCCTCAAGGCTATGGTGAAAACACGGCAGAAATTTGGGAAAGATATGTTGAACAAAGTGAGGTTATTAAAATGGAAAATGGGTGTGGAAGAATGCAAAATCGTTTGGTGACATTTAAAGATGGAATTCAAGCCTGTGTTCGGTATAGACAAAATACAGATCAAATTCAAGGAGAGATATTTAGTTTCTATGTTGGAAGATTGTTAAACTTAACAAATTTAGCACCATCTGTTGTCAAAGTTGTCGATTTGAAGGACAAACTTTGGCGAAGTGTAGCTGCTGATATTTCTTCTGCACAATGGAATACTAACAGAGCAGTTGTTCTCACTCAATATATACCTAGCTTAGAATCAGCTACCATACCCGATATCTTTAAACCTTCTAGTAGGCATCTGAATAAAGTTGATGTTTTAAAGATGTCATTAAAAGAAAATGATATGAATGAGAAATCCAAGCAAATTATGATAAATAAACTAAAAGCAAAAAATGTCAAGATTCAACAAAATGACACTAAGGAGACTTTTGATCACATTGATCTTAAATTAACAAAACCGACGATACAGTTGTTTGTAGAATTGGCACAATGGTCTGATCTCATAATATTTGATTATCTCACAGCGAATTTAGATAGAATTGTTAACAATTTATTCAATTATCAATGGAATATCAATATAATGGATGGTCCTGCCCACAATTTGGCTAGAAAAATGGACAGTGGATTACTTTTATTTTTGGACAACGAATCAGGACTGCTTCACGGATATAGACTTTTAAAGAAGTATAACGTATATCATAGTCTAATGCTCGATAATTTGTGTGTGTTTAGAAAAAGAACAGTTAAAGCTCTTAAAACTTTGCATGAGCAATCAGTGGGTGTAAAACTTAGTGAAATGTTTCACCAGAAAAACAATGCAGTGATAAGAGATGTTTTACCGCCATTGCCAGAGAAAAATGCAAAAATTCTTCATGACAGAATTGGAAAGGTTTTGAATCAAATAGAAAAATGTGGACAGGCTTTCGCAAATAGATAGTTTTTTATTGTTCTAAGACTTGCACTGATAGAAATAAAAAAGGTAAATAACCTCTTACTACGTACTGTATCGGTACAAGTTAAGAGTTATTTAATTTCTGCTGAATGTTAGGTACTTCAGAGAAAATCTATTTATTTCTGCTTTTTAATTAAAGAAAAAGCAATCATAAGTGAAACATAAATGACTAATTCATTTTTAATAATAATTTTTTTTTCAGTGCTAGTCAAAATTGAACATATAAAGCATTTTTTGATACCAAATACATTAATTTATTGTATAGACGTAAATAACGTGCCAGTATGTATTTTTGAAGTGATATTTAAATTTAGTCTAGTATTATTATTATATTTGTATATATAGGATACGATAAATATTGTATATGTGGTCTGAATCTTGTAAATTTAGTAAATACATGTATTTTTATTAAAAACCTTTTATAAAGCTAAGAACATAACAATATTTTGAATTGTTTAAAATCTTAAAATGTAATACTTTAAATTTCGTCTACGAGAAATTCACTTTGTCATAGTAGGTTTATCTTCATTGGTTCATGGCAAGCTTTAACATGAAAATATGTAAATATATGTAAAAAATGTAATTATAATGAATAAATGATCTTTTGAAAGATGGACGGCCGTTGTTATTTATATTTTAAAGGAGCACTGCGACTGTCATAAATTATTAATGGTTAAGGGCAAGCCGACTAGATTATAAACACACAATTTATTTTGTCCAAAATAAATAGGTTATGCAGCAGAAAATATAAATGTTCTTCTACATAAATATGATAAATATATATACTTCCCGTAGTTTTCCGTTATGTTATTACAGTTAACTTCATAATTTCAAATAATTATAGTTATTGTTATATACAAAATCAAAAAATTTTGTCTAAAAAAGAAAAAAGTTAGTCCACGTATTATTTTCTTTCCCATTTATTTAATTATTTTCCCAAAAGTGAGGATTCTATGGAAATGGGAAATATTTTTTTCCTAAAATACAACTTTAAGGACAGTTTTAAATTTTCCGAATTTTACTAAGGTTACCATAGAATCCGTCACATAATTTCTCTTGTGTTCATGGTATATATGACGACCCGGTAGCCTAGTTGGTAGCGACCCTGCCTTCGAAGCTAAGGGTTACGGATTCGAATCCCGCTAGAGCCAAACATATCTGTAATAAATATGAATGTTTGTGCATGAGTCAAGGGTGTTCATAAGTAAATATAAATAATCTACGTAAATACGTATTTTATTTAGTTACTAAACCTAGCAAGTAAATTGTAACGTTGTTTTGGGCACTAAGACGGTGATAAGCTCAACATTGTTCCTTTCGGGCTTCGGTGAAAAGTGGGTCGAAAAGATTAAACGTCTAAACCTCTTACAAAGCCAGAATACTAAAATGCGTAAAAATTAAAGAAATATAAATGACCTAAACATATTTTTTCTGGTTTCATAAAATTAAATACCGAGAATGTTAAATAACAATAGGAGAAAGAACTTTTCCTTAACTAAACCCAATAGACTGCCTTGTTCATATTCCACTACAGGTTGCCAGCCCGTGACACGCCCCCAGCTGCCGCCCGATGCCTCCACTGCTCAGGGCCTTTGAAGTCATGAACAAACATTACGATCTATTTAAAAACGTATTGTTCTCTTTTCACATGTCAATCGATAATTGCGTATACGATAATTCCATTCAGCTTACCTTTAGCGATCTGATATCCTATTATATATATTGTAGGTATTTATAGATTGTAGGTATTTTAATAAGCACCATGGGCTAGCTTAATACAAAAAACTCTTTATGAAAATTACAATTTCCAAGGATATAAATCGTACAAAACTTTTGAAAAAAACCATTGGTACAAATCGACACCACCTGGCGATCGAACTCGAGTCCCTCGACTCGAATTTCGATCACCAAACCACTCAACTATCGTGTCTTAATGACTAAAATTAGTCCATTCGTTTATGAAGGTATTATATTTGGAAAACTGAACTTTCTTACCTGAAAAAAAGGGAAATTCGATCAGCCAACCATTCGGCTAACCAATCCGCACGTAGAAAACAACAAATGGCATTATTTACCTAGTCCGAAGAGTAGAAGAGTACCATCCCTCCCACATCCACCACCACCATCTCATTCGACACCGGGATTTATACGCTACCATTGCTGAATACACGACTTGTGTTTCGCCTTATATCGAGGCATTATCAAGCGAATAGAAGCTACGATGAGACCGTAGTGTTAGAGTGTGTTTTGAGATGTTTTCTCCGACCTATATTGTACCAGAGCAGATTTGTGGTGAGGCTACCTAAGCCAGCGGTGCAAACAGTACACAATTTTTGAAAAACTGCTACTAGCTGTACATGTTTCCCACATGTGAACCGAACTTGAGTCTCTTGATTCCAATACAGATCAACCAAGCTCTTTAGTTACCGAGGCTTCAGACAGCATTGATATAAGTTTGAATAAATTCAAAAGCAAACGTTAAGGTTAAAAAGTCACGATAGCCGAGTGGTTGGGCGGTCGGTATTTCGAGAGACCCGAGCTTGATCCCTAGGTGGCAGGCTCGAAGCAATGGGTTTCTCAAAAACTTATGAACGAATTATATATTTGGCTTGGACATAAAGACGGCGACGGGTTCACCACCTGTCACGTTGTCCCAAAAATGTCTTAGGTGAAAGGTGGGTTTAAAGGACTTAATAGTTTAGACCTGTGCCCTACCCCTGTATTGGGAATTGCGTGAAGATATTTATTTATATATATTTTTCACACGTTAAGGAATAGCAGATACTCTAAAATCTGCTACATTAAAGCTTTCGAAAAGCGAATCTGATTTTCAATTTAACCATTATCAGTCGGTTGCAGCGTATGCATCAATTAAGATTAGTCAAGATCAATTAAGAACCAATTTAGTACAGTTTTCTTTTTGGTGATGTGCTTCTTGGTAGTTTTCTTTTTCTTTGTGGCTTAAACTGAGTAGGTAAGTTTTTGTTATCTTCCACCTTTTCATAATAAGTTTCCTCTAACTTAGAAGAAATAGGCGAAACAACCTGTTGACTGTCCTTTTTTCGCCATTTTTTTATATATGTCATAAATGTATTAATTTTTATAATAAATATATAACCATACAACCTTTATTTAAGTAACCCTTTTTATAAAGTTTTCTTATATATATTTGTTGAACCTCTTTGTTAATTAATATTTTAAAAATAAATATTTTAATAAAAATCCTGATAAAAGACGCTATGACTGCCATTTTGTTCGTGGTATTAATATTATGTACATCAGGTTTTTTATTAAAATATTTATTTTTAAAATATTAATTCCTTTAAATTTTGCTGCATACCAATACAAAAGCGTAAGCGTAAAGATATTTATTTATGAAAAGTAAAGAGTACAGAGTAAAGAGACGCGAATTGACCCCTGTAGATCGCCTATTGATATTGTATATACATATATACATTTATTATAAACGAACCTGAAATTTTTTAGATAATTGCGACGACCACTAAATGTATATACATGTACACACAATATGTCAAATTAAAATTTCAATATATAGCGCGAAAGTTAATATTAAAAGGTGTCGAGGTAGACCGAGATTAACTTTCGAAGACCATGTGAGCAAATTGCTCGAAGAGAGGAGGGTCAAGAGTACTCGGATACCTAGACGTGCATGTATGAAGAAGATGATGAATCTGAAAGAAACGAAAGAAGTATGTAGGGATCGTGACACTTGGCGATCTGTTCTCTCTGGCTACCCCGTCAGGGATTGTGCGTGAAGATAAATAAAATAAAAAATAAATAAAATTTCACTGACTACAAATTAAGCAATCAGCATCTCTAATCTCTTACTGCGCTGAACTTTTAAACTAGCATTCCCACTATGGTGCAATATTCTGCGTGTACCATCTTCAATGTAAAGTACTAAATCTTCGCGAATGTAAAAATTAGCTCCACGTCATTCCCAATACAGGGGTAGGCAGAGGTATAGGCCATTAAATCTTTTTGGCCTACCTTCCAACGAAAGCTTTTTTTGAGACAACGTGACAAGTGGTGAGCCAGTCTTTATGCCAACGATATGAATCGTTCATAAATTTAAACAAAAATCCATTGGTACGAGCCTTTGGAATCGAACTCTGATCTGATATTGACTAGAATTCCGATCGGCTGGATCCATTCGAATTGAACTACTCTCAATCACTTGAAAAAGTCATATCATGACTTTTTCTTCGCGAATGCACCTTCCCTTAATTTAACAGATTCGGTTGTATACTGCAGAAAATAGGCTGTTAATTCGCAATTTTGAGAAAGCGAGTTCAAAACCAAAATGATTTTTTTCCAACTTGGGCTTGTTTAAATTTCTTATAAACATCAAATATTTACAGCAATTCGAAACTTTCAAAACTCATTAATTATTAAACTCTAGGATTTAATGTGTTTGTTTTTTATATGTTTATAATGAATTCTACAAAGAATCGAGACGCGTCAATAATGTATAGAATGTTAAAAGTAAAATAACTATTTTACTCTGCACACGACCTAAAAGACTTACTCCACTAGAATATCTTTTGTTCTGTTTGTAGCCTACTGAGTACTACACCCAAGAGAAGACACATATTCACACATAGAGATGAGTTTCTACAACCACTTACAACTCAACTTCTATATGCCATTCCAGTGTAGTAGTCAGTTGTTACAGCAATTTTAGGCGCTGAATTTACTATGTGCTCGGCGGTAAAAGGAAAAAATATTAAAGAAAGCAGCGTGTTGGAGAAATTATATCGTTATGAAGAATTGGGAAGTTCGCTGACCGTCATTGCACTGGAATTGCACACTATAGCGGGCGTTATCTTGTTTAATTAGTTTAAATTTATAAGAGAGTAGACCTTTGCTAAGCTATGATTATTTATAGGCAGATACTCTTATTTGTGAAGAGCCAATGTTTTTTAGTGGTCGTGGAAAGACGGACAATTTCGTTCTGAATCCTTAATTTTACCCTAGTTTTCATGGTGCCGTCAGCTTTTAGATCCCGGATTCGATTCCCGGATACTCAATGTAGAAAACCACTTTTTCTACAATGTAACAGGCCAGGATGTTTGAACTACCTTCGTTGTTTTCGGTTCTATAACACAAGTGCTTTCCTTAGTTACTTACATATATTGTTGTCCTTGTCTTTACATGTATTTATTTGTTTGATGTTTTCTTTGAAAAAACATTTACTGATATGTAAAATACATTCATCGGACATGGCCGCCCAATTACAAAGTGATCGCTTTGATAACTTATACTTATACATTAATAAAAGTGAATTGATATGGCCGCAGCCCAACAGTACTTTTGTATCATTTAACTGTTTTCTTCTAGCGGCTTCATTCGTTAGTAAATTTATTTTTAATCTATTAATAAACAAATAAAATAAAATAAAAAGTAATAGAATAAAATGAATCATGTTGTTTATAACATTTAAATAAATTAACATTAAGATAAAATCCAAAAACTAAAACACCAAATCGTCATTTTTCAGTTATAACCGGTATCCATCGACTTGCGACAACATTGAGATGGTAGTCACTCCATCTTATGGGATCCCACTGAGATTGTCGATCCTTACGCATCAGAATTAGGAGCACCCACAATCCCCTTGTGCTGACGGTATCGTTGTTGCGATATATTCCACGCAGATAAACACAAAGCAATAGATTTTTCTGCCTTAGTAAACAACATTGAGCTACTTCATATGACCTGTACAGTAGTGAAGTGAAGTGATCACCCAACGATTGTCCTAACATTGCAACGAAACTGTTACTATAACCGTGTAATGTCTATTATGTTTCACATACCGTAGTTACGACGTGACAGACAAACATACTGTTCCGATAAAAGCGCATACTTGTCAGGAACGTAATAATAAAAGCCCACTCCTTTAACTGGCCGCACTAAGTGAGGTTTTTGACCGATTACACTCCAACATGGCGAAGCGAATGCCGACTGGTACCGCTTCGGGTTCTGTACTTAAAAGTAATGTTTAATTACTTTAATGGATTTGTTGCATATACGGAAGTTAGATTTTTTGTAAAAGAATATTACTAGCAGTTGTTATATTACAATTATCAAATAGTAGTAGTAGTAATAGAAAGTAATATATCCTTTTTCTTCTTCTTTACAGCCAATGGTCGACTGCTGAACACATAGGCCTCCTATAACTTTCTACAGTGAACATTCCATAACCACCTGCATCCACCGACTTTCTAGTTAGTAGTCTAGTTTAGACAATTAAGTCCCAAAGACCCACCTTCCATCCATATTTTCGGGACAACGTGACAGGTGGTGAGCCCGTCGCCGCCTTTATGTCCAAGCCAACGATATTCGTACATAAGTTTTTTGAAAAACCCATTGGTACGAGCCAGCCACTTGGGGATCGAACTCGGGTCTATGGACTCGAAATTCCGACCACCCAACCACTCGGCTATCGTGACTTCGTCACTATTATTATTTTAAATTAATTATTTTCAATCTATAGCGCTTCTACGTGCTGGAAGTAAGAAGTAGCTTCTGCAACTATAACCAAAACCAGTGAGGAATAGAACTGCTTCTCCGTTTCGTCCGGTAAATGTGGTAACCAGAAGCCATCATTTCTATTTCCTTTCCTTTCCCTCTTTTTCTTTTACTATGATGAATGCCATTTTAATTAAAATTATTACCAACAGATCACAGCATAGGATTGATTTATCTATAAATAGGATCATTCTTAATTTCTTAATACAATAATAGGAACATTGCAAATAACAATACAATACGTTTTTCAAAATAACTACGTTATTGATCATAAATCAAAATGAAAAGCAATGTAATACTTATAATCAAAAATAAAGTAAAAAAAAATCTTTAAAATATAAAATATAGACTCATAGCCAAGGTACCCTAAAAATCGTTGTCACCTCTGTCCTGCTAGGACGCTGCTTAATGGCGGACACTTTTAAGGAAAAAAATAAAAGCCCTCATATGAATCATAGCCGTTATCTCCATCTTAAACCTTTCGATAAATGGAGTAAAGCATGGCAAAGATTAATGAGGGTCATTGAAAGAGAGTGGATACAATCCATGTTACAAAAATATATCATAATTTTGACTAATTTTGACATTTTTATAAAAAATATAAGAATAAGTGTATGAATTATGAAAAAGTCACCTTTTAATGGATTGAAGCTTTGATGGTCATACTTATAAATAATGTCTAATTTTGCGGATGGAAAATGCCATTGATAAGCTTTCCATTAACAAGCTTATAACCTAGCGTGTTTTATCAAAAGCAGCTTCATTTGGCAAATTTCAAATCATCCAAATATAATTATAATTCACTTTCTCTTAAAAATCCCTTAATTTTTAAAATAATGTTAGTAAAAATATATAATTTCAGAAATAAATCAATAAAATTTTATGATTTATTTCTTATTTATGATAAAATATATTTTATATTCACTCTGCAGTAAGTATCCCAAATATATACTGCACTTCATGTCAACTTTACGCTGGATTATTCAAATAATTCGTATCGCAATATCAACTGGCGAAACTGGCGGCAACTTCAAGAGGTAAGGATATCCTATCACGGTATGTCTAATAATTTCGGCTGAAAAATGAGTCGAAAACACTAAAATGTCAAGAAAAACATTGGGAAATTCGTGAAAATTTAGTTATTTTGTAGACAAAAAAATTCAAATATGTTTAAATGAACTCCAAAAAATCTACCTAGGTCCAAGGAACAATAGTTAAAGTATTTAATATATCATAATATATTTATCATATTAGTTGTCAGTGGTAGTTAGGGTGAGAGTTTATATACTCGTATTTTGCTAAAGTTTTACTCCTTCATCTCGATTTAGTCTTTGCATCGAGCGTACAATTACCGGGAGGTCTCAACATTTGACGCGTCCTTCGTGTTCGATACCTTAGTTAAGTGCCGTGTTACGCCAAATGTGTGCACGACGTGCCTCGTATAAATAACGTACGTACCACTTACGCGATCTGTCAATATTTGCAAAGTTCTGGCCACACGGAAAAAGTCGTAAAGAAGAATAAAAAAATTGTGTCATTTGCAACATTCAATATAAAACAATAAAACAAAGCGACATGTTTTTTCTGATTAAAGATGTTCTCATTATATTATTTTCTTATTATATTAATCATAAAAAAACTCAACTTACAGGCTTACATGCTTTAAAAATCAATAAAAATTATTTATAGATCAGCTTCATATTGCATGATATAGTAGTCATATAATACTTCATTTTTACATTCCCTTTTATCCAAAGTAGGTAGGTAGGGAGTAAATTGCTTTAATATGACTTCCACGGTCTCTTTCGCCAATATACTTATTTTTAACAAAGTATTACTAATTATGACTTTATTAAAACTATCCTGTAAGAGATATAACGCACAAACTATGAAATAGTTAAAAGCTGTTCTAATATGAGGTCTACTCCCTATAAAAATGTAATTTAATTGACTATACTGCAATTAAAACACGGTAGTGTAAGAAAACCCTTAAATTTATTACTTGTTTGGAACAAGATAAGGTGGACCTCCACTCTAAAATTTAAAGAACTTTAGTTGGTAAAGACATTACACAACAACTTCCTGTCATAATCGGTGCTACTCTACATGCCATATTATATTGCCGTTAATATCTTCCAGAAGGAACTGCAATGTCCTAGTTTCCGCCTTTTCCACCTTAGACAAAAACAAAATAAATCAAGTAACTTTATTATCTGATAACATATATTTAAGACTTGTCCCTAATAAAACTTAAGCGATGAAATACTACTTTACATAATATTTATGTTTAACTCCGTATACATGTTTGACGACCTGCACGCCTATTTATTAGTAACCTTTAAAACCATGGGTTGAAGGTCCAGATTATGGGAAACCTTTATTTAACGTAAAACCATTAGACGTTTGCTGACGTATACAATGTACATGTAGTGTTTTTTTAAAAGAAATTTAATTTTTCCGTGTGGTATCGGTTAAAATATTTGTCACCTCCTGTTTTTTTGTGGATGTCGTAAGAGGCGACTGAAGGAAAAGCCTTGGATATAGAAGTGTAAAAAGGCTGAAGGCATCCGACAGATGGCGGGATAATATCTCGAAAAGTACTAAATCGAAACTAAGGCCGACAGGCAGCAAGGCGTGTCTATGTGATTATGTCAAATTCTAGCTGAGCAAATAAGTAGACGATTTTTCTGATCTTAATTAACTTTGAAAATAAAGCACTTTTCAAACAGAAAGTATGTATTTTTCCGATGATATATAGTCTTTATAAATATAGTCTTGAACTTAATTATTTATACTTATAAATTTATAATACACATCTACTCTAACAGCAGAGTAGTTTTGAGATGTATAAATTTATGTGTAAGTTTTATTAAGATGAGATTATTTTTCGTAATCTTTTCTCATGATCTCTGGGCACATTTGATTATAAATTTCAGTAGGAACAAAGTCACGATATCCAAGAGTTTGAATCGGAATTCGAATTAGGAGACTCGAGTTCGACCCTCGGAAACTCGTACCACTAAGTTTTATTCGAAACTAATATACGATTTGTATCGTTGGCTTGGACACTAAGATGGGAACGGTTTCGCCACCTGTCACATAGTCCTTGATAAGCTGTTTAGAACTCTAACTACTCTGGAATATTTTGGGTATAGGCCTGTGTGGTTTTAATAAGCGTAGAATTTGAATGCTTAAATAAATAAATAAAATAAATAATTAAATATCTTCCCGCAATTCCCAATACAGGGGTAGACAGAGGTCTAGTCTAGACAAATAAGTCCCTTTGACCCTCCTTCCACCGAAGATATTTTCGAGACAACGTGACAGGTGGTGAGCCCGTCGCTGTCTTTATGACCAAGCCAACAATATAATTCGTACATAAGTTTTTGAAAAACCAATTGGTACGAGCCTGCCACTTGGGAATCGGACTCGGAAATCGGGTCTTTTGACTCGAAATTCCGACCACCCAACCACTTGGCTATCGTGACTTCTTAATCATACAATAATAATCAGAAATTACCTAAAAATATTACAATACATACAAGCCAATGCCAATGCACCCGAGAACGTTACTCTTTGAAAAACTGACATTGTTAATATCAGTTTTAGTAGGTCGTAAGATTAACATTGTAAATGTTAGCTCCGTTTAATCTCAAATGAGCTCGATAGAATCGCAATAAGGAACGTTGCCATAGTCGTGTGCCTACAACCGTTAGCATCGTTTAGCAACGTATTGTGCCGCGTTGCTTACCGATTATAGCTTTTTTTTTCAACTTTCATACGGTATCTTGCCCTTGTTCAGAGATAAGTTCATCGATTAGCAATCGATATTGTAGTTTTGTTCTGCTTAGTTTAATGAACCGTGAATGCGATTTAATATCGTTAACGTAGTAATAAAAGTAGAAGTTATGGGTGCACGTACATATATATGATTTAAAAGCTATTTCATGATAATTAAAATAAAGTCACGAAATCCGAGTAGTTGAGTGATCATGCTGATCCGTATGGCTTTGTCGGTTACCCTGGTTCTGCTGCGGATATCTTCATTACGAAACACCGAGCATGCTCTTTCCATGGCACGCTGAGCAACTTTGAGCTTCCTCATATGGCTAGCAGTGAAAGACCACGTCTCAGATCCAAATGCATATGCGTATTCGTCGACAACTTCAAGCGTTCGAGCGAAACACGTTGAAGTGGCAATGGGCCGGCCACATAGCTCGTAGAACTGACAACCGTTGGGGAAGAAAGATTCTCGAGTGGCAACCTCGTACAGGCAAACGCAGTGTTGGCCAACCGCCCACGAGATAGAGTGACAACTTGCAGTTATTGCAGGAAGTCGATGGATGTAGGTAGCTGAGGACTGTTCACTGTGGAAAGTTTTAGGGGAGGCTAATGTTCAGCAGTGGACTCTTCATAGGCTGTAAGAGACCCGAGTTCGATCCCCAAGGCCACTGGATTATTCAAAAACTTATGTACAATATATACTCTTGGTTTGGACATAAAGCCGGCCGACGACCTCCGTGGACGAGCAGCGTAAACACAGGTTTTCAAGGTGTCGCCATCGCGAGGTCCCGGGTTCGATTCCCGGTCGGGTCAATGTAGGAAAACCACATTTTCTCGGGTCTGCGTGTTTGTGGTGCCTTCGTTATTTCCGATTTCCATACTACAAATGCTTTAGCATCTTACATTGGGATCGGAGCAATTTATGTGCTGTTGTCCTTATCTAAATAGGTTATTATTTATTTACTTATCTGTTTATTGTTGTATAGGGAATGGCGTGAAGATTATCGATTATTATTGATTAATATGATAATTTAAAAAATATATAAAACCCAATGATAGTCAAAAAATATTGATAGTCTAAAAAGTCACGATAGCCTAGTTGTTGGGTGGTCGGAATTTCGAGTCGAGAGACCCGAGTTCGATCACCAGGTAGCAGTACCAATGAGTTTTTCAAAAACTTATGTACGAATTTCATCGTTGGCTTGGACATAAAGGCGGCGACGGGCTCACCACCTGTCACGTTGCCCTGAAAATATCTTCGGTGGAAGGTGGGTCAAAGGGACTTAATTGTCTAGACTTGACCTCTGTCTACCCCTGTATTGGGAATTGCGTGAAGATATTTTATATTTTTTTATAAAACCCAACTGCCCTGCTTAACAGGACCAAACAAATTAAAAAGGATATCATTTTTTTTCTAACGTAAAAAATTTTAGTTTGTGTTATTTGGAATTATGTAAGGATTCTAATTCTATACATTCAAAACAGTTTAGGAATACATGAATTCTGAAAAATTACGCTCCTTTTTGGCGTAGTCAGATAAATCGGATAATCGTAATCGATATCGTATAATCGGATAATCGTAATCGATAATCGTAATCGTAATCAGATAAAATCGACCTTTAACTCACCGATGTCTCACTGTCTGAGCCAACGATACACATTGTTCTTATGATGTGGTTCATAGTAATAAGTATTTAAATTTGTGAATGGTTCAGATGACTCAACCACTATCATACCATCTGCTATCATGGCTGTTTTTTACTTACGTTTCTGCGATATAACCTAATAACAGAGTAGTGTTTACTCTATAGTCTATTACTACTCCTAAAAATGGCCTTTAAAAGTCAACTACAGGACCCAAGCCTCTCCTCGAAGGAGGAATTGCCTTAACCAAAATGCTCGACAAAAAGGAGTACTTGACTGCAAGCGCGCTACTATTCATCGGCGGTCTTTTTATATTTTGGTGTAGTATTTACCGAAATGATTATACTGCCGTCTATTGGTAGCCACCGTCCTGCAGTTTTCCTTTTATAGGATTCAATATTGGAAAGGAAAAAAAACAGAAAGGACCCTGTTCGTTTTCCCTTTACAGGATTCAGTATTGGAAAGGGAAAAAAACAGTAAGGACCCTGTTCGCACTTCGCTAAAGTAACAATACTCACTGCATGGTGAAAAAGTATATAATGAAAATTAAATACTAAATAAAATGGGAATAAGTTGCTTACCTTAAAATGATTTTTAAAAATATTTGCTTGGTTTTTATGAAAAGTTTTTCATTTGGTCAAAGATTATTTAGATTACACGATTCATATGTTCAGCCTGATATTTTACAATTATTGCAAAATATATCATTGATATATATCAAAATATATGATTAATTAAAATAAATATAAATAAAATATACATAGAATACCTATGTACCTAAAATATTTTTCTATACCTTAACATGATAATGAAATATAACAGATGAATTTCTTCGCCATTAATAGTAAAATGTGTGATATTCGGATTGTACAATTCAATAGTCTACTGTTTTACAGAAATATGTTAATTAAATTTGAAGTTGAATAAGGTATTGAAATTGTAGGGAATTATATAAGTGTTTCTCACTTAAAAGTCGATTCTCTCTTTTTACTTGTCAAAACAAGTTTCAAGTTAGAACGTTTTGCAACGTTAAAGTGGCATTAAAAATAATTAATGACACATTATAGTCGATTAAGCTCAAACAGGAAAATGTCCGTCATGCCCAGTTTTAATTTAAAATTACGCGCAAAATAATTTAAAACGCAAAAAAAATTATATATTTTGAAAACCAAATCCATTTACAAAATTAATAGATGAGGTCTATGAGTACAATATTTTAATAGATAAGTTCGCATAATCTTGGCACTTAGGAAATGTTAACTTATCGGTCTGATAATATAATTACAGTTTCTATTATACAATAAAATGTCATACATCATCGTAATCTGTTTTTTTTTTCATAAAATTAAGTGAAGAAGATATTATTACGCTACATAAATATTTTAATGAATTCCAAAAGTCAAAACTGATGCGCTTGTGTTATAACTCATCCAATATGGCGGATAATAACAACATTGACAAATGGTTCCTCAAAGAGTTACGAAATATGTACTGAAAAAAATTGCTTCAATTTTCTGTAATATACCATGTAATAAAATTTATATGTTATCGAAGATATTGTCTAAAGTAATAAAAACCTATCAAAAATTACGTCAGCGTTGTGTGGACTCGAGTTCGATTCCCCATGAAGGAGATTTGATGACTTTTCGAAACTTATTTGATATCATTGGGTTGGACACTAAAAAACGGCCACGGGGTCAATGCGTCTCTCATTGTCTCAAATCAGCTCTTGTGAAACGTAGGTAGAATCAAAATGGCTAAGCTGTCTGTTTGCTTCTAGTTTTTCTCTTTTCTCGGTTCAATTTTTAAATGTAGGCAAATGCACGTGTAGCGTGCGACGTTAACCATCATCATGTGACCCGTATTTGCCTAGTAACATTGCTAGTTTGTTGTCTTCGTCCTAAAAAAAAACCCTAGTCTTGTATAGAAATATAAAATTAATACTTGGCTTATTTCTAACTTTTATGAACCTCAGTTCCGTTTAAAGGTTAACAAGAAAATAAAAAAATAATAATATACCACCTCCAAAATGATTAACACTCACATATGTCAGTGATAGTATAAGTGTCCGCCATAACTGCCGAATTATTTAAATAAGGATATTTTATTTATTGTAGAAATCAATGAACTTACCAAAGTGTCCGTCTGTATGTTTTAGATGCGGCATAATATGTAAAAATATTCCATAAATCCATCTAAATTATCTATTCTTAAATTAATTGGAGAGTGTTATACCACAAAAATATATAAAAAAAGAATTACCTTAATACAAATTATAGTTCTAGGTGTTTAAGGAAATAAAAACATAATTTATTATACCGTATTTTTTTCGAATTAATAAAAATATTAGAAAGATATAAAATTAAAAAAATCTTAATCAAAAAATATGAATGATATAAAACAAAATAGTATGCGCAAAATTTATAAGTTAATTTATATATAAGACGTTTGTCTTCGTTGAAAGGTGCGTCATTCCCAATACTGGAGTAGATCTTTGTCTACTCCAGTATTGGGAATGGCGTGAAGGTATTCATGTTATTATTGTTTATCCATACCATTATATCTGAGTATCTGTCATACTATTTTTTTTTTCTGCTTAATGTAAAATAAGGTAATTTTATGATAGTTTCAGATTGCAAAATTAATAATAATGTTCGCCACACCATAGAAATGGTGGGTACCATTTCTATTTTCCAGGTTGAACTGAACAGAGTTGAGCACGAAAAGTAGATTATGAAAGCTAACTTGCCTACACTAAGCCAAGTTTATTGGAAATCTATCACCTTTGCTATATCATCTTTGACGACCTCCATGGACGAGTGGCGTAAACGGTTTTCAAGGTGTCACCATGTCGAGGTCCCGGGTTCACATCCCGGTCGTGTTAATGTAGAAAAAAACACTTTTTCTACATTTTCTCGGGTCTGGGTAGTGCCTTCGTTGTTTCCGATTTCCATACTTAAGAAAGTGAAGTGCTTTAGCATCTTACATTTGGATCGCAGCAATGTATGCGAGGTTGTCCCTATCTATATATGTATGTATGTATTCAATATATACACCATAAGTGTTTATCAAATCAAATCATATGAAATAAACGGCTTTCTTGCCATAGCGTGGCAAGCAGTCGTAACACCACAGCGAAACAATATTTTTTGCTATCAAAAGTAAATACAAAAATCCAATTAACATACCCGGTTATAGACAAATGGGAACGGAATAAATTAATTGTGCTAACGTAATGCTGTATTAATTGCTTTTATGAGACGAAAACACGCGACAGTAAACAAGATCTTATAGCCCATGGTAACGGACGGTCAAAGCAAACACGACTTGAAAAAATTCAATAAATATGTAAATAAATGTATAAAACTGCGGTACTGGATCTTAGTTTTATAGGTATATCTCTTAGTTTTATATGTATATATAAGTTCCGCAAACGAAATTTGTTTACTTTAATTTGTTTCTCTAAGAAGAATTCGATACGGATATAATTATTTAAGTAACAAATTTTTATTTTAGAATCCTGTGTGCTAATCTTTAATAGATTACTATTTATTCGACTGTATGAAAATTTCGGACTTTTTGCGCAGGTCTATTTATTATATTATTGTGATGGTCCTAAATTAGATTAATCTAGACCTCTGTCTAACCCAGTAGTGGAAATATGCATTAATATTATAATGAAAATCCTTTGTGGACGGTAAAAAAGTTTCGATAGCCGAGTGGTTAGGTGGTCGGAATTTCGAGTCAAGAGACCCGAGTTCGATCCCCAGGTGGCAGACTCGTACCAATGGGTTTCTCAAAAACTTATGTACGAATTATATCGGTGACTTGGAAATAAAGACGGCCACGGGCTCACCACCTGTCACGTTGTCCCGAAAATATCTTCGGTGGAAGGTGTGTCAAAGGGACTTAATTGTCTAGACTAGAATTCTGTCTACCCCTGTATTGGGAATTGCCCGAAGATATTTATTTATTTATTTTATTTATTCTTTGTGGACGGAATTTAAGTGTATTTTTCTCCGTTGATACACCATAGTTTATTTAAACTAATAAGGTATATTCTTGAGTAATTAAGGTAAATTTATAGTCACGAAGGCCAAGTGATTGGTTGGTCGAGTTCACGTTTCTCAAGAATAACTTCGGATATTTTTACTTCTAGAATATTTGTATTCAGTCCTCATGTAATGATCATATAGCGCGTTTGTGAGGAGTTCAAAAGCCAACGCCTGGTGGCGCAATACTAGGCTATGGCACATGAACTGAACTATCTGGCTATGTCATACTTTCTCCGACAGATGACGGACTCTAACTCAAGATACCAGATAAATATACATCAGGCTGGTAACGGTCTAAGGTGCAAGGGTTCTGGTACTGCTTACCAAGAGTGACGATTTTTTCTGCAATGGACTTTTACAGGTTGCTATGTATATACGAGTATATGTTGTCCCAAAAATATCTTCGGTGGAAAGTGTGTCGAAAAGACGTAATTTTTTAGAGCACTGTCGGCCCCTGTATTGCGAAAGGCTATGAATATACGATCCTATCATAAGATCGTATATACCTACCCTAAAATGAAAGCTTTAGATTTGCGGCTTTTGCACACAATTTTCTACGTACTTATTACAATTTAAAAAATAACTGTCACTGAATCACCACAGTTCGCCTTTATTGGGATAATTTAATTAATAGTTTTGCGAAGCAAAAATTAAACAACAATATCAAAATGCAATGAAATTTCATATAACCAAGATCGAAAAGAAATACTATGTCATGTACACGTAACCTTATCTATACATATAAATAAAATTGGAGTGTCTGCTTATAAAAGTAATTGATGTAACCGTTTTTTATTACATGTATATTACATGTATATGGTAAATGAACCAAAATTTTTCTACAATTTTTGTCTGTCTGTCTGTCTGTTTGTTCCGGATAAGCTCTGAAACGGCTGGACCGATTTTAACAAGACTTTCATAATAGATAGCTAATTTATTAGTAACATAGGCTACTTTTATTTTAGAAAGATAATTAGGGTTTCGCTTTAAGTTTTAAACTGCGGGCTTAGTTGCGGGGGGGCAGCTAGTCTACAATAAAAATACACGAAACTAGAACTATTATATCAGAAATAAAGAGAAAAAAAACACACGAAAACTTATCGCCATATTGTACACTGCCATCCTACAAGGCGCAAATTGTTTTGCATTTGTTTAAAAGCAATGCGTCTCGCCTATCGACCGTCTTGGTGGGTCCGCGAGTTCGAGACTAGACTCATGAGAATTTATTGCATTATAAGATATCGAAGGTGTTAAAGAATTCCGAAATCAATAAAAGAAAATAACAATAATTTAGTTTTCAAATCTTATTCCCAGGACTTGGTAACTGAGTTTGATCTTAATGTTGTAATAAAATATTCTGAATCGTTTATTCTATTTAAACGATATGAGATTTTAGGCGCGAAAATTCTCAACGAGTTCAGCGTTGTTATGAGTTTTTAAAACTTATGTACGATTTTTATCATTGGCTTGGACATGCTTACCACCTATCCAGTTCTCCCAAATGAGGTCTGGTGTTGGCGATCAAGAAATGTGGGTTCAAAGAGCTAAATTTTTGACCATAGTATTGGAATATGAACCTAAATTGGAATCGAATCATAGATCTGAATCTCAATAGAGATACAGACAAATAAGTAATAAAGGTTTCAGCAAGTATTTAAAAAAAGATTATATGTATATTGTATTTTCTATCACCCCTCACAATACAGAAGAATTACCCTTAACTGCTTTTACTACATTTGTATGGACAAAAAAATCAACCGAAGTTACGCCACTGACTATTGAAATGCATAAAACACCAAAATTAATTTATTGATTCTTCATCGCAAAACATTATAGCAACCAGACAAGGTTAAGTATACAAGTTTCAATAACTTTTAAAATATTTCGTTGTTTTCTTTCATAATATACACATTTATCATACAATAACGACCTCTCGTGTAATAAAACCTACGACCATGGCATCGGAAGCCGCTATATTCAAACAGTCCCGAAGAAACACGTCTGCGTTATAAATTACCATAATTAAATATTAATAAAAAGAATGAAGAGGATATAAACGTAATTTAAAGACGTTATGCTTATGAATTTAAATTGCGCAAGTCGGAAATACATAGACATCTGTAACGGTTTTAGGTCCCTTTTAAGCAAGCTCGCTTATTTATGACATTTTTTAAAAAAATATTTGTTTTTCTTTTATTCCTTTTTAGCCTGTTCTATTGAATACTTTAAACACTTTGTAACTTTTTATTAATACAATGTCTTAGTTGAAAACTAGAATGAAAATTGTCCCACATAGCGGAGTGGTAGGAACATAACACTCCCATTCCTTCTCCTGGATGTCCTAAGAGGCAACTAAGTTCAATGCATTTAAAATTTCATAGGTTAGTTAGTTAGATGGTGGAATAAACATGTCGAAAAATATCAGACCAAAATTCAGCAGATCGGTGACTTTACGAGAGAGACCAATGTCCACGTTGTCCCGAAAATATCTTCGGTGGAAGGTGGATCGAAGGGACTTAATTGTCCTCCTGTCTACCCCTGTACTGGGAATTGCGTGAAGATATTTATTTATTCATTACCAATATCCTGACACACTAAGCAGGTTGAAATGATCATAGAAGTGGCCCAAGATGTAAATACTTGTTATCTGTCATATAGGGCACACCAATATACTCGTAGACATCGATTTCTCAAAAATGGAATTGAACGTCAGAGAAACTGCGTAGTGCGTCTGTCGCCGCCTTTATGTCCAAGCCAACGATATAATTCGTACATAAGTTTTTGAAAAACCAATTGGTACCAGCCTGCCACCTGGGGATCGAACTCGGGTCACTTGACTTGAAATTCCGACCACCCTATCACTCGGCTATCGTGACTTGAACGCGTCACGCACCCACCATCTGTCACGTTGTCCCGAAAATATCTTCGGTGGAAGGTGGGTCAAAGGGACTTAATTGTCTAGACAAGACCTCTGTCTACCACTGTATTGGGAATTGCGTGAAGATATTTTTTTTTAGAAACTGCGTCCTAGTTTATATTTTACTTACCGAAATTGTGACAAATAAATTATTACCATATGATCTGATTATGTCAACTTAAGCAGACAGCTTAGGTTTTGTCTGGAATTTTTCGCGATGATTCGCCATCTACAGAGGCCCTTCAAGGCCTCTGCCACCTGATAATGGGGAGAAAGGGGCTGATGAAGGGACCTTGCTCCTTAGATGCTGGTACCACTTAGCGACTTCGCAATTTCGTAGATTGTAGAACCGATTTCTTTCAAGGATCTTTTGTCTATAGCAAAGACAAGCAGGCAAAGTTGTAAAGTAGTAGTACTGCAATTGTTGACCTCCAGCTTGTCTTATAGTCGAATTTTAGTTGTTAACTGATAAACATAAAATTACTAGAACGGAGATACTGAAGCTGAGTTTATATTATCTATAAATTATATTAATATCATATTTAATTTGTAATAAAAAACGGGAATCACCACAATATTTCAATTTATGTAGAATAAACATAGTATGTATGTACCTACACATCTTTCAATGGGGCTATACTTTTAAAGGGTCTTTAAAGGACTAGACTATTCCAAGCAAACCTTCCCCTACCGAAGCCTATATCTATATACCTATTTCCGCCAATATCCTGCAGTGTACGTATATTTGTTTGGGTAATCTCAACAGAGAAGTTAATGGAAATTTCAGCTCACATATTGAGCGAAATATAATAAGTTTTTTGTTCAATGACCAAAAAAACGGTCAATGAAATAAAATACGAACAAAAGTTCCTATAAATAATCCTAACAATTTATCTGCAGGAGCCTTCTTTTGGACATATAATGCTTGTAATGTACTGAATATAATAATATAGATGTACCAAGTGACACCGCTTTAAATTTAAATAGGTAAAGAACAAAAAGTAAAAAAAATTCAACATAATGTGCATTACTACGATGACTACTACTGTGAGAAAATACTTTTCTTAAAAGCTAAACGGAGAGAAAGGCTTATTAGTCAGGGCGTTATATTTAATACGGGATAACCATCTCTAAAGATATCAGAACAAAATAATCAGACCGAAGATGGGCAGAAGCGTCTGAGGTGCGAGTGGTCTGCTACTGCGATCGCCAATCCGCTCGCCAAGCGTGGCTATTATGGCAAATCAACCCTATGGGCGATACCTATGTCCTGCAGTGTCCGTTCAACAGTTCCATTGAAAAAATCTAGACAATATCCGATAAATAATAAAAGGGAAGAACTTTATTTTCGGTAGACATAAAGTTCTCCTACCAAGTTGCGCTTTATTGGGCTTTGAAGCGCTCTCAGGTGTTTAAAAGATACAGTTACGAGAAAGGACATTTATAGCAACCGATTTTTCTTTACGCTTCCATTTTTTACAGCATTAATAAACTTAAAACATTATTTTCAAAAGTGAAGTAAAAGAAGCGGTTCTTTCACTGATTCACCCATATCATTTATAATTTATCTGCCATCTGTAGGCCACAAGAAATCTCTCGACTGAATAACTTTTATAAAACCCTCTGAATGAGATGTCGTGATACATTATCTAACGCCGAAACTATGTGCAATATTAATAAATTTACATCCATTAAAATATTTTAAGAGACAAAATCAAGTTCGATGCCCAACAGCACTGCCAACATATCTTCAATATGTGGCCCATTCGGTCCATTACCACTCCCACCGTACAACTGTTAACGCCGGGTATAGCAGTAAGTCATCATAAATTTATTGATTATTTATATGTGGTGTAACAACTTGGAGTTCTTGTTCCCACCGGTCTCGAGGTAGCACCCGTGGCGGCCGCCGCGACTGACGCGACGGGAGGCCGAATATTTTCAAAAACATGGTGTCACCGACGCCAACAGCCGCCTAAAATTTGCCTCAAATAGGCCGATTGGCGCGCACCAAATGTAAATCTGTCCAAATCCGTATTGATTGTTCGCCCCTTTTTGCTTTTTATCCCGATCGTTTTATGGGACATTTAAGTGTGTAACTTCGATTTTTGACAAATATATACACTGAACACTCTATTCATTATCGTCTCCGTTCTTGAAACTGCATACTTAGACCTTTTAAACTTAATAAATATAATAAGTAAAATTAAGTAAATCTTAGATGATAATTCATCTTTTAAAGCAATAAAGAGTTTTTTATCGTGAAAGGTAATGAGCCTATTGCTGTCTTATTGTTCAAGCCAATTGTACAATTAACTTACATAGATAAATAATTAAATTTATTTAAGCAAACTCAGTGTTGGAAGAGAAGAGCACAAGAAGGAGCGATGATTTAGAAAACATTTTTGCGAGTCGATGGATGCAGATAACGTTGGGCCTATGTTAATCAGTAAACTTTAGATAGGCTGTAATGATGCTGATGATATTATTGGAAAAGACAACTGCTGTATGCGGGATGAGACGTTGTCATCATAGGGTCAACAAATGCCAGCATTAGCTGCACAGAAAAAAAACCCATACTCACCTCGTCTATGGACAATGTTTTGATATTCACGCTGTAGTGGTACTGCTTACCACCACGTGCGCTAAGTATCCGAATGAGATTATCATAAATGGTACGGAGCAGGAATCACTGGGTACAGATAATGGATATTCAGTATAATTGATACGCTTACGTAAAATTCTTATCTACCACTCCATTTTTCTTGATAGCCAATATAGGGAAGACTTGAAAATCGCAATAGGCGTCGTAGGGCAGCGACAGACCTTCACTAATTCTAGTAATACTAGCTCAGAAATACGCAAACCGGCAATGAACTGCAGAGACATGGGTTCTGTTTTAAATATCCAGCCGAAGTTGTACAAACTCGCATTTTTGTTACATAATTTATTATTGATTTAATAGTTATATTTTTTATTTATTATTTAAAAATATTATCATCTCTTTTTTAGAAGTTTTTCCATTGAAGAAGTCGAACTACCATCTTCTTTTTATTTCGACTTTTCCTGAATTAAAAAGGAACATTTTCACGCCATTCCCAATATTGAGGTAGACAGTTAAGCGCTTTCGACCCACCTCCTTTCATTTGTAAGATAACGTGTCAGGTGAGCATGTCGCCGTTATTATGTCCAAGCCAAGGATATAAATAGTACATAAATAAATATCTTCAGGGGAAGACATAGGTGTAGACTATTAAGTCGTTTCGAACCACCTTCCACCGAAGATTTTTTTAGGACAACGTGACAGGTGGTGAGCCCGTCGCCATCTTAAAGTCCAAGCCAATGATATGAATCTACTACTCTAGGAGAGCAGTAGATTCAACACAGTACGAAACAATTCGTACATAAGTTTTTAAAATAACCCATTGGTCCTTCGAACCAGCGGATCGAACTCGGGTCTCTTGATTCGAATTCCGATCAAGCAACCAAATTTTTATACACGAAACTCGGATAGTTTCGTGTATAAAAATTTGATAAACTAAAACCTGGTACCAAAATATATTGTTCCAGAATGATAACGTTTTTCTTGAGTATAAAGTTACTTCTTCTTAAAGTCTAGACAATTAATTCCCTTCGACCCAACTTCCACCGAAGATATTTTCGGGACAACGTGACAGGTGGTGAGCCCGTCGCCGTCTTTATGTCTAAACCAATGATATAAATCGATCCTAAACTTTTGAAAAACCCATTGGTACGAGCCTGCCACCTGGGGATCGAACTCGGGTCTGTTGACTCGAAATTCCGACCACCCAACCACTCGGCTATCGTGACTTTTTGTTACTTCTTCTTCTTTTTCTTTTTACGATTATGGCGTTTGCTTGTATTCGCCAATTGCTAGAGTAAGAAGTTAAAACATACTTTTAAGTAAATTTGTCAAGACTGTCGAGACACGCCTTCAAGACTTCATTTTGAAGTTGACCATCAATAAATTAGAACAATGAAGTCAAAATCATCATGAAGTAGATGTTTTCCAAGAAGTAAAAAGGAGTCTTATATTAATTCGATAACCTTTATTATCTACTAAGTATTTTCAGCTATTTTTTTCAGATTTTATTGCCACGCAACAAAAATGTTATTAAAAGTATGGCACTTTGTGTTATATCAGAAAGAGATTATTAAATAAAAGTTAGATAAAACACAAAGTTTGTTTTCAACAATATTTTATTCTCCAACAACGATTTATAAATGTGATGAAAGAAATATCCGACGTGTCAATATAGTGATGCGAAATTATTATTGTCCTTGCGATGGCGTTTCACAAACCAGTTTATGAACATATGACCAATGAATAAAAAATGTATAAATTTACGCCTTAAAATATTTTTCAATTTAAAAATCATTATGGTATGAGTAATTTATGGCAATGATGTTGACATTTTACACTTCTTGAACACCAAATGCAAATAAAATGCCAACACCGGTCAAGGATTTAAAAACGCACCAACAGATTTAAATAATATAAAAATAAAAACACATTTAGAAGCTTCGATGGTTTTTTAAAATATTTTACCTACACAGATTATTCATGAGAAACGCCTAGAATTTATGAAAAACTGACCATGTATACACTCATACTACAATAAACGTAAGTAGGGTGAATTTGCCAAAATTGCCACGCATGGCAATTGATTTTTTCTATGTCCAAAGGGAGTAAAGTCACGATAGCATATGGGTATAAATATTAGAAAAGAAAAAAAAGTCACGATAGCCGAGTGGTTGGGTGGTCGGAATTTCGAGTCTAGAGACCTGAGTTCGATCCCCGAGTGGCAGGCTCGTACCAATGAATTTTTCAAAAACTTATGTACGAATTATCTCATTGCCTTGAACATAAAGACGGCGACGGGCTCACCACCTATCATCATGTTGTCCCGAAAATATCTTCGGTGGAAGGTGGGTCGAAGAGATTTAATTGTGTAGACTAGACCTCTGTCTACCCCTGTATTGAGAATTGCGTATTTAATTTAATTTAATTTAATTTTTCCAAAGGGAGGGGTGAATTCCTTTGCGACATCACACAGCACATTAATCAGAATTAATTATGCCTGAGATAATTTCGTTTTTTATTTCTTGAATTACTTTATACATCTGCGATCTATCGATATCTCTATTACTTGACTACTGGAAACCGTAGGTACTTGAAATAACTTCTAAAAAACCACACCATTCCCAATACTGTGGTACACAGATGTCTAGACAATTAAGTGATATTGACCCACCTTCCATCGAAGACATTTTAGCACAATGTGCAAGGTGGTGAGCTTGTCGCCATTTATATGTCAAAGCCAACCACATAGATCTTACATAAGTTTAGAAAAACCTATAGGTACGAGCTTGAATCTCTTAATCATAAAAAATTCACTGAGGGTTTAAATAAACCCAGAGAAGACCGTTGATCGTTGAGGACTGAAGAAAAATACTTTGATGTACAGTATGGATTTCGTGTATGAATTTCAGTATAGTGGTACTGGAGGAAGAGCAACTGAAAAGCACACGTTGTAAACACACGTGAGAACAATGTTATCCTAGAAGAATCGAATTGAGATATCCAAACGTTTAAAAAATAAGGTAAAAACTGTACAGGTTCAAAGATCAATATGTTCATTCCCAATACTCCTAGTATTGGGAATGAACATATTGAGAGACAGAGGTCTAGACAA
The DNA here is from genome assembly GCA_029286605.1 of Sericinus montela. Classification (NCBI taxonomy): domain Eukaryota; kingdom Metazoa; phylum Arthropoda; class Insecta; order Lepidoptera; family Papilionidae; genus Sericinus; species Sericinus montela. The sequence goes on from JAGSMR010000045.1 coordinate 987,390, forward strand.
TTAAGTCGTTTCGACCCACCTTCCACCGAAGACATTTTTGGGTAACCTGACAGGTGGTGAGCTTGTTGCCGTCTTTATGTAAAAGCTAACGATTTCAACCGTGCATAGGTTTATCGTATATGGGTTTTGAATCATAATCACAAAAAAATACTTAGTAAAAATACTACTATAAATAATAAAAATACTTGAAGACTAAAAAAATACTTTGGTGTGCAGTATGAATTTCGAATTAATACTTACAGTGGCACTGGAAAAAAAACAATAAAAGCAAACACGTTATAAACACACCTAATAACAATATAATTCTAGAAGAATCGACTTGAGATACATAAACATAAATAAATAAATATCTTCACGCAATTCCCAATACAGAGGTAGACAGAGGTCAAGTCTAGACAATTAAGTCCCTTTGACCCACCTTCCACCGAAGATATTTTCGGGACAACGTGACAGGTGGTGAGCCCGTCGCCGCCTTTGATACAGAAACGATTAAAGAATAAGGTATAAAGCGAACAGGTTCAAAAGTCAAGATGTGACAATTCTAATTTATTCCGTTTTGTACATTACAATATAAAACAAACTGGTAATTTTCTCACTTGATGGTAAGTGTTTAACGCCGTCCATTTACACACATAACATCAAAGGGGTGTTGCCAATCTAAAAAAAAAAGAGATTGGGAAAGAATAGGTGAAGGGGAGACCGGGAGGGGAGGAGAAGAGGGTATAAATAATAGCGTAACAGAAGTAATAGCATGGGCCTCCTTTTACCAGACTTACTGGAGGAACCGCAGAAGAACAATATGTCTCTACTTGACGCCAATATTCTTCAAGGTTCTGATCCTGCCCCAGTCGTATCAGCTGCACCAGAATCTTCCGTTTTACTCTGATCGTAGAGAAAAAACGGCTCAGTCATTACTATTATAAAGGCGAAAATTTGGATAGATGGATGCTTATTACTCATTTACACCACAACGGCTGAACAAATCTTGATGAAATTTGGCTAGAAATAGATTATAACCTGAAATGTTATATCAGGTTATCTATATAGACTTTTTCATCCTATTTTTTTTGCTTTTGGTTTTTTATTATATTGTTGAGTGTCCGAAATGTTACTTAACTACTATTTACTCCTGTAAATTATGTATATCTTAGATTTCTGTAGGACTTACGAGATAATGCGCAGTCGCGGGAAGAAACTAGTATCAGTAATATAAATTTGTCCAAAGATAAATAACGGCCTTAAAAATCATAAAGTTTTAACGTTTTACCAATAAAGACATGTTATTACGCGCCAAGTAACCCCATGTTCAACCTATTACTGCTAGATAATAAAGAATGGAGAAACAAACACGTCTACAATATAATTAGCTCTTTTGATATTAGGATTGCAAATTCTAGTATACTGGTATCTAGACCTCTAAGTTAGATGAGTTATGGTTTGTAACAGTGTCTATTACGCATGTGTAAAATACGATTATGTTTAATATGATTTGTTTGTATGGGAGCGCCACAATTGCGTTGGAATATAGTGGACACGACTAAACCGATATTTAAAAAGCATTTAAGTTTTTCAATTCTATTCAATTTAAGTAATACGTATCAGTTCAGAAAACTTGTATTGATCAGTTTTGTGGATGTATTAGTAGTTATTTTTACAAGCTACTGTCGATATACGATTATATGTTCTAAATTCGATGAATAAACGATTTGATTTCATTTGGTTTGTCATATTGTAATAATGCTACTCTTAGAACATACATTATATATACCTACTTTTTAACATTTTGAAGTAAGACATTTGTTCGATTTTTAAAGAAACTCGTATAAATATAACCCACTTTTAAAAAAAGCATATCCATAATCATGTCACGTTAACGATTTAAAGCAACGTCGCAACAGACGCCATTTTTGAATATAATTGTATACGCTTCAATAACTTGACAGGCAGAGGCATGCGACCCGAGACGTCTTGATATTTTATTTGTCTTTTTGTTTCGTTCCTTTTTACGATCGATCGCTAAAACACATTTTTTATCGAGAAACATAAACAACGCCCTTGGAAATTGTTATTTTTATGAGGAAGCTTTTATGTTTTCGATGTTTTTACGTGTGAAGGTTTTAGCATTCACGTTTTGAACTGAAATATTTTTGAAATTGTGCAATTTATATCAAAATTCGATGGGTAACGTTATAAATAGAAACAATAAAGCTGAATATATCATCTAATAGATATTTCAATGAATGTGAAATCAAGAAAATTTAAATTGAAAGTGCATTTTTATACTTTTAACGTTATCCTTAACTTTATACTTATTTTACATTTTTTTACTAAATACATTCATACATCTTCACACTTAATCCATGACTGACCAATTCATGAGAATAGATCACCAAAGGTCTCGATCGTACGTAATTAATGGCGTAGACGTATTTATAATTACGTACCTTACATTACCCATTACGACAGTTTCTTAAAATTATAAAAAATGCTCACAAATCTGTCGAAGACTGATAAACTCTGTAAACAGACAAACAGACAAAGAGAATTACACTGACTATGGGAGCGTTGCGATTTGGTCCTGCCACCCAAACTCATCTCGTCTTGATTGTCTTTCCCCACTATGTATGTATGTAAGTTACATACACTTCAACGATACAACCTACAGATATTTCACATATTCAAATTAACCTTAATATACACACACTCACACTCGACAAATATTTTTACACATTCCTATTTATGAAAACGCTCAAATCTGTATTGATCTCTTGCCTTTTAAGAATTAAATAATTGACCTGACTATACGCGAGCGTTTAAACAAATTCTGCGGTAGTTAATTTTTGTTTCTTGCAGCTACAGATAATATACTGTACAAGTACTGATTTGCTGAAAGATAAAGACAATAAACAATACAAATATCAAGTTACATCTGCCATCTCACTTAACCGTTCCTCACAAACGTCGATTATTTATTTTGATTAATTAGCTGGAGTTATAGGAATAACAGAAATCACTTGAACGGACTTGAGACACAGCGGGTGGATTGAATTAATGTACTTTTACTATTTGCCCCAACGTTTACCCGTATTCTTACATGTACGTATGTAAATAAGTTAGTAATCATGATAAAATTATGAAATTCGTCAGAATACACTTCTATTTATGACACTATTTATGACACACTATGGTTTTTTAAACACACTCATAGTACAACTGACTGGATCCTGTGGTTTAGGACAGCTAAATTCTTATGGTATTAAAAGTAGGGTTAATTAAAAAATATCTTCAAATACGTACAGATCAGAGTATAGTAATTCAGAGTGGCAACCTCGTACAGGCAAACGCAGTGTTGGACCACCCCCCACGAGATAGAGTGACGACTTCAGAATGTTGCGGGAAGTTGCGGGAAGAAGAGGACCGTTCACTGTGGAAAGATTTAGGGGAGGCCTATGTTCAGCAGTGGACTCTTCATAGGCTGTAAAGAAGAAGAAGAAGAACCAACGAAGAAATTAACAAACGCTTTTATGAAAAATATTTTGAATAATTATTTTTCCAATTACACTCTCGATATTTTTTATAGGTTACAGTGAAAAACGAGTTAACAGTCTACCTGTTGGGAATTGTCTACTATTATTGGCTTTTACCCCACCCACCGGGGTCATAAGTGGCATGTCGTATCCCAATAATTAAATTGGCGTAATTCACCCTTAAAACTAGAACACTACAGTTATGCTGCTATATGGCGACGGAGATAGTAGTGTAAATGATAAAATGTGGTACTGACCCAAAGGAATCCTAGACGGAAAAGGACTTTACCACCGTTCAACTACCAAATGGTAGTGGCAATATAATAATAAGCCCTAAAGGATTTGTATTTGTATTTCATCCGAATGTAATAACAAGATTTGTCGTTACCAATGTTTGACAAAACAGCCGACCTTAATTGAAGTTTCGAAGTTTTTCTGTTACAAGTAATCCCCCATTTACAGTAAAAAACCCACACACTTTCCATAACAAGGCGTATAAAATTGCTAAAGAATCTCCTTAACATATACATTTTTTATTCACACATATTTTTTGTAACATTTTCAAACAAAATATCACGGTAGTGAATGAGATTCACTCGGTCGAATGTCAAATATTTTAAATCGAACAACATTTTATTGAGTACAAGCAATAATAATCCTTAAACGATGCTCTTAAAAAGGAAGATCCTTTAAAATACGACGATTGGCAATCCTTAATGTAATTTCCCCGTCTTTTGTAGCTCACAAAATAACGGAAATGGCATATCGACATCCATGTTGAGTTAATTCGATAAATTTGATATGGGTGTGGAGAGGCTTAGCAACAGACCGCCCTTTTGGCTGTTCAATCACATTTTCATTTCATTTAATATTGCGTTTAGTCTCATTCTATTAATCGCACCTTTGCCTATTAAAGAAATGGAAATATATAAAGTATTATGTACATATGCAATAGCCTAAATAATTTTACAAAAAATTTCGGACAAATGGATTAGCTATTAAAGGCTTTTCTTTTAGTCTCTGGTGAAAGTTTATCACATGTCATTTCTTACGCCCATACCACACGGCTAGATTACATATATTTTTGTTAAAGTTTATGGTTTTAGTATTTCTTTTTCTGCATCAGACCTCTGGGTAACCCTTTATAAGACCGCGTCACAAGTGACGAAGCTCTTTTGAAATGAAGAACGTCTTTTTTTATTCGATATTTGACAATAGAGCTTGAATTCAGTTAGTTAAGGCCAGTCACACACATTCTGTTTTTTTTTAATCCATCTTTTTTGATAATAAGCATTGGTGAATGTATGAATACGAAGATTCTCAAACAAGCGACGAAATCGCAAAGATATTTACATGAAAAATAGCTTTGTCACAAAATATAAATTAACGCACCTATTGCGTTAATTTGTTTTATTATAAAATTGTAATGACGCAAAAGACTTGAAAAGTTTGTAATAGATGAAAGAAATTTACATATCTATATAAATTGTATATTGGCACATACCTTTAATACCGAACGCGTTTGCGTGAAATAAAAATTGTTATCTCTCGCCACTATTGTAGTTCCTATAGTTTTATAGCTGCACTGGAACGCTCAGCCAAAACACAACCAATAGGGTAAAATTAAAACAACTAGGAAATGTTTGGGAAACACTACATGCAGTTATTTCGAGCGCTTTAGTAAATCGAGAGAGGGATGCTTCTTTATAATAAGCACACATTTTTTCCAATTTCTACAAATAAGCTTTAAGTAGAGTGTGTCAAGGTTCAAATTACTTCAATACTTTTTGGCTTGAGTATTCAAAATAAAAAGGTTTTTGAATTATTTCTTTTCATATTCGCCTAAAGGACCATGAGTGATCGGTCTTTATTTGAAGTGTTGTCAAAATCATAACCTCGATTAGTTTAAGTGGGATTATTTTATTGAAATGGATTTAAAAATAAAAAATAAAGAGTTTTGAAACACCTTTCTAATATAAGACTTGTGTTTCTATTATTTCATTGCACAAAACTTATTTAGAAATTTTAATAAGTAGAGATTGCGAGAAAAAATAGTTTGGTTTGTGTCTGAATAAATTTGGTTGTTGACTTTATGCTCCATTTACACTTATCAGTAATATGTTTAACCTAGGGTGAATACTGTTTACATATGTTTCTACTTTATTATCATAAATTTGCCAACTATAGGAACAGCAGTATTACAGTATTACAGCAGTATTCCTGAATAATAGGGTTATTTTTGAAGTGGATAATGTGACCACCACATGTCAAATGATAAAAATCCCAAAACATCTAAAATAATAAATTCCAAGGAACTCTTAGAACAATTTACGATACAACAACAACAAACAAGTCAACGAAGTACAAGTTACGATTACCGAGTGGTAGGGTGATCGGAAATCGAGTCAAGAGACCCGAGTTTCATTCCCAAGGCTCGTATCAATGATTTATTTAAAAAAAACTTACGTACGATTAACATCGTTGGCTTGGACATAAAGACGGCAACGGGTTCACCACCTGTCACGGTGTCTCAAAAAACTTCTTCGGTGGAAGGTGGGTCGAAAGGATTTAATTATCTAGACCTCTTTCATACCCTGTATTGGGAATGGCGTGAAGATAATTATTTATTTATAATGAAGTGCAAATATGGGTCCATAATGTTATACATTCGATTTATCCAGTAAGATTCTAAATGATTTGGACTTGACCTTTGCTACCGAGGCAAGGAAAACATGGATACGTCTCTTTCTCGGCGAAGATATTGCACTGGAACGTACCTCACAAAAACGGTGTGATATCCCGTTGAGACAGAATGTGCAGAAATACTTCCTGAACAAATTTCATTTTGTCAGACCGCGAGGGCTTTCTAGGTGTTTCGACAAGCAATCCAGTTACTGGCTACATAGCGAAAGTTTACGCACAGCTGTACGAATTCTATTGGGAGCATCGATTTGTCAACCACATCGATGTCCATGTGCCAGCGACATCAACAACTTAGGCCTCCATGGACTTTCATGCCAAAAAAGTGCCGGCAGACTGTCTCCTCATGGCTCCTTGAATGAAATCACCCGAAAGGTTCTGGTTTCCAAAAATATTCCTTCGGTTTTAGAGTCTTGTGGGATGTTTAAGGAGGACGGTAAGAGACCGACGGTTGACATTAATCCCTAGAGAGAGAGGCAAAGCTCTTATGTGGGACGCTACATGCGTCGATACATTAGCGGCCTCTCACATCAATGGTACTTTCATAAGGGGCGGCATCACAGGCATCTGAATCGGGTAAGTGGCGTAAATATGAGTCTTTGAAAGGAGTTATTTGTCCCATTTGCCGAAGTGACGATCGGTGCGTGGGAGCTCCGCGCGGTGCAGTTTCCGCGACGTGTATCCGCGACTGACCGTAGCCGCTGGTGACAAGAGGGCTCGTTTTTTTCTCGCTCAGTGGTTAAGTCTAGTAATTCAACGTGGAAATGCAGACATCATTCTTGGTACCATGCCACGACGAGAAGGGTTCCACGTATAAAGTAGTTTTTAGTTAATAAGCACTGTTAATATTAACATAATTTTGTTTCTGTACATAATTCCAATTCGAGGCATATACACAGTCAGGACATAAGTATTGTCACACAGTAAAAACTTTTCTTTTAGAATGCTGGCCACAAAAAAGTTTATTGAATTCGAATTTAGAATTGTTCATGAAAATAAAACTACATACTTTTTAGAATTTTACTCATTTTAAATATGGAGTGAACGCTTAAAGAAGACCGTGTTGCAGTTATTTTGTTGCATCGTTGCGGTTACGCGCCAGTTCAAGTTTTTGACATACTGAAAAATTTGAATATAACCAAAAGATTCGTTTATCGTACCATCAAACGATACAATGAAGACTCTAGTGTAGATGACAGGTCAAGAAGTGGTCGCCCTTGGTCTGTTAGGACTCCGGCACTGATAAAAGTTGTAAGGCTTGAATTCAAAGAAATCCCAAACGTAAGCAGAAACTGTTGGCCCTTCAGATGGGGTTAAGCAGAACCACGGTGAAAAGGGTGTTAAATGAAGACTTAGGGCTTCGGGCATATCGAAGAAAAACAGGACATTGTTTGAATGCTCGTCTAATGCACCTGAGACTGAAGAGATGCCGCGCTTTGTTTAAGTGGTACGCGGGAAAAAAACATCGGGAATTTCTTTTTTCGGGTGAAAAATTTTTTACCGTAGAAGAGAGCTACAACAAACAAAATGATAAGGTGTACGCCCACAGTAGTGAAGAAGCAAGCAACCGTATTCCACGTGTCCAACGAGATCATTTTTCATCCTCGCTCATGGTATGGGTCGGAGTTTCTTATTGGGGCTTAACGTACATTTTTGCGAGAAAGGTGTAAAAAAGAATGCAGTTGTGTATCAAAATACAGTCCTGACGAACCTTGTGGAACCTGTTTCTCATACCATGTTCAATAACAGGCACTGGGTATTCCAACAAGATTCGGCGCCAGCTTATAGAGCGAAGAGCACACAAGACTGGCTGGCGGCGCGTGAAATCGACTTCATCGGGCACGAAGACTGGCCCTCCTCCAGTCCAGATTTGAATCCGTTAGATTACAAGATATGGCAACACGTGGAGGAAAAGGCGTGCTCAAAGCTTCATCCCAATTTAGAGTCACTCAAGACATCCTTGATTAAGGCAGCCGCTGATATTGACATGGACCTCGTTCGTGCTACGATAGACGACTGGCCGCGCAGATTGAAGGCCTGTATTCAAAATCACGGAGGTATTTTTGAATAAACTTTAGTGTCATAAGAATCTATATTTTGTTAAGTTCATTTTGGTATATAAATAGTTACATAATGAATAAACTTGTTTTAATTATTTTAGGTTAAACATGTGACAGAATTTATGACTTGACTAGGTAGAATACTCATCATATTACATAAAATGTGTCTGAAATGTCATCTTGCTTCATTGCCGAATAATGGAGGAATTGTAATTTTGAAACGAGGGCAAAACACATTGTATCCAATGTTGCCAACGTTATTGTATGATTGCTCTTTGTGTATTCTTGACACTCGATGCACTATTATATATCCTAGTCAGTTGAAGTTCATGTTATAGTGCGGATTAGTAAACATATTTAGTAAATAAATATGAACATTCAATTATTAGATGTTACTTATAAGCTATACATTATACATTATGGTTTGAATCTGGATTGACATTGTAAATAAAATTTTGTCACAGTATTCCCAATACTAGGGTCCAGACAATTAGGTCCTGTCGACCCACTTTTAATGAAAAACATGTTTTGGGACAATGTGACAGGTGGTGAGCCTGTCACCGTCTTTACGTTTAAGTCAACGATAGAAAACGTACATAAATTTTGAAAAATATGAGTATGGGGGGATCAAATTCGGGTCTCTTGACTCGAATTCCGATCACCCAACCATATCGATTTTAATACTATATCGATCGAATCGAGTTGTTATTAACTGAAATTAAATAAGTATAATAATAATAAATATCTTCAAACCTTTCCCAATACAAGTCAAGGGAAGTCAGAAATCTAGAGAATTAAGTTCTTTCGACCCACCTTCCATCGAAGATATTGAGACAACTTGACAAAATTATTCCTATAAATTAATAAAGCGTTTTATATTTCAAAGTAATTAATGTATTATTTGTTACGATAAATATATATCAGAAGTGTATTTATTTTGACTGCCTATAAATGAAAAAAACTAAATCAGAATTCACGATAACACCAAAATAGAGGCAATTAAAGAACCAAACTTTACAAAATCAAGCTGCGATTGATACGTCTCGGAATTTATATTTTGTTAAAGCCATCCTACTAACCACCTGTCCAGGTGAACAATAGCTCAAATAATATATGAAAAACATTTTGAGATAGTCACTACGTGCCCTCAGGCTGTCTATCCATTTCAACAATAGTTGTATTTACTCTAACTTCAATTCATAACTTTTGAATTGTTCAAAATATGATCAGAAAGCTATTTCTTATATACAGCTCCCATCACTGGCCTGGTTAATTTTGGGCTGACATAAATATAAAATTATATGATATAAGAAAATAAAAGTCACGATAGCCGAGAAAATAAAAGTCACGAGACCCGAATTCCATCCACAGGTGGCAGGCTCGTATCTATGGGTTTTCCAAAAACTTATGTACGAATTATATCGTTGGCTTGGACACAGAGATGGCGACGGGCTCACCACCTGTCACGATGTCCCGAAAATACCTTCGGTGGAAGGTGGGTGACAAGGACTTAAATGTCTAGACTAGACCTCCGTCTACCTCTGTATTGGGAATTTCGTGAAGATATTTATTTATTATATTTATTTATATAAATATAACAGCCATCACTTCCCACGAAAAATCTTTTGGAAGGTCTAATCATGCCAAACCATAATAAATCAGCAACAGAAAAATACTAGCAATGCTAAGTAACTTTACTAGTATTACTGTTAGCCACTCCAATTATTGTCTCGATTTGTTTACGACAATATTCGAATGGCGGACTCGAACCTGCGACTTATGTTCCGCAGTCCGCACCCTAAACCTATTGATGCTTTCGTATCGCGGAACGAATGCCAATAACTTTACAGACACTTTACTAAAGAAATATTCTAAAAATTATACTAAATAGACTAAGAAGGGTTATCTTAACACTTAAGACTAGGCGGCAGTCTCTTTAATGTCGCTGCTAGACCTGAATAATTATAGTGTAAATCTCTTTATTTTATTTTTCAATCCAATTAGCAAACGTGTTTAACATCTCCAACCAGAAAATTGCATTTAATGTCTTGCGACTTCTATTATCGCCTTGATGAACCTGACCTTTAAGATGCATCAGAGACAATTTGCAGAAAACAAAGAAACAAAAAATAATAATAAATGGTGCATGCTTTATTCTTGATCGCGTTAAAATAGTTACAAATTAAATTTATAACTTACATATGCATTCTACCTGTTTCCCGGTGATTTAGACAGATACCATGTACCACGTGCAACAATATTACTTTTATTGTTTTCTTATCATCGTTTGATACGTTACTATTAATAATTGCCGGTTAAAGTTATTTATAAAGATGACAACTATTTAAAAGCTTCAAGGAACGATAACTTCGGGCATGTACGGTTCAGGCTCAAGCAGAACAGCTTTTTTATTAATTACATTGAAGCGGTTTTATCCATTACGTGGTAATTAGAACTTACCGCAGACCATGATCACATACCAACTAGAACTTATATTACAGCTGCAAGGCTACGGTAGCCATCCGTAAGTTTGCCATTAATGACTTTAAGATCCTTAGATAAGATATTAATTAACGTATAACAATATTTCAACAATTTATAAAAACTTAAGTAGTAATTAAACCGTGTGACCTTGTGGTAACTGTGTAAGAATATTGCCACTCCCATTCTTCCCGTGGGTGTCGTAAGAGGCGACTTAGGGAAACAGCCTTGAATATATAACCGATAGATGCCAGGATAACCATTTCTAAAAATATCAGATCAAAGATGGGCAGCAGCGTCTGTGGTGCGACTGGTCTGGTACTGCAATCGCCAATCCGCTTCCCAAACGTGGCTATTATGGCAAATCCTCCCTATGGGCTCCCCCATATCCTGCAGTGAACTTAAATAGGCAATTATGCATGTATGTATGTAAGTTATAACAAACTGTCTATTTGGGAACAGGTATAATATGGTATAATAATGGAATAGACATGAAAGTGTAGAAATAAATACTCAGTAAAACCAATATCGAACTACACCGGCATTGCTGAACAGCTGTCTTGCAAATTCTACTTTTTACAATTATAATTGCTCATCTTTTATTGTGCCTTAAGAGTTATTGAGTGTCTCATAATAAAATACACCTTCTGACAATATTTACGAACGCCATAAAACTAGTAATAACGAGATATACGCGGTCTCACTTAGACCAGCTAAGGGCTTAAACGCACCGAAGCGATGTACATACAGAAATGATAATTTTTAATCAAGGAATAATATTTTATATCACCGCTACATAACAAGGTTAAAATATTTATGGATTGGGGGTCTCACATATGTCACAATTTCGTCATGACCACGTTGTTAGTCGTCTCTTCCAACACCTTTGGAAAAAAGTGAGATGGTATATTCGTATTCACTCTTACATATGAAAACGTCATGACTAATGCAACACCAAAATTCAAAAACATATTAATTACTTTTTTAACGGTATGTAAAACTTCCCAGCAGGACACAGACCTTTCCCCTGTAAGGAAGAGGAATAGGATAGAGGATTTGTTTAGCAAGTGAATAGGCGATCGCTGTACTAGACACCTTGCTTTATGGATGCTGTATGCTGTTGCTTGAAATCGTTGTACTTAATTTTTTTTAGTGTTTTTTTGAGACGGTTATCCCACCATCTGTCAGTAACCATAGCTATTTTCAAGGTTTCACTTAGTTGCCTGTTACACCGCCCACAGAAAGGAAGGGATATTACACAGAGGAACAGAGCATTAATAATTTTTCTATATTATGTAATCGAAAAGAATAGATCACGCTATCCTTCCAAATATAATTTTTTTTTTTAATTTTGTATCATACTAAATAATTCTTATTTCGAATTTAGTAATACTAAATAATTTATAAAATATCTAAAATTGACTGACTATAAAATCTCAAAACCATATAAAACATAACTTTTGGCAATGCGACCTTGTCAATTGTCAATTTTTTAAAGAAAGTTAATTTATAATTATAATAAAAAAAATTCAAAGAACAATAATGTAGGTATAAATATTAGAAAAAAAATCACGACATTTGCTATACAGGGGTAGATAGTGGTCTAGAAAGTTATGTCCTTTCGTCCCTCCGTCTTCCAAAGAAATTTTTTGGAAAACGTACACTTTATTATGTCCATGCTAACGATATAATTCGTACATGAGTTTTTGAAAAAACCCTTTGATACGAGCTTGCTACCTGGGGATGAAATCGGGACTCTTGACTCGAATTACATCGAATACAGTGGTAGAGCCAAGCATCAGCTTTTGTTGTTGCATGAATGGGCCGGCTCGACCGGGGAAGTACCACGACCTCACAGAATACCGGCGTAAAGAAGAAGTCTAACAAACTTCTGCGTTTCGTCTGGTGAGTGCAGGTAACCGGAGGCCCACACATCCCCTCCCCCATTTGCGGGGGGCACTCTAAGGGCGGCAACGCATCTGCTTTGCCTCTGGTATTGCGGGTGTTTATGGGCGGTGGTAATCACTTACCATCCGTGAGCCACCTGTTCGTTTGCCTTCCATTGCTATAAAAAAAAAGAAATCTGATCACCCAACCTCTCGGCTATCGTAGTAAAGAAAAATAAAAATAATACAAATATTACATTGGTATTTTGCATTTAAAATTAAAATAACTTTTTATTTACAAGATGAGATCTCCTTCATCTATACAAGGCCTTTTAAAGGAATTTTCCTAATTAACATTGGAAATATTTCCAATCAATTAATTACAATAATTTCGTCGTAATTAAAATAATGAAACGAACCTTCAAGTGCAGCACAAATGTGATTGTATTTTAATGATGCGTACCCAATTTACTTTGCGGGGGCCACAGTTTTTTGATTAAACTGTAAACTGTACTCAGTGTAATTACAGACAAAAGGGGATAATTTACAACCAAAGCGGTTGGTTACTTGCCCGTATATAAAAATAATAAAGTCCATTCTTGTTTTCACCGTCTAATTACTAATATGCCATTAGTGTGGGGCCAGGCAAGTGCAAGTTTTTGTTTTTGAGTCACACATCTCGTATTTTCTGTCGTTCAGTTAGAGCTGCATTTAGTTTTATTCTTAATAAAATAAGAAATAAGGCGTACATGGTCATATTCTTCCTGGGGTGGTCAAAGGTCTAGTGATAGACAATGTGATAGTTTTTGAGCCTATTGTCGTCTAAATGTAAAGTAAATGATGATGATGAAAATTATACATAATTTTCGAAAATACTTATTGATACCTTGAATTATACCTATAATTATGTATGTATATATTATATATAAATAATATATTTTTCTGTAAGATAAAAATAAAAATATCTTCACGCAATTACTAATACAGGCGTAGACAGAGGTCTAGTCTAGACAAAAAAGTCCATTTCACCCTCCTTTCACCGATGATATTTTCGAGACAACGTGACAGGTGGTGAACCCGTCGCCGTCTTTACGTCTAAGCCAACGATATGTTTTTTGAAAAACCCATTGGTACGAGCCTGCCACCTTGGGATCGAACTCGGTTCTTTTGACTCGAAATTCCGACCACCCAACCACTCGGCTATCTTGACCTTAGACCTTAGACCATATTATATTTTTCTGTGGTTTTAGTATTATATGCACAAAATTGTAGATTAATTCCCTTCCGTCCGTCTAGGGTTCGTCATTGTAAATTAATTGAACCCATATTGTATGAGTGACAAATGTGTTCCACAAGATACATACACACACAATTATGCTGCTATGGCCAAAGTTTTTTTTATTTATATTTTTACGAAGGGCGGATTCATGTCTTGAGGCATTATGTACCATTAAATCATGTAATTGAAGAGAAATAATTGTAAATGCTACAAAAGTAAAGCCTCGAAAATTATTATATTCAATAAATGAAAGATATAAATACATATACAAATACGTATACGATTGTAAGTCACGATAGCCGAGTGGTTGGGTGATAGGGATTCGAGTCGAGAAATCCGAGTTCGATCTCCTGGTGACAGACTCGTAACAATGGGTTTTTTCAAAATCCTATCCTTCTTACTAATTTTCTCTAGAAGAGGTCTACCTAGCTTACCCCAGTATGGGAAATTGCGTGACCTAAATGTTTTTTTTTTTTGTATAAAATATATTTATAAAAATATAATCCTTTTAACCCAACTTTTCAGTAAAACCAATTAATAGGTTGCGGTGGAGAATTAATCTTAGAAATAAGTGTACTTCTATATTCTGTGCAGAGAAACAAAAAATTAAAAATAAAATAAAATAAAATATAAAATAAAATATCTTCACGCAATTCCTAATACAGGGGTAGACAGAGGTCAAGTCTAGACAATTAAGTCCCTTTGACCCACCTTCCACCGAAGATATTTTCGGGACAACGTGACAGGTGGTGAGCCTGTCGCCGCCTTTATGTCCAAGCCAACGATGAAATTCGTACATAAGTTTTTGAAAAACTCATTGGTACTGCCACCTGGGGATCGAACTCGGGTCTCTCGACTCGAAATTCCGACCACCCAACAACTCGGCTATCGTGACTTCTTTAATCTTTTAAAAAATTAAATTAATGAAATAAAAAAGTTGCACGAGGAAACTAGAATAGCCGCCAGTCGATGTTCATTTAAATATTTTATAAATGAATTATATCGAAATTAATATTCGAATGAGAAAAATGTTGAATTATTTGTGTTTGTTGGTAATGCATAAACAGAAAGAGTAGGTTTGAATATTTTTTCACACATATAATGTGTGTTCAAAAAGCTTTTTTCGGTTCGGTGTTTGTTTCCGTGTTTGGTTTTGTTCAAAACGTTTTGTTGTTTTCGTGGTAGTGTATGTAAATATTTTAGTTTAGTGTATGAATATATATATTACAATTTAATAAATCTGTTTTAAAATCTTAAAGCCGTGTAGTATCAGAGTAAGAATTTACTCGTATAATATCAGGGTGTCGTAAGAGGCTACTAAGGGAAAAGCCTTCAAAATACAATTGGCTACTGACATATGGTGGGATAACCATCTCGAAAAATATCTGACCAAAGTACAGAAGACAGCGGCATTTAAGTTATACAGGGCCTGTACTTCGGTTCCCCAATTCGTTTGACAAGCGTGCCGATTATGGCAAACCCCCCTTTCTAAAAGTTTTTTATGTTGTGATTATACTAAAAGGCCTATATATATTATTATTTTATATTAAAAGGCCTTTATATATGTAATTACGTAGTTTGAACATTCGGAGAACTCCCGATAGCCGAGTGGTTGGGTGGTCCGAATGTCGAGTCATGAGACCCGAGTTCGATCCCCAGGTGGCAGGCTCGTACCAGTGGGTTTTTCCAATACTTATGAACGAATTATATTGTTTGTGTGTGTATGAGCTCACCACCTGTCACGTTGTCCCGAAAATATCTTCTATGGAAGGTGGGTCGAAGGGACTTAATTGTCTAGACTAGACCTCTGTCTACCCCTGTGTTGGGAATTGCGTGAATATATTTATTTATTTATCTGAACATTCGGCACTCATACTGGACTGAAATGAAAAGTCAGGTCACACACTGATTGATACGAGTTTAGCTGTTTTTAACTATAGTTTAAATTGTGCAAATTGAAGAGACTAAAGAAAATTTCATGAAATGTAAATAAATATAATTAACAGGGTTTATTTATATTTTGATGGACTGCCGTAGTCCATAAAGTCTTGATGTACCGCAACACGTCATAATTATATTAATGTGTGTAGCATGAACACATACATAATATTACATAATACTGCGCTCCTTGCGTTTGAATAGGTTTTACTTTAAAAGACATAAACCGTAGTTAGCTTAACACAGCTTATTTTCCTTAAACTCTCTTTTTTTTTTACTTAATACACGTTACTTTAAATTCTACAACGTATTCCAATTGTTGAAAGTTCAGTGCACAATTACAAACCATAAATCTTCCGCTTCGATATGTCGGCAAAATTCAATTACGATGCGCAAAAAATATTTCATTGAAAGAATATTCTCTACGGTATTAGGTTACGGTAATAAATGAAAAAGCGCGAATTCTATAACACACCTTTTACTCAAACACCAAAAAAAATCTATTCTCTGTGGATTAGTACTGACAATAGAGCCGAGCGCGTTGAAATTCTTTTGGAACATGAATGTGACGAGAATTATTTATGCTTTTCAAAAGTAGGTTCACAGATCAGATAGATTCATAAGTTTTTCTCCTCATTACAATTTTAAAATTAAAATTATATAAACGATACATTGTAGACTCATATAAATAAAGAAATAAATAAATATCTTCACGCAATTCCCAATACAGGGGTAGACAGAGGTCTAGTCTAGACAATCAAGTCCCTTCGACCCACCTTCCACTTTATGTCCAAGCCAACGATGTAATTCATACATAAGTTTTTGAAAAACCCAATGGTACGACGCTGCCAGCTGGGGATCGAACTCGGGTCTCTTGACTCGAAATTCCGAGAATAGAACCAGCCCTCTTGTCACCAGCGGCTACGACCAGTCGCGGCGACAATTCCTTTAGAAACTGCATCGCGCGGGGATCGCACTGACCGATCGTCTCTACGGCAAAAGGAATAAATATATAGTCTCCTTTCAGAGACCCATATTTACGCTATTTACCCGATTCAGCTGCCTCTGATGCCGCCCCGGCCCTTATGAAGTACCCTTGATGTGAGAGGCCGCTAATGTATCGACGCAAGTAGCGTCCCACACAAGAGCTTTGCCTCTCTCCCAAGGGATTTGTGATTTTCAAATTGTGCTCATATAGAAGAGTCGTATGTGGTACTAGACCTATTTCGAAGCCCACAAAGCAATGTAACTCATAACACCTTTGAAGCTTAATTTTTATTTACCTTTTACAACATCAAATGCTCACGATTAACACGATGAAGTTCTAAAAGAATACTGAACAAACAAAGGAAAGGAACCTTTTAATCCGTACTAAGTTCTTAAAGCTTGTGTCTATTGTTACGAAGCAAGCAGTTTAAAATTTCGAAATATGAGAGCAAAAGGTGCATCAGCTCTGTCGGATTTGCTAAGATGAAATATTTTAAGACGTGATAGAGATGATGACGATAACAAACATGCAAGAGCTATTTTGAGTATTGTTAAATCCCTTTAATATTATAAATGTAAAAGTTTGTATGTTTAGTAGTTTGTTACACAATCACGGAAAAACGGCTAAAGGAATTTTATTAAAATTAGTTACATAGATAGATTATAAATAAATAAAATAAATATCTTCACGCTATTCCCAATACGGAGGCAGACAGAGGTCTAGAATAGACATTTAAGCCCCTTTGACCTACGTTCCACCGAAGATATTTTCGGGATAACGTGACAGGTGCTGAGCCTGCCTCGGTCTTTATGTCCAAGGCAATGATAGTTCGTACATACGTTTTTGAAAAAGCCATTGGTACGAGCCTACCACCTGGGGATCGAAGTCGGGTCTCTCGACTCGAAATTCCGACCACCCAATCTAACCTGCTATCGTGACTTTTTAAAGATAGATTATAACCTGGACTAAGGAAAAGGGTTTTCAATATAAACTTTATGCCGTAAAATGAATGGATCCCGCTAGAGTTTTTTGCCACCATGTATATGTCAACTTGTTTTGCAATGTAAGTCTCGACCACTGTTTTATTTTAATGCGGTAAGAGCATGTGTACGGCTTCAGAATCCTTAAGAACTCTACAGTTTATTTTTTAATATAGTGCAAACTATCAATCGAATATATTATTATATGTAATATATATTATAATTCGACCTATATTTGTAGGTACCTCAGTTTAACAATTGCATCGGTTGAAATTATAATATATGTAATTAGCTGCACTCTACAATATATATCAATATATCTTATGTCTATGTATAACATCCTGTGCCTATACATCCTTCTTTATTAGTAAAATGATGGATTCAGTCAGGTGATCAGAGGTAAAAGGCTTTGAGCTTTTGCTTCATGATAAAATTTTCATTGGCTTATCAGTCTTACAACAGGGATGTTCAAAACTTACTACAGTACAATACAATACAATGCAGTTAAAACTATTTACCTCTTACTTATACCATTTTGTAATGTAAGATGGTTTATACTCAAAGGCGTTGGGAAGTTATTTAGAAGAATCGTATCGTATATTGAAATTCAACTGTTTCAAACTTTCGTCTCGGTATCCGAGTACTCTTGACCCATAAATATAAATAGAAGAGCAATATAAATAATAATAGAATAAGTTAAAAAAATACTATTACTATTTTGATTAAAAGTAAACAGATTTTGATTTAAAATAAATTTCAACTGTTACATTCACACTACATTTAAAGCGTATATTTTTTATATGTTATATTCAAGATAACCGAGTGGTTGGGTGATCGGAATTCGAGTCGAAACATCCCAGTTCGGTCCCCTGATAGGTTCGTACCAGTTGGTTTTTCAAAAAACTTATGTATGAAACAGTTAAAAACTCATGTTGCCTCGCTCATTCACCCAATGAAGGACCTCCGATAGGTCCGAAACTAGTCGGTACCTACACCGATTATTATAACGCGAGTTTAGCCGTTTTTAACTATTTGATTGATAATGTCTCACAAAGGTTTTAATAATTTAACTTATGTTTGATTTATTTCTTTGATTTTTTCTTTGTACATAAAGACGGCTACACGGACAGGTGGGTCAAAAGGACTTATTTTACCACCAGTTTACGTATTGTAAAATACTATACAGCTTCAGTTAAAATTTTCAACATTCAACAATAATACAACTACGTATTTCTCATTGATTAATTACGTAATGTTCAGATCGGTTAACTGATAAACGATAAACATTATACCTTTACGCCTTGGGTAGACAGAGGTCTGGGCAATTAAGTCCTTTCGACCCACCTTCCACCGAAGATATTTTAGGGACAACGTGACAGGTGGTGAGCTAGTCGCCGTCTTAATAAATAGTTCATAGGTTTTGAAAAAAAACCTATTGGTACGAGCCTGCCACCTCAATTGAACTCGGATCTCTTGTTTCGAATTCCGATCAGCCAACCACTCGGCTATCTTGGCCTTTAGTTACAAGAAAAAGAATAAGAATTTTGAAGATCAAACCGACTTAGATAACGATTCACCAAAGTAATACTTTTATATTCCTTTAGTAGGCAAGCGACTTAAGCATGTTATAATTGAAGTGCAGTGACCGCATACATTTTGTACGACGTTTTGTTTTTAATAAAAATTAGAGACCGTGTGATTTCGTGGACGTTTACACTGACTGTTTGCCGACGAATGTCGCACGTCGCGCTGCCACAGTGTCAACATGCCTTAATCCTATGTACAGGGTGACTTCTATGTTGTTTGTTAGAAATAAAATTTTAATAAGGTATGCATTGACGACCTTCGTGAACGCTGGAGTGAAGCTCTGAGGTCCCGGGTCCGATTCCCGATCGGGTCAACATTCAGACCCGAGAAAATGTTGAAAAAGTGTTTACTACATTTTCACGGTTCTGGGTGTTTGTGGTACCTTCGTCGTTTATTTCATAATACAAGTGCTTAAGCTGCTTGCTTTGGGATCAGTGCAATGTATGTAATGTCTCTATTTATATATGTATTGCCTACACGGTATTACATGTTGTCAATGAACTTTTTTCAAAGTCTTCAACAATTTTTATTACGAAACAATTCTCTGTACCAAAGTTATTTCTAAATATATGAAATATTTTTCATATTGATAATTTAGAAAGTATAAAAAAATGTAAAATATCTTAAACAACAAATGTTATAATGTATACAAAAAACAAACGCCAAAGACCATAACAATTAGAATAAAATTACAATTAAAAGTAATGGCCGTTCAAAAATATTTATTCATGAACATGGAATCTGAAACACCAAAAAAATTATAGAATTTAGTTAAAAAAGCGCATCTCCTGTATCACTTGTCACATAGCTCGGGTGGTCCGTTTTTTTTGTTTTATAGCGACCGTAATCTCATTTGTTACCTCTTAAAATCAGCTTTATAGCCATAGACAACGAAAAATGCTAACACTTCTGCTTAATAATTAAAAAAAAAAAACTTTCGTCAAATATTCATTGCCTTTGTTTGAAGAGGTCTCGTTTGCGTAGGCAATTCGAATTGAATAAATACATCTTAATATAGTTAAATACGACAAAGAAATATTTTCATACCATCGTTTCACTAATGTGACAAATTAATAAAAGAATACTGCATATTGGCTCTGTTCATACTTGATATTGGTACGAAACAAACGATTGTTTAGATATAATCGTTCAAGGCCACGGAGTTCTACAAAAATTGCATTCTTCTTCTTCAGGGCTTGTAAAAGTCCAATACAAGACAAAAGCCTACAAGGAGAATCATAATCGCCTCGCTCTGATTGTCGATCTCGGTATCGGACACCTAGTACCCTAGACAATGCTGCCTCTTACTGCTTAATTTTGGTTTGATTAATTTTTTTAAGTTCTTATCTCGCCTTTACCTTTAGTTGCTTCTTTCGACACCCATGGAAAAAATAAAATATAATTAATAGTAATTACTCTTACAACGATACCATACGGCTAGCGTTGTACATAATTTTCACATACTGCTGTAAAAAAAACCTAGTCGCTTAGTCGTAAAGGAATACCATAAGCCATAAAGGTAATTATACGGGTTTCACCGGTACTTTAACGTAATATAGCCTATACATCAGAAATATATATATAAGTAAACCTACTTATATATTTTGCTGATGTATAGGCTATATTACAACAATTATAGGCTATTATATTATAGGCTATGCGATAAAGGGAATCCTCCGTTTGTCGTAAAATATACTTGTTTTTGTTAACCGTTCTGCGAGTAAAACAGCAGGGCGCAGCTAGTAATTTATAGTTTACAAAATTAAAATACCTATTATTTTCCTTTTCCACCTGTTCCTCGTCATAAATAGAACACATTAAGTATTCCGTTACCTATCTCCAACCCATTATACCAGCTCGATGGTATAATAATATTGTGTTGTCACCTGTTCTTTTGTTTCTAAAATAAATACTCTTTTTATATATAGCTGTCAAAATAGTAGGTGAAAATTTATTTGATTGCTTTACCTTTACTTATCATAATTCCTATATAACATAGTTAATTCCTGGATAACATATTTAATTCGGTTTATCATGGAAGAATGCACGATGTCTGTGGTAGAATTCTGAAACATGGTATTGATTATTGGATTTTGATTTTTGAAGCGGAGATTTGTTCGGGTAGTGACCAGAACGCAGTGGATACATAAAACTCGTAATTAAAAGTAATTGTAAAATATGGTACCTTTTAGCGTATGGGTACTTCAAATGCAATTATAGGAAACACTTTAAGGTTGCAAGAATCTGTGACGAGAATACCATGTAACTACAAATTTGTTAATGTTTTATTTGATCGCATTGCTATGTTTTATATTGGTCGGTAAAATTGTGTCAAGTGAGGCAGCAATCTCATCAAGTGGGTCTTCTCTGCTTAGATCTCTACATTTACTGTATTATATTTTGCATAATTTTGTAACGTATGTAGTGAATTAATGTCTTATCATTATATCTAAGTCGGTAACTGGTTCTTAACTTAATATAAATTGCGACAGCGACATGTGACTTTAAATTTCTACCAGGTTGAGACGATTGGGACTGGGATCTCGATTCATACTATCAATTCAGTTACTTCGTTTTTGGTAACAATGGGAGAGTTTTACATAAAAATATCCAGGGCTACTTATATTTGTATCTGTAAGGATATGTTAATACTTAACACTAATGTGATAAGTAATAAAAAACTACATTATGGCTTGACTATATGATCTTCGTACTTTATAGATATATTTAGTCTGGAGCACCCAAGTAACCCTATACAGACTTACTGACGTAGATCACTTAAACATTTCTAATAGCAAAATAACAAGAGTTAATAAGTCCGGGCCCCGGCATTCGGTTTTCACACATGATAGTATTACGACAGGATGCAGTGGTCACTACCTCAGGTGTAATAAACATAGGATGCTCTTGTACAATGAAGTTAAGGTTTCCCTTTTAGCATTTTATAAACATTACTATGCTTTACTGCTTGCTCCTTTTGCTTACAAGATGCCTGATTAAGTTCAGCATCAAAAGTATAAAGGTGTTTTGAAGTAATTAGAAAAACAAATTACAATGAACACATGATATATAACACAACATTATATGAGGTTAGTGCCGTAATTCTATGAGGAAATACATACATCCAGACTAACCTTCCCTTACCCAGAAGGAACGCGTCCTAGAAAATATAGAAAAATTAATATGAATACACAATTTATCCCTAAGGTGGTTCTTCGAAAGCATTACAAAAATTCCCTTCCAAAATGGTCACCCATCTGTAATCATTTTTTTAACATTATTCTAACAATTAAAATGCCAAATTTGATGAATTAAACCGCCATGAAGCACTATTCTATTATTATTAGCCAACATACCAGAACATTCAGTCGGCGAGGCACAGACGCAAGCGGATCCTGGCGCTCGGGCTATGTCCGTTGTGTGCGGTCAAAGATTAGTTTTATAAAAAGAAGAAGGAAGATTCCATTTAAGTAAAGTTAATTGTTATTAAAATATGAATTCTTATAATTTACGTTGCTTTTAATTCATTCAGGAGTATTAAATTAATTGAATTGTCGGTATTTTTAGTGTATGCTATTAAATGGTTGTAAGCATTTCTATTTGTTACCTAAAAGATGTAAAGCGGTTTATTTAATAATATAAATATTTTTATATAGAATTTCGCTGTGAATTAGTTTCATGACAACATAAAAGTTTCTTCGGTTGATTATACATTTACTACATCGATCAATAACAGTTTTTATTTGTTTGTATAAAATGTATTGTATGTACTAGTATTTTGTCACTGTAAAAAGATGTTATTGTATTTGCTTTCTTGAATATTTTAATACTTTATTGTACGCGTATTCAACAAAGCAAAAGTTTCATAAAAATCTTTTGTTTATATCTAATATGGTATACGAATAAATTAATTTACGAATAAACGAAGTCACGATAGCCGAGTAGTTGGGTGGTCGGAATTTCGAGTCGAGAGACCCGAGTTCGATCCCCAGGTGGCAGTACCAATGAGTTTTTCAAAAACTTATGTACGAATTTCATCGTTGGCTTGGACATAAAGGCGGCGACGGGCTCACCACCTGTCACGTTGTCCCGAAAATATCTTCGGTGGAAGGTGGGTCAAAGGGACTTAATTGTCTAGACTTGACCTCTGTCTACCCCTGTATTGGGAATTGCGTGAAGATATTTTATTTTATTTATTTAATAAATTAATTTGATACACAATTTTTTCGAAATGAATTTTGTATATATACTAATTCACCTTCATCATGCATCCATGAATATAAATATTTTCAATGAATACAATGAATATCTGTAACTTTTAATCTATAACAAAACACACTCAAACACAAATGTAATTAACATTACAAGATACATGTGTGTGTGCTTAATCATGCAATGCGACACATGTTAAACACGCCTTAATACAACATTAAAGCATTTTGTGCATTCGTCCGCGTCTTTCTTTTAATTTTCACTTTTTGTTTTAATTTTTTTTAATTGAGGGCCGCTGTGACATTTTGTAGATGCCAAATTTCTCTATACGTGCGAAATTGAACTCTTCCGCCATAGAAACAAGATGTAAATTAGTGTCAAAATTTTTAAATGCATTTTAAACGCAATATTATAGCGTTATGGAGAGACCTTTTTTTTGTGCTGCCATTTTGGAAAAATTACCGCGTCTTTTCATTTTCCCGCGTATAATAATTATTTTCTTGGTATTGATTTTTGTCAATGCTTTGCTTTTTGTTATTATATTCCCTTCTTTCTTTTATGAAATTATTTATTTCATATACATAAACAGTACATTTATTTGTTAATTAAAGGCAATTTAGCACGCCAAGGACTTTCTATTTTCGAATGAGGATTTTGAGTGTAGGTTCAGGCTCCACATTGCGTTGTTAATTACGACTAAAATGTTTAGACAAAATAGGGCATAATTAATACTTGTAAAAATGTTACAAGTATTAATTACGAGTATGTTCTATATAAAAATCTTGATTGTTTTTATGCATTTGAATACTTTATTAGGAGTTTGACTCCTAATAAAGATAAAAAAATTAATTACATAAAATATCTTCACGCAATTCCCAATAAAAGGGTAAACAGAGGTCTAGTTTAGACAATTAAGTCCCTTCGACCCACATTCCATCGAAGATATTTTCGGGACAACATGACAGGTGTTGAGCCCGTCGAATACTTTATGTACAAACGATATTTGATATATACGAAATAACGGTAAAAGGTTTACCTTTTATCTATCGTTTACGATATTTATGCTTTAAGTAATTATATTGAAGATATCCATTCATTATCCAGAAGTCATAGATCTCACTTTTGATATAAGTGCATGTATTAGTCACATCGTTTACGTCTGTGACAAATTATTATAGAAAACTTCTGAACTAGAAGATCGCAATACTTACAGTATAGAATTACCTCTCTTACTAGATTGCCATTGACGACCTCCGTGGACGAGTGGCGTAAAGACCGGTTTTCAAGGTGTCGCCAATTCGTGGTCCCGGGTTCGATTCCCGGTCGGGTCAATGTAGAAAAACCACTTTTTCTACGTTTTCTCGGGTCTAGGTGTTTGTGGTGCCTTCATTGTTTCCGATTCCCATACCTCAAGTGCTTTAGCATCTTACATCGGGATCGCTGTGTGATGTCTCTATCTATATACTCCTATGTATTTATTATATGTACTATTAATATGCGTTTTACTCTAAAAGCGATTTTACCAGCTATTTGTATAAAAATAAAATCATATCTTCACGCAATTTCCTACACTGCAGTAGTCAAAAATCTAGACAATGAAGTCCTTTTGACCCACTTTCTACCGAAGCTTATTTGGAACACAGTAATAGGAGGCTCACCACTACAACCCCCACACTGTCCAAGCTAACGGTACAACGTACAGCAGAAAGTGAAAAATAAATACACACCACATAGATGGGCACAACATCACATACATTGCTCTAATCCCAAAGTTAGCACTTTTTGTCATGAAATCGGAAATAACAAAGCCACCACAAACACCCAGACCCGAGAAAATGTAGAAAAAGTGATTTTTCTTCATTGACGGGAATCGAACCCGAGACCACAGAGATGGCTACACCTTGAATACAGGTGTGTACGCCACTCGTTTACGGAGGTCGTCAAAAAAACCGCTTTAAAGCCGTTTTTTTAAAGTGCACAGCAAGTGATGGAGAGATCAATGAAGAAAAGTTGGTTTGGTTGGTTGGTTTGGTTAAGATTGCTATTTTCATTAATAGCAATATATGAAAAATATGTTTTTCTTAAATAAAGAACAGATTCACTTAAAAAAAAAAAACAAAGTATATCATTTTGAATCCTAAATATTACAACACGTCATTATCGTCTGCATTACCGCGGTGTATACACTGAAAAGCTTATATGGTAGAGTGAGGTAAACGAGCCGAGGTGGGAAGCATTGTATGCGCGCCCGCATGACAGCCTACTTACTGGTGGGGTAACAATATCATAATTATGAGGGGACGCGGTCCTAAGCAAACATGCGCGGTTGGTTTTTAATCACACGAGCGAACCGGACAGATACACGTGTTTGTGATAATTTATTAAATAAACTGGACTCCTTTTCAGTAATAAAAAGGTATCGACTTAGTGGATGCTAGGCCAGAAAGCTTTTGTTTTACGATTTTATTTATATTTTAAAATAAAATAAATAAAAAATAAAAATCTTCACGCAATTCCCAACACAGGGGTAGACAGAGGTCTAGTCTGGACAATTAAGTCCCTATGATCCACCTTCCACCGAAGATATTTTCGGGACAACGTGGTGGAGAGCCCGTCGCCGTCTTAATATCCAAGCCAACGATATAATTCGTACATAAGTTTTTGAAAAAACCCATTGGTACGAGCATGCCACCTGGGGATCGAACTCGGGTCTATTGACTCCAAATTCCGACGAGTAAAGCACGGTTACTAGACCTAGGTGATGTTTTTTGAAATCTTTTAGATAGTTAATTGACTCAGGCGTTATTTTGCGGAAATTCATTGTAAAGTTGTTTTTAATAATTACTTCGTACCATTCCTAATGCAAAAATTTGTATGCGGAATGGTGTGTGGTAATTACGAGTATCAATAACAACTTTGAAATCTTTTATACTAAACTTATTAGTAAATTACTTTGCACAATTCAGCGTGAACATATAAACCAGCTCAAACACGTATTTGAATCACCTAATAGTGTTTTCACTATTTTATTCTTAATATTAGAAAAAGGTCCGTCTTGTTCATGAGTCAGTAAAAGTAAAGACCAAGTTCCCGCGCAACAATACGCCGCAAATGAGGCAGCCATCTTGAAAAATGAATTAAAAAAAAAACAAAGCAAACCTGCGGCTTCAATTAGTCGTACTGTTCCGGGAGTAACATTTCTCTATCATAACCTAATTATGTTGAATTAAGACTTGGTATAATTATAGTTTATTTTTTTTACTTCCTAACAAAAATAAACAAGTGTTTAAATAATACATAATGTTTGGCAATTTGTACAGCGTGGTCAATATTTTGTGTTTAGATAGAGTTAAAGAATAAAAGATTAGCTAACTAGTAGTAATACAATTGTGAGGACCAACGAGATGCTTATATCCTGCTGCAAGCTTCCTTTCACAATAATACACAAACATATATCTCATTGATTAATTACAAAATTTTACAAGAGATATTTCAAAAGGCATATTCAATTTTCAGATCCGTTAACTGATAACCAATAAACATTATACCTTTACGTCATTCTCATTCTCTCCACGCCACACTCATTCAAGGGGTAGACAGAATGTCAGAAAGTCTAGACAATTAAGTCCTTTCGACCCACTTTCCACCGAAGAGATATTTTGAGATAAAGTGACAGTGATGAGCTTGCCACCGTCTTTATGTCCAAGCCAACGATATAAATCGTACATAAGTTTTTGAAATAACCCATTGGGTGACCCTGCCACCAGGGGATTGAACTCGGTTCTCTTGATTCAAATCTTGACCGCTCAACCACTCGGCTATCGTGACTAGTATTTTCTTCAAATTACTTTTCCCTGGAGGTTATTTGTTATATTGTAATAGGCATTAAACCTATCGCTTATTTAGGGTTTATGCCAATTTATTATTTATTAGGTTTAAAAAAAGGGTACGAAAAGAATTGAAATTACAAAATTTATGTACATAAATTATTTGTATTTAATATTAATTTATTATTATTTATATTAATATTAATTTTTGATGCATTTCTAGTTAATATTAATTTTTTATTAAAATGTGTACTTGCAACACTGACGTAACAGTCAGCAATTCAAAATTCAAACAAATTCTTATCTCACAGAATTCCTATTTCACTAATGACAAATAAGTCAAATATTCCACACTCACTGTTGCAAACCTCATAATATACAATTATGTTACAAAAGGTTTAAACTTTTGTCCAAAGTGCTATTCTTCTGATGGTGTCCGACTATTAAGAAATCGTGGGTATTGTTAAAAAATATTTAACGTGAAAAACATTTATGTATAGGTTTTTGTCCAAAGGCTGCCGCATCCGGGTCGATAAGCATTGCAATAAATCACAGTGTTAGTCACAAATGACAAAGACACCATTCCATAAACTCAGCTAAAATATAATAAGCGATACTTTAAGTGCGATAAGACTATGAGCTACTTTAGTTGTTTAGTTAGATATTTAAGTTAAGAACAGTAGTACATTTATATTAATTTAGTATAATTTTCAATATTTTTTTATTTTTTATTTTTTATTTTTTATTTTTTATTTTTTTTTCTGTAAATAAATATTTATGAAAAAAAATAAAATAAAATAAAATAAAATAAAATAAATAAAATAAAAATCTTCACGCAATTCCCAACACAGGGGTAGACAGAGGTCTAGTCTGGACAATTAAGTCCCTATGATCCACCTTCCACCGAAGATATTTTCAGGACAACGTGGTGGAGAGCCCGTCATAAATCTTAATATCCAAGCCAACGATATAATTCGTACATAAGTTTTGAAAAAACCCATTGGTACATTACTAGATAACGAAAGTTTACGTATAGCTGTAGGAATACGATTGGGAGCATCGATTTGACAACCACATCGATGTCCTTGTGGCAACGACGTCGACGAGTTAGGCCTCCACGGACTTTCATGCCAAAAAGTGCCGGCAGACTATCTCGTCACGGTTCTTTGAATGAGGTCATCCGAAGGGCTCTTGTTTCCATAAATATTCCAACGGTTTTAGAGCCTTGTGGAATATTTAGGGAGGATATTAAGAGACCCGACGGCTTGACTTTAGTCCCTTGGGAGAGAGGCAAAGCTCTTGTGTGGGACGCAACTTGCGTCGATACATTAACGGCCTCTCATATCAAGGTACTTCGATAAGGGCCGAGGCGGCATCAGAGGCAGCTGAATCGGGTAAATGGCGTAAATATGAGTCTTTGAAAGGAGACTATATATTTGTTCCATTTGCCGTAGAGACAATCGGTCCGTTGGGTCCCCGCGCGATGCAGTTTCTAAAGGGTGTATCCGCGACTTATCGTTGCCGCTGGTGACAAGGGCTGGTTCTTTTCTCGCTCAACGGTTAAGTCTAGCCATTCAACGTGGAAATGCAGCCAGCGTTCTTGGTACCATGCCACGAGGTAGGGCTCTACGATTATAATAGTTTTTAGTTAATAAGTATTGTAAATATTAACATAATTTTTTCTGTAAATAAATATTTATGAAAAAAAATAAAAATCTTCACGCAATTCCCAACACAGGGGTAGACAGAGGTCTAGTCTGGACAATTAAGTCCCTATGATCCACCTTCCACCGAAGATATTTTGAGATAAAGTGACAGTGATGAGCTTGCCACCGTCTTTATGTCCAAGCCAACGATATAATTCGTACATAAGTTTTGAAAAAACCCATTGGTACATTACTAGATAACGAAAGTTTACGTATAGCTGTAGGAATACGATTGGGAGCATCGATTTGACAACCACATCGATGTCCTTGTGGCAACGACGTCGACGAGTTAGGCCTCCACGGACTTTCATGCCAAAAAGTGCCGGCAGACTATCTCGTCACGGTTCTTTGAATAAGGGTCATCCGAAGGGCTCTTGTTTCCATAAATATTCCAACGGTTTTAGAGCCTTGTGGAATATTTAGGAGGATGGTAAGAGACCCGACGGCTTGACTTTAGTCCCTTGGGAGAGAGGCAAAGCTCTTGTGTGGGACGCAACTTGCGTCGATACATTAGCGGCCTCTCATATCAAGGTACTTCGATAAGGGCCGGGGCGGCATCAGAGGCAGCTGAATCGGGTAAATGGCGTAAATATGAGTCTTTGAAAGGAGACTATATATTTGTTCCATTTGCCGTAGAGACAATCGGTCCGTTGGGTCCCCGCGCGATGCAGTTTCTAAAGGAATTGTATCCGCGACTTATCGTTGCCGCTGGTGACAAGAGGGCTGGTTCTTTTCTCGCTCAACGGTTAAGTCTAGCCATTCAACGTGGAAATGCAGCCAGCGTTCTTGGTACCATGCCACGAGGAGTAGGGCTCTACGACTATAATAGTTTTTAGTTAATAAGTATTGTAAATATTAACATAATTTTTTCTGTAAATAAATATTTATGAAAAAAAAATAAAATAAAATAAAATAAATAAAAAATAAAAATCTTGACGCAATTCCCAACACAGGGGTAGACAGAGGTCTAGTCTGGACAATTAAGTCCCTATGATCCACCTTCCACCGAAGATATTTTCGGGACAACGTGGTGGAGAGCCCGTCGCCGTCTTAATATCCAAGCCAACGATATAATTCGTACATAAGTTTTTGAAAAAACCCATTGGTACGAGTATGCCACCTGGGGATCGAACTCGGGTCTATTGACTCCAAATTCCGACGATTAAAGACCTAGGTGACTAGACCTAGGTGATGTTTTTTGAAATCTTTTAGATAGTTAATTGACTCAGGCGTTATTTTGCGGAAATTCATTGTAAAGTTGTTATTAATAATTACTTCGTACCATTCCTAATGCAAAATTTTGTATGCGGAATGGTGCGTGGTAATTACGAGTATCAATAACAACTTTGAAATCTTTTATACTAAACTTATTAGTAAATTACTTTGCACAATTCCGCGTGAACATATAAACCACCTCAAACACGTATTTGAATCACCTAATAGTGTTTTCACTATTTTATTCTTAATATTAGAAAAAGGTCCGTCTTGTTCATGAGTCAGTAAAAGTAAAGACCAAGTTCCCGCGCAACAATACGCCGCAAATGAGGCAGCCATCTTGAAAAATGAATTAAAAAAAAACAAAGCAAACCTGCGGCTTCAATTAGTCGTACTGTTCCGTGAGTAACATTTCTCTATCATAATCTAATTATGTTGAATTAAGACTTGGTATAATTATAGTTTATTTTTTTTACTTCCTAACAAAAATAAACAAGTGTTTAAATAATACATAATGTTTGGCAATTTGTACAGCGTGGTCAATATTTTGTGTTTAGATAGAGTTAAAGAATAAAAGATTAGCTAACTAGTAGTAATACAATTGTGAGGACCAACGAGATGCTTATATCCTGCTGCAAGCTTCCTTTCACAATAATACACAAACATATATCTCATTGATTAATTACAAAATTTTACAAGAGATATTTCAAAAGGCATAATTCAATTTTCAGATCCGTTAACTGATAACCAATAAACATTATACCTTTACGTCATTCTCATTCTCTCCACGCCACACTCATTCAAGGGGTAGACAGAATGTCAGAAAGTCTAGACAATTAAGTCCTTTCGACCCACTTTCCACCGAAGAGATATTTTGAGATAAAGTGACAGTGATGAGCTTGCTACCGTCTTTATGTCCAAGCCAACGATATAAATCATACATAAGTTTTTGAAATAACCCATTGGGTGACCCTGCCACCAGGGGATTGAACTCGGTTCTCTTGATTCAAATCTTGACCGCTCAACCACTCGGCTATCGTGACTAGTATTTTCTTCAAATTACTTTTCCCTGGAGGTTATTTGTTATATTGTAATAGGCATTAAACCTATCGCTTATTTAGGGTTTATGCCAATTTATTATTTATTAGGTTTAAAAAAAGGGTACGAAAAGAATTGAAATTACAAAATTTATGTACATAAATTATTTGTATTTAATATTAATTTATTATTATTTATATTAATATTAATTTTTGATGCATTTCTAGTTCATATTAATTTTTTATTAAAATGTGTACTTGCAAGACTGACGTAACAGTAACAAATTCTTATCTCACAGAATTCCTATTTCACTAATGACACATTAGTCAAATATTCCACACTCACTGTTGCAAACCTCATAATATACAATTATGTTACAAAAGGTTTAAACTTTTGTCCAAAGTGCTATTCTTCTGATGGTGTCCGACTATTAAGAAATCGTGGATATTGTTAAAAAATATTTAACGTGAAAAACATTTATGTATAGGTTTTTGTCCAAAGGCTGCCGCATCCGGGTCGATAAGCATTGCAATAAATCACAGTGTTAGTCACAAATGACAAAGACACCATTCCATAAACTCAGCTAAAATATAATAAGCGATACTTTAAGTGCGATAAGACTATGAGCTACTTTTGTTGTTTAGTTAGATATTTAAGTTAAGAACAGCAGTACATTTTATATCAATTTAGTATAATTTTCAATATTTTTATTAATTATAATTTGAATTTCTAAGTCCAATGAAAATAAAGAATTAATATAATAGCTACATTTACAAAACTTAGTAACTAAAAATTAAGATTATCATAAAATTATACTTCTCATGAATACGGACTTTCCTTAATATCTTACCACATAATTTAAACCAAATAGGTGATTTCGACCGGCCATTAATCTTGACTGTAAGATGATATTGTTTTACTATTAAATATTTTCTGTGCAATAAAATATATCATCTGAGACACATTGCCATGGAAACTCAAAAGTACTGTGTGAACCTCAATCCTGATAAATAACTAGATATTCCTGTCCAATATATGATTATAAATTTATGTATTTAACATTATAAAATATACATTATTTTATACAAGCTTCACCTCTGACGAGGTGACCGGAAAGGACAGATCGCTGAGCGTGACAGTAATTACATACTTCTTTTGTAACAACAAGTGTATGCTATAATTCGCCGTTATAATATACAATAATAGTTAAAATATAATAATAGTTATGAAAATAAATAAATATCTTCACGCCATTCCCAATGCAGGAATAGACAATTATGTCGTTTCGACACACCTTTGACCGAAGATGACAGGTGATGAGCCCCTCGCCGTCTCAATGTCCAATCCAACGATAAAATTCCTACATAAGGTTTTGAAAGAAAAGAAAAACCCATTGGTACGATCCTGTCACCTGGGGATCGAACTCGGGTCTCTCGACTCGAAATTCCGACCACCCTACCACTTGGCAAATCGTGACTTCAAATAATAGTTTAATTCATTATTCAATTTAAGTTTCTTACTGCTTAAACTCAGTAGAATCTTATGCATATCTGACAGTGTGTTTCATACCTATTATTAGGGAATGGAATCCTTTTTCATTGTGTTCACAGGAAATACTCAAAACAATGTAACTAAAGCAAAGTTTTAGTTACATTGTTTTGAGTAGTTTATGGTTTTCGGTAGTAGAGACACCCGGAGAGACTGAATCATTCACACGTTTGAATAGCGTTGTTATGTTGTTGATAGCATTGGTTTGATGCTTGTTGTCGCTGGATGTTTCCCGCTGACTTGCCCCAGTGGCAAGTTTGATTTTTATTTTTATCTAAAATAAGAAGTAACATATTTCCTTTAAGCTTCTTGCATATGAATTCATCCATGCCAAATACTAGTAAAAACGGTTTAGCGGTTTAACTGAGAAAGCGTAACAGACAGACGGAGTAACAGTCACATTTATAATAAGCAGGGCATATGGAAGTACAGATATACTCTTGCTTAAGTAAATTTACATTCTAATACATTTTATCTTTGATAGTCGATAGTTCTGTGCAAACGGCACTAAAACTATTTTGCATTGACGACCTATTTGGACGGGTGGCTTACGCACCGGTTTTCGTGGTGTTGATAGTTCTGTGGTTCCGGGTTCAATTCCCGATCACTTTTTCAACATTTTCTCGGTTTTGAGTTTTTGTGGTACCCACGTTGTTTCTGATTCCATAATACAAGTGTTAAAGTTGCTTACTTTGGGATTAAAACAATGTATGTGATGTTGTTCCTATTTATCTATGTAACTATGTTAAAAGTTGCATTGGATAACTGATATTATACTGGGATGGAATTTATAATCGTTCACCGTTCACCAGCCTACGGCATGGCGCCTAATGAAACAATTTACTGGCCAAACTAGCCAAAGCTTTATTTCTATTATATTTATAATCTTGCAATAACTTACTTATAACTTGATGATGACCATCCAAAAATAATATCAAATTACATCATAAAATCAAAAAATATTTAATCTTGCAATCACACGTCATATTTTCTTATATCTAAAATCATACAAGAAAATACAAGAAGGTGTATGTAACGCTTGGTAAGCAGATAGGCGTACTGGCCACTCTCATCCCGTGCGCACAGAACTTCGCACATCTACGACTGCATCCTGTACCTTAGACGCTTTCAACATCTGTCGGTAGTCACTTTTTTAACATCCTTTTTACCTTGACACTAAAGAAAACTTTTACAAGGTACTTATACTATACATATAATATAGTATAGTATATATAATATAGTAGCTTTGTATAGTATACAAAAGTCCAGAAAAGGATTTCCCATGAACGCCTCGCTTGGCGAGCGGATTGGCGATTGCACAGTATCAGACACTACCTCAGAAGTACCCCGAGGACCTCAGAGGTACTCAGAAGTGCCCGACATCGTTCTGCTGAATTTGAGTCTAATATATTAGCGAACTTCATTTACAGACTAGTACCTTACTTACTAATACCTACTACCTTAGTCGTCTTATACCAATCCACGGACAGGTGGTCATATATCTTACGCATTAGTCCCACTATATACTATAATATAATAATAGTGTTATAGTACTACACTATAATATGAAGCAAGATATATTAACACAAATTTACACATACCGATAAAAAATATCTTTACTGTATATATAATAAATAATAAATCATAAGTATGATTCCTGGTCTTCCTTTTTTTGTGAGTCCATTGATCAACATGTCAATGCATCGTGTCATTCTCAACATCCCATTTCACGTTACCGCCACGTAACAGAAGGCTGATATGCCTTTTAACTAACCGTAGAAAGGAATCCGCAGGATGGAAGTCCATAGATAAAATATCATTCATTATAAATCAATGTCAAATGCTTACCAAAGATTTTTCTATTGATTACAAAAAAAAATGGTTTGTACATTATTTGTATTGCACTTGTGTATTTACTGCTTTGGAATGCTCTGTAGCCCAAACGGTTTTATGGATTTAAATAGCCAATGACACGATAACCTTATAGGGCTTTTAATGAAAAATAAATACCTTAGTGTTTCAATATATATATAATTATTGTTACGAAGTTAAGGTATTTTCAATAGTGCCGATAATCGTAATGGACAAATTCTGTGATAAATAAAAATTTCACAAAACACCGTCACAAAACAGTGAGAGTTTTGAATCGAAATAATAATTTTTCTCAAACTCTCCTCAAACTCGGGTCTCTTGACTCGAATTCAGATCACTTTATATTCAGATACCAGTGACTTAAGTTTTTATTTCATTTAGGCGAGGACCACTAAAACCAGAACCGACGCATGATATCCAACAATTGTATTTGTTTATTACTGGGCTGTTCCAAATAAGCTATTAATGTTTATAGTCAAATATATTCATTAAACGGCTTTGCTCCACGACGTGTTTCCGATTTTCTCGAAGCTCGTTCGTCACACGCCGCGCCAAGGAAATTAAATGGAGGACATTAAATGACGATAGTGATGTGCATACCACTGCTATTTAATGTTATTTAACTCTTGATTTTTGACAAATGAATTGCATTAATTGGAAATATGATGTAACTACTACCACACTACAAGTTACCGTACTAGTAGTGTATTATGTTTTATTAGTTGTTTATCTGTATATTCTTTAAGTAGTATAAATAGCTTTAATAGAAATTTGTTGTTAAATTATTCCTTAGTCGAATACCGAAGTCGATATCTTTTTTTTTATAGAAAAGGGAGGCAAACGAGCAGGCGGCTCACGTGATGGTAAGTGATTACCGCCTGCCATGAACACCCGCAATACCAGAGGCTTAGCAGATGCGTTGCCTCCCTTAGAGTGCCTCCCCCCCTCCCAGAATTGGGGAGGGGGATGTGTGGGCCTCTGGTTATCTGCACTCATCAGACGAAACGCAGAAGTTTGTTAGACTTCTACTTCACGCCGGTATTCTGTGAGGTCGTGGTACTTCCCCGGTCGAGTCGGCCCATTCATGCAACAACAAAATCTAATGCGTGGCTCTACCACTGTCAACGTATATCTTCCAACAATCTTTATATACATAAGCGAAATGCGACTCTAACGAGATCTCTAAACCAGATTGACTTCAAATTTAACAGTTTTCACCGTGTAGACGCTCGATTAGACAGGATTTTATGCAAATCCTCTCCTAAAAAACCTATCATAGTCATTTTTAAACTTGCAGATGTACATTCAAGTTGGTAAATAGAATTCTGCCTATAATAGTATGCAACGCGAGCAGAGACGCCTTCTTGTTGATAGTTATAATTATATTTTTAAAAAATCATACACATCATCCAGCTCTTGAATTTTTCAGGATTCTCCGTGTGTTGGAAGTTGCAAGTTGAAGTTGAAGTACATTTAGTTCCATAGTATTAACAATGGAATACGTACATATACCTACATAAAATCATAAATACCAAGCGTATCAACATTCACTTAACTACAAACATTCACACAAATATTTGCGCCTACCGGGATTCGAACCCGCAACCCTTAGCTTGTAGGCAAAATTAGCAGCTAACTAGGCTAGTTGGTAGCCAATAAATCAGACACCAATAAAATTAGCATTAGTATTTGTAAGAACTAAACTCAGCAATTGCTCAGTAGTAAAAAAACTTTTTGTTGCAATACACCTTCACATTATTTGAAGTACCAACATTGAAGCATGCGAGAGATTCATTCCCGATTCAAGATCCTATCAAATATTGATAAAAGCCTTTGATCAATTGTATGGATTTACTTACTTCACTCCCATTATTCCGTCATCCATCGGAAGCCTCGAGATATTTCTCGATGTGGTGGAATAGTACCACCATCATCTAACTGATAGAACATAGTTCTCTGTTATATTGAGGTCAGGTTAAAAGGACCAGATCAGCTAAAATCATCACGGTTGGATAATTTTCACCCAAGGGTCTTCACAGCATTATCAAGGGTTATATCTGATCACTTTACTGATCACTTAGCACAAGTTACCTTAACAGTACAAGATTTGGTAAAAAAAACTTAAAAGTATAATATTCTATTCAAAAGTATTCCAAAATAATAGTTTGTATTTGGGAATATTACTTGTGCTGGGATACATCGCTCTTTCATAATATCATGCGTGCTAAAGAAAAAAATAAAAGCCACAAATTACAGTCAAGTATATATATTTCTTTTGTAAAATCTCTTGTACTACCATATATTATAGCTTTTATGTTGAGGTAATTTTTTCTTATGATAAATAAATAATAAACAAATGTCTTCACGCTATTCCCCATTCAGGGGTAGACAGAGGTCTAGTCTAGACAATTAAGTCCCCTTGATCCACCTTCCACCCAAGATATTTTCGGGACAACGGGACAGGTGGCGAGCCCATAGCCGTCTTTATTTCCAAGCCTACGATATAAATAAATATAATATTCTTATTATATTTATATTTATTATATTTATTTAATCGAAATTGCCATGTGGCATCAGCGACAGAATGGCAACCAAGGGTTCAATTTTCAACTTTGAAAATTGAAATGGCGAGGAGTGGATATCTTTTATACATACATGACTTTAGATAAACTGTGTAAATTAAGAAAACAAAAGTTTTTATTTCCTTACCTATTTAACATTTTAATATAAAAACGACACGTATTAAAAAAAGATAAAAATCTTTTCTTCTCTATCGATATAAAAAGAACGTATGTAGTGACGTCACTAACTCCATGACTAACTGAAATACGGCTTAGAATCCTGTACCTATTGTGTCCATGGAAATAAAAGTTTAGCTGTAAGAAATGGAGACGGCGAGTTAGCAATACCAATGCCCCGTGGTGTCAGCTTACCTAATTATTGCGTTTAATGAATTAAACAGTAACAATGCACGTTATGTTTTAGGTTTGAATACAAAGCACGACTTTTAAGACCTTTCAGTTCAAAAAAAAAAACAAGTACAACATGCTTATCTTTGTATGAATTGATCATCTCTCATACGAAATTCGTCACGGAAATCGAACTTGAGTCTGCTGATTCAAATTCCGATTAACCAGCCTTTTGGCTATTGAATTTTTTATTCTAAAGTCAGGTTATGTCATTGAATAATGCAAGTAGGCGTTATATATATATATGTATATATATATATGTATATATATATATATATATATATATATATATATATATATATATATATATATATATATATATATATATATATATATATATATATATATATATATATATATATATATATATATATATATATATATATATATATGTATATATATATATATATATATATATATATATATATATATATATATATATATATATATATATATATATATATATATATATATATATATATATATATATATATATATATATATATATATATATATATATATATATATATATATATATATATGTTCACGCCATACCCAATACGGTGTAGATAGAGGTCTAGACAATTAAGATCTGTCGACCCATCTTCCACCGAAGATATTTTAGGACAATGTGACAGGTGTTGAGCCAGTCGCCGTCTTTATCACTAAGCCAACGACATAAATGGTACATAACTTTTTGAAAAAACCCATTGGTACGAGTTTGCTATCAGGGGATCGAACTCGGGTCTTTTGAATCGAATTCTGAATTCTGATACTCAACCACATGGCCATCGTGGCTAGATCTGAATGTGTTTTCTTTTTCCCATCTTCTTTCCATAAAATAACTGGAATGTACCTTACATTTTAGTGATGTATAAATAATTAACGTTAAAAAAACGCAATTCCCAATACAGAGGTAGACAGAGGTCTATTCTAGACAATTAAGTCCCTTTGATCCACCTTCCACCGAAGATATTTTCGAGATAACGTGACAGGTGGTGAGCCCGTCGCCGCCTTTATGTCCAAGCCAACGATATAATTCGTACATAAGTTTCTGAAAAACCCATTGGTATGAGCCTGCCACTTGGGGATTGAACTCGGGTCTCTTGACTCGAAATTCTGACCATCCAACCACTCGGTTATCGTGACATTTTAGTGTAATATTATAATAATAGTACAATAGAACAATCAAACATGTTATCCACTTTAAAAATACAATTCTCTGTGTCGTGGTAACTGGACCTTTATGAGATACATACAGATTATATAAATGTAGATATTTATTCACGATAGCAGGGGTGGTTGAGTGGACGGAATTTCAAGTCAATAGACCCGAGTTCGATTCTTAGTTGGTAGGCTCGTACCAATGGGTTTTTCAAAAACTTATGTACGAATATCGTTGGCTTGGACATAAAGACGGCGACGGGCTCACCACCTGTCACGTTGTCCCGAAAATATCTTCGGTGAAAGGTGCGTCGAAGGGACTTAATTGTCTAAACTCGACCTCTGTCTACCCCTGTATTGGGAATTGCGTGAAGATATTTTTTTTTAGATATTTATATAATCTGTATCTATCTTATTAATAGAAAACCAAACAATCAGGACTTGAGAACAATCATTTACATTTATCATTATCCCGTCACATTATCCCAAATAGGCTTCGGTGAAAGGTCGGTCTGCCTCTGTCTACCCCAGTATTGGGAATATTCATGAAGACATTTTTTTAATGTATGCCATAGTAGGGCCGAACCCACTAGCTCAGAAGGCAGACAGTGTTACGTAGAAGGCAGGCGCTACCAACGAAGCTATCAGGCATAAGGTTTCAAATTTTTCGGATTTTCTTATGAAATAATCCTTATTACATGGTTGACGAAAGGTTGAAAGGCGAAAAAAAGACACGGTGACATTTTTAGAATAATTGAAATACTATATAATTAGATACCACCTGGAAGATCGTTAACTTATTCTTTATTCCGAAATTCCTCAAAACTCTCAACTCCTCAAACAATATAAAAGTATATAAACATGATTAAAGATATGATTAAAATAAGTTTATTATAATTCTTGATGGTATAGTTTTAGTTTCAAATAAAAATACTTAACCGGAGTGTGCGATTCAATACGTACGAGATTAACCTTTACCGTGTCATTCAAACTCGGGAGGAAAGGTGAAATCAAAAACCTTTTTGTCTTTACCGAGCTCGAATAAGAAATGTAGGGTAGCGAATGAGAGAATCAAATAGCGCAAAAAAAAAACAAACAGAACATTTAATTATGGAATGTCGGCAGATCAGTATCTCATAATTATTTTACATCGGTTACCAACCACTGGAGCCCTGGGTAAAATTGAAACATTTCAAATTAAATTTATTTAGTTTAATTCGTTTCGTAGAAAGTTGCGCGTGTGTCAACACAAAAACATACATGGCGGCCGACGGAAGCCGGGGCGAGCGAACCAATGGGAAGCAAGTACGCGCAAAAACTACGTAATTAAAAATTCGGGAATCAAAATGGCGGATCCTGCAGTAGCTTACGAGTAAGAAGGACATGACATTTCGTGTTTGAAAAGAAGAAAAAAAACATTTTGATAGAAGAATATTAGAGACATTTTCAGAGAAGAATATTATTTTATTACTACTATAATTTTATATCGTTGGTTTGGTCATAAAGATGGCGACGGGGTCACCACCTATCAGGTTGTCCCAAAATGTGTCTTCCTCATCTTCCGGGTCACAAGGACTTAACAGGGTATGAACATAATTTCACGCCAATACTGGGGTAGACCTTTGTCTACCCCAGTATTGGCGTAAAATTATGTTCTTTTATTATTATATTATATTGAACTGACATTTAAAAAATAATCAATACTTTGTAAAACCTAATAAAACCAACAATATATCCAACAGATTAAAACATGGTATAAATTATTACAATAATATATTCACGCATAACCTCTGAAGGTATACCTAAAAAGAAAAAATCGACAAGTGTCACGATCTTTAAATACCTTTTTATAATATATTGTCACAATAGCCGAGTGGTTGAGTGATTTCGAATTCGATATCGGATTCCGAATGGGTATTTTCAAAAACTTATGTATGATCGTTGGCTTAGAAATAAAGACAGCGACAGGCTCATCACCTGTCACGTTGACCCAAAAAATGTCTTTTATATAGAAATATACGAACAGAACTTCGTAATATAAATATTTACCTCACAATGACATAAAAAAGTCATAACTTTTGTGTCTCAACGCTCCAGTCTACACAGTTATTTATTGATGCTAGTCTGATATAAATTATAATAACAACTACGTTTAACCAACATGAACTCGTTAAAACACAATAGGAATATTTCTAGGATGAAAGTATTACATAGAGAAAACATAACGCATGCCGTAACCTAAATCCGGACAAGGGGTATAATGACTTGCTAAAGCCGTAAATAACTCATGGTTTATGTTTGAACATTGCTTTTATTTCGAAACATATATCCTTATTTTACTATAATTAAGTGTTAGAATTTTCCGTTTAACTACGTCAAATAAATTCTTAAAATCTTTGATTGTCAGACTCAGATTAGTTTCCGTTCGTTAAAATAGCGAATATTAAGGCAGATTATACACTAGACACGATTTTATTTATTTACTAATGTAAATAAATTATAAAATAAATAAATATCTTCACGCAATTCCCAATACAGGGGTAGACAGCGGTCTAGTCTAGACAATTAAGTCCCTTTGACCCACTTTCCACCGAAGATATTTTCGGGACAACGTGGTAGGTGGTGAGCCCGTCGTTATCTTTATGTCCAAGCCAACGATGTAATTTGTATATAAGTTTTTTGAAAAACTCATTGGTACGAGCCTGCCATCTGGGGAACTCGGGACGCTTGACTCGAAATTCCGACCACCCAACCACTCGGCTATCGTGACTAATAATTAATGTATTTACTTATACATTCCCAAAGATGTCTTCGGTGGAAGCTGGGTCGAAAAGACTTAATTGTCGAGACCTCTGTCTACCCCTGTATTGGGAATGGCGTGAAAATATTTATGTTTTTATTTATTTATATTTACTTACTTCACGATTTTTGCAATACTGTGGTAGAGGTAAGTCGCGGTAGTTAGACTAAATAATTAATTCTTTCAATCCACCTTTTACTGAAACCAACTAGGCTGTCGGGCTGTAAATTTTTTTTTTGTTTTATTTATAAAAATATTGCATGAATGTAAACAATCGACATTGCTTATATTTTCTAGTATTTTTATATGATTAAAAACATTGAAATATTGAAATTCACCAACTACTAATTACTGCTTCTACTTTACAGATGATCAAGAGTCTATTTAATGCAATTCAAAACAGACTGAACATGCTATTAAGAAAAGCAAGATAAAACAAGATAAGTAAAAATTATAAAAAAAAGGTTGATACTCCAAATTTTTACACATTACTACAGTATTTGAAGGGCTTAAATGCGAAATTTTCATTTATGCTAAAGAAGAGAACAATTAGTTGATGACCGATTTACTCCTGTGAAAGATTTCCCTCTAATTATTATGTACCAACAGAGCCTCGCTCGGCTCGTTTTTACCGCCAATTTGCGAGACAACTCGTACACATCTGAAATGTTAGTCGCTAAGCGGCTTTGACAGTTCAAGGATTTGTCTTTGATTTCATTTAAAGGGGACTGTGACGTCAAACGATCCTGTTAAAGTCTCGTTAAGAAAGAGCAAGCCACAATAATACTCGATCATAGGTTAGAGAAGGATGTGAGATTTAAAAGTGAGATTTTAAATTATTGCCGCAAAACGTACTGAGAAGTTGGCCGTAACTTATTGATTCGTCGCCCGCAGTTTTAACTGAGGTCATGGGAAAAAGAACTTTTAAACGACGTACGACGTATCTATTATGTTATGAATACATCAGAGTTTCGTTACCTTAAAACAGTTATATTAATTATAATCTCTTAAATAAATCAATAGACTCATGTTTGTAGCTCTACATTAATTTAAAAAAAGAGCCCAAAAATCGTATATATTGTTAATTTCAAAATTAAGATTATAAAAATAGCGTTTAATAAATACGTGTTACCGTTACGTGTGGTAACGGCGTGTGGTATATTGCCACTCCCTTTCTTCCCGTGGGTGTAGTAAGAGGCGACTAAGGGAAACA
This sequence comes from Sericinus montela, assembly GCA_029286605.1. NCBI lineage: Eukaryota > Metazoa > Arthropoda > Insecta > Lepidoptera > Papilionidae > Sericinus > Sericinus montela. The sequence goes on from JAGSMR010000045.1 coordinate 1,030,380, forward strand.
GCCTTGAATATCATTGTGGCAACCGATAGATGGCGGGATAACCATCTCTAAATATCAGACCAAAATAGTTAGACAAAGACGGGCAGCAGCGTCTAAGGTGCGAGTGGTCTGGTACTTCGATCGCCAATCCTTTTGCCAAGCATGGCGATTATAGCAAATCCTGCCTATGGGAGCCTATGTCCTGCAGTATACATTAGCAAGCCGTGATGTATGTATGTAAATATGTCGAGATAAATGCACTCCGTTAGCATTGTCACTCCTGAGGTCTAAGGTAGAATGCCTTGTTGAGCTTACGCAAACATTGGTGTTTGGAGGCATGTATTGGTAAGAGTGTGTTATTAACTCCCTGTCCGTAACAAACATTTTAGAGTCCTCCACCTAGGTTTCATCGTTTAACTATTTCTAACACCAAAATTAAAAGGGTAGCAACTAATGTGTTCCAGTTTGAAAAAAGTTCCACCAATACTATCCTTAGTATATACTCAGCTGCTACCCGTCTTTGGTCTCATTATTTCGGTGTGATATTTTTAGAGATGGTTATCCTGCTATCTATCGGTTGCCATAACGATATTCAAGGCTGTTACCCTTAGTCGCCTCTTACGACAACCACGGGAGAAAGGAAGTGACAATATTCCTACGCCAGATGAGTGAAAGATACATGAGATGAATAAATTACGTAATATATTGAATACATAAGATCTTGTATGAGTGTTGTAGGACACGAGTGGAAAAGTCTTGGAAACTGTATTAAGCATATCGATGACATGATAGAATCAAAGACTTGACTATGAACTTGGAAACCATGATCCCATCGAATACTGGTTAATACCAGTAGTAATAAAAATAATTAGACAGCGGCTAGATGGTAATCCATCTCGCCGCTGTCCGCCACGTAAAACCAAACCAAAATGAAGTCTGACATATACTATCGTCCAACACCCGTGTGCGTGATGCGAAATGTCTGGTACTGCGATAGCAAATCAATTCATAATGCCAAGACATTCGTATGAAGTGGACTATTTAGTGGCTATTAAGGTTAAAGTATATGCTATGTTGAAATAATTGCACTGTCGCAGTATCATCTTTATGTATCGATAAACTTCGAACTTTATGGACCGGCTCTTCCATCAAAGGCCACCCCTACGCATTTGACACCGTAAAATACAATCATTGATATTTAAGAACATTACGCATTTTCATATCGCTATTATCGCACAGGGTTAATATATTTTTACTTTTGAATCATTGTTTAACGAGAATATGGCATTAATTTGACATATTGTGTATAACAAAAAATGAAATATATTAAATTTTTCAGCGCAAAAGTGTACAAAAAGAGTAATTAGTTCTACTAGTGAGTATATTGAGGAAAATATTGTATATTATTTGTAAGCTTATAGTGTCTAGCATATGTGGCACGAAGTGAATCTATCGTCACTGTGATGAATCTGATAGAATCGAAAGATGAATGATGAATGTGTAATGATTGTGAACCATGGTGATCCTCACTCTTTGGCTCCAGAGCATCAGGAATGAATGTTTTGATCTTCACGCATTTTCCCAGAACTGTGTAAAACAGAGGTCTAGATAATTAAGTCCTTTCGACCCACCTTTCACTGAAGCTTATTTGGGAAAACGTGACCGGTGATGAGCTCATTGCCGCCTTACTGGTTTACCGGTTTTCAAGGTGTCTCCAGGTCTGAGGTCCCGTGTTCGATTCCCAAACGGGTCAATTTTGAAACGGTCTTCTATTTAACGGAGACTTACGAAATAAAAAAAATATATAGCTTTTAGATATCTACGTCGTACAGTCACGACGTAGATATCTAATAGCTTTATAAATTATAATGCACTCTTATGATGTTAAAAAAAAAATATACATGTATCGTTAAATCTGTGTAGAGCTTAATTCGTGTGCAGCTGATTTTTGTGATGGAAGTAAATTATGTGAGAGGCGGAAATTAATAAGGTTTACTCTTACTAAACTTCACTGTGGTACTTGCACTTTTTGTCTTGAAATTTCAGAAATTTCAGAATGTCATCTTTGGCTACGAGCAGACTGAAACGTTTCGCGTTAAGAATACAAAGCAGACTCGAAGTACCTTCAGTATTTTATAATTATAATTATAACCATTATAAGTTCAGTGGTTCAAATAAACCGTAATTTAATGAATTTTACGGGACTAAATGTATAAATATCTTCACGCCATTCCCACTACTGGGGTAGGCAGAGGTCTAGACAATTAAGTCCTATCGACCCACCTTCCACCGCAGACATTTTTGGGACAACGCGACTGTTGATGAGCGTATCCGTCTTTATGCCAAAGCCAACGATATAAGTCGTAAACAAGTTTTGACTCGAATTCCGACTGTGACTTTCAGGGACTAAGTGACAAAATTTTAAATACCTTTCTGACCATCTCCTTATACACGAGTGTTTGACAACAGACATGTAAAGTTCAAATAGTCTTTCACAACAAACCATTACTGTATTTGACATTGGCAATATAAAGCATTTTTAAAGTGTAGTATTTTGTATTATCTTTACGCAATTTTCCAATTTTAAGTCAGACTTAGGTACAGAAAATTAAATCCTTAAAATCTACATTTCACCGAACCTTAATTAGGACAAAGTGACAGGTAAAAGAGATAATAGGTTTATGAAGAACTTGGAATTCAAATCTACCATTCAACGACCTCCGTGGACAAGTGGCGTACACCAGTTTTCAAGGCGTCGCCAGCTCCGAGGGCTCGAGTTCAATTCCCGGTCAGGCCAATGTATAAAACACTTTCTAGATTTTCTCGAGTCGTGGTGTTTATGGTATCTTCGATGTTTCTGATTCCATATTACTTAAGCTGTTTACTTTGGGAGCAATGTCTGTGATGTTGTCTCTATCTATGTATTTATTATATATTATTGTTATTATTCAGTTTATAACTTGGACAGATTTTAAAACAAAATGTACAAATTTATAACACAGAGCTCTTTAGACCACATATTGACACGATTTAACATATCATTCTATTACTATATTGGCTACAAGGCTTACGTAACAACTTACAACGCAAATAGATGATCCAGATAGGCCGGAACACGGGACAGGCTGCGCAATATATTGCCCCGAGTTTGTAGAAATGAACTATTAAATATATGTTGTATCTCATGAGTTCTTGACTGCCGTTTGCAAAATACAGGGAAAGAACGTAGTACAAAGAGACCAATATATTGAACAGCAAGTAAGAATTGATTGTTTGAGAAGAGGAAAGAAATGTTGAAAAAAGAGATCATGAAAATGTTAGTTTTTCATTTTAATGGTAGTTCAAAATTGTTTATTAATCTCCGTTTTTTTATACAAAGATACTCTCCATTTCTTCGCAGAGAAACAAAAAAAAAACAAATTTGAAGCCGCAAAACTTGAACACAACTTATACTTAAGGGAACTTAAACTTATAATTATAATTACTGTCTTTACTATTTTTGATAACAGTTAGCATCAGCGTAGATTCGTAGAGTCGTGTATTTGTGGCAGGATTTAGCTAATTTATTTATAATTAATATATAAAAAAAACTTTGTCAAAAATACTGTGTAATTTCGAAAATAAATTTATAAAGAATATAATTTTTAACATAAAAAATTTCTATTAGTGCGCTAATTTTGGAAAAGTTTTTGAAATTTTTTGAAATTATAAATTTAAGACTAAATATTATTTTATTCTTATGAAATTATTCACATCGTTGGCTTGGTCACTAAGACGGCAACATAAGCCTACTACCAAATTGTCGACTTTCTACTTAATTGGACAAAAGTACTTAATTGTCTAGACCCCTGTGTTGCGAATGTGGCGTGAAGATATTTTTTTAATCATTTATTATTTACTAGAATTTTACAGTTTTTTATAGTTTTGCGAAATACGAATATAAAAACACAAAAATAAAATTTATTATCCATTAACAAAATTTCAACTAAATCGGTGACCGAAACTCAAATTAATTATAAATATGTAGCTACAGCTTCTAGCTGCAGCTAAATGGCTTCGTAAATAAAAATGGAAAGTATAATAATTACCTTTAATACTGGGAAGAATAATTACCAACTTCATTTGTACAACTTTTAATTTCTTACCACTTGAGCCACTGCCATTGAGCTTTTTATCGCCACGCATTCATAATACTGGGTTAGCCAACCTCGACAAATTCTAGTCTTTTCGAGCCACATTTCGCCAGAATATATATTGTCACGTAGCCGACTGTAGATAAATTTTTATAGTATCTACGAAATCAGCGGAATTAGATAGGTTTATGAAATTTTATGCCGGTCTTAAACGGCACATGACTTAATAACATCAACCGAGCATGCAGTGTAATCTAAAGTATAAAGTTTTAGACATAAGAAATAAAATGCATATTTTCTCATAAAGCGTTTTATTACAAAACATTTGACTTCCAAGACCTACGTACTGTGGCATTACGTACGTTTTACAAAACTGATACAATTTTACAAATAATTTTTAAAAACATTTTTTTTTCACAATTTGACACGTGAAATTAGGTATGGCATTAATCTTCAATTTGTTGGAGAATTTATTATGGTTTCGATGAGGAAAGAGCAAATCGTCTTTTTGGAGATAGCTGCAGAAGACGTCAGCAAGCCATAAGGCTTCACCTCTCGTACTGGTTTATTCTACGCAAGCTGCTCACGTCCATTCCGTAGATGGCGAACGTCGCTGACTCCTTGAAGCGAACCTGTAGCATAACTTTGTTTTATCGATGCCGCTTATGATTGGTTAACATTGATTGACTTCTGAGAAATAATACAATAAATTTGCCTATTAAAAAGTAACGATAGCGAAGTGGTTGGGTGATCGGAATTCGAGTCAAGAGACGGATTTCGATCCCCAGGTGGTGAGCCTACAAATACCTGTTTTCTTTTTCAAAACTTATGTACGATTTATGTCGTTAGCTTGGGTATAAAGATTGTCACAAGTTCACCACCTGTCATGTTGTCTCAAAAAATGTCTTCGGTGAAAGGCGGCTCGGAAGGACTTAATTGTCTGGACCTATATACCCCAGTATTGGGAATGGCGTGAAGATATTTTTTTATTTGTTTATTCACAATCAACTATGCCCTTAAAATACACATTTATGTTTTTTAACAAAAATATATTGTAACTGATCAATGTGCATAGTTGGCAGGCATCAAACTTATTTAACTTACTTAACCGCCTCTAAAATTCAACTGCATAACTCTCTAGAAGTCTTGTTCAGTAAGGAGGATTATCAGTAATCATCTCAATAATAACAATTATGTAATGACCATGGAAAGGTCGAATATATAAATAAGAGAGAATCCATGTAAGGTTTGTATATGTTGTCCCGAAAATATCTTCGGTGGAAGGTGGGTCGAAGAGACTTAATCGTCTAGACAAGACCTCTGTCTACCCCTGTATTGGGAATAGCGTGAAGATATTTATTTATTATTTTATTCATGTTAGGTTTGTATAAGACCTTAAACTTAAAATCAAAATAATTATGTGCTGAAATTTGTGAGTATACACGCCCACAAATTTCAGCACATAATTAGTTTGTAACTTCCACGCTGTACAGGCTCAACGGATTTGGATGACTATCACACATTCACTGGAGAATCGGAATGGACATAGCTTTTATTCTGGCGCAAATTTTGCTTTATATCAAACAATATAGAGATATTGATTTTGATTTAAATTTTCTATCACAGGACGCTTTAATTATATTTCTTTTTCAATATTTTCAATTTAAGTATTTAAAATACTTTTAGTGAATTCATACGTATCTTTTCATTTCAAGAATTAACAACTTTCTTATTTACAATTGTTAATTGATTCAAGAAAAATTAAAGTGTACAGTACACTTAATATTTTGTAACTTTTTTGACTCCTTTTCAATTTTGAATCATCTCTTAATATAAATAATATTTTTTATTTATTCGGATTGAGGAAAAACCTCTATATTTAAATTGGTGTTCTGATTTATCCATTCTGATAGTTGTATAGAAATTACATAATAACTTAAATACAAGTCTAAGATTTGTCCTTTAAGTATAGAACACCAAACATGGACAACTAAAAGCTATCTTAGCAACATTGATGGAGTAGGTAGGTAACACAATTTTGCACTACAATGTGTTCATGAAACTTCTACGCCATTAAGCAGCGATTTCATTTAGACGGAGTTGCTATTAGCGCCTCTAGAAAATTTTATAGCAAACGTTCGTAATTTTAAAGTTTTGCTCATTAATGACAAATGGGCTAAGTTTAATATAAAAGTTTACACGAAAAATTAGTTTACGAACAGATCGTATTTTTGTAATATTGTGTGTATATAGTTAATTGATTAGCTTTTAATATTGCTTGCGGTTTTCTAATTGCAACAAGAGATTTTCGTGTCGGACTTTCGTGCAACAACTGTTTATTTCTTTATATTTACCTGAAAGCGTCAGTTAACAAAGTAATATACAAACAATTCCTTTAGTACTGCCGAAAAATGCCACTTTTTGTAGAAAATATGCCGTTAACAGATTTCTTTTTATATTCGAATAGCAGTGGGACTCTTGGACTCTTGAACTTTCATCTGGGACTCTTTAATGCAGTTCATTTGCTGACCCAAGTTGCATTGGTTCGACATTTTATACCATACATATTACCATAACACCCAAAACAATATAATAATTGAGAGAATGATACGAAGCAGCGCTTTTTGGACGTGTGGCGCATTCTTGTTTCAGATTCCATAATGTAAGTGCTTTTGCTGCTTTTGCTGGGGGTGTGTGGGCCTCCAGTTACCTGCACTCTCCAGACGAAACACAGAAGTTTGTTAGACTTCTACTTCACGCCGGTATTCTGAGAGGTCGTGGTACTTCCCCGGTCGAGCCAGCCCATTCATGCAACAGCAAAAGCTGTTGCGTGGCTCTACCACTGTTAAACTGTGTGTGAAAACAATTCAGTTGCGATTATTTATTTTTATATCTTCACGCAATTTCCTATACTGGAGTAGGTGAGGCTTTAGACAATGAGATCTTTTTGACCTACGTTACACCGCAGCTTATTTGAGTCACCAGTTAGGTCAAATCAATAGTATTGACAGCATGGTTTTTCCGTAACTGCTGCCAAGCACCAGTGTAAAAAATGTGCAGTTGAAATGTACGGCTATTATTATTACAGACTGCCAGAAATCCGTGACAGTATACTTGTTTGATAATATAAAAATTAATCTACGTAATATTATATTTATATAACTTGTAGTTCCGTGTAAGTGGAAATTAAAGTACAAAAGTATTCTTCTTACTATTTACTAGTTATTTATAGGCTGCAGTTACCTTTTCCCTTCACAATTAATTAAAAGAAAAATTATAAAATTGATGAAAAATTACATGGCTAGCTAGACTTTATACAATGTCGCTCACCTCTTTCTCGTCTTCCTTGTTTGCCTTTTCAGACGCTGACTTTACCTAAAATCATATTTTATTATTATGTCTTCTTCAGAAATCATAGCATAGACAAAGAAAACAGATAAATCAAAATAAATAAGAAAATTTCTTTACGTCATTCCCAATATTGTTGTAGACAGGTATCTAGACAATTCAGTCTTTTCGACCCACCGAAGAAATTTTTGGGACATGTGATAGGTGGTGAGCCCGTCGCCATCTTGGTACATAAATTTTAATAAAAATCGGGCCTGCCACCCGGAATCCTTACTCGGATCTCGTTGACTCAAATTCCGATGGCCCAACCACTCGGCTATCGTGACATATTTTTAATTAGTAGTGTTTAGATTTAATAAAAAAATCAGGATACTAGAGATTCGTTCAGCGTTAATAATATTATTAAGTTATGATTTTATTAACTTTTATCAACGTTTTCATTACATTATTATTTATTAATAAAAAAAAATATCTTTACGCAATTCCCAATACAGGTGTGGACAGAGGTCTAGTCTAGACAATTAAGTTCCTTCCACCCACCTTCCACCGAAGACATTTTCGGGACAACGTGACGGGTGGAGAGCCCGTCGCCGTTTTTATGTCCAAGCCAACGATATAATTCATTGATCTTAAAAACTTATGTACGAATTTCATCGTTGGCTTGGACATAAAGACGGCGACGGGCTCACCACCTGTCACGTTGTCCTGAAAATATCTTCGATGGAAGGTGGGTCAAAGGGACTTAATTGTCTAGACTTAACTTTTAATCTTATATATATATATATATATATATATATATATATATATATATATATATATATATATATATATATATATATATATATATATATATATATATATATATATATATATATATATATATATATATAAATATATATATATATATATATATATATATATATATATATATGTATATATATATATATATATATATATATATATATATATATATATATATATATGCCAACGAAAAAAAAGAAGAAATAACTTACCTCAGTTTCCGCCTCATCATCCGCATCTTTCACAACGGGCGGAATGTTCGCTCCTAACTTGTCGGCAAGCGTTTGAACCTGAAACAAAATATATTCACAAGATCATTCCATACAGGGGTGGTCAATAGTCAGGTTTTGTTATTATTATTATTATTATGTCTTTACACATAATCCCTGACGAAGGAACCCGAGTAAACAGATCGCCAAGTGGCATGTCCTTATTTCAGATTCATCATTTTGTTGATACACGCAGCTTTTGATATCCGACTAGTCTCTCCGAGAAATATGCTTACGTGCTATTCGAAAGCAAGTGTTGTTAATCAATTAATCATTATGATTTTATTTCATTTGTATATACTAAATAGTATAAGCAACAGCCGCGGTCGAAATCGGCTAATATGATGTGATTAAATACTTTATTACGTTACTAGTACTTAGTAGTTCTGGACGACCGCTGTGGTGGAGTGGTTGTACACATCGGTTTTAAAGTGCCTTCCCCGTGTTTCGTCTTCCTGATTTTCGTTTTCACAACGGATCATTATTGGACACCACTTTTTTTGTAGTGTCTCGGGTCTGGGTTTCATGGTACCTTCGTAGTTTCCGATTCCATTACACAAGCGCTTTAGTTACTTACTTTAGGATCAGATCTTCTTTATTTATCTGTTACTTAGTACTTTTATTTACTATAGTTGAAGAAGTAAGGTAGGACTTACATTAGGATACTGGGAGAAACAAGCCCTCGCGTGGCCAATGCAGGGCGGGGCCACGGCGCGTCCATAACGGTCCCTATCAGCCGGATCGAACATGTAGAAGCCTGAAAGTGAACCTTCAAATTTAAAAAGTTAAAATAAAAATAAAAATGGTGCATTTCAAAGGCGGGAAACCCCATTTTATGTTTCTGCAGTATGGTACTCGTACCTTCACATTTATAATGATACTTATAAATGTCAGGGTTTGTAAGTTTGGATATATTTAGCGATGGTGTCAACTGTTAAAGAAGAGAAATAATAATATCTCTATTTCTGGAACAGCACTAAATCTCTCTGTCTGGAACAGCACTAAAATTTGTATTTACCACGAGGCGTCCTGAAAAGCGCCACAGCAAAGTCACCATTGCCAGCGACGAAAACTCCAGATCTTTCTTCGCGGAAGAACTCTGTTAGCTGAAAGATATAGTCATTTGTAAGTATCCAAATCATTAAATTTAGTAACTATAAGGAGTATAAACTATGTGGTGTGACGTGACATCAATATTCTTTTTGTATACACGCCTTTCTCAATCTCGGGGTAGATGATGGTGAAAGCATTTAGTCCTTCTTTCGACCCACTTTCAATCGGAGCTTATTTTGGAGTTTATTTATTCGGTCAAGTCTAGACAATAAAGTCCCTTCGACCCACTTTCCACCGAAGATATTTTCGGGACAACGTGACAGTTCATCGCCGTCTTTGGTCCCAAACCAACGGTACAGTATACTTACATTGATATACAATTCACGGGTACATACAATTATATTCATCACACAAACGTGTGCAACCAGAGGGATTCGAACCCGCAACACTTAGCTTAGAGACAATATCATTACTGTATGTCATGTTCTCATCGAGTTTCATACATACATACATAGCGGCCTGTTAAAGTCTACCGCAGGACATAGGCCTCCCCCAGGGGGGGGGGGGGGGATTTCCCATAATAGCCACTTTTAGCAAGCGGATTGACGATCGCAGTACCACAAAATAAAATATCTTCACGCAATTCCCAATACAGGGGTAGACAGAGGTCGAGTCTAGACAATTAAATCCCTTCGACTCACCTTCCACCGAAGATATTTTCGGGACGTGATAGGTGGTGAGCCCGTCGCCGTCTTTATGTCCAGGCCACCGATATTCATACATAAGTTTTTGAAAAACCCATTGCTACGAGCCTACCAACTGGGGATCGAACTCGGGTCCAAGTAGTTCCTTTGAAACTTATAATAAAGTATAAGTCTCGAACACCAATATAATGACTAGCTAGACACCTGTCACGCAGTCCCAAAAAGAGGTCAGTGTGATGTATCTCGAAAGGACTGAATTGTCTAGACCTCTGCTTACCCAAGCATTGAGAAACGGATATCTTTACTATGTTAGACGATTCTAGAAAAGCCAGCTACCTGTTGCACCAGATCAGTATCGGCGACACCCGTCTGGCGCGCTTTGTACACCACAACTCGGCACACGCAGTTGCCCGGCGTGTAGAACTTGCGCAGAATCTGCGATATTTCGTAACACATCAAAATATAATTGCACACACTTATAACTGCTTTCTGCCCCGCGACGTCATCCGTGCGGATGGAAATTCCACTCAACTTGGTGGAATTAAATATCTTCACGCAATTCCCAATACAGGGGTAGACAGAGGTCCAGTCTAGACAATTTAGTCCCCACTACCCACCTTCCACCGAAGATATTTTCGGGACAACATGACAGGTGGTGAGCCCGTCGCCGTCTTTATGTCCAAGTCAACGATATTATTCGTACATAAGTTTTTGAAAAACCCATTGGTACGAGCCTGCCACTTGGGGATCGAACTCGGGTCTCTTGAGTCGAAATTCCGACCACCCAACCACTCGGCTATCGTGACTTCTGTACAATTTTGTACGTAGGTATTACCAAACATTAATTTTATATTCTGTGAAACAAATAAAACCTTAATTAAATATTTTTTTTTCTTTTTTCAGGTTTCCGTCAGTCAACTGTGTACGTCGATAAAAAAAAACAAATAACATCAATAAATTATCTCGAGAAAAATATGCATTGATTCTTAGACAAGAAAACTATTAAATACTAAACGACTCGCCTGTTCGATGGCGAGGAACTTCCGGTGGGGACGGTAATGGAGGTAGCTGTCCTGGTAGAGTTGGTCACCGCTGTCCAGTATCTGATCCAGCGTGGACGAGCACCACCGACAAACGTCCTCTACGCGAGACATCGCCACCGCCATAACTGAGCACGCTAAAGCCTACGAGTGAATAAACCGCGTTAAATAAAATCTTTATGAATGTAACTTCAACGTGACAGAAGTCTACTGCTGAATATTAATTCAAATATTACTACAAAGCCCAATTTGGAGTAAAAGTGGTATACTCCATCTTTGCCTCGGAGTAGGATCAGTACTATACTTTATCATGCCAAAGAGCAGTGAAACAACTGTCGCGTTCTGGTTGGAAGGATATAGTAATAGTGTAGTTAGGTTAATGATACATTCCATCTTAGACAATGGAGATGATAACGTATTTACGACTATCTGCATTCGAAGTAGTTTTAAAGTGTTCATTAAGATGAATGACAAAATTTCACTACAACCCTAAAAAATAATTAAATAAAGAAGAACTACACAATTTACATTTTCTAGGAGTTGGTTCTAGGCTACGCTTTCTATTTCAGCTTCTTACGTTGAATAATATTGATAAAAAATGGGAATAGACTTTGCTAAGTTTCGATTGGTATGAATGAAGAATCATGTAAATTTGGAAAGTGAAAGCTTTGCAATTAAACATTCAGATACTGTAGCGCCGATTAAACCTCTTCAGTACCTGATTGCCTCTGGAGGCGGCGGAGAACTTCCGACAGGCCATGGAGTGCTGAGCCGACAGGAACTGGGTGCCGTCATTGAGCACCAGCCAGCCGGTTGTGTTACGTTGGCCTAAACAACAAAAATATATATTTAAATAGGCAAAAAAAAAAAAATATCTTCACGCAATTCCCAATACAGGGATAGATAGAGGTCTAGTCTAGACAGTTAAGTCCCCTTTGACCCACCTTCCACCAAAGATATTTTCGGGACAAAGTGACAGGTGGTGAGCCAGTCGCCGTCTTTATGTCCAAGCCAACGATATAATTCGTACATAAGTTTTTGAAAACCCCATTAGTACGAGCCTGCCACCTGGGGATCGAACTCGGGTCTCTGGACTCGAAATTCCGACCTCCCAACCACTCGGCTATCGTGACTATGACTACTATTCAAATACGAATAGTACAAAATAAGTATTTATAGTTGTACTTTATATGGGATGTATTTTAGATATTGCTGTAAAAGATTTATCTTCCTTCGTATTTCTTTCGAAACTTAATATCCGTAAAATAATTTTGAGCTGTCGCAAATTAAAGTTTCAAGAGCAGTTATCTCTAAAATTCCTTAATTTTGCTTATTGCTTGAAGTGCGGAAGTCTTTGGTGAAAGGTGGGTCGAAAGACTTAATTGCCTAGACGAGCTAGACCTAAAGAGTCTACCCCCCAGTAAAGGGAATATGCGTTAGTATTTTTTTATTATTATGGAACGCAAAAAAAACAACTTCAAAAATGTAGGCGTTTCGGCTGCATCACAATCCTCACTTTTCTAAGAAATCAAATAAATTTTTGATGTAGATCCATAGTTACATAGTTGCATCACACAACTCTATTTTGCTATAATCGGTTGTGTAAATTACCTCCTGTTATTAAAGCGAACAGAATAATGACATGAAAAAACAAACTAAAAAATAAATGCAAACCAAACCAAGCCAACTCACACAGACATTAGTTCCGAGCATTTCACTTCAATTGAACCATACTTCAAACCATAATTCACTCAGCACTATTGACATATTATTTCATTGTTCGATTTCGAATTTACTTTTATTTCTTTGTTTAAAAAAGACGCCAGCAACAAAATGCTATACACGAAAATGAATGATTTATATATATATATATATATATATATATATATATATATATATATATATATATATATATATATATATATATATATATATATATATATATATATACATATATATATATATAGTGTTTTGGTTAGACACTGACCTTTCAGCTTGCCCTGCTCGCGGTCTCGTATCTCGGCGGCGCGCTGTGCGTCGAGGCAGGTCGCGCTGCCGGGCGGGTGCCTCCGGTCGCTCTCGGACGCGCGCCGCACGCTGCCGTCAACGCCCACCTACAAGTACCAAAGGGCCCATCAACATAGCTTCCAGAGACGTCTTTCAAAAACAAATATCTTCACGCTATTCCCAATACAGGGATAGAGAGAGGTCTAGACAATTAAGTCCTTTACAGCCACCTTCCACCGAGAACTTTTTTTGACCACAATTTTTAGATTTTAGGATTAGCGTCAATGTTTTGGGCCCGCCGTGCGACTATAGTAGTGGAGCTTAGTTGGAATGTTACTATCATGTTATTAGCATTGTTATTAGCTATAATTGTCACGCTCGGCTATTGGATACTATTGGACTGTCTATAACTAAACAATATTTACATTTTCGAGACTTCTCTTAATCGCTTCTTACGATTGTAGTGGGAAATAAGGAATGAGGAATTTTTAAGCAGATGTCCCAAGGCTATGTCTACGAATCGAGTATATACATTCTTTCTTGTTCAATGTTTTCTTGTTTCTAGGTATCCCACTTTTTAAGCTTGATCATGTTGGTATTTATTCAATTTTAATGCTTTTAAATTTTTCTTATTTGTTTAAATCATTTTATTTATAATGTTAAAATGTAAGGCAAGCGCCATGTAATATGATACCATTATTGACACGTGTACTTTTCTTTGCGTTATTCACATGGAAATGGATATATTACCTTACTGGTGGCAGGAACGAGGTTGACGCCGGGCGGCGCCCTCACTAGCGGCGGTTCAACGCCGCCCAGTTTCTTGATCGGTTGTACCGTTATGGACATCGCGTACAATTGAAAATCGTGCCTCGGACGCTCCGCCGCCGGAACGTTCTGGAGGTACCTATAAGTTACAATCTATTACTTATTCCTGTTACACAAAAGAAACTTTAATTATTATTATTATTATTTTCAAGATATGAGTGAATGGGTGATCGGAATTTCGAGTCAAAAGACCCGAGTTTGATTCCATGGTGGCAGGCTCGTACCAATGAGTTTTTTCAAAAACTTATGTACGAATTATATCGTTGGCTAGAACATTATGAAGGCGATGGGCTCACCACCTGTCACGTTGTCCCAAAAATATCTTCGGTGCGTCATTGGATTGGTAAGCTCGTACCAATGAGTTTTATTGAGGGGCTCTGTTACATAAAAATTTAAGGGCTCTGTTACATAAAAGGCATTAAAAGTCAATGTAAAATTATCTCTTACGCAAATGCCATCAATTTCGGAGATGTAAAAGTCAAGACACACGCTGCACCGTCATCCTGTATGGAAGCAGAAGAAACTTATTACAAACTGCGTGTGGCTGTGTAATCGTTAATATGAACAAAACATTTTTTCGAAATAAAAGTAGCCTATGTTTAATTCTAATAATTATGTACTATTTTACTGTAAGAGGATGCACGGATCAAATGTTTTCTCTCCGGGCGTAAAACAGGGTTGTGTCATATCTTCCTGGCTGTTCATACTCTCGACAGCTGTTTACAGAAGCTGTTTGGGTGTGAAATTGGATGACATAAAAGTAAATTGTCTGCTGTATGCTGATGATGCAGTACTTATTGCACCGTCAGAGGCAGAACTGCGGGCATAGTCACGTGAATGAAAGAAGAATGTGAAATAAATGGTCTCCGTTTGAATGCTAATAAAACTAAGGTTCTGGTATTTGAAAGGGACGAAGAAAGAACGAAGTGCGAAATTTGGGTAAATCAGGAATGTCTAGAACAGGTGAATGAAATTGTATACTTGGGGAGTGCGTTTAGCCGGGATGGAAGATGTGATTTAGATGTGGACAAGCGTGTCGCTGCCGGGAACAAAGTCAGTGGTGCCCTGACTGCGTTAGTCAAAAGGCAAAGCGTAGTGAAAAGTCTTGCCTGCATTATGTACGCCTTGCAATACATAACGCAGTGTTGGTACCGACTTTGTTATATGGCAGCGAAACCTGGGTATGCCAGAAGAAGCATAAAAGCAGGCTGATTGCAGTGGAGATGCGATCTCTTCGTATAATGTGCGGCCTTACCATGGCCGACCGAAAGCGAAACGAAGAGATTCGCAATATGGCAGTCCTTGTCGCAAAACCTTGTCACCTTGTCACAAAAATGGATAAGGGCGTGCTTCGATGATTTGGGCACGTTGAGCGAATGAGTGAAGACCGAATTGTGAAGAAAATATATAGCGCGAAAGTTAATATTAAAAGGTATCGAGGTAGACCGAGACTAACTTTCGAAGACCGTGTGAGCAAATTGCTCGAAGAGGGGAGGGTCAAGAGTACTCGGATACCTAGACGTGCATGTATGAAGAAGATGATGAATCTGAAAGAAGCGAAAGATGTACGTAGGGATCGTGACACTTGGCGATCTGTTCTCTCTACCCCGTAAGGGATTGTGCGTGAAGATAAGTAAGTTTTTTACTGTAAAGTTTCGTCAAGATTTTGCGTCAAAGTAGCAAATATTTCCATTCATATTAGCAAATGCAAAATTTCGCACAATATTGGCAAGAAATTAAGGGTAGGGGTCTAAAAAATATAATTAAATTCCTTAACCAAGCAACGAGCCTCTCTGAATACTAAAAGACGAAAATTGGGTTACCACTGCCTATTTTACTTAAGCGAGTTACGACATTGAACCAAAGTCGCCATGTGATCTCTTGAAAAACTCACCTGAGCGTCTACCCTCAGTCCGGTGGCGCCACAAGCGTGGGGCTCCATCATATAGTATGACGGAGCTCCAGGATACTGCCACACTGCCACCGCATGCGGCATTGACCACAGAATCCCATGCGTATGATTCTCAAAGAAACGCTCCAGAGCACATCTAACAACAAATAACTTACTTAAATTCTTGCCCGTATCCTTGCCTATAATTAAACTTTTCACTGGCCATTAATCTACCCCCGCCCCCTCTCCTTTCTGTTGAAATTTACGTGCCTACGCTCCCACGAGGTTCAATGAACTGTTCCGTAACTGTTCTCCTTAATAGATCTGATTGTCTCTCCCCTGGTTTCCCATAGTCACTCTCAGTTCGTTCAGCTTTTAAACCACTATTACTGCGTGCCAAGACCCCAAGACCATCAACAATCCATATTTTATTTTTTATTTTACATTATTTTTATTTATACCGATTTAGACGCCGCTGCAGTCACCGGACTGTTTAATTTTGATCTAGTATTTTCGAAATATTTCTCCCGCCATCTGACGTTAACGAGTTCCGCTTCCAAAGCTTTTCACCCAAGTGAAAATCTTTGGAAGCGGAACTAAAAAAGTAGCCTCTAAAATTTCCAAAGACTGGTCTATAGTACCCATAGAAGTGTGACGCTCTCACGCCGTAACCCAATACCGCGTAAATAGCACATGCACCACGTAAATATATAAAAAGACACTCAAATTATTATAGTATTAAACCACCGTTTCAACACTAAAGCAACATATAACATAAATTTAACAAAAAAATTATTACTCTTCCTACCTTACTGTCATTTCTGTGGGCTCTTTTTGCTCCAGTTTACCGGAGAAGACAGATTGTAGGTCATAGCGAACGTAGTTAACGCCGAGCACAAATCGTTTTAAAACCTGTAAAAAACAATAATAAATAAATACATATATAGACAGGGACAACATCACATACATTGCTCCTATCCCAATGTAAGATGCTAAATCACTTGTGGTATGGGAATCGGAAACAGCCAAGGCTCGGACAAACAACTCGGACCCGAGAAAATATTGAATGTGGTTTTTCTACATTGACCCGACCGGGAATCGAATCCGGGACCTCGAGATGGCGACACTTTGATAGACGTGTCGTCCACGGAAGTCGTCAAAATGTAATCATAGTTAGCAATAAGCCGAATAGATAATAAAATCAGAGTAGAGAACAGAAGAGCACAGAGAACTTATTCTTTTGTTTACTTATATCTACGATCACAGGTAGTGCTCGAGAGTGATATATAACTTTCGGATTTAAGTAGACTGCAAACTTGCCAAGTATCTAATAACTTGGCAAGTTTACAGTCTACTACGCCTTCATTACTTAAGAGTCTTAAATATCGGAATTAACAATAAGCACAATTAGGCTAGGTATTTTTCCATTGTTTCTTAATCTTTAAACTGATACGAAATGCATTAGCTAATAATATGAAAGCGTTCTTCAAAGATTAGTCTAAAACTTTAAATAACAGCAGACTCGTTTTTCCTTCTTTGTCTAGATACACTACTAAACACAGAACACACACAAACTAAATAATTTACACACCTACGACAAAGTATTATATTCAAAAGACTTCTAAAAGGTGCATTTACATATAATTAATCAGACGAACTGATCATGCCGATGACGATACTAACTATAAAAAGGCCAACACTAAAGGAAACTCTTGTGGCAAACCTGCAGAGGCAGGAGCACGTCTTCACCGGGACGGAACTCGTAGCCCAGGCTCGAGAGCGACGCGGAGAACAGCTGGCTCCCGATCGCCATCACTTCGTCTACCGTGCGGCGCGTCCACAGCGGTGGGCGGCGGATGTGCGACATGCAAGCGCCCGCAATCGCGCCGCACGCAGACTGCAGTATCGCGTCGCGGGTAAACCTGCGGAACGCGTCACGTATTGTACGCGATGTCTGTGTCGATGTTATGCGGCGCAACATGTAAAATCATAATACAACCTTGTCCTATATATATCCAAACACTGGTATAAAATAAACTGCACGCAAATTCCTATATATTCGGGTGGGCTGTTGTCTAGATAATTGAGTACATTGAACTCACCTTTCACCAAAGACTATTTAGGACAACGTGCCTATCGCCTTCTCAGTGTACAATATAATATTAATTATTATAATATAATATTATCATATAATATTATTACATAATATATAATAGTGACAGATGTCCGTAAGTCACTCGCCACTAAGGCCGACTGAAAACCAGCGCTACAGTTTGGAGTGAACTGCGGCATTAAGCTAAGTCGGTCTTTTTATGGGTAAAAAAAAATAATAGTTGTTTATAATTGTCATATGAGTCGTGGTGCAATGGATTGCACCACGACTCATATGACAATGATAAACAACTATTATTTTTTTCGAGTGATTATTATGTTTTATTTATAGGTATTGTCATTACTTTAGTTTCGTCTCTAAGTTTGTTAATTTTTTTCTCATTGTTAATTTTCTCTTCAACTTTGTTCGTAGTGTATTATGTGCAATAAATGTTTCTTTCTTTTTTTCTTTTTCTTTCAATACACTTATATAGGTATATATTTACATGGATAAATATTCGTAAATACGTATAAACATCCACGATTCGAGTACAAATGTTCATGTCTCTCTTAAGGGATACGCGACATTTGCCAAAACCGTAGTACCAGACATTTCGTACTTTAGTCGCTTATGGTGGTAAGCAGGATGAGCATTAATTACATCCTAATCTATCCCATATACTCGATGCAACTGGCTAATATAATACTAATATGACAGTATAATAAGTAATAAGAAGAGACGATAGCCAGTAGTTGGTATGATCGGAATTCGAGTCAATAGACCCGAGTACGATCCCCAGGCTGTAGGCTCGAACCATGAGTTTTTCAAAACCTATGTACGATATTTATCGATGGCTTGGACATAAAGACGGCCGGCTGACCACTGAACACGTTGTCCCAAATAACCTTCGTTGAGAAGTAGGTCGAGAGAACTTAATTATCTAGACCTCTAAAATATACAAATGAAACAATGTATTTGTGATACTAACTTGACCAAATCCGGCGGTCTTGTTCCTCTCAATATGGTCCTGCCGCGGGCAGTTTCCACGTACGCCGTCAGTACTTTCCACTCGTAGCCCTCGTCCGGCACCTGCCCCTGCGGGCTGACCGCTCCCGCAGTCTTAGAGAACTCCCAAAACACTTTCACTGATGAAATGGAGTACCTGTTGATGAAAAAACAGAGACTATGTCAGTAATCTTACAACAATGAAATCGTCTATTTTTCTAGAAATGTAGAAAACATTAGACGGAGTATCAAATCAAGCCATGACAGTCGAGTGGTTTGGTGATTATAATTCGAATCAGAAAACCCGTGTTCAATCCTCTGAAGGAAAACTCGTACATCGTCATTTTTTTCAAAACTTATACACGAATTGCTTGGTTGGGTCCAGCTCTAAGCATCTTAAGGCGGCGACAGACTCACAACCAGTAAAGTTGTTTCAAATAAGCTCACGCTCACACTAAATTAAAATTGCGTCACTTAAATTAAAACATTAATGGTTGATCAAAATTTATCATTGGGTGAATAGAACAACGCTTGGCTTCCATTCTAATAAACAAACAAAAATCATTTTAATACGTGTATTACAACATTCATTTTAAGAAAAAAAATATACTTACACTATAAGTCAAAACATACCTATCTCTGTCTGATATTGGATTTCTAATAAAAGAACTAGCAAACGCCAGTGTTGATCTCACCGATCAGTAACTTAGGCCACTCACTTGTTGATCCCCGGTCTCGCGAGCAGCTCCACGTTGTGCTTGACGGTGTCGGCGAGCTGCTCGACAGTGGACAACATGACCAGCGCGGCCGCGCCCCCCCCCGAGCTCCTCCCGGCGGGGCCCACCGCGTGCGGCTCCCACAAGCAGTACGCACGGTCCGATACCTTCCACACGCCCACGCAGTAGCCCTTCGCGCACACAACGCCGTACGTGTTCTGGGTGATAAGTTTGGTATGTCAAATAATATATGCGATAAATAATAATACATTTAGAAATTTAAGTCACGATAGCCGAGTGGTTGGGTGGTCGGAATTTCGAGTCAATAGACCTGAGTTCGATCCCCAGTTGGTAGGCTAGTACCAATGGGTTTTTCAAAAACTTATGTACGAATATCGTTGGCTTGGACATAAAGGCGGCGACGGGCTCACCACCTGTCACGTTGTCCCGAAAATATCTTCGGTGAAAGGTGGGTCGAAGGGACTTAATTGTCTAGACTCGGCCTCTGTCTACCCCTGTATTGGGAATTGCGTGAAGATATTTTATATATTTTTTTTTTAGAAATTTAAATGCCGACTGAATGATTGATGAAATGAATTTAAATGTCGACCTCCGCAGACGAGTGTCGTATGCACCGGTTTTCATCGTGTCGCCATTATATATGTCACGGGTTCGATTCTTGGTCGGGTCAATGTAGAAAACACTTTTTCTACATATTCTCGGGTCTGGGTGTTTGTACCTTCATTGTTTCTGATTCCATACCACAAGTGCTAGCGCTTACTTTGGGATCAGATTTAGATATGTAATGTTGTTCGTATATATGTATTTATATATTTATTTATTATTCAAAAAATATTATGTACGATTTACATTGTTGATTTGGATATAAAAACGGTGACGGGCTAGACAGTGGTGTGAACCACCACCTGTCATACCGTCCCAAAAAATTCTCAGTGAAATATGGGTCGAAAGGACTTAATTGTCTAGACCTCTATCTGGCCGTATTAGGAATGGCATTAAGATATTTATTTTATGTATATACTACTAAGACATTATTTTATTATATACCTTTATAGTGCAAGAGACCATTAAGATTCTTTTTCTGCGGCAAGAATGGATTGATTCTACATGGTAATATCTGTCCATAAATACTTGCAGAATTCTGGCCTTAAGTAATGTGACACCTTGTGTTATTCTCCTCTATTCTCCATTCTTACGCCACTTGCTCAATATGTTTTTATAGGTTGGCAACGTATCAGCCTAGTAATATTACTTGTATGTTGTCCGTAGACGCCGATAGTCAGTTACCATCAGGTGAAACGGTTGCCACTTTTCTTGAATGCTCGTTTTCCATCGTCTCCCATTAAAAAATTAAGCTTACCGATTCGAAGAATTGTGTAAGACCTTTTTTCAAACTCAGCACAGCTCCAGTTGAACCCGCTTTGATATCCCCCTTCACTACGTCTTCATTTATCTCCAGTCTTACCTATTGTAATGAAAACATTCAAAAAATCAAACATTCAAAAAGACCCTATACCTTTCTCGCATAATAATCGAGATAACGCATCTGCTATGCCTCTGGTATTGCGGATGTTCATGGGCGGCGGTAATCACTTCTAATTCCCATAACTTTTACAAAGTGATAAGAATCCAACTGAACAAGTTAGAGCAACTTAACAACAACAACAACGACAACAATGTGTGCGACCAACACTAATTGTCGCTATAACGATATGGACGGTTGATGGAATGTTCATAAAGCTAAATTCAACGACACTTAGCAGATCATTCCAGAGTGCTCATGATTATAGTCGCAGCATTAATAAAAATAGTGTATTCTTTAGAAAGTGTCATATTACTTTATTTAATAAGTAAAACCATATGTTTATATGGTTAATAATTACATTTTAAGTATGCGTCAGCCAATGTTTTATTCTCGACTCTTAATACGCATGTGTGAATATTTGTGTGTATATGGTTTTTCTTATTAAATAAAGTAATATGACACTTTCTACAGAAAACACTATTTTATATGGTTAATAATTACATATTTAAGCAGCCAATGTTTTATTATCGACTCTTAATGTGTGTGTGAATATTTGTGTGTATGCCTACCTCAAATCAGAGGAACATTCACCACCATTCATAATAACTTACTTTCTATATTTCTAGTACCATTAAGTTCTAAGCAATTACACTTGGAAAACGTGATTGAAATCTATCCAGTTTTTCCGTGATGCGCGCACAACTTTAGACCTCCGTCATTTATATACATGCTTATTATGCAGTAGTCTATACCAGTTGTCTATAGTCTAAAGACGAAAATAATGGAATAAAGAAGTCGAAAGTCAAGTCTTATTATTTGGAATCCAAAGCCCTCTTCGTAATTCTGATATCCTCGAACCCGTCAATCAACGTTAAAGGATGTCAAAAGTGGGATGCGATCACTCACGTTAAAGTTGGTGACGTGGAACTCCGGCTGCAGCTCGTGCGGGCGCAGCAGCGGCGGCGCGGCGGCGCGCGGCAGCGACGTCGTGTACAGCCGGTCTCCGTACTTCAGGATCGCGTCCACCAGCGACGGCTTCCAGTGCGTGTACGGCTCTATGTTTTCTACAACGATGCCCATTACCGCGTTTGCTGCGTCCTGAAAAGACAAGTTTCATTATAAAACTGCTGGCTGTTGCCCGCAGCCTTGCCCTCTTAGAAACCATTTATTTACATGCATAGCACTACTTGACATGGGACGCTCTCGTGGGACTGTTTCCCCTAGTAGCTATGCTCGGCATTAGTGATTGCTGTACCAGTCGGTAGCCATCGACATTGCCAAGGCTTATCTCTTAGTCACGTCTTAAGACACTCATGGGAAGAAGGTGGTGGCATTATCTTAGTAGAGAGGGTTTTCCATCACGGCTTCCGTTATCGTGCAAAATTTTTTTTCCGCGAGAAAAAACAGATTTGATTTGAAAATCTGTTTAGGGGTTTGACCGTGAAAGCGTAATAGACAGACATATTAGAGAACACTCACACTTATAGTAATAATAAATATAGTATAATGTTCTGACTTATCGCTGTTAACTGTAAGAACTAAATTGCATAGCATTATTGCATTTATTGGGTCTATTGGGTCAGGGTGTAATAGGAAGTCGCTAGTACAAGTCTGCCGTTCGACTTTAGTAGAATGTATTTCTCTTAAGTACTTTGGATACAATCGTGCTCTGAATTTGGAATTAACAGGAACACTGGTAAATTAAGCATAACTAGAATTTTTTGACGTGATTTTCTTTAGCACAGCGGTATGAAACTTGAGGAAACAAAGAAACAATGGGACAAAGAAAGAAATTATTAGGTCGTTACATAAGAAAGGGGCTTCTGAAAAAAAAAAAAAAGTCAACGAGACTAAAATTTCACAAAATAATTCAGTAGCTTCTTCTTATGGATGGATGTATCACTTCTACTTGAGAACTGATTTTTTTTTAAAAAAAAGGACTACGGTCTGCCAAACTTCAGCTAACAGAAACAGCTAATTTATAAAAAGTTATTCAGAATATAAGTTTTCTCTATTCTTACAACCGTAGTTTTCACTTTCTCAAAGTTTTAGTTATAATATAAATTTTAGTTATATATAATAATTAAAAGATATTATAGAGAAAGAAACGATCAATATTTACGTGCCTGGTTATCCCTATTGGGCTGGTCCATGAAACAGTTCTCGTTCTGGGCCAACCGTCCACGCACTGAAGCCACCGCTCTTCCCACACGCGTGAAGTAATTTCCCATTGCCGAGTCGTCTAATGGCTCTATGAGAACCTCTTCTTCTGCTATACGGACAGACATTGCGTTTTAATTAATCATTACATTGTATTGAGGTGACAAAGATTTCCGAATAATATATTAATATATTATTCTTTGTTATTCTTTTATTATCCTACTGATATGCTTAATTTTTAATTTTTAACATAAAATATATTTTTTATTAAAAGGCGGTATATTTGTGATTGTCATTGAAATTAATATCACTTTCACCATTCTTAAAATATATCTAAACCCGTTTATTCCCATACATTGCTCATGTATAATATTACTCATAAAACGAAACTCTTATTGAATGGTTTGTGTGGACTTCTGAAAGGGACACTCACATCTTTCACACTTCTCTAATTGTACAAACCCATGACGTAGTATATACATACTACGTCGAACGTCGTGACGAACTCCGTGGACAGTGGCGTACACACTGGTTTTCAAGGTGTCGCTATATCGAGGTCCCGGGTTCAATTCCCGGTCAGGTCCATGTAGAAAAACCACTTTGTTATACATTTTCTCGGGTTTGGGTGTTTGTGGTGCCTTCGTTGTTGCCGATTCCCGGTCGGAGCAATGTATGTGATGTTGTCCCTATACATGTATGTCTTCGGTTTTAATGAAGGTGCGCTTTGGTCTAGCAACATTTGTGGAAGCGACCTCTTTCATTGGAGCTTAACCCCTTAACTTAATTGAGGAAAGCTAGATGTGAATTCAACTTTTCTTTCAAAGCGAAGTAACATTAGAACTCTAGTCTATTACTGAAGTTTTATCCTATAATAATAATGAGGATAAAACTTCATTAATAGACTAGAGTTATTAATGAATTATTAAGTCAATTATTTCCATCAACTTTTTCTCAACTTTTTATAAAGAGATAAAAAGACAAAAGCTAAATGTAATGTATTTAAAAATACATTACATTTAATATTTTAGAACATTTTGTTTACCCTCTTCGTCTGCGACATCGTCACCGCCAGCCTTTGCAGATGGCGTCAGTTTCTCTTTAAGCACCGAAGTCAGCTCATTTATCACTTTCACTGGATACAGCTTATAAGGAGCCAAACATTGTTTCCTGTCCAATCCGCCTTGGAGTGCTGTGATCAAAGTAATGAGATTTTTAAAACCAAATCTATTCGCATTTCTTATATCCTTAAATGGCTTACCACAGATTATTACAGATTTCTAATTCATGGTAACGTTATTGTAAGTTTAATATAAAGCAAAATTATTTTGTTGTCGCCACATTAGATTTAGTGTGGTTATCGTTGGTGCGTGGTGTCACGCGTTGCAATCGCCACTCTGCTTGCCAAACGTGGTGGTTATGGCAAATACTCCCTTCCGGAAGAGGTCTACATATTGCAATAACTTTTCGAGGCCGTTATACGAATTTATGTATAAAGTAGCAAAAATCGCTATAAATTTTTCTATCCGTCGTATTATATCTCTCGGAGAGGCGACAACAAAATGATGTCACGACAAACCAACGATGAAACGCATAGTAGCAAGTCGTTAATTTCAAATTCAAGTGAATTTTAACAATGAAAATGTCTAGAAGATTTTCATAATTAGAGATGCTCTTTACCACACACTACCAGTAAGAATTTTCAACCAGTTTATATCTTGGTTTTCATTTTGATTATAACAAATTATTATAATGTATATAGCACTTATAAAATATTAAAGGTACTAAGCATATCTGAGAAACAAAAAAGAGAGTCTAACTAAAACCTGAGCTGCACTATTTAAAAGAACAATTTTCCTGTTTGACTTGTTAGTAGTCAAACAGGAAAATTGTTCTAATTGTATAAGTACAAATAAAAACTTACTAAGTTTATCGATAAACTCTCCAGGACTAGCGAACACCATCAGAGCAGGCGAGGACTCCGGTGGCACAAACTCTGGCTCCGGCTCCGGTTTCTCTTCGCCCTCTGTATTAAAAACCTTTTGTAGGCAAATTATTACAACTCTTAAACTATTACAGCTTCTTCATAAAATATTACATTCTATTGTATAGTATATTATGTAGGTTTTCTAAGGTCAGTGAGCACTATCACGACAGCCGAGTGGTTGGGTGATGGGAATTCATGTCAAGAGACCCGAGTGCGATCCCCAGATAGTAGGCTCGTACAAATGGTTTTTTTCTCAAAACTTATGTACAATTTGTATCGTTTGCTTTGAGATAAAGGGCGCAACAGACCTACCACCTGTCACGGTGAGACAAAAAAATTATTTCGAAAAAAATTAGAGGTTCTTCCGAGTATTGGGAATGGCATAGACACAGTGCTGTTCGGTACCCTCGTCCTTAAATCATGAGTTCGTGAAATTTAGGTTAGGTTCCAAATTTAGCAGTATGGAATTTAGTTATTCGCTACTTGCACATTTGTATGTTATCTAATTACACATTATATGTGTACTGGATGTGCGAGCTTTGATCGATCATCATGATTGATCTGAATGACATTTATATTTCCTTATTATTCCTGTAGATAAACTTAAAATTTTCCATTTTTTATGTGAATGGATATCACTTATTTAGATAAAGATAAAAATGTAAAACATAAATACAAATAAATATATATTTTTACGTCATTCCCAAAACTGGGCTAGAAAAAGGTGTAGACAATAAACTTCTTTGGAACCACCTTCCACCAAAGACATTTTTTGCGACATCGCGACAGGTGGTGAACCTGTCGCTGTCTCCATGTCCAAGCCAACGATAAATCGTACATATTTTTTTCAAATACCCAATGGTACGAGCCTACCACCTTGGGATCAAACTCGAGTCTCTTGACTCCAGCTCTGATCTCTCAACCATTCGGCTATCGCGACTTAATTAACTAATACATAAATTTAATTAATACAAAATTTCGTTTAAATAGTTACAGTAGTCAAATAGAAACAAGTAACATTGTGTTATAACTGACGCGAATATGGTAATAATTTTTCCATAATCTATGATTCAATCAGCAGCAACACAAAGTTCTTATTTTCTGCCTAGAACAACAATTGTGTTCCGATTAAAGCGTTCTTAATACTCAGTGGTAAAAACGCGTCAGAAACCTTATCTTGAAATGATTTACAGCTGCAATAGGCTATAATTGCTACTGAACATTAGTTTGAATATAGCAAGTTTTTCACTTTTGTCGCATAAAATTATAATAACCCATTCTTGTGGTTATTCGAAAAATATCTAGTAAGAAGACTTACAATGACAAATGTAAACGATAACTTTTCAAGCATCAAATATTCGAATTTAAGGGTATCTTACCGCCGCCAACTTCTTCATCTTCTTCCCCTGCTTCTTCCCCGCCTTCGCCACTCATCTCAGCTTGCAGTCGTTGTATACGAAGCTCATCGCCTAAAGTATATAACATATTTGCATTAGACCATACCAAAAATAACGTATAAATAAATTTTAAAAAAGTCAGACTTTTTACCTTTCTTAATTCTCTGCGCAGTGAGCATTCCCTTCATCATAGTAGGTGCTGGATCGAAAGCCACTACTTTTCCACCTGGAGACAGCCATACTCCCATCTGATGGTAGTCGCCAACAAGCAGGCAAACGTGATTGGGTTTCGATGGATCATCCCACATCTTGAACAACGCGTCCTTTATTTCTGTAAAGTGTTTTACCATATTTCTATAAAATTTGTTAAAAAATATCGTGTTACGCGATCTGTTTTATGAACTTATCAATAATAGCTGCTTAGCTTTCATGACACAGAAAAAAACGGTGGTTACAAAAATTTTAAATATAGATCTTGTACACGTTTAAAAAATTAAGCACAAAAGAGGTAATTCTTTATCAGATATTGCCAATATTATGTAGTCAACGGACTATTTCCTTGCTTATAACTTAAAACAAAAACTTTTGCTATAAAAATTTCGTAATCTCAAAACTGTTTATATATAAATTAGTAATATATAATTTAATTTCCTTAATACTACTTTACATTTGGCATAAGTTATTGTAAAGAAATACTTACGTTTCATTGGTTTCGCTTTTTCTTCCTCTTCTTCCAATTCTTCTCCGGTTTCATCATTCTCAGCTTCTTCTTCGCCACCCTCCTATATACATAATACAATGCAATAATGATAATTCTTTTTTTATATTATATTCGAACGACATGTAATTAATTCATTAAAAATGAACTGCCATAACTATTTGATACTATTTAAGATGAAATTATTTATTTCGTTGGAAAGATTTCCATTGGAACCTACCTCTCATAACTGTAAAAGTTCCTTAAACTTGAAAGAACATGGGTAAAGAAACTAGCTTATGACTTACCCCTTGAGGCTCATCGGGTAGACGTAGAGGCAGTGTGAATGGTTCTTCCAGTTCGATGGAGAAAGTGTTTGCTCCCATTTCGAACTTCTCAGTGAGGTCATCTGGTGTTACATCTTTACGGCCGGTCTTTTTTACATGGTTAATATAGTAATCGGCACCGGCGTCTGACAAATCGTAAATATAGTCGAATATGTAATTGCAGTGCATACAGATTTATTTTTAAATATAAGCACACCTTGCTCAGTTCGAGAGCTTGTTCACTTCAAATAATTCAGGAAGCCTCACAATTTTTATACATTATTAATTATTAGTTTCACTATTGGCTGGTTTCCGCAAATCCATGACTTTGTGGGTATTTTGCAGACGGGCAGAAATGTTGGTTATTCAAGCTAACTTTACTCCTCAAGGAAACCCAGCAAAACGTTTAAAAAAGCGAAAAGAAAAAAGCAAAAAGTTTAAAGGTACCGTTTACCTCAAGTACATCTCTCCTACCTAAGTATGTCGGCGAACCATGATAATTAGTCCTGTAAAAACGATGATCGGCCACACTAGCATGACGTGGACCAATGTTTGGTATTAAATATTACTTATAATATATAACAGTCAATATATTATATTGGGTTCCTATAATGCTTATTGATTAGCTGATACGTGAATTGATCTACATATAAAATAAATAAAGAGTGTAACTATAGATAAACTTATAAACTATAACCAAAAAACAAGTTATTTCAAAGGAAATAGTTCTACTCAAATGTCATTGCGAATTTGTCTGCGTATTATTTAGATATTCCCGCTTTAACTTTGCCAAAAAGCAATATTGATTTGTAAAGAAGAATCTTGTTTCAGTTAAAATCTAAAATAATGGCACTTAGCCAAATTATTCCCAATGACAGCTTTTTTTAAGTATTTTATTTCTATCGGCTTATATTATCGGCGTATATTCGACTGAGAAATACTAGAATTAAAGAAATCTTATATGTATGTCTAGTCAATAACTCACTATCAACATACCTAGGAAATTATACATGTGATCTTTATGCATATGCGGCGGTGGGACCGAAGACGCGGCCGCAGTAAATGCTGCCGCTGCTGGTAAAGCTATTGTACGACCAGCCATATCGTCCTCCTGCACATAATATTAATTAAGTTATAGGTATACGACGTGGCACACATTATGAAAAAAGAGCGACGATTGTGTCTATGATGTGCTGACCACAGCATAATTTTAATAAACGTATTTAATTTTTCATGAAAAATTTTTACTTAATGATAGGAAATAATATAATTTACTCACCCCTACACCGGCTTTTTCCGCAGCCTTGCCGATAGCGGTGTTTTCTCCTCGTGGTCCCATCATGATAGCAGCGGTGCCTTTTGAAATCCACTCGAAAGCTTTGCTCTGATTAAAAAACGTACACCCATAGCATTGACAAAAGAAAAATACTAAATTGTATCATGCGAAACAAATACCAATAGTTACAGATACAAAGAATTTAAAAAAAAATACTAGCAATGCTGAACAACATTACTAGTATTCCTGTTAACCTCTCCAATTAAGCTGCAATGCTTATGTCAGGAGTTAGTTTACGTCAATAGTCGAATGGCGGGGCCCGAACCTGCGACGTCAAGTTTCGCAGTCCGCACCCTAAACCATTAGGCTATTGCCGCTTTAATGTAGTGCATTATATTATGTTTATGAGTAGTGCCAATTAAATAAAAGTACAAACAAACAAATAATAGTAGTGCATTATATTTATGAGTAATGCCAATCTAAATCAAGATCATAACATTGTAAATATTGTAATTCCATTGCAGGGCATTGACCTCTTCAGTATGGGAGGGTTTGCCATAATCGCCACGCATGGCTATCGATTGGCCCCGATTGGCGATCACAGTACTCGAGACCTCGCACAGTAGACGATGCTGCCCGTTACCGGTCTGCTAAATTTTAGTCTGGTATATTTCGACATTTTATTTATTTTTATTTTATTTCGACAGCCTATTGCTTTCTGTAGGTTTTCCCTTATTCATCTCTTACGATACCAACGGGAAGAAAGGAGGTGATTTATTCTGACGCCGTAACCACACACAACATCAAGACAAATGAGTAACATTGAAAAAGAAACTTGAAAAATTTACTTTACATATCAAGTCCTAATCAGATATCCACAGATCATAAATGAAAAAGTAAACTAAGGATTTTAATTTGCGGGAACTAAAGAATTACATGACTTTTAATTTAGTAAACACTCTTGTCCTTGGTACACCTAAAAACTTTTATTTAAAATCTGATCTAGCAGACAATATGACACTGACTATATTTTAATATAAGTGCTACATATAGATTCATTTTCCAGATTTGCTACATTTATTTCATAAAAAATAAATAATCGATATTATAATTTTTATAATACAAATAAATAAGTAGAAATACAGAACCAAGATACCAACCTCAAGTTTGGTTTCCGGAGCGCCGAGATCAGCGTTGAGCTTGGTGGCAGTTATAGAAACCGGCGATATGTTGAAACTGTCGTCGGAGCCGGGGGGCAGATTGCCCAGCACCACGTCGGCCAAGGCATCAGGACCACCCTTCACCCTGACCAAACACGCAGTGGCTCGCAACTCGTCCGATGGATACCCTGAGTGAATTGTTGACCAAGTTATCATCATGTTCTAGGTAGACTCCCGCAATATAGCAGTTTATTCTTTTTTAACTTTAGTAATTTCTGCGAGCGATATTTAAAGTAACTAATGTAAATGTATTGGTCTGAATGGTGTAAAAGACAATATTTGTAAGATCTGTAAAAACGTAAATAAAAGTAGTCTAAGAAATTTATCTCGCTTTCTATTTAAAGTTGTCACAGTGAAGTATATTACATAAACTGATCTTGTTTTACATAAACTGATGAGTTTCACTCATCACATATCCCTAGTTCCGGTGGACCGGAATGGGGATAATTTGTATGTTTTAAGTACGTTGCTGCGATGTGCTGAAAAAATATTATACCGCGTACGTACACATACGTAAATACTTTTCCACGTATTTAAGTATGTACGTACGTTTCTTAAGTTATTATGCATTTATTCTAATTTCTTAAAGAGTTATTATTGTAACTGTCTATGTTATGGTTTTTACAATATTCTTTTTTTTGTCCCTCACATATTTATAATTGATAAGTATTGTTGTAATTGGTATTACGGTATGGTATACAGGGAACTACTTAATACATGGCTCCACAGAAAACCAGCGCTATAGATTTCCCATAAATACTATGATCAGTGGAGACTATTTCGACTTCACAATACAGTACCACGAACTTTTGCTCATGCTGCTTACTTTACTTTTATTTGTTTTACATTTTCTACATTTAAATTGTCAATTATTAGTTTTATGAATTTACATTACTATATTACTATTCCCATGTTCCGTGTATGATTAATTTGTTGTATATATCCGAATAAAGATTTTCTACAGCAAAAATTTTACGAAACGTCAGCAACCGTACCGTTTTCATCGCAACCGTGGGGATCGAACATGTAATAGTGATCGTCGTGCCGCCACACGGCCGCGGAGGCACCGCGTGCGGTCACTACGGCGTGAGAGTGCTCCTTAAACAGCTGCCTCAGAGACTGCTTCAGTGACATTACATCACTCGATGAGTCGGGATTCAACTCCCCTGAAAACAAACGTACGATAATAAATTTTAACCTAGAATATCATTTCCCAATACTAGGTAGTCAGAGACCTAAACAATTTAATCCTTTCGACACTGGATTCATCCGAGCACATTTACATATTTGATAACTTCAGACGACGAAAATGGCGGCAGGCTCAGGTGAGCCGATTACCGGCTTACTGTCAAAGCGAAACAAATCGTACATAAGTTTTTTTTTGGTATCTCATCTGATTGGTACTAGCCTTCCTTCAGTCCTCTTGAGCCTATCTGTGCGTTATTTCGCATATAATAACTGATATTAGAGTAAAACGTATCTGACAATTATTAATGTTAATTATAATCTATTCTCAAATTCGCGTAAACATACACACCCATAAATAAAAATTGGTCCAGCCATTAATGAAGAGTTCAGTCATACACTCCGCACATGATTATAAAAGTAAAGATTTATTAAAGTTATTTCTTGCCACTTACCACTATAGGCGCTGTCTATAACATCAGTCTCTATGCAATCATAATCTGAGATCCTAAATTTGTCTAATACATCAACGGCAGCAAGTGTACCCCCAGACGCTGCTGATTCTTCCTCCTCAACATCTTCATCGTCGGGGTTTTTAGGCGATTCTAAGCTAATGCCTCGTCGTTCTAGGTTTTCTAATGTGTTTTGGTACAGGATATCACCACGAATCAGGGACTGTTAGACATGTCAAAAAGTTAGAAGCTATTATAACACATTGTAAAATCCACTGCACGAAAATTTTTCAGTATGAAGTCTGTCCATGTACTATTGTAGCCACTTACTATTAGATGATTTGTTAGTACATTTTCAATCTTCTTATATACACATTAGAAGTGAATTGTTTCATCACCAGATATCTCGCACCTTAAATGCCCGTCAAAGATGTGGTTTATATTGGTCTAATATTATACGAGATCTCGATATCATCTCTGTCGGAAGTCATTGCGATTCCTAATGATTATTGCAAAGTCGCCTCTATTGAAGGCGTTATAACTTAGTACCTCTGTATCATCCGTGGGTAGACGGAGGTACTAAGTTATAACGCCTTTTACAGTGTAAAATATCAGACCAAAATTATCAGACCGAAGATAGGCAGCAGCGTCTGAGGTGCGAGAGTATGGTACTGCGATCGCCAATCCGGTAGCCAAGCGTGGCGATTATGGCAAATCCTCCCTATGGGAGAGGCCTATGTCCTGCCTGGACTTTAACCGGCCGATATATATGTATGTAAGTATGTAATTACAATAGCGTATAATTTTAGTTCTTTTTATAAATTATTATTTATTGGTTGCCAATTTTAAAACATAATCCTTTTTTTTTTCAATAAAAACTAAAGTATATATGGAGTTTAAAAGTCGGTATTTATATCTAAAGATATTTACATACCTCATCAACCTCTCCAGACGTCCAGTTGGCAGGGTCTACAATATGCGCCATAGCAATGGCGGCGATGGAGGCGGGCGTGGCCTGACGTCCTCTATGCTCTTCTGGAAACCTTTCATCGGCCTCATGGAATCGACCGCGGACTACCCAACGATTTGGTGCCACGGCTGTAGAGAAAATTTTCTCGAAATTTAAAAGTCAAGTTACTAATAATAGTGTATTTCCTTTCCCATATTCCTCGTATATCTTATGAATTTCAATCAGTGTTTATTAAAATTTATTGTGTATGTGCTTTAGTATGTAGTTATCTTATTTTAGTGTTACGTGTGAGATCCGGGTTCGATCCCCAGGTGGCAGGCTCGTACCAATAGGTTTTTCAAAAATTTAAGTACGACTAATATCGTTGGCTTGGACATAAAGACGGCGACGGGGTCATCATCTGTGACGTTGTCCCAAAGTATCTTTAGTGGAAGGTGGGCCGAAGGGACTTAATGGTCTAGACTAGATCTCTGTCTATCACTGTAATGGGAATGGCGTGAAGATATTTTTTTTATTATTTCATAAAAAAACTGCATTTCCATTTATTACAGAACTTATGGCCGGAACAAGTATATAGTTCTCGTTTCAGACGTTAAGTTCTGTTAGAAATGAATATGCATTTTATTACACATATAGGTATATCGTGGGCTTGGACATAAAGACAGCGACATGCCCACCACCTGTCATGTTGTCCCAAATAGCCTTGACAAAAGGTGGGTCGAAGGGACTTGTCTAGATCTCTGTCTACTCCAGCGTTGGGATCATAGTATGTATATTCTTATATAAAAACAAGGAACTGACACTGTGTCTTGCTAAACATAATACTTGCGTTTAAGATTGTTGACCGGTTCAGGCATCTCGCCCAGCTCTTGCACACTAACGTCAGCGATGCTGTAAGGTTTCCGCTTCATATCCGACACGCTGTCCATGAAATGCTCGCAGAGGCGTGAAATCCTACTAAAGTATAAGAGGCATGCCTTGCCTCCATCGCGCAGGCCAACCTAAAAATCAGACAACTATCCAAAACATGTGCTTAATTTACGAACTCTATTGATATATTTGACGACCTCAGTTGACAAGTGACACAAGATCTTAGGTTCGACTCCCGGAGGGGAAAAGATGTTTGTGATAAATTCGCTGTTTTCGATGCGATAACATAAGCGCTTTAGCTACTTACTTTGGGATCACAGCAATGTATGTGATGTATTAACACATGGTATATTTAACCGAATAGTAATGTATGTAGTAAATTTAACCGAATAGCTAATATTTTGAATATATTTTTTATGATACTAGGTTAGATAGAGTCTAACTAATTAAGTCACATTTCTTGGGACAACTTAACAGGTGGTGAGCCCGTCGCCGTCTATATATCCATGACAACGATATATAAATCGTACATGAGTTTTTTTTCTAAGACCATCGGTGCCGACCGCCCAGCCCACCCAATCTGCTCTCATGACTTAGATAAACTTGCAGCAGAAAATGCTATCGAAGTGCAAAACATTGCTTGTATCATTAGTTTCCTGTTTACTAGTGTATAAATTTATATATATTGTGTAAAGTAATATGATAAACACTGACCCTGTATCCGTATCTATCCGCTGGCCATGGATGGTATACGTAATAACGACCACCTTCGTTCCAAATCGCTACTTCATACTCGCCAGGGATCTGTTAGATTTCAAATAGAAAAGAACAATTAGTCAACAATGTTATCTGTCCTGAATTTATATCTATACCAATCAATTGATTCACCAACAATCTACATATAATACCAACTGAAGAAAATAAGACTTGAATCTATGGTTGATAACAAAGTACAATGAAAACTCAACAAAAATTCATAGCATTAACAAATTATGATACTTCTGAAAATATTAATTAAAAGTTTATCCTCTTTGATAGTACCTGTAAAACTCCTGCATCAGATTCTTTGAAGAAACTCTCAATTCCTCGACACAAATCAAATACTTTCGGATCCGAAGAAATCATTTTGCCCCATACAGCAATTCCACGCTCCTGAACAAAATTTTAGGTCGATTTTTTATGTATAGAGAAACAATAGCAAACGAGTTTGCATCTCATTAAGTGACTACCAACACCAACATATACTCACGACACTTATGTAAATAATTAAAAAAAAATACTTAATTACTTGCCTTATGCTTGTATTCTTTGTCACGTATTCTAAAGGTTTCTTTTAACTCCCCGAGCACCAGCTGCCGAATAGGACCACCTCTTTCCACCAACGATTCCTATTGAATATAATAAACTCATAAATATTTTTTATATCTTCACGCATTTCTTAAAACTGGGGTAGCTTATTAAGACAAAGGGACAAGTGGTTAACGTCCAAGCTAACGATAAAAATCGTTTTTTTGCTATGGCCATCTAACGACCATCAATTCCTTCGAACTCTGGTATCCTGATTCAAATTGCGATCTCCCAATCGACCATAATCTCTATCCCCTTTCACCCTCGAGGTCTAAAATAGAATGCTTCATTGTCCATAATAACACTGACTCTCCATATCTTTCAAACGGTAAAATAATAGATGTTATACTGCTATTTGGTGGCAGAGATGGGCAACTTTGCTAAAGAAAAAATCCACGTTGTCCTTCGGGGTTCCCAAAAGTCAACGTGGATTTTATCTTTACTCCAAGAAACCTCTAGTATGTTTTTTTATATCTACACTCCTTTTCTCAGAAACGGTGGAGACAGAGGTCTAAACAATTCCAAAGTCCTTTCAAACCATCTTTCACAGTCTTGTGGCTAAGGGAACGGTAGAATATACTCACGTAAATATGTATCGATATATACATATTAACATCCATGACTTGAGTACAAGTATTCATATAGATTACACAAATGTTAGCCTCTAACGGGCCTCTAACCCCGTAAGCCTTGGTTTTGAAAACATGGTTTCTAACAACTTGACTATCGTTTCCAGAATGCTTCTTCTAACAACTTTTAACAAAAACAATCTAAGCCAGTAAGATTTTTATTATTTGACATTACAGTAATATTATTCATATTATGATAAGCTGATATATCGGTTATTTAGATTCCATTACAATATTTCATAATTAGTAAGTAACAAGTATAGATATGAGTTTCTTTGCTTTTGTTTTATTTTCAAGTCGGTCCAATTTCGTTTGCGTGTTTTCACCGTTTTTGGTGTAGAAAAACGTAAGTATGAGAACGTAGTGAATATAACAATACTTTGAGGGCACAAATAGATAAAGCCGGTGGTCTTAATGATGAAGGTAATTAATTAATGAATACATGCATAGATAGGAACAATATCACAAATATTGCTCTGATCCCAAAGTAAGCAGCTTAAGCACATGTATTATGAAATTAGTACGATAGGCATAAAATCCTCTAATCATCGGTGGAAACTATTGCATGCCCAATTCATCTCTTATCATCCAACACCTATGTAACAATGTACCCTATGTATATTACTGCCTTACTTCGATTTAATTAAACACGCAATAATTTTTTATGCGTTTGCTAGCTCACATAATGTGCAATGTTTTTGAACACATCTCTCAAGCGCTCACTTTCAAGGTAAAAAATAATGTATAAAGTCCGTAATCCTTCACAATTAAACGACTATAATGTTTGGTAATTTGAATATTAACTACTACAAAATAAGTTTTTTATGTTTTTTAAAAAAGAAGCAATACCAAATAACGTTACTAGTATTTCTAACCACTCCGATTAAGGTGCAATTGCTAACCTCTTAGGATATGCTATGAGTATTGACTATTCATGACTATTGAGCATAGGATTAAGCTCTTCTAGTAATCTTGCAATCATGTAGATCATATGTTCATAGTCTAGCTATCTATTTAGTCTATATGTTTGCTTATAGACTTTATAACAAGACAACTTCTTTCACTCTGCCGCTCCATTTGATCTCCGTTAAAGAATGCAGTGGCTTTCATCATCAGCTCAGTATACTTATATTATAACTCATAACAACAAATGAAATAACTTAATTCGATCAAAAAAGTAAAATACTCAAAATACTAATAAAGTTTGAGATATTTTGTTGATCTTCTTGGGATTTCATCCTTAGATTCTGACGTGGTAACAACGGGACGAGAAAGGCCAGATAACAAAAATTAAGAGATCCTCCACCTTTTTTTGGAGTCTGTTACAATCAAGCCAGCACCATTCTTTGCTAGTGCTCTATAAAGTTAACTTGCCCGATAGAGATTGTATCCCAAGTCCAAAGTCTCGTCGATTATATCTTCGTTCCACGCCCTGGCGCGTAGCCTGCGGAGCATAGCCAGCGCCGCAACACAGCAGGCGATACCAGTGAAGGACTTGAATGTTTGGTACCTGCCATATTATAATTAAATGTCAATATAATTTTAGTATTGCAGATTCAAATAAGTATTACAAAATTGTGACAAATCTGTATTGGACCAAATTGCATAGAACTGTAGCAAAATACCCATTTAAAGTAAGTATACAAGTCACGATAGCCGAGTTGTTGGGTGGTCGGAATTTCGAGTCGAGAGACCCGAGTTCGATCCCCAGGTGGCAGTACCAATGAGTTTTTGTACGAATTTCATCGTTGGCTTGGACATAAAGGCGGCGACGGGCTCACCACCTGTCACGTTGTCCCGAAAAATATCTTCGGTGGAAGGTGGGTCAAAGGAACTTAATTGTCTAGACTTGACCTCTGTCTACCCCTGTATTTGGAATTGCGTGAAGATATTTAAAGTAAGTATACCGTAGACTGGCAAATATTCTTTGGGAAGTGATTAGCACGGGAATGGTCCATCGCTCTGGTTCATAGTCGAATTTGGGTGTCCTCGAACAATGGCGCAGTGTGCCTTTGAAAGACACTATCAAAATTTGCCACCACTTGACATTGAGTTCACAAATTGAACAAAATCGTCAGCATGATGCATTTTTGCATGTGGGAAAATATTTTTTATGATATGGCATTTTTTTGTCGGAAATATGGCCTAGTTTTAGTGTTCAGGAGTTTTATTGAGATTGTAGATAACATTTTTGGAATTTTTATTTACACACTTTCAGAGCGTCTGAAGCATAAAGGGATAGAGTAATAGGGCTCATATGACGGTAGTGCCTGGGGTCGCTCGCGTGACATGACTTTTTTAGCGAGCGTTCTGTAGTTTTGTAAACTAAATTAAGAAACAGTGAGCAACACTGGATAATTGATTTGCTTCAACTCAAGCTCAGGCGGACGAATTTATATGCACAATTACTCATTAATTCTCTGACATATAAATTCTGCCACATCATAACCAATGTTCATACAAAAGTCTTAATTTTTCTCAATTTTCACTTACCTAAAACTGCCCATATGTCTTGTCGCGGGCAATATCCACTTCTCAACGTCTAACTGATGGAACTGTGAGTGGAAGTTCTGATCGGCGATCTCCACAGGGCTGTGCAGGACCGTCTCAGATTTTGGAAGCGGGATTAGATCATCTCTGAAAATGGCAAATACATTAGTTGATACGAAGAAAAGTCTCACTCTGTAATTGTTTCGTATATTTACTAAATTTTTAATAATGTACTAAATTTTTGATAGCTTATAAGTTTAATTTTTAGGCTAAGGAGCTATGTTTTTTTTAATTAAATATTTAAAAATCAATTACTCTTTCCTTCTTCTCTCTTAGATCAATCCGTGAATTTAAGTTACAGTTATAGACAAATAGACACCTTTATGTTGCCGTTAGCCCTTGGAATTTACAAGACGTCTTTCTTAGTCACTTTTTTACAACAACTATAAATATATACACAAAGATACCACACGGAAAACTTCGTTTACTTCTATAATGATAACACATGTGACATAAAACTTACCGCCCATAAGTATGGCCATCGGTTCGCGGACAGTAAAGGAAGAAATTTTCACCACGCAGCGACATGATCTGGTCATGAGTAGGGGCTGGAGGTGGCTTCTCGGGTGCCATAGGTAGTTGAGGAGGTGGCTGTATAAGAGGCATAGTTTATAATTTCTAAACATAGAACTAACCAATCCGAAATAACGACTTCTTTTCTTCTCATTAGTTCTGTATTTCGTTATGTCTATATTATGACTTATTCGTTTATTATACTAAAGTGTTTTATCGGTAAGGCTATCTGATGAGAAAAGAAAATATATATATTTATAATGCAACAACATGATTACTTCTGTTTATGTATTCCATCGAACACCTGAAGGGTGATCGGTGACAAGGTAGGTGATAATCAATGCCCATGTACATACGCTAATGCTAAAAAAGCTGTACATATGGTGCTGGCGTATAAGGAAAGAGTAAGAGATAAGCTGACAAAGAGTAACTGCTATATGATCACGATTAATCCACACAAGGAAAAAATCTTAAAGCAAATAAAAAAAGTTTAATGATGATCCTACATACCTCCTTAGGCATTTTCTGGTAAAATTCTCTGACTTTTTTTCTAGACGTGGCTCTCGAAGTCGCTAAGCTTACTGCACTTAGAGAACACTGAGGGTATTGCCCCTGAAATAAAACAAATCTTGATAATCGATAATCTAATACGATCAGGCAGCGTGAACTAACG
Organism: Sericinus montela; assembly: GCA_029286605.1. Classification (NCBI taxonomy): domain Eukaryota; kingdom Metazoa; phylum Arthropoda; class Insecta; order Lepidoptera; family Papilionidae; genus Sericinus; species Sericinus montela. Next base: position 1,070,041 of record JAGSMR010000045.1, read on the forward strand.
GCGTAAGAATTTACAAGCCACTCCATTTCATCCCCAGGTTTCCGTAAGAAGTAATTTAGGGAAAAGCCACGAAAACAGCAATAGCTATCGATGAATGGTGAAATAACTATCTCGAAAAATACCAATAAATTAATTAGGACGGTGACGCATAGCATTTTCTCAGATAAGATTCGATGTGTCTGGTTACTATGAATGCTAATCCACTTGTAAAGCGTGGCGATTATGCTAAATCTGGCTTGCGGTAATGGCCCTTATCTAGCAAAATTTTACAGGTTGCTTAGTAATAAATAAATACATTCACGCCATTATCAATACAGAGGTAGACAGAGGTCTATAGAGGCAATTAACTCCTTTTGACCCACCTTCCACTAAAGATATTTTTGGGACCACGTGACAGGTGGTGAGCCCGTCGATGTCTTTTTGTCCAAGCCACAAATCGTACACAAAATTTTAAAAAACCTATTGCTTTTTCACCAACCCCCAGGTGGCAGGCTTGTGCCACTCGTGTGTACTCGGACCTCTTAACTCGAATCCCGATCACCCCAACCACTCGGTTATCGTGAATATTTTATTGATAATAAAATATGATCATATTATACGAGTTATTTACAAATTATCACTTAATTGGGTCAAGATGTAATTCGATTAATTCGTTAGTATTAGTTAAGACTAAACCACCCCTGACCCAACATATGTGTCTGCAGATTAAATATTTAAATAAGTAAATTAGACCACGTGACTACTTCCTTACCTCTTTCTTCTTTTCGATGAGCGCATTGATGTTCATACTCTCCCATTCGCTCTGGCAGTGGATTTTGAGAGCTTTGAGATCCAATTCATATTGAGGCTCACGTATCAATGGTTCCTTTTGAACAACCTGTAGAATATATTTAATATTAGAAAAAAGTGTAAACGTCATAAAATATAAGAAGTAGGTAACCTCCTCTTTTTAAAATCTAACCTCTTAGTTCCACCAGGGTATAATTTTTGGTCTATGGATATACATAGTCTAAGGGTCTCAGAGAAAAAGTTAAAAAATGTGACTAAATAGTCACATTTTTAACTTTTTTAAAAAAATCAACTGTAAATACTGTTGATTTTTTTAAAAAGACGACTTATTGCATTAAAATTTGCATTTCGAGGCCCTTATCAGGCCGGCGATCCTGGATCCGTGCAACACACTGGTACCCTTAGGATTTAATCTCATACTAGCTGTAGCCTTTTGTTACGCCTTCAGTAGATGCTAGTGCTCATATATAAACTTTTATAAATAAAAGACAAAATTTAAGAGAAACGAGAACGTTAGCCGAGTGGTTGGGTGATCGGAATTTTGAGTAAGGAGACCCGAGATCGATCCCCAGGTGGCCGGCTCGTACCAATGGGTTTTTTAAAAACTTATATACGAATATATCTTTGGCTTGGACATAAAGACGGCGACGGGCTCACCACCTGTCACGTTGTCCCGAAAATATCTTCGGTAGAAGGTGGGTCGAAGGGACTTAATTGTCTAGACGAGACCTTTGTCTACCCCTGTATTTGGAATGGCATGAAAATGGTCAAATTTAGATAATGATATATACCAAAACACCCTCAGTTAGGAGATTTTGTATTTACCTCTATATTAGTAAGAGTTATGGCAGGTTTTGGAACACCCTTCTTTGCCGCATCAAGATCTCCGTAGTTCGCTAAAAAGTCCAAAACGAAAGAAGTCACGCCGGCATATCGAAGGAAAGCTCCAGCGCCGTACCTATAGCAAACTCGACCATGTCAAAAACATTCTAGGTTTTCTTTGTTAAGTTAATTTTAAAATTTTCAAATTGTTAAATGTTTGGTGTTTCAGAAAACATAAATTAATAAATTTGACAATTTAACTTTTTACTTAAAAGTCACAAGTACTTATTTACTTAAAAGGATGTCCCAACGATGGAGACATTCTTGCAAAAAATTTTTTATGCAAATAAACAATTCTTATTTCAAACAATTTACTTTCAATAGCTTGGTATATAATGTAACTTTGCTGTTATACTGTCATCGACAGATAGTATGACTGACAACTAGCAGTTGTCTGCAGTTTCATACGCATGGAAATACTCTATCGCACTATTTCTCTGTCGTTATCCAGGGTTCAAGCTTAACCCATACTTAATTTCATGAAGCCCTAAGTTCGTATTCAAAAGGTATTGCGTGAGGTGAGGTATTATTCACATCATTTATTTATAAAACGTAATAAAGAACTTACAGAGAGTTAGGCTGGCCCAAATCGTCCAACATGTGGGGATCAAGTATGTAGCATACAGTTTTGACGTTAGTTTCAGCATCGGGTTGCGGAGGGTGACCCCAGATTAGAAAATGTTTGTCTCCTCCCAAGGTCAAGATCATCATGTATGTGGTCCCGGCATACTTTTCCATTAATCTACAAAGAATGGGCAATTGTCATTTACGTGTAACCATAGAAAGATTACTGTCTACAAAAAAACTCAGTCCAAACTTTGTTGTAGTAATTTTACTGTGTACTTACGCCATAAGGTCCGGCTCGGCCTGTATATTATCCGGATGTTTTGCAAGAAGCCCTCTTTGTGCTTCAACCATTTTAACAGTATACTTGGTGTCGTGGTAGAAAAAGGACGAGAGCAGCTGGTTCAACTGAAGTTGCGGGTTTCCTGACGATAAATTATTATATTGTATTTCAGTGGGCAAGAGTGGTGGTGTAGCGTGATTACCATGCGTCGGAAACTGACTGTGGTTTCCTGATTTCGCATTTCGGTCTAAAGTTAATATTTTTAAGCGTATATTTGTAGGAAAACTAAATTGTTTATTTTCGGTCACATAGGCATCTATGTATAATAAATGTAAACAATTAAAATTTTAATTCTCCAGGCCGCTGTTTTTATACCCTATTTGGACTGTAGATGGTGTAACTTTTAGCCTCAGTAAGGAATTACCACGTACCATGATAACACGTGTATATAAACAGTGAGAGAACGTGATTTTGCATTCAGAGTTATCTTAAATCTAGATCTCGGGCCCTACATCTAGTAGCTAACCACATCTACATCAATATTACAATATACTTGGGTGGATATTTGTGGAAAAATAATCATTATGAGTGTATTGAATAATATCTAAGCCAGTATATATAAGCCTTTAGTTAAATACATTAAAATAATTGCAATGATCACATTAAATTATTAATTATAGGTAACCCATGATCAAACTTAAAACTATCAAAATGGCAATAAAAAATATTACATTAATTACATATTTCTTACCTTTATAGCACTTTAGAGCCAACATGCACTGCTTATAATACCTATCGCCATTTTCTATAACCTCGTCCACGTCCCTTCTCACTAGTTGGGACGGAGCCTTCTCCTCCAGAAGCACTCGGCATACAACCGCTATGCAACCAGTTTGGGAGCCTGTCGTTTACGATGACGTTAAGTGACAAATAATTGAGTTATTCGTATTTTGATTACGACCCGATGTGGCTAAATTGCTTATTTGATGTAATTAGCAACAACGATGTTACCACAAACATCCAGAATGGAGACAATATAAGAAGTGGTTTTCTACTTAGAAACATTCCGGGAATGGAACCCGGCATGTCAGAACAGGCGGCACTATGAAAACCGGCGTGTACACGCCACTCATCCACTGAAGTGGTCATTAGTAAATATCTTCATACAATTCTCAATACAGGGGTAGACAGAGGTCTAATCTAGACAATTAAGTCCTTTTGACTCTCCTTCCACCGAAGATATTTTCGGACAACGTGACAGGTGGTGAGCCTGTCACTTAGGAGTTGGAAGGATGTAATTCGTACATAAGCTTTTGACAAAAACCGAGCGTTTTTGACAAAGATCGAACTCGGGTCTCTTCGGTCGTATTCCATCACCCAATCACTTGACTATCGTGACTATAAAGTATATTATAAGATTACTGAAAGTATACTATAAGAGTATCTGATATGAAAGTATACTATAAGGGTATCAATAATAACTCATACCGCAAGCAGTAGACGAGTATTTCCTGGAGTTACAACCTATGCTTCCCTGAAGCATCATCTTATTCTTCTCCACTTGCGAAAAGTTGTGCCATATCTGCAAGCAAAAGTTTATTGTAATTGTATGTACCATTAAATTAACTGTCATAATTAAACTAACTGTTAAGGTTCTCGTATTGTTGTTATTTATTATGGGCATTGCAAAATTTGATTATTAAGGTTAATATCACTTTTAAATTAAATATTAAAACTTATTATTTAATGTCCTTTTTAATTTATCTTTAAAAAATGGGATAAATCCTTTGGCGAACTGTGAGCATGTACTGGCTTTTAAGCTATTGCTTTAATTTAATAATAAAAATAATTAATATCTGTTGTTCCACCTTTTATTTATTTTACTATACTAGTTAAAATAGTTATTAAAAAAAACTAAATTTTTTTTAAATTATAACAAAACAAAACCCTAAAAGTGGTCACTTTTTGTTTTTTTTTCTTCATTAGAGTCGATTGAAGAACGGGCCACCAACTTCTTCCATAAATAAAAAGGAGTTGTTCATATTGGCGTCGGAGTAAGGTCTCAAATTAGCATTGTAGCGTTGTAACAAATCTTAAGGGAACCATGACTTACAATTATTAATAGTTATTATGATACGAATGTACTGAATATCACGCTGGTAGAATAAATAAAATATTCTTAATGAAATTCTGAAATGTAATCAAAGGTATTAAACGAACAAAATTACGGGAAAGAACCATTGTGACAAAGGTTTTTATGTTTTTGGGTACTGTGTCACGAAACCTGTTTCAAATTACTTTTGAAGCACTTCACCTTTTTCAGCTTCGCGTATTCGTATAAAGGCTGGGTCATTTCTTCAGCTGGTATTCGTTGAAGTTTCGGGCGCCTTCGCCGTCGGCGCATATATGGCGGTACCCATCTCCTCGTTTTAAACTCAGGGCGGTCTATTATCTGTAGGATTTTATTAGCAATCAACAAAAATATATGCAAATAAAAATATGGATATATGCGAATATAAATGATTTGACGTAGCCGAAATAGTTTACAGAATTGACAAGGGATTAAAGTAGAATTATACCATATTCCCAATACAGGGGTAGACAGAGGTCTAATCTAGACAAAGTCCTTTTGACTCTCCTTCCACCGAAGATATTTTCGGACAACGTGACAGGTGGTGAGCCTGTCATAGGAGTTGGAAGGATGTAATTCGTACATAAGCTTTTGACAAAACCGAACGTTTTGACAAAGATCGAACTCAGGTCTCTTCGGTCGTATTCCATCACCCAATCACTTGACTATCGTGACTATAAAGTATATTATAAGATTACTGAAAGTATACTATAAGAGTATCTGATATGAAAGTATACTATAAAGGGTATCAATAATAACTCATACCGCAAGCAGTAGACGAGTATTTCCTGGAGTTACAACCTATGCTTCCCTGAAGCATCATCTTATTCTTCTCCACTTGCGAAAAGTTGTGCCATATCTGCAAGCAAAAGTTTATTGTAATTGTATGTACCATTAAATTAACTGTCATAATTAAACTAACTGTTAAGGTTCTCGTATTGTTGTTATTTATTATGGGCATTGCAAAACTTGATTATTAAGGTTAATATCACTTTTAAATTAAATATTAAAACTTATTATTTAATGTCCTTTTTAATTTATCTTTAAAAAATGGGATAAATCCTTTGGCGAACTGTGAGCATGTACTGGCTTTTAAGCTATGGCTTTAATTTAATAATAAAAATAATTAATATCTGTTGTTCCACCTTTTATTTATTTTACTATACTACTTAAAATAGTTATTAAAAAAAACTAATTTTTTTTAATTATAACAAAACAAAACCCTAAAAGTGGTCACTTTTTGTTTTTTTTTCTTCATTAGAGTCGATTGAAGAACGGGCCACCAACTTCTTCCATAAATAAAAAGGAGTTGTTCATATTGGCGTCGGAGTAAGGTCTCAAATTAGCATTGTAGCGTTGTAACAAATCTTAAGGGAACCATGACTTACAATTATTAATAGTTATTATGATACGAATGTACTGAATATCACGCTGGTAGAATATAAAATATTCTTAATGAAATTCTGAAAGGTAATCAAAGGTATTAAACGAACAAAATTACGGGAAAGAACCATTGTGACAAACGTGTTTATGTTTTTGGGTACTGTGTCACGAAACCTGTTTCAAATTACTTTTGAAGCACTTCACCTTTTTCAGCTTCGCGTATTCGTATAAAGGCTGGGTCACTTCTTCAGCTGGTATTCGTTGAAGTTTCGGGCGCCTTCGCCGTCGGCGCATATATGGCGGTACCCATCTCCTCGTTTTAATCTCAGGGCGGTCTATTATCTGTAGGATTTTATTAGCAATCAACAAAAATATATGCAAATAAAAATATGGATATATGCGAATATAAATGATTTGACGTAGCCGAAATAGTTTACAGAATTGACAAGGGATTAAAGTAGAATTATACCATATTCCCAATACAGTGGTGGACCTCCGACTACCCCTGTATTGGGAATGGCGTGAAGATATTTTTTTTCACTGGATATGTAACTCGCGGCGTGTGGTGACGGATTAAGTTTCTATCACCTTTCTTTTTGTAGGTGAAATAAGAGGTATAGATAGGCCACCGACAGATACCAAGATTTACCATAGTTCCCAATACCAAGCGTGGTAACTATGGGAACACTTCCTAATGGGGAGGCGTATTTTCTGCAGTGAACTTTTCTGGGCTGTTATGATGATGATTTACTATTGAAGTAATGCTATAGTATATAAAAACGTACAAGCTTAGAACTCTAATAATAAAAAATACAAACATGGTATTTGAAATTTTTTTTTATATAAACCAAGGAGTCTAAAGACGATTTATCTCTTCAGGTGTAAAGTGGATATGTTAGAAATGAATCTGATCAAGATGTTTGATTTATAACGACGTAAAAAATTAGTCATAGAGATGAAGAAAATGGAATTTAATATACATAGTTACAATACGGGAGCTGGAATAGTTCCGAACAGTTCCTTGAAACATTCCCTTGTAAATGTCACAGAAAATGCATAGAGAAGCAAATGGATCAAGCCAATCAGATAACTGTCTGTGATTCACCACTTTAACTGGATGCGATATGAATAAAGGAGTGGTGCTGGCGCAATCCATGTGATTCACTATGGAGGTGCAACCGTTAGGGCGGCTTAAAATACTGTCGAGCTGTAATAAGCAAACCCAGACTTTTAAAGTTAATATGGTCTTCTGTTCTAAATAACTACGTAACAGACATAAAAGAAGTAATAAAAAAAGAGCTTACAACAGGCGGTAATCGGTCAGGTGGCTGCGGAGGCTTCCACGGCTTTGTGTTGATTGTAACTTTCGTGACCTCTGGCCAACGACGTTTAAAACGGTTTTTTCTCATTAAGGCTCTTTTCTCTGCCTCTCTGATACAAAAAAAAATCAAATGTTATTTTATAACTTTTTATCTTCAAGCATTTCCCAGTACAGGGGCAGCCAGAGGTCTAGACAATTTTGTGCTAGTGACTGACTATTCGAACCGTAGCATATTTAGGAACAGGTGGTGAGCCTGAGAAAGTTGGACTCACCCGCTTGTTTATCCTTGGGGTTTATGCACCGACGGATCTGCGAGGGGGTGGGTCATTAAAAGCCCAAAAAGAGAGAGAGGAATTTTGGGATAGCATGAGAGAGGTCTTGAATAAATGCGGAGAAAATGAACGGATCGTGATGTTAGGGGACTTTAATGGGTGGGTTGGAGTAAAGCGTGATGGGTATGAAGGAGTACTGGGTACATTTGGGGACGAGAGAGTGAACGAAAATGGGAGAAGCCTACTTGAAGTATGCTTGGAATGGAATCTGTGCGTGGCCAATACAATGTTTGATCACAAAAGATCCATTTGTATACAAGAATTGAGGGTGAGTCTAGAAGTATAATTGATTTTGTTATTGTGGATCAAAGATTGAGGAAGAACCTGCTAGACACTCGAGCATACCGCGGTGTAGGCCTTGACACAGACCACTTCCTGGTCATAGCCCGAATACATGGCATCTTTAAACGGTGGCGACACCGAGGCCGAGCCTACGAGTGTTTTGGACAGAATAAAAGTGGAAAATCTACAAGAAAAGGATAAGAAAGACGAGTATGTAGAGAAACTGATAGAAAGTTTTAAAGGCATAGAAGAGATATGTGTGATTGAAGATTTGTGGGAGACATTTAAGAAAGGAGTCGTGAATGTTGCTGTTGAGGTATGCGGAGTAGCTAAACGGAGGAAAGGAAGAAAGAAGTATAATGTGTGGATGGATAAAGATGTACAAAAGGCTGTGCAAGAAAAGAAGAAAGCGTGGTTAGATTGGTTAGCAACAAAAGCTAACCAAAAACTTCAAAAGGCGACGAATGACGAGATAAAGGAAGCGAAAAAGAAGTATAAAAGATTCAAATCAGCTGCGAAAGATGTTGTGACTAGAAAGAAAGAAGAACAAAAGGATGATTTTGATAGGAGGCTCACTGAAGATTTCCAGTCAAACATCAAGTTTTCTGGAAATCCGTCAATACAGCCAGAGGAAAAACCTCTACCTCGGAGCTGAATACAATCAGGAGTCAAGATGGGAGCATTATAAAAGGAGAAGAATATGTGTTAAAGAGATGGAAAGAGTATTTTGAATGTTTATTTGAAAGAGAGGAAGTGCAGGTACAACACCCGGCACCTTCCATGGTTAATATAAATGTTGGTGACAGTGAGATAAGCGTGGATGAAATAGTAAAAGCGTTGAAAAGTATGAGATTTGGTAAGGCTGCCGGATATGATAGGATTACCGTCGAGATGCTGAGGACTGGACAGGGCTTAGTGGCTAGTCAGCTGTACCGCCTTTTCAATATGTGCTGGCAAAATGGGCAAGTACCGGGAGACTGGTGCAAAGCCGTAATCGTGCCATTATATAAGGGAAAGGGGTCACGGCAGGACTGCGTAAATTACCACGGTATAAGCCTTCTCAGCGTCGTCGGTAAATTGTATGCGAAAGTGTTGATTGAAAGGGTTGTGAATGAAACGGACGAAAAAGTATGGGATGCACAAGCGGGATTTAGAAAGGGAATGGGGTGTACGGATCAGGTCTTTTCCTTGCGGTGCATAGCCGAAAAGTGTCTAGCTAAAAAACCAGAAGGTCTATTGCACGTTCGTGGATTTAGAAAAGGCCTATGATAGAGTGGTGAGGAATGAATTGTGGTCAGCATTGTCCGTGAAAGGTGTCAGCAGTATCCTCATACGAGCATTGCAATCTCTTTATAGGGATTCCTGTGCTTGTGTAAGGATAAACGGGGCGTACACTGAATGGTTTAATATCGAAAAGGTGTTAGACAGGGATGTGTAGCGTCACCGTGGCTGTTTAATCTGTTTATGGACAATTGCTTGACAGATTTAAAAGAGAATGAAAGTGGGTTGAGAATGAAAGAGTTACTCGTCAAATGTTTTCTCTATGCTGATGATCAAGTATTACTTGCGTCTTCAGCCGAGGAGATGCAGGAGATGGTAACTGCTATGAGTGAAGATTTTGTTAGGAAGGGATGAAGATGAATGTAAAGAAGACGAAAGTAATGGTGTTTGAAAGAGACGAGGTCATGACAGACTGCAATATAGTGATTGGAGATGAACAAATTGAACAGGTGAATGAGTTTGTGTATCTGGGTTCAAAGTTCACAAGAGATGGAAAGTGTGAGAGTGATATTGAAAGAAGAGTGAATGCAGGAAACATGGTGAATGGAGCTTTGCACTCCTTTATGAGCAGTCGGATGGTGTCTAACAAGGCTCGTTTGGCTGTGCATAGGGGAGTTTTGGTTCCGACACTCATGTACGGAAGTGAAAGTTGGGTATGGCAACATATAAGAAACATGAAAGCAGAGTAAATGCAGTTGAGATGAGAGCATTAAGAAGTATGTTAGGAGTTAAACTGAGCGACAGGATAAGGAATGGTGAAATAAGGAAACGTTGTGGTCTGAAAGAAGATGTAGTGACTAAAATTGAGAAAGGTATGCTGAGATGGTTTGGCCATGTCGAGAGAATGAATGAAGAACGATTGACGAAAAAAGCATATAAGGCGAGTGTGAATGAAAGTGTAGGAAGGGGAAGACCTAGGCGGACGTTTCAAGACCAAATCAGGGACGTCCTGAAAAAAGGCCAGGTCAAGAGTACCCTGAATCGAAGAGAATGTATGAAGGGAATAATGAAAGTGGACGAAGCGAAACAAGTATGTAAGGATCGTAGCAAGTGGAAAGAAGTGGTCTCTGCCTACCCCTACGGGAAAGAGGCGTGATGATATGTATGTATGTATGTATGTGGTGAGCCTGTCGCGGTTTTTGTGTCCAAATCAACGATATATATCGTATATAAGTTTTGAAAAATCTGTTAGGTAGGAGCCTAACTTCCTGGGGATCGAACTGGGGTCTCATGACTCGAATTCTAATCACCCAACCCCACTCGGCTATAGTGATTTAATATTGGTAAATTCTTGTACCAGATGTAAAAGATCATGGTAAAATCGATCAACCCGTCTAGATGTAAGTTAGACGTAAGAGAAATAAAAGAGATTCAAAAATCTCTACCTACCTAGAAATGTGATGACTTGCAATTTTTTATCTATAGCTGAAATGCTGTTCCGATGCTAAATATGATAGCATTTCATCTAATGCAATTTTTTTATTGAGATATAAAAGTTCAGCATAATTCATGTGCTGAACTTTTTTATTGAATAAAAAGGAAAAATGTTTTTAAAATTTTAACTGACGCGGTTGGGATTTATAACAAAAAGTTCAACATAACTTATATGCTTAACATTAATAAAAATAGTAATAAATAAAATAGTTGGCGTTATTTTATTAATATTTCCCAGCAAAAAGTCATGAACATAAAGCTGTAATTTGCAAAAATAACAGTTTATGGCGCCAACACCAAAAACAAGCATAAATAAAGATAGATTTAAAATTTCAACGACGCGTGTGGGCCACCGTGGCTCAGGGTAAAAGCGGCAAAGGTCGCGAGTTCGAATCCCGCCCCTGTCAGTTAAAATTTTCAAAAATATATTTTGTCTTTAATTTCTTTCAATAGCAAACAGCTATAATAAGTGAAAGCTATAACTTCTGAACATCTGCAAAAACTTGAGAATGCGGATACGTTGCCACATTTAATGACAAAGTGGACCCATCGCGCAGTCATAGATACCAGCTCCTCTAATTGTTATACGTAAGCGTAAAAAAAATCTTTTTACGTCATCATTAAGCTAACTACAAGTTTAAGAAGATCTTCAACCGCGAAAACCAAATATTCTTACTCCTGAGCAATTTGTGATGGAGTTTTCGGGATTTCCTCTGGTTCTGGAACCAATTCTTCTTTGGCCCCTTTGGTTTTAGGTTTTTCATCTTTCTTCTTTTCAGTTTTATCTGGAGGTGCATCTCCTGCAGCAGGTGCTCTAGAAATAGAGGTCCTGATTTGGTCGTATTATATAATTAAAACTATATTACATTCAAATTTTAATTCTGTAAATGTATATCTTATGTAAAATGTAAAACGGTAAAACGAAAGAAAAATAAGTAATGCTTACTTTTTCTTATCAGCCATAACAAAACCAGGACGATCTAATTTGCAAAATTTTGATTTTTTTGCTGAAATGAACCAAATGTTATTTCCTAAATAAAGTTTGAAAAAAAGTCACGTTTACCGAGTGACCGAAATTCGAGTCGAAAGACCCGAGTTCGATTCCCGATGCCACCGAGTGCCAAAGAGTTTTTTCTAAAAACTTATGAACGATTTGTATCATCGGCTTGGATATTAAAGTGGCGACGGGTTTACCACCACACGTATTCCCCAAAAATGTCTTTGGTGAAAGGTGGGGCGAAAGGACTTAATTTAGCAACCTCTGTTTACCCCTGTATTGGGAATGGCGTAAAGATATTTTTTTTTCCCAATTAATTTATGACAAACAGATCGGTTATAATTATTTGGGTTAGGATGAGAGACAACTGATTAGAAATATCGCCTAGTTGATCAGCAATAATGAAAGGGATATAAAGAACTTACAAAAGCTTAGTTGGTGCCCAAGTTTTTGATTCATGGTGCTGATTCTGTTGTTTTTTTATAGAGTTAAAAGCACATTTATTTTACAGTATATTAAAAAAAAACAGTATATTGATGAAAGGCAATCATTAAGGTTTGATTTACATTGAAATTTAAAATTGAATTGAATCATTGAATGCTTAAAAGAGGAAAAACATATTGAAGCTTTAGGGGGAATAGATGTCGAATTTTGGTTCGAATTTAAAAAATAACACCCGCTTCACCAGAAACATTGATAAGTTTCGATTTACGATGAGAACGCAATATTAGTGTTATATAAATTCATCATTCATATCAAATAAATCATGAAAGTGACAAATACGATGTATATAATCATTGAGGTAGATGTATATAAATATCATTAAAAGTCAGTGTTAAAGATAATTATGAAACCAAAAGAGTTTTAATTGAATACCTATGTTAATAGGTATAAACAGTAATTGAAACCATTGAAAACAAACATGAAGGCTTAAGAATATGCCACCACAGATTTTCAGGCGAGTTTTGGAATAGGCCACGAAGGACCTTACTCGTAGATAAGCGGGAGTAAGCGGGAAATCTGTATCGAAATCAATCAAACTTATGTTAATCAAGCAGACCAATGTACTACAGAACTGTCTGACGTCTATGGAGCGTCTCATACTGATTGCCAGTCTGCATTAAAATAAGGATTCCGGTAAATTGCTCTTGCGGAAGACGCTTGAGTATTGCAGCGGATTTTTACAGCCCGATAGATAAGGTGGGTTTAAATCATTACTGAATATTGTATACTCACTTTTTTTTAAGTATTTTTCGTTTTTTATGTTTCTTATAATAATGTTTTTAAAGCATTGGTTGCCACAGATCGTAAACCATCTTTATGACGTATGTCACTTTTTTTATTAATTTCAATTTAAGAACAATTTGTCTTTCACTTTGTTATGGTTTTACTTTTTTTTTTTTTTTTGGCTTTTTCAAATAAGTCTTTAGAATTTGTTTTATATTAGGCTAGCTCATTCACGCTACTTCGTCTGCGCCATTTTAATGAAATTAATAAAAAAAAGCGATATGTTACGATAGCCGAGTGGTTAGGTTAGTCCCGTCGACCCACCTTCCACCGAAGATATTTTCGGGACAACGTGACAGGTGGTGAGTCCGTCGCCATCTTTATTATTTTTTTTTGGGGTATTTGTTATATTTTCTTGTCTGGTTGGGTTTTTATACACATAAAAATAAAAATACTTAAAATAAAATAAAATAAAATAAATAAAGTACTACAAAATATATACTTAATAAATCCTAATACATAAAAATAATAAATAAATATTAAGGCCCAACCAGACGGAAGCCCTTGACAGGGGAGACCAGACGGCCGAGGGTTTAGGGTGACAGGGAGAGAAACCGGTGGACGAAGCGGGCTGTATCGAGAAGCACCGCCTTCTGCATTTTAGCTCGGAGCGGTCCGTCACGGAGTCCCAGTCGCCTCAGATGTTCAGAGAGGCTGATTGGGATTAACCCATTTGCAGAAACAACTATTGGGATAATTTCAGCGGGCATCCCACCCCACATGTCGGTCACCTCGTGAGCCAGGTCCAGATATTTCGTCTTTTTGTCTGTTTCGGCTTTCACGAGGTTCTCGACATACGGGATGGTAATATCCACCAAAAATATCCCTGACGGTGCCCGGTCCATCAACACGATATCAGGCTTATTTGCCAGAATCGTCCTGTCCGTGATGATGGGCCGATCCCAATAGAGCCTGGCGCGGTTTTTACGAGCACAGCCTCCGGAGAGTACCTATAGTAAGGCATTTTCCGTTCGACGAGATCGTATTTAAGGACGAGCTCCTAATGTAAAATCCTGGCTACTAGGTTGTGTCTATGCAGATACTCAGAGTTAGAAAGCATAGAACAACCGGAGATGACATGCCGAAGCGACTCCCCAGGATGGCGACAAGCTCGACAGATGTTGACGGTGCCATCCTTTAGGATATATATCCGATAGCTGTTCGTCTTAATAACCTGATCCTGTATCGCACAGACAAAACCCTCGGTTTCCCCAAATACACAGAGACAGTATCTACGAATGGCTCATGTAGAGCCTTGTAGAACCTCCCATGCTCTTTTTCCTTTCATACGGTCTCCCGGTCGGAAACGCTCTGTACTCCCGGGTCCTGCCATTGCTCGTCGGCCAAGGATGGAGGGGTAAGTCACTCATAACGACGTCTGCGTAAAACGAATCATCCAATTTCGCCAGAAAGTAATTACGGATGCTGCACACCTCGCGATTATGCATGGTGAGGGCGCTTAAAAACCCCCGCCCTCCATGCTTCCGCGGTAGGTACAGCCTCATCACTGACGACCTCGAATTATGCATCCTGTGAGACGTCAATGTTATTCGGACATTTCTGTCTAAGTGCGTTAAGGTTGATTTGAGTCCATCTGAGTATGCCGAAGGTATACATGAGCCTGTGTTGTTGAATGTGGCCATAAGCACAAACGGGCCTGTGCACCCTCTCATTTACTGAGGCATGGCACTAACGCCTCTTGGAAAAATGCAGACTGATTGCGCCGAAGCAACTTTTAATTATTTTTAATAATTTATTATTTTAAATAAGTTGCCGAAACAGATGTTTTTTTATAAATTATTTTTAAATGTATTTTTTTTCTCTAAATAATATATCAAACACAATGAAAGAAAACTATCTAAAGAAGGCTATCAATAAAAATTTAATTTTATAAAGAAAATTATATGAATTAAAAAAATATTTAAAACAGTCATATTTCCATATACAGTATAATTCCCATACAATTTGGTGCATGGTCGCGAAATATCAGTACCACATTCTCAATATTAATTATGTACTCTGTGATACCGCACAAGCGCTGTCCCGGAAGGGCCTACGACAGTTTTCTTTAACACGGTCACAAAACGTGCATATGAAATTATTATTTATTACGTTCTTATAATTTTGATCAACGTAATTTTTTCTAAAAGATTTAATTTTGATTATAATAACATTTATATATAATAATTTAAATACATACACAGCACTTCGCAACCACTGCACTGCGGAGGACTAGCATATCCTGTTAAGAGAGGGTTCATTAATCGCCATGCTTAGCAAGCTGATTAGCGATGGCAGCACCAGACTCCACGCAACATAGACTCTGCTTATTCTTCGAAATGGTTATCACGACATCTAAAGGTTTTCTCCTGCAGTTATAAAGAAACAAGAGAACCTATAAAAAAAATATTTAATATGTATATAGGTAATATAAGCCACTCATCTACGACCTCCAAAGAAGATTGGCTTACGCTCCGATATTCATGGTATCGCATACATTGGGTATCATATACACGGCAAAAGTGTCATCTCGATGCCATTCAAATGCGCTGTCTTAGAATAACCTTAGGCATAACTTGGGAGGACAGAGACACAAATGAAAAGGTTCTTGAAGTTTTTGGTTCAGCTGTCTAATCTTAATGCTATGTCGAAGCATATATATATATATATATATATATATATATGTATATATATATATATATATATATATATATATATATATATATATATATATATATATATATATATATATATATATATATATATATATATATATATATATATATATATATATATATATATATATATATATATATATATATATATATATATATATATATATATATATATATATATATATATACATGATGCTAACGACCGACTGTAGTTCATGGATTATACAAATCGTTCATCATAGGTGGAAATAATACTTTTTTATTCATGTACTCTGATGTTAATTCAAAGGATTAAGTGTTTTTCCTTGAGCTCTCTTTTAATATATTTTTGGTTTCATATTTTGTTTTCTTCAGGTAGAACTGTTTCGTTTCTCGGTACATAAATTATAGAAGAGAGAAGAAGAGGTATATAAATAGATAAAACATGATACATTATTGATAAAATATGATACACCTGCAACAGTAAAAAAAGTCACGATAGCCGAGTGGTTGGGTGGTCGGAATTTCGAGTCAAGAGACCCGAGTTCGATCCCCAGGTGGCAGGCTCGTACCAATGAGTTTTTCAAAAACTTATGTACGAATTATATCGTTGGCTTGGACATAAAGACGGCGACGGGCTCACCACCTGTCACGTTGTCACGAAAATATATTCGGTGGAAGGTGGGTCAAAGGAACTTAATTGTCTAGACTACATCTCTGTGTACCCCTGTATTGGGAATTGCGTGAAGATATTTATTTATATTTATTATGCAACAGTACAAAATTTGAAAAAAAAAAAAAAAGTCACGATAGCCGAGTGGTTGGGTGGTCGGAATTTCGAGTCGAGAGACCCGTGTTCGATCCCCAGGTGGCAGGCTCGTACCAATGGGTTTTTTAAAAAACCTATGTACGAATTACATCGTTGGCTTGGACATAAAGGTGGCGACGGGCTCACCACCTGTCACGTTGTCCCGAAAATATCTTCGGTGAAATGTGGGACAAAGGGACTTAATTGTCTAGACATGATCTCTGTCTACCCCTGTATTGGGAATTGCGTGAAGATATTTTTTTTTATTTTTTTACAAAATTTGTATTGAAAACTGACAAAGAATATATTCACTTCCAGATTGAAAACCAAGGTCAATATCGCCAGCCATATCAAGGCACATAATAGAAAAAAGCAATAGTTACAGATTTATATATTATTTTCGTGGCAACTCTTATAATTATTTTGCTGGTAGCATTGCTCATCATATGTCCTATAAGTCATGTCATTGTCATGTGCCATTCAAATGTCAATATTCCTTTAGAATTTTAGATTTTCTGTTTTCTGCTATACTGTTCTCAATAGGTCGTTTATATATATCCTAATTAATTAATTTATATTAATAATGTCTGAAAACAAAGATGTTACTAAGAAGGACGCAGATCCCGAGCTTGATGACTTATTAGATAGTAAGTATTAAAATTTAAAATATCTAATAATATATTCGTATGTCGTCATGGTATTACACAATCTCTAACCTATTGTGACAGGCCTTTATAGTAAACATACTTTTAAAGGTAGTTAAAAGTTAGTATATAAAAATAAACTTATATTATTACTCCAAAATTTATTGGTAGATGTAGTTAACATGCGTACTACGTAATTTAACAATAAATTTAACTATTTTTAGTTATTAACTCATAATACTACATGTATATATAATTTCCAATTACTACTGAAATTATATTTTTCATATTAAGTGTAATTTTTTATGTATTTGTAACCAATTAGCCAATTATTCAAAAAAATATTTTCAATATATTTAAAATAATAAGGATTTATAGCGATTTTAGAAATCGGTTCAATCAATAAAAGTTTGTTCAATCAATTCTCTTCAATTTAATAACAAAAAGTTCAGTTTTACTTATATTCTTTAAAAACAATAAAAATTGTGTTACAATATGGAACATAAAAAATTAAGTTCTTACTGTATTTTAACACTGATAATCTTAGCCTTGAGAATGGTATTAATTCCATGCATTTTAAGGTAATTAATTTTTTTAGTCTTATCTCTTTTTCTTTCATTGTATTTGCTAATGGTACACTTTTAATTAGAATTCACTAGGTTATTTTTATAAATAAATTATTTCAATATATTTTGTTCCATTATTTCCAGCCATCTGTTCTTCACCAATTGTTTTTTAGGCCTTTCTCCTATTAAAACCCTATTACTACACCCATAGCACCCAGGGAGTGGCATATTCTTTAATTCTATCCACATGGCAGTTTATTCTAAATAGCTTTTATATTAAACATTGTTAAATTTATGGTATGTTTGTTTTATAAATAGAAAGATTGAATACTCTTTATTGTACATAAACAGAAAATACATGTCATAAAATTTATTACAGACAATTACTCAGATGGCTATGACCATTTTTACTAAAAATAAAAATAAAAAAAAAGAAAATATCTTCACGCAATTCCCAATACAGGGGTAGACAGAGGTCTAGTCTAGACAATTAAGTCCCTTTGACCCACCTTCCACTGAAGATATTTTCGGGACAATGTGACAGGTGGTGAGCCCGTCGCCGTCTTTATGTCCAAGCCAACAATATGATTCGTACATAAGTTTTTGAAAAACCCATTGGTACTAGCGTGCCACCTGGGGATCGAATTCAGGTCTCTCAACTCATAATCCCGACCACCCAACCACTCGGCTATAGGCGAAATGTCACTATGACAAAATTGCTTATATGAGAAAAAGATATTATTTATAAAAAGTATTATAATGTCATTTATTGCATTCTATAAGAATGTGTGGAAATTTTAAAATTATCTGAGGCCTAGAAATGGGTAAAAATTTATTTGAATCCTTTTAGCGATATATACATAAGTATATACTTATATGCATATCACTTGTATACATAACTTTAACATTATAAAAATTACACAGAAGCGGCAGCACAAGTTCTAAAGCCATCACCTGAGGCAGCTGTAACACAGGAACCAGCAAATGACATTGCTACTCAAGAAAAAATTAATGAGGTGATAATTTTATGTAACTTCTAATTTAACATTTTTCACCTAGCATGATTTACTCCAAATATTTTTTGTTTCAAGTAACACTTGAAATAAAAAAATTGTGGGGATTCATATACATATGTTAAATTTTATATCAATTTTCTATATTTAAATATGGAACATTTTTACATTTAAATATAGGAAATAGTTTACTAATATTTCACATCACATATGTAACAAACATTAATAATTCTGTGCACCAAAAAATTTAGTTCACTTTAGACCAAACTGTATTTTATATTATATAACTGTAGTTTTGCCCATTTATTAAACTAGAATTTCAATTGCAGATGACCAAATAACTCAAGATCAGATAGCTCATACCTTTTCTAAGATGGCGGGTAAGTGAACTTAAGTACCTTTAATGACATAATTTTTTTTTTTTATAATGTAAGTCAGAGCACAAAGTTGAAATTCATGCTTGCCTCATGCAGGCTTGAATCTCAGTGCCCACAAATATTTATTTTAAATTGTAAGTATTAAACTTACAACAACATATCAAATAATAATAATATTATGATATGATATTTTTATTATTTCTATTGTATATTCAAACTTTACATGTTAGTTAGATTTGAATTAGATAGTGTTACATTCTAAGTATGTCTTAGTCACTATGACAAAATTGCTTATATGAGAAAAAGATATTATTTATAAAAAAGTATTATAATGTCATTTATTGCATTCTATAAGAATGTGTGGAAATTTTAAAATTATCTGAGGCCTAGAAATGGGTAAAAATTTATTTGAATCCTTTTAGCGATATATACATAAGTATATACTTATATGCATATCACTTGTATACATAACTTTAACATTATAAAAATTACACAGAAGCGGCAGCACAAGTTCTAAAGCCATCACCTGAGGCAGCTGTAACACAGGAACCAGCAAATGACATTGCTACTCAAGAAAAAATTAATGAGGATTCATATACATATGTTAAATTTTATATCAATTTTCTATATTTAAATATGGAACATTTTTACATTTAAATATAGGAAATAGTTTACTAATATTTCACATCACATATGTAACAAACATTAATAATTCTGTGCACCAAAAAATTTAGTTCACTTTAGACCAAACTGTATTTTATATTATATAACTGTAGTTTTGCCCATTTATTAAACTAGAATTTCAATTGCAGATGACCAAATAACTCAAGATCAGATAGCTCATACCTTTTCTAAGATGGCGGGTAAGTGAACTTAAGTACCTTTAATGACATAATTTTTTTTTTATAATGTAAGTCAGAGCACAAAGTTGAAATTCATGCTTGCCTCATGCAGGCTTGAATCTCAGTGCCCACAAATATTTATTTTAAATTGTAAGTATTAAACTTACAACAACATATCAAATAATAATAATATTATGATATGATATTTTTATTATTTCTATTGTATATTCCAAACTTTACATGTTAGTTAGATTTGAATTAGATAGTGTTACATTCTAAGTATGTCTTAGTCACTATGACAAAAAAAAATCAAATTCAAATATCTTCACGCAATTCCCAATACAGGGGTAGACAAAGGTCAAGTCTAGACAATTAAGTCCCTTTGACCCACCTTCCACCGAAGATATTTTCGGGACAACGTGACAGGTGGTGAGCCAGTCGCCGTCTTTATGTCCAAGCCAACAATGAAATTCGTACATAAGTTTTTGAAAAACTCATTGGTACTGCCATCTGGGGATCGAACTCGGGTCTATCGACTCGAAATTCCGACCACCCAACAACTCGGCTATAGGCGAAATGTCACTATGACAAAATTGCTTATATGAGAAAAAGATATTATTTATAAAAAAAGTATTATAATGTCATTTATTGCATTCTATAAGAATGTGTGGAAATTTTTAAAATTATCTGAGGCCTAGAAATGGGTAAAAATTTATTTGAATCCTTTTAGCGATATATACATAAGTATATACTTATATGCATATCACTTGTATACATGGGAGGAACAAGAGTACGGGGATACCCCGATGTGCATGTATTAAGAAAATGATGAATCTTAATGAAGCAAAAGAGGTAAGCAATGATCGTGACACTTGGCGATCTGTTCTCTCTGGCTACCCCATCAGGGATCGTGCGTGAAGATAAATAAATAAATAACTTGTATACATAACTTTAACATTATAAAAAATTACACAGAAGCGGCAGCACAAGTTCTAAAGCCATCACCTGAGGCAGCTGTAACACAGGAACCAGCAAATGACATTGCTACTCAAGAAAAAATTAATGAGGTGATAATTTTATGTAACTTCTAATTTAACATTTTTCACCTAGCATGATTTACTCCAAATATTTTTTGTTTAATGTGATTAAGTCTGTTAAATAGTAGATATTTATCAGATTACAAAGAAAAAGTCTACAGAAACAATTACTTCAGCCATTTTGAAAGTTCTGTCTATTTAGATGTCACATAATTGATATTCTTTTCATATGATACAGTATTTTAATACTGAAAGGAATAACCATTTTGGATAAAAATTTTGACGAACAAATGTTGCTCCAGAAATAAAACTACAAACATTTTGTATCAGATGAATATTGTTTGAAATGCTTTACCATCTGAATGTTATCACATAGGGAATCCTGCTTTGGGATTGAACAAATGATGTATGTGCATTTAGGCTACAGAGTATATAAAAAAATAGACGTACTATCTATTTTCATCAGATATATCCAGTCCGCTGGGTGATCATTTAATTTGTTACATACATCTTCAGGTATCAGAGGCGATAACAAGAACTCTACAGAACCTTAATACCGACACTGAAAACCTACAGACGCCATTTTCCGAACAAGATTTGGCGAATATGTTTGCTAACTTCAATATGGGAGAAGGCGGACAGGTGAATAATGATTATTTGTTATAGATTTTAACTTCATTACACGTTATTGGTTATATAAACTTTCCTTTGTATTTTATTATATCGGTGGATTTTTCCGGCCCATTGTTATGTGGTGATGGGTGCAGAATTCATGTAAAATTTTACTAAAAGGAAATCCAATCAAAGCTTTAATAATCCCCACAAAAGATCACATCTCCTCCCAAATATCGAAGAATTTTGTCTGTTTTAAATTTAATTTAATTTAAAGTTAATTATATTCAACATATTATCTTAATCGCGTTTTTTTGTTACCGCACCATTGTCTTCCATTATTATTCCTACACAGCTTATGATTATGATGTAATCTTGAAGAATATGTTTTCCGCTCATAGCGAAAAATAAACAGAGGTTAAAATCAATGTTTTGAATGAAAAAAAAAAAACCTTTGCACAAATCGTATTTGTTCAAACAATGTAAATGTAATTAATTAATAGTATATGAAGAAAATAAAAAAAGAAAATAAGATGGTTGACTCAAATTTTTGTTGTAGTTGTTTACATTCTTTGAAAAAAGTTATAAGCCTCAATGCGCAAAGAAATAAAACCTATTCTGCGTAATAAAATAAAAAATTTCTTTAGGGAAAAATTTTAATTTCTATTTCCAAATTATTACATAGTTAATCCGTGAATAATTGCGATATCGCACGAAATCTTCGCACCGGTCTTTAGAGACCGAGTATTGTCTTAACATTGAATAACATTTAATTGTAATGCTAACGAATTTTGTATTGAAATTGAATATTGTATTCTACAGTCATGACAGTTGAGTAGTGTTCCCCAGGTGGCAGTCTCGTACCAATGGGTTTTTTTTCAAAAACTTATGTACGAATTATATCGTTGGCTTAGACATTGAGACGGCGACGGGCTCACCATCTGTCACGATGTCCAACAATATCTTCGGTAGAAGGAGGATCGAAATGACTTAATTGTCTACACCTCAGTCTACACCTATGTATTGGGAATGGTGTGAAGATATTAATTTATTATTCTTCATTATATTTTTTTACCTAACTTTCAGGATTGTTAAAATGGCTAAGTTAGTGAAGAAACGTCAGCCATGCAACTACAATTAACAATCTCGATTACTTACTTTTCACAAATTCGTCGCCCATAATGAAAAAAAAATTTTTTTTTTCAGGAAAACAATATGTTTGTGCCGTTTATGCAAGGTATGATGCAATCATTACTGTCCAAGGAGGTTTTGTACCCATCTCTAAAAGACCTCGTGGACAGGTATCCAACGTGGCTGGCGGAAAACAAGGGGAAGATTGAACAAAGTGAATATGAGAGGTAAGAATTTATTATGTTATTTAAGTTAAGTTTTCAGTTCAGCATATCTATAGCCGAGTGGTTGGGTGATCGGAACCAGAGGCATAGCAGATGCGTTGCCTCCCTTAGAGTGTCCCCCTCCCCCAGAATTGGGGGAGGGGAGTGTGTGGGCCACTGGTTACCTGCACTCACTCGACGAAACGCAGAAGTTTGTTAGTCTTCTACTTTACGCCGGTATTCTGTGAGGTCGTGGTACTTCACTGTTCGAGCCGGCCCATTCATGCAAAAGCAAAAGCTGATGCGTGGCTATTTTCAAGCAAATGACAGACAGCTGGAGATCGAACTCGGGTCTCTTGACTCAAAATCCGATCACCCAACCACTCGGCTATAGATCTAGACAATTAAGTCCTTTCGAACCACCTTCCACCGTAAATATTTTTGGGACAACGTGAAAGGTGGTGAGCCTTTCTTTATGTCTAAGCCATCGATAAAAATCGGACATAAGTTTTCAAAAAAAAAAAAACTTCTTGGTAAGAACCTACCCCCTGGAGACGGCACTTGGGTCTCTTGATTCAAATTCCGATCAGCCCACCTCTTGGCTATAGTGGCTATTTTAAATAAATTATAAAAAAATATCTTCACGCCATTCTCAACACATGGGTAGACAGAGGTTTTTCTAGACAATTAAGTCCTTTCGAACCACCTTCCACCGTAAATATTTTTGGGACAACGTGAAAGGTGGTGAGCCTTCTTTATGTCTAAGCCATCGATAAAAATCGGACATAAGTTTTCAAAAAAAAAAAAACTTCTTGGTAAGAACCTACCCCTGGAGACGGCACTTGGGTCTCTTGATTCAAATTCGATCAGCCCACCTCTCGGCTATAGTGGCTATTTTAAATAAATTATAAAAATATCTTCACGCCATTCCCAACACATGGGTAGACAGAGGTTTTTCTAGACAATTAAGTCCTTTCGAACCACCTTCCACCGTAAATATTTTTGGGACAACGTGAAAGGTGGTGAGCCTTTCTTTATGTCTAAGCCATCGATAAAAATCGGACATAAGTTTTCAAAAAAAAAAAAACTTCTTGGTAAGAACCTACCCCCTGGAGACGGCACTTGGGTCTCTTGATTCAAATTCCGATCAGCCCACCTCTTGGCTATAGTGGCTATTTTAAATAAATTATAAAAAAATATCTTCACGCCATTCTCAACACATGGGTAGACAGAGGTTTTTTCTAGACAATTAAGTCCTTTCGAACCACCTTCCACCGTAAATATTTTTGGGACAACGTGAAGGTGGTGAGCCTTCTTTATGTCTAAGCCATCGATAAAAATCGGACATAAGTTTTCAAAAAAAAAAAAACTTCTTGGTAAGAACCTACCCCTGGAGACGGCACTTGGGTCTCTTGACTCAAAATCCGATCACCCAACCACTCGGCTATAGATCTAGACAATTAAGTCCTTTCGAACCACCTTCCACCGTAAATATTTTTGGGACAACGTGAAAGGTGGTGAGCCTTTCTTTATGTCTAAGCCATCGATAAAAATCGGACATAAGTTTTCAAAAAAAAAAAAACTTCTTGGTAAGAACCTACCCCCTGGAGACGGCACTTGGGTCTCTTGATTCAAATTCCGATCAGCCCACCTCTTGGCTATAGTGGCTATTTTAAATAAATTATAAAAAAATATCTTCACGCCATTCCCAACACATGGGTAGACAGAGGTTTTTCTAGACAATTAAGTCCTTTCGAACCACCTTCCACCGTAAATATTTTTGGGACAACGTGAAAGGTGGTGAGCCTTTCTTTATG
This sequence comes from Sericinus montela, assembly GCA_029286605.1. NCBI lineage: Eukaryota > Metazoa > Arthropoda > Insecta > Lepidoptera > Papilionidae > Sericinus > Sericinus montela. The sequence continues at coordinate 1,094,711 of JAGSMR010000045.1, forward strand.
TCTAAGCCATCGATAAAAATCGGACATAAGTTTTCAAAAAAAAAAAAAAAAACTTCTTGGTAAGAACCTACCCCCTGGAGACGGCACTTGGGTCTCTTGACTCAAATTCCGAACAGCCCACCTCTCGGCTATAGTGGCTATTTTAAATAAATTATAAAAAAATATCTTCACGCCATTTCCAACACATGGGTAGACAGAGGTTTTTTGTAGACAATTAAGTCCCTTCGACCCACCTCCCACCGAAGATATTTTCGGGACAACGTGTCAAGTGGTGAGCCCGTCGCCGTCTAAGTGTCCATATTATGGATAAGAGACATATTATAGATAATATTTTAGATTATTTATATTATTATGGATGAGTTATTTTCTTTTATGTATTCATAGATTCGAAAAGCAACAAAAACTGATGGAGCAGGTGTGTGCTGAGCTGGAGCCCGAGCAGGAGTCCGACCCGGAAGATGTGAAGAAGAAACGTTTTGACATTGTTCTGAACCTTATGCAGCAGGTATTATATCACAGTATTCTTTAATTACTCAATTAAAAATTGTTTCAAAAAGAAATCTAATAATATACAATAATGTATGTTATGTACCTTTTTTCTTTATTGCACGTCACTTAACACAAAAGCTTTTAAACGGCCTTGAAAATTGATTAAACTAATATAGTGCCATCAATTTTCAACTTCATGTACTGTTCAAAATGTTGTGCTCCTATCAAATTTATACTGAATTTACGTTAATAAAAATACTATTATTAGAGAGAACTCTTAATATATTTACATTACAACAATCAGTCTTAAATCTAACATCAATAAAGCTTCCTAAACCAAAGCATTAACAGCCAAATGAATTGCGATACTTCTCATATAAATCAAATATGTCTATCTAACTTACTAGACATCTAAACTATTCTATATGTATTGGTTTTCAAAGCATATAAGTTATGCAGAACTTTTGTTATTAAATTATAAAGAGAAAAAGTGTTTTCAAGAGGTCGCCGGTTCAAATCCCGCCCGTGTCTGTTGAAATTTAAAACCCTCTTTTTCTCTTTATAATTTAATACGTTTAATGAGACTAAAATACGTTATTACTCTAATCTCTTCTCATTACCAGTTTTTATTCTATTGTCTGGTATGTATGTACGTATGTACGTATGTATGTCTTTACGCAATTTCCCATACTGGCGTTAGCTGATGGTTAGACAATGTAGTCCTAACTTAATTTAAATTATTAACAAAAGTATGTCATGTCTATATTCTCTAATATTAATGTTACACAAATGACATTGTAATGTAACCAAGGTATCAAGTTGACTTGACCTTGACTAAATTCAAATTATTTACTGTACAAATATTTATGTATGCTATGCTGAGAATCAAACATCAGATTACGCCATTGCAAACAAACACTCTGACCACTGAGCAGTGTTATAGAAATTTTAACACGTCTTATTTTATTATTCAACACTTCAGGCTATAGTCACGATAGCCGAGTGGTTTGGGTGATCGGAATTTCAGTCATAAGACCCGAGTTCGATCCCCAGATGACAGGCTCGTACCAATGGGTTTTTCAAAATCTGATGTACGAATTTATCGTTGGCTTGGACATTGAGACGGCGACGGGCTCACCGCCTGTCACGTGGTCCCGAAAATATCTTCAGTGGAAGGTGGGTCGAAGGGACTTAATTGCCTAGACTAGACCCTGTCTACCCCTGTATTGGGAATTGCGTGAAGATATTTATTTATTTTTTAATAATTTCCAGATGCAAGATCTCGGTCAACCTCCTACAGAGCTAGTGGGCGACATCGGTTCACCGCCCCAGGGCTTCGCCCCACCGGCTGGGCAGGACGCGAGCCAATGTTCAGTCATGTAGTCCAAGTGTATAATGCTATAGGAAAGGAACAGTTGTGACGAGGGCAGTGAATCGTAAAGTTACTAATTCTATCAAGAGAGTGATTTTTTAAAGATATATTTAAAGCATAGAATGACTATGTTTTTATTATTACTAATATGTAATGACCGAAGGAGCGATGTTAATTTTGAATATTTTAAAATGCGTTTTTTTATTGTATAAATATTCACGAAGAGAAGTTTGCATTTCTGAAAATATGTGTATGTTTAAATTTGACATAAATGATGATAAGTTTTTATTCTGAACTGACTTATTTACGTAATTATCTATAGTATTTATAATCGCATATAAGCAAGTGCGTCATTTTAACTAACGCCTTTAACTCAACAATAAAACGCCAGAAATTTAAGAATAACTAGTGGGGTTATTCTCACTATGGTGCTGGCTGCGAAACATAACATCGCAGGTTTTGAGCCCGCCATTCGCTATTTGGAACGGTTAACAGGAATACATGTAATTGTATTTGGAATTGCTAGTATTCTTTAATAAAAAAAAAAACATTTGAAGAATAAACTCCATTATTGTTAGCATGACGACGGAAAAAAACTCAGATGCGGAAGAAAATTAAAGTATAATAGAGTTAAATTGATGATGATAATTTTAGGTAAATAAAATGTTACAGTTATGAATAAATCAAAAGACTTGCACTAAATATCACTGTTTTTATAAATAGCATATAACTATATGCTATTGTTATTTGAAGTTATATTTATCATTATGTGTCAATATAAACTAAAGTGTAAAATTGTAACTTGTTTTACTAAATCACAAAATATAAATGTAAGAATTTAAATACTACCAGGTTGTTTTACTATGTACTAATATAATCAATTTGAGTGTGAATAATAAATTAGAAATGGAAATAAAATGTTATCAAGAAAAATTTATATTCTCAAATACAATGGAAAGGCATCAACAAGATTATTTATTTCTTAAAAATGCCTTATATAAATAACTTAAACGATCCTTGCAGTAAATTAAATGAAATATTTTATTTAGTTTAATGGTGAAGGGATTCTCTACGTCATATCTTAATATGAGTATGAAAAACCTTAAACTTGCGTAAAAAATATAATGAACTAAATTGCATAATTTACGGTCACACACTCTTGCCGTAAAGCATAATATCATCAAAAAAAATATTTCCCAGTTTTAGCGGGAGTATACCCAAATTGTGCGGGTCCTTTTATACATGTTTTATGTAATTTGTATTTAGCGTGCCAAAGACTGTTTCGAAATTCTTAATTTAAAGCTTGCTGCGATTATAAAAGTATAATTTTGAGCGGTTTTAAAGGCGGACTTTATAAATGTCATAATTATGCGACTTACACATTTGACGCATTTAACAGATAGTATGTAATAGCACAATAAAATTGAAAACAAACTCTCAGTTTGCTCTTTTGTTAAAAAACCATTCTCTTTAACCTCAAACTATTTAATGATTTTGTAAATCATTATAGGTCAAGCAGAATTTGCTAGACAACATGTGTTTTGTAAGTGTTTGAAGCTATTAGAAATGTATAGTTCCTGGCACAATTTATTTGGTTATTTTATTGGGTATTTTAGTTAATTATTTATGTAGTGCAGTTTTAACTTCGTTATTTATGAATATGAATTAAATTATGTTCAGTTACGAACCTGGTTTTAATTGAATCCTATTCCGTAATAAAATAAATAATAAAATATAAATATCTTCACGCAATTCCCAATACAGGGGTAGACAGAGGTCAAGTCTAGACAATTAAGTCCCTTTGACCCACCTTCCACCGAAGATATTTTCGGGACAACGTGACAGGTGGTGAGCCCGTCGCCGACTTTATGTCCAAGCCAACGATGAAATTCGTACATAAGTTTTTGAAAACGTCATTGGTACTACCACCTGGGGATCGAACTCGGGTCTCTCGACTCGAAATTCCGACCACCCAACAACTCGGCTATCGTGACTTTTAATAATAAAAAAATATATCATAAAATAATAAAAAAATAACTTTTAATAGTAAAAAAATATATCTTCACGCAATTCCCAATACAGGGGTAGACAGAGGTTTAGTCTAGACAATTAAGTCCCTTCGACCCACTTTTCACCGCAGATATTTTCGGGACAACGTGATAATAAAATAATACTTGTTGTTATACATATCATCTGTCTTTTTATTATTGTACGGCTGAATCTTTTTGGCGAAATGAAATATATCTGGCGAAAACAAACCCCATGGAGCGGCTGTAGCCTAAACTGTGGTTGAAGTCGAAACCAAAGGTTTACAAATTCTGGCTAAAATTATAAGAAGTTTTAATTGATGTTGACAGAACTCTATGGACGGTTTTGATTCCCGGACAGGTGCATCTGAATATATGTGTATTTAAATGTGAATGTTTTTGTGCTAGGTTCGTTGTTTCTGATTCCATAACAAGTGCTTAAGCTGCTTACTTTTGGATTAGAGATCGGGAAACGACTATTTGACAATCAACTTCTTCTACTTTACAGTCTATCAAGAGTCCACTGCTGGACATAGGCATCCCCTAGAATTCGCTACAAAGAATGGTCCTCAGCCACCTGCATCCATCGTCTCCCCGCAAGGTTTGTCAGGTCGTTGGTGGGTCCTCCTACACTGCGTTTGCCTAAATGAGGCTGCCACTCAAGAACCTTTTATGAACGATACATTCATCTTCGGTTTGCGGATGGCATAATCTTTATGGCAGAATCGCTGGAGTAGCTTAGCACAACGCTCAATGACCTCAGTAGTTATTCAACAGGTTGGTCTCGGGATTAACAGATGATAATGACTATATTGTCTATTATTCTATTCTCCAAAAAAAGAAGTTCTTCTTCTTCTTCTTTACAGCCTATCAAGAGTCCACTGCTGAACATAGGCCTCCCGCAAAGATTTCCACAGAGAACAATCCCTAGCCACCTGCATCCGTCGACTTCCCGCAATGCTGTGCAGGTCGTCACTCCATCTTGTGGGGGGACGTCCAACACTGCGCTTGCCAGAACGATGCTGCCACTCGAGAACTTTTCTTCCCCAAAGGTTGTCCGTTCTACGAGCTATGTGGCCGGCCCATTGCCACTTCAGCGTGCTTATCCTTATGGCTATGTCGGTTACCCTAGTTCTGCTGCGGATATCATCGTTGCGGATTCTGTCACGCAGAGAAACACCCAACATAGCCCTCTCCATAGCCCGCTGAGCAACTATGAGCTTCCTCATCCGGCCAGCAGTGAAGGACCATGTCTCAGTTCCGTAGGTCGTCACTGGCAACACGCACTGGTTGTACTTCATACTTTGCTTTTAAGGTTTTGAGGTATCCCGAACGCTGCCCAACCAGAGTTGGATTCGCCGATTGACCTCTGGATCGAAGTTGGACTTACCTACTTTGACAATCTGTCTCAGATATATGTATTCATCAACAACTTCGAGCGTAGTGTTCCCAACAATAACCGGCGTGGGTCAGATATGGACGTTAAACATGACCTTAGTCTTGTCCATGTTCATCTTAAGACCAACCCGTTGAGAAACACAATTGAAGTCATTGAGCATAGTGCTAAGCTCCTCAAGCGACCCTGTCATCAGAACTATGTCATCGGCAAAACGAAGGTGAGTGAGGAATTCGCCATTGATGTTCATACAGTATCCTTTCCAGTTGAGTAGCTTGAAAATATCTTCCAACACAGCGGTGAAGAGTTTCGGTGATATGACGTCTCCCTGTCTTACACCTTTCTGTAATTGGACCGGTTTCGTGCTCTGGTCCTGTACTCGGATAAACATCGTAGCCACATCGTATAAGCATTTCAACACTTCGATATAACTATAGTCTATCTGACATCGCTGAAGAGCCTGTAGCATCGCCAAAATTTCGACAGAATCAAAGGCTTTTTCAAAGTCCACATACGCCAGACATAGTGGTAGATTGTACTCTTCTGTCTTCTGTTCAATCTGGCGAAGAGTATATATGTGGTCTATGATACTGAAGCCTTTTCGGAACCCGGTTTGTGCCGTAATCGTAATGACTCTCGAAAACAGTACGTAGACGCGGCTTAGTAGCGCTGTTGGTCTATAGTTCTCCAATAGGCAGTTATCCTAGCTAGAAGAACGCGATATTATATACGCCGATCGACTGAGAAGGAGACGCAGACTGGGTGTAAGCGAAGGGCATGCTAACAGTGAGCTGCGGACGGGTTTCTTCGTCGTAAGACTTGCCCGCCGCGTTCCTCGGGATAACCTGCTGCGTGCAGCGCGTAAACGTCGAGACGTCGATACATCTGGAATAGGTTTAATTTCGTCTCCTCGACGGTTTTTTATAAATGAACACCTCACCCATGCAAACCATCAGCTTTATCATAAAGCGCGAGATCAAGGAAAACAAAAAGGTTGGCAATTCGTATGGACTCATAACGGACGTATATTCATCAGGAGAGAAATCGGCTCTGCAGCTTGTCTTATTAGAAATGAGAGTGACATAATAAATTTTTTGGCGACAATTAATTTGCACATACTGTTTACTAATTTATCATCCATTTTTTGTGTTACTTTTTCTTTTAATTTTTTTTTATTATTATTTGTTACATAATATATTTTTTTAAAAAGCGTACACTTTCTTCATATTTCAAAATTATGTATTTTTTTATAGACGCTGTATTAGTTTCGATGGAAGTAATTGCCAATAGTGGATAGATCTGAAAATTTAATTCCATGTGATTAAACTGCGTAGTATAGTAATAATGATTATAGCAAGTAAAAAAAACCTATGTACCTATATTAGTTTTTTTTTTTAAATTGAAACTTATTCCACGAATGCTTTTTAAAGAAGTGTGAATATTTATTGGTTGTGTTATATTTATTTATGTATAATCGTGTATTTCATGCTGAAATTAGTGTCCGAAGTACACTCCAAGGACTCACTGAAAATCAGTGCTGTATTTGCAGCTAATTGTTGTGAACCAGTGAGGGCCTTTTGTGTATATGCTGCAGCATAAAATGCACGGCTTGTCAAAATAAAAAAAAATTTTTTTATTTATAAAATAATCTGTGTAATGTATTAAGTAAGATGTACTGTTTATTTAGTAAAATGCTGTTGTATATGGGCAAATAAACTTATTCTATTCTATTTATATTCTATTCTATTACTATCCCCTTTCTTGAAGAACAGGACAACCACGCTTTCGGTGTAGCACCTTCTTGGATGACGGAATTGAAGAGCTTCTGAAGGACCGCAAGTATCGGCTTTCCATCCGCTTTCAGAAGCTCCGCAGTAATTCCATTCTCACCCGGTGCCTAGCAGTTAATGAGCAGTTTGAGAGCCATTCTAATCTCGCTCAGACTGACTTCCGGGATGTCATCGGAAAAGTGTCGTATAACCTTTGCTCTTGTGTCGCCACTCTCACTCGTGTGTGGTTTTAGCGACGATGTGTGCAGCTGTTCGTAAAATCTCTCAATCTCACTCAAAATCTCAGTTCTAGTGGAAATAACTGCGCCGCTGTCGGTCTTCAACTTAGTCAGTTGGCTCCTTCTGATAGACAGATCTTTGGCGAAGACTTTGGAGCCCTGGTTCCGCTCTATTGCTTATTCAATTCGCATGGTATTGAACTTGCGTAAGTCTTGCCTCATAGATTTCGAGATACGTCTATTCAGTTGCCGGTATGCTGACGCATCAGTTGAGAGTGCAGCCTCATTTTACGTCTAGTTTCAAAGAGTTTAAGAGTGAGATTAGAGAGTTTTTGTGGCTTTTGCATGCGGTAGCTTTTGCAAACTGTTGCACCCTCCGCATGAACAGTTTCTACTAACTTGCTATTAATATCGTCCACTGTAGCACAATCGTCTAGACACTCAAAGCGATTTTGCAGTTCGAGCTGAAAGTTCTCGGGGATTTGAATAAGGGCACGAGATGTACGGAGTGTAGACTTCATCAGACAAGATCGCTCGAGCTTAATGTTAAGGTTCAGTGTGCCCCTTACCACTCGGTGATCACTGCCGGTTTTTCCCCTAGAGATCACAGAGACATCACTGAACAGCTGTCGCCTAGTCGTCATAATGAAGTCGATCTCATTTTTAATGGAACCATCCAGGCTCATCCAGGTCCACTTTCTGTGGGGCCTCTTCTTGAAAAAGGAGTTCATCATATAGAGTCCCTCCTTCTCCATGAAGTCAGCCAGCTGTTGGTTTTGGAGCCCTACTCCAAAATTGCCCACAATCACCTAGCCTAATCGCGCCTAGTTTTGCATTGAAGTCTCCCATCAGCACCGTGTAGTGGGTTTTAAAGCAATGTATGGCTCGAGAAATTTTCTCATATATTGCTTCCACTTCTTCATCGGGGTGAGCCGAGGTTGGTGCATATACCTGTATAACCTTCAGCGAATAGCGCTTGGTAATTCTGAGTATAAGGTACCCTACCCGACACACCTTCGATTCTGATCATGTTGCTGACGAGAGACTTGTGGACGATAAACCAGATACCTCCTTGGGACAGATGATCGCCCTCCCGGTGATAGAACAAGTTACCGAAGTTGAGGATTATTGAGTCCTCCCCCTGTCTTCGGCCTTCCGACAATTCTAATACTGCTGCTGGTGTAACACAGGGCGGCGTTTTATCTCCCTTGCTCTTCGCAGTTTTTATAAAGTCAACATCTTTATGCTACAATCTTTATGATTTACAAATATATTGCCAAGCTTATCCCAGTGAATTATCTGTTGCCATCAATTCTAGAGCGTATATCGAAGTGGAGCAAAAATTATGGTTTAAAAATGAATCCTTCAAAAACCCAAGTGATTGTTATAGTAAGTTCTAAGATGATCGCTAAATCATTTCTACAAGACCACCCACAGATAGTTTTTGAAGGACATGTAATCCCTATAAGTGATAAAGTTAAGAGCTTAGGGATTATCATTGACAAGACATTGTCGTGGCTTTCGGCATTACTCATTGGACTAAATCTGACTTAAAAGCTTTACAAAGAACAATCAACACTACAATGACGAAATTTCGTAAACACCATCCAAAGGCGTGCTTACAGAGACTAACACTACCTAGAAAGGATGGAGGTAGGAGAATTATCGATATAGCCAACCTACATTCCAAGCAAACTACAACGCTCAGAGAGTATTTCTTTGACAAATCAAAACACTCAACACTTCACAAGGCAATAGTCTGTAATGATCGTAAATTAACACCCCTCAATTTACACGAAGACACTCCACAGAGTAAAGAACAACTGGTAGATACCAAAACCAAGGCAGCCGAGTGGGCAGCAAAATCTCTTCACGGAAGACACCACCATGACTTATGTCAATCCAATGTTGACAAAGAAGCGTCAAACGTATGGCGAAGTCGTGGGGAACTCTTTCCTGAAACCGAAGGCTTCATGGTAGCAATACGGGATCAAGTGATAGAGACCAGGAATTATCAAAAATATATCATTAAGTCTATAACTTCCGACGTGTGTAGAAAATGCAACAACAACATGTAAATCAATAACTCAGACCGACTACAAGCACAGGCATGACCAAGTAGCTAATATAATACACCAAAAACTTGCTCATCAGTAAAACTTAGTTACCTGCGTAAAACCTTACTATAAATATAACCCTAAAAGATGGTGCAACTAGGCCCACTATCAAGTGGGCCTAGTTGCACCAATAAATAATGCATTGAAAAATAAAACAAGATAACACAAAACAATCACAATAATTATAACAATAAGCAAATATTGATTCACCGAACAAGCACTTTTACAAAACGGTTAAGGATCGGTGAATCTAACTGTTCAGCTAACATTTTCAGAATACTGTTAGAGCGAGAACGCAGTCTTACTAGTAGTGATGATGTTTTCTTTCTTAAAATGACATAGAAGTCATCTGTTTGCTCTTGAGCAAACATACCAGAGGCTGAACAAAACCGCGGCAAACCTAACAGTATCCTAAACCCGTTACTGTATTGCACTCTTAGGGTATCCATAGTCTTTTTTGTGTAGTTGATCCACAGGCTTCCCGTGTAGAAAGTTTGACAGTAAGCTTTAAATAGCGTTATTTTAGCTTCTTTACTACACCGAAAAAACCTGCGAGCCAACATGTTGCACCTTATAGCTAACGCTCTTCGCTCACGCTCCATGTCCAAATGATCTATAAGGTCCTCTGTAACATAGTGACCCAGATATTTGAACTGTGACACTCGCTTAAGTGCAGTCCCATTTAGTGCAATGTTAGGGTCATACTGCACTCGCTTTCCAGAAGCCTCAAAAATCAGGAAGTCACTTTTGGACACGTTATAAACTAAGCCATGCTTAGACGCGTATGACTCACAGAATTTAAGCAACTCACTGATTGAGCCAGCTGTGGGGCCCAGCAAATCCATGTCGTCAGCATAGCTTAGTTTGTTAACGCAAATGCCGTCCATCCTGCAGCCGACTGGCTTCTTGCTGAGCTCCACTATCAGCTTATTTATATAGAGGTTGAAGAGTTTTGGCGAAGTCAACCCACCCTGCCTCACACCGCACTCCAAACTATACGGATCAGAGAGTCCTTTACCCCATCTAACTTGATTAGACTGATTTGCGTACTAAAATTTCATGATGCTAAGCAACTCCGGCTTCACGCCCGCTCGTTCCATCTTTTCCCAGAGCACATCGTATGAGACCAAGTCTAAAGCTTTGTAAAGATCAAGGAAGCAAGCATAAACCGGAGTGTTTCGGCTAGTATAGTATTGACTAGTATAATATAGTACTGTCTGCTTTAGGGCTAGTATCGCAACTTCTGTGGAAAGCTCAGGTCGAAACCCAAACTGTGCGTCATGAAAATTAAGTGTTTCCCGAAGCACCGTATCAAGCAGACTGTCCAACACCTTCGCAGTTATGGTAGCAAGCGAAATGGGTCTATAGTTAGCTCGATTTGCAATATCACCCGTCTTGTTTTTAACAATAGGGACCACTATAATTCTCATCATGTCCAAAGGTATGTACGAGTGACTTATACAAAGCGAGTAAATCACAGATAATACCCTCGGTAAGTGCACGCCCGCGTATTTCAGATGCTCTATGCTGAGGCAGTCGTGCCCAGGCGATTTTCCCCTGGTCATTTTATTAATTGCTTCCGAAATTTGCTGAGCTGAAAAACGTAGAAGCTCCTTATCACAACACACCTCTGCACCAAATTTCCACACAGAGGGTCCCAGTGGTGAAGACACTCTGAAGTGATCCTTAAGCAAGTTAGCAATTTCTTCTTGAGTAGAACAGCCTCCAATACTCTCTGGTAAACTAGGTTATACATTTAAATTATTAGTCGCTTTCCAAAATTTGGAGAAGTTTTTAGATGACCTGTGTGTAGCTATGATATCCATTTTAACTTGGTCTTGCTGATTTTGACACCACCTTAACCGACTTTTGAAAATTTTTTGGCTCTCACAAATTTCATCCCAAATTCTTCCCGACTTAGGCTTATTATGTAACAACCAAGCTTGGTACTTTATTCGAGCTTCCCAGTGAGCACTTCTAACGTGTCTGTTCCGCCCAACAACCTTATCTTTTATACGTCTACTCTGAAATCTATATGTGGCACATGCCGCTCCAGAAAGGATATCAACTATGTCTTTATAAATATTCTCCAATTCCTGCATGTGTTTTGGATCGGCGCAATATTTTCCACCACAAGATTTAAAAATGTCCGGAAAACTAACATTTCTAAATCTTTTATTACATTCATCGTGATACCTACTGATCTGTTCATCCGTTCAATGTCCCCACGTAATTTTATTGTCCACACACCCATCTAGCGATATTTTGTTAACAATTAAATTCAGATTACATTCAATTATGAGCGGTAGGTGGTCAGACCAGTAGATATCATTACATACACTCACATCAGTTACAGTACACCAGGCAGACTGTGTTACTATGCAGTGGTCAAGCCAGCGAAGACTGCCATTTATGTCACTTGTATACGTAAATATATTTGAATTTAGGTCTAGAATTTGCGTATCCGCACATAGCCGTGACTGCTCAGAGCAAAAACTACACAGCTCATTCCAAAAAGGTTGATTTGGATGAGAATTAAAGTCTCCTAAAATGTAGACATATTCCACATCATTATTCTCAATTATAGAATTCATTTCACCTAAACAATTTACAAATTCAACAATATTTTCATTCGTATCTGTTGGCATATATACACTAAAAATAATAACTTTTTGATTATTTTTAAGAACAGCTTTTATGGCACATATTCTATTAATTTCGGAACCTATGACTTCCACTGACTTAAAAATACCCCGACGCCACAGGATAGCCACCCCTCCGAACGGTCTGACTTTTAAAATACCTTCGCTAGTATTCATTGCCGATTTGCCCTTGAATTCAAAATTTGTGCTTGCCATGCCAAGCAAAGGCAGGTCACATGGAAGAAGCCACGTCTCCTGCAGAGCTACTACATCCGCGGTCAAACAAATATCGCTAATTCCATTCACCGATCGCTTAAAAGATTTACAATTAAAACTCACCATTTTGCAGACATGTTTGTCCATTTTAAACTTTACTTTTTTTTGTATTTTATTTATATTCAGAAAAAAAAAAACAAATTACAAATGAAAACAACAATACACTGTACTATAAAACCAAGTGGTTAAAAATATATACGCTTTTCTAACTTTGACTTACTTCAGAGATTACAACTCGATTCAGATTTGATTAAATATGCCTGATTGGATTACATATGCCTGCCCATCGAACTAAATATTTAGATAGATCATTCGTGGTCCAAGCTGTCCGACTATGGAATGACTTACCCTTAACAGCAAGGCGTGCTCAATCCTTACCAGCTTTTAAAACTGCTGTTTAAAAATACTTTCTTTCTTTTGTGAGTTAAAGATTAGTAACTCAACTTTGAACAATTATATCTGTATGCATTTTATTATATATTTGTGTATATATTTGAATGTATGTATGTATATATATATATATATATATATATATATATATATATATATATATATATATATATATATATATATATATATATATATATATATATATATATATATATATATATATATATATATATATATATATATATATATATATATATATATATATATATATATATATATATATATATATATAGTGGTGCCATAGTTGCCACGCCTGGCGAGCGGGTTGGCAACCGCAGTTTTTTGTTACCATGCAGGAAGATGCTGCTGCCCATCTCCTGACATTTTTAAGTCCCTCTATCAAATTTTACGATAACCACGGGATAAACGGGATGGCAGATTTTCTTGTGCCACCGCCATACGGCAGAAAGAAGCTACGAATAAGTATTGTTCTGTGTCTAATCAATTCATTCATTATTGTCATTATTGTCACAATTTAATGAAGTTGTCAACTCGCTCCCATTATTATTTGACTTTCTGATAATAAGTCACATTAGTGCAAATTATGTTACCGATTTTATTTTCGAATGGGCTTTCACAATTTCAAAATTTTGCAGATTAATGTCAGTGCATTATAATGTCCGGTTTTGTCCCTCGATTATAAAAAGTAGAAGTTATACAACCAAAAAATTTAAAAAAGTTACTCATTGTTTATTCGATCTGGACGGCACAGTTCTAGGTATGTTCTATATTTAATTATATGTTATCGACCCGATAGTATTTTTGCAATCAGTTGTAGTAAACTGTCTTCGGAGCTATAAGGGTTGAGGGTTCAAATCCCGCTTGGGTTAAGTATTTATGTGATGAATATGAATGTGATGTATGTATGAATTTGTATGTATCTATGTAAGTATATTTTTTTTTATAGAAAAAGGGAGACAAACGAGCAGGTGGCTCACGTGATGGTAAGTGATTACCGCCGCCCATGAACACCCGCAATACCAGAGGCTTAGCAGATGCGTTGCCTCCCTTAGAGTGCCCCCCTCCCCCATAATTGGGGGAGGAGGGTGTGTGGGCCATTTTATTTCTATTTATTCCATTTATATTCTTCTATTTATGCCAGTATCGGGAATATGCGTGAATTTATATTTAATGTCAACTAATACTATACTTCTGTTTCTCTTCTACGAAACACCTCTCATCTTAATATTTGGATTCGTGCATCGTGATGATAGAAATTAGTATTTCATTTAATTAGAATTTTTGACAGCATTTTGTAGAGCATAAATGGTAACAAACTAATTCTAAACGCGTACAATTATAGTAGTGACAATTGAGTTTAAAGCATTGCAAGCAATTATCAACACGGAAATCGGCTTATCAATCGAACATTACTATCACAATTTAACCTGAGTTATGCACAATTATTCACAACTTAAGACATAAGTGTTGTATCTCCACAAAAGTCTGTAGTATGAAGGAAAAGTATACCTATATCAGTCTCCAAGAACCCTAACCGTTGCAAAACTGACTATACTTTTCTAAGAGTTTGTTTAGGTTGAGCCCATCACCAGAGTTACACTTTCTGAGATGATTATCCTGAAATCTGTTGATAACCTTTAAAAGTTTCAAGGCTTTTCCTTTGGTAGGCGACTCCCTCAGAAAAAATTACCATTACCATTCCCTGGTAAATATTTACTGTGACACAAAACAATTTGTAAAGCCATCGTTATTAATTGAAATGACAAAGGTTTACGAAGTCACGATAGCCGAGTGGTTGGGTGTTCGGAATTTCGAGTCAAGAGAGTGTTCGATCCCCAGGTGGCAGGCCAATGAGTTTTTCAAAAACTTATGCACGAATTATATCGTTGGTATGGACATAAAGACGGCGACGGGCTCACCACCTGTCACGTTGTCCCGAAAATATCATCGATGGAAGGTGGGTCAAAGGGACTTAATTGTCGAGACTAGACCTCTGTCTACCCCTGTATTGGGAATTGCGTGAAGACATTTACATTTATTTTTAAAGGTTTACGAAATGCTATTTTAATCACCCAGATTTATTTCAGATTCAGAAATAATTTATCATAATATAATAAGGGAAATATGCGAGAAGTACCGCCGAAAATACAGCAAGGAACTGGAAAACCAGGTACCTATGTAGTGAATGCTATATGTAAGATTATTAAAATAAGTCACGATGGCCGAGTGGTTGGGTGGTCGGAATTTCGAGTCAATAGACCTGAGTTCGATCCCCAGTTGGTAGGCTCGTACCAATGGGTTTTTCAAAAACTTATGTACGAATATCGTTGGCTTGGACATAAAGGCGGTGACGGGCTCACCACCTGTCACGTTGTCCCGAAAATATCTTCGGTGAAAGGTGGGTCGAAGGGACTTAATTATCTAGACTCGGCCTCTGTCTACCCCTGTATTGGGAATTGCGTGAAGATATATATATTTTATATATTAAAATGCCAAGGTGTGTGGTGAGTGGTTGGTAAACTGACTTGGAATCAGTCTTGAGCTCAGTGTCCATGTAAAAAACTCGCACGCGTTTCATTGAGTTTTTCAGAACCTTTGTTTGATCATTTGCTTGAAGACAAATCCCAATGGCCTGGGAATTAAAATCAGGTCTCTTGACTCGAATTACGATCACCCAACCACTCTGCTACCGTGACGTGTTTACCCGCATAAAAAGTCACGGTAGTCGTGGCAATGCAGAAAATGTATTTTTTCTACATTATCCCGCACGGAAATCGAACCAGGGACCTTAGAGCTGGCGACACCTTGAAGACCGGTGCGCCACTCGACCACGGATGTCGTCAAATTTTCCTGGTATACGGTATAATAACATTACACACATCATAAATTTCTGTTTGTGTGGCTGTAGTTAAGTTATTTAAGTGGACAATCGCGAAAACCTTGATCAAATATTTGTTTTATTGCAGTTACACGGTGTGACAGATCACCAATTATGCACTGCGATTGTTCGTGAATTGAAAATGCCAATATCCGCAGATGAATTTGAATTGCAGCTGTCCAACTCGCTTAAAACTTTGTTACCGAGCGCACCTTTGAAGGAAGGTATCCTACATTATACTAACGCAATGAAACCAGCAGACTTGTCGTATTCTTCTTTTCCTAGGATACTCTTAATTGACTGGGAAAAGTTTTCTACTCAATGGTAACGTTAAAATGTTTTGGAAATTTTATTTTAATAAGTAATAATAATAAACACATTGATAGGGGTAGCGTCACAGGCATTGCATCCAAAGTAAGTAGCTTAAGCAATATGTAATAATTGTGAAACAACAATCGACCCATTCATTCAACAGCAGATATTGCGGTTCGGCTTTACCACGTAAAAGACGTACTTATTATTTATTAAACTAGTACAGACACTAGAATTCTGTATAGGTACATATTACTAATCTTGTTAGTAAATTATTTGCAACTTAAATGATTGATTACGAGGCTATCAATAATTAAGTTTCTCTAAACAAAGATAAATTATAAATAGAAAACTTTAGTAAAAGTAATTCTTAAAACAAATTTTACAGATAATTGAAATTCTATTTACTACAGGTGCAGAACATCTCTTGATCCACCTCAACGACTACAAGATACCATTAGCCCTTGTTACAAATTCAACAGAACAAGCGGTGCGCATGCACGCTACTGCACGACCGAAACTATTTGGACTATTTAGTCATAAGGTTACTAACTTTTTATTACTTAAAACTGGCCGTATGATACACCTTCAAAGAACCTACGTCTTTTAAATCCTGTGTGGTAACGGGCATGAGGAAACCACGTTTGATCTCTTGGTGAACATGTGGTTTGGGAAATGTTAATTGGGCGACGACAAATAACAGAGTGACCATGTTCCATATCCAGGAATAGTTCTTGCAGACATTTTCGGCAACAGGTCATTAAACTTGATCCACAAAAGCTTGGCTTTACTTTATAAAGTACCTTTACTTTATAAAGTATCGAAGGTGACTAGTTATCATCTTGTCCAGACTTTTCAAGGCGAGATATTGTGAATAAGCTTTATATATTTTTTTAAAATGTATTTGTATTTGTTTTTGTAATATATCGGGCAAGACGAGATATAGATAATAAATTATTATTTATCCCAAAATTTTCTAATTTCATAGTTTCATTTTCATACTTATGTCCTAGATTTGTTTCTCATAATTGAAGGTAAGCATCAACGACACAGTTGTCCGCCGAGGCAAGCCACATCCAGATATTTACGTGTTAGCAGCTTCCAAATTTTCCACGAAGCCACGACCTAGTCAGGTAAGCGTTGAGCAAATTTTCGAGCAATAACTGGGAAATATACCTTCATATTTTTATTTATTACAAACACATAACTTTTATTATATTTACCTAGCTTTATATCATCATTGTAAGATCCGATAGTCTAGACAGTAGTGACCATGCCTTCGGAACCAGAGGGTTGTAGTTTCGAGTCCATTAGGGGCAAACATTTTTGTGATAATTATGAATGTTTGTGCTCGTGTTATGGACGTTTTTATGTATATTTACCTATTCAAATATTCGTCTATGAACATTCTACATTTTACCGCGGGTTTGAACTCTAAAACGGCGACAGGCTCACCTCCTGTCACGTTGTCCCAAATAGGCTTCAGTGAAAAGTGGGACGAATGGGCTTTACTTATATACAAGTGTTGGGCAAATACCTCAGTATTGGGAAAACGTGTGGAGATAACTCTATGTGCTTACGTTGTCCATATTACGAATACATTTACCAATTTTTCTGCCAAGCGTGGTAGTTACGGCAAACCCTTCAATTCGGCGAGGGCAAAGAATAGTCTCAATGGTCCATGAGTCTATTTTACGTTTACAATCAGAATACCACATTTTTAAATGAGCTGCGCTAGTGGTAGTGCACTAAACATCTCGAAAACTACCAGATAAATATGAAGCAGACCTGTGACTTTTAAGGTTTTGAAAAGTGTCTTGTATTGCGCCATCGCCAATCTGCTTGTCAGGCGTTGCGATTATTTAATAATGTTTTACGACAGTTCTCATAATTTATATAATAACAAATCCTCTATGCAAGTGAGGACTATATCCCGCTGGGGACTTTTTCAGACTGTTTCGAAGGTAATGTGTTTCTATTGAAAAATTTATTTCTTCTATGGAGCCTATATTAACAAACTTATTTTCGCCTACCAACTTACTCATTTATATTACTTTAATAATTAAAAGAATTATTGTTTAGTGTCTCGTTTTTGAAGACTCAGATGTCGGAGTTGAGGCAGCGATACGAGCCGAGATGCAGGTACCATGTTACTGTTTTTGTCAATTTTCATGTTTACTTTATCCTATATATTTGAGTCCTCAGCTCATACTGACCAGCGAAAACATACTGAGTTGTATGTTTAAAAGTGAAGTTAATTTTTTTTTTGAAGATTTCGACTAAAACCATTAAAACCAACCAACGTGACCAACGTTCAGATGATGACTATGGAAAGTGAAGAGAACAGTAAATTAACTTCCATACTAGTGATATCATACCTTCGTTTTATTGGGTTCTTTACCTTCATGGTAATTTATTGGGTTGGGTGAACTAAAATAGTATTGGTATACTCTCTCCGAAATAAATAAAAATCTAAAATGTAACACTATTTGCTAAACAATTTTACGCGTAATATATTGCTTTTATAAAAATATATTATTTTTATAATAATTTTAAGCGCCAAGATTTTAAATCGATGAATTCGAAGTCAATATTTATAGTCACGGTGGAAATCAGTTTTAATTGTTAGTAATTCAAACAGGTTTCCATTGTGAGTACTGTACAAGGATAACTTGTAACGCCCCGCAGTTCACTAGAAAAAAGTAAAATTAAAAGACCTCAAAAAGTTGTCAACCTTTACCGTTATAGTCTTTTTTATTTGGTAGATAGCCAATTTATTGAGCGATTTAAATCCGAATTAGGAGACCCGAATTCAATCACTTTAAAATAAGTATCAATAAAACTAATGAAGATCTTGTATAGTTGGTTTGAACACTAGAACTCGTTGATAGACTAGCCAGCTGGTACATAGTTCCAAATTATAAGCTCTGATGAAATGTGCATTAAAAAGACGTGAGGCGCATCGACTACTTACCACTGGTAACAGTGGTAGAGCCACGCATCAGATTATGTTGTTGCATGCATAGGCCGGCTCGACCGGGGAAGTACCACGACCTCACAGAATACCGACGTGAAGTAGAACTTTAACAAATTTCTGCGTTTCGTCTGGTGAGTGCAGGTAACCGGAGGCCCACACACCCTTCTCCCCCAAAACATGGTAGCGGATGAAAAAGTCTACCCCAGGGGGGTACCAGCACCATCGGTACTGGAGAATCCCCCTCTGGGCACAAATTACGCTCTGTTCCCACACTGTCTGAGGCAAACGAAGCATTCGGCACCCCTTACCACGCTTGCCGTGGATCTCTGCAGTATCAGGGGACTACACTCCAATCTAGATGCCGTCCACTGCCATCTGGAGACGGCAAACCCAGCCTTGCTTTTTTTACCGAGACGCAGATATCCGGCGGATACCTCTTATCTTTACTATCCGGGATAAAAGCTTGAACATTCTTTTGTGCCACGGGCCGGGGTTTGTGTATACGTCAGAGAGGATATAAGTTCTCAACGCCTCGGCAGCCTTGAAGGTAGGGACCTATCCACCCTACGCATAGACAGCGACGACCATCCTCGCGTCTATGGGTTCCTCTATAGGTTCCACAGCGGTAGTGCCGAAACTGAATAGCTCATCGACTACATCAAAATGGCTGCGGATTCCGTGCTATAGCAGATCCCATCCATAGAGATCGTGGTACTCGGTGACTTCAACGCCCACCGCGCCGAATGGCTACGGTATCGAACCACTGATAATGCGGGGAGATCTGTTTTTGACTTTGCCTTAGCATATGATCTGACACAACTGGTTACTTCTCCAACACGGGTTCCGGATGTCAAAGATCATACACCTTCTTCTGCTGACCTCTCATCCGGACGGCTATGTGGTCTCCGTTGATGTCCCTTTGGGTTCATCGGACCACTGCCTGATTCGGAGTAAAGTGCCTATCATGTGCCCATTGCGGTCGCGATATGCAGGCCCCCGCCGTGTGTGGCACTACAGGTCGGCAGATTGGGAAGGGATGCGATTTTTCTTTGCATCCTACCCATGGGGGCAGGTTTGCTTCTCGCTGGATAGTCCCGACGCCGTTGCAGATTCCGTCGCTGATGTGGTGCTTCAAGGAATGGAACTATTCGTTCGGTGGTAGATCTAAGCCTTAGTTTGGTAGCGCCTGCAGAATGGCATCTCGCCTAAAACAGCAGTGCGGCCGGGCCTTGGTTAATGTATTAGCGTCCCGGGATTAAAATACTAGCGTTTTTAAGAAGTATAACTCTGCCGCCAAGTTGCTGCGGAAAAGTCCGAGCACATTGGCAGAATTGGCGAGAAACTGGTTCGTCATCCTTCGGGAACTCGTGCGTTCTGGTCCCTCGCCAAGGCAATTTCAGTTAGCCATTACTACCATCTCTGCACAGGGAAGACAACTCGCTGGACCATGACGCAAAAGAGACAGCCGATCTTCTGGGTTCTGTTTTTGCGTCCAACTCGACTCTCAATGATAGGGGGAACTCACCGCCGACCATCCCGTGCAGTGAGTGCTCTATGCCGGATATCCGGTTTTAACAGAGCTCAGTGCGCAAAGCACTCCTCTCCCTGGACACCCAGAAGTCGAGTGGGCCCGATGGTATCCCCCCATTGTGCTGAGGATGTGTGCTCCAGAGTTGGCACCGGTTCTAACGCGTCTTTTTCGGTACTCCTACTCTCAAGGCGTCGTCTCGATGACATGGAAGACAGTTTGACGGATTGGGGTCGACTAAATTCAGCCCAGTTCAACCCAAAAAAAAAAACAAGTTTGCGCGTTTACCGCCTTCGTCGTGTCACCTCATTTTAAGAGCACTCCCCTAGTTGCCTCAGCCAGTATCGGAATCCTTGGCGTCGACATATCGAGCAACGTTCTGTTTCACGGTCACTTGGAAGGGAAGGCCAAATTGGCCTCTAAGAAGCTTGGCATGCTCAGTAGAGCACAGCAGTACTTCATGCCGGCCCACAGTTTGCAACTTTATAAGGCACAGGTTCGGCCGCACATGGAGTACTGTTCGCATCTCTGCACCTCAGTGTCAGCTCCTTCCATTTGACCGTATCCAACGAAGAGCGGCTCGAATCGTCGACGACCATGTTTTATCTGATAGGCTAGATCCTGGAATTGCGAAGAGACGTTGCATCTCTTTGCATTTTTACAAGATTTACTACGGTGAGTGCTCCGAGGAATTGTTCGGATTAATCCCAGCCGCTGAATTTCACCATCGAACCTTACGGCATAGCCAAAAATTCCATCAACACCATCTTGTTGCCTGGCATTCCACCACAGTGCGTTTTTCGCGAAATTTTCTGCCACGCACTTGCACTTTATGGAATGTGCTGCCGTCTGCGGTTTTTCCGGACCGATACGACTTAGGGACCTTAAAGAAAAGAGCCTATATCTTTTTCAAAGGCCGGCAACGCATCTGCTATGCCTCTGGTATTGCGGATGTTCATGGGCGGCGGTAATCACATCACGTGAGCCACCTGCTCGTTTGCCTCCCTTCCCTATAAAAAAAAAATTTGAATGTTAATACGGGTCGCGAGATTGTCTGGAACGTATTTTAAAAAAATAGTAGTTGCTTATTTTTTGTTCTTGCTGTATTGTATAACTTGCTGTTATCCCCTACTTTGCTGCGTGGAAAGCACCCTAAAATGATATGTCTGGATACAGAGATCATGTCTTTTACCAGGATTCAAGCTGACTACTTACCAAATTTAGTTAAGCTGCGAAAGCATACTAAACAGAAAGAGTTATTATACTGTGTAGCAGTAGTCATGTATATGACATATGGATCCGAGACGTGGTCGTTCACTGCATGCGTATGAGGGAGCTCTAAGTTGCTCAGCGTGCGATGGAAAGGGCTCTGCACGGTGTTTACCTGCATGATAGAATCCATAATGAAGACAATCGCAGTAGAACCAACATATCCGTAAGGATCAGCACGTTGAATTGCCAAAAGACCGGCCACACAGCTCGTAGAACTGTCAATCGTAGGGGAAGAAAGGTCCTCGAGTGGCAACCTCGTACAAGCAAACGCAGTGCAGGACGACCCCCCAAAGGTGGAGCGATGACCTGCATAGTGTCGCGGGGAGTCGATGGATGTAGATGGCACAGGACCGCTTTATGTGGCAATCTTTGGTGATAATAGCAGAAGTGTATGAAAAAACATTGCAGAACATAAGTCTCTCTAATGAGAATTTGCAATAATCGCTACGCCTGGAAAACGAATTTGAAAATCGCAGTACCAGACGGATCGATCCTTAGTCACCGGTCTGCTTGTTTTTGATGTGGTATTTCCTATTTATTAATCTAAATATAGATGTATACTTTGTAGGACCGAAACGCAAGGACTGTTATTGCTTTGAATTTTGGAAAACCGTTTTAACTTCATAGATCTCGTTTAATATCACGAGGAAATCTAGATGATAACCTCGGCTTTTTTTTAATCCAACTTGTAGTACGCTAATCGGTATGGACACTAACATCTTTAACTAAAATGGGATGGACCGATTTATGTAGATGTACATTAAGTCTAGTATTTAATAATTATATGTAACATTTAGGTTGTGACTTTTAGAAGTCACGATAGCCGAGTGGTTGGGAGGTCGGAATTTCCAGTTAAGAGGCCCGAGTTCGATCCACAGGTGGTCTGTCTCGTACCCATGGGTTTTTCAAAAAAAACTTATGTACGAATTATATTGTTGGCTTGGACATAAAGACAGCGACGGGCTCACCACCTGTCGCGTTGTCCCGAAAATATTTTCGTGGAAGGTGGGTCAAAGGGACTTAAGTGTCTAGACTAGACCTCTGTCCACCCCTGTACTGGGAATTGCGTTTCTTTATTTTATTTATTTAGGTTGTCATGATACCGGATCATCGGAGAAAGACAGAAACGAACCGACTAGCAACACTTGTCATTCATTCCTTATTAGACTTCAAGCCGGAGTTATTTGGTTTACCTCCATTTAACGATTCAACAAAATTGAAAAATAAGAAGAAATTGGAGCCTTCAAGTAACGGCGAACATAAATGATGGAATGTCACATACGTAATGTTAATAAAATACATGTTTTTTCTGTTATTTATTGTGTTTTAAACCAAACCCAAAGTTATTAATCACAATCTGTTTTGCTTTAATTTTACATATATTAATGCTATAAGGTACAATGAACAAAGATATTTACTAATTACTATACACTTAATTTACAAAAATGCTGTTTATAAACAACTGACGAATAGAGATAATATTGTTCAATATATTGTAAGTGAAATGTGAATAGAAAATATAATATTCTATTTTAGGTATTGTAAAGTATAAAGATAGAAATATTTATTACAGGAAATGATAACTTAAGTGTTTCTTAAATCAAGAATATTTCACGTAAACGTATATTTTTAACAGATTTGTAATTACTTTAACACTTAAACGCTTTGTTGCGTTAAGTGCCGCCCTGCATGTCGAGATTTTTTTACAAAATGTGACATGCATTAGCTATATTGGAAATGCTCTCTTAAAATCTGCATATACGATTTTTAATAATCAGAGTTAATATTGAATCTTACTTTTATGAAAAATAATAGGTTAAAAATTAAATAATGTTTTCATAACAATATATATTGAACAATTTTTATCTGTAACAATAACAAAAATCTTTAGCAATTTAAATAATTAAACGAAAATAAATCTTTTTTAAGTTCTATTCTTATGTATTACACATAGATGTATCTACATTTTACACAATTTTACATATGATTATGTTACATTATAATACACTTTTAAATTTAAAACCTTAATTAAAGAAATAGGTGATGATAGCATATAAAGGTTATTGAGAACAATAAAAATATGAACAGAAATTTGAGCAAGAAGAAATAACAAAACCAAATAAAAAATATCCCTTAACAAATCTCTTATATGGGTAGGTAGGCAGAGTGGGTTATTACATTCATAGATAACAGTTGAATTTAAATTACCAACAATATTTTAATGAAAATTTTATAAAGTTTAGGCGTAGATAATCAGAACTGAAATACAAATATATTTACCCTGTAAAAGTAATAACCCTATCAGCCGATAACCCTGTACATGCATGCTCAAAATAATAATAAAAGTTGCAAATAATATTAACGTTGGAACATGGTCCAAGTTGCATTTGTATTAATATATATATACAGTAATGCCATTGACTAAGCTTAACTATTTCATAAAAATATGTTTACAATGAATAAAATTTTAAATTTTTTATTCCAAGACTTGTAATTTAGTATGGGATTGATTCGCTTATTGTTGCTTAAAACAAAACATGAAATTTCAATAGTTATCACTGGACATTTTAAGATATTTGAGAAAATTATCGTGCATATTAAAGTTGTCCATTTTATGATTTTTCTATGTTTTTTATGATATTACATTTACAGTTCAGGCAGAGGGTCGTTCTTGTATAGTACAACAGGATTTCATTATTTCGTATAACGTAATTCTTTTTTTAAAGACAGGTACAGGTGTGTATTATACATATTTCCAAAGCAAAGATCTTCGCCTTTAGATTTAGTGGTATATGTTCCTTTTAATTTTAGGATGTTCGTTTGTTACCATCGTGCAGTTTACAAAATAGAAAGCAATTAAACTGACGTTTTGGCATTTTGAAATATAAATGTCTAATAGATAACAAAAATCAATGCTAACAATGATTTAAGCGAAACGAGCGCGCCATTGCTAAGCACGTTCGGTGCACTTAAATTATTATTAGTTAATTACAGATTCGTTTAGAAGTTTACAAAGAATGTTTGGAAAAAATTCAGTTTGTTTGATTGATAAATAACACCCAGAATTAAGTTCTAACCTATTTTTTTTGTTTTTATTTGTTTTTTACTATCTTGGACTCATCAAGAAGTTGTTTTATGCATAACCAAGGTATGGGAATGCCACGTTTTGATTTATAGTCTGTTGTATCATTAGATCTGTATTCTTTGAACAATGGAAATCACTTGTTATTTCAGATCGTGCAATTCCCCCGATGATAATTGATATATCAATGATAATTCTTTACGCGGTTGTTTAGGACAAGTATTGACGAAATATATTTTTATTTTGTATAGTCTGTATCTGTAGAGGGGATACGTTCAGCATATGTACAATAATTCGGCCTTGTTGATTAGCGATCAATCTGTATATATAGTAGTATATCACAAATGTAGCCACAGTTCTTATTATGGCATCTCCTATAGGTAAATCTGTCTTGTGGGACAGAACTGTTCAGTCTTATCTTTGCTTTCTGGCGATATTCAGATCTTGTATCAGTTTTGTACAATACTGAGGATTATTTATATGTAATTGATGTGGTTTTGTACAGACTTATAGTGATCACTTAAAGCTTCTTCGAAATACTTTTATAACGTATAATTTTCGTATGTTACAGCTGTTTATCAGTTATGTATGTAATGAAAGACTTATCAGCTTTCGTTTTGCAAACACGTAATGTTGAAATAATACATGTTGCTATGTTGATATTTGAATCTGTCAACTTTATACATACAAATGGGCTTATAGTAGTATGCATTGAAAGCTTTCGTAACAGTCTCCTTTTTTAAATTTATATATCCCCCCCCCCTTTAGTTCGATTACCATGACAGGATCTTCGAAATCATCGCGCGCTAGTAAATGAACCAGCATCCTAGCAATATCGCGACCGGATTTTATAAAGATACAAACGAATGACGTAACTAAATGTCAAGGCGGAATTTTTATCAGTATGAAATTAATTTGATTTTTATCTGGAGATCAGTTTAATGATAGGCAAAGGAAAAATAGTATCGCATTGATGACAATGATAGCTCAGAGAAATAATTAAAAATGTCTTAAAGTGATTACAGACGTAATGTCTCAATTACTTTAAGTAATTTTTATTTAGTGCTAAACCAATACTCAACAGGTTTTCAACCCCATAACACACAAGATTTTAAACTCATTTTGTTCCCTATAAAACTTCAATAAAAAAAATATAAATTGTTTTTTTACCATACATACTTCAGTTCTCACCGCCCGCAATGATGCCGAAGTTCAAGTCAGAGTGGTTTCCGAACTATAATGCGACAGTGTCAAGTTGTTGACACGTCTACATCTTTATCTTGAAAACCAAATTTTAATACTTTCATTTTATTGTCGATTAACATTAATCTATTGTCTTTCTGTGCCCGTGTTGGAATTTTGCTATTTTTTTCATAGGACGCGATATCCGTTTCAGAAGTATTATTGCTACATTCTTTGATTCTTTTACGATCATTATCAGAATCTCTATGATTATTATTTTCATTAACCAATAGATGAATGTTTTCATTATTTAAATTATTTACACAAACTGAACTACTATCTACATGTATGACAGGTTCGACGTTCAATTCCCCATTGACCTCTGCAGTTTTTTCAATTCTTCTTTCTGTTTCTTCTCGGCTAATTCAGATTTGACGTTCAATTCCCCATTTACCTCTGCAGTTTTCTCCATTTCTTCTTTCTGTTTCTTCTCGTCTACTTCAAATTCGACGTTTAATTCCCCATTGACCTTTGCAGTTTTCCCCATTTCTTCTTCCTGTTTCTTTTCGACTAATTCAGATTTAACGTTTAATTCCCCATTGACCTGTGCAATTTTCCCCATTTCTTCTTTCTGTTTCTTCTCGGCTAATTCTTGACGTTTTTGCGCGTTCCACCAAGGCATAAAACGCTGGAACATCACTCGGGCTCTGTGTTGCGGCTTGAGGACCCAAGACACCGCCATATCAACATCTGCAATTCTGTAATTTGATAAGAATTGTTATAATAACTAATATTTGATCATAAACGTGACATAATATCGGGTATATATTTTAATAAGCTGATTCCTAGCGGTTTAATAAATTTTCATTAGTTTATTTATAATGCCTGAATTGACATTTTAATAGTTAAATGCCATTGTTTGTAATAATTTGTTAAAAAGTTAGAAACATTATTAAAAATATTTTTTTAACATTTATATCTTACATTTTTATCGAATGCTAAAACGATAACAATTCACTATCATATAATGACTTATGTTAACCACATTCTAGCCACATAAATGATAAATGACTTGACTATACATAATAATACATAAAATAGTAGTTGTGAAGAAATGATTATATAAAGGATTTGGTTGTATAGTTTGTTGTTTAAAAGAAACTACTATTTCTTCTCGTGAAAGGTTCATGAACGAAATAGACCTTAATTGGACTAATTCGCTAGTTTTACGCTACAATGTTCACGTAGTTGAAGTAGAAGAAGTGGTTAAATTTAAATTTAGATTTAAAGATCTTTGATTTTATTGAGAAGTTTGATTTTATTTGATTTAAAGTTACATTTTTAGAGCGCATAAGATGCGCAGTTTACTCACGATCAAAATAGTCGAATATGTTTTTAATAATTTAATTAACTCTTTACTTAACGACGGAAAACGAAAGAAAGCGAAAAATTCAAATTAACCTTTTAGTACAACGTTGCCGAGTACTCTACTCTAATATCAAAGCTTTGTGTTCTACTATGTTTTAGTACTTCCTTAAATTTGTATTAATTTTAAATAAATACAAGTCACGATAGCCGAGTGGTTGGGTGGTCGGAATTTCGAGTCAATAGACCCGAGTTCGATCCCCAGTTGGTAGGCTCGTACCAATGAGTTTTTCAAAAACTTATGTACGAATATCGTTGGCTTGGACATAAAGGCGGCGATGGGCTCACCACCTGTCACGTTGTCCCGAAAATATCTTCGGTGAAAGGTGGGTCGAAGGGACTTAATTGTCTAGACTCGACCTCTGTCTACCCCTGTATTGGGAATTGCGTGAAGTTATTTATATTTATTTATTTATTTATAAATAAATACATATTTTATTAATAATGTTTATGAATGTATAATAACAAAAATGATTTACCCTTATAGGGTACCAATTTCGTATAAAATTACTTTGAGTAATTTAGCTATGACCATTATTAAGGTTATTATGGACTTAGGAAAAAGTACTTAGATTAGACTAAAACTGCAGAGCTTAGATAGACTAAAAAGGTATTTATTTATTTAAAGGTATTAATTTTAGCTTTCAGTTTCCTTTCTTATTGCGTAAATGTTAAATTATATTTTGGTTGTTAATTTAAAGTGAGTTAAATTTATAGGATTCTCATTAGGATAAAAGAATAAGCCGGAACAGGAAGTAGTTTCGACTCAACTTTCGTCTGCTTCCGTTATCCGTTGACTAGAACTAAGTACGTGTGCCAAAATTCCATAGAATCGGTTCATAGATGAAAATTAAACGTCTGAATAATAATAATAATCAATAATTTCCTAATTTTTAACCCTTAGGAACATTTTTTTAAAATTAATATTGTACAAATACAATTTACAAAGACATACTTGGGTATGGGCTTTAGAACATCCTCCATATTTTTCGTCGTTTAAAAGTGGACAGTTTGTAATTGTTCTCTAGCTACAAAACCAGAATCTAAATTCATAAATTCCGTTGCACTATTCCGTTCTACTGACCTTCGCTTGAACCTCTCGCGGTCGAGAGCGTGTCGCTCCCAGTGACCGACTCTGGCCTGTTTTGCTGCGAACGCCCATACTCTCATTACATGTACTTTTGGCGGATGCGGGGAGAAGTGTACCTGTCGAACAAATAAAATACAAAAATGAGATTTCAATTCTGTAGTCATAAAGCAGGTATAACCTAAATTTATAGATGACAATTAAGATTGAGAAAAAAAGGTTATTAATTCTTACAAAAGAAAAAAAAGCATTTACAACCAAAATTGATCAAGGAGTGTCGATCTACATTTTTAACTTCAATAATTAATAATTAATATCAACTATGGACTTATTAAATTATCAACATTCTAATTAATGGTTTCGGGTTCGGACTGCGAATCATAATATCATAATTATAAAAATAAAATAAATATCTACAAGCCTTTCCCAATACAGGAATAGACAGAGATCTTGACAATTAAGCCTTTTAGATCCACCATCCACCGAAGACATTTTTGAGACAACGTGACAGGTGGTGAGCGCGACGCCGTCTTTATGTCAGAGTCAACGATATGAATCGCCCATAGGTTTTGTGAGAAAACCCATTGTTACGAGCCTGCCTCCTGGGGATCGAACTCGGGTCTCATGACTCGAATTCCGACCACCCAATACTCGGCTATTGTGACTGCCTTGAAACACAATATTGTAGGTTAATTATCATGTATCATAATACTACACATATTTAATACGTTGTACTCAGGGAGCATAGTTTATAGCATTAGATACTGCGTAAAATTATAATGTGATGCCATAGAAAGTAAAAAAGTGAAACAAAATACACGAATCCCCCCCATCAAAAAATCCAGGTAATTTCCTAACGATCTAGAAATTCGAACGAAGATTACTAATGAGCTGTTTGTGTACAAATGTCCGTAGTCAATGTAGCATTATGTGTTCAGGGTCAGGGACCAGCATTAAGGTCACTCTTGTTAATGATATGAATATCTAAACAACAACCATGTTGAATTAAAACACATCGCAACATAAAACGAAAAATTCTCTTTGTAGAGAAATAATATTAATTAATTCACGATAGCAAAAAAAATAAACTTATGTACGAATTAAATCGTTGGCTTGGAAAGACGGCGACGGGCTCACCACCTGTCACGTTGTTCCGAAAATATCTTCGGTGGAAGGTGGGTCGAAGGGACTTAATTGTCTAGACTAGACCTCGGTCTACCCCAGTATTGGGAGTGGCATGAAGAAGAGACATAAATTGTAACCGATTTGTAAACCGGTTTTACAAATACACATTTACCTGACTATCAAAGAAAGTCGACTGCTGCCTATAAGCTAGCAGCTAGTACATCAGCTAATAAACCGCCCCCTGTAAAAACTTGCTAAAATTGGCACGATTGGCAGGGGATTAGTGATCGCAGTACCATACACAAGCTTACTATCAAATTTGCTTTAAACATATTTATATAAATTTTCTACATTTTTTTATATTTAAGTATTTGATTTAATAGAGCTCTCAAAACCTCGTAAGACATACGGAAATAGTGTTAATAAATTAATAGGAAACAGTATTGACAAGTCATGCGCCATTTTGCAATCTACTAATACATTACATCGCTGTCTTTTTTAATTGGAAGTTTTAGTTAACACGCAATACGGTTCCTCTTCCCCGTTCCTTTGCGAAGATTCAAATGTCCATGGGAATGAGATATTTCTTGGGCACTAGATTAAATTTAAATAACGTTTACATGAGCTTAGTTGGGGGTCGCGGATTGGCTTCCAGAGTAGGCATAAAATTAAAGGTTTTTAAATTCAAAATAAATTTTTGAAATTGAATTGTATTAAATTTTGAGATGTCTATGTCCAATTTTTTACTTTTAAACTACAGGTCGTAAATTAATAATAACCAAAGCCATGAATTAAACTCGTAAGTCTCCGTATTTTAGGAATTAAGCTGACATCATGGAAGTCTCTTATGTCATAATTATTATACACACACTATTTTTAAACGTCGTAATAGCTAACGCAGCAAGTAGCTGTATTTAGCCGATTTGACTATATAAGCCGATAAAATCCAAGAAACAATAGTACTTTAACAAAAACAGGAAATTGTTACAATAGTCCTGGATGATAATGTTGACATCTTTTGAAAGCCAGTTTGCGAAGAAGGGTACATTCCTTTACTAAACAAAACATACTTGAATTCTTTATTACTTGGCACGTTGAACGATTAAAGTAGTTCTGAATTACACTTCAGTTATATCCGAACATTTATAACGTAAATTGGTTATCTGTTGTGTATGTTGTGACGTCATCAAGGCTCTCTGTGAAGCTGGTTGCACCAGAGCGGCTATTCTTGCACATGTCCAAGTCATACCGTGGAATAGCCGTGACGTGGCAGATGAATCATTAAATGGTGACGTAGTCTTATTTATCATTTCAATACTACACACGAGCGCCCTACATTTGCGCATCTCAGAGATTGGCTAACGGCGTTCTCTATAATGAACATTGAACTTGGAACGAGCGGACAAAAACGACCTTTGTAGTAGTGCGCTGATATATTTTGTCTGATATAAGTATTTTGACGACCTCCGTGGTTTTTCTACATTTTCTCGGGTCTGGGTGTTTGTGGTGCCTTCGTTTTTTCCGATTCCCATGCCACAAGTGCTTTAACATCTTACGTTGGGATCGGAGTAATGTATGTGATGTTGTCCCTATCTATATATGTATTTATTTATTACTTTGTATTTGTTTTAAGTCGCAATAATTTATATTACTTTCTTAATAAAACATACGGAACGTTGATAATGGATAAGATATTACTTGATTAAATTTATCATGACATATCCAGAAATGACGAACACCTACATAAACCTACGACCAAGATCTTTGGAACTTTTTTATTTTTTTTAAATATAATATTTATATAATATAAATGTGTTACTTTAATATAGCGTCATTTCTTTTAATTATTTATTATTATTATTTACTAATAAATTTATATTTACTCATTATTACTAAAACAACCTATTAAAATAATGTATTTAAATATAAAATCATCGTCCCTTTTAGTTGCTGTGCCTGACAGGTGATCTATATAGTATTTATAAGACTCGTAAATACTGTGGGACAGAAAATAAATAAATAACTATAAAGTACAGTGCTAGCTACAGAAATCAGTAACTAAACACAAATGCAATTATATATGTGTAAAATGATTTATTTCATATCGATTTCAAAAAGGTGGGTCCAACCTATATGTATATCCAAGATTGAACTATATCAGACCTAATTTTAGTTAGGCCAGGTCATGATCAGGTTAGGATATTCTTACTTTATACATATATTGTAATATACTATTAATCGACGACCTTCGTGGTCGAGTAGCGCTCGCGCCGATTTTCAATGTGTCGCCAGTCTGGGTGTTTGTGCAACCTTCGTTGTTTCTGATTCCCTACTGATAACACAAGGGCTTTAGCTACTGGGCATGCCTTTTAAGTTTTGTCGTTTGAAGACAAA
Source organism: Sericinus montela (assembly GCA_029286605.1). NCBI lineage: Eukaryota > Metazoa > Arthropoda > Insecta > Lepidoptera > Papilionidae > Sericinus > Sericinus montela. The sequence continues at coordinate 1,126,711 of JAGSMR010000045.1, forward strand.
AACACAACGAGGACTTTATGGTATTTTTTATCGTTTTTCAAAGTATTCACCACGTAGCTTAATACGCTATTCCATTCGCTCATTTATAAATAAATAAAATAAATATCTTCACGCAATTCCCAATACAGGGGTAGACAGAGGTCAAGTCTAGACAATTAAGTCCCTTTGACCCACCTTCCACCGAAGATATTTTCGGGACAACGTGACAGGTGGTGAGCCTGTCGCCGCCTTTATGTCAAAGCCAACGATGAAATTCGTACATAAGTTTTTGAAAAACTTATTGGTACTGCCACCTGGGGATCGAACTCGGGTCTCTCGACTCGAAATTCCGACCACCCAACAACTCGGCTATCGTGACTGATTCGCTCATTTATAATAACAATTATTTCACTCTAAATTGGGGGAGCCGGGAAATAAGGAAACGACAGAACTTAAAAGGCATGCCTAGTACTTATTTTGTGGACGGAACAATGTGTATGTTGTTGTTACAATTTATTTATCTGTTTATTTATCATCATACGAACCCACAAATCTGAAGTACGTGGTCGTTTGTGTGGTAAGTAGAAACAACATTAACGTATAAATTAATCGGCCCGGATAAACATTCCATTGGCATCACGTGCGTGCTTGAGGCCATACCATATCCTCTTAAGATTTAACTATCTATTTGAATTATGCGTAAGCCAATATGCAGTTGTTTCTTTTACATTATTACATACAAATCATATATTTTACGCTATTTTATCGATACGGCGGAATGGTTCGTATGTCTCTAATGGTCAAATTGACAAAGCCCTGTATAAAAATCATCGCATCTAGCAAAGCAATCGCACTAGCATTGTGCTTTGCCTCTAGGATGCTTATAATGACGAAATAGTTTTTGATAGATTAAAACACGTTGCAACATAGCGCATATCCTTTTACATATGTAACTAAAGATTAATCCATGTGGTAACGGCGTAAGAATATTGTTAATATACACTCCCTTTCTTCCCGTGGATGTCGTTAGAGGCGACTAAGGGAAACAGCCTTGAATATCGTTATGGCAATCGATAGATGGCGGGATAACCATCTCTAAAAATATCAGACCGAAGATGGGCAGAAGAGCCTGAGGTGCGAGTGGTCTGGTACTGCGATCGCCAATCCGCTTGCCAAGCGTGGCGATTATGGCAAATCTTCCCGATGGGAGAGACCTATGTCCAGCAGAGGACTTTAACCGGCCGATATGTATATATGTATGTAAAGATTAATATTTATATAAAACATTTTAAAATGTTGCCACATAACAATTAAAAATTGCGGTCTAATTTCGATCTCAGATTGAGCCATTTAATAGTATAATACGTCTATTATCATTAATAATTACATTAAATTAAAACAAAGGTTTGAAAAAACTGTAATAAATCGCATTTAGCAATGAGTTACCTTCTCACTTCCATCATAAGTAACCTTGTTAAACTCCCTGTTAAACTTTGTTACACGAATTTACTTTTTTGTTAATTCTTTTAGTGTGCAATAACAATGAATGATTTAGACTATTTATTAAAAAAAAAAACGAGAAACCCATTCGTGGAAGTTATTATGAAGAGACAGCATAAATATGATTTCAACGTAATATTGCACAATATTTAAAATCTAATTAATATATCGAAACTAATTATCTATATTGTAAATTGACTATTAGGAAATATTCCAATTGTGTAAAAAAGTACTAAAGTAATATTGCTTTAAAACGACAATATTTTAGTAATGTAAAACTAAATAATATTGTAATATTATAGGCTGTTGATTTGGAAAGTGACAATGCTCATTGTTGTTATTCATTGAAACATGATGCAACTATAGTGATTTTTGTATACACATTTTAAAAAAACCTGGAATTCTTTTTGTTATTAAATTAAAGAGAAAAATGTTTTGAAAATTTCAACTTATATGGGCGGGTTCAATTTAATAACAAAAAGTTCAGCATAACTTATATGCTTTAAAATCATTAAAAAATTGCGTAAAAAAACTTGAATTGTTTAAAATACTTTGCAGCTTTACACATGTTTTATTTCGAGAATGTAATAAAAATTTATAATGTCGTTACAGAGATATTGGATATGAGGTTATCAGTTGGTTCCAAACAGTATTATTTTCAGGAACATGTACAGTCGAACTACCTTCATTGGAGTACCTCCGTAAAGGTATCCCTCTCAAGCCTGGAAAACTATCAAATAATTGATAGGAGGCATATGCCCAGCAATGCGGTAGGTACTTTATTTGTGTGGTTTAACAGTTTAATCAAACTACCCGGGTTACGAAACTTCACCTGAAAATAAAATATCTTCACGCCATTCCCAATAATGGGGTAGACAGAGATCTAGTCTAGACCATTAAGTCCCTTCGACCCGCTTTTCACCGAAGATATTTTCGGGACAACGTGACAGGTGGAGAGCCCGTCGCCGACTTTATGTCCAAGTCAACGATATAATTCGTACATAATTTTTTCAAAAACCCATTGGTACGAGCCTTGCCGCCTGTGGATCGAACTCGGGTCTCTTGACTCGAAATTCCGACCACCCTCCCACTCGGCTATAGCGACTCTCTTCTTCTTGCGTTCACTTAACTAGAAAAACTTGAAATTTAAAATAATGTATTTTTACAAAATATTTTAGTCAATCGAGTATTTGCCGACTAAAATATAAAAAAAAGAGATAGTTTGAAGTAATGAGATAAAAATATTCTTGGATCAATCTAAGATACATTTAGTTTGTGAAACACTGTCACAGGAACAGCAGACAGAAGATTACAGAAACATAGAGTTATTTCAAGATTAAAATGATCAATACAAGGCGAACGGTTGGTTGAAGGAATGATTGTGTGATCGGAATTTTGAGTCAGGAGACCCGAGTTCGATCCCCAGTTGGCCGGTTCGTACCAATTGTTTTTTTCAAAAACTTATGTACGATTATATCGTTGGCTCGTTGGTAAGTCCAACGTAAAGACAGCGACGGGCTCACCACCTATCACGGTGTCCTGAAAATATCTTCGGTGAAAGATGTTTCTAAAAGACTTAATTGTCGAGACCTCCCTTACCACTTTGTTGGAAATGGCTTGAAGATATTTATTTATTTACATTCTATTTACAAAATGTTTGTAAACGTATTCCCTTATATTTTATTTATATAAAAGGTTGTAAATGTAAGCGTGTAAAACGTTTTAATCGCATATGTTTGATAACGGCCATAATTAGTGTTCGAGTAGTATACTATCAAAATGTGGTCACCCTTGGACGGAATGTTATGAAATGAACCTCGGTAGCGTAAGCACGATTGGTCGCTTAAAATAAAATATCACGCATGAGGTATACGTTGATATTGCACCAATAAAATTGTATAAAGCCAGATTTACATTTTTGTAGGAGACACAATGGTAGTGATAATTTAATTTAAAAATATGTAAAAAATATTCACAGTTCATAGCTAAATTTAATTTTTGGCGCGTAAAATTTAAAAATCATTTAGACAGAACCTAGTATACCAAATTTCAATACGGTCATAGATCGGTATGTACATATGTACATACCGATATATAATGGATTCGGTGTAATGTATAATATTTTGCGAGATATTTTTAATCGTAATCTGCAGCTGTTACAGAAGTAATCTTGCTAATAGTGGTAATAATTTTATTGAGGGAATAGCGAATCAATCGGGAAGCGTTCGAGAAATTATTCGTTTTATTGTTCGTTTAAACGAATACCTGCGTGTGAGGTCGTGCGTGCTGCGCAACTTCATCAATGCTAAGAAGCAGTTTCGTGTAGTTACATCATGGCATGATTAAACTTGAGGCAAGCTTAGCTCGGCGTGTCAAGATGTTACATGATGAATATTATATTTTGGAAATCAATAAATTCCAAATGTAATTTCGAGTCAATAGACCCGAGTTCGATCCCCAGTTGGTAGGCTCGTACCAATGAGTTTTTCAAAACTTATGTACGAATATCGTTGGCTTGGACATAAAGGCGGCGATGGGCTCACCACCTATCACGGTGTCCTGAAAATATCTTCGGTGAAAGGTGGGTCGAAGGGACTTAATTGTCTAGACTCGACCTCTGTCTACCCCTGTATTGGGAATTGCGTGAAGATATTTATATTTTATTTATTTATTTATTTTAATAAATTCCAAATTGGACGTACATAATCTGTCGAGTCCCCATTGCTTTAATATGCCCTTGAAGCATTTTACAAAATAATATATGTCAGAGAGAACATACAATGGACACAATCACAATAACTCACATCTCCTCGCCTTCATTTCTACCCTCATTTAAAAAAATACTACTAATAAAAATGATGTACTCTTACTCTCATTAAAGTTTAAGCATAAATTATCCTCAATTGCTCACATTGTTGCACACGCAAGTTTTTTTTTTAATAGAAAAGGGAGGCTCACGTGATGGTAAGTGATTAACGCAGCCCATGAACACCCGCAATACCAGAAGCTTAGCAGATGCGTTGCCTCCCTTAGAGTGCCCCCCTTCCCCCAGAATTGGGGGTGGGGGGTGTGTGGGCCACCGGTTACCTGCACTCACCAGACGAAACGCAGAATTTTGTTAGACTTCTACTTTACGCCGGTATTCTGTGAGGTCGTGGTACTTCACCAGTCGAGCCGGCCCATTCGTGCAACAACAAAAGCTGATGCGTGGCTCTACCACTGTTAAAAGTTCTAGAAAATCTACTTGTGTAATGCAGAGGTAAACACACAAATGTTATGCTTTATACACTTGTTTACTGTACACACTGCACATTTTAACACTGATTGGTTTAACGTGATAAACACACATTACCAACATGATATTGTCATAAATTCAAAGGAATATAAATTCACTTTGGTAGTTAATTTAACGTGAAGAATTAATAATCAACAGCAAGTTCTATCCTCCAAAAACACTAAACTTGATAAAAAAAAATATATAGTGATGGAAGGAAAAAACAAGGTCTTAGATCAGGAAATCGCATTGAAGAGAAGTTTCCATTTCCTGTTAACCGTTATGGTATCGTAGTGAAGTCTACATCGCGTGCCATCCATAGATTTATCTACGTAGAAAGCGGCAGTAAATTTACTCTCAATATCGAAATGCAATTAAAAACGATTGTCTTAATACGCAGAAGTATTTTGCATGAGTTTTATGTTGGACCAGAACCTTTTAAATAGAACCAGCTTATTCTATAAAAAAAAAAAAACAATTTTTTTTAAAAGTTCTTACCTAACATTAAAAGTGCGTTCATTCTGTAAGATTTGTTTGAAAGATAATCATATTACTGAAAAGGATAAGGGCGCGCGCTTCCATGGTTTGAACACGTTGCAAGACTGAATCGCGAAGAACATACATGGCGCGAAAGTTACAATTAAAGGGCTCGAGATAGGCTGAACTTTCGAAGACTATGTGAGCAAATTTCTCAAAGAAAGAGGGATCAAGAGTCCTCGGATATCCAGACTCGTGTGTATGAAGAAAATGATAAATTTGAAAGAAGCGGAAGAGATATGCAAGGTCGCGGCGGACACTTGGTGATCTGTTCTCTCTGGGGTAGCCAGGGAGAATTATAATGGCTTTTAGAAGTTTGAAGCTAAAATTGTAAAACCTACAACCAACAACTTAGTTTGAAATATTTTTTCATTGTTGCAAATAAATAAGTTCATAGGTATAAAAAATAAACTTTTATAAAAATTGGCTGAGGAGTATCATAGCTTTAGTAAACGTCCATTCATAGTGTAGTTGGTGAAAAATAATTCCCAATGTAATATTTTTTTATATTTATTTGTATAATTTTAAAGACAATTTTTGTTTTTTTCCTTGTTGGGAATAAAGATACATTCAGTGTTTCCTTTAAAAGAAGGAAAGATGTCATATTATTTTAATATTTGAAACACTTCATTTTCTTTTTATATGTACTAGTGCTCTATTGAAACTGCTTAAAAAGTATATATAGTAGAAATATAAATAGAATAAGTAGTGTTATCTGTTAAACCACATTGATAAAGTATAGCAAAAATTCTAGTTCCAAAAATAAAAAAATCAAAGATCAAGGACAGTGTTTAAATAGCAGTGGTATATAGTCTTTATAATTTTAATTCAATTACTCATTATTAGGCACTCTGATGACATTTCTTATTTTTTTTTTCAAATAATAAATACACATATAGATATGGCTAACATTACATACATTGCTTTGATCCCAATGTAAGATGCTAAAGCACTTGAGGTATGGGAATGGAAACAATGAAGGCACCACAAACACCCAGACCTGAGAATGTAGCAAGTGGTTTTTCTACCTTGACCCGACCAGGAATCGATACCGGGACCTGGTGATGGCGACACATTGAAAACCAGTTTTTACACCACTCATCCATGGTAGTCGTCAAATTAATACATATTTAATTACATTTTGTATTTTATGGCATAGATGTAAGTTTAAACCTTTTGTGGATTTATAGCACACTAATAATACTACATGCAGATACAAGGAAAGCCACTCATTAAATATGTCCTATTCTTAAAAGCTTTTAAGACTAGAATATATTTTATTCTTATTAAAATTAAACCAACTTAAAAGTTGACAATTTAGTAACATATGAATATTTAAGAAACTTTATAGAAACATGTAAAACTTTATTGCTCCGCCTTTTGATACCCACATAAATAAATAAAATAAATAAATATCTTCACGCAAGTCCCAATACAGGGGTAGACAGAGTTCAAGTCTAGACAATTAAATCTCTTTGACCCACCTTCCAACGAAGATATTTTCGGGACAACGTGACAGGTGGTGAGCCCGTCGCCGTCTTTATGTCCAAGCCAACGATGAAATTCGTACATAAGTTTTTTTGAAAAACTCATTGGTACTGCCACCTGGGGATCAAACTCGGGTCACTTGACTCGAAATTCTGACTATCCAACAAATCGGCTATCGCGACTTATTACCCACATAAATAACAGCCTATAAAAGTACAATGCATGACATAGGTTTCTCCCATACAGGAGGGTTTGGTAGAGATTAGTTGATTGCAGTACCAACCACCAAGCATCTTAGATGCCATAGTCCACCAATAGCCTGCCAAAGTTTGGTATGGTGTATTTCAAGATGTTTATCCCTCCATCTGTTTGTAGATATGGTATTTTTTAGAATTTTCTCTTAGCCACCTCTTATTTGTGAAGTAAGCTTGTGATTCTTGCATACATAACACTCAAAATAAAAGTAAGTGACAAAGTCTACAAACTGAATTGTTTGTTGAAATTATGAAAATCAGGTAATTTTTTTTGTTTTTATAAATATTTAATTAAACAAACTATTTTTAGCAATTAATAAATTACTTACAGTTTTCTTTGGCCGCTTCTGCTTATCCAGTTTTCTTTTTTCATCAATTAGTAGACCCCTTGACTTTGCTTCAATTTCATTGTTATGCTCAGTTAATTCAAAAACATTAGTGACATTTTCAATGGGTGTCTCTTCTATAAATCTTGCAGCACAATCAACTTCATCATAATCAACTTCATACAATGAATTATCTGTTAGGTCACCAATGGTACGTGTTAGTGAATGAGAAAGTTTACAAGTAGGATGGTAAGAATCGCAACCTGAATCACTTTCCAAATCTGAATTGTCAGAGTCTTCCGATATGTCTGTATCAGAATCATCAATAACAATTTCATGATTATCAAGTTCATCTCCAAAGACATCATTAGATAAGTAACAACTGTCAGGAGATTCTTCAAAAACTATAAATGAGTCCTCAGATTCACAGTCCGAAAGATTTCTTCCCCTACATGATTTTGGACAATCAGCAAAGACAATTTGGAAAGAATCCTCACTATCAGTAGCTGATGTTGAATAAAAACGACCTGTCACTTCATCAAAGTAATTGCAGGGGTCTAAATATTCTGGTGAATTTTCATTATCTGATAAAACATCAATGTTTAAGTCACTACTACTGATATCTTTTACTATATTATCTACAAGCAATTCATGATGAACATCCCCGACAATATTACTTTGTTGTTTATTATTGCCCATGCCAGATTTATTGTTACTAGGGCAGCTCTTAGGAATTAAAATTGGCTCACTTTGCTGCTCTGTAGATTTTATAGGAGCTATTGTAGCTGTATCATTGAGTAGTTTATTTTTCTGCCTGTTTTGTAAAAGAGCTTTTAACTTACTCATTTTATCTTCACATGTAGATACAATTTTGACTTCTTTATTATTATTATCAGTATTAAAACTACATGTTTCAGCAACATTATTGTTTGTAGCAACATTAGGCACTGATTTAGTGTTTTCTACATTTTCACTAACTGGCAAATATTCAGTCTTAATTTTTGGTGCATCAGAAATAAACAGTTCTGGGTTATGATGACCAAAAGAACCATAAAATTCTATAAACTCATTATTTGGATTGATTTCAAAATCTTCTGGGGAAAAAGCATCTTCATAACAATCTTCAAATGAATTGGTTTCAATGCAAATGCTGTGCGAATATTTTGGAGGTGATTTTGATTTATGTTGTGATAACTGACTATTAAGTTGTAGACATACCTGGTTTAGTTTGTCCTCATGAGCAGCAAATGGCCTACAATCTGAAGTCATGGTTACACTATCAGTATGAGTCGGTTCATTTGTACTGACAATAAATTTGTGAGCCCGTCCATTCTTATTTTGATCCTCAGGCTTGGCATTTGGCCAAGCTTGGAGTGAGGGCGCCATCTCATCAAAGTTTTGTTCGAAACATTCGTAATACTGTGCAGGGGAATTTGCACGCTTTTGAAACATAGCTCCAGAAACAAAACTAAGCACACCTGAAAAGAAGTTGCTTATATTTGATAATGACGGATAAAAATCCGCCCTATGGTCAGCTCTATTATCCTCTTTTATTTTAGGTTCACTTGCAAATGTTTTTGTTTCGGAAACCATGTTTGTTTTTGTTTTTACTTCTCCAGTTATAATAGAATCTGCCAAATTCTTCTTAAGGGGATCAGGTATGAGGTGTAGGTTGTTTATATACAAACCTTCTCCGAAAGTATTTTTCATATCCATTTTAATTTTACTGGCATCTGTGGTATAATTGGTGACGGAATGAAATGGAAAAAACCCAGTCCAGTTCAATAGGTTGCGCCTATTGCGCGACTCATTCATGTTAAAATTATTCATTATTTAGTTCTTACACTACACCAACAATTTGAGCGATACTGTCATTTTCACTCACACACACAAACGAAAGTTGTAATTAAACCATCTAACAGAATGTGAGAAAGGTTTAGGGATAAGTCTACAACACTTCATACACTTCAAGGGCTTTATGGGAATCCAGTAAACCGAGTCGTCGATCGTTGATAGCACGTTATTAGTTGGACTACACTGTGTATCACCACACTTAATAATGCTTGCAACTACAGAACTACTGGGAAGTTTCTTTTCTTCGAAAAATGAATTGCTATTTTGCTCCATTATGCCAAAATTTACAATAAACACATCTTCACAGTTCAGCCATTTTGTAAAACATAAACCAAAGAGAATATAATCACAACGTTATAACCAAAGAATATAATACTCTCTATAGGTTATAACATAGAACAAAGAGTATATAATCACTGTGTTACCTGAACCAAAGAGAAGTAAAGACGTTCTTTAGTTATTTTCATGTACAAGGATAAGCAAACACCTAATGATATGGTTAATAAGATTTTTTATATTATTTCAAGTAATAAAAATAAAATAATTTCCAGATTCGAATTATAAAATGTTAAGTCCAACAGTATTTATGAATTTATGGGATTGTATATATACCTTAAAAGGTTATCGATACTATGCAAATTATACGCATTGCATTCGAATATTTTGTGGATCCAGGATTTCCTTTTTCTTTCTATCGTATTATATATTAATACACAATGGAGAAGCTTTAGAGAAGAATTCAAATGTAATTTAATTCGGAAGAAATCCTTTGAAAATGACTTTTAAATGATATTAGGTTATCGCAACATGTATCAATCTTATTACTAGCACCGGCAACAGATTTGTCTTAGAAATTACAGTACACAGAGAAATCGCTATATATCTTAGATTAACTTGTCACAAAACCTTAGCAGGCCTTGTAGGCACCTTAAAAGCTAATTGGGAGAGAGAAAGAAAAATAGGGAGGAGAGGTGCTTCGACTTTAGGATAAGGAAATGTTTACCTAACTTTTAGCAATTTATGTCATATATCTTTCAATACTATTGCCGTTAAGCTGTGGAATTCTTTACCTTTATCTATTAAAATTGCCCAAAATATTTATTCGTTTTAAAAAGGTCAAAGAATATTATCTCTATCTCTTTATGAGAATATCTATTCTCCTTCCACATTTTCCTTTATCCTAATGGTTACTCACAGAATGTGTGATTTTCATATCACTTTGTATTTATCTTTATCTTGTTTTCATGTACATCCTACCCTACCATGTAAATTTTTCAATTTGGTAAATTTCTGAGGTTCCCTGGAAGAAATTGCTACATAGAAATATGGTAATAAATACGGCGATAATACCTTTTTAGTATCGAATTTTTAACAATAATGTTTACTTTTTTTTCATTTTTGGGTGTATAATAGTGGATATTATTAGTATTATTATTATTAGGAAATTAAAATCTCATTTATGATAATATTTTATTTTTTACATCTGTCATTCATTATTGAATCCGATTTTACTATGGAGGCCTTTTAGACTAAAAATCGAAGACAGAGAAAAACGAAAACTCTAAAATTGTCTTCATTTTCATAAAACTACTAAATTTCTTTTTTTATATAACGTCTTCACGTATTTCCAATGGGAAGTCAGACGTATAGACAATTTTAATCCTTTCGAACTACATTTCAACGTGTCATCTTAGTGTCCAAGCCCACGATACTAATCATACTTCAGTTTTCTTCTGGTCAGAATTTCGAACAAGATTATCGTGACTTTGATTTATACTTGCGATTGTTATCTCTTGCAGAAACTGCATGATCTTAAATTCATCTCTCTTCTCGCTCACTTGTAAACATTCACTTTTTGATCATGATTGTAAGGAAGTGTACATCACCGAGTAAATGACTATAAGTTTATTATTATTTATTATTTATATTCACGCACAATCCCTGATGGGGTAGGCAGAGAGAACAGATCGCCAAGTGTCATCCCTACATACTTCTTTCGCTTCTTTCAGATTCATCATCTTCTTCATACATGCGCGTCTAGGTATCCGAGTACTCTTGACCCTTCCCTCTTCAAGCAATTTGCTCACGTGGTCTTCGAAAGTTAGTCTCGGTCTACCTCGACATCTTTTAATATTATTTTTCACGCTATATATTTTCTTCACCATTCGGTCTTCACTCATTCGCTCAACGTGCCCAAACCATCGAAGCACGCCCTTATCCATTTTTGTAACAAGGTCATCTTTCAAACCTGCCATATTGCGAATCTCTTCGTTTCGCTTTCGGTCGGCCATGATAAGGCCGCACATTTTACGAAGAGATCGCATCTCCACTGCATTCAACCTGCTTTTATGCTTCTTCTGGCATACCCAGGTTTAGCTGCCATATAACAAAGTCGGTACCAACACTGTGTTATGTATTGCAAGGCGTGCACTTATTACTACGCCTTGCTTTGACTAACGCAGACAGGGCACCATTGACTTTGTTCCCGGCAGCGACACGCCTGTCCAAATCTAAATCACATTTTCCATCCCGGCTAACCGCACTCCCCAAGTAAACAATTTCATTCACCTGTTCTAGACATTCCTGATTTACCCAAATTTCGCACTTCGTTCTTTCTTCGTCCCTTTCAAATACCAGAACCTTAGTTTTATTAGCATTCAAACGGAGGCCATTAATTTCACATTCTTCTTTCATACACGTGACTAATGCCTGCAGTTCTGCCTCTGATGGTGCAATAAGCACTGGATTATCAGCATACAGCGGACAATTTACTTTTATGTCGCCCAATTTCACACCCAAACAGCTATCTTTCAGCTTCTGTAAACTGCTGTCGAGATACAGTATGAACAGCCAGGAAGACATGACACAACCCTATTTTCGCCCGTTTAGACGCTAAACATGGGTGACAGGTCATGCCCTACCCGCACACAGGCTTTACAGTCACAGTAAAGTGACTGCACAGCCCTTAGCAATCGACCGTCCACACCATACCCCGGCAACAGTTCCCACATTTTCTTCCTTACAACCTTATCAAATGCTTTCTCAAGATCCACAAAAGCACAGAAAATCTTCTGGTTAGCAGTCAGAAGCTTCTCCGTGATCATGTGGAGAGAAAACATTTGATCCGTGCATCCTCTTCCAGGTCTAAATCCGCATTATGTCTCCCATAGAATACGTTCCGATTTCTCTTGCATCATACGTGTCAAAACCTTCGAGTAAACTGTACTTGCTAAACTGGTCAAGCTGATCGCCCGATAGCTCCCGCAGTCATAATGTGAACCTTTACCTTTATATAAAGGCACAATGACTGCGGATTGCCAATCATCCGGAACAGCCCCCGTTCGCCAGCACAAATTGCACAGCAGATGAAAGCTGTCCCAGACGTGAGGCCCACCATACTTGACCATTTCAGCAGTAACTCTGTCTAGTCCCGCAGCCTTACAACATTTCAAACTTCTAATCGCACATTCAATCTTTTTCATACTGATGACCTCAGTGTCATCGAGGTTCGAGTCTGCCGTACCAGTCACGGCGTCATCCCCGGATCCCTCACTAAGATCATCACATGCATACATCTCTCTATAAAATTCGCTCCATCGCTGCATGACGTCCGATTTTTCTGAGAGGACGTCATTGGTTCTCGAAAGCACTTTGTTCTTTCTTAAGGCTGTCGCACCACTCCGGGTCCTTCCAACCTCTTTCCAGAAGAGTTTGGAGTTCTCCTTGAAGTTGTGCGACAACCTTTCGTCCGCTTCCATTCTACTCCTTTCACGCACTTCCTCAATCAATGCTTTCGTGTGAACTTTCTGGAGCTTATATCTTTCTTTCCTTTTCTCTCTCATATCCTTATCATTACTAGAGGCCAAGTAGTCTAACCATGCTTTCTTCTTCTTATTTACTGCTTCTTTCACTTCGTCATTCCACCATGCTTCACCCTTTTTACTACTACCTCTTTTCACAGTTCCACACACGTCTTTCGCTGCACTAACCATTCCATCTCTAAGGCTCTGCCATATTTCTTGCACACATTCCTTCCTGACATCGATGACGTACAACTTTTCGGCTACCCTTGCTTGATATTTATCCCTAGTGTAGGTAGTAGGAAGCAGTCCTGAAGCTTCCAGCTTCGGATGCTACCGACCGACTGTGGTTCTGGTGTCGCCGTCCTGTGGCGCCAACCCGCGAACAGACCCCTAAATCTAGTAATCACTAGATAGTGATCCGTTCCCAGGTCAGCACCCCGGAACACTCGCGTATCCATCACCTGTTTTCGCAGTCGGTCATCCACCAGGAATAAATCGATCATACTTCTCTCATTCTCTCTTGTTCTAGTATACATATGGATTTTCTTGTGACTAAACACAGTGTTTGTCACAAGAAGACCCTTTTCCTTGCATACAGCCAGTATGAGCTTGCCAGCATCGCCTTTTATCACCAAACACTCTAAGCACCGACTCGTACCCTGGTCGAAAGGTACCAACCCATCGATTCAAATCACCTCATACAACAATTCTTTCGTTTCCTCTTACCAAATCTAGAACTTCTCTTATATTCTCCCAAAACTCCTCCAGCTCAGCTCTAGATGACGAAGCTACCGGCGCCTAAACAGCCAAAAGGAATAACTTCGTCAGTCCCAATTTAAAGCGAACCCACAGATGTCTCGAGTTCACAACCTTATATTCAGTCATAACATCAACCAACCGAGACGACAGCAGCACCCCCACTCCCTGGCAGGCGCTCTCGCTCTCTGGGACCCCGGACCATAGAGCTAACGCCCCGCCAGGGTAGTAGGTAGGAGCTCTTCAGTACCGCTGCCCTTCCACTTGGTCTCCGACAAACACACGACATCTAATTCTCTTTCTTTCATTATTTCAATCAACTCATTCGTCTTATCTCTCATGCCTCCTCTAACATTCCACGTGCCAACTCTGCACTCCGTCCTCCACCTTCCGCCGTGTCGGGCTGTGCGTGACGGATGGCGGTCCCCATCGCCGCTTTGCTCGCTGCACTCCACACCAACGGGGACGAACTGGTGTGCATCGCCTTGGGGGGACGCTCTAATCCTCGTTGGCATGGGTCCGCAGCTGTGTGGAATTGCAGCCCTGAAAAGGGCTGGCAGGGGTCGCGACGAGCACGCTTCTACAATGACCCCCTATAGTGATGCTATTATTCAAGTTTTTATTTCATAATCAAACATTTCTCAAAATTATTTGGTTACAATTAATTAATTTTACAATTTATTTAGTAATATTTAGCATAAAAATTCAAACAGTAAATTCCTCAGCGAGTATTATATGTCAAACTTTGCTATACAACATTAAAATATACTTTGACAAAAGTCTAATTTTCTGTGTGTTAAAATGGCCAATACAATCTTTAATCCCCATCATATTTTCTTTTTATATGAAGAAGGAAAATTTTACTTTTATTTTTCTAACAGTAGGCAAAGGCATACATTTTATTACAGCTGACGACGACAGACGCTGCCTATCTTCGGTCTGATTATTTTGGTCTGATATTTTTAGAGAGGGTTATCGCGTCATCTATCGCTTACCGTGTGGTAACAGTGTAAGAATATTGCCTCACCCTTTCTTCCAAGTAAGAGGCGACAAAGCGAAACAACCCAGAACGTACTAAACGTTTAATTTTTTTAAATTAAATTAATAATTTACATGACACATTTTGAAATATAGTTTATTTTAACAATTTACACTATTTTTATTACTAGGAACTAATATTTTAAAGTTATAATAAACCACGATTAAGTCACGATAGCCAAGTGGTTGGGTGGTCGGAATTTCGAGTCAAGAGACCCGAGTTCAATTCCTAGATGGGAGGCTCGTACCAATGGGTTTTTCAAAAACTTATATGCGAATTACATCGTTGGCTTGTACATAAAGGCGGCGACGGGCTCACCACCTGTCACGTTGTCCCAAAAATATCTTCGGTGGAAGGTGGGTCGAAGGGACATAATTGTTTAGACTAGATCTCTGTCTACCCCTGTATTGGGAATTGAGTGAAGATATTTATTTATTTATTTATATCTTTCTCACTGTTTTTCCCGTTGTTGATAAATGAAAATATCTTTGTTGCGGAGTCTATCACGACCATAGATAATACATATATAACTGATCGCGACTAACTTCATATGTAACGACAAAATCGCCTGTTCAATCATTTCAGTTATATATATATATGTATTATCTATGATCAATCATAACATTGTGATTATACACTCTTTGAGTTCAATATTATCAATAAATTTTTTGGCAAGCTGTAAGGCGTTACGGTTTAGAGCAGTGTGTAGCGGATGATGTGCTGCAGGAAAAGGGTAGCTACCTACCAGGTCGAGTGATCGTGATCTAGGGAGGACATCTTCTCCTCGAGTGTGTGCTATCGGTAATCGTATATGTGCTTGCAATCGTGCGAACTTCGATTGCGCGATGTAGGACGTTGATGTGTTACTAGCGAGCTTCTTATGTGGGACATAGATGTCGCCACAAGTGTTTCCCAACCCTTTTTTGAACCATACCCCACCTTAGCCTTCCTTCCGGCTGTTTAGTTAATCCAAGGCATAAGTTTACAAAGTTCTTTAGAAAAGTGTAAGCACTTTTCTACCACGTAAAAAACAGGAATGATGAACTATTTGACGACTCGATAATTGAGTTGGTAGTGACCCTGCCATCGAAGCTAAGGGTTGCGGGATCGAATTCATCTAGAGGCAAACATTTGTGTAATGAATATGACACACAGACCTTTATACGTATATATTTATCTTTGTAAGTATATATGCATGTACTTGTACCATTAGTTTTTTCATTAAGACAGCAATAGGCTGTCACCTTGAAAAGTGGGTCTAAAAGTACTTCATTGTCTAGACCTCGGCCTACCCCAATATGGGAAATAAATTTAATGCGAATTAATAAACTTAATAATAGTATTGTAAAATATTTTATTACAAAAATATAAATCAACAGTTGCCCGCAACGTACTATAATTCTGTAAAATTAAATGAAATGTGGCATTCCATGAGCCACCCAATCAATTATTAGTCCATTTTTGTTTGATGGCGGTTTATGTAGAAGTCTTTCCATCCATCCAGTTTCTGAGAGAATCATCTATTGATCCAATGTAAGATGTAACGGCAGGGAAACGTGAGTATAAAAACCATATGAAGAGACCGATAAACAAAATTTTTGACACTCTATCCACTATATATCGGCTGCAACAAAATATATTTTTATAAAATAAATTTCATATTATAAATTTCTTAATTTGTATTGTATGTATGTTTGAAGTTATGACAAGAATGAAGAGAACCTAATTCGATTCCTAGGTATAGGTTAGATAGGTAGGCTCGTGCCAATGGTTTTTTTTTTTTTCAAAACTTATGTACGATGTATATCGTTATATCGTTGGCTTGGACATAAAGACCGTGACAGATTCACCATCTGTCACGTTGTCCCAAAGTATGCCTTTGGTTAGGTCGAAAGGACTTAATTGTCAAGACCTCTGTCTACCCTGGCATTGGGAAAGGCGTAAATATATTAATAAATAAATTAATTAATTATAATAAATATATTATAATTAATTAATTAATTAATTAATTAATTATAATAAATATATTAATTAATTATAATAAATATATTATATTTTTTAAATTTTTAATTCTGTTATCATAAATAATTTTCAATAAGTGTAGGTACTACTTTTATGTATGAGAGTAAAGCGACAGCTTCTACTTCTAAGTGGGTGGGCAAGCAGCATCCTGCCTACAGATCATGGCAGATTATGGCTCTGTAAAATACCGGCGAAAAGAATCGTGTGCGTAAGTCATTCTGTTCTTGCCCTCTTTTCCTTTCCGCTTCGTAATTCCTTTCTCTAAGGTGCACCTTTGGTGTTGCGATCGATCACCATCGGTAGTCATTTACCATCAAGTGAAGCGATTCCTCCATTGCAATCTTCTCCACAAAAAAAATCTCTTACATAGTGTTCAATTTTCTGGCACGCAGTAAGTTGGCTGGGTCTTCTTTGCAAACGTAATGTCTAGCTCCAAAAACGTAATCTCTCACATATTCATCACAGTTCAATGTGCTCACGTCGGTATAAAATACTTCGTTTTCGGCGGCGCTTATCCTCTTTTGTAATGAAAGAAAGTTGGTATTTTTGAAGTACCATTCTTTCGTAGTATAGTACTGAAGAATGTTAAGACCGTGGCTAATACGCTTTTGAGCGTTAATCAGGCTGAAATTTCGTAATTAAAATTAATACGATTAATAATTTGTTAAAATTCACATACAAGAAATTATTTAATAAATCTTTAGATTTAATAATGACAGAGATGGAACCTGTTGTACTTTGATTAGCATCAGATGCAGCTAAAGTAGCAAGTGGAACAAATATATATATTTAAACGAAGCATATAATACAATGCATTCGTTCCATTTGCTACAGAGACGATTGTCCATGAAGACTTGAGTGTGCTGCCATGGTAACCGTTGTTATTTATGACTGTGTGTCGTAGTTACCTGTTTATGGTGTATATGTACTTGATTTATCCTTAATTTTTACGTATTTTAATGTCAGATTCAGCCACAGCGAAATGAGGCCGGGTTAAACTCGAATAATATACGATTATAATTGAAAAAATTGGGACGATACTTACAAAGTTTTCTTTCCAAGAAGGAAAAGTAGCGCGTCGACTATATAGGCTGGCAGTAGATGGGTAAAAATGAGACAAAGTTGATGCGATAACCAATACGATTTTATGGTTCCACCAGGATACCACAGCGCAATTGTAAATGGGTAAACATTGAACCATTTCTTACCTAGAATCAATAAAATATATTATGAAATAAAATATATGAGATTTACGTTATTATTTGTCCACTACGAGCGACGATAGCCGAGTTGTTGGGTGGTCGGAATTTCGAGTCGAGAGACCCGAGTTCGATCCCCAGGTGGCAGTACCAATGAGTTTTTCAAAAACTTATGTACGAATTTCATCGTTGGCTTGGACATAAAGGCGGCGACGGGCTCATCACCTGTCACGTTATCCCGAAAATATCTTCGGTGGAAGGTGGGTCAAAGGGACTTAATTGTCTAGACTTGACCTCTGTCTACCCCTGTATTGGGAATTGCGTGAAGATATTATTATTATATTATTATATTACTACGAGCGACAGGCTCACCACCTATCACTTTGCTTAAGGTAGCTACGGTGAAATGTGAGTCGGAAGGAAAAAAATGTCTAGATATCTGAATACAGTATTTAGAAATTCGTGTAGATGTAACAATTTTTCTTCTAGTACCCTATTTCGTTTGCTATTAAGTTTTTCTTTCGGTTTTAATTATGTTAGAACATTTAAAATAATGTGTGGAAAAAGAAAAAGAAATGTGTGGAATCGGCGTAATTATCTGCCATCCCTCTTTATTCGGTAGGTCTTAAATAACTTAAATTACAATGGCTTCGAGAAAATGGCGGGATAACTATCATCAATTCGAAAAATACCAGAACAAACACAGAGCCATAATCACTGCACCATTTAAGGTGTGGATTGTCTGGTAACCTAGTTTCCAATCCGCTTGCCAGCATGGCGGTTATGGTAAATCATCATGGTTCTGGTAAATCATCCTGCTATTTAAAGATATGATAGATATGATATGATAAAGGTGCTATTTAAATAGGTGTCTCGATAGCCTGGTTGGTAGTAGTGATCTTGTCTTTGTAACGAAGGGTTGTGGTTTTAATTTAGCTAGAGACAAATATTTGTGTGATACGAATGTTTGTACTCGAGGCGTGGACGTATATATGTTACTTACTTACTTACTTATCTTCACGCACAATCCCTGACAGGGTAGCCAGAGAGAACAGATCGCCAAGTGTCACGATCCCTACATACTTCTTTTACTTCTTTCAGATTCATCATCTTCTTCATAAATGCACGTCTTGAGATCCGAATACTCTTGACTCTCCATTGTATACATGTTTATTTGAATATTTATGTGTGTAAATATATATGTATGTATATATAGTGTATCGTTACGCTCTGACGGAGATTGGCTCACCACCT
This sequence comes from Sericinus montela, assembly GCA_029286605.1. Lineage (NCBI taxonomy): Eukaryota > Metazoa > Arthropoda > Insecta > Lepidoptera > Papilionidae > Sericinus > Sericinus montela. The sequence continues at coordinate 1,145,996 of JAGSMR010000045.1, forward strand.
ATCACGTTGTCCCAAATAAACTTCGATGAAAAGTGGATCAATGGAACTTTCTCTATACCTTTGCCTATGATGATGATGATCAAATAATGTTACCTATTTGAATAAATAATTAAACATGATTACCTAGTTCAATAATCTCTTTCCAAGTTATTTTTTGCACTCCTGACAACGTTATATTGTATATACGCATTTCTTGATGTCTGAAATTGCATAGAAAATAAAATTCATTAGTAGCTGTTATCTGAAATTGACAAAAGTTGTAAAGACTATATCTTGTTCTTCTATATCTTGTTTTTTTTTAATATAGGGAAGGGAGGCAAACGAGCAGGTGGCTCACGTGAGGCATAGAAGATGCGTTGCCGGCCTTTGAGAAAGGTATAGGATCTTTTTTTGAAGGGCCCTAAGTCGTATCGGTCCGGAAAAACCGCTGACGGCAGCACATTTCATAAAGTGCAAGTGCGTGGCAGAAAATTCCGCGAAAAACACACTGGTGGAATTTTTTTGGATGGATGGAATTGGATGGTCGTCGACGATTCGAGCCGCTCTTCGTTGGATAAGGTCAAATGGGAGGAGCTGACACTGGGGTGCCCCCACCCAGAGATGCGAACAGTACTCCATATGTGGTCGAACCTGCGCCTTATAATAAAGTTGCAAGCAAAGACCTTGCCATGGGTAGTCCCTTATCTCCAATTTGTGCCAATATGTTTATGTATATATTTGAGAGAACCATTGTCAATGACAAAAGGTTTAAAGATAGTATTTGCTATTGGTACAGATATGTCGATTATGTCCTTTGTTTGTGGAAAGGGTCGGTTGATAAGCTTCATAATTTTTTAGCTTACATTAATTTTATTACCAAAAACATAAAATGTACCTTAGAAATAGGTCAAAATAAGATTAATTTTCTCGATTTAACGATAAATATTAAAGATAATAAACACAGCTTTCAAATATATAGGAAACCTACATTCAGCGATAATATTATACATGCACATTCCAAACATCAACATAAACATGCAGCTTTCTTTTCCATGATTCACAGATTACTTTCAGTCCCACTTAGTGAATATCACTTCAACAAAGAGTTAAAAACAATAAAGGTAATTGCAGTGAATAATGGATATGAACCGAGGACCATAAATACTATACGCAAGAAGAAAATGAAAGCTAATTTGAGAAAAACATTATATTCAGGTTATAAACAGGTCTCCCAAAGGGAAAATCAAAGATGGGCAAAAATTTGCTTTCTAGGAAATTTCTCATATAAATTTACTAAGCAACTACTAGACAGTAACCCAACATATTATAATAGAAAGACTTTGGGGACTTTGCTTTGCAACAACAAATACAGAATACCCAATCAAAAACGCAGTGGAATGTACCAACTTTGCTGCCATGACTGCAATAAAAAATATATAGGACAAACAGGCAGATCTTTTAACATTATAATGAAAGAACACATCAGATGTTGGACTCAAAAGAAAAATGATTCCACATTAGCATTACATTTAAACCACCAGCACAACTTCGATGCCAACCGTGACTTTAGGGTTTTACACTTAATTACAGAAAATATAAAATTAAATGATCTAGAGGCACTTGAAATAAATAAATTAAATCATTTTGACATGACTACTTCACACCGGGACATAAACCGATCACCATTGATGACATATTTCGTTACATAATTCACAACTATATGACATTTATAAACAATTAAACTCAATCTATTAATTTTGACATACAACAATATAATGACATATAATTACAATGACTAATACGTATAATTGTTAATTTAAGATTAAAAGCTGACATGTCTTATTTATTTAATTTATTTTATAATACAGTACAATACATAACATAATTATTTATTCACATTTTAATTTCTTATTTTTCCCGAATTTAGTGGCAATGCTTTCGGTATGTTATCCCTAAATTTCTACCTGCCGTCTACTAACTTATAACTTTTTGATTTAAACGTTGTTTCTCATTTATTGTGGGTAGTATAAACATAAACATTGAATATAAGTATGTAGTATAATAAACTCTGTCAATACCCTGATGCGAACCCTAAGACGAAACAGGTCGGTTTATTAATAAATAATTAAATAAAGTGAATTGTGTACAAGTGTCCAACAATGAATTTTAATGCTCGGACTTTGCCGCAGCAACTACTCTTTTGAAGGACCTGGCGGCAGAGTTATACATCTTCTTAAAGACTAGCGTTTCTTTGAATCCCGGGACGCCAATGCGTTTACCAAGGCCCGGTAGCACTGCTGCTTTTGACGAGATGCCATTCTGCAGGCGCTACAAAAACCAAGGCTTTTCATCTACCACCGATGGGTACCACAGAAGAAGGAACGAAAGTTCCATTCCTTGAAGCACCACATCAGCGACGGAATCTGCAACGGCGTCGGAACTATCCAGCGAGAAGCAAACCTGCCCCCATGGGTAGGATGCAAAGAAAGATCGCATCCCTTCCCAATCTGCCGACCTGTAGGCCCACACACGGCGGTAGCCTGCCTATCGCGACCGCAATGGGCACATGATAGGCACTTTACTCTGAATCAGGCAGTGGTCCGATGAACCCAAAGGGGCATCGACGGAAACCGCATAGCCGTCCGGATGAGAGGTCAGCAGAAGATCCAGCAGGGAAGGTGTATGATCTTCGACATCCGGAACTCGCGTTGGCGAAGTAACCAGTTGTGTCAAATCATATGCTAAGGCATAGTTAAAACAGATCTCCCCGCATGATCAGTGGAAAAGTTAAAGGAGCAAATCTTATTTACATGTTAATTTATAGATTTTTGGCAACTACTATAAAGATTTAGACAATTTTGTATCTAGGTAGTTTTTCACAATCAGAGTTTATCTACGCTGGTGTAATATCTAAGAAACTTCATTGACAAACAAAAAAAATTTAATCATTATTTATTGTTGATAGAGCTGTCTATTTCTTACAAAGCTAAGCTTGGTCAACCGGGAGCTTATTTCATACATTTTCACGCAATACCTCACGAGGTAGTTGGAGAGAACTGAACGCTTCTTAGAGAGAGCTGAACTCTCGATTCTCTTTAATTCACGCTAACATTTTTGCTAAACGAATCATCTTATCTGCCTTCTTACCTGCTCATTGTATACCCAGTTATACAGAAACCGATGATCCAACGATCAAGTTCGACACTGGGAATCAGAGAAATCACTATATCTCTGCTAGCTCATGATTATTCTTTCGTAGAGCTCGAGAAGTTCTAGTAGTTTTACCTGAGTGTTTATAATTTTTACCTTTCTATTCGGTGATACAATCCGAATAGAGCGACTCAAGCTGCGGCGTATTTTATCAGACGTTAATGTAATTTAAAATTCTATGGAAATTAGGTCTATTGGAATGGTTGAAGTCTCGATAGCCGAGTGGTTGGGTGGTCGGAATTTCGAGTCAAGAGATCCGAATTCGATCCCTAAGTGGCTGGCTCGTACCAATGGGTTTTTCAAAAACTTATGTACGAAATATATCGTTGGCTAGGACATTAAGACGACGACGGGCTCACCACCTGTCACGTTATCTCGAAAATATCTTCGGTGGAAGGTGGGTCGAAGGGACATAATTGTCTAAACTTGACCTCTGTCTACCCGTGTATTGGGAATTGTGTGAAGATATTTTTATTTTTTTTATTATGGAAATTGGAGGCTAAATTAGCATTTATCGTTATTTTATAAGATGGCTTTCGATGTAAACTCAGTGACCGTATGCGGTTGCAGTATGTACGAGAACCTAGTGTGTAAGTATGGTCAAACGAACGCTTTCTTGCACTGACAATTTTCGTTATATTTAAAAGTTTTTAAATTATGCTTATTTTAGGAACAAAGATTCGCTTGCGGTTTCTTTCAAATGCATGTTATCAGCAATGAACATCAATAGGCTAAGGAAATTTTATTTTTCAAACATAAAAAAACTATAGCACATCATATACCTTTTTTCAAAAAGTCATCAAGTACAAAGTTAAAACAATTGTTTAGGGTAATGTTAGATTTACTTACCTATCCAGGGCTGTGACGTAAGCAATCAAAATGCATCCGTTAACAACTATGTCGACCGGGATGGCGTCGGCATAGTAGGAAGGCTCGCAGTGCATTGTGCGGATTACACCTAAGAAAAAATCAGAAGGTAAACTGACATCTTTAAACCCATAACTACAGTCTACATTTATTTTCAGTATAGATAAGCAGTCAGAAGTTAGTTGGATGAATTTAATAAGCTTATTATTAATATGTAAAATGATTCCAAATACCCGTATTTAATTGAATCTTATTTTTATATAAATAAATGCATATATAGATAGGGACAACATCACATACATTGGTCCGATCCTAATGTAAGATGCTAAAATGCACTTGTGGTATGGGAATCGGAAACAACGAAGGCACCATAAACACCCAGATCCGAGATAACGCAGAAAAAGTGGTTTTGCTACTTTGACCCGACCGGGAATCGAACCTGGGACCTCGAGATGGAGTGTAGCAAGCAAGCGCGACGTATCCATTGCTACGCTAAAAATGAACAAAGGTTCTCGAAACGGTCCCAGCTCTTGTATATTTAGCTGTGAGTATCACTGTGAAATTAAAAGCCGTGGTAAATAATGGCTGAAGAAACCTTCGAATGAACGTGCACCTATCCGGTAGGTCGTGAGTCCATAGCCTGGGGCTGGGGAAGACGTATCCAATTAATATACTCTGTGAACATCTTTTCTATCAGTGTGATATTGGGATTTCGTGTATATGCTCCAGTTTTCATAGACTTTTTGTAAGTATATGCTTCTGCAGGAACGATAGCGTGATATAAGGTGTTGATGCCTTTTCTATATAATGCGCCATTTTGGCTTTATAATATGAAGTGGGGACATAAAAGCTGCCATATAGGCTATGTATGCCACTTAATCATAAAAAAACTTTTAGGCACTATTGGCATTTCTTTCACGAGAGATATTATAAAACGCTTTTGCTCAGCATCTTCGAACACAACACTTACGAAATGCATACTATTATGTTTATTTGATTATCTATTTTGTATGTGGTATGTAAGGCACCCCTTACATACCACTTGCAACATTTTTTTGGGGAAATACCTTGTCCCGTATAGATTCTATACCCGTCCCCTATACCTGTCCGGCAAGGACAGGCAATGTCGGGCTCGACTCTTCGGGTATGACTGCAGTTCCTTATTATTATCAGGTAGGCTGTAAGCTCGCCTAACATCTCTAGCCAATAAAAAATCCTAACTTTTTATAATATTTTATTTAATACCATACCTTTTGCACCGCCAATCAAAAGTCCAGTTGGGCCATTCATGTTGTCTACCCAGCCAGGCAGCGGTTCTTTCCATGCAGATGTAACTAAAAATATTTATGGCGTTATAACTTCATAGATGAGTAGGTGTATAGAAGAAGAGATGAAGAGATTTATTTATTTTTTATCAATAACTACAGTAATCGTACAGCCCAACTCTTCACGACATGGTATCAATAACACTGGCTGCATTGCCGCTTTGAATGTTTAAACTTAAATGTATCACCCGGGGACCCCACGGACTGATTTCCTTTACGGCAAATGGATACTCAATATAAAGAAATACTCATTATTGCGCCACTAAATGAGAACCTGCTAATGTATAGACGCAAGTAGCGTCCCACACAAGAGCTTTGCCTTTCTCCCAAGGGGTTAAACTTAAGCCGTCAGGGCACTTGTCACCCTCCCTTAATATTCTAAAAGGCTTTAAAACCGAGGGGATATTATTGGAGATATGAGCCCTTTGGAAGACTTCATTAAAAGAGCCATGACAAGACAGTCTGCCGGCACATTTTTGACATAAAATCCCGTGGAGGCCATCGAAGTGGTTGACTAATCGATACTCCCAATCGGATTCCTAGAGCAGTATGTAAGGTTTCGGTGTTAAAATATTGTCCTGGCGTTCCTTAATAGTTAAGCATATAGCAAGTAATAGGATCCCATTGTTGAAAAAAAGAAGCGGGCGCGGTCAATTTGGTCGAGGAAGTGAAAATTTATCATAAGGCATTTCCGCATATTCTGAATGTTAAAAAAAAAAAAAAAAATATATATATATATATATATATATATATATATATATATATATATATATATATATATATATATATATATATATATATATATAAATTAACATTATGTATGGTTGTTGACGCTCAACAACCATCCATAATGTTACTTTTCTTTCACTTTTATTTATTTATTTGTCTGTCTGGTGTACATTTCTTTTATCTATCTATTTACTATATCTATTTACTCACCAATAGATGGTCTTCCTATGGCGATAGGAAATTTAGTTTGGTATTCTCCTACTAAGTTTTCTGTGAGTGCCTTTGTGTAAGAATAAGTATTAGGCTCTGGTGCAATAAGTCTGTAAACATAAAAAAAATCTTCTCAAAAAACACTTCTCTTTACTTCACAAAACTGTGGATCTGCTGTTGGTGATTCGATGCAATCAATAAGGTCTAATTATGACATACCATGTAATTTGTAGTGACACAGATTTAAATCATCTAACAATTTACTCTTATTGGTGAGTCATCAACATCAATTCCAGCAATTAAAAATCACTATTTTTTGAACCACTGTTATATACCACTATTATGTATGTATGTATGTATCTACGTATGCATGTATTATAAGAGTTACCGATAGCCAATATCCGAGTGGTCGAAATGGCTTAATCGTCTAGACCTCTGTCTGCCCCTGTATGGGAAATGGCGTGAAGATATCACATCAAATCAAATCAAATCATTTATTCATCGACATTAGAACAAACATTCGTTTATCGATAGTTATTTTTAATTTACCACCGTTTCATCAATATTTTTAACAATAAAAAAAAAATATCTTCACGCAATTCCCAATACAGGGGTAGACAGGGGTCAAGCCTAGACAATTAAGTCCCTTTGACCCACCTTCCACCGAAGATATTTTCGGGACAACGTGACAGGTGGTGAGTCCGTCGCCGCCTTTATGTCCAAGCCAACGATGAAATTCGTACATAAGTTTTTGAAAAACTCATTGGTACTGCCACCTGGGGATCGAACTCTGGTCTCTCGCCTCGAAATTCCGACCACCCAACAACTCGGCTATCGTGACTTATAAACAATATAATGCATTATACAAATATAATGTGATATTTTCTAGAAAAAGCTTGGGAGCGATCACCTCATTCTCAGGGGTTACTGTCATTAATATATTCATTTATATTATAATAACCCTTTTTATAATAAGCTTTTCTTTAATAAATTTCTTAAACGTGTTAATAGACAGGCTTTGCACATTTACCGGGACTTTGTTGTAGAAGCGTATACACGGCCCTAGGATGCCGCACCGACCTGGATATTTATTTTACCATTATTATGAATTTTATTTTACTATTAGTTGTTGGAGCCAGTGTCGCCCATGAAAGCAAGGAAGTATACGAAAACAAACAAATAGTGTAGGTCCTTCGCAAAATCTCCTTGCCACCCGATTCGCATTGCGTTGGTATCATTTGACTACCTCCTTGGACAAGTGGTGCACATTGGTATTCAAGGCGAAGCTTTGATGGTCCCGGTTTAAAAGGAGACACTTAATTTATGCTTTTCAATATGAAGTAGACCAATATTTATATTTAATCTTAAAGGAACTACTTGATATCGAGTTATTAGAAAGCAAATATATAATCTGAAAATATATAAAGTGTGTGAGCATTTGTATTATGGAATGAGAAACAACGAAGGTACCACAATCACCCAGACCCGAGAAAATGTAGAAAAAGTGTATTCTATGTTGACCCGACCGGGAATAGAACCCGGGACCTCAGAGCTGGCGACACCTCGAAAACCGAAGAGTATGCTACTCTTGTAACTTTAACTTTATCTATACTTACGTGTAACTTTATCTATGCTATATCTCGCCTCCGTGCCGAAAACTTATAAAAAAATGTGTAGTGAATATTCAAACACTTTGTTCTTTGACAGTAATATGTTTGTTTCATGTTTAACTAATGTGTTTCAATGTATCATGAAATGGAGAGCACGTTGATTTATAATCGGAGACCTTATTCTTCTTTGTTATTACTAAATCCTACCTTCTGGCACCAACTATCTTATGCTCCAACTAAGAATATTATATAATACATTTTAAAGTTATTGTCACAGAAAATATCAATTGTTTACGTACTTAGGCTCTATATAGTCCAGAGTATCGTCATCCATCCACTTCACAATATCCATGATACGTTCCGGCTTATGCATGGCAGGGTACAACTTCTCCTCAAGTACATCCAGTTCACAACGGCAGTAAGCTGTTGAAAGGTGTACAAAGGCCTGAAACATGTTGATAACACCCTTATTTGTGGCATCCGATGTAGCCCATGTTTATTTACAAAAATTATATAGGATGTACAAAGGGGCCCTTTTTACTTTGCGTTGTTTTCCAATATAATATAGAAATTGATGTGACGACCCCCGAGAGGTTAGTGATTAGAAATCGAGTCAAAAGATTTGAGTTCGATCCCCAAGGGACCAATGAGTTTTTTTTCAAAAACTTATGTACGATTTATATCGTTGGCTTAAATATTAAATATTTTTATTAAAAATTTGGCTTCATATTAATGATTTGAAGCATGTGCACTGCATGAAGCACGTACACTGAAATTTTTGTTTTTTGTGTGACTGATCCTGTGTTTTTGTAAGAATTTCTATTATATAATGATAAATAGTATTTAAAGGTATGATACACACAGAACATTTACGCTATTCTTAGTGTGTTATGTAATAATGTAGAAACAGAAAAAAGCGAAAACACAAAATTAGTCAAAGTTCTCAGGAAGCAGACAGTCGCTGCGTGGGAATCCTGCTAATTTGAATTACCAATACTTTAATTGTTAATATTGTTTAGTTTTTGTAAATATTTTTCAGAAAAATTTAATTTAGTATTTTTTGTAAAATTATTGTTTTGAAAATAATGACTAAGCTAAGATATGCGACTGGCTGGGTGATCGAAGTGGAGTTGATCTTAAAACATGAAATCTCATAAAAATTTTACCTTAAAATTTAATAATAAATAATAAAAGTTAAAAGTTAAAAAATTATTTAATTATTTTTATAATTAATCAGTAATTATTCTATAATTATTAAATAGATCCTCAATAACCGAGTTCTAATCAGGTGTCGCATGTAAGGTACCCAAAAGGAATTTTTATTATTTAAGTAGTAGGAAGAAGCTCACCTTTAAATTTTCCATTGTTTCAGCTAGTTTTAGAAGTCTCAATGTCCCAGTAGTGTTTAAGTTAACCTCATCCTTTATTTTTTGATCGAATCTGAAAAGAAATTATTCGGAAAAAAGTTTGAAGAATATTAAATATTAAATTCCAAAAAAAAAGTTTTTTTTTATAGAAAAAGGGAGGCAAACGAGCTGGTGGCTCACGTGATGGTAAGTGATCACCGCCGCCCATGAACACCCGCAATACCAGAGGCATAGCAGATGCGTTGCCTCCCTTAGAGTGCCCCCCGCCCCCAGAATTGGGGGAGGGGGTGAGTGGGCCTCGGGTTACCTGCACTCACCAGACGAAACGCAGAAGTTTGTTAGACTTCTACTTTACGCCGGTATTCTGTGAGGTCGTGGTACTTCCCCGTCGAGCCGACCCATTCATGCAACAGCAAAAGCTGATGCGTGGCTCTACCACTGTTAAAAATTTTTGGCCCATGAGGGGATCGAACCCGCGACCTTCGCGTTATCAGCACGACGCTCTAACCAACTGAGCTAATGGGCCGATGAGTTTTTCTTTAATTCAGAGTTTGTATTTCATACGTACCTAACACATGCCGCACTGTGAAAAATAATGTTACAGTTTTTTTGTAACTCTCGTCGGTCATCATTTGACAAGCCAAGGTCATCTTCCAGTAAATCACCCGTTACTAGTCTCAATTTTTTAAAAACTTTTGGCTGCTCTGTTCTTAAATTTTCAAAACACTGAAATTATGTTAAATAATTAGTAGTTATTTGCAGTAAAATTACGTAAAGGAATAATGTAAGTAAAGTTTTGTTATTATTTTCCACACTATAATAATGTCACGATAGCCGAGGGGTTGGGTGGTCGGAATTTCGAGTCAATAGACCCGAGTTCGATTACCAGGTGGCAGGCTCGCACCAATGGGTTTTTCAAAAACTTATGAACGAATTAAATCGTTGGCTTGGACATAAAGACGGCGACGGGCTCACCACCTGTCACGTTGTCCCGAATATATCTTCGGTGGAAGGTGGGTCGAAGGGACTTAATTGTCTAGACCTCTGTCTACCCCTGTATTGGGAATTGCGTGAAGATATTTATTTATTTTATTTTATTTTCCACACTAATCTCCGTAGTCACTTCGGACTGACTTGGCTTCTCTGGGAGGTATATTGTGACGGATGATGGAGGCTGACGGGCTCATAATTTGAGTTGAATTTTCAAAAACTGCATTGGTTTTAAACTTAGTGTATTAGATCAAATAAATAAATAAATAAATATCTTCACGCAATTCCCAATACAGGGGTAGACAGAGGTCAAGTCTAGACAATTAAGTCCCTTTGACCCACCTTCCACCGAAGATATTTTCGGGACAACGTGACAGGTGGTGAGCCCGTCGCCGCCTTTATGTCCAAGCCAACGATAAAATTCGTACATAAGTTTTTGAAAAACTCATTGGTACTGCCACCTGGGGATCGAACTCGGGTATCTCGACTCGAAATTCCGACCACCCAACAACTCGGCTATCGTGACTTGTATTAGATCAGAAATGTTTTATGTCAAAATATAATAAATCTGAAAATTTGTATTTATATGTATGGCTTTTTTAATATTTACTTTATCATACAAAAACGGCTAAACGTATTTAATCGAAATTTGGCATACAAATAGTTTATAACTTAGATTAACCTTTTATCCCAGTAAACTGCACGCTTGGTTCCTGTAGGAGAGGTCTTAAACTTGATTTCCCTTAAAGGATTTAGATATTTGTTTTGGTTTTAGATATTTGTATAGCATGAGATAAAGGTTACGTTTTGCTCGAGGAAATTAATAGATCCTATTTCTATTCTTCCCATTATATTCGCGCAATTTGACAGATAGATGGAAAGTGAAAAATGTGAATCAGGAACCCCTTTTGATTTTTTTATAAGGATTATTTGAAATATTATTATTACACTCGTATCATAAGAAACGGTATTTCTATAATAACGAACGAGTTACTCAAAGTTCACAACCGAATGAAAATCAGTGTTGTAATTCAAATTAGGAATTTCGGCTATTGCCTAGTCCAGTCCGTTTTACGATCTTAATATGCAGCATATTGCACACACTGTTTTAGTTCTATATATTTTTTAATAATTTTTAATCGTCGCTTCTTTCCAACATCTCGGGAGAGTACCGTGGTCAAAGGACGAATTTATTAATTGCACATGATATTTACAAATTATAGGTGAAATTTTTTTAATAAGCTCGAATGTGAACATGTCCTATGGACGATGCATCACTAAATGTTCTTAACAATTTTGCTGCCGCAGTTGAAGAAAGTTCAATATTTTCAATAGAGTACATTAGACAATAGAGTAGTTATTTGGGGTGTTGCGTATCCGGTTCACTGAGGAAGGATTTTCGAAATTGTCGAGCAAATGAGTTCTCTATGTCAAGGTGGTATCTGGTTTGTTGCGTAGTATCATCCCTTAAGTAAATTACCTTGTAGTAATGATACTAGAACTTAATTGTGGTCGCACATAGTGACAGATTGCTAAAGTCTTATTAAAGTAAGGCTTATTAAAGTCCACTGCAGGACATAGAACTCTCCCATAGGGAAGATTTACCATAATCGCCACGCTTGGCAAGCGGATTGGCGATCGCAGTACCAGACCACTCGCACCTCAGACGCTGCTGCCCAGAAGAAGGTTATTCCGCGCTCTATCGGTTAACATACCGATATTCAAGGCTGTTTTCCTTAGTCGCCTCCTACGACAGAAGAAAGGGAGTGGTAATATTCTTACGCCGCTACCACACGGAAAAGATAGGCTTAATATATGGCATAAATATTATAAGTTAAACCTTGTTATTGCATAGCTCTAACAAACGTTCTTCACTGCTAACTCCCTTTTTGTGCCTTAATATTAAATAAATCTCTTTGATGTCATCGCAGCTTCTCAATAACTTTTCCACCAAGACCTGAAAAAGAAAAAAGGAAAATTTTAATTACAGGGGTGGGTTTGCCATAATCGCCACGCTTGCGGATTGGCGATCGCAGTTAGACCTCTGGATTTGCTCGTCACCGGTCTGGTGAACTTTGGTCTGGTATTTTTAAATATGTAAATTTTATGATAATTGCTATTCAAAAAACGCTAATTTCCGAGTTGACGGGCATCACCTCTGTCGAACAACTGTTTCATCTGGCCAGGGATAGACAGAGCTTTAAGGAACTAACAGCCAACCTTCTGTAGTTAGAGGCACAACAAGAATAATAATTTCCCAGTGCTACTTTGTATTATTAAGAGCACAAATTATAATAAGGAAATCTGCCAGCATCGAAAGAAAGAAAAAAAGAAAACTGCACGAAATTCTATGGCCTATGAGGTACGAGGTTCTTTGTAACGACGAGCACCTTTACTCCATTTTTCCTATCTTTACGCATAATAGTCGTGCTAGCTAAGTGTTTAGATAATCGGACTTCATATCAAGCGACTCAAGTTCGATCTCCAGATTATAGGCACGTACCAATGATTTCGTATAAAACTTATTTTATTTACTTATAATCACGCACAGTCCCTGACGGGGTAGCCAGAGAGAACAGATCGCCAATTGTCCTTACTTATGACTATTAAAAGCTTGAGACGGCAACTGTCTCACCACCTGTCACGTTGTCGAAAGTACTAATGTCTGGACCTCTTTTTACTCCGGTATTGTTAAAGGCGTAAAGTTTTTTTAGCACACCATTTCAATTAGTAATATTTTAATATTATTATATTGTATGAGTAATAATATCTTAAGGCTTTTCCGTAAGTCGCTTCTTAGGGCACCCACGTGAAAAATATGCATAATGCCTATTAGGTGAAAAACGTGTATGCTTTTAAAACCCTTGAAATAGAACGTGGGAACCAACATTTTTAGTGACCATTTTTTTATTTATAGAACCAACCGCACATTAATAAATAGTTATGTTTATTGCCAAAAACAGGTACTTTATGAAAATAAAAAAATATGTTCTCACTTTTGTAGTGGATGACATTTACATTATTGTTGTAGTAATCAATTAATAATAATGAGTTATTGTCATCATTTTGTTATGATTATGAATATGTGTGTGTGTGTGTTTACGTTTAGATATGTATATATTGTACAGTATTAGACTGCTGGAGTATAAAGGTTACTACGCTACTAAATATGGTAATAAAGTTGTTACAGGACTAGTTTATTCTAGTTAATAGACACAGGCGTTACTTTGAGGAAATTCATTATTATAAAGTTTTTATTAAATAATCACATCGCACTATTCCGCATGAAAAAATTGTGCGGTGTAATTATTAACGACGTACGATTAATAATTTAATTTCAACGATGGCTGCAATATTGCAATATGTTGGTCTAAGCTGAAATTGGTTTACGGGAATAGTATTCAATCGGTATTATTTCTTTCTAATTGATTACAATACTAAGAGTATATACTTAAAGCACAAACTAAAACAAATCGTTACATCTAAATCATACAAATAGCTTAGTTATTAGTGAGGCTGTTTGAGGTAAGGGTTGTGGGTACGATTCCCGCTAAAGGCAAACATTTCGCATACTTGTATCACAGATGTTTATGTTTTCTAATTTCTGAAACATATGGAACTTGGTCTGATAATTTCGATTTGGTTATCCCGCTATCAATTGGTGGCTTTTGCAGTTATTTAAGGTTTTTTTCATAGCCACCAGTTTAATGCATATATTTCCCTGTTGTTCCTACTTTTTAAATCAAATAACTGTCGAAAGGACCTCAATGTAAATAAGAAATAGACTTCTGACTATCCAAGTATGGGTTTAATGTATAAAAAAAGTAACATGTAACGCTTAAACTTATATATTATAACTGCTAGGTGATACATTTTATAAATAATGATCCAAATCTCATTAAAATAGTAAAATCTGAAATTAAACTTACTTTTCCTAGAAAACCGGTGCCACCTGTTATCAAAATAGATTTTCCTGCGTAAAACTCTTTTACTGTAGGTTGCATTTTGTTTTAGTAATATCTGTAAAAACAAATCAATTTATTGTTATTCTATCAAACATTAAAATATTTGTCTTTTTTATGTGTAATATGAATAAATCAGGAATGTCTAGAACAGCAGAATTAAATGTATATGTTATATGGCAGCGAAACATGGGTAGGCCAGAAAAAGCATAAAGTTGAATGCAAGCAAGTTGAATGCTATCTCTTCGTAAAATGTACGGCGTTACTATGGTCGACCGAAAAAGAATCGAAGAAATTCGCAATTTGGCAGGTTTGAAAGATGACTTTATCACTAAAATTAATAAGGCCGTGCTTCGTTGGTTTGGGCCCGTTAAGCGAATGAGTGAAGACCGAATGGTGAAGAAAATATGTAGTACGAAAGTTAATATTAAAAGGTGTCGAGGAAGGCCGAGACTACATTTTGAAAAACATGTGAGCGAATTGTTCGAAGAGGGGAGGGTCAAGATTACTATTCGGTATTCGGATCCTGAAATAAGGTACTCGTATGTAAAGGATAGTGATACTGGGCGATCTGTTCTCTCTGGCTATCCCGTCAGGGACTGTGCGTGAAGATAAATAAATATATTTTTCTAACGTCAATTTTCTAACTACAGCAATAGGAATAGCTGTTAGTTACTGTTTTTGAGATGGGTCAAGGGGACTTAATTATCTAGACTAGACCTCTGTCTACCCCTGTATTGGGAATTGCGTGAAGATATTTATTTTTATTTATTTGTTTTTAAGATTTTTATAAGGAAATTATGTAATAATAACGTCTAATTAATTAAACATAACTAAAAAATGTGATATTGGCAGATTTGGTTAAAACTGAAAAATATATCAGCAAATAATTACAACAGGGACAACCAGTAATGACGTCCGGGGCTGAATGGCGTACCCACCGGTTTTCAATGTGCCACTTTTTCTATATTGCTTCGGGTCTCGGTGTTTGTAATACTTTCGTTGTTTCTGATTCCAAAACACAAGTGCTTTAGCTACTAATTTTGTACATATGTGACGTTGTCCATAACCATTTGTTTATTTATCATTAAAAATAATTAAATTAAAACATAATGCTATCGGCCTTTTAGTGTAATTTGAAAAGACTAATTTGAGCATACATCTAAGAATAAGTTTATTATGTGTGTTTTTAGAAATGTTAAAAATAACAAACTTCAAAAATATGAGGTTCTTAATTCGATTGAATATTTTATTCTTTAGTGACTGTTATCTGATATCTATGTTATAAGTAAACCGATTTCTAAAATAATTTTTTTTAATGAAAAGGTAAAACTTCCATAGATATAGACAACAGATACTAACGCATCTGAACTGTCAACCTCTTTTTGTTTAATTTACGGTAAATAATCTATAAGTATAGTTCTATAAGTTAAGGGCGGGATTGATTGATCAGTTGAAATATTAAATATGTTTTTCTCTTGTTGAACAAAATGTTCAGCATAACTTATTTGCTTTATAATCAATAAAAAACTGCGTATTACATAAAGTTGAAAGAAAAAAATAAGGAAGAGAATATTAACAAACGTGGTCATTTACACAAGATAGTAATTGCAATTGTGCCTAATAGAAAAACACTAAAGTAGGAGACGAAAACCTGTCAAAATAAATTATCGAGTGCTTTGTGCACCAAAAAGTTTTATTTTAAATAACCACGTTGTTTAAGCAAAAACAATAATTTAATTTTGGTCACAGGTCATTGTGGCGCAGGTCATGTGACATAAATAATTTTTGCCGTACTTAATAATTCTCATAATTATGCAATTTTTATATTTAGAGCATGCAAGTCATGCTGGACTTTTTGTTATTAATTTAAAGGGAAATTTTAACAGCTGACACGGGCGGGATTCAAACCTGTGATCTCTGCCGTATCATGGCAATGCTTTTATCCCAGAGCCACCGTGTCCTACAAGCATCAGTTGAATTTAAATCTCTCTTTATAACTTACACCTCGGGGTGAGAGGGTTGCCATGGACCCGAACCACGGCAGAGTAGGTCGCGGTTGCAAATCCCGCCCGTGTCAGTTCATATTTTAAATTTTGCAATTTAATTAATTTTGCAATTTAATTATTTATAATTTTAATAATCAAATTATGTTAATGAAAATGTTATCAAAATTCTTAAACAAATTACACTCACTCGGCCCACACTGTCGGTTTACCCTCGAGCACTAATTCCACGTACTGACGCACGAGCGAAGATATAATCACTGTTTAGCATAACAATAGCAACAAGTTAACTTTTATTAAAATTACATTTAATTAAAAGTCCACATTTTTTTACTATGTTCAGTTTTTGTTTTTCTTTAAATAATTAAATATTTCAATAATGTTAATAAATATTTTTATATATTAGCCTCGAAACATCTGAAACCAGTGATTTTTTTTATCCAGCACGTCAATTATAGTTCCCGATGGCCTCCAAATGTCACGATCCTTACATACCTGTTTCACTTTTTTCCAATCCATCAATTTATTCATACACGCCCATCTTGGTATTCTAGTACTTATGACTAAACTTCTTCGACCAATGTCCTCACATGGTCACTCGAAAGTTAGTCTCGGTCTACATCGACTCTTTTTACTGCTAACTTTTGCGCCGAAAATTTTCTTCACTATTCGCTCCTCACTCATTCGAGCAACGTGCCCAGACCATCGCAGTACGCACTTATAAGTAATAATTAGTGATAAGATATAGTGCCATATGAGTATATTTAATGATATCTGCATTTATTATGTATTAATGTTTCAATTAAACTCTATTTGAAGTTTGGCAATGCGGAAATGGAATTTGACATTCACATTATTTTCGTGATTGTATGTCATGTCGTCTGTCAATCTTAATTGTTTTACTATTTTAATAGTTAATACAACACGTGTTGTAAATTTAATGAAGTCACGATAGCCGAGTGGTTGGGTGATCGGAATTCGAGTCAAGAGACTCGCGTTCGAAAATGGATTTTTTTCAACAACTTCTGTACCATTTATATTTATGTCGTTGGTTTGGAGATAAAGACGGTAAAGGCCTCACTACTACATCCAAGGAGTTTAAAAATTCAATTGGATAGTTGGTGGCCTCATCTTCATTTGTGACGCAGTCAATAGATTTGAATGAATGCATTGTTCTAATGATCTTATTATTAATTATATAGTTCAGGTCGTCTTCATCTTTATTCTTAGCCGCTAAAATTACTCGCTCACTCAACCATTCATTATTTTTGTAGTTAGAAATAATGTCTGGAAATACATTGTTGATAAGTTCGTCTTTTGATGAGACCAAATTACAAAAAAATATTTGGAATTGATATCAATCCGCTCGATTCATCGACAGGTCCTTGATCATTACCGTCAGCAATTGCTCAGAGAAATCTTCAGCAGATGTATCTTTAAGCAATGCAACTCTCATGTTTGTTGTCAGCTGCAGTTTCTTCACAAAGCGCCATAGATTCGACGATTTGAGGCAAGCATTTATTTCGTCGACAGCCGTAGATCTTGGTATTACTGGCAGTGTTTGGCGGAAATCGCCAGACAGTAAAATCATTGCTCCTTCCAAACATCTCGAGTCATTCCATAAATCTTTCAATGTTCGGTTAAGTGCTTCTAATGCACGTTTATGTGCCATTGTGCATTCGTCCCAGATGCTGATTTTCGATGCCGATAAAACTTTGGCCATTGCTGAATTTTTTGTAATATTAAACGTTGGTTCTTCAATAGTTTGAAGATTTTACGGTAATTTTAATGCTGAATTAGCCGTACGGCATCCTCCTAACAATGTGTCTGCTATTCCAGAAGAAGCAACTGCAACCGCTATGTTGGATCTGCCTGGCTTACCATCGCAATTTACGTCTAAAGTTTGGCTCCGTAGTAATCATGCTTCGAAACATAAACCAACCAAAACTGAGCAACGGTACGCGTTTGGTGGTTAGAAAATTGATCAACAAGGTAATTTACGCGACGATACTGCAAGAAAAATTTAAAGGTGAGGGAGTTCTCATGCCGAGGATTCCGATGATCCCAACCGATATGCCGTTTGAATTTAAAAGATTTCAATTTCCGATCCGTCTTGCATTTGCCATAACAAATTACAAGGCCAATCTTTAAAAGTTTGTGGTTTAGAATCTAGAACATCCATGTTTTTCCCATGGTCAATTATATGTGGCATGTTCACGGGTCTGTAGACCATCTGCGTTGTTTGTTTTTGCTCCTGATAAGAAAACAAAAATTAGTGTGTATCACAAGTGAAGAGCAACCTATGTACTGAAATGCAGGAACAATAATAAATAATGACATAAAAAAATTAATGTACTTCTTTTTTTTTCTAATAAAAAAAATTAACTTAATAAATTCGAAAATCTGCTTATTTATTGCCTTTAAGGCGGAACAGAGTTCGCCGGGTCAGCTAGTATTCATATAAACATAAAAAGGCGAGGCTGATATAATAGCTTAACCAAATGTAATTGTAATGTTAAATAATACAATGGCACTTAACGCCGATTTTAATTTCATTTAAATTAATAGGTAAAATTTTAGCTTTGAAAGTTATTTGTGGAGTCGGTTGAATTTTTAACTGTTATTTGTAATTAAATGACTTGACAAATGCAATTAATGTAAGCAGTTAGCAGTAATAAGTAATACATTTATTATTGCATAATGTTAAATAATGGAATTTAAAATAAAATAAGTGAAGTAAATACATAAGATAGAAAAATAAATATAATTAAGGCATGGAACTTAAGATTTATTTTTGTTGTACCACACAAAAAATAAAATGATTTGTCATTAAGTGTGTCAGAAAAAAGGCTTTTGAGTTGATCTGTATCTCGAGATCAATATTAAACAATCAAAACAATCATATAAAAATTATATAAAATAAGTCACTAGGTAGGATGTTGAACCCCGCGCTACTCAAAGCCACAGGGATTATGTTTTAAATTTAAACAACTGCTATTAGATGTTGAGAACTGATATCAGATACTAGGCTTTTTGTTCTTAGAATAATATACTTAGACTTGTCTGGATTAATCATAGGACAGTTAACATCAGACCATCTAGCTTTGCGTTTAAAAAATATCATCATTAAGGTATAAATTTTTAATTCGTATCCCACTTGGATTTTGTGTCATGTATTTGAATGTTTTTAGGGTCACTGTCACGATAGGCGAGTGTTTGGGCACGATAGCCGATTGGTTGCGTGATCGGAAATCGAGTTATGAGACCCGAGTCCCAGGGCTCGTACTAATGATTTTATGTGCCCCCGTGGCCACGAATACTGTAAAGCATCCGAAACGACGAGAATAAAATAATTTTTATAAAACTTAATAAAAAACGATATTCGTTTTTTATTAAATGTAGTGTTCGCGTAAATACAATAAACTATTATTTGTCATCTTTAAAAAAATTATTAAAATGCGCAATAAATTTCTTATTGTCGCTACTTTTTAGTATTAAATTGTGTACCAAGCGATGCATTGTTACCCCGGTATCGATAGGTAAAAGTCATGACTATAAATAACAATAACATGGTTGCCGGAAATTTATTTTTATCATGTAATTAACTATTGTGCCTTTTTTTAAATAAATAAATACGTACGTAGATAGGGACAACATCACATACATTGCTATAAAGCAAATGTGTTATGGAAACGAAAACAACGAAGGTACCACAAACACCCACGACCACAGACGAAAAAGTAATTACCTAAATTGATTCATCTGGCTTTCGAAACTGGGACCTCAGAGCTGGTGACTGCACAAAAACCGGTGTGTACGCCACTCGTTACGGGTTCGTACGTTACAGATTAATTAACAATAGTTGATTGTATGTGTTAATTACATAATGGTTATTGACAATTGCTGTTTAAACTAACTTTGGCATAGTTTTAATGTTTTATCGGATATTAAATTTTCACGTCAGTGATCGACGAAAAAGATAGTCTTTTACAAAATAAAGCACGTTTCTGTCAAATGAATGATCGGTCGATTCATTGATTCCATGACGATATTCCTTTACTAATAACACATTACATATATAAGCATATATTTGCATATACAAGTAGGTATATACATTATGTATTAAAACTAATTGTTGCTGTATTTTTTCCTCGATTAAAATTAATTTCTCCTGGATTACAATTATGAAAAAAAAAATAGACAAATACTAAAGATTATTTCTTAATTAATATTAAAACAATTTAAAAATATTTAATTCATTAAATTTGTCATCAATCATAAGGTTACAGAAGCACATACAGGAAACTCCCTATCTCTTCATATCTCCCTATCTATACATAGTATAAGTAGATAACTCATTGAACTCACCGTTAATGTGGTTAAAAAGCAGAATAAATGTTAATGTTTAGCGTACTCTTGAAGTATCACGCAAAATGACGAACCACCAGCAAATGACATCTGAATTGTACTGATTATCGACGTTACGCACATAATTTATTAAAACTTTATGTAACGTATAGGGTTGCTATGTAGTTTTTAATTTATTTAATGGGTTATAATAGAATTTGCTACTTATGAAAGTAAAACAAAAATTTACACTTTATTTTACTTATTGTAAAAGGACTCGAAAGGACTAAATTGCCTACACCTCTGACAACCCCAGTTTTGAGGAATGTGTACAGATATAAAAAAATACAAGAAAGTGTTAATTTTATAAGGTAATTTTATAAACATGTGCAACATATACAGCAGCCTTTATTAGGTCATTTCAGTGTTGCTTAAGACAGAAAAACAATTATTAAAATGCACAGCGTGGTCACCTAGCTAAAATGAGTCATTTATAATAAATTTGATTCAGCTTAATTTCCCCATGAATATTATTTTATTTGCCTTGTGGTTGCCCGTGAATGACGTAAGAAGTGACTATGGAGATACTATCTCGAAAAATATTAGACTAAAATTCAGAAGGCGGGTGAAGGGCAGCAGCTGCTAAGGTGCTAGGTGCCTAGGACTGAGATTGCTAATCCGGTTGCCAACAACATGAGGGTAGCCAGAAAAAAATATCCTTACGACATTCCCAATAGGCCTTTCACCGAAGACATTTTTTGTGACAACCTGACAGGTGGTGAGCCCGTCGCCGTCTTTATGCCCAAGCCAACGATATAAATCGTGCATAAGTTACCCATTTTTTTGATTTTTATAGCATATTTTTTTATAGAAAAGGGAGGCAAACGTGCAGGTGGCTCACGTGATGGTAAGTGACTACCGCCGCCCATGAACATCCACAATACCAGAGGCATAGCAGATGCGTTGCCTCCCTTAGAGGCCCCCCCCCCAGAATTGGGGGGGGGGGGGGCACCGGTTACCTGCACTCACCAGGCGAAACGCAGAAGTTTGTTAGACTTCTACTTCACGCCGGTATTCTGTGAGGTCGTGGTACTTCCCCGGTCGAGCCGGCCCATTCATGCAACAACAAAACTCTACCACTGTTTTTGTTATTATTTATTATACACGGATGAATTTTGCCACGGGCACTGTAATAAATTACTTAGCATAACCTTATTAATATTTCCTGGCTGAAAAGTCATGAATGTTAAACTGTAATTTGAACTATGAAATAACAGTAGATGGCGTCGAATCCAAAACAGAGATAAATAAAGATCTATACAATAATTTAAAGGAGCTAATCCTATATATGTAGGGGGAGCTTCGATAAGGATTAGATTGGATTAAATATATCAACATAAATATATCAAAAAGTCACGATAGCCGAGTTGTTGGGTGGTCGGAATTTCGAGTCGAAAGACCCGAGTTCGATCCCCAGGTGGCAGTACCAATGAGTTTTTAAAAACTTATGTACGAATTTCATCGTTGGCTTGGACATAAAGGCGGCGACGGGCTCACCACCTGTCACGTTGTCCCGAAAATATCTTCGGTGGAAGGTGGGTCAAAGGGACTTAATTGTCTAGACTTGACCTCTGTCTACCCCTGTATTGGGAATTGCGTGAAGATATTTATTTATTTATTTATAAATATATCAAACATTGTTATCTCGAAAATTACTTACTGTATCCAGTACTAATAGTTTTCTCACAACTTTTACTCACAACTTCGCAGGCTTAGAAATGGATTCCATTCTATACTTTTCTTTATTCGCACAATAGGAACGTTCTGGAAGGTATTTGGGAAATTTCCACGAAATTCATTACGTCGTAGATCATAGCGGCTGACTTTGTTGTTGAAGGAATAGGCCGGTTTGACCAAGGTTGAACGACGACCTTGTTTGAAATAGAGGCCTGTGCTTCTTTTAGTTAGGAGAGTGAAGTACACACCTTTCCCGTATTCCTTCCCCTTACTAAATTACTTTTTAAAAAAGGGGATGAGGATATTTGTGAAAATAAATAAATAAAAATAAATGAAAAATTAAAAAAAAATTAAAAATATTTTTTATTTATTTATTAATAAATAAATAATATTTATCTTCACGCACAATCCCTGACGGGGTAGCCAGAGCAAGGCTTGCATTTTTCACTACGCCTTGCCTTTGGACTAACGCAGTCAGGGCACCGTTGACCTTTTTCTGGCAGTGAAACGCCTGTCCACATCTATATCACATCTTCCATCCCGGCTAAAATCTGCCCTAGTACACAATCTCATTCACCTGTTCTAGACATTCCTTATTTACCCATATTTCACACTTCGTTCTTTCTTCGTCCCTTTCCAATATTTTTAAAATAAATAAAATAAATATCTTCACGCAATTTCCAATACAGGGGTAGACAGAGGTCTAGTTTAGACAATTAAGTCCCTTCGACCCACCTTCAACCGAAGATATTTTCGGGACAACGTGACAGGTGCTGAGCCCGTCGCCGTCTTAATGTTCAAGCCAACGATAAATTCATACATAAGAAACCCATTGGTACGAGCCCGCCATCTGGGGATCGAACTCGAGTCTCTTGACTCGAAATTCCGACCACCCAACCACTCGGCTATCGTGACTTAAAATGTTCTTATAATTGACTAACAAGAATTATTTAGAAAATTTTACTGAGGTACAGAAATGGTTCCAAAGTTAATAGGGTCAGAAGTACTAGCAGATTTAAAGGTATTCTTCTTCAGGGATACCTAGACGTGCATACATGAATCTGAAAGAAGCGAAAGAAGAATGCAAGGATCGTGACATTTGGCGATCTTTTCTCTCTGGCTACCCTGTCAGGGATTATGCAAAGATAAGTAAGTAAGAACTTTACTGTGTTTCATGCGATCAGGAAATACACCAAATTCTACACTACAGTTAAAGTTATGGCCAAATATGGTGCAATTAAATCTATTATTGAAGCAAATACTTTATCGGAAATCTGTTTTCTTAATTTCAACTGTTTCGAATATTTTTAGAATGTCTCTTGAATCTATAAACTCAAATGTAAATATTGTGGTGCAAGTATTTATATTTTCAATGAGTAATATCTCGGCAACAGCAGCAGGAGAAGAATTCAGTGATAGTATAGTCATGGTAGGAATCTCACTAAATAATTTATCAAACTCTTTAGTTACCTCTCAATAAGTCGATATAAGTTTATCGTTATGATGGTAGTCATGGCTATGCGACTCATTCTTTCCTGTTGTCTTATTGTGACAATACTAACGCCTTGTACAGTTCGCTATTTCCCAAATCCGGTGCTACCCGCACCTTATTTCCCAAATAAGGTGCGGGTATTATAGTCCGCCCATCCGGTTTAAATAAGTGAAATAATATATCCGTAATAGAATTTGGCAGTCGATATTTTAGAGACATTGAAGCAGCAAGAATATTTTTACTCTCAATAAAAGATCATTGTCCGCACGCAGTTTCTTCGTCACAGGCACATACTTCTCTAGAATAACCATCAAATTTTATACGACAAAAAGAATGTTCAATGTTATTTAGCTACCAATGAAAGTGTAAAGTGTCATTTCTTTAGTTTTATCTTCCCTTATGAAGAAAACCAAGCGAAATTAATATTTTTTTTAAAAATTTTATGTTATTTAAACAATTTTTATTATTACTACCCAAAAGCAGCCAATTGTCTTAATACAAAGTTGAAAGCAAACCCGCGGAACGCAGTAGTTTTTATAGGCTTTGTAATTTTTGTAAATATATAGGGCGCAGTATTTAATCCAGAAGGGTGTACATTAAACTCATTAATTTTTTTGTCGAAAATGAACCGGAGGTACTTTTTTGAATGTTCATGAATCTTTATTAAAAAGTAGGCATCCTTGAGATCGAGCGTGACCATATAACAATTTTTTGTTACCATTATTATTGCCGTTCTAAGGTCCTGTAATTTGAAGTGCTACGTCTTAATTATTTAAATATTTAAGTTTTAGTATTAGACGCATTTTGCCGTTCGGTTTTGCAAACAAGAAAATGCTAGATTTAAATTGACCTTTACATAGTCCGCTTTCAGAAATAGCACCCTTTTTAATTAAATTATTAAATACCTTAAGATTAACTGTTTTTTCGGTTTCTGAGTATGACATAATCGGAGGTAGTGAATATTGTAGTTCTGGTTTTTCAAAACAACTTTATAGCCATTAGGGGCTATAAAGTTGTTTTGAAAAACTAGAACCCGGACGAAACCTAGCGGTCGGTGGTGATTTGGGACCATTGATTAAAAAATAAAGACACTCATCCAGCGTACTTAACTGTATTCAGTATTGGCGTGGACGACTCGGCTGTAATGACGTCCTCGATGAGCGCGCGTGATGAGAGAGCGTGCAGCGGTGGCAGAGGAGCACGAGCGAGTAGAGTTGCAGTCTCCAATGTGTAGTCCGCTGTAGCCGCGCTTGCCCCTGCGGCTGTGACGATATCACCATGCGGAAGATCACATAGTATTCGGATTATATCCATAAGTTTCTGTAGTTCTTCATTATTTTACCTCGGTAAATTTACGTGCGTGCTTGTCGCGGTCCTGAGACATGAAATAGATCATGCTAATTGTTTTTGTTTTTTCTCAATACGTTTGTCACGCTTTATGGCGGTTTCGGGGATAACCGCCTTTTTTTCTATGTTAAGTGTTGGAGCGTATACTTGTATAGCATTTGATGTGTTGGATATTTGGACGGTAAGTCTTTTCGTAGGTCCTGGCTGAGACCACCTGTAGCTATATGAACTAGACGATTAGTAAGTTGGGCAGCTCTGGGATCCTCGCCTAAAATCTTTAGTATATGAATACCTAAAATTCTTAAATTTTCTTCTATTGATTCACCTTCTGATGGTATGTGATGAGATGTGATAGATATTTAAGAAGTACTGGGGCTCGAATGTGGTGTGGATTCAGTAAAATCTGTCTGAATCAGAGAGTTAAACAACTGGTTAAGATCGGTTTCATCAGGCATCTGTATTACCCATCATCTGACCGTAATGATCGTTTGTGACCGTAATGATCGTGTATCTGAAAATCTCCGTAAATATTATTATCAATGATCAGACATAAATTTATTGAGAGTAATGCATATTTATGGGAATCCACAAAGATATATTCTGGACCTTAAAATAATGAAATAATATTTTGGTATTTACTGATTAAGACTTAATAATGCATTATCGTTTATTAACGGATTAAATAAAATAAACTGGATGGTTAGGTTATATATTCCCGTGTTAATAAGGGATGCTAACCGTAAATTTCGTGCATCGAGACAGCCCCAGCGACTGCTCACGTTGCATAGTTATTTTACTTCAATACGTTTAGTTTAATATGAGTCACCTGTGCCGGAATTAGTAATATTGTTAACATCTTCGTTTCAAGCTGTCAAGGGGAAGCTTCAGAACTGCTGGGGAAGCTATATATATATATATGTATATATATATATATATATATATATATATATATATATATATATATATATATATATATATATATATATATATATATATATATATATATATATATATATATATATATATATATATATATAT
This sequence comes from Sericinus montela, assembly GCA_029286605.1. Classification (NCBI taxonomy): domain Eukaryota; kingdom Metazoa; phylum Arthropoda; class Insecta; order Lepidoptera; family Papilionidae; genus Sericinus; species Sericinus montela. The sequence continues at coordinate 1,172,212 of JAGSMR010000045.1, forward strand.
ATATATATATATATATGTATATATATATATATATATATATATATATATATATATATATATATATATATTATATATATATATATATATATATATATATATATATATATATATATATATATATATATATATATATATATATATATATATATATATATATATATATATATATATATATATATATATATATATATATATATATTATATATATATATATATGTATATATATATATATATATATATATATATATATATATATATATATATATATATATATATATATATATATATATATATATATATATATATATATATATATATATATATATATATATATATATATATATTATCTTCACGCAATTCCCAATACAGGGGTAGACAGAGGTCAAGTCTAGACAATTAAGACCTTTTAACCCACCTTCCACCGAAGATATTTTCGGGACAATGTGATAGCTGGTGAGACCGTCGCCGCCTTTATGTCCAAGCCAACAATGAAATTCGTACATAAGTTTTTGAAAAACTCATTGGTACTGCCACCTGGGGATCGAACTCGGGTCTCTCGACTCGAAATTCCGACCACCCAACAACTCGGCTATTGTGACTTACAGTGAAATTAAATTAAAATTTCTTTTAATTCATGAAATATTAGTAACGGCGTCACTACATGTGGAAGAATTCATTCTTCCTTGATCACATTCAACTCTTTTTATAGGCCAACAAATGGCGCCATGACTTTAGTTTTAAATTATAGTGGAAATATTTGGATGCGACAATAGGGAAGGTAAGCCATGTAAATATATATTATATATGTAATGTAAATATATATTTAGATCAAAGAGACAAATTACAAATTTACGGCATTTAATAGCATTTTTAGATTTTGTTATTAAGTCATAGACGGTGTTATTATGTTAGTGTTATGTATGTATTTTATTGTCTATTTATTTTAGTTTAATTATATTCTTATGTAAATTTGATCGCCACAAGAGATGAAGTACGCTCTTTGTAAATCATATTTTACATTAAAAATTGACGATAAAAAACGAAGTTTAACACTTCTTTCTTATCGTTTTAAAAAAAGGGAGTGTTAATTGTCACCATTAAAAATGGGTGGTAGTCGTATTTATTTCATTGCCACAATTTCATTGAAAATTAATTTCCATCATTAGTTATTTAAATAGTTTACGCGTGAAGATATGATGCACAGCGTATAAAGTGACCGTCGAAGAACTCGTAGCACAGGGATTAAGATACCTTACTGCCCAAAGTCCCTCTCCCTTCGGAAGAATATAAAAATTGCAAGGAAACAAAAAATTAAATAGGTTTTCGGGTCTGGTTAAGTTTTGTTCGCCTTTTGCTATTCGTCTGTGCGCGCACTACACCTCTAGAAAAGAATTTGATTAGGAGTACAAAATAGAAGTCACACTAGATGTTTGTTAAAGTCACGATAGCCAAGTGATAGGGTGAGAGACTCAATTGTCTAGACTAAACCTCTGTCTACCCCTGTATTGGGAATTGTGTGAAGATATTTATATTTATTAATTTATATAAGAATGAAGAATGAACTGTATATTGTCTAAATTCCCGAGCAACTCTTAGAGAGAAAATTAAAGAAATTAATATTTTAACACTGGCCTCTCAATACATGTATGAAAATTTAATGTATGTGCATAAAAACATTAATACTTTTAGCAAGACTTCTGATGTACATAACGAAAATACTAGGAATAAACACAAGCTTGTAACACCGGTTACTAGACTCCCTAGAGTAAGTAACTCGTTCATAGGGCGGTATATACGCTTCTACAACAAAGTCCCGGTAAATATGCAAAGCCTGTCTTTTAACAGGTTTAAAAAATTATTAAAGAAAAGCTTCATAGGAAAGGTTATTATAATATAAATGAATACATTAATGACAGTAACCCCTGGGAATGAGGTGATCGCTCCCAAGCTATTTCTAGAAAATATCACATTATATTTGTATTGCATTTTATTGTTAAAAATATTGACCAAAAAAGAGGATACCTACGGAGTTTCTTTCCCCTGTTTCTTCTCCGTTAGAGGAACGTCATTACGAAACGGTGGTAGATTAAAAATGACGATCGATAAACGAATGTATGTTCTTTTGTCGATGAATAAATGATTTGATTTGATTTGATTTCAATGAATGAAGAAGAAGAAAAGTCATGATAGCCGAGTGGTAGAATGGAAGGAATTTCGAGTCAAGAGACCCGAGTTCGATTCCCAGGTGGCAGGCTCGTATCAATGGGTTTTTCAATAACTTATGTACGAATCATATCGTTGGCTTGGACATAAAGACGGCGACGGGCTCACCACCTGTCACGTTGTCCCGAAAATATCTTCGGTGGAAGGTGGGTTGAGACACTTAATTGTCTAGACTAGACCTCTGTCTACCCTGTATTGTGAATTGCGTGAAGATATTTAATTTAATTTTTAAGGTAAACTCTTAAGGTAAACTCTTTCCCATGAAATGTATTCTATGTTTCTATTAACATTCGTGAAAATTGTACTTACAATGTGTTTGTCATGAGGAGGTCCACGAAATAGGCAGGTATTACGTGCTAAAAAATACGGCTATCTGGTACCGCAATCGCGATGACGTCAGATTGGCTTCGGTGTATCATTAACACATAGAGAATGGAAACTCGGGCAAGTGCCCACGACCTTTCAATGACATTTGATTCATTAACATAAATGTTTGTACTCGTTTCATGGATGTTTAAATGTATGTATGAATAATTATCGAGATATATATATATATATATATATATATAAAGTCGTAGTTGACGGTGCATGCTCGGACTCCAAGTCAGTGAACGCTGGTGTCCCACAAGGCTGTGTGCTATCGCCAACCCTGTTTCTTCTGCATATCAATGATTTCTTACAAATTATTAACATTCATTGCTATACAGATGACAGCACTGGTGATGCCCTTTATACCGGCCGTGCCAATATTTCTCGGGAACACGTCGACGAGTACCGGAACAAACTTGTGTCTGAAGTCGAGATTTTGTTGGACAAAATCTCGGACTGGGGACGACTAAATTAAGTCCAGTTCAACCCTAAAAAGACACAAGTTTGCGCGTTTACTGCCAAAAAGAAACCCTTCGTCGTATCACCTCCTTTTGAGAGCACTCCCCTAGTTGCCTCAGCTAGCATCGGAATCCTTGGCGTCGACATATCGAGCAACGTTCAGTTTCGCGGTTATTTGGAAGGGAAGGCCAAATTGACCTTTTAAAAGCTTGACGTGCTCAGTAGAGCGCGACAGTACTTCATGCCGGCCCACCGCTTGCAACTTTATAAGGCGCAGGTTCGGACGCATGTGGAGTACTGTTCTCACCTCTGGGCGGGGGCACTCCAGTGTCAGCTCCTTCCATTTGACTTCCATTTTCTGTATCCAAAGAAGAGCGGCTCGAATCGTCGACGACCATACTCTATCCGATCGGCTAGATCCCCTGGCATTGCGAAGAGATGTTGCATCTCTTTGCATTTTTTACAAGATTTACTACGGGGAGTGCTCCGAGGAATTGTTCGGATTAATCGCAGCCGCTGAATTTCACCCTCTTACCTTACGGCATAACCAAAAATTTCATGCTTAGCATTCCACCACAGTGCGTTTTTCGCGGAATTTTCTTCCACTCACTTGCACTTTGTGGAATGAGCTGCCGTCGGCGGTTTTTCCGGACCGATACGACTTAGGGACCTTCAAGAAAAGAGCCTATACCTTTCTCAAAGGCCGGCAACGCATCCGCTATTCCTCCGGTATTGCAGATGTTCATGGACGGCGGTAATCACTTACCTCCGTGTACCACCTGCTCGTTTAACTCCCTCTTCTATAAAAAAATGTGAATAAAAACATGTGCATAATGTACATATTAGGCACAAACACAAGCTTGTATTACCGGTTACTAGACTCCATAGAGTAAGTAACTTGTTCATCGGGCGGTATCCGCTTCTACTTTAAAATCCCGGCAAATGATCAAAACCTGTCAATTAACAGGTATAAGAATTTTATTAAATAAAAACTTTATAAGAACGGTTATTATGATATAAACGAATATGTTAATGACAGTAACCCCTGGGAATGAGGTGATCGCTCCCAAGCTATTTCTAGAAAATATTACATTACATTTGTATAATACATTACATTGTAAAAAAATATTGTAGAGGATACCTACGGAGTTTCTTTCGCCTGTTTATTCTCCGTTAGAGGGACCTGATTACAAAACGGCGGTAGATTAAAAATGACTATCGATAAACGAACGTATATTCTTATGTCGATAAATAAATGATTTGATTTGATTTGATTTGATAAAATGTCTCAGGCACAAAATTTGACGACCTCCGTGGACGAGTGGTGTAAACACCGGTTATCAAGGTGTCGCCATCTCGATCCGGGACGGATTCGATTCTCGGTCGAATCCGTCAATGTAGAAAAATCACTTTTCCTACATTATCTCGGGTCTGGGTGTTTGTGGTGCCTTCATTGTTTCCATTGGGATCTGAGCAATGTATGTGACGTTGTTCCTATCTATATATGTATTTATTTATTATTATTATGAAATCGAAAATAATGTCGTTCCTCCGTCCGTCAGTCGATCAGTCTTTGTCATTGTATGTTATGGTTTTACAGGTGTTCTTACAATGAGATGATTTTTAACGTCACTAGGTAATGACATTTTCTTTATAAATAAAGTTACCTAAGTAAGTGTATTTTTTTAGTTTATATCCGAAACTTATACTTGTGAGTGCGCGCAATAAACAATTAAAGAAACGTAATTTATACTTGCTATTGTTGTCACTTGGTGAAATTGAATTGCATTAAAATTCATTGTTGAACACTTGTACACAATTAACTTTATTTAATTATTTATTAATTAACCGATCGGTTTCGCCTTATGGCTTCATCAGAGGATTGACCAAGGTCAATACCCTAATGATGCCGTGAGCAGATAACAACAATTCCTTACTTCACGCAATTCCCAATACAGGGGTAGACAGAGGTCTAGTCTAGACATATAAGTCCCTTCGACCCACCCTCCACCGAAAATATTTTTGGGACAACGGGCTCAACAGGTGGTGAGCCCGTCGCCGTCTTTATGTCCAAGCCTACGATATAATTTGTACGTAGGTTTTTAGAAAAACCCATTGGTACCGCCACTTGAGGATCGAACTCGGGTCTCTTGAATCGAAATTCCGACCACCCAAACAACCGGCTATCGTAACTTACAATTCCTTACAATTACTTAAAAAAAATTTCAGTGTAAATAATATGGTACGGTGTTGCTCTATGGCAACATGCATTTACGTATATCATTGCTAGGATAAATTAAAGAGGATCGGAAAAAATCAGGTGGAATAGTTTTCGGTTCTAAGGCGCCGATTGCTCTTGGACTTTTAGTCTTGAAAAAGTTTCTGTCAAATATATTTCAATAAGTTACTTAAAATTTAGGTAGCTAATAAATACAGTCGTGTTGTAAGGGTGTGGGTGTCGTAAGAGGCGATTAAGGGAAACAGCCTTGAATATTATTATGAAAACTGATAGATGGCAGGATAACCATCTCTAAAATTATCAGACCAAAATAATCAGACCGTACATGGGCAGCAGTGTCTGAGGTACGTATGGTCTGATACTGCGATCGGCAATCCGCTTGCTAGATCGGCAATACGAAAGAAACCGATCGGGGGCGCGGCCACAGATAGCCCTTGCGAGCCAGGTAGCCAGTCGCGCTGCGCTTACACATTGTTGTATCGGAATTTTTGACGCTATTTCTCTTCTTCATTTTACTTTCTGTAGTATTGTTGTATCTTGCAACTTTTGACTTTCATTGTGTTGTGTTCCTTGTGTAATAAATAGTGTTCAGTGAACCGTGTACTTTTGACTTCACCCATCTCCAACATCCCGCTATCACGACCAAACTGGTGACCCCGACAGGAACATATAAAAGAACATGAGTGATTGTGACAGAAGTGCATCGATTAAAACGGGTGGCACGCCGAGTAAAAACGCTCACGTTACCGTGCTGCGAACACAACGAGAACGCGTTCCGGCCGACGCCGGTAACGATAAAATGGACGCCCAGAAGGTAAATTTAAAAGTGCCTCCGTTCTCGCCGAATTTGGTTTACGCTCTTGGAAGGTCAGTTTGACAATTATAATATCACCGACGATCATACCAAATTTACTATCGTCGTTTTTAATTTAGACATTCAGCACGCGAAAGCCGTAAAGGATATAATTGTTAACCCTTCGACAGCCAACCGTTACATAAAAATTAAAACGGAGCTTATCAGGCAGCTTCCCACTTCTCACGAGAAGAAGGTAAAACACTTACTGACTGACAAAGAACTTGATGACCGAAAACCTTCGCAGTTTCTCGGGCACCTCCTCGATTTGGCTGGACCATCAGTTCCTGAGGAATTTATAAGGTCAATCTGGAGCAGCCGACTTCCTCCTATTATTCAGACTGTGCTGGCATCTCAACCGAAGGATGGTTGAGATGCCAAGGTAGGATTCTAGTGAGCAGTTGGCTGATATTGCCGACCGCATCCAGGATATTACTTTACCGTGTCAAGTAGCTGTCGCTTCATCCAAAACCGCCGCAATTAATCAGTCCGGCGAAATCGCTGAGTTGAGAAAGATGGTGGAGCATCTCTACTCGACTGGATGTCATACATGTGTAAGCTGGCGAAATTATAGGCAGTCAAGAGTACCACGTCGGCATTCGTCATCACGTCATCGAACATGGTCAAACTCCAGCTACCGAAGGTACCCCATATGTTGGTACCATTCCAAGCACGACAGCAAAGCGCATCGGTGCATTAAACCATGCGATTACATGTCAGCGGAAAACTTCGCGGGCAATCGCTAATGGCGACAAACGAATGCCCTGCTTCCACGAGTCGCCTCTTCGTTAAGGACCGGGTGACGAAGACTGAATTCCTGGTGGATACCGGATGTGACTTATGTGTTTTCCCCTATCGAGCACTTTGTGAACGAAGGCATAAAGCTATCAGTTGTTAGCAGCTAACGGAGGTGTTATCGCTACATACGGTTATATTTATTTAAATTTAAACCTTTACGCAGGGATTATCAATTTATTGTAGCCAATGCCACCAACGACATTATAGTCTAGATTTTATGTCACATTATAATTTAGTTGTTGATGTACGCCATAAACGCGTTATAGATTATGTTACTTCGTTATCTGTTGCTTCGTAAGCTTATGTTGCATGTGATGCTTTTTGTAAAGGTGCTGACTGGTAACTCGAAATATCACATGATTATTGCAAAGAACTCAGAGACGAAGAATTTTTGTGAAGTATTGGGAGAGTAAGGGTTGAATGTTGTGAAGTAGAGCAGAGTATTAGTCCGTTTTGCGGGGTCCTTCTAAAGGAATTGTCTCCATGACTGGACTTAGCCGCTGGTGACAAGAGGGCAAGTTCTTTTTCTCGCTCAATGTTTAAGTTCAGCCATTTGACGTGGCAATGCAGCCAGCCATGTCATGCCACGAGGAGTCCAATTGTTGCTGTACAATTATTGTTGGTTTTAGTTCGTAAGTATGGCAAATTACAAATTTGTTTCTGTAAATAATGTATTGAAATAAAATATGGGTTTTAGTGTGTTCAATACAGTATAATTTACAGTATACAGTAGAATTTATTTGTGTATGTTCATATGAATGTTATCTCTATATTTATGTAATGATTTCATGTATGTCAATACATTATATTTTGGTTTTATCTCTTTGACTTTACTGCGCCTACCACAAATTTCACCACACCATAGGTTGTCAGGGAGAGAATGAGAGAAGAGAGAGAGAACTCCGGGTCCTCCTTTTGGGACCTTCTACAAGGAATCGCAATAAAGATTAAATAAATAAATAGGTACAAAGCGGAAAAGATGTGCTTATTCTAGGGAAGGTGGATTGGCGGTCACTTAAGCTGCTTGCGGAAATCAGAGATGTGATTATTTGTGAAGCCTAATATTGAGAATAAATTACTTTATGAAACTAATACTGAGGTTTCGAATTCGCTCGAGATTGTTAAGCTCTTTATTTATGTGCAGCTAGCAAATATCAGCAAAATCAAGAATGTGAGTAGTCCTTACTCTACATAATCACATTTTTAGTAATCTAGACATTTGTATTACAAATAATTTACAATTATATAAAAAAATATATATAAAAAAAATTACAAAACCTACCTAAAATTTTACACTGACTTACAAGTCACGATAGCCGAGTTGTTGGGTGGTCGGAATTTCGAGTCGAGAGACCCGAGTTCGATCCCCAGGTGGCAGTACCAATGAGTTTTTCAAAAACTTATGTACGAATTTCATCGTTAACTTGGACATAAAGACGGCGACAGGCTCTCCACCTGTCACGTTGTCCCGAAAATATCTTCGGTGGAAGGTGGGTCAAAGGGACTTAATTGTCTAGACTTGTCTAGACTTATCTAGACTTGTCTTGAATTGTCTATATTTTAAGGTTATGTAGCAGAGCGGAACAACTTTTTCACACTTTAACTACATTGAAGTAAAGCGGTGTTACTCTAATGTATGTAGGTGGAGAAATATAATTACAAAATTGTAACAATTTAGAAAAAATAATTCTGTTTAACGTGTAGTTCAAATGATGAACAAATATCAAAAATAAAATAAAAAAAACTGGTACGTTAGTTTTATAATTAAAATTTTGGTGTTGCCGGTAGCAGAAATAATTTTGGTATGAAATTCAAAACTACCTACTTTTAGTTTGATATTCGTAGATCATGACGCATTACACAAAGTATATAATTTCGTGTTTCATAATCAATGACTACTATTACATAGGTCGATAGCGGGTAGGATACAAGCGTTCGTCTATTAGAGGCAGCTCGCAACGGCAGTACGAAATTGAAACGTGTGTAAACGCCTGGAAGTTATTTAGATGCAACTGTTGCTAATTCTAAAATAAATATAAACAAATATAGCAGACCCATATTTTAGTAGTGTCGCAAATATCACAAGGTCGCGGTATTAAATTTAACTTCTTGGGAATTAATTAAACTAACTGTTTGAATATAGTTGACTTAGCTGTTTTGAGTGGGTAAATATAATTAATCTATTTTCAGCCACAAGTTTTGAGTCCACGTACCATCTGACAAGTTAGTCATGTAATAAGCCTGGTTCAGATTCAAAATGTCGATTTGTAATCTATAATAAATTTTCTGTGTGCCCAGTTTACCAACACGATATCCACAACATCGAGCTTATTAACAAGTATAGTACTTCTTACAATAAGAACGATCCTCCATAGAGCCTAACATTTCCAATACAGCCTAAAGCAAGTACGTATAGTAAAGAAGTCTTCAAAATCCAGGAAAGCATATTTCAGCACTATCTTCAGCATTACCTATCAGATGATTGACCACAGAATAATCTTAGATGATTTTCTGAATCGATAAGCTTGACTAACGTTGACATTACCATTCCTACAAATATTTTGAGTGTATTATATTTAATTACATAATAACAGTTGACCAAAACTAGACCTCATGCCCCTTCATTCCGTCAGCTAATTATGACAATTTCATCTTCTCTAGTGTGTTCAGTTTGATTGCTACTCGAATAAACATAAGGATTCTAAAATTATGACAGAAATAAGTTTAAAGTGTCTGTATAATAATAATAAAAATAAAATATATCTTCACGCAATTCCCAATACAGGGGTAGACAGAGGTCTAGTCTAGACAATTAAGTCCCTTCGACCCACCTTCCACCGAAGATATTTTCGGGACATCGTGACAGGTGGTGAGCCTGTCGCCGTCTTTATGTCCAAGCCAACGATGTAATTCGTACATAAGTTTTTGGAAAACCCATTGGTACGAGCTTGCCACCTGGGGATCGAACTCGGGTCTCTCGACTCAAAATTCCGATCACCCACGAAACAAGGCAATATCGAGCGAAATGAGCGCGATGTTTTGAAGCAAAACACGTGATACGTTTTCGTTGGTGGTATATGTTACCTAATTTGAGTGTAGTGGTGGTGGTGCATACAGTGGAATTAGTGCACGCATCTGTGGATCTATTTTACCTAATATTTTACTAGACGGGACTTGCGTACCGTACAGTGATACCGTTAAAAATCTCGGCATCGCTTTTGACACAATTTTCTATGCAATAGTCCCTCAAGTTTTCTATGCAATTTTCTATCCATAGCGACTAACTTGCGCAAACATTCCTTTTACTGATTCTCGATTATGCATACACATGCTATCTAAACCTAAATGAAGAACTGTTTAATAAACTTAAGAGCATTCAGAATCTCTTATACGTTTCATATTTGACTCCGAAAATTTAAAAAGATGGTTGACTTTGAATTCTAACGAAATCCGTCTGCAAAAAATAGTGAAATGTTAACCTTGAGAACTCTCATGATAATTTTCCACTCCGCTATTCATTCTAGTCACCCCGGGTTGGGTGATCGGAATTCTAGTCAAATTCGTACCAATGGGTTTTCAAAACTTAGGAACAATTTATATTGTTGGCTTGGCTATAAAGACGGCGATAGGCTCACCACCAGTCACGTTATCCCAAAAATGTATTCGGTGAAAGTTGGATCGAAAAGACTCAATTGTCTAGACCTCTGTCTACTCCAGTATTTTGAATGGCGCCAAGATTTATACTTAAGTGTGTGCTTTTTGGAATTACATTTATGGCACATTCACCAACGCTACACAACAGCTAAACTCCTTGCAAAGTAACCTTTCGTAAAAAGTAGTCTTTCTTGACGATCAGGTCAATAGGGTATGTGACTTTGCCTTAACGGCAGTGTGCTGTTGCTGCATGTTGTAATACGAGCCTTGGTGATTTTTATATCGTCGCGAAATACCGATCCGATAAATATCCAATTAATGTGTGCTCACTGGTATGATAAATGATGATATTTAAGGGACAATACATTTTCCAATTGCGATAGGTCGTTATGAAGAATACGAATTCTCGCGAAACTTGGCAACAAAGGTCTTGTGACGTAACTCGGTACTGTAGAGATTCAAATACGTAATTACACGTGGACAAATACAAACAATGTCAATGTAGTACAAACAATGTCAATAACATTGAGTTTTCTAATTTTTATTTCAAACGTCAAATGAGATGTAAGAGATTCATCGCGAAACATCCGTCTGAACAACGAAATTGAACATTGACGCTTACTAGTTAACAGAGGTCGTCAAATAAAACTGTAATAAGTGTTTTCTAATACTTTATTTACATAAACAAAATTTTGTTTTTATTTGCAATACTAAATAAAATAATTGTACAGCCCTACTCCTCATTACACGGCACCAATAAAACTCACTGCATTTTCACTTTCAATGGTTATAATAGACTTAAGCGTTAAGCGAGAAAAGAACCAGCTACGACCAGTCGCGTATACAAATATTTAGAAACTGCATCGCGCGAGGACCCAGCCCCATCGTTTGTCTCTATGGCAAATAGAACATATAGTAGTCTCCTTTCAAAGACTCATATTTCCGTCACTTACCCGATTCGACTGCCTCTGATGCCGCCCCAGCATTCTTGTGGTGGTCAGCCTCGTTGTTAATACATATTGTAAAAACTCGACTTGAAAGATTTTGAACTTTTTACAAAACGTTTTAAATTTCATTGACAAAGCGATTCACAAGCAATTGTTCCCTGATTTTCCTGTTTTTCCCTGATCTCGCAAGACTCTTCAGATGAAAAATCTTTCAAATCAAGTTAGTTTACATTGAGCACATCCCGTTGTTCACTTTTATTTCAGTGAATAATCTAGACACAGACCAAACCATTCCAATGAAAAGCAAAAATTAAAGGCTAAATTAATAAACCTAGTTATATATGGTAAATTTTTATTAAATGTATACCAATTTATTATTCAATTGTATATCAATTTATTATTCGTGCCACGCACAAAAGATTCTTTGTGCAAGAGCACAATGTGTTCAATAAAAAATATCTAGTATTTCTCAAACCACCTAATGTCGATGACTGGTCTAGTTTTGTTTGATGGAGGCTGAAGCAGTATTTCCATCAATCCAGTTCCTGAGAGCATCATCCATTGATCCAACATAAGATGCAACCGCAGAGAAACGTGAGTATAAAAACCATATAAAGAGACAGATGAGCAAGATTTTTGTCACCATATCTACTATATATCGGCTGCAACAAATGTTGTATATTTATAAAATACATTTCTTTATTACTTTATCATAATTTAATCACATTGTACATATGCATTCACGTGGTAGCCATGCGGTGGCTTCTGCCACTACATAAACAGACCGAATAGGCAGAGACAATGACGATCTTGCAATTCGTTTTCTTCTTCCTCTCCTTAAGGTACACATCCGAGCCTGCAGTATCTTTGGTACTACGAGTGTATATGCTTCGGTAATCACATACCACCAGGTTACCACTAAGTTATTCCTCTTCAGAATGGTTGACCTCTTTCTCAAAAAAAAGTCACTTACATATAGTTCAGTCTTCTGGCACGCGGTAGGTTAGCCGGATCTTCTTTGCAAACATAATGCCTAGCTCCAAGAACGTAATCTCTCAAATATTCATCACGGTTCATCGTGCTGACGTCGGTATAAAATATTTCCTTTTCGGCGTCGCTTATCCTCTTTTGTAAAGAAAGAAAGTTAGTGTTTTTGAAGTGCCATTCTTTTGTCGTATAGTATTGTATAACACTGAGACCGTGGCTGATACGCTTTTGAACGTTAATCATGCTGAAATGTTATAATTATAATACATAAGATTATACATTTGGTAAGATATATGTATAATGTTATTTGATAATGATATAATGACAAAACAAGTATTAACATAAAATATTGAATAACTAATTTACTAAAAGATTTTGGCCGATCGACAGTCTCTCTTATCAAATGTACTTCGATTAGAATAGAACAGAATTAAAGATGCATCACGTCTGTGGTGAATGTCTTTACGAGAACCGAGAGACCATAATATATAATAAATACTACGTATTTAATACAGATAATTTAGGACGATACTTACAATGTTTTCTTTCCTAGAAGGAAAAGCAGTGCATCGACTAAATAAGCTGGCAGTAGATGGGTAAAAATGAGACATAGTTGATGCGATAACCAATACGATTTAATATTACCACCAGGATACCACAACGCCACTGTAAATGGGTATATATTGACCCATTTCTCACCTAGAATCAAGTATTTTAGTAAATAAAAACATTTGATTTACGACGTATGCATCTTCTTTCTTCTTCTCTTCTCTTTTCTTCTTCTTTAGTATATTTTAAGCCACACACAGTAATATATAACTAATATTTGTGGGTCCATATCCTGTTAGAAAAATTAAGAATATCCTGTTAGAAGCATTAAGAATGCCATGTAAATTATGCATAATTCTTACCAAGTTCTATAACCTCTTTCCAAGTTATTGTTTGCACTCCAGACAACGTTATATTGTATATACGCATTTCTTGAGGTCTGAAATTATATTATTGGATTCTATAAATGATATTTAAAAGTACCTTATCTTAAATTAAGTACAGTTTTTATTCGTTAAAAAAAGACTACTAGCAATGGGAAGTAACATTACTAGCATTCATGTTAACCAACCCAACTAAGCTGCAATGTTTGTGCATGGAGCGATTCACGCTTCGAATTGCGGGCCCGAACCTGCGACGTTATGTTAAAGCAGTCCGCACCCTAAATCATTTGAATATTGATGCTTTAATGACACTTTTGTTGTAATAAGCTTTAATTATAGTCGTTATATTAACACATTACCCCTAACATACTAGTCACGGCTTATATTGGGGCAGTGATTTTTTCCATTTCTATTTCACGACGAACATGTTGAACATGTTATAAAAACATTCTTTTCTTTATACACTCGTTCTAAGTCTAACCTAACTACTAATTATCACGGCCCTGATATATCTCTTTCACTTCTATATGATTTGTCATCTTTTTCATACAAGGACGCAGTGGTATCCAGGTTCTCTTAAATTTTCTGCTTCTAAGTGATTTGCTAATTTTCGACAATGCTCCTTATTTATCTTCCATATAAACGAAACGGGTGGCCGGTTCTCTATTTTACATTTGAAATCACAATATCTGTTAGCATATGATTACATTTTCGTAGAATTCGAGCGGTTATGTTGTACTACAGAAATTTGTAATCAGAAACCAAGTGCTTATATACCAATTCTGTTCCAGGTAGATTAGGATTGGAACTGTGTAGCTGTTTGAAATGCAACTGATGACATGTCCTAGTCGGTTTTTTTATGAGCGTAGTCCTTTAAACACTCTCCAGGATACATTCCTTAAATTATAAAGTTCTAAAATATTGCACATTTTAAATATAAGCGTTTGCTTGCGCTTTCCTCTAGATATCTTATATCAGCAATGGACTATGAGGGGCTATGGGAATTTTGTTTCAAAAACACAATAATCTAATTATTCTCTGTTTCGCCCAGGGTTGACTGGTAGAGAATGCTAAAGGGCATTAAGTCCGCCCATTGTTACCTTTTATTAGGTGTCAATAAAGTATAAATAAAAATAAAAAAAAATAAACACCTAAAGTTCAGTCACTTAAACTTAATAAAACAAACGATTATTGCCAAAGGTAACGTAATTTATTTTACTTACCTATCAAGGGCAGTGACATATGCAATCAAAATACATCCATTGGCAACGACATCCACCGGGATGGCGTCCGCTCGATATGAAGGCTCGCAGTGCATTGTGCGGATTACACCTAAGATATTAAAATTAATAATGAACTAACATCTCCTACTGTATTCCACTTTTAATTTGATTCATTATATTAGCTAGGGAGGAGGATTTGTAAGGATTTCACATGCAACAGCCCCAGAGAAAGAAATGTGCGCATAATATAGCACTTTTATTTATTTTTGAAGCGCTGGCAATTGGCAATGCAGCGTGCATTGCATGGTGGCAAACGCAGTCCTTGATGTTTCATATGGTAGAATTATCGCTATGAATAAGATACCTAAATTTTCTCTTTTGTGGATCATAACTGATTATTTTATTATATCTGTATCGACGACTAAATTGATTAATTAAGGGCTATGAGACATTCCATTTTAGTTTTCTTGTATGCACACTTCAACACTTCTGTAATTTTCATCTTTTATTGAAATTATCTACAGATGCTGGCTGTACAAATTGGCTGTGGTGATCATAAAGCATTAGAGGACAGTGAGCTCGTTTTCATCTTAAAGTACAAGAACACCCATGCTTATCCATTTCTTGTGCCAAACAGCGTTGTGTAATCAAAATTTGTGTCCGATTTCTGTATAGGATCATCTTTGATGGATGTTGTTTGATTGAGTTTATAGGCTGGATTAACCACTAACTATCAGATAGTTGTCGAGCTCTCCTTTCAGCTCCAATCAATACTATTGGTAAAAAGTAAACATTATAAGCAACGGCAATAAGTTCAATATGAATATCATACCTTTACCACTACCAATCAAAAGTCCAGTCGGGCCATTCATATTGTCTACCCAGCCAGGCAGCGGTTCTTTCCAGGCAGATGTAACTGTAGTTTTGAGAGATATAGACGAATTACCGAAAAAGAAGTAAAATATAAATAATAATGGTAAGGATGAACATAAAAACAAGAAAAAGAGAAATACAAGGAATAAGAATAACATACCTTCTGTAAATTATCGTTAGGATAAAGTAAAATATGAGAAGAAAAGCGATATTTTCATAAAAAGAGTTAAAAGACTATTTGGGACAACCTGATAGCTGTGAGCCTATCGTCGTTTGAGTGCCAACGGTCACACAATAGTTTGCTCTCTTTACTTTCGAGGAGACACAACTGACAAGGCTATTGAGCCGTCTTTTGCACCTAGGTTTTTAGATTTTTTAAAAGACATAGCAGTAAACATAATTAATATAATTTTACTCACCAATGGATGGTCTTCCTATTGCAATAGGAAACTTAGAATCGTACTGTGCTACTAAGTTTTCCGTGATTGCTTTCGTGTAAGAATAAGTATTAGGCTCTGATGCAATAAGTCTGTAAAAATAAATTGTTTTATTTTATACGCCTCTATTATAAGGACAATATCGAGTACCTACACTCGGTTATAAAATGCAATCAACCTATTATTTCAAAGGTAGACTTCTTCAAGTCTAGCAGTCGACTGAATACAAAGTTCTCTTTGCCGTTATGTCTAATCATGGGCCTCTACCTATGCATAGCATATACCTGCCCCTTAGATGCTACATTCCCATGTGTTATATCCCATAGCATAGCATCTTAGTCCCCGGGGGTGACTTCTTCTTTTGCAATGGTTTATCGGTGTGGTTCTGTAGCCATTTGCCATCAGGACACTTAGCTCCTTTTTCATCCTACTAAATTTTTTTAATTATCTCACATATTTCCTTCAAGTTGTCAATGTGGAGTCAGGCCAACACACAAACAGATTTTAAAAAATCAATGACTCTTGGTAATTAATCTAGATAATATCGCCACTATTGTATTGCTTAATATTAATAACACTATATTTTTAAATGTTAATTACGACACTTCCAATACTGTATATATCTTCACGCAATTCCCAATACAGGGGTAGACAGAGGTCTAGTCTAGACAATTAAGTCTCTTCGACCCACCTTCCACCGAAGATATTCGGGACAACGTGACAGGTGGTGAGCCCGTCGCCGTCTTTATGTCCAAGCCAACGATATTCGTACATAAATTTTTGAAAAACCCATTGGTACGTGCCTGCTACTTGTGGATCGAACTCGGTTCTCTCGACTCGAAATTCCGACCACCCAACCACTCGGCTATCGTGACTCCCAATACTGGGAGTGGCATATCTAGACAATTAAGTCCTTTCGACCCACCTTTCACCGAAGTAATTTTTTGGAACAACGTGTCCGATGCTGAGCCTGAAGCCGTCTTTATGTCCAAGCCCATCATGGTATTATGATATTATGGTATCGCATCTACTATGCCTCTGGTATTACGGATATTCATGGGTGGCGGTAATCACTTACCATCACGTGAGCCAACTGTTCGTTTGCCTCCCTACTCTATAAAAAAGGCAACGTATATAAAAACGTATTGGAAACCCATGGGCAGGAGCCTATCATCTGAGAATCGAACTCAGTCTCTTACCTCAAATTCCGATCACCCAACCACTCGACTATCGTAACAATTTGTATATATTCTCGATTCACATATTTGTCAGTGTAAAAACATTGTTAATTTACCTACATAAAAAATTTTCGTTAGTCACAGACATATACATTTTTACGTACTTGGGCTCTAAATAGTTCAGAGTAGCATCATCCATCCACTCCACAATATCCATGATACGTTCCGGCTTATGCATGGCAGGGTACAACTTCTCCTCAAGTACATCCAGTTCACAACGGCAGTATGCTGTTGAAAGGTGCACAAAAGCCTGAAACATATCCATAAAATGCTACATTGCCTACATTGACATATTTTTACACTATTTAAAAAAATAAATGGAAAGTTAAATCCTTTGCAATATTATAAAAACTCAACCGGGAAAAAATTCGAATTCTTCGATGATTCGATGTTTGAATTGACTATTTTTATGATTGAAAAATATTATTTATTCATGTTAAAAAATAATTATTCTTATTTAATTTATATCACAAAGCTCAGCATGGCTAAGTTACATGCTTAGCACAAAAATCCAAAGTACAAAAATCTTCATCGAGACATGTTTTTTCGGTGAAATTTACAATTAGATGATATAATTTTTAAAAATTAATAAAATGAGTAGTTTTTTTTTTACAAGACCCGGTAAAAATATTGTGGTTTTTAGGCAAAAGCTTGGTCATATGTTTTAAGTGATAAAAATAACATTAATTGTAAAAATTAGATCGAAAAAATTATTTGAAAATATTTATAGGTTCATAATTTTGTGGATAATATACTGTTACAGATTGTTGCAGTTGAATCGTTTTTATGTATATTTTCATCCATTTTAAATAATGCAAAGGCGCTTACCTCTAAATTTTGTAATGTTTCGGCTAGTTTTAGAACTCTTAATGTTCCAGTGGTGTTTAAATTAACTGCATCTTTTAATTTTTGATCAAACCTAGAAGGAAATTCACTTTCACTCGCGTGTTTGAGAAATGCTTATTAATCAATAAGCTTGAAGAATAATTTGTAAAGAATTTTTCTCTTCACAACAATTTAGAACTGGAACAATTTAGACCCACATTTGACAGGATCTTATTTGGGACAAAGTGGTGAAATTGTCTTAGTATCAAAGTTACATAGATAAATATTTATATAAACATCAACTTCTGCGACTTGGGTGGAATTGGGATTTGAACCCTTACCCTTCGATTATAGCTTAGCAGTTTTTGAGAATTTTTTTTGTGAAAAGTAAGAAATTTTATTTTTATTTAGACTCGACGTAGCCAATAAAGGTGCTTTGTTCTGTTTTCTGAAGCTTTTTTTCATAGAGAATTTCGGAAAACACTTTCAAGAATAACGAAAAAAAGGTAAGATTTTCCATTGTAGGTATTTTAATGACGACTTGGTATAATAAAGGACAATTTGCAGTATATTTATCTTATCTTAAATTATAGATGATTGATAACTAGTCTGGCTTGTTTCTATAACAGTTTCAACTTCAATCTTTGTAATAAATATCTGCTGTTGTTACTATAGTGGATTTTAATCACATTATTCATATTTTATGTTTCTGTTCATGATTATATAGGCACAGGTATTAGAAAATTGCACAAATTTTTAATATCTTTATCCAGATTGCTAAATTATGGAATTTATGGAAATCCACAACGTTAATCAATATATCTCTAACCATGTCACGAGTATATGATTTTTATCCTTTACGTGGAGACTAAGATAGCGACAGGCTGCCATCACGTCTGATGAAGATTGATTGAAATTTAACCAGACTTTTGACTACCTCTGTATAGAGGTACTGATTGAAAACGTGAATATATTAAAAATTTTACAGACATGAATTTTTTGTTCTATTTTAATTAGCCTATATTCATATAATTTTAATTAACAATTTTGCTTACATAAACAACAATTATTCAATCAGTGTATTTCATACGCACCTTACACAAGCAGCGCTGTGAAAAATAATGTTACAGTTTTTCTGTAACTCTAGTCGGTCATCATTTGATATGCCAAGATTATCTTCCAGTATGTCTCCTGCTATTAGTCTTAATTTTTTAAATACTTCTGGCTGTGTTGTTCTTAAATTTTCAAAACACTGTAATCGAAATTTAACAACGTTGAATTAGTAGTAATTATCTTAAAGAATAGTTGTACGGTTACCTCGACAGACAAAATATTTGAAAATACATTTTTTATTGAATATTTTTGAATATATTTGAAAATATATTTTTATAAAAAGTCACGATAGCCGTTGGGCGGTCGGAATTTCGAGTCGAGAGACCCGAGTTCGATCCACAGTTGGCAGGCTCGTACCAATGGGTTTTTCAAAAACCTATGTACGAATTATATCGTTGACTTGGTCATAAAGACGGCGACGGGCTCACCACCTGTCACGTTGTCCCGAAAATATCTTCGGTGGAAGGTGGGTGGAAGGAACTTAATTGTCTAGACTAGACCTCTGTCAACCCCTGTATTAAGATATTTTTTAATTGAGATAGTCACTATAGCCGAGTGGTCGGGTGATCGAATTCGATTCAAGAAACTCGAGTTCGAACCCCGCGCTATAGGCTCGTGCCAATGGGATTTTTTAAAACTCATGTACGATTTATATTGTTGGATAGAGATAAAGACGGCACTGGGTTCACCAGCTGTCACTTTATCTCAAAATATGTTTTCGTGAAAGGTGGGTTGGAAAGACTTAATTGTCTAGACCTCTATGTTAACCTGTATAGGGAATAGCATGTAGAAAATTTTTCATTACGATTTTTCTACCAAGTAGTCGTTGCCGAGAGTATCTGTGATGTTCAGAGGGACATTGGGTAAAATCCTTGAAAACGAATGTAAAACAAATTAATAATATATGAAATCTTATTCGAACAGTACATTGTATACACACCATTGTGCTCTCATCGTCTCTCACATCGTTAAATCTTTAAACGTATCTTTATGACTTCGGAAGTGAATAAAATAAAACAAAGAAAAATAACCTTCTGTATCACAATCACTATTAATATCATAAATGTGATTTGATTATGACCAATTGATAAAATTTGTTAAAGGTCAAAAATGTTCCCTAGGGTAGAAGCTATTAGCTTTAGATAGGATAGGATAAGAGGAGAGAGTAATCTACGTCTAAAAAAGAATGAATTTTATGAGAGAAAGATCCGTCCGATTCGATTAGATTCGAGGTCGAAACCAGATAACGGCTATTTTAATATAACCTAGAATACATCAATTTTACCTTGTATTACCTTGTATTTAATTATACTTTTTATCAGTTAAATAAATAATAATAAATAAATATCTTCACGCAATTACCAATACAGGCGTAGGCAGAGGTCTAGTCTAGACAATTAAGTCCCTTCGACCCACCTTCTACCGAAGATATTTTCAAGACAACGTGAGAGGTGGTGAGCCCATCGCCATCTTTATGTCCACCATGTAATTCGTACATAAGTTTTTGAAAAACCCTTTGGTACGAGCCTGCCACCTGGGGATCGAACTCGGTTCTCTCGACTCGAAATTCCGACCACCCAACCACTCGGCTATCGTGACTTTTTTCAGTTAAACTATTTAATGTTAACAATTATCTGAAAATCTATATTCCTTTTTTATATTGTAGAAAATACAATCACCGGATGCGGATTGATTAAAAGTGATTGATACCGATGCATATATACAGTCGCAATGCAAGAGTTGGATGTGATGCCTTTAAAAACTGGAAATTAGAAAAAGGTAGGAAAAAGTAAAGGTGAGAAAGAGGTAGGAGAAGAGGGGTAGGGTGAGGATAAGGATATTTGCGTTGGTTGTCGCGTTTGGTTGCCTCTCTCCCTCACCCTAAACTCAAGACGCCTGCTTCACTTTACTTCACACCGTTTTCATCCTTTGCTTCATACTTTATTCTGTACAGCCGAAGTCTATACAGAATTAAGTATGAGTTACGAGTAGATTATACATGTAGCTATGGTACCTTTGATCTATGGCAACTGTATATTTGATCCTTCGCTTTTTTTATTTGTACTTGTGATGCAAATTTACGACGGCCGAGACCAATCAGAGAAAGATCATATATTTTTATTTTATTATTTTTATTGATGGGCCGAACGGAATTTTGTGTATTACTTTAAAACTTAATTTATATTCTTTTTATTGCCGATTGTTCACAGCAAGATATTTTGCGAAGATTATTAGTTTAATTGCTAAAGTCTGACTTTAAATACCTAGTTCCATGTCATGGTATTATAAACTTGGTGGCACTTCGCAAAAGATTCCCAAATGAGTGTAATAACATTGTGTTATATTTTATACTAACTACCCCCCGCGGCTCTGCCCGCTGAACCCTAATTATGTTTCTAATATAAAAGTGGCCTATGTCACTTCATTTAGCATTAGCTATCTGTGCTAGTGATACTCTTGTTAAAAATCGGTCCAGCCGTTTCAGAAATTAGCCGGAACCAACAGACAACAGACAGAAAAAATTGTACATAAATTTTGTTTTGGTGTATGTACCGTAAATATTAATATACGTGTAGTAAAAACAGTTATTTTAATATTACAAACAGACACTCCAATTTTATTTTTATCTATAGATGGCGAAGGAAAATTATACTAAGATTTCTTACCTTATTATTGCACAGTTCTTTCAAACGTTCCTCACTGCTGAGCCCTTTTTTCTGCCTCAATAATAAATAAATTTTATTAATGCCACCACAACTTCTCAATAACTTTTCTACCAAAACCTGAAATAGGAAAAGGTTATATTAGGTTATATATAAGAATAAATAAAGAAATATCTTCAATTTTCACAATTCAAGCAATTCCCAATACAGGGGTAGACAGAGGACTAGTCAGACAATGTAGTCCCTTTGACCCACCTCCCACCGAAGATATTTTCGGGACAACGTGACAGGTGGTGAGCCTGTCGCCATATTTATGCCCCAGCCAACGATATGATTCGTACATAAGTTTTTGAAAAACCCATTGATAGGAGCCTGCCACCTGGGGATAGAACTCGGGTCTCTTGACTCGAAATTCCGACCGATTTCGCTGGCCAGGTTAGGCCCGATGGATATCTATATTATCCTTATTCAGTTATTGGCGCATCACTTTTTGATATGGTATCCCACAGGTATTTAGTAGTCAGTAGTGTTTATTGTCGTAGTCGTATGTCTAGTAGTATATATATATATATATATATATATATATATATATATATATATATATATATATATATATATATATATATATATATATATATATATATATATATATATATATATATATATATATATATATATATATATATATATATATATATATATATATATATATATATGTCTTCAGTGGAATGTGGATATATAGGACTAGACAATGACGTGAAGATATAATCAGTACAGATAGATAAATAATAAAAATAAATAGTTGTAAAATAATGCTGTTTGTATATTGCAATTGTATAATTATCACAACACTTCTACACGTCTTCAAGTAATTTGCTTTCATGGTTTCTAAACTTAGTCTAGGCATATTTCGAACCCTTTTAGTATTAATACTTGAATGGTGGAAAATGTAAAAGGCGCGTTGTACATTTTCCACCATTCAAGTCTTCACTCATTTGCTCAACGTGACCAAGCCGTTGATGAACCCTTATCAATTTTAGTGATAAGATTATCTTCAAAACCTGCTATTCTGCGAATATCTTTGTTTCGATATCGGTCAGCCAAAGTGACGTCGCACATTTTATGAAGAGATCGCATTTTCACTGTAATCAATTTGGCCTCATGTGTCTTCCCCAGGTTTCGCTGCCATGTAATACAATCGGTATTAGTACTTGTGCACTTTTTGGTACACCCAGCCTTATGACTAACGCAGTCAGGCCACCGTTAATCTTGTTCCTGGCACCCATACACCTGCTCGCGTCTAAATGATCGCGCTTTTATCTCTAACGATCCTTTAATACTTGAATGCCATGAATGAAAATAAATACAATGAATGAAATTAATGAATACAATGAATGAAAATAAGCTTATTGATTAAAACAAAATACATCTTATTGTATATTGTTTTATAATATACAAGTTTTTTTAAATACGGTTTTTATAATATACAAGGTTTATAATAAATATTATAAATTGTTGGAGTAAATAAAAAAATATTATTATTTATGGGGTATTTGTTACATTTTATACTATTATTGTACACATACATAAAGTCACATACACAAAGCCGAGAGGTTGGGTGGTCGGAATTTCGAGTCAAGAGACCCGAATTCGATCCTCAGGTGGCAGGCTCGTAACAATGGACATAAAGACGGCGAAG
Source organism: Sericinus montela (assembly GCA_029286605.1). Lineage (NCBI taxonomy): Eukaryota > Metazoa > Arthropoda > Insecta > Lepidoptera > Papilionidae > Sericinus > Sericinus montela. The sequence continues at coordinate 1,195,744 of JAGSMR010000045.1, forward strand.
GGCACACCACCTGTCATGTCCCGAAAATATCTTCGGTGAAGGTGGGTCAAAGGGACTTAATTGTCTAGACTAGACCTCTGTCTACAACTGTATTGGGAATTGCGTGAAGATATTTTTTAATTATTATATTTGCGTAAGCTTTTACTAAATTGTAAAAAACTTTTACTTGCAAGAAACTTTTAATTGCAATTAAGAATTATCTTTCTATGTATATTATTACAACGACTAGTTTGTAAAGCGTGTAACGTCTCGGTTTTCCCAATAATAGTTATAAAATTTAGAAATCGTTAATATCTGAGGTTAAACTTACTTTTCCCAAAAAACCGGTGCCACCCGTAACCAGAACAGATTTTCCTTCATAGAACTCGGCAACTGTTGGTTTCATTTTGTCTTAGACCTGTAAATATAAAACAAGTTGTTGTAATAAAATGTAAAATGATACACTAAATTGTTTTTCTTCTAATATGGATAACTGTTACGACATTGTTATCATAGTAGTTCTGATAAAAATATTAATCATGTTTTGATTATGAAATAATAATACAAACAACTAAATTTATTGATAGTTTGCAATACACTCACATAACTTTTAATATTTATTACTATTAATATATTAAAATTATTAATATATTAAAAATTAATTGCCATTCCCAATACTGGGGTAGGCAGAGGTCTAGATAATTATGTACTTTCGTCCCACCTTCCCCCGAAGACATTTTTTTAGCACAATTTGACTGGTGGTGAGCGTGTCGTCGTAAAGACGGATTAAATATGTTCAAACCAACGATATAAATCGTATATAACCCATGTAAAGAAATTTTGTTATTGATGAATTTGGGGGTTATAAGAAAATAATTATATGTAACTTAAATAGTGAAGGGTGTACTTTTAAGATATAATGATTGAATGTTTCGCCCTCTAGTAATTCCTAAAACGGTTAAGACCATTTTCCAGTATTCGAAAACACTCTATAACATTTCAGAACATCCTGGAATATTTTAGAATATTATGGAATTCTGAACAAAACAAAGAGCAACGTTCGTTTCTGGAAATTCGTTACTATCAGAGAAGGAAACATGAAGTGAAACCTCTCACATATAACTTACACTATAACAGAACAAAAATGCACTTTTGTTCTGTTATAGTGCTACCCGTGCGAAAAACCGAGACGGGTCTCTAGTATTTATATAAAAAAGTAATAAAACATTCTCGCAGAACACATATTAAAGCATATTTGTTTGTTTGGCGTCGTCTCAAAATTATTAAAATGTACTATGTATTAGTACTTGTGTACGAGTAGGTCTTAAATTAAAAACGATTCTTCTTTCTTTTTAGTTCCTTTCTGTTTCGGCAGTAAATTATTTTGTGTCAAAGTATGAAAATTATGGAAAAATTGTTATGCGTAGTAAAGGTAGATGGTGGTTGTAGTGAGAATGTAGATTCTTAAGGTTGCTGGCACCTGATGGAAAATCCATTCCAATATATCCATATCAATTTCATCAATTAAAGGCCTAATAATAAAGGAAGATAAGAAATACGAGCTAACGAAAACTAACGAATAGTGATAAACTAACTATAACTAGGTTCTTTTGTCACTCGACGGTTAAGTCTAGACGGTCTAGTCTATTCAACGTGGAAATGCAGCCGGTGTTCTTGGTGCCATGCCGTAGGGCTGTACCTTCTGTTATTGTAGTTTTGAGTTAATAAGTATTGTAACTATAATCTAATGTACTGCACTCATAAACCATATTTTAACTTATTTACTTAAAATATGTTTTCAGACTGACAAGCGAGTTAAATAAACGGTAGCTTGCTATGCCCTGACTGGCATTATGGCGCGTGGACAGTATAAACAGCTACGCATAGTGTACGTAGGAAAATAGATTCACATACAAAATGAATTCAAATTTGTTAAATCTTAAATCATCTATGTATTGAAGGTATCTATGAAAAAAAAAAGAGGAAAGGTTTTTGCTTACTTTTGAATATTTATAATTTATATGAGGATCACGCAAAAAAAAACCTCTGAACGTATTTACATAATAACAATAATAATCTTGTTGCCTAGATTAAAAACCATTGTAAGAATTACTTGGATCTGTCAGAAGACGCATAAAAGCAATTTGAATGCAGTGGAGTCGCTATCCCTTCGAAAAATGTGCGGCGTTACCTTGACCAAATGAAAACAAGGGGTCCAAAAATGTTAGGTTAGAAAAATGATCTTATCACTTAAATGATAAGTGGCGTGGGCGTGCTTCAATGGTTTGGTCACGTTGAGCTCAAAAGTGAAGACCAAAAGCTGAAGATAATATTTAGCGTTAAAGTTAACAATAAAAGGAAGTAATTCTCGATGGGTGGATCTGAGTACTTTGGCACTCAGATACCTTGACGTGCGTGTATGAAGAAAATGATGAAATGGAAAAAAGTCTCGATAGCCGAGTGGTTGGGTAATCGGATTTTCGAGTCAAAGAGACCTGAGTTCGAACCCCAGGTGGCAGGCTCGTACCAATGGGTTTTTCAAAAACTTATGTACGAATTATATCGTTAGCTTGGACATAAAGGCGGCGACGGGCTCACCACCTGTCACGTTGTCCCGAAAATATCTTCGGTGGAAGGTGGGTCGAAGGAACTTAATTATCTAGACTAAACCTCTGTCTACCCCTGTACCAGGAATTGCGTGAAGATATTCATTTATTTTTTATGAATTGAAAAGAAGTGTAAAAGGATCATGATACATGGCGATCTGTTGCCTCTCGTTACTCCGTCCTGTCAAATATGAAGAAGGTTATTAGAAGGTATTTGTGAATAAAAACTTGCCTTAGAGAATAGTAGTACAGAGAATAATATCATAAATTGAATATAGGATCTTATGAAGAAAATCATCTTAGCTTGTTTAATTTTTCTTTAGAACTATTTTATAATATAGTCTATCTTATATACCCGTATAGTACAACATATAATAATAGGAGTTACATACGTATACGAGACTACACAAGGTTCGACGCACAAACTGTTGTGGAAAAATAAATAAATAGATAGTAAACTTATCCGCATATGTATGAGTCTTCCAGAACGAGTGTTTAAAAATATTATATATGAAATGCATAATACGATTCTAAAGTACTTGTAATGACTGTTTTTTTTAATTAGTTTACTATTGTTTGTAACGACTACAGTAAAATAAAATTATGTCACGGTAATAGCAATGCAACTAAGTGAATAATGAGGTGAAAACTATTTTGTTCAGAACTTTGTTTGCGTTTACTTTTTACGCGACACGATTTCGTATTTTGAAATAAAATAGTTTGCAATACACTCACATAAATTTTAATGTTTAGTACTATTAATATATTAAAAATTATCTACATGCCGTTCCCAATACTGGAGTAGGCAGAGCTCTTAGTGAGAGTAGAGAGATAATTATGTACTTTCGGCCCACTTTCACCGAAGAAATTTTTTTTGGTACAACATGACTTGTTGTGGGTGCGTGGCCGTAAAGACGTAATAAAGATGTTCAAGCCAATGATCAAACAACTATTGGTACGTGCTTGCTACCTAGAGATCGAACTCTGGTCTCTTGACTTGAATTCCGTTTACCCAACGACTGATGGTAAAAAACTAACTAACAATTTTCAACAACAGTGCATTGTTTCTACAGAGCACAAATTAAATTTCAAACTGGTTATAAAATTTGTGCAAATCAATGCAAAATTGTGATATCTGCCCATCCAATTATGTACTCTTTACATCGCAACCTTTCAAATGCGCAACCTTTTGCCAATATTTGACACATAATTGCAGGACGTATTGCTGTATGTGTTTCTACAATTTCATTAAGCATTACACAAGCGGAATGTAACAACAACACTATTATTAACTTTGAACGTATCTATGAAAGTATCTAAAAAAAACTGGTTGGACTGTAACGTCTCGTGTAATGTAGAGTTACAGACTGCGCGATCATGCGAGAATATTCCTTAGAGTTTTATTTTGAAGAAAGAACATACAAACTGAACTGTTATAAAAATACTTTGTAACCAAGACATAAGAAGCTCCGTTATGTCTCCGCTTGGTAAGAAGTGATGGCGCTATAATATATTTATAGTAAAATTTTATAATTGTTCCCTGATACTAAATAACGTGCGAAACACCATGTGCCACCATGTTTTAATTGTTATAAGACCGTTATGACCACGACACTTCTTTCTTATAATTCGCCAAATAATATCTGCAACTTTCTTGGCAGAGAACCTTAGAGGGGGAATTCCAGATTCATTAGTCCTCGCATCGTTCACCATCGGCACGTCTGACAAAGGAGATTCAACCTTAAAGTGCCTCTGAAACAAGGTGGCTATTTTAGATGGCTTATGCACGCACTGGATAGTCACTGGTAGATCCCACTTAGGGTTTAACTTTTTGTCTATTTACAAAATTTACTGAATTCTTTTTCCGCATGATGTTGGTTATCTTGACTATATTTAAGTTCAGCATTAAATATGCCTTAAAATAATGAAATATCTTCACGCATAATCCCTGACGGGTAAGGTAGTTAATTAGTTAGGGAACTGATCGACAAGTGTCATGTTCCTTACATACATCTTTTTCCTTTAAAATTTATAATTTTATTCATACACGAACGCCTAGATATCCGATACTCTTGATCCTCCCCTCTTTGAGCAATTTGTTCACATGATCTTCGAAATTTAGTCTCGGTCTATCTCGACCCCTTTTATTGTTAACTTTAGCGCTACATATTTTCTTCAGCTTTCGGTCATCACATCTAGATCCCAGCTAAAAGCACTTCATAGGAAGGTGTACATTTTCATTCACCTGTCCTTGACATTCCTGATTTAACCATATTTCAACCTTTGTTCTCTCTTGGTCCCTTTCAAATATCAGAACCTTAGTTTTAATAATGATCTTTATTTTCACATTACTCTTTCATTCCCGTGACTAATGTCTGCAGTTCTGACTCAGATGGTACAGTTACGAGACTAGTGACGAGCCGCCGCATTCATGTTGTGAGATTTTTGGTACAACAAGCGCAGATTTCTTAGCCGAGTGTTACTATTATAACTATTATATGAATCTCTTCGAAGAAATCGCATGTCTTCCATAAGCCGGACATATATACTCGTACAAGGCAGTGGTACAGTACAGTACAACGTTGGCATATTGCAATAAAATGTTATAAATTTTGTTATAATATACCACGGACTTGTATTATTCTAAATGTATACTAAATTTATGTAATCTTCGCATTTCCCAATATTGGAATAGTCAAAGGTCAAAACAATTTAACCCTTTTTCAGATTTCGTGGCGGATTGTACCTACCATAATCTTACTGTTAAACAGAACTATACTCGTAAATATTGATGACCTCCGTGGACGAGTGGCGTAAACACCGGTTTTCAAGGTGTCGCCATCTCGAGGTCCCGGGTTCGATTCCCGATCGGGTCAATGTACAAAAACTCTTCTCGGGTCTGGATGTTTGTAGTGCCTTCGTTGTCTGCGATTCCCATACCACAAGTGCTTTAGCATCTTACATTGGTATCGGAGCAATGTATGTGATGTTGTCCCTAAATATGTATTTATTATTATTGTTATTATTATATATTTATATAGACAGTTTAATATTTATTTAAAATAAATAATAAAAAATAAATATCTTCACGCGATTCCCAATACAGAGGTAAACAGAGGTCTAGTCTAAAGAAATAAGTCCCTTTGACCTTTCTTCCACCGAAGATATTTTCGGGACAACGTGACAGATGGTGAGCCCATCGCCGTCTTTATGTCCAAGCCAACGATTTAATTAGTACATAAGTTTTTTTGTTTTATTAAAAACCGATTGGTACGAGACAGCCACCTGGGGAAATAATTCGGATCTCTTGACTCGAAATTCCGATCACTCAACCACTCGGCTATCGAGACTTCTCAATATTAATTTTTATAAAATATACACATATTACTCTGACTACCCCTATTAATATAAACATATTCTGAATACCCCTGTATTGGGAATTGCGTGAAGATATTTATTTATTTTATTATTTATTTATGATATATTATTATCAAATTTATTCATTATAATACTTTAAAAATGTAAAGTATAAAACTTTCACGTATTATAAATATGGATTTTGTACAAATCATTTCGTGTAATAAGTGAAAATTTTTGAAAGCCAATAATTTAAGAATGTTCTATAAATATGATGAGGTTTGGTAAAACACACATATTTGTTAAAATACAGTAAAATTTGGTAAAATACAGTCACGATAGCCGAGTGGTTGGGTGGTCGGAATTTCGAGTCGAGAGACCCGAGTTCGATCCCCAAGTGGCAGGCTCGTACCAATGGGTTTTTCAAAAATCTATGTACAAATTTATCGTAGGCTTGGACATTGAGACGGCGACGGGCTCACCACCTATCACGTTGTCCCGAAAATATCTTCGGTGGAAAGTGGGTCGAAGGGATTTAATTATCTAGACTAGACCTCTGTCTACCCCTGTATTGGGAATCGCGTGAAGATATATTATTATTATATTTATTATTATTTACAAAGTCAAACAGATTATTACAAAATGTTATGGAATCAGTAACAAAGAAGGCACTACAAACACCCAAATGGTTTTTATACATCAAATCCGGGACCTCAGAGATGGCGATACTATAAATACCAGTGCTTACGCCACTTGTCCACAGAGATTTTACGTGTCGCATACATGGCCGAAAGGGCATCATTTATATGAAATATTTTGGTTCCCTCATGTAAATCAATATCTTTCTGTTAGTCTGTAATTATGGGCAAGAAGTAAAACTAACCAAAAACTACTAACAAAAAAGTCGAAATTAATTAATTTTTGTTTTATCATATGTAAAAAATATTTTCCCCAATGTATAAATAGATATGTCATAAAATGTATAAAATTATCTTACCTGTACTGTGGCTATATAAGCAGGATATGTTAAACTGTTAGACGTACGCTTGAAGTACCGTACAAAGTGGCGATGCTCCAACAAATGCTTGCTGAAACGCACTGAATATCGATGTAACGCCTATAAGTTATTCAACATATACTTACGATAGTACAGGGTTGCTACTTTAAAGAAATTGAAGTAATAAAATTATTTACTATTACATTAGAACTTTTGATCTACGTAAGCCAGAAACATATTTTATAATATCTAACTACAAAAAGTGTAGAGAATAATTTATTTTAACATACATAAACATACGAAATTTTTTGAAATCGGATTAAATTTGGTTGCCGTTATTTTATTATTAGTTATTATTTAAATGCAATAATTATGAAAGGGTATCTTTAAGCTTCTACACATTCACGGATAGTTTTTATTTTTCACGTGTTATCTCAGAGAAAATTCGAAGCGCCAAAAGATCAGAACCAAGTGAATATTAGTCACCCAGGAATATCTGTGCTAAGAGGTAAGAGGTGCAAGGTGGGACAGCCCTAACATTACTTCATAAACTGCATTTAACTCGATTGTCCAACGTTTTTATTTCGCGTTGTAATATGAAGGAATACTTTCATAATAAAAACATTTTAAGCAAATTACTGGATTGCCTTTGTTTAGTGACTATTCTTGTTTAGGCAAGAAACTGGAGTTTTACTAATAAAACTCATGGAATATATTAAAATATGTAATTTAGTTGTAAATTTTGTACACACAAAAGATAAAAAAAGTGATGCGTGCAAAGGTCAAATTTTTAGAGACATAAAGTTGCATCTACCTCACACTAATACAATAAAAAAGTCACTTAAGAATGAAATAGCCGCGACACGCTCAGCAATCCTGCCGCAAGATACATAGCTGGCACTTGTATATATTCCTCCACATTGAAGCCTTTAATTGATCTCCAGACGGCAGGCGACACAAGCGCACTAATGGACGTCTTAGACAACCCTTTGAGGTATTGTCGTCGACAACTCGAGCTATTCCGTCTGATCCTGGAAACAAACGAGGAACATGTCCCAATTGCCTGTTCAATGGTGCATTATGATCATCTTGAATCAAAACTAAGTCTCCAATCTCTAGATTGTCTTTACTAATTTTCCACTTAGTTCGTTGTTGTCATTCCGTCACATATTCTCTTTACCACCTACGCCAGAAGTGCTGGCGAATCTGTTCTAATCGTGCATAGTGACTAAGAGAGGTTTCGTTCATACTATCCAGAGCAGGAACCGATGAGTTCAATGATTTTCCGATTAAATTGTTTCCATTGTCGGAAAATACTTCCGTAGGCTTTCCATGTCGTGCAACAAATCTACGAAGTGTGGTTATATAAGCTTTCATCGACAAATCACACACTTCTTCCAAATGAATGCATTTAAAACGTAAACAAACATACACAAATAGTACTTTATTAACTTAGCACTGCCACCTTTTCGATTTACGATAAAGAAGGGTCCGGCGTAATCGACACCTACTGACCTAACGGCTTCTCCTTTAGGTCAGTAGGTGTCGATTCAACAGTGACACGAAAGGAAGGTTAGTCTCCCAGTTTTGGCTGTAGGGTTTGACCGCGAAAATGAGTGCAAATAATAATTTTTTTTACTACTTGCCTAGCAAGCTTTCTGCCATTTACAGGTTATACACTCTACTTTATAGTTGCTAGTAATAGTTGTGTAAATTTTTTAAATGTTCGCATTCAAACAAAAGCTTAGTTAGGTGATAGGTGGGAGTCAGAGAAAGTATGGGATGCTTAGCTTCATATGCTGTTGACGACAAATCAATTCGGCCACCCACCTTAATTAGTTTGGTGCCTTTATCAAAAAAAGGTGATAGGGTTAAGTTCTATACTTTGGATTTCGCGTTAATGGGCTTACATTTTTCCATTTGTTTATACTCTAAATATATACTTTGGTTTTGAACTATTTTACAAAGAAAGTTGACTGAATGATTTTATTAATCGTATGATATAATGCCTGAAAGCTTATTATTTTTGTTTTCCGCATTTGAATTATATAAAAAACGCAAAACATGTGCAAAAATCCTCTGAACCCTATTGAATTTAGAATATTTCTGTAAATCAAATGATATTTCAGATTTAATAATAGAATATATACCTTACCATACCTTAATTTCCGGAAATTCATTGGTTTTACACTTTATTAGTTTTCGCCATTCAGGTTCGTTAAGATATCGGAAACTAGGGCCTAGCTACCACAATTTGCTTAAAAAACAGCATAAAGTTCTTGGTGTGGTATGGTGTTTGGTTTGAGTAGTAGCACCACTCAAACCCTTAGACTTTGCACAGAGCAATCGAATAGGGACTTCATTGTTCTTATTAACTGGTAACAGATTTTAAATATAGACATGCACCATATCCATTTTGAGAGACGTTACTGAAGGAGTATAACTCAATAGAAACTGGTGAATTGCAGAGGACTCTTCGAGGGACCCGAAGATTAGACAACAAACGCACTCCGTTAATGATTTTAATCCAGGAATCTTGTCATCCCATTCAACATCCTTAGACCACTTTTTTTTGTTTTTCGGTTGTATAATGTATGGAATTAATATACCGAGAGGGTCATAAATCCTGAAAGAATGGGAAAATATCATTCTTTTGTGACTACATTATTTTGTAGTGGAATTCTAATAGGAAAATAAAAGTTGTCGTTAAATGGGTTCCAGCCAAGTCCGAGAGTACTTGAAGACTCACTGAAAGTTAAGCCTTCCCTTATAAGTGTAAGCTAGTGTCTTCTACATTTTGAAAAAGATTCGAGGAATTGTACTTTCGCAACGGACAACAGGCAGAATTAAGAGCACTTGAAACTGATTTTAAAATATAATTTAGTTGTGATTCATAATCACAACTAGTGATCAAATCATCTACGAGTACATAGAAATTTTTCTAAATAATAGTTTCTATTAAAGGTTCCTGTCATTTTTCACCGACCTGCCAAGGGCATATCGTGAGTTGTAGTTAGCACTTGCGGTACCGTAAATGACAGTACTAAGTTTGAATCGGGAAAGACTCATTTGCTCTCCATAGGCTTAACTGTAAAGTTTTGATCATTTTATCTACATTTACTTGACGGTAAATTTTGGCAATATCACGAGTCAACATGAATTTATATTGACGTGCTCTAATTAATATGGAGAAAAATGAGTCCTGTAGGTTTGGACATTATGAGAATATCATTGACTGAGACGTCTATCAAACACTACTCGAATTTTAGTTGACTCACTGTCTTTAAAAACTGTATGGTGACTCAAAGAGTAAGATGGACTTGGAATGGATACAAGAGACACCGACAGATGCCCTAAATCAGAATATTCCTGAATAAAGTTAACGCATGCTGTTTTAAGTTCTGAATGTTTTCTAAATCTCTTTTCTAGATTCAAAAGGCGCCTTTTCGCTTGGCTTTAAGAATCTCCTAGGCAGTCGACAGTGTACTTTAAGGGTAACCTTACACAAAACCTGCCATTTTTTGTACGAATTGTATTTTTTTAAATGTTTCTCACATGCCATTTCCCCAGGACCAAAAATCCTCCTTTGTGGAAGCTCCTCCAGTTCCCAGAATTTTATTAGCATTGTGTCAAAATCATTACTTTTTTTGGCATTTGAGCATAATTGCAATAATTATTGTTGGTATGGTAGACATTGATTGAACCTGCAATGACCCATCCTAGTTTTAAATTTCATAAATTAATACCAGACGATCCCAGTGAGCGTTTTTCACAACCTAGGATATTCCAGAAAATGTCAGCTCCAATCAAAACGTCAACTGAAGCAGTTTGTGCAGACGTCGCTTCACTCTACTAGCCTCAACATTAAAACGATGTAGAATGGTATTTTACCTTTGGGTACACTGACGACATGTGTTGAAATTATGTACTTGTCGTAAACCATTTTGACAAAGTTTATTTTTATTAACAAGCTCATAATAAAACTCATAGAATATATTAAAATATGTAATTTAGTTGCAAATTTTGTACACACTAAGTGATGCGTGCAAAGGTTGAATTTTTAGAGACATAAAGTTGCATCTACCTCACACTAATACAATAAAAAGGGTCACTTAAAAAATAAAATAGCCGCGATACGCTCAGCAATCCTGCCACAAGAAAAATTTTTATGTTTATGGATTTTATCACGTTTAATTTACATTTTTAACTTTACGACGAATATTTTATCATGTGTTGTGTAAAACTAAATGTTAATAATAGTTTCTATCTAATTGTATCATATCCAATCTAACAATTATACGCGATAATAAGATAATTGAAAAAACTCGACTGAAAAGATATTGAAATTTTTACAAAGAGTTTTAAATTTCATTGACTAAGTGATTCATCAAGCAATGCCTGTTAAATTGTTGTATATTTTCCTTTACCGATGAGTTTGTGGTAAATTTAGTATGAAAAATTACTAGTTTGGCGTCAGTAGTTTTTTTTTATAGGGAAGGGAGGCAAACGTGCAGGTGGCTCATGTGATGGTAAGTGATTATCGCCGCCCATGAACATCCGCAATACCAGAGGCATAGTAGATGCGTTGCCGGCCTATGAGAAAGGTATAGGCTCTTTTCTTCAAGGTTCCTAAGTCGTATCGGTCTGGAAAAATCGTTTCGTTGTTGTTTTCGCCTTCCTCTCCTTAAGGTACACAACGGAGCCTGCAGTATCTTTGGTTTTATCACCTGAGAATTACCCGGTAATTTAATACATTTGATTTATATTTACCAATTAAAAAAGTGATCTGATTTGTGATCTTTGTTAAAAATTGGATTTTACGCAGTGTCATTCAGAGTTGCGCATAATGGGTTCGAACGTTTCCAGTAAATGGAATTTTGATGTTAAGGATGCTGCTGGCCTTATTTCCTTTTGATATATATAAAAGTTACAGTACAGTACAAATAACAGTTTTGATATATATTAAAGAAATAGCCTTATACTATTCCCAATACGGAGGTATTAGGAGGAGGGGGGACCAGGCCAGTAGAGGCCGAATGCGACGTAATATAAAACAGACCACCTCCGTGGACGAGCGGCATACACATCGGTTTTCATGGTGTCGCCATCTCGATTCGATTCCCAGACGGATCACTATGGATCACCTTTTCTACATTTTCCCGGATGTGGGTGTTTTTGGTAACTTCGTTGTTTCCGATTCCATAACACAAGTGCTTTAGCTACTTTGGGATCTATATATATTTTATTTATTACCATCATCCACCTCTTCCACCTACTCCTAGGTATGGACCTACCTGTATTAATTTTAAAATATGATCTTATAAAAATGTACGATGGAGGCGCATTTTAATTCATAATTCTATCTAGTAAATAAAAGAAAAACTAAATTTATAATTATATTTTGTCACATGATTTAACGTTAAACATTGGAAACGACAAATTATGTACACAGTGATATTGGAAATTTACAGTTACTCCAAGTATTCAGTTATATAAACAAATGATAAAAATTGACAATAAAATATAAAGAAAAAACATGTTAAAAACGTGTTTTCTAAAGATAGTTAAAGATATTTTTAGAATAGGAAAACAGATCAATGTATGATTTGTTTTCCTATTCTAAATAAATATTGAACAACAATTAGATAACGCCCTATCCCACAGTAAAAAATTGTGTTTTTGGGAATTGGATTGTGATATAAAGCATATAGAATCTAAATAGATAAATAATCATATGTAGAACAAACATACATGACTCGAGTACAATAATTCATATTTAACATACAAATGTTTGCTTCTAGCGAAAATCGCACCCTCGGCTTTGAAGGTTACTATTAAATGTGCTATCAGGCTATATTTAATTGACAAGTTCATATGCCAACCCTAATAACTCAGATACAAATGCTACATCGAAATACTTCTAACACTGTACCTTGAACATTTTACTTATGTACCTGTGTACAATCCGTATATAGATAATGTTTCGTGTCTATTTTTTAAATGCCAAAACTATATTGCGATTACTATATAGGACTTGACCACATCCTAAATCATTTTTATCATATACAAATAAAACAAAAAAAATATTTCCTTTGTTTGCAAAAAATTTGTTTCCTATAAAACAATCTTAAAATATAATGTATAAGAATTAACGTCCGACATAAAATAAAAATAAAGAGTCTTATCTTAACATTGTGATTATATTAAGTCTATGGTCAGTATACCTAAAGAAAGTAATTGTTATATTAACTGACTTAAGTAAAAATCACTCGTATTACATAGTAGTAGATGAAGTAAGCACATAGTGAGTAGATGATAGTTTGTACAGCTATGTCCAGATGGTATAATCTGAAAATGAAAAAAAAAATAAGTTGCAGTAGTGTATAATTGTTCCTTCTCCAAGGGTTCCCGCATTGTCGTGGCGGTGGGGCTTAGTAACCGTAGCTTGGATATCCACGGTGAACCAAGACAATCCATCGTAGCCGGCCTAACTTTGTGGGATAATGGCCGACCTAGGTGGCCGCTCCAAGTGGGCTTGGTCAGCTCACTTCGGATGCTTGTTGGTGGGTTGTGGAGGGAGTTTCTTCGTTGTCTTCGCACCGCTCCGACTGTGGCTCCACAGCCGAGGTGGAGTCGCGACGGAAGAGGAGTATTTATATTGCGATTCGCCTTGCTCCCTGTCTTCCGCGACCCCGGGTTCGCACGACTTATGCGGCTGAAGGGCCGACGGGGGGAGAGGTGTCGGTATTGCGAGGCGCCTCTCTCCCTGCCCTCCACGGCCGAAATATGGTCTGCGGCGGATCCAAAGTCCAGATCCGTCAAACACCCGTCTTCGTGGCCTCCGTGACCTGTGGGTGGCGGACTCAAGGGGTTCGTTACCCACGTCCACGGTTTTGGAGGCCTAGGAGCTAGACGCATCCGTGTTCCGTTTCTTCTGTTCCAAGAATACTTGAGAGGAGGCCTTTGCCCAACTGTGGACATTGACGAGGTGTTACTTTTCGTTTTATCTTTTACTAAGTGTCTACTAGTATCAGCCCTATTGGGTTTAGAATATTCACGAGCTCCCTTTATGTAATTTCTGAGATATGCAGTCCAATTTACCACCTGTTAATTGAAAAACTTCAATAAATACAATGATGGAAACGAGGGATATTTAATGGATAATATTTAATTATTTATGCATGTTAGAGATAATACCACCAAACACTACTCGCACTACTCTATACACTACGTTATCTTAGATATTTTAAAGAATTGTCTCATCATTATATCACAAGGGCCGGCAAAAGTCCACTGCAAGAGCCAGTATTTTTCCGGGAGGGAGGGTTTGCCATAATTTCTAAGTTTGGCAAACAGATTAGTAAATTCACAACTCACACCTTAGACTTTGTTTCCCATCACGCGTATACTGAATTTTTTTAAGTGTTTTTCGAGATACTTGTTCGTCATCTGTCTGGTCATGCATTACATCTCTTTAGTCGCCTCTTAAGATATCCATGGGTAGAAATGGAGTGTAAGACGGAAAAAATTTTAAAAGACAGGTGTCAGGCAATGGTATCCGATGAGCAAAGTGACCGACAATCTGCTTGTGTGGCAAATCAGTCTCAAAAATATCTTTCTATAATAAGGTGTCTACGTTATTGGTATCATACTTCGTTACTACTTCTGCTGCTTAATGTTAGAGAAACAACTTTTGTATGTCGAGTTAAAGGTACGGAGAGATCGTTAAATCATGACCCTTATGTCTTCGTCCTCAGGCCAACTCACCTGTAACCCACTTTCATTGAACATATTTTTTTTTGTTTCTAAAAATTCAATAGTACAATTAAGCTTACCCCAATATCTGTGTAGAATACTTCATTGTCTTCTTTGGAAATTTTATTTTTCAGTGAAAGAAAGTAGTCGTTTTTGAAAAACCATTCCTTCGTCGCGTAATACTGCAGCACTTTAAGACTGGAGAGGACTCATTTTTGTACCTTCACCATACTGTAAGATAAATTTGAGTTTGTAACAATTTCTGTAACATTACTTATTCTATTAAATACACACTAGTATACAAACCACAATAGTCGCGTGGTTGAGTAATCGGTATTTATATTGATCTCTAGTTCGAACAACGGGAAGAAGATTCGTCCTAACAAGTTTGTTGAATCATATATATGACAACTTCCCCCATAATTTCTCGAAACATTTAGCAAGTAAAACAATCTAATTTATTCACGCATCCATCTGCTTGAGTTAAAATGCTGTTAAAATGTATGGAGCAGCAAGTTTATTAAAAAGATTAAGAAAGATTTCCGTGAAAAATGGGCCTAGAACTCTTCATTGTCTAGACCTTTGTCCATTGTCTAGATATTATGGGAAATAGCGTGAACATATAAAAAAGGTAACCTTATCACATTATCTTTTTTTCTACACTCTCCCTTTGACTCGAGTGCACAATCACTACCGTAAGCACCACCACCACTGTATTGGCCCTGGTGACACGACACCAAGTATCATACGCACCATCGATAATTGCGCGATATGTATTTCGCCTCAACACAAGGCACCATCAAGCGAATATACTCTACCTCATTCGACCGCAAACTTTGGTGTCGGCTCCATAATAACGAATTTCCGCAAAGTAACGCGTGAGTTTATCTACCATCTCACTTTTTCTCCTGCAGTGTATTTCAGTGGGTAGCTTTCGAAAACTTTTTGTGAATCAACAGCTAGCAAGTATGTCAATCTCTCCTTATATGAAAGAACATTATCCTGGATTGATATTATAAGCTGTTAAGATAAACTGTTTCTAATGACACATATTATTTTTCTGTATTATGTAATCTGAGCACATTGTACTCACAAAGTCTTTTTCCCTATGAGGAACATGAGGAGGTCCACGAAGTAGCCAGGCAGTACGTGTGTGAAGAAAGCGGCTATCAGATGCTGCAATCGTGAATTTTTCAGTGAGCCTCTCGGGTACCATAGGCGCACTGAGAATGGGAACTCATACACGTGCACACGACCTATTGTCAATTTATTCATAATCATTTATTCGTATAAACATGGTAGGTTCACAACAGATCTTACAATAATAATAGTCACAGTTCACAACATGTTTACCAAAATTGCAAAGAAGCAAAGATTTTATTAACACTAAAGAAACAACATTGCTACTTATCTAAATTTGTAATCCTAATTATTATTATGTGTCATCCTTATTATAGCGCACGTCAACACATGAGAAAAGTTAAAATTATTAATAGCTTTCATTTAAAAAATCCTTTATGTCATAATAGTTTCTGGTCAATAGCCAAGTCTTGAGCTTAGTCTTAAATTGTTTTATATCTTCTAGTACTTTTTTCTCATATGGCAGTTTATTATATATTTTTAGAGACATAGTATTACAAATGTGATGGTAAAATGCAGTTTGGGTATGCAATCGAATACCAGTCTTTCACAATTCCTTGTGTTACGCGGGAATACATTGGTCGCTTTTTTGTACAAATGTTTATATTTTTTTACATGGATACCAGCTTCCAATATGTACATTGCTGGCAACGTAAGAATGTTAAGTGCAACTAAACAAGTGTAACTAAACAAAGGCCTGCAAGACTCATGCCATTTAGCCCCAATCATTGCCCTTAGGCATTTTTTTGTCCAATAAATGCTCTCTTCCAGTCAGGACTATTAGTCCCAAATAAGTAAACCATATTTTAACGTAGATGCAACATACCCATAGTTTGCCCTTATCGCTGTTTCAAGTGAAGATGTTTTCCACAATTGTCACAGAACATACGCATATAAATTAATTTTTTTGCAAACCTCGTCTATGTGAGCCTTCCAGTTACAATTCTTGTCTACAATTAATCCTAGAATTTTAGTCTGTTCACTTTCTCTTACAATTTCATTATTGTATTTAGTGTCAAGTGTTATTGTACTAGGGTTCCTATTACAAAACTGTGTAAAGCAAGTTTTGGAGATATTAACATTTAAATTATTATCATATAATGCCAAGAAACAATGTCAAATATTATCTCTTCATACTTACTATTTCCATATCTATTATTAATAGGTAAATCACGACGATACGACGAAGGTAAATCATTGACATAAATTATAAATAAGGATGTCACAAAACACAACCTTGAGGAACAGTCAGCAGTAGTCAAAGACTCTGGGTCTTTGACTACTAGCGGAGAACGAAATGACTTGAATGTATTTTTTTATTCAATCTTTATATAAATTGACTTTAAAAATTGTGAAATGAGACTTCGATTTCAAAAATAATGTTGTCTTCTAAAATTCAGGTGATTTATTGTTAAATACGTATAAATCTTAATTACCCATATCAATTGCTTGCCCCCAAGTGATTGCGTTTACTCCCGACTGTGTAATATTGCAAACTCTGATCTCATTTGGTCTGAAAAACATATAGGTAATAAAATTTTTAAAAGGTACAAATTTCTTAAAAAAAAACAATACGAAACGGTCAATCTATAAAATTGGGTAAAGAAAAAATATTGACAACGGAAAACGGAGACGCAAGAGAACACATCGCTCAAAAATATAAAAGAACAAAATGACATTTAAATTTAGCTCAAAAATTAAATATAAAAAAATGATTTCTCTGGAATTTAAAATCATCGTCTTAGTTATGTTTAGAATTATATGTAAAACCTTAATATCCCATAATCCCTTTAAAAATCTTTTTTTTTTATAATCGAGTGCTATAAACATCGTATATTGACCTCCAAAGAAGTCAAATAGTTCTATGGAAAAAAAAACATTAAACTCTTTTCTCACTTGTGTCAAAGACCGCTTTCATTCTAATCAAATTCTCCTTCTTCCTTCTTCACTGTACCACATCTCAAACACGAGCATATAAAGCATATAATTCTTATTTGGCAGGGGTGGTATCTAGTGAAATCTGTAAAATAGTGTAGATTAGTAGGTACTCACTTTTCAATGGCAGTAACATACGCTAATATTATACACCCGTTGACAGCCATGTCTACCGGCACCACGTCCGCTAGGTATTTGGCATTGCAGTGCATAGTTCGGATTACCCCTGTAAAAAATAAAATAACTTAACCTGTATACAATTTATAGACATAAGCAGTTCATTATAGAACATAGATCATAATAAATACATATATATTAAGGGACAACATCATATACATCTCTCTAATTCCAAAGTAAGAAGCATAAGCACTTGTATTATGAAACAGGTATAACTTGAACGAGAATAACTCGAAAACGTAAAAAAAAAAATTCCAGGTTGATCTGATCGACAATCGAACCCTGGGGCTTTGGACCTGGTGACGCCATGAAAATCGGTGTGTACGCCACTCGTCAATGTATTGATTTTTTTTCTTAAAGTTATGAGGCGTAATTGTCACTTGGCAATACAATAGATTTCCGCCTGGGGCTTCACTTACAATAAAAATTTTGCAACAATTTAAATAATAAGAACTAATACATGCATATACTTGATACTGACCTTTTCCCGCTCCAACTAGAAGTCCTGTAGGTCCATTCAAATTGTCCACCCAGCCCGGCATTGGCTCCATATGAGCTGCTGTCACTAAAGAAAAATAATAATTATAATATTAGACCTAGTAGCGCTAACCTATAAATACTAAAATATATAACATTAAGAAACAACCAAAAGCAATATTTATGGTGTAAGGTGTCTGGTAATGGTTTCACTAACATGGAATGCAAAAGGCCTCACTATAGTCGACCTTTAGTAAACTAAAGGTCGACTATAGTGAGGCCGACCGAAGCTCCAATATTTCTTACCGATGGATGGCCTTGCGATTGCGATGGGGAATTTTCCTGAATGTTGAGACCAGTTCCTCAGCCAGAGACTTTGTATAGGCGTATGTGTTAGGTTGTGGTTCGATCAATCTGTGAATAGAAAAAAATAATTTGTTGCATTTCTTTTTACACAATAAATTTGAAGGTGACTGGACGAATAGGGTTGGTAAAAAATGGCATGAATGCTGGCTACCAAAAATGACGTTACAGGCCTAAGTCCGCCATTGTACAAATTTCAAACAATCTGTATGGAGATACAAGCTTAGTTGGAATGGTTAAATGTTTTTTTTAGCTATGTTAGTATTCTTTAAAAGTCGATGTTTGTAATATGTGTAGTAAAAAGGGAAAACATCACCAACATTGCTAAGATCCAAAAGTAAGTCGGTGAAGCAATAAACAATTTTGTTATGGAATCGTAATAAAGAAGGTATCACAAACACCCACAACCGAGACAAAGCAAAAAAAAAACATCCTCTAGTCCGGGAGTCAAACCCAGGACCTCAGAGCTAGCAGCATCATGAAACTCGGTATTTAACCCATTTGTTTACAGAGATCGTCATGGGTAGTTAATGTTATCCACACCAAGATAAAACATAATCATTTACTTTTAGCTTTAATATTCATGGAGCTTGACGAATTAAACTATATAGCTATCTTATATCATAATATTAGACTACTTTACGTACGAAAATCGTTCTACTTTACATACTTGGGTTCAAGATATCCAAGAAGGTCGTCGTCCATCCACTTAACGCATTCTATAAGATTCTGGGGACGATACCGGGAAGGGTGCAGGCGTTCTTCTAGCAGAGGCAGCTCGCAACGGCAGTAAGACGTTGAAACGTGTATAAACGCCTGGAAGTAAGTAAAACGCAAATGTTAAACAAAAATATTATTTGAAATCAATAAGGTACTTTTGTAAATGCTTAGAAAAAACGATATCTTCACGGCATTCCCAATAAAAGGGTAGAGAAAAGATATAAATTTTTGAATACTGTTTTCAGAGAATTAATTAATCGGTTTAGATTCTTGTTATATACACAGACGCAAATATTCGGAGGTTCACATTCGCAGTCACGACTTGGAACATTTTGAGATACTTACTACCCCACACGAATGATAAGCAATCGCTAGGTTTTTTCATATGCGTTGCCAATATCCATTCGTCTGGGCACTATCTAGAAAATGTTTCCTCAACCTCCACCAGCTTATCTACATTATATCCGACTTGTTGACCACTATGGTTCTTCAAACAATGTTCAATGTCAACAAGTACCTACATTTTCTATCCACGAGTCTGTATTTTAGGGCGAACTTTTTTTTAATTTAGAGTTCAAAAGGAATAAACATGACATACCAATAACACAATCTTGACAGATGCTGACATTATCATCGTATATAATGGAAAACGCAACGTTACGATGTATTTATCAATTTATCACATTAAATTATTTAACTAGAGAATCCGTGGTGCTTTAACCAACTTCATGTCAATAATATAGTTCATTAAGTTGAAAGTTAGGTAATTAAGTTTATTTTATTTTATTTATTTCTTTCTTTATTTATAACAATTACAAATTAAATACATAATATAACTTAGATATAGTTATACAAATTGAAAGTTGTTTCAATGATGAGTCATCCCCTTTCAATGTAAAAAATAATAAAAATAAAAAATATATACGGTAAATTCCAATGATTGACGATTTATTGATAAAATCCATGCATCAATTGCTTGCATATAAATGTTTAAAGAAATCGGCTGGAAGGAACAGTCAGATGGACTCATTATACTAAATTAATTTAACGTGTGTGATTTATTTGAATAGATTATTGAATAACATTTACCTCCAGCTTCTTCATCCCTTCAGCTAATTTTAACACCTTCATCGTCCCCACAGCGTTCATATTTATCGCGTCTCGAATGAACATATCGAATCTGAAATAACTATAAAAATAGATTTACTTTTATGTAATTTTTGTTAAATTTTAAAGCATATGCATAATATAATTAATTAATAAATAGAAATTAATAAATATCTTGGCGCCATTCCCAATCCCCTGTATTGACAATTAAGTCCTTTCGACCCACCTTCCACCGAAGACATTTTTCGGGAGTACGTGACAGGTGGTGCGCCCGTCGCCGTCTTTTTGTCCAGCCAATGATTTAAATTGTTAATAAGTTTTTAAGAAAAAAAAAAAATCAATGGTACGAGCCTAGGGCGATCCCCTAGGCTTTTTTTAAATCAATGGCAATTTGGGTCTCTTGACGCGAATTCCGATCACCCAACTACTCGGCTATAGTGACTCACGCAATTTAAAAAATTCAGTATCGTTGGCTTGGACATAAAGACGGCGACGGGCTCACCACCTGTCACGTTGTCTAGAAAATATCTTCGGTGGAGGGTGGGTCAAAGGGACTTAATTGTCTAGATTAGACCTCTATCTATCCCTGTATTGGTAATTGCGTGAAGATATTTACTATTATGATAAATCAATATGTATTTTTTCGTAAGTATACATAGTATATAAACGTTGTATGTATACTTATAATGTAAAATACCAAATATTTTGATTCCTTAGAGTGTAGTTCCTAATGAAAAAAGATTTATATATAGTTTTATAGAATGTTATCTCGTTTAAAGCCAAGAGATCTGTATCATGCACGTGTTTTGTTTGCGCCCGTCGTTTACTTGCTTGTGTCTATTTATATGTTATTCGTCAGTGACAACTTACTTGAGGGTGAAACCCATGTGCAAGTACGTCCTTGTGACAAAATAACACACAAAATCAAAGATATAAAATGATAAGATTCTGTGTGCATTCAGGTGTACGAATGTGTTTGAGTGTTTGAAAACATATATCTTTCATAAAATTAAATCGAATACTGACTCTTAAAATGTTTTAGTATTTCCTAATTATTAGCCTTTTGCTAGCTTGTAAAGTTATCTCGCAAGAGTTCCAACAGTTAGCCCTATTTACTATTTTAAACTCTTATGTAGCCTATGTAAGTAACGTTGTGCATGGCTTTTAAACTTCCACTATTATTATTATAATACATTGTATTGCAATACATTATAAAATATGATATTACATTATGAATCAAGCCCCATTTTACAATCGCAGTACAAGACACCTTGCACTTAATTCCTTAATGCCCAGCATTATTTGCCTTATTTTGTGCATAGTTTTTACCTATTTCAGGGCGTTACTCTTATTTGTTACTTATAACAACTTTGGGAAGAAAGGCGAAGTTATAGATAATTATACCGATAACACACAGCAATCAATAACCTAGTTATAATACGTCTGTACTTTTATTTATAAGGATTTCTATAGAGGATAGAGTTTCATATAAATTTTACAAAAAAAAAAACTACATATTAATAAAATACTAGAAAATCATTATACCTTACACATGCTGCACAATGAATAATAATCTGACATTCCTATTGGAGCTCATCCCAATCTTGGATAGAAATTCCCAAGTCATCCATTATTATATCTCCAGGGACGACCTGTAGCTTGTCGAATACTTTTGGTGACGTGCTTTGCAAATTGTCAAAGACCTAGAAACACATAATAAAACAACTGACTGAACTCTTTTAAGCACGCTTTTATTGCATTGAATTCCATGTCTGTTAGTTTCAATGTTAAGGAATATTATGAATGAATCTTCGCCCAGTTTCTGATATTTAAAATTTTGCAAACGTTTTAATAAATATTGCTAAGTCACTTGTTTTATCAATTTGTTTTGAGACATTTACATTAACATTTATATAAATCTCGAATAGTGAAAACGGCGAAGCACGGAAAGCGGATTGGTGAAAACTGATTCCACGCACTTTAAATAATGGTGTGTTAATTTCGTCATGGGTTTTTTACCTATTGCTAAGTCTTCACCTTAGTCGACCCTTACGACAACCATGGGCAATAGCATAACGCACTGATGAAAATATATCTAAAGATTTTCTCCGAGGCAGATACGATCAGGATATAATAATATTTTATATACAACCACTAAGTTATTGGCACAAGTCAAATACTTACACGACCGTTGATAAAATCGTCGAGGCCCTCTTTTGTTCCTTGACCTTTCTTTGCTCGCATCAGTAGATAAATTTTATTTATTTCTGGACAACATCTTAACATTTTTTCAATAAGAACTTTTCCCATAAATCCGGTGGCCCCTGTTATAAATATACTTTTGCCTGCGTAGAACTGCGATATGCCAATTGATGGCGCCATCATTTCTTCTTATTCTGGAAACAAAAATTATTTATCGTCAGGATATGTGCCAAAAAAGTTATGTAGTAATATCAGTGCCCAAAGATATGCGTAAATTTGTTTTGATAATTTTTAGATTAAAAAAGACGTCATCCTGTTCCATTGTGGGTTAATGGAACTCATACAAAATAGGAATAAATTTTTGACTCTGACAAACACACCATCTGCCACGTTGTCTCAAATAAATTCCGTTAAAGTGTAGGTCGAAAGGAATAATTTGTTTATTAAAACTTTATTTCTTGACCTTAACAATAAAGGAAACAAATGGCGGACTTAAAGCCTTTAGTTATTCAATACTCGTTAACCCAGGGCTTGGTGAGAAATTGTGGTAGGTAGAGCAAAAATTGTAAAGAGAAAGGAGATAAAAACTTAAACCTAAGACATAATTATATAGATATTTAACATTTATATATACATACATATACTAGTACAACTATATATTCATTTATATAATAAATACATATTATATAAATTAATATATAGTTTTAAAAAGTATTAATAAGTCACGATAGCCGAGTGGTTGGGTGGTCGGAATTTCGAGTCAACAGACCCGAGTTCGATCCCCAGGTGGGGGCTCGTACCAATGGGTTTTTCTAAAACTAATGTACGAATTACATCGTTGGCCTGGACAGAAAGACGGCGACGGGTTCACCACCTGTCACGTTATCCCGAAAATATCTTCGGTGGAAGGTGGGTCGTAGGGACTTAATTGGCTAGACTAGACCTCTGTATTGGGTATTGCGCGAAGATATTTTTTTATATTTTTAAAAAGTATTAAAATAAACAAAAATAACATTGATGAATTTAGTTTTATGGACAGTTTAAAGGTTTTTTAAATGTTCACGAATCAACCTTTTGACGGAGTATATATTTACTATTCGCTTTTCTGATATCATCACGCAAGAATTGGTGGTATTCTTCGACCAAGACTTAGTAACTAGCACAAAACATTATTTTTTAGACATTACGATTTTCTCACAATTTTTCCTACACCACCGAACCAGCCGAGCCCCGATAAAACCACCAATCAAAATGTTGCACGCTCGGACATCGAATCTGTCTTTACTATTTAGTTTTTAACAATCGCTTGCAAAAAGTGTGCCTTAATTACAACTTCATAAGTTGTTTTTGGAAAATTAGAACATTCGTCAATAGTAGAGCTATCGTATCCTTGCAATGTACCCTTTCCCAAAAGTAGTCTTTCTTGACGATCAAGTCAATGGGTATGCTACATATTGTAACAGCAGTATACTACATGTTGTAATACGAGCCTTGGCATTTTTGTCTTCGCAAAACACTTTTACATTTTATAGATTGAATATAAACGATCCGATTAATGCAGGCTCGAGGGTACGTCAAATGATAATATTTAAGGGACAATACATTTTGCAATTACAATAGGTCAGAATGGATGCGACTTCGCGCGAAACTTGCCAACATATGTCTTGTGACGTAACATAGTAATGTTGCGATGCAAGCACGTTTCATTAAACGAGCAGAGAGTGTTGTTACAAGACATGTCAATAACAATGCTGTACTGTTTTATAATATAAGGGATGTACCGGTGAGATGTAAGAGATTTCTCGCAAAATGTCGGTCTAAAGACCGAATTTAATTTTGAACATTGTCACTAACTAGTTAATTGAACGTAAGGTACTGGCCTAAAATATGAGAACAAGATTGGACAACTATGTGGAGGACAGAAGCTTCTGAAGTTAGGGATGTTAAATACTGCGATCGCAAATTACATCGACATAGAAAGCATTAGGTATTGCTTACAGAAGAGGTCTTAGTCCTTCAGTGGACGTTTAAAGGCTGTCACGTAATATAAGTAAGATTCCGATAGAGCTTGAGTCTTGGGCGTTATTTTCCGTGTAAACCAGCTATTCCTTATAAAACGCACGGCAGTTACAGTTATTTTCAAATAATTCATGATAAAAATGTTTCCATAGATAAAATATCTATGGAAACTTTGCAACAAAAAAACAGAGAAAAGCACTTTTGTTTTAATTTCTTTCAAATTATCTTGAAAATTATAACCGGAACTAAGTCATAGTTCTTTTATCAGCCCTGCGTGATACCATAAAACAAATGACATAAGTCTTATGTAATGAAATGTCTTATGTATGTACTGGCAACTGTCATGATTCATATAATGGAAATTGTTAAAGATATTTCGCATAAGAATTTTTTAACCTTGAAAGAGAAATGATTAGGACCATGTTAATTTGCTAAGGAAATATACACTGTATAAAAGTCAATACTTCTGTCATATAACTGGTGGACAATACATGCGCAAACAAAGGTCTAAAATATTTAAAATTCAGTTTGACCAGAGTTTGATATTCAGAGTTAGTCATTGCTAAAATTGTATGGTTGAAGGTGAGGAATATCATCAAGAGATGCATGTATGAGAAATAAAAAAAATAAACATCTTTTTTTATTTCTCATACATGCATCTCTTGGGCACTTGGGTATTGATATTTCTTATTTTGTTTTGATTGAGACGAATGTTAGGAACAGGTAAATGAAAATGTGTTGTGGTTTTTAGCAAGGGTGAAAATGTGATTTAGTTATTTCATAAAAATAAAAAATATCTTCTCGCAATTCCCAATACAGGAGTAGACAGAGGTCTAGTTTAAACAATTAAGTCCCTTCGACCCACGTTCCACCGAAGATATTTTCGGGACAACGTTACAGGTGGTGAGCCCGTTGCCGTCTTTATGTCCAAGCCGATGATGTAATTCGTATATAAGTTTTGGAAAAACCTATTGGTACGAGCCTGCCACCTTAAAAAAATTTAAGGAATCGAACACGAGTCTTTTGATTCGAAATTCCGACCACCCAACCACTCGGCTATCGTGACTATAAATCTTTCTTAACGAACTTAAATTTCTTTGTTTCGTTAGTTCATTTCTCTAGCAAACATTCTAAAAATTTTCACTGTAAACCTTAGGGTGCTAACAATGAAAGATATATTTTTAGAAATTATTTGACTATAATCCACAAAAATGTATTGTTTTGTGTCGGATCAGATAATATTGTCAGTTTTTCTTGGTTTTAAAGTATCAAGTGCAACCTAACCTAGGGAATTCACTAAGGCGCAATTCGAATGACAAATAAAACTGTTGTGAACTAAAGAAAGAAAGAAGAAAGAAAGAACTATTTATTTGATATACACATTTACAAAAGAAACTTATAAGATAATTACATGATTATTTTAACATATGGTATACCAAATAGGACTCCAACTCAGCGTAATGCTGCAGAGACTGCAGCGCTGGTTTTCAGTTGGAACCTTGGAGTAACTTCACAAACGAGTCAGAGAGCGACCATATATTATTTACTGCCCTTTTCCATTCTCAACACCAACAATACATTATATATTCATTACCATATACGCATAAATATACACAAAAATCTATAAATGAAAACAAAATGACAAAAAAAAAAAAACTCAATAAATTATTATTTAATATAGAAGTATTCATCACCCATTAAATCACCAGTTACCCTGCTAAATTAACATATTTAAATATACACATTCATACACATACATACATATATACATATATACATATACATACACACACATATACATATATATATATATATATATATATATATATATATATATATATATATATATATATATATATATATATATATATATATATATATATATATATATATATATATATATATATATATATATATATATATATATATATATATATATATATATATATATATATATATATATATATATATATATATATATATATATATATATATATATATATATATATATATATATATATATATATATATATATATATATATATATATATATATATATATATATATATATATATATATATATATATATATATATAAATATATATATATATATATATATATATATATATATATATATATATATATATATATATATATATATATATATATATATATATATATATATATATATATATATATATATATATATATATATATACATATACACACACATATATATACATATACATATATACACATACACATTCACATATTTACACATACATACATATACATACACATATACATACACACACACACATACATATATATATATATATATATATATATATATATATATATATATATATATATATATATATATATATATATATATATATATATATATATATATATATATATATATATATATATATATATATATATATATATATATATATATATATATATATATATATATATATATATATATATATATATATATATATATATATATATATATATATATATATATATATATATATATATATATATATATATATATATATATATATATATATATATATATATATATATATATATATATATATATATATATATATATATATATATATATATATATATATATATATATATATATATATATATATATATATATATATATATATATATATATATATATATATATATATATATATATATATATATATATATACATATACACACACATATATATACATATACATATATACACATACACATACACATATATACACATACATATACATACACATATGTATATATACATAAATAAATAAATAATGTGTATTTCCCGTGTGCGAGTATATATGTTTATTGTATTTGTTGTGCCAAAAAGAAGGATTTTAATTTATTTTTAAAACTATTTAATGTCTTCAATGACCGAATTGGCGGTGGAAGGTCATTCCAACAGTGTGTTGCGGCAAATTTAAAGCTGCCTCGAAATGCTGCGGTGCGGTGTAGGGAACATGTAAGTGAATTATGGGAGGAAGCTCTGGTGTTATATTTATTTTCTTCTCGTGCCCACTTTAGCTTTTGAATTAAATATTCCGGCCTCTGCTTTACTATGATCGTGTATAACAGAGTTGCTAGATGTAATTTTCTCCGAGCATTCATTTTAAAAAGATTCGCATTATTCAGATATGGTGTTACGTGACTCCGTGGAAGCATAGTAAAACAAAAACGGGCGCAAGCATTTTGCACACGTTGGATGAGCCTCTCAGTTCTTCTTAATAAACGAGGTCCATAAGCTGTGTCTGCATAATTTAATTTGGACAGTATTAGCGATTCACATAGTCTAATACGTAAGTCTACACTGAGATAATTTCTTATACGATAGAGTAATTTTAAACGATAAAAGCAACTTCGGACACCCTTGAGTACGTGACTTTCAAAGCGCAGGTTGCTATCAAATATTACTCCTAAATTCCGCGTCTCGAAACTAGTTCAATGGGTTCATTATTGATTTTGACTACCGGTTGAAGGCGTGATATCATTTTTATATTTTTTTTGGTTCCTAAAATTAAAAATTTAGACTTAAGTGGGTTTAGAACTAAGGAATTGTTCTCACACCATGTTGAAATACGATTAAGATCTTCATTGATTAATTTCACTGATTGTTCACAATCTTGCGAGTAAAAAAGATTTATAAATTTGCAAGTCATCTGCATATAAATGAAATTTAGATTCTTTTATACAGTTAATAATATCTGAGGTGTAAAGTATAAACAATATTGGGCCTAGTATTGATCCCTGTGGAACACCACGGGACACAGGGAATGTATCGGATTTGAGTCGTTCTCCATTATATTTTGTAATACTGACATATTGTGATCTACCAGTTAAGTAACTATGAAACCATTTAACTGTAGGTGCGTTGAATCCATAAAGGACAACTTAGATAGCAGAAGATTACAATTTATAGAATCGAAAGCGCGAGAAAAATCAAGTAGTGTAAGTATTGTACCCATCCCTTTATCCTGAGATGTTAATATGTTATCTATTACATCAATAATTGCAGTTGTTGTGCTATGATCCTTACGAAAGCCTGACTGTGCCGTAGGTAGTATTTTATGTAACTCTAAGTATTTTGTTACTTGTGCACAAACCACTTTTTCTAGGACTTTCGATATACTTTCGATATACTCAATATACTTATTGGCCTTAAGTCTCAAAAACAGGTAGGGTATTTTGTTTTCGGTATTGGTTTAATCACAGCTATTTTCCAACGATCTGGAAACGTTGAAGTAGTGATCGATTTATTTACAATAGCTGTAATAACTTTCAATGTGCGAGGTAGAGTCAAAAGTAACATGTCAAGACTTGTCTGATCGTCTCCTTCAGCGTTCGATTTCAAGCTTTCTATTATTTTAGCTATGGAATTCTCGTTCGTACTAGTTAGCTCGAAAACACCTGATCCAAATTTGCTAAACTCAAAGTAAGTTAGGTATGAGAGCTTCGTATTTCCGTTGCCAGGTATGGTCAAAAAGTAATTATTAATCATATTCGGATCATTGCAGTGGTTTGGTAAAATCATGTCAGGCTTTTCATCCGTAATAATGTTACATTTAATATTTTTCCATAGTATTTTAGGATTACTTACATTTTTATTTATATAAGTTTCAAAATATGCTTTTTTTTCAGTATGAATAGCATTATTAACTAGATTTTTTAAATCTTTATACGAATTTTTATATTTTTCCAGCTTTGTGGTTTTATATCGCATATAATAATCGTTTCGATGCTTCATCATAATCTTAACTGTATCCGTTATCCATGGATGAGAATTATTATTTAAACGCACACACTTACTGGGGGCGTGGAGATCAAAAAGCTTTGTTATATATGAATTAAACATTGTTACCATATCATTAACACTGTTAAGACATGTTATACTGTCCCAATCTATTCTATTTAGATCTGCATTGAAATAATCAACCAAAATTTGCTTAAGTGGCCGGATGTAAACTTTACGGTTTTCATATCTATTTATTTTTATTACAAATTCTACAGATATCATTGCATGGTTCCCTAGTTGTGGTATGTGCGACACAGTTACTTTAGAAACCTCGATATCAGTGCATACTAGATCAATGAGGGTTTCACTATGGTCAGTATAATGTGTAGGCTTCGAAATAATCTGGGATAATCGTGAATAATTCAGAAATTCGTTCATGAGCTTGGTTTTAGTGTCGGTTGTATTAAAATAATTAATATTAAAGTCTCCAACAAGGATTAATTTATCAGATCTTGAGAATGAAGTAATAGTTGAGGTAAGGGCATCTAAAAATAGGTTTACATCTAACCAAGGCGGACGATAGGCAGTGCCAATAAGAATCTTTGCGTGTTGATTGTAAGCATAAGCCACATTTGCTCAACGTTAGGCGACGGAGGGTGAGCGCAAACACGCACTGCAAGTCCCGCACGTATATAGAAACCAACGCCACCTCCGCGCCCACCGCGCACGGCAGCCGGCCTCGGCGCATGCCGCAAACGGTAGCCGGGCACGACGGGCGCGCGACCTTCTTCCCTTCCCTCAGCCAAGTTTCATTTATTGCCATAATATCAATCAAAGAATTTCCCATAGCCGCTAGAAACTCGTCATGGCGTGTACCTAATGATCCAGCATTAAATAAACCAACTTTCAGTAATTTGTTTTTAGGCATCATTAGATAACTGGTAATAAGTAGTTGCGATTGTCAAACTCGATAAAATGTGGATTATTTGTTTCTGAATCGTGTATGCATTGATGTTTACATCCCATAGTGTAAAATAATTATTTATTATATATTGATAATAATAAATAAATAAAAAAACAATTACATTGAGCAAATAATATATGACACTGTATAATAATAAATCAAACAGCATTTTGTTACTAGGATTAAGGTTTCTTCGTTGAGTACATCTTGTATAACTTATTTTATAAAATAACATGGGTATAAAGTTATTGTAAAAAAATATTCTATTAACGTTTATTTGATTACAATATGTGTACAGTCTTACAACATGGGTACAACAGGAGGTGCCGACCCCACATAATATGGGATAAGGGCAGGAAGAAGAATATGTGTACAGTCTTATTATGTAAATAATTCTCAATATTGCAATGTTGCGTTGCGTTTTTATTTGCGCTTTGAAGCAAAAATAAGTCCTATAGTATAAATATAAACCAACATTAAAATCTTTAAACAGTTTGCCGAAACTCATAAAGATAAACAAAATGAACAAAAATAATTATAACTAAATAAAAAACCATAATATTAAGCAAAAGACTTAGAACATGGTATAATGATAATTCTGTTATGTATCTTAATATAATGATATTTTTGTTACTGGGATTAAGGTTTTTTCGCCGAATACATTTTATATAACTAATTTTATAGACTGACAAGGGTGCAATGGTGCAATGAAAAATTATTCTTTTAATATTTATGTGAATATAATAAGCATGACAGGGTGGTTGACAAATATACCAACATATTGAATAAAGAAAAAAGAAAAACTGTTTACAAGTTAAATACATAGTTAAAAAAAACTTTAAATTAATTTGAACTAGGCCTAACTTCATTTTCACCAAAAACACGGGCTATATCTGTCTCAGATCGGATATAATAGACAGTTTTCCATCTCCTTGGCGAGCATAAATTCTTCCACGTCGAGTCCATGTATATCTCCATTGTCGCTTACGCGCCAACTCTCGTACTTGATAAAATAGTTGGCGATTAGCTTCTGAGAGACGTTCGTTAATATAGAAGCGACAGGGCGGTCCTGGGAGCCCTAAGTCAGAAGTGGTGGCAGTACGTCGCACACGTGCACTTCGTAACATATCCTCACGTAGCTGACGACGTGCCAGCCGCACTACAATGCGCCGTCCTCGACCTACCGCTGCATCTGAAGTGTCTATATGGTACTTCGCACCTACACGATCAGCAAACACGATATCCCTCTCGTCTATTGTCACACCGAGCTTTTAAGCTACCAACAGGACCGTATGAGTGACGTTTTCAGTCTTATCTTCGGGAATGTTTGAGATTTCGAGGTCAGTGTCAAGCAACTCCTGTTCTTTATCATTTAACTCAAGTGTGAGTCGAGAGACGGTTTTTTCAAGCTCGCTTATTTCAACTGACTTTCAATAGCACAAATTCTGACCTCCATTTCATCCATTCTTTTATTGCACAATACTAACGAATTTCGTAATTCTGCCATATCTCGCCGAAAATCTCTTAATTCTTCTCTGACCTTGCTAAGTTCCTCTCTGAAGAGCCGCATTTCTGGTATCAATTCGGAATTAAAAGACTCGGGTGAGCTGGTAGCCAAGTCTTCCGAAGCACTATTTGGTCCAGCAACTGCAGGTTTTGACATTACGTTCTCTGGAATAATTCCTCTAACAGGAGTAGAGGAGTTGTTGCCTTTAGGTATATTTTTTTTACACTCAGGACATTGCCAGCGCTCATGTATTTTAGAACGTTCTGAAATTCCTACACAGGCTCGATGGTACAATATCGGACACTGGCCACATTTAGCTGCCTCTGCAGCAGAAAGAAATTTGCCACAGGCTCCACATTTAACCATGTTTACTATTATACACAATATTCCAACTGGCGGTAGATATATTTAACACGCTTAAATGCGTAACAGAAGGTCGGTATTAGCTATTGCAATATATTAAGTCGAATGTGTAAGTGACCGCACGTAAAAAAAAAAAAAAAAAAGACAATAACAGCGATTATGTAGTTCAACTTTTATACTTTGGTCATTGCACTTAGTGATAACAAAACACTTACTGGTATATATAAATTTGTTAAAAATCACGTACTTCAACTTCTAGCGTCTAATACTGCGTTAGCAAATTTATTTTACTTATTATAAGTATCAGCTGATCACTGCACTGACGCGTCCGTGACGTAGACTCCTAATTTGTTCTTTTGTATAACGAAAAGAAAAGTACACATAAATCAATTGCTAGTTTTCGTAAAACAAATAAATCAAAATGACATAATTATTCTTCGCTGTAGAGCGCGTATGGGCTTGTTCGACTAGGGTGGATCACATAATATTTGGACCAGTTTGATAATAACATAAAAACATAATAACTTAGTATTTTTAAATAAAGCGATTTTCGGATTTTATCGCGTTTTTAAATATTTTTAACAAACTGTTTTTACTTCCCGACGTTTCGGATGCTATACAGCATCCGTGATCCTGAGGTGACTATTATTCTATGACTATATTCGCGTAAACAAGAAATCTTTAGTATTCTTCGTAGTTCTGTATCCTTCCTTTCTACGCTGTAATTCTGATTTAATACTATTCGTATCAAGAGATATGTTGTCATTATATGATTCGTATCATGAGATCTAATGTCAAGGGCGCGCTATTTTTAAAAACACAGAGTGAATGAATTGCTTAAAAAGTAACAACTAATATTAATAACACCGTGGTGTTTATTAGGTAGACTAATATAGATAGCAGAATAAGTCTCGTCATGATTTAATGTTTGTTCTTAAATCGATTTAAAGTAACTATATAACAAAAGACAAAACTAGTCTCGGCAATTTTCCACAAGCAGTTAGCTTTTTATTTGGGCTACGTTGTTTATAATAACCCCAAAAATCCCAGAAACGTCAAAAAATATCTTCATGTCATTCCCAATGCAGGGTCTACCCCTAGTCTAGGTCTAGACAAAATTAAGGCCTTTCGACCCAAAAAATGTCTATGATGCCCACCATAGACATTGTTTCAGACATAGTGTTTGTGAGCTTGTTGTCGTCTTTATGTCCAAGCCAACGATATAAATCGTACATTAGTTTTTTTTTTAAGAAACGAATTGGCCTTAGCGATCGAACTCGGGAACTTTTGGAATAATAAACGCGCGGAACCTTTGCTAAAAACTTAATTTTAGATAAAGACAAAGAAAGGGTTCACTAATAAAGTATCCGGTACATAGCACAGTAGCGTGTGTGAATAGTGGTAATTTTCGTTATCCTGTTCTGAAATGAGGGAAAAATAATAATAAATAATAAATGGGCTCGAGATGGCTACACCTTTAAAACCGGTGTTTACACCACTGGTTCACAATTCTATCCGAATTTTTTATTTAAACAGAAAAATAAAAAAGAAAGAAATATGTAAAATATTAACTAAATATCAAGAAAATGATCTAATAATAACACGGATACAGTGCGTGCGTAAAAGGGGAGTAAATAGTTTTTAAACGTTCGAACGCCATTTAATATTTAACTAAATTGTCGTCGAATTTCAACGACTAAACAGGTCTCGTATAAATTGATAAGTCATAAAACTCACAAAAAAAATCATACCTGTAGTGTTACTGAAAAAGCAGATTATGTCGAACTATTAGGCGTTTACTAGAAGTGCTGCGGAGAACTGCAAAACACCTGAAAATGCTAGCAGAAATATACCGAATATCGCTTTAACGACTGCAGGTTATTTAAAGTGTTTAAGTTTAAATGTGTCTGCATTTATATAAAATGTAGCTGCATTTTATATATAAATATGAATAGGGCTGTTACCGTGAATAGATTTGATTAATTTAGTTATGTAGTAGAATTTAATAGTTATTAGAGCCAGCAATATTATATTACACTAGGTTTTTAAAGTAAGTACGAAAGCGGTGGATAATATTTTGTATTATAATTATATTCAGTTTTATTAGTCAGATTGATATGGTCGAAATTCTATTACGAAAACATGAAGTGTTAACTTAAAATTATATAAATAAATTGTTAAAAAATTAAGTGTTACATAATTTAAATCTTAACTTAAAATCATCATATAGATATATAGTAGTTATTTTTAAATAATATGGGTCTCCTTCATCTGTAACAGCCGTTCTTAGGGCAGATAAATTTTGCTAGGGTAATTTATTAAAGATATACCATAATTATGAAATGTGCTACTTGCTTATTATGATGGGGATCTTTTGGCTTTATAAAATTATGACAATTTTTCATCATCAGTGCGTCGCGAGTAATTGGTTTGTTGGCAAAAGTAAAAGTAATAAAAATCTTAAGGAATAATAGTTTGTACACCTTGGCTTGTATAAAGATTATTTTTTACTGGTTACAAAACAATTAACAGTGTGCATTCAATATTCATTATGTGGTAGAATAAAGTAAGGTATCGGAAATGTATTATAAAATGAATATAGATTTGTAAATTTTTAGCATTTGAGCCGTGCTGAATTTTATTTTTTTAATAGAATTTTTTCTATAAAAAATAATTAAAATCTAGATTTTAATTATTTTTTATAGAAAAAATTCTATTAAATAACTACTATATATCTATATGATGATTTTAAGTTAAGATTTAAATTATGTAACACTTAATTTTTTAACAATTTATTTATATAATTTTAAGTTAACACTTCATGTTTTCGTAATAGAATTTCGACCATATCAATCTGACTAATAAAACTGAATATAATTATAATACAAAATATTATCCACCGCTTTCGTACTTACTTTAAAAAACCTAGTGTAATATAATATTGCTGGCTCTAATAACTATTAAATTCTACTACATAACTAAATTAATCAAATCTATTCACGGTAACAGCCCTATTCATATTTATATATAAAATGCAGCTACATTTTATATAAATGCAGACACATTTAAACTTAAACACTTTAAATAACCTGCAGTCGTTAAAGCGATATTCGGTATATTTCTGCTAGCATTTTCAGGTGTTTTGCAGTTCTCCGCAGCACTTCTAGTAAACGCCTAATAGTTCGACATATTCTGCTTTTTCAGTAACACTACAGGTATGATTTTTTTTGTGAGTTTTATGACTTATCAATTTATACGAGACCTGTTTAGTCGTTGAAATTCGACGACAATTTAGTTAAATATTAAATGGCGTTCGAACGTTTAGAAACTATGTACTCCCCTTTTACGCACGCACTGTATCCGTGTTATTATTAGATCAACTTCTTGATATTTAGTTAATATTTTACATATTTCTTTCTTTTTTATTTTTCTGTTTAAATAAAAAATTCGGATAGAATTGTGAACCAGTGGTGTAAACACCGGTTTTGAAGGTGTAGCCATCTCGAGTCCATTTATTATTTATTATTATTTTTCCCTCATTTCAGAACAGGATAACGAAAATTACCACTATTCACACACGCTACTGTGCTATGTACCGGATACTTTATTAGTGAACCCTTTCTTTGTCTTTATCTAAAATTAAGTTTTTAGCAAAGGTTCCGCGCGTTTATTATTCCAAAAGTTCCCGAGTTCGATCGCTAAGGCCAATTCGTTTCTTTAAAAAATGTCTAGACATTGTCAGTTGATTCTTGTTTCTTATAAAATTAAATCAAATAATTTATTAATCGAAATAAATAAATAATTTTACTTAGTTTATACCCATGTTTTTGAATATAATCGTTTCCAAATTAGGTTGGTATATCCAACATAGAAGAAGCAGGCGAAAGATGCTCCGTAGAAATCCTCTTTAGTATCATATTTTTTATTTAAATTAATGTAATATCTTAGGGGCAATCACGTCATTCCCAGGGGTTGTTATCATTAAATTATTTATTCATATTATAATAACGCATCGTTAATATATTAGTTTAAACCTATTAATACACAGGCTTTACACATTTTTCACACAATCCCATACGGGGATTTTGATGCAGAAGCATATACACATAAAACTCTCTAACATGAATAGTAATAAAAATAATGTCAGAAAATATTAATAAATAGAAAATCTGTTCCCAATATTATGTCAATACATAAAATATTTGATATTCATTTAAACATAATAAGTCACTATAGCCGAGTGTTTCGGTTGTCGGAATTCGAGTCAATAGACCAAAGTTCGATCCCCAGATGGTAGGCTCATTCAATAGGTTTTTTCAAAACCTATGTACGAATTATGTCGTTGGTTTGGACCTTACGATGGCAACGGGCTCACCACCTGTCACGTTGTCCCAAAATATCTTCCGTAAAATGTAGTTCGAAACGACCTATTGTCTATCGAATCTCTGGGTATACAGAGGTTGTGTTGGGAATTGCGTGAAGAAATTTATTTTATTTTATTTATATTAATATTAATAGGTGGTGGTTTTGCTTAATATTTTTCAGCTGGACGGGACAGTCCTAACAATATTTGGTAGTTATTTATAACATGCAATGTTTCTATTTCGTACTGTAACGAAAATGACTACGTAACTGTCGTGACTGAAACTTTTTTAAATAATTCGGTTAATTTAGACACAACTTAGAATTCAACCATATGTCACAGTTATAAATTTAATAAACAATCAGTAAAACGATACAGTAATAATTATAATTATGTTAAAAGATCATTACAAAAGCATAGTCAGTCAGTAAATAGTCACTACTGGTGGTCACTTAATGGTTTAATTAATTATAGCTTTTTGAGATCCAGTGAATCAATAACAGAAGTCTACTGTAAAATATTTCGAACAACGCCAAACATTTCCTCTCAAACATTTTTAATATTAAGAAGAATTGGTAGCACTTGGTTACATTTTTTTCTATTATTTGGACAAAACGAG
Organism: Sericinus montela; assembly: GCA_029286605.1. Lineage (NCBI taxonomy): Eukaryota > Metazoa > Arthropoda > Insecta > Lepidoptera > Papilionidae > Sericinus > Sericinus montela. The sequence continues at coordinate 1,233,189 of JAGSMR010000045.1, forward strand.
TTTTTAATTACATGATATTTTCTTACAAATAAATAAATAAATATCTTCTCGCTATTCCCAATACAGAGTTCTGGATAATTAGGTCCTTTTGACCCACCTTCCACCGAAGAAATATTTTTAAGCAACGTGACAGCCGGGGTCGCCGTCTTTATGCCAAAGCCAACGATATATAAATCGTCCATGAGTTATTTTTGGAGAAAAAATATTGGTACGAGCGCTCCTTCAGCAAAAAACACCGTCTATTAATATTAATAGGTAATAAAAATTGCTTTCAAATCCTCCTTTTCCTTCCAATGACGTCGTCCTTTCAAACAAATCGGACGTCATGCACCGATGGATTGAGTTTTATAGAGAAATGTATGCGTGTGATGATCTAAGTGAAGTATTCGGGGGTGACGCCGTAAACGGTACACTAAACGCGGACTTCGATGACGCCGAGGTCATCAGTATGAAAGAGATTGAATGTGCGATTCGAAGTTTGAAATGTGGTCAGACTGCGGGACTAGATAGAGTTACTGCTGAAATGATCAAGTATCGCCTCGCTTCTGGGACAGTTTTCATCTGCTGTGCTGGCGGACGGGGGATGTCCCGGATGACATTTTAACTGCGGGTGCTATCGGGCGATCAGCTTGACCAGTTTAGCCCGTAGAATTTACAAGAAGGTTTTAACGCGTAGGATGCAAGAGAAATCGGAAAGATTTTTATGGGAGGCACAATGCGGATTTACACCTGGAGGAAATAGACCTGGAGGACCTGAATCAAGCGTTTTCTTTCCGCATGATGACGAAAAAACTTCTGGCTTCTAACCTTTCTAACCTTCTGGCTCTAATTTTGGGTGTTTTTGTGAATTTTGAAAGCGCATTTGATAAGGTTTTACGGAAGAAGATTTGGGAACTGTTGCAGGGGTATGGAGTAGATGGCCCTCTGCTAAGGGCTGTGCAGTCGCTCTATTGTGACTGCAACTGTGGGTAGGGCATAACCTGTCACCCATGTTAAACATCAAAACGGGCGTAAAACAGGGTTGTGTTATGTCCTCCTGGCTGTTTATACTGTATCTCGACAGTTGTTTACAAAATCTGAAAGATAGTTGTTTGGGTGTGAAATTGGGTGACATAAACGTAAATTGTCTACTGTATGCCGATGACGCAGTGCTTATTGCACCGTCAGAGGCAGAACTGCAGGAATTAGTCACTTCTATGAAAGAGGAATTTGAAAATATAGGTCTCTGAATGAATGCTAATAAAACTAAGGTTCTGGTATTTGAAAGGGACTAAGAAAGAACGAAGTGTGAATTATGGGTAAACCAGGAATATCTAGAACAGGTGAATGAAATTGTATACTTGGGAAGTGCGTTTAGCCGGGATGGAAGATGTGATTTAGATGTGGACGGGCGTGTCGCTGCTGGGAACAATGTCAATAGTGCCCTGACTGCGTTAGTTAAAAGGCAAGGCGTAGTAAAAAGTGCACGCCTTGCAATACATAACGCAGTATTGGTACCGATTTTGTTACATGGCAGCGAAACCTGGGATTGCCAGAAGAAGCATAAAAGCAGGTTGAATGCAGTGGAGATGCGATCTCTTTGTAAAATGTGCGGTGTTACCTTGGCCGACCGAAAGCGAAACGAAGAGATTCGCAACATCGTAGGTTTGAAAGATGATCTTGTCCCTGAAATTGATAAGGGCGTGCTTCGATGATTTGGGTACGTTGAGCAAATGAGCGAAGACCGAATGGTGAAGAAAATATATATTGCGAAAGTTAATACTAAAAGGGGTCGAGGTAGGCCGAGACTAACTTTCAATGACCATGTGGGTAAATTGCTCCAAGAGGGGAGGGTCAAGAGTACTCGGATACCTAGACGTGCATGTATGAAGAAAATGATGAATCTGAATGAAGCGAAAGAGGTATGTAAGGATCGTGACACTTGGTGATCTGTTGACTATCCTGTCAGGGATTGTGCGTGAAGATAATTTAATTAAAAAAAAAGCTTCTGTGGTGGTGTGTCCATCGCCGTCTTTTGTCCAGCCAATGATTTAAATTGTTAATAAGTTTTTAAGAAAAAAAATCTATGGTACGAGCCTAGGGCGATCCCTAGGCTTTTTAAATCATTGGCAATTTGGGTCTCTTGACGCGAATTCCGATCACCCAACTACTCGGCTATAGTGACTCACGCAATTTAAAAATTCAGTATCGTTGGCTTGGACATAAAGACGGCGACGGCTCACCACCTGTCACGTTGTCTAGAAAATATCTTCGGTGGAGGGTGGGTCAAAGGACTTAATTGTCTAGATTAGACCTCTATCTATCCGTGTATTGGTAATTGCGTGAAGATATTTACTATTATGATAAATCAATATGTATTTTTTCGTAAGTATACATAGTATATAAACGTTGTATGTATACTTATAATGTAAAATACCAAATATTTTGATTCCTTAGAGTGTAGTTCCTAATGAAAAAAGATTTATATATAGTTTTATAGAATGTTATCTCGTTTAAAGCCAAGAGATCTGTATCATGCACGTGTTTTGTTTGCGCCCGTCGTTTACTTGCTTGTGTCTATTTATATGTTATTCGTCAGTGACAACTTACTTGAGGTGAAACCCATGTGCAAGTACGTCCTTGTGACAAAATAACACACAAAATCAAAGATATAAAATGATAAGATTCTGTGTGCATTCAGGTGTACGAATGTGTTTGAGTGTTTGAAAACATATATCTTTCATAAAATTAAATCGAATACTGACTCTTAAAATGTTTTAGTATTTCCTAATTATTAGCCTTTTGCTAGCTTGTAAAGTTATCTCGCAAGAGTTCCAACAGTTAGCCCTATTTACTATTTTAAACTCTTATGTAGCCTATGTAAGTAACGTCGTGCATGGCTTTTAAACTTCCACTATTATTATTATAATACATTGTATTGCAATACATTATAAAATATGATATTACATTATGAATCGAAGCCCCCATTTTACAATCGCAGTACAAGACACCTTGCACTTAATTCCTTAATGCCCAGCATTATTTGCCTTATTTTGTGCATAGTTTTTACCTATTTTAGGGCGTTACTCTTATTTGTTACTTATAACAACTTTGGGAAGAAAGGCAAAGTTATAGATAATTATACCGATAACACACAGCAATCAATAACCTAGTTATAATACGTCTGTACTTTTATTTATAAGGATTTCTATAGAGGATAGAGTTTCATATAAATTTTACAAAAAAAAACAACATATTAATAAAATACTAGAAAATCATTATACCTTACACATGCTGCACAATGAATAATAATCTGACATTCCTGTTGGAGCTCATCACAATCTTGGATAGAAATTCCCAAGTCATCCATCATTATATCTCCAGGGACGACCTGTAGCTTGTCGAATACTTTTGGTGACGTGCTTTGCAAATTGTCAAAGACCTAGGTCTTTCTAGAAACACATAATAAAACAACTGACTGAACTCTTTAAAGCACGCTTTTATTGCATTGACTTCCATGTTTGTCTGTTAGTTTCAATGTCAAGGAATATTATGAATGAATCTTGGCCCAGTTTCTGATATTTAAAATTTTGCAAACGTTTTAATAAATATTGCTAAGTCACTTGTTTTATCAATTTGTTTTGAGACATTTACATTAACATTTATATAAATCTCGAATAGTGAAAACGGCGAAGCACGGAAAGCGGACTTGTGAAAACTGATTCCACGCACTTTAAATAATGGTGTGTTAATTTCGTCATGGGTTTTTTACCTATTGCTAAGTCTTCACCTTAGTCGACCCTTACGACAACCATGGGCAATAGCATAACGCACTGATGAAAATATATCTAAAGATTTTCTCCGAGGCAGATACGATCAGGATATAATAATATTTTATATACAACCACTAAGTTATTGGCACAAGTCAAATACTTACACGACCGTTGATAAAATCGTCGAGGCCCTCTTTTGTTCCTTGACCTTTCTTTGCTCGCATCAGTAGATAAATTTTATTTATTTCTGGACAACATCTTAACATTTTTTCAATAAGAACTTTTCCCATAAATCCGGTGGCCCCTGTTATAAATATACTTTTGCCTGCATAGAACTGCGATATGCCAATTGATGGCGCCATCATTTCTTCTTATTCTGGAAACAAAAATTATGAATCGTCAGGATATGTGCCAAAAAAGTTATGTAGTAATATCAGTGCCCAAAGATATGCGTAAATTTGTTTTGATAATTTTTAGATTAAAAAAGACGTCATCCTGTTCCATTGTGGGTTAATGGAACTCATACAAAATAGGAATAAATTTTTGACTCTGACAAACACACCATCTGCCACGTTGTCTCAAATAAACTCCGTTAAAGTGTAGGTCGAAAGGAATAATTTGTTTATTAAAACTTTATTTCTTGACCTTAACAATAAAGGAAACAAATGGCGGACTTAATGCCTTTAGTTATTCAATACTCGTTAACCCAGGGCTTAGTGAGAAATTGTGGTAGGTAGAGCAAAAATTGTAAAGAGAAAGGAGATAAAAACTTAAATCTAAGACATAATTATATAGATATTTAACATTTATATATACATACATATACTAGTACAACTATATATTCATTTATATAATAAATACATATTATATAAATTAATATATAGTTTTAAAAAGTATTAATAAGTCACGATAGCCGAGTGGTTGGGTGGTCGGAATTTCGAGTCAACAGACCCGAGTTCGATCCCCAGGTGAGGGCTCGTACCAATGGGTTTTTCTAAAACTAATGTACAAATTACATCGTTGGCCTGGACAGAAAGACGGCGACGGGTTCACCACCTGTCACGTTATCCCGAAAATATCTTCGGTGGAAGATGGGTCGTAGGGACTTAATTGTCTAGACTAGACCTCTGTATTGGGTATTGCGCGAAGATATTTTTTTATATTTTTAAAAAGTATTAAAATAAATCCACAAAAATAACATTGATGAATTTAATTTTATGGACAGTTTAAAGGTTTTTTAAATGTTCACGAATCAACCTTTTGACGGAGTATATATTTACTATTCGCTTTTCTGATATCATCACGCAAGAATTGGTGGTATTCTTCGACCAAGACTTAGTAACTAGCACAAAACATTATTTTTCAGACATTACGATTTTCTCACAATTTTTCCTACACCACCGAACCAGCCGAGCCCCGATAAAACCATCAATCAAAATGTTGCACGCTCGGACATCGAATCTGTCTTTACTATTTAGTTTTTAACAATCGCTTGCAAAAAGTGTGCCTTAATTACAACTTCATAAGTTGTTTTTGGAAAATTAGAACATTCGTCAATAGTAGAGCTATCGTATCCTTGCAATGTACCCTTTCCCAAAAGTAGTCTTTCTTGACGATCAAGTCAATGGGTATGCTACATGTTGTAACAGCAGTATACTACATGTAATACGAGCCTTGGCATTTTTGTCTTCGCAAAACACTTTTACATTTTATAGATTGAATATAAACGATCCGATTAATGCAGGCTCGAGGGTACGTCAAATGATAATATTTAAGGGACAATACATTTTGCAATTACAATAGGTCAGAATGGATGCGACTTCGCGCGAAACTTGCCAACATATGTCTTGTGACGTAACATAGTAATGTTGCGATGCAAGCACGTTTCATTAAACGAGCAGAGAGTGTTGTTACAAGACATGTCAATAACAATGCTGTACTGTTTTATAATATAAGGGATGTACCGGTGAGATGTAAGAGATTTCTCGCAAAATGTCGGTCTAAAGACCGAATTTAATTTTGAACATTGTCACTAACTAGTTAATTGAACGTAAGGTACTGGCCTAAAATATGAGAACAAGATTGGACAACTATGTGGAGGACAGAAGCTTCTGAAGTTAGGGATGTTAAATACTGCGATCGCCAATTACATCGACATAGAAAGCATTAGGTATTGCTTACAGAAGAGGTCTTAGTCCTTCAGTGGACGTTTAAAGGCTGTCACGTAATATAAGTAAGATTCCGATAGAGCTTGAGTCTTGGGCGTTATTTTCCGTGTAAACCAGCTATTCCTTATAAAACGCACGGCAGTTACAGTTATTTTCAAATAATTCATGATAAAAATGTTTCCATAGATAAAATATCTATGGAAACTTTATAACAAAAACAGAGAAAAGCACTTTTGTTTTAATATCTTTCAAATTATCTTGAAAATTATAACCGGAACTAAGTCATAGTTCTTTTATCAGCCCTGCGTGATACCATAAAACAAATGACATAAGTCTTATGTAATGAAATGTCTTATGTATGTACTGGCAACTGTCATGATTCATATAATGGAAATTGTTAAAGATATTTCGCATAAGAATTTTTTAACCTTGAAAGAGAAATGATTAGGACCATGTTAATTTGCTAAGGAAATATACACTGTATAAAAGTCAATACTTCTGTCATATAACTGGTGGACAATACATGCGCAAAGGTCTAAAATATTTAAAATTCAGTTTGACCAGAGTTTGATATTCAGAGTTAGTCATTGCTAAAATTGTATGGTTGAAGGTGAGGAATATCATCAAGAGATGCATGTATGAGAAATAAAAAAATAAACATCTTTTTATTTCTCATACATGCAGCTCTTGGGCACTTGGGTATTGATATTTCTTATTTTGTTTTGATTGAGACGAATGTTAGGAACAGGTAAATGAAAATGTGTTGTGGTTTTTAGCAAGGGTGAAAATGTGATTTAGTTATTTCATAAAATAAAAATATCTTCTCGCGATTCCCAATACAGGAGTAGACAGAGGTCTAGTTTAAACAATTAAGTCCTTCGACCCACATTCCACCGAAGATATTTTCGGGACAACGTTACAGGTGGTGAGCCGTTGCCGTCTTTATGTCCAAGCCGATGATGTAATTCGTACATAAGTTTTGGAAAAACCTATTGGTACGAGCCTGCCACCTTAAAAAAATTTAAGGAATCGAACTCGAGTCTTTTGATTCGAAATTCCGACCACCCAACCACTCGGCTATCGTGACTATAAATCTTTCTTAACGAACTTAAATTTCTTTGTTTCGTTAGTTCATTTCTCTAGCAAACATTCTAAAAATTTTCACTGTAAACCTTAGGGTGCTAACAATGAAAGATATATTTTTAGAAATTATTTGACTATAATCCACAAAAATGTATTGTTTTGTGTCGGATCAGATAATATTGTCAGTTTTCTTGGTTTTAAAGTATCAAGTGCAACCTAACCTAGGGAATTCACTAAGGCGCAATTCGAATGACAAATAAAACTGTTGTGAACTAAAGAAAGAAAGAAAGAAAGAAAGAACTATTTATTTGATATACACATTTACAAAAGAAACTTATAAGATAATTACATGATTATTTTAACATATGGTATACCAAATAGGACTCCAACTCAGCGTAATGCTGCAGAGACTGCAGCGCTGGTTTTCAGTTGGAACCTTGGAGTAACTTCACAAACGAGTCAGAGAGCGACCATATATTATTTACTGCCCTTTTCCATTCTCAACACCAACAATACATTATATATTCATTACCATATACGCATAAATATACACAAAAATCTATAAATGAAAACAAAATGACAAAAAAAAAAACTCAATAAATTATTATTTAATATAGAAGTATTCATCACCCATTAAATCACCAGTTACCCTGCTAAATTAACATATTTAAATATACACATTCATACACATACATACACATACATACACATACATACACACACACATACATATATATACATATATATATATATATATATATATATATATATATATATATATATATATATATATATGTATATATATATATATATATATATATATATATATATATATATATATATATATATATATATATATATATATATATATATATATATATATATATATATATATATATATATATATATATATATATATATATATATATATATATATATATATATATATACATATACATACATATATATATATATATATATATATATATATATATATATATATATATATATATATATATATATATATATATATATATATATATACATATACACACACATATATATATATATATACACACACATACATATATATATATATGTATATATATATATATACACATACACATTCACATATTTACACATACATATACATACATATATGTATATATACATAAATAAATAAATAATGTGTATTTCCCGTGTGCGAGTATATATGTTTATTGTATTTGTTGTGCCAAAAAGAAGGATTTTAATTTATTTTTAAAACTATTTAATGTCTTCAATGACCGAATTGGCGGTGGAAGGTCATTCCAACAGTGTGTTGCGGCAAATTTAAAGCTGCCTCGAAATGCTGCGGTGCGGTGTAGGGAACATGTAAGTGAATTATGGGAGGAAGCTCTGGTGTTATATTTATTTTCTTCTCGTGCCCACTTTAGCTTTTGAATTAAATATTCCGGCCTCTGCTTTACTATGATCGTGTATAACAGAGTTGCTAGATGTAATTTTCTCCGAGCATTCATTTTAAAAGATTCGCATTATTCAGATATGGTGTTACGTGACTCCGTGGAAGCATAGTAAAACAAAAACAGGCGCAAGCATTTGCACACGTTGGATGAGCCTCTCATTTCTTCTTAATAAACGAGGTCCATAAGCTGTGTCTGCATAATTTAATTTGGACAGTATTAGCGATTCACATAGTCTAATACGTAAGTCTACACTGAGATAATTTCTTATACGATAGAGTAATTTTAAACGATAAAGCAACTTCGGACACCCTTGAGTACGTGACTTTCAAAGCGCAGGTTGCTATCAAATATTACTCCTAAATTCCGCGTCTCGAAACTAGTTCAATGGGTTCATTATTGATTTTGACTACCGGTTGAAGGCGTGATATCATTTTATATTTTTTTGGTTCCTAAAATTAAAAATTTAGACTTAAGTGGGTTTAGAACTAAGGAATTGTTCTCACACCATGTTGAAATACGATTAAGATCTTCATTGATTAATTTCACTGATTGTTCACAATCTTGCGAGTAAAAGATTTATAAATTTGCAAGTCATCTGCATATAAATGAAATTTAGATTCTTTTATACAGTTAATAATATCTGAGGTGTAAAGTATAAACAATATTGGGCCTAGTATTGATCCCTGTGGAACACCACGGGACACAGGGAATGTATCGGATTTGAGTCGTTCTCCATTATATTTTGTAATACTGACATATTGTGATCTACCAGTTAAGTAACTATGAAACCATTTAACTGTAGGTGCGTTGAATCCATAAAAGGACAACTTAGATAGCAGAAGATTACAATTTATAGAATCGAAAGCGCGAGAAAAATCAAGTAGTGTAAGTATTGTACCCATCCCTTTTTCCTGAGATGTTAATATGTTATCTATTACATCAATAATTGCAGTTGTTGTGCTATGATCCTTACGAAAGCCTGACTGTGCCGTAGGTAGTATTTTATGTAACTCTAAGTATTTTGTTACTTGTGCACAAACCACTTTTTCTAGGACTTTCGATATACTTTCGATATACTCAATATACTTATTGGCCTTAAGTCTCTTAAACAGGTAGGGTATTTTGTTTTCGGTATTGGTTTAATCACAGCTATTTTCCAACGATCTGGAAACGTTGAAGTAGTGATCGATTTATTTACAATAGCTGTAATAACTTTCAATGTGCGAGGTAGAGTCAAAAGTAACATGTCAAGACTTGTCTGATCGTCTCCTTCAGCGTTCGATTTCAAGCTTTCTATTATTTTAGCTATGGAATTCTCGTTCGTACTAGTTAGCTCGAAAACACCTGATCCAAATTTGCTAAACTCAAAGTAAGTTAGGTATGAGAGCTTCGTATTTCCGTTGCCAGGTATGGTCAAAAAGTAATTATTAATCATATTCGGATCATTGCAGTGGTTTGGTAAAATCATGTCAGGCTTTTCATCCGTAATAATGTTACATTTAATATTTTTCCATAGTATTTTAGGATTACTTACATTTTTATTTATATAAGTTTCAAAATATGCTTTTTCAGTATGAATAGCATTATTAACTAGATTTTTAAATCTTTATACGAATTTTTATATTTTTCCAGCTTTGTGGTTTTATATCGCATATAATAATCGTTTCGATGCTTCATCATAATCTTAACTGTATCCGTTATCCATGGAAGAGAATTATTATTTAAACGCACACACTTACTGGGGCGTGGAGATCAAAAGCTTTGTTATATATGAATTAAACATTGTTACCATATCATTAACACTGTTAAGACATGTTATACTGTACCAATCTATTCTATTTAGATCTGCATTGAAATAATCAACCAAAATTTGCTTATGGGCCGGATGTAAACTTTACGGTTTTCATATCTATTTATTTTTATTACAAATTCTACAGATATCATTGCATGGTTCCCTAGTTGTGGTATGTGCGACACAGTTACTTTAGAAACCTCGATATCAGTGCATACTAGATCAATGAGGGTTTCACTATGGTCAGTATAATGTGTAGGCTTCGAAATAATCTGGGATAATCGTGAATAATTCAGAAATTCGTTCATGAGCTTGGTTTTAGTGTCGGTTGTATTAAAATAATTAATATTAAAGTCTCCAACAAGGATTAATTTATCAGATCTTGAGAATGAAGTAATAGTTGAGGTAAGGGCATCTAAAAATAGGTTTACATCTAACCAAGGCGGACGATAGGCAGTGCCAATAAGAATCTTTGCGTGTTGATTGTAAGCATAAGCCACATTTGCTCAACGTTAGGCGACGGAGGGTGAGCGCAAACACGCACTGCAAGTCCCGCACGTATATAGAAACCAACGCCACCTCCGCGCCCACCGCGCACGGCAGCCGGCCTCGGCGCATGCCGCAAACGGTAGCCGGGCACGACGGGCGCGCGACCTTCTTCCCCTTCCCTCAGCCAAGTTTCATTTATTGCCATAATATCAATCAAAGAATTTCCATAGCCGCTAGAAACTCGTCATGGCGTGTACCTAATGATCCAGCATTAAATAAACCAACTTTCAGTAATTTGTTTTAGGCATCATTAGATAACTGGTAATAAGTAGTTGCGATTGTCAAACTCGATAAAATGTGGATTATTTGTTTCTGAATCGTGTATGCATTGATGTTTACATCCCATAGTGTAAAAATAATTATTTATTACATATTGATAATAATAAATAAATAAAAAAACAATTACATTGAGCAAATAATATATGACACTGTATAATAATAAATCAAACAGCATTTTGTTACTAGGATTAAGGTTTCTTCGTTGAGTACATCTTGTATAACTTATTTTATAAAATAACATGGGTATAAAGTTATTGTAAAAAAATATTCTATTAACGTTTATTTGATTACAATATGTGTACAGTCTTACAACATGGGTACAACAGGAGGTGCCGACCCCACATAATATGGGATAAGGGCAGGAAGAAGAATATGTGTACAGTCTTATTATGTAAATAATTCTCCAATATTGCAATGTTGCGTTGCGTTTTTTTATTTGCGCTTTGAAGCAAAAATAAGTCCTATAGTATAAATATAAACCAACATCAAAATCTTTAAACAGTTTGCCGAAACTCATAAAGATAAACAAAATGAACAAAATAATTATAACTAAATAAAAAACCATAATATTAAGCAAAAGACTTAGAACATGGTATAATGATAATTCTGTTATGTATCTTAATATAATGATATTTTTGTTACTGGGATTAAGGTTTTTTCGCCGAATACATTTTATATAACTAATTTTATAGACTGACAAGGGTGCAATGGTGCAATGAAAAATTATTCTTTTAATATTTATGTGAATATAATAAGCATGACAGGGTGGTTGACAAATATACCAACATATTGAATAAAGAAAAAGAAAAACCGTTTACAAGTTAAATACATAGTTAAAAAACTTTAAATTAATTTGAACTAGGCCTAACTTCATTTTCACCAAAACACGGGCTATATCTGTCTCAGATCGGATATAATAGACAGTTTTCCATCTCCTTGGCGAGCATAAATTCTTCCACGTCGAGTCCATGTATATCTCCATTGTCGCTTACGCGCCAACTCTCGTACTTGATAAAATAGTTGGCGATTAGCTTTTGAGAGACGTTCGTTAATATAGAAGCGACAGGGCGGTCCTGGGAGCCCTAAGTCAGAAGTGGTGGCAGTACGTCGCACACGTGCACTTCGTAACATATCCTCACGTAGCTGACGACGTGCCAGCCGCACTACAATGCGCCGTCCTCGACCTACCGCTGCATCTGAAGTGTCTATATGGTACTTCGCACCTACACGATCAGCAAACACGATATCCCTCTCGTCTATTGTCACACCGAGCTTTGAAGCTACCAACAGGACCGTATGGTGACGTTTTCAGTCTTATCTTCGGGAATGTTTGAGATTTCGAGGTCAGTGTCCAGCAACTCCTGTTCTTTATCATTTAACTCAAGTGTGAGTCGAGAGACAGTTTTTCAAGCTCGCTTATTTCAACTGACTGTGTGTTACTTTCAATAGCACAAATTCTGACCTCCATTTCATCCATTCTTTTATTGCACAATACTAACGAATTTCGTAATTCTGCCATATCTCGCCGAAAATCTCTTAATTCTTCTCTGACCTTGCTAAGTTCCTCTCTGAAGAGCCGCATTTCTGGTATCAATTCGGAATTAAAAGACTCGGGTGAGCTGGTAGCCAAGTCTTCCGAAGCACTATTTGGTCCAGCAACTGCAGGTTTGACATTACGTTCTCTGGAATAATTCCTCTAACAGGAGTAGAGGAGTTGTTGCCTTTAGGTATATTTTTTTTACACTCAGGACATTGCCAGCGCTCATGTATTTTAGAACGTTCTGAAATTCCTACACAGGCTCGATGGTACAATATCGGACACTGGCCACATTTAGCTGCCTCTGCAGCAGAAAGAAATTTGCCACAGGCTCCACATTTAACCATGTTTACTATTATACACAATATTCCAACTGGCGGTAGATATATTTAACACGCTTAACTGCGTAACAGAAGGTCGGTATTAGCTATTGCAATATATTAAGTCGAATGTGTAAGTGACCGCACGTAAAAAAAAAAAAAAAAAAAGACAATAACAGCGATTATGTAGTTCAACTTTTTATACTTTGGTCATTGCACTTAGTGATAACAAAACACTTACTGGTATATATAAATTTGTTAAAAATCACGTACTTCAACTTCTGGCGTCTAATACTGCGTTAACAAATTTATTTTACTTATTATAAGTATCAGCTGATCACTGTACGGACGCGTCCGTGACGTAGACTCCTAATTTGTTCTTTTTGTATAACGAAAAGAAAAGTACACATAAATCAATTGCTAGTTTTCGTAAAACAAATAAATCAAAATGACATAATTATTCTTCGCTGTAGAGCGCGTATGGGCTTGTTCGACTAGGGCTGGATCACATAATATTTGGACCAGTTTGATAATAACATAAAAACATAATAACTTAGTATTTTTAAATAAAGCGATTTTCGGATTTTATCGCGTTTTTAAATATTTTTTAACAAACTGTTTTTACTTCCCGACGTTTCGGATGCTATACAGCATCCGTGATCACGGGGTGACTATTATTCTATGACTATATTCGCGTAAACAAGAAATCTTTAGTATTCTTCGTAGTTCTGTATCCTTCCTTTCTACGCTGTAATTCTGATTTAATACTATTCGTATCAAGAGATATGTTGTCATTATGTGATTCGTATCATGAGATCTAATGTCAAGGGCGCGCTATTTTTAAAAACACAGAGTGAATGAATTGCTTAAAAAGTAACAACTAATATTAATAACACCGTGGTGTTTATTAGGTAGACTAATATAGATAGCAGAATAAGTCTCGTCATGATTTAATGTTTGTTCTTAAATCGATTTAAAGTAACTATATAACAAAAGACAAAACTAGTCTCGGCAATTTTCCACAAGCAGTTAGCTTTTTATTTGGGCTACGTTGTTTATAATAACCCCAAAAAATCCCAGAAACGTCAATAAAATATCTTCATGTCTTTCCCAATGCAGGGTCTACCCCTAGTCTAGGTCTAGACAAAATTAAGCCCTTTCGACCCAAAAAAATGTCTATGATGCCCACCATAGACATTGTTTCAGACATAGTGTTTGTGAGCTTGTTGTCGTCTTTATGTCCAAGCCAACGATATAAATCGTACATTAGTTTTTTTTTTAAGAAACGAATTGGCCTTAGCGATCGAACTCGGGAACTTTTGGAATAATAAACGCGCGGAACCTTTGCTAAAAACTTAATTTTAGATAAAGACAAAGAAAGGGTTCACTAATAAAGTATCCGGTACATAGCACAGTAGCGTGTGTGAATAGTGGTAATTTTCGTTATCCTGTTCTGAAATGAGGGAAAAATAATAATAAATAATAAATGGGCTCGAGATGGCTACACCTTCAAAACCGGTGTTTACACCACTGGTTCTAATTCTATCCGAATTTTTATTTAAACAGAAAAATAAAAAAGAAAGAAATATGTAAAATATTAACTAAATATCAAGAAAATGATCTAATAATAACACGGATACAGTGCGTGCGTAAAGGGGAGTAAATAGTTTCTAAACGTTCGAACGCCATTTAATATTTAACTAAATTGTCGTCGAATTTCAACGACTAAACAGGTCTCGTATAAATTGATAAGTCATAAAACTCACAAAAAATCATACCTGTAGTGTTACTGAAAAAGCAGATTATGTCGAACTATTAGGCGTTTACTAGAAGTGCTGCGGAGAACTGCAAAACACCTGAAAATGCTAGCAGAAATATACCGAATATCCTTTAACGACTGCAGGTTATTTAAAGTGTTTAAGTTTAAATGTGTCTGCATTTATATAAAATGTAGCTGCATTTTATATATAAATATGAATAGGGCTGTTACCGTGAATAGATTTGATTAATTTAGTTATGTAGTAGAATTTAATAGTTATTAGAGCCAGCAATATTATATTACACTAGGTTTTTTAAAGTAAGTACGAAAGCGGTGGATAATATTTTGTATTATAATTATATTCAGTTTTATTAGTCAGATTGATATGGTCGAAATTCTATTACGAAAACATGAAGTGTTAACTTAAAATTATATAAATAAATTGTTAAAAAATTAAGTGTTACATAATTTAAATCTTAACTTAAAATCATCATATAGATATATAGTAGTTATTTTTAAATAATATGGGTCTCCTTCATCTGTAACAGCCGTTCTTAGGGCAGATAAATTTTGCTAGGGTAATTTATCAAAGATATACCATAATTATGAAATGTGCTACTTGCTTATTATGATGGGGATCTTTTGGCTTTATAAAATTATGACAATTTTTCATCATCAGTGCGTCGCGAGTAATTAGTTTGTTGGCAAAAGTAAAAGTAATAAAAATCTTAAGGAATAATAGTTTGTACACCTTGGCTTGTATAAAGATTATTTTTTACTGGTTACAAAACAATTAACAGTGTGCATTCAATATTCATTATGTGGTAGAATAAAGTAAGGTATCGGAAATGTATTATAAAATGAATATAGATTTGTAAATTTTTAGCATTTGAGCCATGCTGAATTTTATTTTTAATAGAATTTTTCTATAAAAATAATTAAAATCTAGATTTTAATTATTTTTATAGAAAAAATTCTATTAAATAACTACTATATATCTATATGATGATTTTAAGTTAAGATTTAAATTATGTAACACTTAATTTTTAACAATTTATTTATATAATTTAAGTTAACACTTCATGTTTCGTAATAGAATTTCGACCATATCAATCTGACTAATAAAACTGAATATAATTATAATACAAAATATTATCCACCGCTTTCGTACTTACTTTAAAAAACCTAGTGTAATATAATATTGCTGGCTCTAATAACTATTAAATTCTACTACATAACTAAATTAATCAAATCTATTCACGGTAACAGCCCTATTCATATTTATATATAAAATGCAGCTACATTTATATAAATGCGGGCTTATTTAAACTTAAACACTTTAAATAACCTGCAGTCGTTAAAGCGATATTCGGTATATTTCTGCTAGCATTTTCAGGTGTTTTGCAGTTCTCCGCAGCACTTCTAGTAAACGCCTAATAGTTCGACATATTCTGCTTTTTCAGTAACACTACAGGTATGATTTTTTTTGTGAGTTTTATGACTTATCAATTTATACGAGACCTGTTTAGTCGTTGAAATTCGACGACAATTTAGTTAAATATTAAATGGCGTTCGAACGTTTAGAAACTATGTACTCCCCTTTTACGCACGCACTGTATCCGTGTTATTATTAGATCAACTTCTTGATATTTAGTTAATATTTTACATATTTCTTCCTTTTTATTTTTCTGTTTAAATAAAAATTCGGATAGAATTGTGAACCAGTGGTGTAAACACCGGTTTTGAAGGTGTAGCCATCTCGAGTCCATTTATTATTTATTATTATTTTTCCTCATTTCAGAACAGGATAACGAAAATTACCACTATTCACACACGCTACTGTGCTATGTACCGGATACTTTATTAGTGAACCCTTTCTTTGTCTTTATCTAAAATTAAGTTTTTAGCAAAGGTTCCGCGCGTTTATTATTCCAAAAGTTCCCGAGTTCGATCGCTAAAAGGCCAATTCGTTTCTTTAAAAATGTCTAGACATTGTCAGTTGATTTTTGTTTCTTATAAAATTAAATCAAATAATTTATTAATCGAAATAAATAAATAATTTTACTTAGTTTATACCCATGTTTTGAATATAATCGTTTCCAAATTAGGTTGGTATATCCAACATAGAAGAAGCAGGCGAAAAGATGCTCCGTAGAAATCCTCTTTAGTATCATATTTTTATTTAAATTAATATCTTAGGGGCAATCACGTCATTCCCAGGGGTTGTTATCATTAAATTATTTATTCATATTATAATAACGCATCGTTAATATATTAGTTTAAACCTATTAATACACAGGCTTTACACATTTTCACACAATCCCATACGGGGATTTTGATGCAGAAGCATATACACATAAAACTCTCTAACATGAATAGTAATAAAAATAATGTCAGAAAATATTAATAAATAGAAAATCTGTTCCCAATATTATGTCAATACATAAAATATTTGATATTCATTTAAACATAATAAGTCACTATAGCCGAGTGTTTCCGGTTGTCGGAATTCGAGTCAATAGACCAAAGTTCGATCCCAGATGGTAGGCTCATTCCAATCGGTTTTTCAAAACCTATGTACGAATTATGTCGTTGGTTTGGACCTTACGATGGCAACGGGCTCACCACCTGTCACGTTGTCCCAAAATATCTTCCGTAAAATGTAGTTCGAAACGACTTAACTGTCTAGACATCTGTCTATACCCCTGTATTGGGAATGGCATGGAGATATATATATATATATATATATATATATATATATATATATATATATATATATATATATATATATATATATATATATATATATATATACTTATATATATATATATATATATATACATGCCATTCCCAATACAGAGTTCTGGATAATTAGGTCCTTTTGACCCACCTTCCACCGAAGAAATATTTTTTAAGCAACGTGACAGCCGGGGTCGCCGTCTTTATGCCAAAGCCAACGATATATAAATCGTCCATGAGTTATTTTGGAGAAAAATATTGGTACGAGCGCTCCTTCAGCAAAAACACCGTCTATTAATATTAATAGGTGGTGGTTTTGCTTAATATTTTTCAGCTGGACAGGACAGTCCTAACAATATTTGGTAGTTATTTGTAACATGCAATGTTTCTATTTCGTACTGAAACGAAAATGACTACGTAACTGTCGTGACTGAAACTTTTTAAATAATTCGGTTAATTTAGACACAACTTAGAATTCAACCATATGTCACAGTTATAAATTTAATAAACAATCAGTGAAACGATACAGTAATAATTATGATTATGTTAAAGATCATTACAAAAGCATAGTCAGTCAGTAAATAGTCACTACTGGTGGTCACTTAATGGTTTAATTAATTATAGCTTTTTGAGATCCAGTGAATCAATAACAGAAGTCTACTGTAAAACATTTCGAACAACGCCAAACATTTCCTCTCAAACATTTTTTAATATTAAGAAGAATTGGTAGCACTTGGTTACATTTTTTCTATTATTTGGACAAAACGAGTTTTTATTACATGATATTTTCTTACAAATAAATAAATAATTTTACTTAGTTTATACCCATGTTTTGAATATAATCGTTTCCAAATTAGGTTGGTATATCCAACATAGAAGAAGCAGGCGAAAAGATGCTCCGTAGAAATCCTCTTTAGTATCATATTTTTATTTAAATTAATATCTTAGGGGCAATCACGTCATTCCCAGGGGTTGTTATCATTAAATTATTTATTCATATTATAATAACGCATCGTTAATATATTAGTTTAAACCTATTAATACACAGGCTTTACACATTTTCACACAATCCCATACGGGGATTTTGATGCAGAAACATATACACATAAAACTCTCTAACATGAATAGTAATAAAAATAATGTCAGAAAATATTAATAAATAGAAAATCTGTTCCCAATATTATGTCAATACATAAAATATTTGATATTCATTTAAACATAATAAGTCACTATAGCCGAGTGTTTCGGTTGTCGGAATTCAGTCAATAGACCAAAGTTCGATCCCCAGATGGTAGGCTCATTCCAATCGGTTTTTCAAAACCTATGTACGAATTATGTCGTTGGTTTGGACCTTACGATGGCAACGGGCTCACCACCTGTCGTTGTCCCAAAATATCTTCCGTAAAATGTAGTTCAGAAACGACTTAACTGTCTAGACATCTGTCTATACCCTGTATTGGGAATGGCATGGAGATATATATATATATATATATATATATATATATGTATATGTATATATATATATATATATATATATATATATATATATATATATATATATATATATATATATATCTCCATGCCA
Source organism: Sericinus montela (assembly GCA_029286605.1). NCBI lineage: Eukaryota > Metazoa > Arthropoda > Insecta > Lepidoptera > Papilionidae > Sericinus > Sericinus montela. The sequence continues at coordinate 1,252,218 of JAGSMR010000045.1, forward strand.
TTCCCAATACAGAGTTCTGGATAATTAGGTCCTTTTGACCCACCTTCCACCGAAGAAATATTTTTTAAGCAACGTGACAGCCGGGGTCGCCGTCTTTATGCCAAAGCCAACGATATATAAATCGTCCATGAGTTATTTTGGAGAAAAATATTGGTACGAGCGCTCCTTCAGCAAAAACACCGTCTATTAATATTAATAGGTAATAAAAATAATGTCAGAAAATATTAATAAATAGAAAATCTGTTCCCAATATTATGTCAATACATAAAATATTTGATATTCATTTAAACATAATAAGTCACTATAGCCGAGTGTTTCGGTTGTCGGAATTCAGTCAATAGACCAAAGTTCGATCCCAGATGGTAGGCTCATTCCAATCGGTTTTTCAAAACCTATGTACGAATTATGTCGTTGGTTTGGACCTTACGATGGCAACGGGCTCACCACCTGTCACGTTGTCCCAAAATATCTTCCGTAAAATGTAGTTCGAAACGACTTAACTGTCTAGACATCTGTCTATGCTATTGGGAATGGCATGGAGATATATATATATATATATGTATATATATATATATATGTATATATATATATTTAAATATAAGGTATTAAAAGAATACCAGGGCATTTCTATCTTTTGTAGTGTCATGTAATATGAAATGATACTGAAAGCAATTTTTATTACCTATTAATATTGTCCCGAAAACATCTTTGGTGGAAAGTGGGTCGAATTGTCTATTGCCTATCGAATCTCTGGGTATACAGAGGTTGTGTTGGGAATTGCGTGAAGAAATTTATTTTATTTTATTTATATTAATATTAATAGGTGGTGGTTTTGCTTAATATTTTCAGCTGGACGGGACAGTCCTAACAATATTTGGTAGTTATTTATAACATGCAATGTTTCTATTTCGTACTGAAACGAAAATGACTACGTAACTGTCGTGACTGAAACTTTTTTAAATAATTCGGTTAATTTAGACACAACTTAGAATTCAACCATATGTCACAGTTATAAATTTAATAAACAATCAGTAAAACGATACAGTAATAATTATAATTATGTTAAAAGATCATTACAAAAGCATAGTCAGTCAGTAAATAGTCACTACTGGTGGTCACTTAATGGTTTAATTAATTATAGCTTTTTGAGATCCAGTGAATCAATAACAGAAGTCTACTGTAAAACATTTCGAACAACGCCAAACATTTCCTCTCAAACATTTTTAATATTAAGAAGAATTGGTAGCACTTGGTTACATTTTTTTCTATTATTTGGACAAAACGAGTTTTTTATTACATGATATTTTCTTACAAATAAATAAATAAATATCTTCTCGCTATTCCCAATACAGAGTTCTGGATAATTAGGTCCTTTTGACCCACCTTCCACCGAAGAAATATTTTTAAGCAACGTGACAGCCGGGGTCGCCGTCTTTATGCCAAAGCCAACGATATATAAATCGTCCATGAGTTATTTTTGGAGAAAAAATATTGGTACGAGCGCTCCTTCAGCAAAAAACACCGTCTATTAATATTAATAGGTAATAAAAATAGCTTTCAAATCCTCCTTTTCCTTCCAATGACGTCGTCCTTTCAAACAAATCGGACGTCATGCACCGATGGATTGAGTTTTATAGAGAAATGTATGCGTGTGATGATCTAAGTGAAGTATTCGGGGGTGACGCCGTAAACGGTACACTAAACGCGGACTTCGATGACGCCGAGGTCATCAGTATGAAAGAGATTGAATGTGCGATTCGAAGTTTGAAATGTGGTCAGACTGCGGGACTAGATAGAGTTACTGCTGAAATGATCAAGTATCGCCTCGCTTCTGGGACAGTTTTCATCTGCTGTGCTGGCGGACGGGGATGTCCCGGATGACATTTTAACTGCGGGTGCTATCGGGTGATCAGCTTGACCAGTTTAGCCCGTAGAATTTACAAGAAGGTTTAACGCGTAGGATGCAAGAGAAATCGGAAAGATTTTTATTGGAGGCACAATGCGGATTTAGACCTGGAGGAAATAGACCTGGAGGACCTGAATCAAGCGTTTTCTTTCCGCATGATGACGAAAAAACTTCTGGCTTCTAACCTTTCTAACCTTCTGGCTCTAATTTTGGGTGTTTTGTGAATTTTGAAAGTGCATTTGATAAGGTTTACGGAAGAAGATTTGGGAACTGTTGCAGGGGTATGGAGTAGATGGCCCTCTGCTAAGGGCTGTGCAGTCGCTCTATTGTGACTGCAACTGTGGGTAGGCATAACCTGTCACCCATGTTAAACATGAAAACGGGCGTAAAACAGGGTTGTGTTATGTCCTCCTGGCTGTTTATACTGTATCTCGACAGTTCTCAAAATCTGAAAGATAGTTGTTTGGGTGTGAAATTGGGTGACATAAACGTAAATTGTCTACTGTATGCCGATGACGCAGTGCTTATTGCACCGTCAGAGGCAGAACTGCAGGAATTAGTCACTTCTATGAAGAGGAATTTGAAAATATAGGTCTCTGAATGAATGCTAATAAAACTAAGGTTCTGGTATTTGAAAGGGACTAAGAAAGAACGAAGTGTGAATTATGGGTAAACCAGGAATATCTAGAACAGGTGAATGAAATTGTATACTTGGGAAGTGCGTTTAGCCGGGATGGAAGATGTGATTTAGATGTGGACGGGCGTGTCGCTGCTGGGAACAATGTCAATAGTGCCCTGACTGCGTTAGTTAAAAGGCAAGGCGTAGTAAAAAGTGCACGCCTTGCAATACATAACGCAGTATTGGTACCGATTTTGTTACATGGCAGCGAAACCTGGGATTGCCAGAAGAAGCATAAAAGCAGGTTGAATGCAGTGGAGATGCGATCTCTTTGTAAAATGTGCGGTGTTACCTTGGCCGACCGAAAGCGAAACGAAGAGATTCGCAACATCGTAGGTTTGAAAGATGATCTTGTCCCTGAAATTGATAAGGGCGTGCTTCGATGATTTGGGTACGTTGAGCAAATGAGCGAAGACCGAATGGTGAAGAAAATATATATTGCGAAAGTTAATACTAAAAGGGGTCGAGGTAGGCCGAGACTAACTTTCAATGACCATGTGGGTAAATTGCTCCAAGAGGGGAGGGTCAAGAGTACTCGGATACCTAGACGTGCATGTATGAAGAAAATGATGAATCTGAATGAAGCGAAAGAGGTATGTAAGGATCGTGACACTTGGTGATCTGTTGACTATCCTGTCAGGGATTGTGCGTGAAGATAATTTAATTAAAAAAAAAGCTTCTGGGATCGAACTCAGGTCTCTAGACTCGAATTCCGATCACCTACTCGGCTACAGTGTCTTTTCGTTTCTTAGGAAGCGATGCGAAATGCTTTAATAGACTTGGAGAATCGCCGTAAAAAGCCGTAGTGACCTATTGGTCAGGGGCTCGCTTAAAAAAGAAAATGACCGAAGTTCGAGCCCAGACCGGCACCATTTTAATTGTTAATAGAAATTTTTGGTGCTGAATGGTGAAGGAAAACATAAAATATAAGAGATAAAATTTAAGAGAATAATCACGTAATAATTAATCCGCGCGCGGTCTAAGGCATAACATCTACTCCTTCGTTTTTACTAAAAATAGTGAATAAAATGTTGGTAACTGTTTTAATTTTCAGTGTCAAAACTAGTACAATCACTATGATGAACTTTTTTAATGTTATTTTATGTTTTAGTGAGTTTCCTTTGTTTTGTGCTTTACTATTTTTACCTTGTGTAATATTTACATTATATGTAAAACCTGTTTAATATACTAAATATTAAAAAATATATTAGAAGTAACAGTAGTAGTTTTTACTGTAAACTATTCATACACACATATTACTTCATTTATACTTGTTACATTGTGTTATAGGTATATGTATTATTATAAAAAAAATGGTTACACTATATGACACTTCAAACACTTTATTAATATATATAAAAACAAACAATTTATATTACACCAACATTATTAATAGTATTATTTTCGCAAAGCAATCTAGAACACAAAATAAAACACTTTTAATTAATGAATGTTATTTTTACTTTACACGAATGTTTACGCCTCCAATACTTGATATTAGAACAATAAATAATGATATTTATAAATTCTGTCTTCCTTCATTCAGTGATAGGTGGTTCCATTTGTACCGGTATCGATTATCCCTAATTAGATAGATAGATAGATAGATAGATAATTCTTTATTGTACATAGTCTTATAGAATTAATTATTACAATTTCGGAAACCTTAAAACTACGAACGGTGGTCATATCGCTTTAAGCGATTTCTGCCTGACAAACCGGGTAATAATTACCTATTGTACAACATCAGTTTTTCATCTTCATTTCATTATTTTTCAATTTTATTTTAATTTTATTCATGTGTATTTTCTTTTTAATTATGTCATTTGTCTGTTGTTAAATAAAATTATATTTTAAGTCAAACTCAACTACTATTTGTTTCCCTACATATATATTTTTTTAAATTTCTTTTGTAATAGTTAATAAGTATTATGTCGGAGACCGCGCATGGATTATTCAAGCGGTACCGACAGAATATCAGCGCTGCAGTAGCAATGCTGCAGCATTTTGCTGAGTCGGTTGCCTTTTCGTTGCTACCATCTAATCATTTATTTAAATTGTTCTTTTTAATTGTTTATATGTATACAATTGTGGCAATGAATAAACTTTCTTTCTTTCTAATAAGAGAATAAGACTAATAACACGCTACGATTTGTGGCCATGTTAGAGACGCCATAATGTCTAAGGAATTGCTGGACAGTATCAACGGCTTCTGCTGTGAATTTATTGTAAAATTTATAATAACAGATTTTCTTAAAGAGTATTCTCGTCTATATTTACTTATAATTATATACGTCTAGACCATGGAGTTAGGAGTAAAGCTTGCTGAATTACTTAAACTATTAGAGTTGTTTTGACGAAAAGTTAAGCCTATCAGCTGAGTGCTACGATGAGTAATAATAAATATTGTAACGGCACACAAGCTTGGGCCCAATCCGGAACTGTTGTTGTGTTTTCGGTATAGAGCTAAAAAATTGAGGGGTTGGGTTATCGGAATTCGAGTCAAGAGACCCTAGTTCGATAGCCCGGTGGGAGGCTCATACAAATAGGTTTTTTCAAAAACTTATGCACGATTTATATAGTTAGCTTGGGTATAAAGACGGCGTCAGACTCGCCATCTTCCATGTTGTCACAAAAAATGTCATCGGTGAAAGACGGGAAGAAAGGACTAAATTGTCTAGACCTCTGGCTACCCCATGAAAATTTGGCTTATTTCGTTTTGTAAACTAATTTACAAAATCATTGTATAGATATGTTTTCGTTTTTGTTTATGTATTTTTAGACATTTTTTATTTTAATTTTATTCATGTGTATTTTCTTTTTAATTATGTCATTTCTCTGTTGTTAAATAAAATTATATTTTAAGTCAAACTCAACTACCATTTGTTTACCTACATATATATTTTTTTAAATTTCTTTTGTAATAGTTAATAAGTATTATGTCGGAGACCGCGCATGGATTATTCAAGCGGTACCGACAGAATATCAGCGCTGCAGTAGCAATGCTGCAGCATTTTGCTGAGTCGGTTGCCTTTTCGTTGCTACCATCTAACCATTTATTTAAATTGTTCTTTTTAATTGTTTATATGTATACAATTGTGGCAATGAATAAACTTTCTTTCTTTATAATAATAGAATAAGACTAATAACACGCTACGATTTGTGGCCATGTTAGAGACGCCATAATGTCTAAGGACAGTATCAACGGCTTCTGCGTGTGAATTTATTGTAAAATTTATAATACCAGATTTTCTTAAAGAGTATTCTCGTCCATATTAACTCATAATTATATACGTCTAGACCATGGAGTTAGGAGTAAAGCTTGCTGAATTACTTAAACTATTAGAGTTGTTTTGACGAAAAGTTAAGCCTATCAGCTGAGTGCTACGATGAGTAATAATAAATATTGTAACGGCACACAAGCTTGGGCACAATCCGGAACTGTTGTTGTGTTTTCGGTATAGAGCTAAAAAATTGAGGGGTTGGGTTATCGGAATTCGAGTCAAGAGAGCCTAGTTCGATGGCCCGGTGGGAGGCTCATACAAATAGGTTTTTTCAAAAACTTATGCACGATTTATGTAGTTAGCTTGGGTATAAAGACGGCGTCAGACTCGCCATCTTCCATGTTGTCACAAAAAATGTCATCGGTGAAAGACGGGAAGAAAAGACTAAATTGTCTAGACCTCTGGCTACCCCATGAAAATGTGGCTTATTTCGTTTTGTAAACTAATTTACAAAATCATTGTATAGATAGCGAAAGGTTATTAGGTTGCTGCAATGTGCATTTCAATAAATATTCTATATATTAACTCATATTCTGCTAACAATACCTAAGTTCGTTAATTAAGACGTTTATCAAATAATGCTTTAACGGTCAATTCAGTGTTGATTAAGTTATCTGGCTAAAAACATAAGGAACCCATGAACACTTTTTATTACCGTAAAACGGAATAAATAGCAATATTTTTTTAAACTATGACCAAATTTTATTTTGTCGACTGTAACTGTTTTTACCGCAGGTGATTTTATATTATATCCGGCATCGTGTAGGACCAGTTATAAAATATTTTATTTATTATTCGGCAGATATTTTAGGCCATTTAGAGCGACTATTGTCCCCTTCCATTCTTGAATCCAAAGAAGGAAAAAAGTTAAAGGAAAAGTTTTAGATTAAAGAAATCATCCACTATCGAAAAGAAATATTCCCACTGCCTTGCGATCAAAAACGAAACAAAGAATCGAATAACCATATTTTAAGAATACTAATAGATGAAGAAACAGAAAACGTAGAACCTTGTATCAGAACCCATGTCTAATCATGTTCCTTTGGCAGAATATAAGTTGCATGATTTCTAAGAAATAATCATGCAACTCAAAACAAAAACCATCTTTACCACAGTCACCGCAGTCACGGCCGCTGTCATGTCAATTCCATCACCAACGAAGCCATCTTTACCTACACCTTAGTAATTCCTTAGTATTTCTTCTTTGCCTGGTGTCGTCTGGATCAGTACCATACTAGTACTTTTCTCTGCCACCAAATACCATTATACCAACTGTTTTAAGTTACTGTTAAAAGATACTCACAGAACAGACTCGGACTTCGATGACACTGAGAGATTGAATGTGCGATTCGAAGTTTGTAGTAAGGCTGCGGGACTAAATAACGTTTACACGAAGCTTTTTAAAGAATAGGAACTGAAAGAAATCGGAAAGATTTTCATCGGGGGCACAATGCTGATTTAGACCTGGAAGAGGATGCACGAATCAAGTGCTTTCTCTCAGTATGGTCACAGAAAAGCTTCTGGCTGCTTATTAGAGGATTTTCTGTGCTTTTATGGATCTTGAGGAGGCATTTGATAAGATGGTAAGGAAAAAATGTGGGAAGAGGTAAAAATCGGCGTTGTAGTCTTGCTGCCTAAAATTGTGCAGATTAGTTACGGGTAGCAGATTCGAAGGTACAAAGTGTCTGACCTCCTTCAAAAAGATCACATGCAGACACAGACAGATCTACCGATAAAAAAGTAATGAAAATAGAGTTTGACATTCTTGTAGAAGGTCCCAATAGGTGGAGTTAATACCAATAAGCATTCTCTCCCAGACAACTTATCGTAAATTTGTGTTGGGCGAAATATAAACATATATTTTGTTTCTGTAAATAAATTGTTAAAAAAGATCTCTATAGATTTCTTCCTACCCTAATCCAACAGGTTCCGTAAATTTATATTTAAAATAAACATATAAATATATATTTTGTTTCTGTAAATAAATTGTTAAAAAAGATCTCTATAGATTTCTTCCTACCCTAATTCCAACAGGTTCCGTAAATTTATATTTAAAATAAACATATAAATATATAATAAATATACTCACGTCATTCCCAATACTGGGCTTGATACAGGACTAGACAATTAAGTCCTTTCGAGCTACTTTTCATCGAAGATATTTTTGGGATATTGTGACAGTTGGTGAGTCTGTCGCCGTCTTTGAATACAATGATAATCTTCCATAAGTTTGTCGCCAATGAAGTCATACATAAGTATTTAGAAAAAACCCATTGGTACAGCCACCAGGGCATCGAACTCACGTCTCTTGACTCGAATTTCAATCACTCAACATCTCGTCTACCGCTACGGCTGCATAAATGAAAGTTAATTTAAAATAGTTTTTTGATTTTTTGTATCTTTTCGCAATATCCCATACTAGGATAGGTAGAGTTGTAGGTCCGAAACTTCATATTTATATACATATGTCCCTAACAGGTTTTGAACCCGCAACGTTAGCTTCAATGGCAAGTTACCACCGTAACTACCAACATGACTATCGGGTCGAGTTTTATCGGCTATAGTTGACTATATATAGTCCTAAATAACTGATGTTATAAAGATACAACAGGATAGTTGATAAAAGCTTCGACACACTTCTTTGTTACTTGGGCTCTCTTTAGCTCGTATGAGTAGATAGATCATGTTTGTTTCTGGACAACGTCTCAATAACTTTTCAATCAAAACTTTTCCCATAAATCCTTTTGGATGCTGTTATAAATATGTACCTTTGCTAATTTAGAACTGTGAAATGCCTATAGATGGCCAGAAAAAAATATTTTAATGAATTAATCATTAAAATATTTTTCAAAACAAAACCATCTTTACCACAGTCACCGCAGTCACGGCCGCTGTCACCACAGCTGCGACCACAAACTATATCTTCACTACCATCACCAACGAAGCCTTCTTTACCTACACCTTGGTAATTCCTTAGTATTTCTTCTTTGCCTGGTGTCGTCTGGATCAGTACCATACTAGTACTTTTCTCTGCCACCAAATACCATTATACCAACTGTTTTAAGTTACTGTTAAAAGATACTCACAGAACAGACTCGGACTTCGATGACACTGAGAGATTGAATGTGCGATTCGAAGTTTGTGGTAAGGCTGCGGGACTAAATAACGTTTACACGAAGCTTTTTAAAGAATAGGAACTGAAAGAAATCGGAAAGATTTTCATCAGGGCACAATGCTGATTTAGACCTGGAAGAGGATGCACGAATCAAGTGCTTTCTCTCAGTATGGTCACAGAAAAGCTTCTGGCTGCTTATTAGAGGATTTTCTGTGCTTTTATGGATCTTGAGGAGGCATTTGATAAGATGGTAAGGAAAAAATGTGGGAAGAGGTAAAAATCGGCGTTGTAGTCTTGCTGCCTAAAATTGTGCAGATTAGTTACGGGTAGCAGATTCGAAGGTACAAAGTGTCTGACCTCCTTCAAAAAGATCACATGCAGACACAGACAGATCTACCGATAAAAGGATATGAAAATAGAGTTTGACATTCTTGTAGAAGGTCCCAATAGGTGGAGTTAATACCAATAAGCATTCTCTCCCAGACAACTTATCGTAAATTTGTGTTGGGCGAAATATAAACATATATTTTGTTTCTGTAAATAAATTGTTAAAAAAGATGTCTATAGATTTCTTCCTACCCTAATCCAACAGGTTCCGTAAATTTATATTTAAAATAAACATATAAATATATAATAAATATATTCACGTCATTCCCAATACTGGGCTTGATAGAGGACTAGACAATTAAGTTCTTTCGAGCTACTTTTCATCCAAGATATTTTTGGGATATTGTGACAGTTGGTGAGTCTGTCGCCGTCTTTGAATAAAATGATAATCTTCCATAAGTTTGTCGCCAATGAAGTCATACATAAGTATTTAGAAAAAACCCATTGGTACAGCCACAAGGGCATCGAACTCACGTCTCTTGACTCGAATTTCAATCACTCAACATCTCGTCTACCGCTACGGCTGCTTAAATGAAAGTTAATTTAAAATAGTTTTTTGATTTTTTGTATCTTTTCGCAATATCCCATAATAGGATAGGTAGAGATGTAGGTTCGAAACTTCATATTTATACACATATGTCCCTAACGGGTTTCGAACCCGCAACGTTAGCTTCAATGGCAAGTTACCACCGTAACTACCAACATGACTATCGAGTCGAGTTTTATCGGCTATAGTTGACTATATATAGGCCTAAATAACTGATGTTATAAAGATACAACAGTTACAGGATAGTTGATAAAAGCTTCGACACACTTCTTTGTTACTTGGGCTCTCTTTAGCTCGTATGAGTAGATAGATCATGTTTGTTTCTGGACAACGTCTCAATAACTTTTCAATCTAAATTTTTCCCATAAATCCTTTTGGATTTTTTCCTTTTGCCAATTTAGAACTGTGAAATGCCTATAGATGGCGACATTAATTCATTAAAATATTTTTTTCTGTAAATAAAAATTACAAATCGCTAAGAATTATGTGTTTAAGCTTCAAAAATAATGCTGTTTAAATATATGCTAACTTTTATGTATGCACATAGTAATTGGTTCTATAAATAGCGAAAGGTTATTAGGTTGCTGCAATGTGCATTTCAATAAATATTCTATATATTAACTCATATTCTGCTAACAATACCTAAGTTCGTTAATTAAGACGTTTATCAAATAATGCTTTAACGGTCAATTCAGTGTTGATTAAGTTATCTGGCTAAAAACATAAGGAACCCATGAACACTTTTTATTACCGTAAAACGGAATAAATAGCAATATATTTAAACTATGACCAAATTTTATTTTGTCGACTGTAACTGTTTTTTACCGCAGGTGATTTTATATTATATCCGGCATCGTGTAGGAACAGTTATAAAATATTTTATTTAACTATAAGCATAGGTTTTCAATTTATTTATTTCCAATTTCTATTTAACCAACAACACGGATCAAAAGAAACGCGTAAATGGAAAAACTGACAGGGCTGCCAGCCATTGATTAATTTTATCCAATTATAAAAACATTAAATCGTGAGAATTCTTTTGTACGGAATGTTAATGATCTCTTTTCAATAAATCAAACAAGACCCAATAAAACAAACTAACAGTTGAATGAATGAATGAATGTACGAAATATGTTATATTATATATCAAAACATTAAATAAATACAAATGAAATACAGAAATTAAATTGCGATACAATTGGAGGCCATATTGTTTGAAAGCGATTTATTCCAGGCAACCACGTTACAGAGGATGCAATGACCAGAGAGAAGAGGGAAATGTGTACGCAATTTTAATAATATAAAAACATACATATATATACAAACATATACACATACCCGTACAACATACACTAACTAAAATCAGAAATAAATATACGAAATGATAGAGAAGAAAAATAATACACAAAAGACACATAAATAGAAATGGAATGCGCCCGCCGAATATGAAGCGGTAAGCAATTCCAGAGCCTAACTGCTTCAACAGAAGTATTGTGGAGTGGAATTTTTAAGGTTTTGGCCAAAACGAAGAGTGTGGTCGTGAGTATCACAAAAAAACTCAAACCGCTCTTAAAAATAAGAAGGGATAACAGGATAGAATAATTGTAACAGGATTGAATGGAATACAGTATAAAAGAGACAATGGCTAATTGATGAAAGCGATATTCGGAAACGTGGTCATATTTTCGGAGTCCAAATATGAAACGTTTAAGAGATTCTGAATGCCCCTAAGTTTATTAAGTAGTTCTTCATTTAGGTTCAGACAGCATGTGTCCGCATAATCGAGAATCAGTAATAGGAGATAAATATTTGTCAAGAGTAATGCCGAGATTTTTAACGGTATCACTGTACGGTACGCGAGTCCAATCTAGTATAATATTATGTTAAGTACATCAATATGAGCAATCAATTTTTGACTATCTATTATTATTGACTGAGTTTTTAAAGAATTCACTTTCAAACCACACTACTTACTCCATTCCTCTATTGAGTCCAGGTCTTCATTTAATAAGGATATAGTTTTGGGTAAATCCACCAATTTAACCTGAACATATACTTGGAGATACAGTTTGTTAGTATTTTTATTTAAATGAAATTAAACAAAATAAAATTTACATCAAAAGTAGCTTATTAGATTTTTTAAGATCAATCTACGACGATAAATAAATTAATATAGAACTTTTTAACTTAACAATTATCATAACAAATTTAGCACAGGTAACCATCTGTAGCCAACGTTAAAGCTTTGTATACAAGCAGTACAACTATTTAAAAATATTAAAAATTCTTGAACAAGAGAGTAGTAGTATAGTTATTTCTACTTAGAACTTATAGTTTAATGATTAAATATACAGCTCATAGATATTACCCATATGTTATGGCCAAACTATGAAAGTTTTTGCATTAATAAATAGAAATGTTAAGTTTATGACAACAATATTTACCTCTCTATTGCCCCATGATTACTTCCTATTCACATATTAGGTGTTTCTTACCCTTAAATAGATTCTGATAACCCCTTATATGCCATAAGCCTATATATGTGATTTTTACAAATTGTTGCAGTTTAACAATTCACAAGTTTTTCTCACCTACGAGTAAATTCAAAAGTTGTGGCAGTTAAATGCAAACCGTTCACAGACTGTTGACTATTAATTAAATTTTTATGGATTAAAGTCTTAATTTAGACACTTAAAACTTGAACGCCAAGAACTTAGAAATTCTAACAAAATCCTTCTACAAAAATTAGTGAAATATAAACCTTAAAAACTCTCATGACAGTTTTTCTATTCACTCCGCTATTCATTCCGATCACCTCTGGTTGGATGATCGGAATTCCAGTCAAGCGCGTAACAATAGTTGTTTTGGACTTATGTATGATTTATATCGTTGGCCTGGCTATAAAGACGGCGATAGGCTCACCACCTGTCACGATACGCCAAAAAATGTATTCGGTGAAAGGTGGGTCGAAAAGACTTAATTGTTTTGACCTCGGTCTACCCCAATATTTTAATGGCGTCAAGATATATATTTAAATATGTACTTTTTGGAATCATGTTTATGGTTCATTCTCCAATTCTACACTACAGCTTTCGCATCCCTTCAAAGCAACCTTTCCCAAAAAGTAGTCTTTCTTGACGATCAAGTCAATGGGGTATATAACTCTGATTTAATAGTGTGCTGTTGCTGCATGTTATATAACGGACTAAGAATAATGCCACTACCTTTTTTCCCGAGGATGTCGTAAGAGGCGTCAAAGGAAAAAGCCTTGAATATCGTTATGGTAACCGTTAGACGGCGGGATAACCATCTCTAAAAATATCAGACCAAAATAATCAGACCGAAGATGGGCAGCAGCGTGCGAGTGTTCTGGTGCTGCGATCGCCAATTTGCTTGCCAAGCGTGGCGATTATGGCAAATCCTTCCTGTGGAAGAGACCTATGTCCAGCTGTGGTCTTTAACAGGTCGATATGTATGTATTTATGTATGTGGTGACCTTTATATCGTCGCGAAACACCGATCCGACCAATATCCGATTATGCGTGCTGGTATGATAAATAAAGAAATAAATATCTTCACGCAATTCCCAATACAGGGGTAGATAGAGGTCTAGTCTAGACAATTAAGTCCCTTCGACCCACCTTCCACCGAAGATATTTTCGGGACAACATGACAGGTGGTGAGCCCGTCGTCGCCTTTATAACCAAGCCAACGATATAATTCGTACATAGTTTTTGAAAAACCCATTGGTACGAGCCTGCCACCTAGGGATCGAACTCAGGTCCCTCGACTCGAAATTCCGACCACCCAACCACTCGGCTATAGTGAATTTTTAAAGTTTTTTTGGTATGATAAATTAAGGCAAATAATAATTGCAAAATGTATTGTCCCTTAAATTAAAAAAAAAATTAAGGGAAAATACATTTTGCAATTACGATTACAATGAAAGGATGCGAATTCTCGCGAAACTTGGCAATATATGTCTTGCGACGTAAATCGGTACTGTAGAGATGCAAATACGTAATTACATTTAGAGATTGTATTACAAGAAATTTGTAATATAAGGGACGTACCGTTTTATTTTTATTTCAAACGTCAAATGAGATGTAAGAGATTCATCGCGAAACATCCGTCTGAACAACGAATTAAGTTACGTAATTTTATTGATTTATTAAAGCCTATTTGTTATGATGATCTTTTATGAGATTAAATTAAAGAGAAGAAATGTTTTTAAAATTTCAACTGACACTGGCGGGATTCGAACCCTCGACCTCTGCCGATCCGTGACAACGCTCTTACCTCCGACCCACCGTGTCTTTATAAACATGAAACAAATGTTTTATATTTATTAAATACCTTTCATAATTACCTCATCATAATTTAATCACATTACAAATATGTATTTACTTGTTAGCAAAGCGGTAGCTTCTGCTGCTACATAAACGGACCGGGTAGGCTGGGACAATGACGATCTTGCAGGAAACCGGCGTGAAATAGAAATATTGCTGCGTTGGTGTGTCGTTTTCTCCTTTCTCTCCTTTAGGTACCATAGGAGTCTGCAGTATCTTTGGTTTTACCGCGTGATAATTACCCAGTAATTTGATATATTTGATTTATATTTTTTAATTACATAAAGGGAAAAAAATTTGTGATCTTTGTTAAAAATTTGATTTTGCGTAGTGTCATTCAGAGTTGGGCAAAATGGATTCGAACATTTTCAGTAAATAGAATTTTGATGTCAAAGATGCTCACCTTATTTCTTGACCATCGAGTTGATTTGAGTCCAAAACAGTTTTGATATATAAATTCATTCATAAAAGAAATATGTTCACGCTATTCCCAATACGGAGGTAGGGGAAAGGGCAATAGTGGTAGTCAAAGGGCTAATCTAGACTATTAAGTTCCTTCGACCCATCTTCTACCGAAGACATTTTTCAAGACAATGTGACAGGTGGTGAGCCCGTCGCCGGCTTTATGTCCAAGCCAACGATATAAATAAAAATATATATTTACAAAACGGTTTTGATAATTTCAATAAGTCTGTTAAAGTCTTACACGAGCTTACTGTGAGAAACTAATGAATCATGTATTCCTTTGCAAGGAAATTCTCTCAACAGCGATGCATTAGATATCTCTTTGTTGGTATTAGTTGGTATCCTCTTCTGTTGTATGCGACGTAATATAAAACCATCCACCTTCGTGGACGAGGGGCATACATATCGGTTTTCAAGGCGTCACCATCTCTAAGGTCCCGGGTTCGATTCGCAGGCGGGTTACTATAGATAATACTTTTTCTACAATTTCTCGGATATGTGTGTTTTTTTATAGAGAATGGAGTCAAACGAGCAGGTGGCTCACGTGATAATAAGTGATTACCGCCTCCCATGAACATCCGCAATACCAGAGGCATAGCAGATGCGTTGCCGGCCTTTGAGGAAGGTATAGTCCCTAAGACGTATCGGTCCGAAAAAACCGCTGACGGCGGCACATTCCATAAGGTGCAATTGCGAGGCAGAAAATTCCGCGAAAAACGCACTGTGGTGGACTGCCAAGCATCAAGATGGTGTTAATGGAATTTTTGACTATACCGTAAGGTACGATGGTAAAATTTAGCGGCTGGGATTAATCCGAATAATTCCTCGGAGCACTCCCCGTAGTAAATCTTGTAAAAAATGCAAAGAGATGCAATGTCACTTCGCAGTGCCAGGGGATCTAGCCTATTAGATAGAACATGGTCGTCGACGATTTGAGCCGCTCTTCGTTGGATACGATCAAATGGAAAGGAGCTGACACTGGGGAGCCCCCACACAGAGATGATAACAATACTCCATGTGCGACCGAACCTGCGCCTTATAAAGTTGCAAACGGTGGTCTGGCATGAAGTACTGTCGTGCTCTACTGGGCACGCCAAGCTTTTTAGAGGCCAATTAGGCCTTCCCTTCCAAGTGACCGTGAAACTGAACGTTGCTCGATATGTCGACGCCAAGGATTCCGATGCTGGCTGAGGCAATTAGGGGAGTGCTCTCAAAATGAGGTGACACGACGAAGGGTTTCTTTGTAGCGGTAAACGCGCAAACTTCCTTTTTAGGGTTGAACTGGACTAAATTTAGTCGGCCCAGAGGTCGAGATTTTGTCTAACAAATTCTCGACCTCAGACACAAGTTTATACCGGTACTCGTCGACATATTCCCGAGAAATATTTGCACGGCTGGTGTACAGGGCATCACCAGTGCTGTCGTCGGCATAGCAATGAATGTTAATAATTTGTATCAAATAATTCATATGCAGAAGAAACAAGGTTGTCGATAGCACACAGCCTTGTGGGACACCAGCGTTCACAGACTTGGAGTTCGAGCATGCACCGTCAACTACGACCTTTATGCTCCGGTCTGTGAGAAAACTAGTGACCCAATTGCAAAATTTTTCGGGAACCCCACATGATGGAAGCTTCGAGAGAAGCGCTTTGTGCCACACCCGATCAAAAGCTTTTGCTATGTCCAAGCTAACTGCCCGGGAAGGGGGAGGCCCCTAGCGAGAGCTACTGCCATACAGTAGAGATGATCAACTGGTGCTCCTCTAAGTATCTCAAGAGCTGGCAGTTTATAATGGACTCAATTATTTTGGAGAACAAGGAAGTGATGGCGACCGGTCAGTAGTTACCCGGATCTGAGCGGTCGCCTTTCTTAGGGATCAGGTGCACCAAAGTTGTCTTCCATGTCATCGGGACGGTGACGGATCGGTGCCAACTCTGGAGCACACATCCTCAGCACGGATTCGGATCGGATTTCTCTTATGCGTAATGGGCCAGCGAGTTGTTATCCCTGTGCAGATATGGTAGTGATGGCTAATTGAAATTCATTTGGATGTGGTCGATGAGTCGGTCAGATTTGGAATTAACGCTGTGGGGCCTATAGAGGAACCCATAGACGCGAGGGTAGTCGTCGCTGTCTATGCGTAGCCAAAGGGTGGACAGGTCCCCGTCTTCAAGGCTCCCGAGGCTTTGAGAACATATATCTTCTCTGACGTATACACAAACCCCGGCCCGTGGTAGAAAAGAATGTTCAAGCTTGTATCCCGGGTAGGAAAGATAAGAGGTATCCACCAGAGAGGATATCTGCGTCTCGTAAAAAAAAAGCAAGGCCATTTTTGCCGTCTCCAGGTAGTAGTGGACGGCATCTAGATTGGAGTGTAGTCAGTCACCTAATATTGCAGAGATCCACGGCAAGCGTGGTATAGGGTGCCTAAGGTTTTTTGCTATGTTTGTTGCTACGGTGCAGGTACCCCCTGGAGTAGATTTTTTTCATCCGCTACCATGTTTTAGGGGAGAGGGGTGTGTGGGCCTCTAGACTCCACCTGCACTCACCAGACGAAACGCAGAAGTTTGTTAAACTTCTACTTCACGCCGGTATTCTGTGAGGTCGTGGTACATCCCCGGTCGAGCCGGCCTATGCATGCAACAACAAAAGCTGTTTCGTGGCTCGTCCATTGTTATTGTTTGTGGTACCTTCGTTTTTTCCGATCCCATAACACAAATGCTTTACTTACTTTGGGATCAGAATAGTCTATGTGATGCTGTCCCTATCTATGTATTTATTTATTACCATCATCCACCTCTTTCGTCTACTCCTAGGTATGGACCTACCTGTATGAATTTTTAAATATGATCTTATAAAAATGTACGATGGAGGCGCATTTTAATTTATAATTCCAACTAGTAAATAAAAGAACTACTAAATTGATAATTATATTTAATTATATTTTGTCACATGATTTAACGTTAAACATTGGAAACAACAAATTATGTACACAGGGAAATAGGAAATTAGCAGTTACTCCAAGAATACAGTTATATAAACAAAAGGGTAACATGGATAATGAAATATACAGGAAAAATATGTTCAAAACGTGTTTTCTATAGATAATTAAAGATATTTTTTTTGAAGAGGAAAACAGATCAATGTAATATTGAACAATTAGACAACGCCCTTTCCCACTGTAAAAAATTGTGTTTTTGGGAATTGGATTGTGACATAAAACATAGAGCATCTAAATAGATAAATAATCATATGTAAGAATAAACATATATGACTTAAGTACAATCATTCATATTTAACATACAAATGTTTGCTTCTAGCGAAAATGGCACCCTCGGCGTTGAAGGTTACTAATTATGCTATCAGGCTATATTTAATTGACAAGTTCATATGCCAACCCTAATAACTCAGATACAAATGCTACATCTAAATACTTCTAACACAGTACCTTGAACATTTTACTTATGTAGGTATACCCGTGTACAATCCGTATATAGATAATGTTTCTTGTCTATTTTTAAATGCCAAAACTATATTGCGATTATTATATAGGACTTGACCATAGACAAAATTATTTTTATCATATACAAGTAAAACTGCAAAAATTTTGTTTCCTATAAAACAATCTTAAAATACAATGCATACGAATTAACGTCCAACATCAAATAAAAATAAAGATTCTTATCTTAAGACTGTAATTACATTAATTCTATGGTCAATATATCTAAAGAAAGTAATTATTATATTAACTGACTTAAGTAAAAATCACTCGTATCACATAGTAGTAGATGAAGTAAGCACATAGTGAGTAGATGATAGTTTGTACAGCTTTGTCCAAATAGTATAATCTGAAAATGAAAAAAAATAATAAGTTGCAGTAGTGTATAATTGTTCCCCCTGCACGGGTTCCCATATTGTCGTGGCGGTGGAGCTTAATAACCGTAGCTTGGATACCCACGGTAAACCCAGACAATCCGTCGTGGCCGGCCTAACTTTGTGGGGTAATGGCCGACCCAGGTGGCCGCTCCAAGTGGGCTTAGACAGCCCACTTCGGATGCTTGTTGGTGGTCTGTGATCTCCACAGCCAAGGTGGAGTCGCGACGGAAGAAGAGTATTTATTTTATATAAAACGATTTTCGGATTTTATCGCGTTTTTAATTAGTTTTTACAAACTATTTACACTTCCTGACGTTTCGGATGCTTTACAGCATCCGTGGTCGTGGAGGAACTGAGGTCTTGAACGTCCGCTGTCATTGCTACCTTCGGCTACCGTCAGCTTTATATATTAATTTTGGATCCGTAGTATGTAGTATTCGTGTGAATGCAAGAAATCATTAGGAGTATTTATATTACGATTCGCCATGCTCCTTGACTTCCGCGACTGCGGGTTCGCACGGCTGATGCGGCTGAGGGGCCGCGGGGGGAGAGGAGTGTCGGTATGCGAGGCGCCGCGCTCTTTGCCCTCCTCGGCCGAAATATGGTCTACGGCGGACCCAAAGTCCAGATCCGCCGCGAGGTGACTGGTTGTCTGTTACCCGGTCAAATACCCACCTCCGTGGCCTCCGTGACCTCCGGGTGGCGGACTCAAGGGGTTAGTTATCGACATTCACGGGTTTGGAGGCCAAGGAGTGGATGTGTCCGTGTTCCGTTTCTTCTGTTCAAAGAATATTTGAAAGGAGGTTTTTGCCCAACAGTGGACATTGACGAGGTGTAACTTTCGTTTTATCTTATTTAAGTTTTATCTAATTTAATTTATTTAAGCCAGCCCTATTGGCGAATTTGTCATCCTTCATACATACATGCCATTCAAAGTGTAGTGTGAACTCAAACTTACTGTTTTTGTAACCTCCTTGCTTGGGGTAAAGTTGCAGGATCTTCCTTGCAGCAATATTCACGAGCTCCCTTTATGTAATTTCTGATATATGCACTCCAATTTATCACCTGTTAATTGAAAAAGCTTCAATAAATACAATGATGGAAACGAGGGATGTTTAATGGATAATATATAATTATTTATGCATGTTAAAAGATAATACTACCAAATACTACTGTCACTACTCGTCTTAGATATTTGAAAGAATTATCTCATCATTATATCACAACGGTCTGCAAAAGTCCACTGCAAGAGCCAGTCTTCTTCCGGAAGGGAGGGTTTTCCATAATTTCCAAGTTTGGTAAACGGATTAGTAATTTCAGTACTAAACAATTCACACCTCAGACTTTGCATCCCATCACGCGCCTCCGAATTTTTTTTCTAGTATTTTTGAGGTACTTGCTTGTCTGTTGGCTCATCAATTATATCCCCATAGTCGCCTCTTAAGATTTCCACGGGAATAAAGGGAGAGTTAGACGGAAAAATATTAAAGAGATATATGTCAGGCAAAGGAATCGATGAGCAAAGTGACCGACAATCTGCTTTGTGGCAAATCACACAAGGCCCATACACTCCCCTCCCCAAAAGCAAGGTCCGCTACCATGTTTTTGGTGAGAAAAAAATCTACCCCAGGGGGGTACCAGTATCACGGGTGCTGGAGAATCCCCCTCTGGGCACCCGCGCTCGAGCAACCAATCGCTGCCCGAATGTGAATGCTCCGGCTCTGTTCCGCTCTGTTTCCATTCTGTTCGAGGTAACAAACAAACAAAGCAAAAAAACCTTCGGCACCCCTTACCACGCTGGCCGTGGATTTCTGCAATATCAGGGGACTCCACTCTAAACTGTATGCTGTCCACTACCATCTGGAGACGGCAAAGCCGGCCTTGCTCTTTCTTACCGAGACGCAGATATCCTCTCATCCTCTCCGGCGGATACCTCTTATCTTTCCTACCAGGGGTACAAGCTGGAACATTCTTTTGTGCCTCGGGCCGGAGTTTGTGTGTACGTCAGAGAGAGATTAAAGTGCCCATTATGTTCCCATTGCGGTCGCGACATGCATGCCACCGCCGTGTGTGGCACTACAGGTTGGCGGATTGGGAAGGGATGCGGTCTTCCTTTGCATCCTACCCATGGTTTGCTTCTCGCTAGATAGTCCCGACGCCTTTGCAGATTCCGTCGCCGGTGCTCCAAGGAATGGAACTCTTCGCTCCTTCCTCTGTGGTGCCCATCGGTGACAGATCAAAATCTTGGTTTGGTGGCACCTGCAGAATGGCATCTCGCCAAAAGCAGCAGTGCTACCGGGCCTGGGTTAAAGCATCAGCGTCTCGGGATTCAAAAACTAGCGTTTTTAAGAAGGAGTATAACTCTGCGGCCAGGTCCTTCAAAAGAGTAATTACTGCGGTAAAGTAGAACACATTAGCAGAATTGGTGAGAAACTATCTGGCTATCCGGTTCTTTCAGAGCTCAGTGCGAATAGCACTCCTCTCTCTGGACATCCAGAAGTCGAGTGGGCCCGATGGTGTCCCCCCTATTGCTTTGAGGATTTTTTTTTATAGAACAGGGAGGCAAACGAGCAGGTGCCTCACGTGATGGTAAGTGATTACCACCGCCCATGAACACCCGCAATACCAGAGGCATAGCAGATGCATTGCCGGCCTTAGAGTGCTCCCCCCCCCCACCAGAATTGGGGGAGGGGGTGTGTGGGCCTCCGGTTACCTGCACTCACCAGACGAAACACAAAAGTTTGTTAGACTTCTACTTCACGCCGGTATTCTGTGAGGTCGTGGTACTTCCCCGGTCGAGCCGGCCCATTCATGCAACAGCAAAAGCTGATGCGTGGCTCTACCACTATAAAAGGATGTCTGCTCCAGAGTTGGCACCGATTCTAACGCGTCTTTTTCGGTACTCCTACTCTGAAGGCGTCGTCCCGATGACATGGAAGACAGCTTTGGTGCACCCGATCTCTAAGAAAGGTGACCGCTCAGATCCGGGTAACTACTGACCGGTCGCCATCACTTCCTTGTTCTCCAAAATAATGGACTCCATTATAAACTGCCTGCTCTTGAGGTACTTAGAGGAGAACCAGTTGATCAGTGACTGCCAGTACGGCTTCCGTCGGGGTTTCTCGGCTGGTGAACTTCTTGTGTACCTCACTCATCGATGGGCGGAGGCAGTAGAGAGCAAGGGTGAAGCCCTGGCAGTTAGTTTGGACATAGCGAAAGCCTTTGATCGGGTATGGCACAAAGCGCTTCTCTCAAAGCTTCCCGAGAAATTTTGCAATTGGGTCACTATTTTTGTCTCAAACTGGAGCATCAAGGTCGTATGACGGTGCATGCTCGGACTCCAAGTCTGTGAACGCTGGTGTCTCACAAGGTTGTGTGCTATCGCCAACCCTGTTTCTTCTGCATATCAATGATTTGTTACAAATTAGTAACATCCATTGCTATAGAGATGATAGCACTGGTGATGCCCTGTACACCAGCCGTGCCAATATTTCTCGGGAACACGTCGACGAGTACCGGAACAAACTTGTGTCTGAAGTCGAGATTTTGTTAGACTGGGAGCGACTAAATTTAGTTCGGTTCAACTCTAAAAAGACACAAGTTTGCGCGTTTACCGCTAAAAAGAAATCCTTCGTCTTATCACCTCGTTTTGAGAGCACTCCCCTAGTTGCCTCAGCCAGCATCGAAATCCTTGGCGTCGACATATCGAGCAACGTTCAGATTCGAGGTCATTTGGAAGGGAATGCCAAATTGGCCTCTAAAAAGCATGGCGTGCTCTGTAGAGCACGACAGTACTTCATGCCGGCCCACCGCTTGCAACTTTATAAGGCGTAGGTTCGGCCGCACATGAAGTACTGTTCTCATCTCTGGGCGGGGGCTTCCCAGTGTCAGCTCTTTCCATTTGACCGTATCCAAAGAAGAGCGGCTCGAATTGTCGACGACCATACTCTATCCGATCGGCTAGATCCCAGGCTTAGCGAAGAGATGTTGCATATCTTTGCTTTTTCTATAAAATCTACTACGGTGAGTGCTCCGAGGAATTGTTCGGATTCATCCCAGCCGCTGAATTTAACCATCGTACCTTACGGCATAGTCAAAAATTCCATCAAAACCACCTTGATACTTGGCATTCCACTACAGTGCATTTTTCTCTGAATTTTCTGCACGCACTTACACTTTATGGAATGAGCTGCCGGCAACGCATCTGCTGTTCCTCCGGTATTGCAGTTGTTCATGGCCGACGGTAATCACTTATCATCACGTGTGCCATCTGCTCGTTTGCCACCCTTTTCTATAAAAAAATCTTAGTCCTCAGGTCAACTCACCTGTAAACCACTTTCCTTGAAAAATTTTTTTGTATTTTTTTTTCTTCTATAAATTCAATAGTGCTATTAAGCTTACCCCAACATCTGTGTAGAATACTTCATTGTCTTCTTTGGAAATTTTATTTTTCAATGAAAGAAAGTAGTCATTTTTGAAAAACCATTCCTTCGTCGTGTAATACTGCAGCACTTCAAGACCGTAATGGACTCGTTTTTGTATCTTCACCATACTGTAAGTAATTTGAGTTGATAATTATTTCTGTAACATTACTAATTCTATTAAATATACACAAGTATACAAACCAAAATAGTGGTTGAGTAATCGGTATTTATATTGATCTCTAGTTCGAATACCAGGAAGGAAGAAGATTCGTCCTACTGATTATATATATATATATATATATATATATATATATATATATATATATATATATATATATATATATATATATATATATATATATATATATATATATATATATATATATATATATATATATATATATATATATATATATATATATATATATATATATATATATATATATATATATATATATACATATATATATATATATGTAACTAAACCCTGTGTAAATGTATTGGATCTAGGGTAGAGCTACTAGCAACTTCTTAGTGAAAATGCCCTTAAAATGTATTGCGCAGCAAATTTATTAAAAAGATTAAGTAAGATTGAAAGCTTCGGTGAAAAATGGGCCGAGAACACTGCATTGTGTAGACCTTTGTTTACCCATTATGGGAAAAAGCGTGAATATATAAAAAGGTAACATTATCACATTACCTTTTTTTCTACACTCTCCCTCTGACTCACACAAACGCTACTGTATTGGTCCTGGAGACACGACACCAAGTATCATACGCACCTATCAAAGACTCTACGATGTTCGTCCGCAAACTGTGGTGTCGAATGGCTCCATAATAACGAATTTCCGCAAAGTAACATTTGAGTTTATCTATCATCTAAAACACTTTTTCTCCTTCAGTGTGTTTCAGTGGGTAGCTTACGAAAAGTTCTTTGTGAATCAAACAGCTAGCAAGTATGTCAATCTCTCCTTGTATGAAAGAACATTATCTCGGATTGATATTATAAGCTGTTAAGATAAACTGTTTCTAATGACACATTCTATTTTTCTGTATTATGTAATCTGAGCACATTGTACTCACAAAGTCTTTTTCCCCATGAGGAACATGAGGAGGTCCACGAAGTAGGCAGGCAGTACGTGTGTGAAGAAAGCGGCTATCAGATGCTGCAATCGTGAATTCTTCGGTGAGCCTCCCGGGTACCATAGGCACACTGAGAATGGGAACTCTTGCACGTGCACACGACCTAGAAATGTCATTTAATTCATGAATATATAGATTTTTGTCAGTCTCATGGCAGATCTCGCCCCAAGTTCCATGTAGTTATTAATATAACACAAAAATTTTAATTCAGATGATTCATAAAGAAATTCTTTTTATGTATCATTTAATTAAGTGTAAATTTAAATAAATTTTTAAATAAATTTAAGTAGAATGATTAGTTTATATTATTTTTCTAATCACTTTCAAAAAATTTTACAGATTTTGAAACAATTCATACTACAAATACCTTTTAATTAACTATAAAAAAAATAAAAATAAATTGATTTTGTCAAATGGGATTTCGATTTCAAAATTGATGTTTTCTTTCTAAAATAAATAAATAAAAATCTTCACGCTATTCCCAATACAGGGGTAGACAGAGGTCTAGTCTAGACAATTAAGTCCTTTTGACCCACCTTCCACAGAAGATATTTTCGGGAAAGGTGGTGAGCCAGTCACCGTCTTTATGTCCAATCCAACGATATAATTGGTACATAAGTTTTTGAAAAACCCATTGGTACGTGTCTACCACCTGGGGATCGAACTCGGGTCTCTCAACTTGAAATTCCGACCACCGAACCAATCAGCTATCGTGACTACTTTCTAAGATTCAAGTGATTTTTGTTAAATACGTATAAATGTTTATTACCCATATCGAGTGCTTGCCCCCAAGTGATTGCGTTTACTCCCGACTGTGTAATATTGCAAACTCTGATCTCCTTTGGTCTGAAAAACACATAAGTAATATAATTTTTTAAAGGTAGAAATTACTTAAAAATAATATGGAAAGGTCAATCCATGAAATTGGGTAAAGACAAAAATTGACAATGAAAAACGGAGAGGCAAGAGAAAACCACGCTCAAAAATATAAAAGAACAAAAGGACATTTAGATTGAGTATAGATAAATAAAAAGTAAATAAATTTTTAAGCTTTTAGCTTCATACATGCACGTCTAGGTATCCGAGTACTCTTGACCCTCCCCTCTTCGAGCAATTTGCTCACATGGTTTTCGAAAGTTAGTCTCGGTCTACCTTGACACCTTTTAATATTAACTTTCGCGCTATATATTTTCTTCACCATTCGGTCTTCACTCATTCGCTCAACGTGCCCAAACCATCGAAGCAGGCCCTTATCCATTTTTGAGACAAGGTCATCTTTCAAACCTGCCATATTACGAATCTCTTCGTTTCGCTTTCGGTCGGCCATGGTAAGGCCGCACATTTTACGAAGAGATCGCATCTCCACTGCATTCAACCTGCTTTTATGCTTCTTCTGGCATATCCAGGTTTCGCTGCCATATAACAAAGTCGGTACCAACACTGCGTTATATATTGCGAGGCGTGCACTTTTCACAACGCCTTGCCTTTTGATTAACGCAGTCAGGGCACCATTGACTTTGTTCCCGGCAGCGACACGCCTGTCCACATCTAAATCACATTTTCCATCCCGAATAAACGCACTTCCCAAGTATACAATTTCATTCACCTGTTCTAGACATTCCTGATTTACCCAAATTTCGCACTTCGTTCTTTCTTCGTCCCTTTCAAATACCAGAACCTTAGTTTTATTAGCATTCAAAGGAAGACCATTAATTTCACATTCTTCTTTCATATACGTGACTAATGCCTGCAGTTCTGCCTCTGATGGTGCAATAAGCACTGCATCATCAGCATACAGCAGACAATTTACTTTTATGTTACCCCATTTCACACCCAAACAGCTATCTTTCAGCTTCAGTAAACAGCTATCGAGATACAGTATGAACAGCCAGGAAGACATGACACAACCCTGTTTTACGCCCGATTGGACGCCAAACATGGGTCATGCCCTACCCGCACACAGGCTTTACAGTCACAGTAAAGTGACAGCACAGCCCTTAGCAATCGACCATCCACACCATACCCCGGCAACAGTTCCCACATTTTCTTCCTTACAACCTTATCAAATGCTTTCTCAAGATCCACAAAAGCACAGAAAATCTTCTGGTTAGTAGCCAGAAGCTTCTCCGTGATCATGCGGAGAGAAAACATTTGATCCGTGCATCCTCTTCCAGGTCTAAATCTGCATTGTGCCTCCCATAGAAATCTTTCCGATTTCTCTTGCATCCTACCTGTCAAAACCTTTGAGTAAACTTTACTTGCTAAACTTGTCAAGCTGATCGCCCGATAGCACCCGCAGTCATAATGTGAACCTTTACCTTTATATAAAGCACAATGACCGCGGATCGCCAATCATCCCCCACAGCCACAGGGAACAGCCCCCGTTCGCCAGCACATATTGCACAGCAGATGAAAGCTGTCCCAGACGCGTGGCCCACCATATTTGACCATTTCAGCAGTAACTCTGTCTAGTCCCTCAGCCTTACCACATTCCAAACTTCTAATCGCATATTCAATCTCTTTCATACTGAAGACCTCAGCGGCATCGAGGTCCGAGTCTGGCGTACCAGTCACGGCGTCACCGCCGGATCCCTCACTAAGATCATCACACGCATACATCTCTCTATAAAATTCGCTCCATCGCTACATGACGTCCAATTTTTCTGAGAGGACGTCATTGGTTCTCGAAAGCACTTTATTCATTCTTAAGGCTGTCGCACCACTTCGGGCCCTTCCAGCCTCTTTCCAGAAGAGTTTTGAGTTTTTCTCGAAGTTGTGCGACAACGTTTCGTCCGCTTCCATTCTACTTATTTCACGCACTTCCTCAATCAATGCTTTCGTGTGAACTTTCTGGAGCTTATATCTTTCTTTCCTCTTCTCTCTCATATCCTTATCATTACTAGAGGCCAAGTAGTCTAACCATGGTTTCTTCTTCTTATTTACAGCTTCTTTCACTTCGTCATTCCATCATGCATCACCCTTTTTACTACTACCTCTTTTCTAAGTTCCACACACGTCTTCCGCTGCACTAACCATTCCATCTCTAAGGCTCTGCCATATTTCTTCCACATTTTCTTCCTTACAACCTTATCAAATGCTTTCTCAAGATCCACAAAAGCACAGAAAATCTTCTGGTTAGTAGCCAGAAGCTTCTCCGTGATCATGCGGAGAGAAAACATTTGATCCGTGCATCCTCTTCCAGGTCTAAATCTGCATTGTGCCTCCCATAGAAATCCTTCCGATTTCTCTTGCATCCTACGTGTCAAAACCTTTGAGTAAACTTTACTTGCTAAACTTGTCAACCTGATCGCCCGATAGCACCCGCCGTCATAATGTGAACCTTTACCTTTATATAAAGGCACAATGACCGCGGATCGCCAATCATCCGGAACAGCTCCCGTTCGCCAGCACAAATTGCACAGCAGATGAAAGCTGTCCCAGACGCGTGGCCCACCATATTTGACCATTTCAGCAGTAACTCTGTCTAGTCCCTCAGCCTTACCACATTTCAAACTTCTAATCGCATATTCAATCTCTTTCATACTGAAGACCTCAGCGTCATCGAGGTCCGAGTCTGGCGTATCAGTCACGGAGTCACCCCCGGATCCCTCACTAAGATCATCACACGCATACATCTCTCTATAAAATTCGCTCCATCGTTGCATGACGTCCGATTTTTCTGAGAGGACGTCATTGGTTCTCGAAAGCACTTTATTCATTCTTAAGGCTGTCGCACCACTCCGGGCCCTTCCAGCCTCTTTCCAGAAGAGTTTTGAATTTTTCTCGAAGTTGTGCGACAACCTTTCGTCCGCTTCCATTCTACTCCTTTCACGCACTTCCTCAATCAATGCTTTCGTGTGAACTTTCTGGAGCTTATGTCTTTCTTTCCTCTTCTCTCTCATATCCTTATCATTACTAGAGGCCAAGTAGTCTAACCATGGTTTCTTCTTCTTATTTACTGCTTCTTTCACTTCGTCATTCCATCATGCATCACCCTTTTTACGACTACCTCTTTTCTAAGTTCCACACATGTCTTCCGCTGCACTAACCATTCCATCTCTAAGGCTCTGCCATATTTCTTCCACACATTCTTTCCTGACATCGATGCTGTCCAGCTTTTCGGCTACCCATGCTTGATATTTATCCCTAGTGTCCGCTTCCTGAAGCTTCCAGCTTCGGATGCTACCTACCGACTGTGGTTCTGGTATCACCGTCCGGTGGCGCCAACCCGCGAACAGACCCCTAAATCTGGTAATCACTAGATAGTAATCCGTTCCCAGGTCAGCACCCCGGAACACTGGCGTATCCATCACTTGTTTTCGCAGTCGGTCATCCACTAGAAATAAATCGATCATACTTCTCTCATTCTCTCTTGTTCTAGTATACATATGGATTTTCTTGTGACTAAAAATAGTGTTTGTCACTAGAAGACCCTTTTCCTTGCATACAGCCAGTATAAGTTTGCCAGCATCGTTAACCCTTTTAACATCAAACATTCCAAGCACCGACTCGTACCTTGGCCGAGCGGTACCAACCCATCCATTCAAATCACCACATACAACAATTCTTCCGTTTCCTTTAACCAAGTCTAGAACTTCTCTTACATTCTCCAAAAACTCCTCCAGCTCAGCTCTGGACGACGAAGCTACCGGCGCATAAACAGCCAAAAGGAATAACTTCGTCAGTCCCAATTTAAAGCGAACCCAGAGAAGTCTCGAGTTTACAACCTTATATTCAGTAATAACATCGACCAACCGAGACGACAGCAGCACCCCCACTCCCTGGCAGGCGCTCTCGCTCTCCGGGAGCCCCACCAGGGAGCTCTTCAATACCGCTGCCCTTCCGATTGGTCTCCGACAAACTCACGACATCTAATTCTCTTTCTTTCATTATTTCAATCAACTAATTCGTCTTATCTCTTATGCCTCCTCTAACATTCCACGTGCCAACTCTGCACTCCGTCCTCCACCTTCCGCCGTGTCGGGCTGTGCGTGACGGGTGGCGGTCCCCATCGCCGCTTTGCGCAATGCATTCCACACCAACGGGGACGAACTGGTGTGCGTCGCCTTGGGGGGACGCCCTAACCCTCGTTGGCATGGGTGCGCAGCTGTGTAGAATTGCAGCTCTGAAAAGGGCTGGCAGGGGTCGCGACGAGCACGCTTCTACAATGACCCCCTCAAAAATTAAATATTAAAAAATGATTTCTCTGGAATTTGAAATCATCGCCTTAGTTATGTTTTGATTTACATGTAAAATCTTAATACCCTTTAGAAATTTTTTTTTTAATATAAACATCGTATATTGACCCACAAAGTGGTCAAATAGTTCTATGACAAAAAAAAACATGAAACTCATGTGTCAAACACTGCTTTTATTACAATCAAATTCTCCGCTCCCGAAGTCACTGATTGTCATTATTGTCATTTCAGGCTAACCGGAATGCGAAACATAGGCCCCTGCCAAAAATAGGAAGGTTGGAGTCCAACATTACATTTGTATATATATACCGAGGCTAACATTTGACAACTATTTCTCCAATAGTTGTCAGTTTTTCGAGCTACATATATGAGACCGGCCAATAGCCACTTATGTGTGCTGAACCTTAAGACTAAGTCAGAATAGATGAATACAGCGTCTCCACCTGTCTCACGATCCGCTGTCGTCCCGCCGCTTCTAACCTCATTGTATTTTACAAAATTTGTCTTTTTGGTGAACGTCTGGCTTTTTCTTTTCTCACTTTGCACACAATTCACCAAACCAAAAGGAAAACGTCACTGTACCGCATCTCAAACACGAGCATAAAAACCATATTATTCTTATTTGCTAGGGGTGGTATCTAGTGGAAACTGTAAAATAGTGAAGTATGTACTTACTTTTCAATGGCAGTAACATATGCTAAAATTATACAGCCGTTGACAGCCATATCTACCGGCACCACGTCCGCTAGATATGTATCATTGCAGTGCATAGTTCGGATCACCCCTGTAAAATATAAAATAACTTAACGTGTATACAGTTTATTGACATTAGCAGTTCATAATAAAACATAGATCATAATAAATATATAGATAAGGACAATATCACATACATCTCTTTGATTTCAAAGTAAAAAGCATAAGCACTTGTGTTATGGAAACAAAAACAACGAGGATGCCACAACCAAACTCGATAAAGTAAAAAAAATTCCACATGGACCTGACCGGCAATCGAACATGGGACCTCGGAGCTGGTGACACCATGAAAATCGATGTGTACGCCAGTTTTTCACGCAGGTCGTCAATCGATTAATTTGTTTTGTTTCGTTTCCAAAGTCTTGTAAAAGCTTTGCCGTTATAAGGCGTAATTGTGACTAGCCTATACAGTATATTTCTGTATGCGGCTTCACTAACAGTTTAAATTTTGCACATATTTACATAATATTCACGATAGCCGACTGGTTGGGTGGTCGGAATTTCGACTCAAGAGACCGAAGTTCGATCCCCAGATGGTAGGCTAGTACCAATGGTTTTTTTTTTCAAAAATTTATGTGCGAATTTTTGTTGGCTTGTACATTGAGACGGCGACGGGCTCACCACCTGTTACTATGTTTTGAAAATATCTTCGGTGGGAGATGGGTCGAAGGGACTTAAATGTCTAGACTAGACCTCTGTCTATCCCTCTATTGGGAATTTCCTGAAGATATTTATTTATTTTATTTTATTTATTTTTATTTAAATAATAAGAACTAATACAGGCATATACTTGATACTGACCTTTTCCTGCTCCAACTAGAAGTCCTGTAGGTCCATTCATATTGTCCACCCAGCCTGGCATCGGTTCCATATGAGCTGCTGTCACTAAAAACAACAAAAAGCAATATTTATGGTGTATGGTGTCTGGTGATGGGATCGTTAACATGGAATGCAAAAGGCCTCACTATAGTCAACCTTCAGTTTACAAATGCTTCAATATTTCTTACCGATGGATGGCCGTGCGATTGCGATGGGGAACTTTCCTGAATGTTGAGACACCAGTTCCTCAGTCAAAGACTTTGTATAGGCGTATGTGTTAGGCTGTGGTTCGATCAATCTGTAAATAGAAACAAATAATTTACTAAATTTCTTTTAACATAATCAATGCGAACGATTGGTGAAAAATGGCATGGAAGCTGAGTGGCAAACATGACGTCGCAGGCATGATGTTAAGTCCGCCATTGTTTTTTTTTATAGAAAAGGGAGGCAAACGAGCAGGTGGCTCACGTGATGGTAAGTGATTTCCGCCATGAACACCCGCAATACCAGAGGCAAAGCAGCTGCGTTGCCTCCCTTAGAATGCCCCCACCCCCTTACCCAAAATTGGGGATGGAGGGTGTGTGGGCCACCGGTTACCTGCACTCACCAGACGAAACGCAGAAGTTTGTTAGACTTCTACTTCACGCCGGTATTCTGTGAGGTCGTGGTACTTTCCCGGTCGAGCCGGCCCAGTCATGCAACAACAAAAGCTGATGCGTGCCTCTACCACTGTTAAAAATAGCACAGATAGCAAACAATCTGTATGGAGTTACAAGTTTAGTTGGAGTGGTCAAATGTTTTTTAGCTATGTTAGTGTTCTTTAAAAGTCGATGTTTATAATATCTGTATTAAAAAGGGAAAACATTGCCTACATTACTATCATTCAAAAGTAAGTTGCTGAAGCAATAAACAATTTTGTTATAGAATCGAAATAAAGAAGCCATCACAAACACCCACAATCGAGACAACGCAGAAAAAAACATCCACTAGTTCGGGAGTCAAACCCGGGGCGTCGGAGCTAGCAGCACATTGAACCGAAAGCACCTTAAAACCCCGTATTTACCCCATTCGTTTCGTCGTCGTCGTCGTTCAAGATCGTCTTCGGTGGTAAATGTAATTCACATCAAGATAAAACATAATGTTTTACTTTTAGCTTTGATCTTCATGGAGCTTGACGAATTAAACTATATTGCTATCTTATTTCATAATGTTAGACTACTTTACATACTTGGGTTCAAGATATCCAAGAAGGTCGTCGTCCATCCACTTAACGCATTCTATAACATTCTGGGGACGATGCCGGGAAGGGTACAGGCGTTCTTCTAGCAGAGGCAACTCGCAACGGCAGTAAGACGTTGAAACGTGTATAAACGCCTGGAAGTAAATAAAACGCAAATGTTATTATTTGAAATCAATAAGGTACTTTTGTAAATACGCAGACAAAAAAATGTGTTCACGGCATTCCCAATGCAAGGGGTCTACTCTTATATAGAAGATATATTTTTTAAATACCGTTACTTATTAGGTTTAGATTCTTGTCATCAATAAAGACGGCAACGGGCTCACCTCCTGTTACGTTGTCCCGAAATATCTTCGGTGGAAGGTGAGTCAAAAGGACTTAATTGTCTACTAGACCTCTACTATTGTCTCTACCCCAGTTTTGGGAATTGCGTGAAGATATTTATTTATTATTTAATTATTCCTGTTGTAGGCACATGCGCCAATATTAGGAGGTTCACATTCGCAGTCACGACTTGGAAGATTTTTAGATACATCCTACCCCACACGTGTGATAATCTATATAGATTCGCTAGGTTGTTTCATACGCGTTGCGAATATCTATTCGCCTGGGCAATATCGAGACAATGTTTCCTCAACCTCCCCCAGCTTATCTCCATTATATCCGACTTAATGACCACTAGGGTTCTTCAAACAATGTTCAATGTCAACAAGTACCTTTCTATCAAGAGTTTTATATTCACGAGTCTATATTTTAGGGCGAAGTTTTTTTTAACTTAGAGTTCAAAAGGCATAAAGTTTTATGCTGTTATGGGTACGTCATGCCAGTTGACATTATCATTGTACATATCAGAAAACGTAATGTTACGATATATTTATAAATTTATCACATTAAATTACCAGAGAATCCACGGTGCTTCAAACAGCATCATGACAATAATATAATTCATTAGGTAGAAAGATAGGTAATTAAGTTTATTTTAATTATTTATTTATTTATTTGTTTATAACAATTACAAATTAAACACAAAATATTACTTAGATATAGTTATACAAATTGAAAGTTGTTTCATGGATGGGTCATCTCCTTTGTATCTTACAATAAATTAAAAAAAAAATAAGGTAAATTCCAATGATTGACGATTGATTGATAAAATCCATGCATCAATTGCTTGCATAAAAATGTTCAAAGAAATCGGTTGGATAGAACAGTCGGATAGACTTATTATACTAGATTAATTTAACTTGTGTGATTTATTTGAATAGATTATAGAATAACATTTACCTCTAGCTTCTTCATCCCTTCAGCTAATTTTAACACCTTCATCGTCCCCACCGTGTTCATATTGATCGCTTCTCGAATGACCATATCGAATCTGAAATAATAATAAAAATAGATTTACTCTTTATGTAATTTTCTTAAATTTTAAAGCATGTGCTTCACTAAATAATCAATTAATAAATAAAAATAAATATTTTGGCGCCATTGTCAATCCCCTGTATTGACAGTTAAGTCCTTTCGACCTCCTTCCATCGAAGATATTTTTGGGACATCGTGACAGGTGGTGCGCCTATCGCCGTCTTTTTATCCAGTCAATGTTTTAAATCGTACATAAGGTTTTGAAAAACCCTTTGGTACGAGCCTGCCACTTGGGGATCGAACTAAATCTCTCTAAGGCTTTTGATTGCGTTCATCATGAAACACTTGTCAGGAAATTACACCATTTCGGTCCCGGAAATACGGCTCTTGACCTAATTAAGTCTTATTTATCTAATAGAATTCAGAGAGGGGCAATCAACGGTGCTTATTCCTCTGGATCGACGGTAGCTATGGGCGTACCGCAGGGCTCGATTCGCGGTCCATTTCTTTTTCTCATTTATATTAATGATTTACCTTCCTTACTAGGGAATAAACACGATATAGTATTATTTGCTGATGATACCTCTATTTTATTTAAAATCAAACGACATATTGTAACGCTTGACGAGGTAAATGATGCTATGTCAAAAATAGTCCATTAGTTCAATGCTAATAATTTACATTTAAATAGCAATAAGACTAAACTTCTAATGTTAAACATTTGGGTAATACCAATGTACTAATAAATGGGGAAGAGTTGAGCTTTGTGGATACAGCTATTTTTCTCGGAATAACACCTGATGCGAGGCTTTAATGGGACCTCCATATATCCCAACTTGCGAGTAGGTTAAGCTCTGCAGCATATGCTGTAAGAAAAATAAGGCTCTTAACTGATGTACAAACGGCTAGACTTGTTTATTTTAGTTACTTGCATAGCAAAATGTCATATGGTATTCTGCTATGGGGTTATACAGCTGACGTAGAAACAGTATTTATTTTACAAAAGAGAGCCATACAAGCTGTACATTGTCTAAATTCCCGAGCAGCTCTTAGAAAGAAAGAAAGAAATTAATATTTTAACACTGGCCTCTCAATACATATAAAAATTTAATGTATGTGCATAAAAACATTAATACTTTTAGCAAGACTTCTGATGTACATAACGTAAATACTAGGAACAAACACAAGCTTGTAGCACCGGATACTAGACACCATAGAGTAAGTAACTCGTTCTTAGGGCGGAGTATAAGCTTCTACAACAAAGTCCCGGTAAATGTGCAAAGCCTGTCTTTTAACAGGTTTGAGAAATTTATTACATAAAAGTTTATATATAGTTTTAAAAACATTATATAGTTTGTAAAAACTTATTAAAAAACGCGATAAAATCCGAAAATCGTTCAATGTTATCTCTTTTAAAGTCAAGAAATCTGTATCATGCACGTGTTTTGTTTGCGCCCGTCGGTTGCTTACTTGTATCTATTTATATGTTATTCGTCAGTGACAACTTACTTGAGGGTGAAACCCACGTGCAAGTACGTCCTTGTGACAAAATAACACACAAAATTAAAGACATAAAATGATAAATTTCCGTGTGCATTCGGGTGTGCTAATGTGTTTGAGTGTTTGAAAACATATATCTTTCATAAAATTAAAGCAAATATTGACTCTTAAAATGTTTTAGTATTTCCTAATTATTAGCCTTTTGCTAGCTTGTAAATTTTTCTCGCAAGAGTTCCAACAGTCGGTCCTATTTACTATTTTAATCTCTTATGTAGCCAATATAAGTAACGTGCATGGCTTTTAAACTTCCACTATTATTATTATAATATATTATTAATATATTATAATATATGATATAACGTTATAATAGCCGAGTGGTTGGGTGGTCGGAATTTCGAGTCAAGAAACCCGAGTTCGATCCCCAGGTGGCAGTCTCGTACCAATGGGTTTTTCAAAAACTTATGTACAAATTGAATCGTTGGCTTGGGCATAAAGACGGCGACCGGCTCACCACCTGACACGTTGTCCCGAAAATATCTTCGGTGGAAGGTGGGTCGAAGGGATTTAATTGTCTAGACTAGATCTCTGTCTACCCCTGTTCAGGGAATTGCGTGAAGATATTTATTATTTATTTATTTATTTATTTATATTACGTTATGAACTTCAATCGAAGCCCCATTTCACAATCGCAGTACAAGACACCTTGCACTTAATACCTTATTGCCCAGCATTATATGCCTTATATTGTGCATAGTTTTTACCTATTTCAGGGCGTTACTCTTATTTGTTACTTATAAAAGCTTTGGGAGGAAAGGTGAAGTTATAGATCCTTATACCCATAATGCACAGCAATCAATAACCCAGTTATGATAGGTCTGAACTTTTATTTATAGACAGAAGGATTTCTACAGAGGATAGAGTTTCATATAAATTTTACAAAACAAAACTGCATATTAAGAAAATACTAGAAAATCATTATACCTTACACATGCTGCACAATGGAAAATAATCTGACATTCCCGTTGGAGCTCGTCCCAATCTTGGATAGAAATTCCCAAGTCATCCATCAGTATATCTCCAGGGACGACCTGCAGCTTGTCGAATACTTTTGGTGACGTGCTTTGCAACTTGTCAAAGACCTAGAAACACATAATAAAACAACTGGCTAAATTCTTTTAGGCTCGCTTTTATTGCATTTACTTCCATGTATGTTTGTTAGTCTCAATGTTACGGAACTTTATGAATGAATCTTCGCCCAGGTTCTCATATTTAAAATTTTGCAAACGTTTTAATAAATGGTGATAAGTCAATAGTTTTCAATATCAGTATAAATTTTTTTTGAGACATTTACATTAACATTTAAGTAAATCTCGATTAGTGAAAAAGGCGAAGCACAGAAAGCGGATTGGTGAAAACTGATTCCATGCACTTTAAATAATGGTGTGTTAATCTCGCCATGGGTTTACCTATTGTTAAATATTCACCTTAGTCGACTCTTACGACAACCATGGGCAATAGCATAATGCACTGATGAAAATATACCTAAACATTTTCTCTGAGGCAGATACGATCAGGATCCCTATACATATATATTGTTATAGTTATTGGCACTAGTCAAATACTTACACGACAGTTGATAAAATCGTCGAGGCGCTCTTTTGTTCCTTGACCTTTCTTTGCTCGCATCAGCAGATAAATTTTGTTTATTTCTGGACAACATCTTAACATTTTTTCAATGAGAACTTTTCCCATAAATCCGGTGGCCCCTGTTATAAATATACTTTTGCCTGCGTAGAACTGCGATATGCCAATTGATGGCGCCATAATTTCTTCTTATTCTGGAATAAAAAATTACAAATCGTCAGGATATGTGCTAAACAAAAAAAAAGTTACGTAGCACTGGACATCAGTGTCCAAAGATAGGGATAAATTTGTTTTGAAAATTATTAGAGCTTAAAGACGCCATCCGCGCTATTTTTGTGGGTTAATGGAACTCATACATCATAGAAACACATTTTTGACTCTGACGAACATACCATGTATCTCTCAAATAAAACTGTTAAAGTGTAGGTCGAAAGGAATAATTAATTTATTTATTAAAACTGTATTGCTTGACCTTAACAATAAAAGCACCAAAGGGCGGACTTAATGCCTTTAGTTATTCTCTACTAATCAATCCAGGGGTTGGTGAGAAATTTTAGTAGGTACGCAAAAATTGTAAAGAAAAAGTAGATAAAAAACTTAAACCAAAGATATAATTATATAGACACATAACACTTATATACACATTCACATGAATATAACCATAGTATGTACATATATCATTATACATATACTAGTACATAAATACATATTATATAAATGAATATATATTTTTAAAAGGTACTAAAATAAATACACAAGAATAAAACTAGTAAATGTTATTTTATGCAGTTTAAAGGTTTTGAATGTTTACGAATCAACCTTTTGAAGGAGTATGTAATTACAAGGCGGTTTTCTTATTTCTTCAAGCATCAGACAAACATTATTTTTCAGAAATTTAGAATTTATCACAATGCTCGTATTTTCCTACACCTCCAAGCTCGTGATAAAATCACCAATCAAAATAATGCACGCTCGGACATCGAATCTGTCTTTACTAATTAGTTTTTAACATGAGAATCGCTTGCACACTTTTTGTACCTTAATTAAAACTTCATAAGTTGTTTTTGGAATATTATATTTAGAACATTCGTCAATAGTACAGCTAACGTATCCTTGCAATGTACCCTTTCCCAAAAGTAGTCTTTCTTGACGATCAAGTCAATGGGTATATGACCCCGCTTCAACAGCAGTATGCTACATGTTGTAATACGAGCCTTGGCATTTTTGTCTTCGCAAAACACTTTTACATTTTATAGATTGAATATAAACGATCCGATTAATGCGGGCTCGCGGGTACGTCAAATGATAATATTTAAGGGACAATACATTTTGCAATTACAATAGGCCAGAACGGAAAGATGCGACTTCGCGCGAAACTTGCCAACAAATGTCTTGTAACGTAACTTAGTACTGTTGAGATGCAAGCACGTTTCATTATACGAACAGAAAGTTTTATAACAAGACATGTCAATAACAGTGCTGTACTATTTTATAATATAAGGGATGTACCGGTGAGATGTAAGAGATTTCTCGCAAAATATCCGTCTGATCAACGAATTTAATTTTGATATTGTCACTAACCAGATTATTGATCGTAAGGTACTGGCTTAAAATATGAGAACAAGATTGAACACATATGTGGAGGACAGCAGCTTCTGAAGTTAGAGATGTTAAATACTGCGATCGCCAATTACATCGACAGAAAGCGTTAGGTATTGCATACAGAAGAGGTCTTAGTCCTTCAGTGGACGTTTAAAGGCTGTCATGTAATATAAGTAAGATTCCGAAAGAGCTTTAGTCTTGGGCATTGTTTACCGTTTAAACCAGCTGTTACTTTTAAAACGCACGGCAGTTACAGTTATTTTCAAATAATTCATGATAAAAATGTTTCCATAGATAAAATATCTATGGATAAAATATCTATGGAAACTTAAGCACTTAAGGCTTTATAATGTTACTAGTACAGCCGATATTTTATTTTAATATCTTTCAAATTATCCTGAAAATTTTAACGGGAACTAAGTCATGCTTCCTTTAAAAGCCCTGCGTGATACCATACGTGATACTAGTTTGAAATCCAGGGTTATTCATTGCTAAAATTGTATGGTTGAAGGTGAGGAATATCATCAACAGATGCATGTATAAGAAATAAAAAAATATATTTCGGGTATTGATATTTCTTATTTGATTGAGACGAATGTTAAGAAAAGGTAAATGAAAATTACTCATTTAACTTGTGGCTTTTAGCAGGGGTGAAAAATGTGATTAAGATGTGGCTGCCTGAAACAAAGTCAACGATGCCCTGTCTGCATTTATCAAAGGCAGGGTATAGTGAAAACTAGGTCTACCAGAATTCGGTTGGAATTCGATCTCTTCGCAAATTATGCGTTTCGTTTAAATATGGCTCGAATTCGTATCACAAAAACGGAAGTGCACATAAGGCGCATAAGAGTATTAATTGTGACATACAACATGAAAGTTATGATTAACAGCGGTCGAAGTACGCCGAGATTAAATTTGAACGACTATGTGTGGAAATTGCTTGAACTCTTCATACACACCCGATAGGTAAAAATTATCGAAAGGCCACACGCGTGTGTATGAAGAATTAAGGCCTTTCGATAATTGTTTTGTCTCGAATTCCGATCACGAACCACTAGGCTATCATGACTTTTTTGTCCCACACATGAAGTACGTTTCAAAGAATTTTGCTCTTAAAGAAAATTTTAAAGAAAATTTGCACTAATGTTTACTTAACAAAAATTGCCTAATCGCTATGTTTAAAGGGTTCCTGAATGGTGTCATTTTAGGAGTTTCATGACTAGAACTCAAAATTCAGCCGACTCGTCGGTGTGGCGTTTATATAACTTTTTAAGGTTTCTGCAGCTTTTTTTCTTCTGCACTTTTCTCGTATTTGTATCATAGACGAGTCAATGTAGAAAACCACTTTTTATATATTTCCGGTATATGCGGTGCAGTCGTTTTTTTCTGATTTCCCAATAAAAGTGCTTTATTTTACTTAGACATCTATTTATTTATTTATGTATTATAAATCAGAAAAAGTATAATAACATTGCTGACGTCTTCTCAACTTTAACTTTACAGTAACGTAACAATAATTATTTTAAGTTTACACATATGTAACCCAAAATAATTTAATTATGTGTACTTTTAGCTATAATATAAGTTTTATTTGTAGCAAAAGAGGGCTATTTTGTCATGTACTGTATGTGGTTTACTTTGAATTTCTTCCTTGCACCTACATATGTGTATTATTATATTTTTATATTTATTTCATATGCATATATTTTAGTATTTATAATTAAATACTAAAATATATGCATATGAAATAAATTAAATATTATTTATACATAATTAAAAAAGTCACGATAGCCGAGTGGTTTGGTGGTCGGAATTTCGAGTCGAGAGACCCGAGTTCGATCCCCAAGTGGCAGGCTCGAACCAATGAGTTTTTCAAAAACTTATGTACGAATTATATCGTTGGCTTGGACATAAAGGTGGCGACGGGCTCACCACCTGTCACGTTGTCCCGAAAATATCTTCGGTGGAAGGTGGATCGAAGGGACTTAAATGTCAAGACTAGACCTCTGTCTACCCCTGTATTGGGAATTGCGTGAAGATATTTATTTATTTTATTTATTTTATTTATAATTACTTTTAATAAAATGTGTAGTGATAAGCAAATGGACCATTGTATCCAATGCTTAATTGATCTGTTTATCCTCATTACTGAATGTGATATAGAATGGTAATGAATTAACGACTCATAAAGTGGGTTTTCGTCTATTTTTTACGTCTTTTTTAGTAAACAACAGTTAAATTATTGTTCTTTTTAATCTTTTGTATAACATAATTTAAATTTTTTCCTTTTTTGTGTATATTTTTTTTTTATTTTTTATTTTGTGTATATTTTTATTACTTTGATTTAATACTGTTACGGGAGATTAACTTAAATTTTATGTTCATATTACGTATGTAATTTTTGGTCCTATATTGGGCATTGCGCTTGTAAGTCAGACTATTAAATTTTAAATATTAATAATACTGTAATAATCAAACGTCTAGATAATGATCATTATTAACCTTTTAGACTCTCGTTTCCCTCTTGTTAGTGTATGTCCGGATAAAATACGGAACCCTTATAGGATCTGTCTACTTGACCGATTAGGTTGAAATTTGAAACTGATATCAATTTCTGGAATCCCAATGACCCAGTCATTCAGCCTGGGACCCCCCTGGGTCCTTTCAGGGTCAAGATGGAAATCAAAATTTCCTGTGGATACAAAATTAAAGATTTTGTTATGAGGATTTATATTACATTTTTTGTAATTTTAAAAAGTTTTAATTTACTCAAGAAAAGAGCCTAAAATTGTAAATCGTTTAGTTTTATGATAACATGGTACGAAAC
Organism: Sericinus montela; assembly: GCA_029286605.1. NCBI lineage: Eukaryota > Metazoa > Arthropoda > Insecta > Lepidoptera > Papilionidae > Sericinus > Sericinus montela. The sequence continues at coordinate 1,293,335 of JAGSMR010000045.1, forward strand.
CTTCTTCACGGCAGTTCAACTCGCTTATTTTTTTTCTTAAATTTATTTCGACTTCTCAGTAATATACAGAATCTGCACTCAGATGTAAAAACTACTATAATTGGTCACCCTATTGATGGTACACTTAACGGCCTGTAAAAGTACACTGCTTAAAGTGAATGACGGAAACTGGCTTTAGACAAGTGAATGGTTTTGCGGTTTTTATCTATTTACAGAACTTAGCGATTACGTTACTCCCTCGAAAGAAGGCGTTTAGTAAATAGTATCTTAATAATCTAGGTATCCAACAACATCACAAATAAACGACTTATCTTAAAATGGAACTAATAACATTATTGTAGTATGTACGCCCGTGGAATTCCCATAGCGATGATCTAACAAAGTTAACAACTAGTTAGATGAACGTATTGTTTGCTAGACTGGTTGTTACGAGTAATCGTAAAGCGTTAATTTATGTAATAAATACAGCGTGATGGAAATTCATTGTAACAGCAGAACTCATTGTAAAATTTTCCAAGTTGAATTATCACTTTGTATTGAGGCAGTTTGGTTTAATCTGTAAACGTTGATGTAGTATGTAGTTAATTGACATAATATAAAAGAGAATGAAAGAGAGAGAGAGACAGATAATTGAAAATTGTGTCTTTATTCCCTTTCGCTTGGAAGGGCAGTGACAGTGGCCCCGAGAATATTCCAAGTAGCGCTTTACTTTGAAGAAGAGTTATGAAAAACAACTGCGCCCTACCCGGGGGTGCGTGTGTTGCCATTCTTGATTGGTTTAAAAGGATAGAAGTGAAAACGGTGTGATAAAGTTATCACTTTATTGTTTGGTTGTTACATAGTATGTGTACTGCCCGGGTAGTCGATTTACACAGACTAATATAAAACTGAGTACTGCGACTGACTGTAAATATTGAACGAGATCGTTATTCAGAGCGTTCTAATTTTTTCTAATACGGTGAAAACGGTCAACCGACAACAGGAATTGATAATTTCTATTGATACCATGACTAAAAAGTATGCAAAATTGCCAACGCAAGAACGACGTACTGGCGCGAACGAATATAAATACTAAAAACTAAAGTGTTTATGTTATTATTATTCCATCAACAAAATAAAATTAAATTCATGATTTAACAAATGGAATTTTCCGCGTGGGAAAAACATACAGACTCACATAATAAGTGACTTAAAGAAGCTATATATGTTTGTTTATTGTTGCAAACGTTTTTTTTTTTATTGGTAATGCGTAGTATTTTTAATAAATAACTTGAGTTGTATTTTTTTGTGTTTTAACTGTGGAATTTATCAACCTCATTGTTATTTTTATTTAAGACTTCTAGCGTAGTAAAGTTTTTATTCTTTTATTCTTAGTAAGTGAACATTTACTCCGTTGTTAATGGTACTTAATTTTGTTATGTATATATATATATATATATATATATATATATATATATATATATATATATATATATATATATATATATATATATATATATATATATATATATATGTATATAATATCATATTTTCTCACAGTACTAGGTCGGACAAGTTTCGTCATTTTAGTGCTTATAACTATTTCTTGTACTACATACTTAGAATACTTAGAATTAGTCTTTTTTCCACCCATTTTTATCGAAGTATTTTTTTTCACAACGTTCCAATTGGCAAGCTATCATCCCCATCCTTGTTGCCATGCCAACGGTATAATAATTACAATATGAGGTATATTGTCGGCTGGTACTCCTGTCTAAAGTCTTGTTAATTTTTCATAAATTTATAAAAAAATTAAAGGCAAACATTAATTTGCACCAGCGTGAAATGCTTAAATTTTTTTATCTTCACCTATTACTATATTACTATTACCGTAACAAGTATAGATAATTTAAAACTTTCCGTTCGTCACACAAATTTTTGTCTCTAACGGGATTCAAACCTGCGACACTTCGAAGGCAGGGCAGGCATGTTTTGTTAAAAACATTAAATTTTTAAATGAAATACTGTAACGTAAAAACAGAAAAAAAAATATTTATACTGAAACGGATCTAACGTAGTGTACAAATAAATGTATATATTTTGTTCCAAAACATAGTTTTTCATGATAGACTTTTTATGTTTTTATTCATTGATTATGTGTAAAAAAATCGCATATAATGAATTTTAGTCAAAAATAATAGTTTTGATTGTGAAAGTTAATGAAGAAATTACATTCAGCGATAAAATCGCCCTTGTGCTAACATAATCTTATGCATATCCATCTATCTAATTACATATTAAAAAAATATAATAAAAAAATATCTTCACGCCATTCCCAATGCAGGGGTAGACAGAGGTCTAGTCTAGACAATTAAGTCTCTTCGACCTACCTCCCACCGAAGACATTTTTCGGGACAACGTGGCAGGTGGCAAACCCGTTGCCGTCTTTATGACCAATTACAGAGTAATGTTAGATAAAACCCATTGAGATTATACACTTAAATCATAGTTTGTATGATATCATATTGCAAACAAGAAACCAAATTTACCACGTTTGTATATGTAGTATGTTGTCCATATATATCATTTTATTATGTTAACAAATCAGAAACTAGATATTCTAAATGCGATCTGAGTAAACTCAGCATCGAGATATGCTATTGTGTATTTTAGACACGATTGAACTGATGCTTATGGCCCTAGACCTTGAATGTACGCATACTAACGTAACCATATGTAAGCAAACGTATAATCATAACATACAGTACGGCAGTCTGGCTAATCGGTTAACGCATTCACGTGTGGGCTCCGGTTAAAATCGCTGTCAAAGACAACGATAACTATTCATAGAAACTTTTGGGTGTAAAAGGCACAAAGAATAATCTTTGTGACCTTTCATTATATGCTACATAGAATGTCCGAACGTTGGACTTAATTTAGTCAAATTTTGCATACTCTTACCGCATATACCTTATCAATACTCCACCGCAAGGACGTGCTTATCTCAAAAAAAATATAATTAAATTTACAATGATTATCACATGGATACTGCAAAGTCTGGGAATTCGAGACGAAGCACCACTGCCTTTTATCCGTCCTTTAAATATTCTCGGCCATTTATTGTCGGCCAGGAAGCAGTCGATCGCTAGTGATAACTGACGAGCCTTTTCCTTAGTCACCTTGTTTTCATTCTGTTAGTATTTTCCATCGATGTCACAGCGTCGTCTTCTTTTATTATAGCGGTATGGCCTGTCATGATACAACTCTAAAGTTTTTTTTCATTGAGTTAAGTAACGGCTTTGAAGAACTCATTTTGTAAAAAATACATGAGACAGCGACATCCTTTCTTTTAGGTTCTAGATAAAAATCAATAGGAAACAGAGTGTGAAGAAAAACAGAGTTGTGAAGAAAAAAATTGTGAGCCGTCATGGGACGCCTGGCAGATGTGAAACATCGTGTGTACAAGTAATATGCATAAAAGATAATATTATTACAGGAATGAAAAAATTAAGTACTAACAAAATACTAATGAAAAAATGAAGTATTACGAATTTCTTACAGAAAATGGTAACTTTATTTAATAAACATTTATTTACATTTGATATAAAAATTGATATTAATATCAAGTGGCCACAATTTAAATATTTGCTCTCTCTCTCTCTCTCTGTGTGACTTCAGTTATAGTTATATTCGATGTTTTCTCTGCCGGCATTACTGTGACAATTGGTCGATGATAACTAAACTACGTTACAAAAGTCCCGTTGTCCCGAAAATATCTTCGGTGGAAGGTGGCTCATAGGGACTTAATTGTCTAGACTTGACCTCTGTCTACCCCTGTATTGGGAATTGCGAGAAGATATTTATATATTTATTTAATACGTTACAAAAGTATTGGATGAAACATTATCGAGATATCTCACAATTACAGCATCTATAGTTGTTCCATATTTGGTAGTAGATTCTTTTGGATTGTTGTTGATTTGCAATTGAAATTCTTTTTGAAGAAATGTCATTAATGGCAGTGATTCAGCTTTTGCAAATTACATTAAAATCTCCAGCTAATTTTAATGGTAGTTTATGTTTATTCGTTTTAAAAATTATTGAACCTTTTTGACTATAAGGAAATGATGTAAAAATGAAATCTTAATATAATTTACATAGTCACTAATATGAATAATATGAATATAATTAATGAAATATAAAAAAGGGATTTCAGTGTTTAATTATAAACCTTAATTCTCAGGTAATAGGGTGTAAATTAGTATGCCTTTGTATATCATATAACGGCATGCGTCGCCACGCCATAATCGGTTTTACGTGCGGCTATAGATGTTTCACATCAAAAAGTGTATTCATCTCTTACGTCACTTTGTTTCTCAGATAATGCATCGGAACAATTCTACAGTTTTATACTCTCATCAATACTCATGTAACCATTATTAACAACATAGCTTAGGCAACCACGTAAGTATTAGATCTCTGCAGTACTTCTCCCACGAATGTGCATTGTGTAGTTTGTGTGATAGTATCTAATTACATTCTATAAAAATCTGGTTTAATGGAGCATGAGAGACTTTTATAATCTAACTGCTATAATTAGTTTCAGTTTTAATATCAATTGCTTTATTACCCAAAAATTTAAAATTTTCTTTTAAGAATTTTTAAAACATTATATTTTATTAACACAAATAAGTCACGATAGCCTAGTGGTTGGGTGATCGGAATTTCGAGTCGAGAGACCCGAGTTCGATCCCTAGGTGGCAGGATCGTACCTATGGGTTTTCAAAAACTTATGTACAAATTACATCGTTGGCTTGGACACAAAGGCGGCGACGGGCTCACCACCAGTCACGTTGTCCCGAAAATATCTTCGGTGGAAGGTGGGTCATAGGGACTTAATTGTCTAGACTTGACCTCTGTCTACCCCTGTATTGGGAATTGCGAGAAGATATTTATATATTTATTTAATACGTTACAAAAGTATTGGATGAAACATTATCGAGATATCTCACAATTACAGCATCTATAGTTGTTCCATATTTGGTAGTAGATTCTTTTGGATTGTTGTTGATTTGCAATTGAAATTCTTTTTGAAGAAATGTCATTAATGGCAGTGATTCAGCTTTTGCAAATTTACATTAAAATCTCCAGCTAATTTTAATGGTAGTTTATGTTTATTCGTTTTAAAAATTATTGAACCTTTTTGACTATAAGGAAATGATGTAAAAATGAAATCTTAATATAATTTACATAGTCACTAATATGAATAATATGAATATAATTAATTAAATATAAAAAAGGGATTTCAGTGTTTAATTATAAACCTTAATTCTCAGGTAATAGGGTGTAAATTAGTATGCCTTTGTATATCATATATCGGCATGCGTCGCCACGCCAGAAATCGGTTTTACGTGCGGCTATAGATGTTTCACATCAAAAGTGTATTCATCTCTTACGTTACTTTGTTTCTCAGATAATGCATCGGAACAATTCTACAGTTTTATACTCTCATCAATACTCATGTAACCATTATTAACAACATAGCTTAGGCAACCACGTAAGTATTAGATCTCTGCAGTACTTCTCCCACGAATGTGCATTGTGTAGTTTGTGTGATAGTATCTAATTACATTCTATAAAAATCTGGTTTAATGGAGCATGAGAGACTTTTATAATCTAACTGCTATAATTAGTTTCAGTTTTAATATCAATTGCTTTATTACCCAAAAATTTAAAATTTTCTTTTAAGAATTTTTAAAACATTTAAATAAGTCACGATAGCCTAGTGGTTGGGTGATCGGAATTTCGAGTCGAGAGACCCGAGTTCGATCCCTAGGTGGCAGGATCGTACCTATGGGTTTTTCCAAAAACTTATGTACAAATTACATCGTTGGCTTGGACACAAAGGCGGCGACGGGCTCACCACCAGTCACGTTGTCCTGAAAATATCTTCGGTGGAAGGTGGGTCATAGGGACTTAATTGTCTAGACTAGACCTCTGTTTACCCCTGTATTGGGAATTGCGAGAAGATATTTATATATTTATTTAATACGTTACAAAAGTATTGGATGAAACATTATCAAGATATCTCACAATTACAGCATCTATAGTTGTTCCATATTTGGTAGTAGATTCTTTTGGATTGTTGTTGATTTGCAATTGAAATTCTTTTTGAAGAAATGTCATTAATGGCAGTGATTCAGCTTTTGCAAATTACATTAAAATCTCCAGCTAATTTTAATGGTAGTTTATGTTTATTCGTTTTAAAAATTATTGAACCTTTTTGACTATAAGGAAATGATGTAAAAATGAAATCTTAATATAATTTACATAGTCACTAATATGAATAATATGAATATAATTAATTAAATATAAAAAAGGGATTTCAGTGTTTAATTATAAACCTTAATTCTCAGGTAATAGGGTGTAAATTAGTATGCCTTTGTATATCATATATCGGCATGCGTCGCCACGCCAGAAATCGGTTTTACGTGCGGCTATAGATGTTTCACATCAAAAAGTGTATTCATCTCTTACGTCACTTTGTTTCTCAGATAATGCATCGGAACAATTCTACAGTTTTATACTCTCATCAATACTCATGTAACCATTATTAACAACATAGCTTAGGCAACCACGTAAGTATTAGATCTCTGCAGTACTTCTCCCACGAATGTGCATTGTGTAGTTTGTGTGATAGTATCTAATTACATTCTATAAAAATCTGGTTTAATGGAGCATGAGAGACTTTTATAATCTAACTGCTATAATTAGTTTCAGTTTTAATATCAATTGCTTTATTACCCAAAAATTTAAAATTTTCTTTTAAGAATTTTTAAAACATTTAAATAAGTCAAGATAGCCCCGACGTCGAGACTCGACCCGAGTTCGATCCCCAGGTGGCAGGATCGTACCTATGGGTTTTTCAAAAAACTTATGTACAAATTACATCGTTGGCTTGGACACAAAGGCGGCGACGGGCTCACCACCAGTCACGTTGTCCCGAAAATATCTTCGGTGGAAGGTGGGTCGAAGGGACTTAATTGTCTAGACTAGACCTCTGTTTACCCCTGTATTGGGAATTGCGTGAAGATATTTTTTTGTTTAAATATACAGATAGATATTTAACAACATCACATAGATTGCTCCGATCCCATTGTAAGATGCTAAAGCACTTATGGTATGGGAATCGGCAACAACAAAGGCACCACGAACACCCAGACCCGAGAAAATATGGAAAAAGTGGTTTTTCTACTTTGACCCGACCGGGAATTCAACTTCGAGATAGCGACATCTTGAAAACCGGTGTTTACACCACTGTCCACGGACGTCGTCAACATGTTTGAAATGGTGAGCCTTTATTATTATACCGAGATTAATAAACAAAAGATTTTTAATTTTTTCCCTCTGTATATAGTTTTTAGGCAATCCATTATATTATAAGAATATATAGATAAATATCTTTACGCATATTCCCAATACAGGGGTAGATATAGGTGGTCAATTCAGGCCTTTCGACCACTTTTCACCAAAGACTATTCGGAACATCGTGACTGGTGGTGAGCTATTCGCCGTCTATATAGAGTTACATAGATGTATATAAACATCCATGACTCGAGTATAAACATTTATATGTATATAACACAAATATTTGATCCTAGAGGTGTTCGAACTCCCACGCTTTAATTTCCAAGCCAGGCGCACTAACTATTAAACTATCTGGTCGATATTACATTATGTTGTACATTGCTTAAAACACATCACCACTCTGAATTATTTAAGTCTTGTATTTTATGCGATGGTTGTCGTACCGTCTGTCGGTAGCCTCTGTTATTTTGGGACTTTTCCCTTGGGCGCTTCTTACGATTCTCACGGAATCACGGATATTTGAACCTGGATAATGCATATTATAGGTGTTCTGCAACTTTCATTGTTTATTCAAGGTAACTCTCTAATTCATTTGAATTTATTATATAATGTTATATAATTAATTAATCTATTTAATTAATTAATTACATATTTTTGGTATATAATCCATAGCTAATTCATACCGATTTAGCTGTTTTTATATTTAAATTAATAATAAACAAATCATTATTAATTTACCAAGATGTAGGTTAAGATTACACAATCCTTTTTGGTCGCACGTAAAGATTTTTTACTGTACACTTTTTGCTATTCTAATTTTGTTTATTGCCGGAATACGCAAAGGAATTTTATTTTTTACACTACAAGGAATTAGATTTTATGATGTAACTTACACGTCATGAGTTATTAACGGGGAATTTCCATAACGATAACATCGGAAAAATACAATATGTACATTGCAATTACTACTCGGTCGTTTTCAATGAACTGGTTTATCTAGCGACCAATTAAGTTCAACTCTAAGCCGCTTAATCCACAAACTCGAGACATTAAAATGATACGTGAGGATCGTCTCCTTCCTTTTGATATTGTTGAGGAGGTCTGTTGTTGCCATAAGCGTCGTGCTTGTGATCAAACGCTATTTGTTGAGAGAATCCCTGAATTTTTTGGTTTTTGTCTCGTCATTTAGAATACATTTTTATTGCCTGTGAAACTGTTTTTCCTTTCTTAAACTGTAAAATATGATAAAAAAGCAAATAGCCTAGCAATAATACCTATGGAGTATACCTAGTTCTTCAATATTTGATCGAAAAGAGGAATCAAATTATAAAACGGCAGTAATTTTAAAAATAACTACTTTTAACAAGTAAAATATAGGCAACTATACATTAAAAGAAAGATTTTAAATGGATTTAACACGAACTTGAATTGAATTTGAACGGCAAAGGTCGCGGATTCGTATCCCGCCCGTGTCATTTGAAATTTTAAACATTGTTTCTCATTCATTTAATAATATAAAGTTCAGCATAAAATAATCTTTGTTTTACAAAACCAAAATTTTTACAAGATATTAACAAATTATTTATGAAATTTAGTAATCAATGCAACAATCTCTAACTTATAATGTTACAAATATTTATATTAAAATAGCATTATGATGATTCTCATAATTTGCATGCATTCCTTTAATGTCGAACTGTCGAACTACATTAAGCAATTTTTGCTGACATCGAAGATGTCGAAAGACAGGTGAAATGTAATGAAGGTCAAATTTGAATCTGAACAAGAACCAGACACACCCGCTGTCGGTCAATCGATATATAATAATATAATAAGTTTTTATTTTATTAACTTATCCATTCAGTTTGTTGAATAAATAATATTTATATAGACAGAAATACTTTAACCACCACATGAATTTACTAATAACCAGGGATATATAAATAGTTGAAGACTTCGTGAACAAAAGCAAACCTGACCCATGAGAAGCTAGAAGAGGAAATTTTACCAGAACTCTGACCTTAAAATTATTTAATTTTTACTTAACTATACGTTGTTTCATTTAAATGTCATACAATTTCAGGGGTTTCGAGTATAAGCCAACGCTCTTAATTTATAAAATGAAAATTTATGAGATATTCAGATTGCCGAGTGGTGGGGTGATCAGAATTCGGATCAAGAGACCGGAGTTCGATCCCCAAGGCTCCTACTAACGTATACACGACTCGAGGATATGTGTACGTATGAATATTTATCTATGCAAGTTTAGAGTGCCGATGGCCCCGGATACTAAGAAGGCGATAGGCTCACCACCACGATGCAAATAGGCTTCGGTGAAAAATAGGTCGAAAAGGCTTAAGTTTCGCTGTCTATCCCAATATTGGGAAATGTGTGAAGATATAAATACATTAAAAATATAGGCAGTGAAGCCACGGATCCCTATTATAATGGGTATGAGCATAACTCCTATGGCGATTAAATCAGCTTTTGTTGGTAAATACAATACGGTAAAAATATTTATAAATATATAGTAATACACTATGCAGTAAATGTTTATTTTGATCACGAATAAATAATTAAATTTCATTAACAATCATCCAGTCTTTTTAAGAATCAAATTACGGACTCCATATTTAGTTGTAATTAACATTGAAACTAATTAGTTATAAATTATTCATTTCACAACTTAAACATACACGTCATATTACACTTTCTATGTTAGTTGACAGCCTAAACATTTAGTATTGTCCTCGTAGCCGTTACTCATTGTCAGATCATGACATTAAAATTGGTCCCAATATAAACATGTTGAAGCAATGATATTATGGTGTGAATTCTTCACCATGTGCCAATAGGCCGGCACTTCGAATGCGTGAATTTGTGTAATTAGTGTGTGTGCACTTTATTTTGCATTGTTTTTTACGTTGTTGAGGTCTGGCCTCTAGTTTATTTTATTATAACAAAAATCACTAAACTTTGGGTATAGTAAAGTGAGATTATTGTTAGAATAACACAAAATATCAATGGCGTAGTAAATAAAAAGAATTTTTATTATTTCATAATCGTTAAAGACTATTAACCTCATGCAAAATTCTTAAATAAACTGAAATTGAATTATTAATTTAATATGTTTACACAAGTATTAGGTAAACATATTAAGTAAGTAAGTAAGTAATAAAAATTCAGTTTAAGTTTATTTAATATATAACGAGACGGTGAGCCTGCTGAAGTCTTATTTTGTAAATAAGACTTCGGCAGGCTCACCGTCTAGTTTTGTCCTATAAATTCCGGTGGAAATATATCATCCAAATCAGCATGGAACTAAAATAAATGACGAGAAAAACAAATTTTTAGCAAACATTATGACATTTGCTCATGTTTTCCATATTTTATTTTATTGTACTTCTGTGTTTTCTGTCGCATAGGTAAACGTACGGTCGGTAAATCTAACAGATAGATGAATGGTGAACTTCCTCAAATGTATTATGTCAATTATTTTAATCAATTGTAGATCTTTTAATTGCTTCTAGTTTTATGTGAAATAGGCGTGTGGTGCTATGGATTTGTTGTACGAGTATATTCCATACGTCTTTACCAAAGTTACTGATGTTGTACTGTGTTAAGTTCTGTTGCCAATAACAAATTATCGGTTTTGTTTGCTTTAATAATACATGTACCTTTCAGTGACAAGCACTGGAAATCAACATCGCGAAAAGGAATTACGCTTACCATAAAGCCACTATCTAGTATCTGTTATCTATTACTGCTGCTAATGCAGCAGTAATACTACTTGCTACATTTCTGCATTACCCAAAGGTCGACTGGTAGAGAATGCCTCAGGTATAAAGTTGACTGTATGAAATTAAAATATATAATACAATAGTATATTCATCTATTAATTTTCTTTACTTGGCAACTTGTTCTTCCCTACTTTAGCAGATTATTTAATTAAAAGGCCTGTATTGTTGTATAATTAGGAAGTGAACTATTACGTTCCAGAATTACCGCAACTTATACTCGAAAAGAATTTTTCGTATAAGGTGAGAAATATTCTTCACGATAGATATTTCATTGATCACGTACGCACAAATTTAATACGTAAGCATGATTATGTGTTGCAAGCATCTCTTTCGCCGTATGATAAATCAGTCAGCTGATGTGATTCAGCGTGTTGCGTTATATGTCATTTGCTTTGTTTTATGGTTATGCCATTGAAATATAAGCACTTTGGTGTGACATGTACAGTCGTAAGTGTTGACCTCTTTATCCTCATTTTCGATTTGGCGACTTAACGCAGGCATGGGGCCGCTGTTCGTCTTCATGTGGTAACCAACGTATTTAGTAACTTTCATTTTGTCTTTCGGGCGTTTTCCAGTTTTTTGTGCGTTAAAGCAGGTGCTTAATTGTACTTGCGTAAGATGTTCCGCCATTGAGTTAAGCATAATTGTCCAAGAGTAAATAAATACTAATATGAAATTTCACTCATCACCACACAAAATTGCGTCTTTAGATCTAGGTCGTTTATCTTCGAATTAAAATTGTCGAACCAAAAAAATCGATTTACATATAGCAGGTTACATATTTCATTATATATTTGGAATACACTGTTTTTTGTCATTAATGGTATTACGCAGGAAGATGCTGCTGTCCATCTCCTGATACATATACGATTTCATAAGTAAATGGAGATATGTATATAGATATAATAGGAGATATATGCACAGCATGAAGTTTTTTTGAAGCCTACCTCTTCCGACTATATCCACCAAAAGGTGTGGCAATATCTTATGCAACTAAAACCTGAATATTCGACAAAAATTGACATTATTCTATGAGAACACATTTACAGGACATGTAATTTTCATGAACTGACTTTTAAAACATAATGGTTTTAAGACGAGACTACGTGGATATAATGAAAAAATTAAATTGTAATTTCTCTTTAAGATTCCTCTGTATCTGATAAGGTCTATAAGGCTTTATATGTCGGTGGTGATGAAACATGAAAAAAAAAATATAAATGCGAATATTGTGAAATTAAAAGCTATAGTTCTATTACGTACATAACAAATTTGCATCTGACCAGCTTATCGACTCATCCTATTTCACTAAGATAAGTCGTTAGTGACTAAAAGCTATTCCATTATAGTTTTTCTAATTCCGCTGTGTCAATTCTATTCTTTATGTAAGTAGGTGAACAGAAAGATCAATTTTCTAAAAGTAGTAAAAGAATCGGTTGCACTGTTTTGTATTGTAACAAACTTGGTCACGGTACGTAAAGGCTAATTATTTTAGTCGTTAAATAAAGGAAAGGGCTATTTATAATAGTTTAAATTCATATTGTACTACAACAACTAAAAAGTGTTCAACTTGCTATGTCGGCTGTGTTGAAAGATAAAAAAAAATATCTTCTCACTATTCCCAGGGATAGATGTTCACACAAATTAAGTCCATTCGACCCATCTTGTATGGGAGTCATTTTCTTTAGGGTCAACGTAACAGTTGGTGAGCATAGACCCGTTTTTAAGTCCAAGCCAACGATATAATTCGTACGTAAGTTTTTGATAAATCCATTGGTACGAGCCTGCCACCTGGGGATCGAACTCGGGTCTCTTGACTCTAAATTCCGACTCTTGACTCGGCTATCGTGACTTATAAATAATAATTTATAAATAAAATTTTAAATTAAATTAGTAGTCCTAAATTAATCGCAAAATTATTTTATCCTCGCCGGTTTGGGCTCACCACCTGTCACGTTGTCCCGAAAATGTCTTCGGTGGAAGGTGGGTCGAAGGGACTTAATTGTCTAGACTAGACCTCTGTCTACCCCTGTATTAGGAATTGCGTGAAAATATATATTTTATTTATTTATATATAAATTATTTTGCATACAATTTTTAATGTTATATTTAAAGTATTATTAATATATACAACATTTGAATTGGCAATGGGCCGACTACATAGGTCATAGAACTGACAACCTTTGGGGGAAAAAAGGTTCTCGAGTGGCAAACTTGTACAGGCAAACGCAGTGTAGGACTACCCCTCACAAGATGGAGCGACGACCTGCATTATGTTGCGGGAAGTCGATGGACGCAGATGGCACAGGACCGCTCTATGTGGTAATCCTTGGGGAAGCCTTAGTCAGCAGTGGACTTGTGATAAGCTGTTATGATGATGATGATAATGATTATTATATACACAATATTTGTCGAAAAACAATGTAGTATTTAACTGTAACCGTTACAAGTCAACGATTTCGTATAAATTCTTCCGTGGTTGTAAAAAAAGTTAATACTTTTGAATGTAAATGTAATTTACACATATAAAATTATATATTACGATATTGTTCACACCAACTATTTACTTTTCTTTATAAAACCACAGTTGACTGGTAGAGTATGCCACAAGGTATTAAGTCCGCTTATTAGAACCCTTAGTTTATAAGGTGTACAATAAAGAATAAAAATAAGATGCCTCGGCACGATAAAAAAGTCACGATAGCCGAGTTGTTGGGTGGTCGGAATTTCGAGTCAAGAGTCCCGAGTACGATCCCCAGGTGGCAGGCTTGTACCAATGGGTTTTTCAAAAACTTATTTTCGAATTATATCGTTGGCTTGGACATAAAGACGGCGACGCGCTCTCAGGGACTTAATTGTCTAAACTAGACCTCTGTCTACCCCTGCATTTGGAATTGCGTGAAGATATATATATTTATTTATTTAGTTACTTGGCGATGGATACGTCCAGGAAGACCTCTTCTTAGTGGTTCCTTCCTTAGGTTACGCAACGTATTTTCGCCGATGACTAGTTACGTTGTAATATAGCATGTCCCTCGCCTTGGAGGCATCAGCGACCAACATCTCCTTATTTTCATCATTGAACAGAGGATAGGATTGCAGAAATGCACGTCTTATTGCTTCTGATATCGTCCAAATGTCTAAAACACTCGAAATTAATTATTTAATGGTGACAAAAGTTTTTGGCATTTAGTCATTGAGTATTCAGGCTTGGTCAAGTTTATTAATTTTTAATTTGGTCCTGGTTAGATTATCCGAAATATTTTTCTTGCTCCATCGATTCGCTAACAACAAATAATAGTGCTTTTGCGTTCCATTAGATATATCCTCACGTAAATGCAATTTTAATCATGGCAACAACTTTTATTTATGGTCAATTATTCTGTAGATAATAGCGATGACGACCTTTGAAGCTAGACCCTAGAAAAAGGTGCTTTATGGTATAAGCTTAAGATAGCTGTGCACATCTTCGCCGTAACAATTTATCAAGCCCTTGCTTCCTAGCATGAAAATAAAAAAAAACAAGGTTGGGCTCCCGCGATAAATAAATTTTTCGAAATCGAAAATAAAATAGACCTGTGACGGGCACGAGGCATCAGAAACTGACCACACGTGGCAATAAAGGATATATCTCCTTAAGTGATAGGCATTTATTTTAAGGATTTATTTAAATTTAATGTTAATACTAAACTAATCCAAATTTTAAGTTATCTATAATCGGTGCGGTATCGGAGTAGAAATAATACCACCCCGTGGGTGCAGTATGAGGCAACCTTGCGATGGGCTAAAATGAAATTGACCTACAGATAGAAAACGGGATAACCATCTCGAAAAGGACCAGAGAAAAATTCACTAACTTACAAATAATTATATAGTTAAAATTAAAGGCTATTTGATAATACGGAATTTGTTACATATAGTACTAAA
This sequence comes from Sericinus montela, assembly GCA_029286605.1. Classification (NCBI taxonomy): domain Eukaryota; kingdom Metazoa; phylum Arthropoda; class Insecta; order Lepidoptera; family Papilionidae; genus Sericinus; species Sericinus montela. Next base: position 1,308,409 of record JAGSMR010000045.1, read on the forward strand.
ATTCACGAATGCTAAAAGGAATGAGTAAATGGGGTAATGGAAGTGAGCGCGCGCGCGCCTGTTTTCGTGTGCATGTGCGAGCATGTTTGCTTTATAACCCATTTCTTTTAATGATAAACCTATAAAATGGTTTTTGGATAAATTTAATATTTCCAATATACGATATAATGTGTATTTTATGTATAGAGTCTTAAAGAAAGGCGGGGTCACGATGGATAGTGGTCGGATTTCGAGACAAGAGACCCTAGTTCGATCCCCCGGTGGCAGGCTTGAACCAATGAGTTTTTTCAAAAACTTATGTACGAATTATATCGTTGGCTTGGACATTAAGACGTCGACATGCTTACCGCCTGTGACGTTGTCCCAAAAATATCTTCGGTAGAAGGTGGGTCGAAACGACTTAACTGTCTAGACCTCTATCTACCACTTTATTGGGAATGGCGTGAAGACATTAATGTATAGATTTTCTTGAAGATCCATATTAAAATAGATCTTTAGTTAATTTATTCTATGTTATACTTTTACTGACATTTAAATGGGGTTGAAAAAACGGCTATTAGTCAACATATTGGTTAGATAAGTGGCTATTAAATGGAGATAATTATGTTAACAAATTAATTTAAAAATTATTAAACATGCGATGTTTTTCTTGATATATAAAATTGCATAATTCCTCGTTATTATTTTATATCCGATTATAAAATTTCATTTTAGATTTCTTCATTGTATCATGAAAACTTACTTAGTCATAAGTAGGTTATACTTTCTTGTAATACAAGGTTAAACCTATTATAAGCTGCATACATTAAGCATTTCCCAATTCGGGTATAGTCAAATTTCTAGACATATATTTTCCATTGTCCTTTCAATCCACATATGGCGGAGCTTATTTAGGGAATACGTAGCAGGGGTTTAGTTTCATGTTTTAAATTTCTTCACGCCATTCCCAATACTGGGGTAGAAAATTAAGTCCTACCCACCTTCCACCGAAGACATTTTTTGAACAACGTGACAGGCGGTGAGCCCGTCGCAGTCTTTATGTCTAAGCGAACGGTATAAATCACAAGTTTGTGAAAAACCCATTTGTACGAGACTTGGGGATCGAACTTGGGTCTCTTGACTTGAATTCCGATCCACTAACCACCGGCTATCCTGACTTTTAGAGATAATTATAATAACGTTAAATTTTAAAGAAAGCAGGGAAGTGTTCTTATGGGACGAGGTAATTTATGCGATTAATGTAATTTATGCGTATAAAAAAAATACAACTTTTAAAAAAATACGTGTGCATGAAATATTATTTATTTATTTATTTATTCTTTATTGTTACACCTTATACTAAGGGCTACAATGGGCGGACTTAATGCCTGGTGGCATTCTCTACCAGTCAACCTATGTTATGGTGAGAAGTAGATGGCAGGTGCTATTACTATATTACATCCCGATAGCCTGGTTGTTAGTGATTCTGCCTACGGAGATTGGTTGCAGCTTTGAATCCCGTTGGGTCAAATATTTGTGTGATGAATATATTGTGTATACTTGAATCATGGATTGGAGGATGAGTCATGGAGGAGTCAAAACCTTTTAGGATTCACGAAACCGACCAAGATAAATAAATTCTCCTTAATCTAGTTTAAGTGAAAGTGAAGAACAAAATATCTAAAGCAATTAAGTAACTGCCTTTAAATAAACATATCATATTTTATCGTTTTTTCCGAAAATTTTTGATAAGTTATATAAAATACAGCATCACTCGAAATGTAGACAATGTCTTTAATTTGTAACAGGCTTTTGCATTCTTTCTCAAGAGAATATGCAGTTGCATCAATAACTTCCCAACGTGACGAGAAGCGTTATATAATTTGTATTTAGAATTTGTAGGGTGTTATGTTTAGTTAATATTGATCATATAAAGAATGTTTCCAACACTGCGGTAGGCAGAGGTCAAGACAATTAAGACCTATCACCGAAGACATCTTTTGGGAAACAAAATGGTGAACCTGTCACCGTTTTGTGTGTCCAAGACAAAGATATAAATCGTACATAAGTTTTTGGAAAATCCATTGGTACGAGCCTACCACCTGAGAATCGAACTCGGGTCTCTTGCCTCGAATTCCTATTCCGACCACTTGGCTATCGCAAGTATTACACTATTATATATGTTGGCTAAACTATATTGTTCAATATTATGGCATTAACAAATAAAAATAATTAATTAATTGATTAAAAAAAACTATTTTTATTGTTATTTAAATGGAATTGGAAGAGATGTCACTCTATATAAATAAATTTAAAATGTAAGTCATTATTTTAAAACTAGATAATAACAAAGATAAGTTTCTGAAATATCGATTGGTCATATTCAAATTCTAGTAGTAAAAGTGGATGACTCAGATATGACTGACTATAATATTACAAATAAAAAGAGAAATATCTTGTTGCTCCTTAGAAATATAAGGGCTAGTTTCTGTTTAGCACGATTTGATAAATTCGTTTAATTTTCAATTTGTCGATCGATTTGTCGGTTATTTTATCTCTTAACAATATACTAAATGAAATATAACGGAGGCCTTTAAATTGGTTTTAATATTTATGCTCTTAAATCATCTACGTAGCGTAAAAGTAAATTTTTTATAATATCAAAGTGAAGCACTTTATCAAAAATTCGTTTATTATTGCAACTTAGCGTATAGCGAACCTCGCTATACGCTGTTGTGCAACACTTACCATTCAAGACCATGTTACCTTGAAATAAGAGCTATAATAACATATACAGTTGCGTAATTTGTGGTTAATTATTTTGTTGCAATTAAATGAGAAAGCATTATAATATTTTTAGTAATAAAATTAAAATAATTATGGGCGCCTTACATTTGTAACGGATATTTGGATTAGATGCTGATGATTAGTTAAATTTAAATAAGCACATTGTCTTGCTTTTATCGCGTTTTCTGTTTTTGTAATAATTATCCAGTAAAGGATATTTTGAGGACTTCTGAGTAAACAGGAAATCACACCATGTTGAGATGGCCATACTAATATAAAATAAAATAAATATCTTTACGCAATTCCCAATACAGGGGTAGACAGAGGTCTAGTCTAGACAATTAAGTCCCACTGAGCCACCTTCCACCAAAAATATTTTCGGGACAACGTCACAGGTGGTGAGCCCGTTGCCGTCTTTATGTCCAAGCCAACGATATAAGTTTTTTGAAAAACCCATTGGTACGACCACCTGGGGATCAAACTCGGGTCTCTTGAATCGAAGTTCTGACCACCCTACCACTCGGCTATTGGGACTTTTTACCATACTAATATGTTTTAAAAAAATCATTAAATGTGGATATATTAATGAAATATTTGAGTAGAATAAGTTGAATAAATGAATGTCTATCAAACTACCTTCACTTATTTCTAAATACATTTTAGAGTACCATAAACTCTTAATAAATTATTAAAATTTAGTTAAATACAAATCCAATTGTATAAAAAAAAAACAAGTTAATTTGATTTATGTTATTTGATTTATAAAATAACCATAATAAAACGTTTTCGAAATCATTTATAATTAATAAAAATTATAAACTTACCAAATTTAATTTGTGATCACAAAAAAGTTCAATCACTCACAAAAGTTTTGCGAACTTCACGAAACGGCACTGTGAAAACAAATAAAAAAATTATTCTTCGAATATCATTTCAGAATTCGGTTAGTCGAACCGCGGCCCATCACGACCCGCTAGAGAATGGCAAACGATCTCGGAACGATATGGAGTTGATATTGAAGGACTTTACGTTTCAACCCGCAAATGCCGACGCCCCGTCTTATCATTAAAATTGATGAGGCAGGGTATCAACAGTAATTACCCCATTACGTGTCACTTAACACTGACATATTCAGTTGCAACACCTAGATAGCCATATTAATGACGTTCCTAATGTTGATGACATTTGTAGAAATTAATCACATATTATTAGTACAAGAAAAATGTTTACGTTTCTTCTTATTGCGTAGGTGATTATATGAAGCAGTTTTACAGTCGAAGTCATTCTTGTATCATATCGAACCAGGTTTTTTTAATATGTATTTTATTTTACTTTTTTATTTTATTTCTTTAAGGTTAATTATGTAACAAATTATCGGCTTTAATTGTTACATAAAAATTTTAATCACTTTCAATTGTTTCTACTAATATTTAATACAATAACTCATTAGAATAGACAATTTGCAATTTATGTGTAAAAAAAAGTAAAAATACACACTACTATGTGTATACATACATAGTGTGTTACAGATATTGTAATACACGGTGTATGTGTTACACAAGATTTCAATTGTGACAACATGTATGAAAATGTGTTTGAGGTGTTTTATATTTAATAATTTAAAAAATAATTTACATTTAAATTTAATCAACTACCATTTCTTTTATATGCCTCGCGAAGGTTAAGGGTTAAAATTTACATTTTACAAAGGATCCTGGCAGTGTTACTATAATATTGTTACGGATATTATGATTAACGATTTATTTTTGACATAGAAAAGTGAAAGATAAAATCTAAACTTTTAATGGATTTAGATTATGAAATAATGACGTTCCTCGTAGTTACTCCCGCTATCCCACTAGTATTAGCTATTTTTTTTATTCACTAAAGTGCCGATAAGAAGTCACGATAGCCGAGTTGTTGGGTGGTCGGAATTTCGAGTCGAGAGACACAAGTTCGATCCCCAGGTGGCAGTACCAATGAGTTTTTCAAAAAAACTTATGTACGAATTTCATCGTTGGCTTGGACATAAAGGCGGCGACGGGCTCACCACCTGTCACGTTGTCCCGAAAAAATATCTTCGGTGGAAGGTGGGTCAAATTGTCTATACTTGACCTCTGTCTACCCCTGTATTGGGAATTGCGTGAAGATATATATATATATATATATATATATATATATATATATATATAATATATATATATATATATATATATATATATATATATATATATATATATATATATATATATATATATATATAATATATATATATATATATATATATATATATATATATATATATATATATATATATATATATATATATATATATATATATATATAATATATATATATATATATATATATATATATATATATATATATATAATATATATATATATATATATATATATATATACTAAAGTGCCACAATCATTGTAATGCAATTCGGCAAACGGTTAGTAAATAACATAAAAAATATCTTTAAGCCATTCCCGATACAGGGATAGACAGAGGTCTAAATAATTAAGTCCGACTGACCGTTGTACCAAAGAAAATTTTTTGGGACAATGTGACAGGTGGTGAGTCCATCGTCGTATTTATGTCCAAAACTCAGATTTAATTCAAAGTTAAGTTTTTGAGAAAACCATTGGTACGAATATCCGGAAGAAAGGAGTAAATTGCCTAGATCTCAAAATACCTCTGTATTGGGAAATGCGTAAAGATAGTGTACACTACTCCTTAAGATTTTTCAAATGGAAATAGCAAACCGAGATAATCGCAGACCGAGAGCATTAAAAAAAAACAAGTCAAAATAAAGTGGAGCTGTGACGCGTAGCTACGTCTAAGGCATAAGTGGTCCGGTAAAGCGAACCCTTATCCGCTATTCAGCTAATTCAGATGATGTCTAACATTTTTTAGCCATAAAAATAGCAGAGAGCGACAATAGCTCGAAAAGAGAAATGTCTCTAATAATAAATAACTAAATCTAATTAGCAGTGTCACAACAAATGTCGTTTAGAGCTAAACTCAATAAAAAAATATCCTGCTTGCAAAAACTTATGCATATTATGTTATGAGGCTCTTCTTCTTTTCGGGCCTGGTAACATGCTAATTATTGAACGTATTATTTAATTTGGCTGCGAAATCGTGTTATTTAATTTATAATAACATCTCTCGATTCGTTAATGAAAACTATTTTCTTATTAATAGTATTATGTGTGTGCAGAATTTACGAGATTGAATTACACCAGGGCCAATTAATTTTATAAATTTGTCAATTATGTAAGCTCAGCATGAATTAAAATGTTAAAAAATTAACTTATTTTTATAAAAACTTATATGTTTGTCATATAATATATCAATAGAGCTGTAAACAATGTGTCATTATTTGCCCCGAATGAAGTTTGTACATAATTTAAAATATTATATATAAAGCGCCGCCAAATTGCAATGAATGGCGGGTACATATCCCTCCTATATCACTATCGATCTTAAATTATCATATTTTTTAAATCTCTCAATTATTTATTTGTAAATGAAAAAATCTGCCTGCTGTAATATTATATGAAATGTAATATTACATGTACATAATATGCATAAACTGTACATAATATGCATTCGGTATTTTTGTTTGCATTTAGGAAAGGGTAAATCTTGCGAAACCCATTTTTGCATTTACAGATCGTTGAATGCGACGAAGTAAATGGGTATGGACGGGATTCAAACCTGTAACATCAGCCGTAAAATTGCAAGATTAAGATATTCAATAGCACCAAGTACGTAGTTGTGCAAAAAGTTGATTCGTTAATATAGAAAAAAAGAAACTTAAACTTTTTTCAAAATAGCAAGTTTCTTTATTGATTAGTGATAACACTATAAGTAAGCATTTATTACTGAATACGAAATTATATATTTTGACTTGCTTTAATTTTTTTTTTAAAATGCATTATCATTTTTTAAAAAATCTTAAAGCATGTAATTTATGCTAATTTTTTTTTGTTATGGATTTAAAGAGAATTTCAAAAGCCCGCCCATGTCACTACATTTATTTGATTTGACAAACACTGTTGTATACATTGAAACTAACTTACTTCAAATTACCTATTTTTAGTGATGAAATTTGTTTCAGAATAGATAAACACAATTAATGGCTTTAGTAACATGGTCCTTTGCAAAAACTTTAGCCTATTTAATCAGTTATTTGCCAACAATACTTTCAGAATGTATAATTCGAGTAAATCTGTCTACCAATGATGTGGAATAATTGATTTAAATTTAATTTGCAACTAATGTGACATATTTTAGGAGCGATGCATTTTTGCAAATAGTAACAGATTAAGGCAACTTTGATGATAAATATTACCAAGTATAATTCACATACCATACATCTGCGGTTTCGCTTGTGTGGACTTTGTACCATAAATAGCTTTTGATATTGAGGTAATCATTAACCCAATCACCAACTCCCATATGTGCAACATTTACAAGAAATTACATTTTTCCTGTACCAAACGCGATTCCAACGTTAACCCCATCGGAATGTAATTCCAAATATAATTAAATATTGTTGAACACATTAAAGTAAGCATTTATTACAATTTGTAATTATGACCAAACAGTTTTTCTAAGCCCCGAAATGCATTTAAATCAAAGAAATCATACAAACATTTCATACAAACTTTCCCCCTTCACAGGAAGTATCTCAAGATCTCTCTTTAGCTGACGTCGTTCTCATAATCATTCGCTTCATCAACTTCATCTTTATAGGGCTTATATATTATGGTGTCTACTGTTATTCGACTATGCTAAAGCACAGATAGTAGAATAAACAGGTTGAAAAAAATTTAACGAATGGATGAAAAAGAGAGTTGATTTTTAAAATTTCTCTAAATTTAATAAGCTTACTATATTTTTTATTTAAATTTGAAGTTTAAGGTTTCATTACCTTTACTTTTTTCTGCACCTATTACTAATTTCTTGTAAGCTCCTACATTGACTAACGTGTGTATTAAATGCTGAATTTAAATTCTTCACTTTGTGACAAGTGGGTTGCGAAACAATGTTATTCATTTTCAGAATGATTTGTGGACTGCGACACTAAAAAGGCATCTCGCCTATTTGCATAAACAGAGACGAAAAATGTCCCATAATAATATTATATTAGTCAACAATATACACTCACTTTGTCATTATATCAATTATTCTTTATTCATCTTGTAATTTATGCAAACCAAAAGACATAGCCCTGCTTTTCTCGAAGAAATTCATTTTGCATTAGCATGCTCAACAATCATCAAAGTCTTAAGATGCTTCCAGCAGATCCACAACTTAAAATTTGGAAATTATTTTTATTGGAATTAATTTAAATCTATAAAGAAATCTATAAAGAAATAAATATCTTTATAATCAAAAAAATTAAAATCTATAAAGAAATAAATATCTTTATAAACTTCTTCAAGAGAAGTTTTTTAAACTTCAAAAATAATAGTTTAAAAATTTGTCAGTGTTCTAGTGCAGTCAAGCGTACGTGGCATTCAAGTATGGTAGAAAGTCGAAGGCAGACGTATGTGTCATCGCGTATAGCCTGTGAGGAGAGGGAGAAAACGCGTTTTCGCCCGAGGAAGCCGGAGCAGCCGGGAGAGCTTGTTACTGTGGCTCTGTCAACATGCAACGATGGCTGAACACTTTGGAATATACTACGGGAATACGTTAGGATTTTTCCCACGTAGAAAATAGCTTCCAAGTACGCAGTGTAAGTCAAACACTTAAAAAATATCTTCACGCCATTTCCAATATAGGGGTAGACAGAGGTCTAGACATTTGAGACGTTTCGACCCAACTTCCACCGAAGACATTTTTTGGGACAACATGACAGGTATTAAGTCCGTCACTATCTTTATGTCCAAACCAACGAAATAAATCGTAAATATGTTTTTTGATAATTTTAGTTTGACTCGATTTCCGATCACCCAACCACTAGGCTATCGTGACTAAGTAAAGTAAAACATTTAAAAAGCGCTTACAGCCTACACTTATGAAGATTTATCATGTCAAAGTCTAAGTCTATAAGAACAAAGCTCATAGAGAATGGGAGTGCAGTTCTGAGAAGAATTGTAGCTGGAGTATAATAAGTAATATCGTAAAAAAAACAAAGAAATAAGATCCCATCAAAACATAAAATGTAGGTTAAAGGTAATAATAAGGCATTTAAAGCAATGAGATTAGACTTTCTTGTCATCCATATGTAATATAATGTACGTATGTACATGCATGGAGTACCTAAAATAATAGTAATTTAACACAGATCTTTATTATTATTCAGGGTCCATAAAATGACACACGCGTTCCTGTGTCTGTGTCAAATGTATATTTGAGAACAAGCCTTGCCAGGCCGTGGACCGTTATATGCTACTGTTTCTTTAATATTAATTAATTACAAATAATAATATTTTTTTAAACTGCATATCTGGCGGCTGCAGTATTTAACGATCATACCGGTTTAGGCAACTTACAACAAGTTACATTTCGTAACTGCGTATGGCCCCATACCATGTTACATCGGTTAACCTTGACCTACACTGTATATAACTTGACCTAGTTAATGACCTCGTTAGTTTATATAAAAGTTCAACAGGAAGTGTATCCGTTTTTCTTTCCGTTCTTCTATTACTTATCTAATACTAAAAAGCAGATGTAAGATGTTATAAAGAGTTCTATGTAAGTTTCATGTTAGGAGGATTTACCAAAATCGGAGGAGATTTTCTGTCTGTTTGTTTTCACCATGGTTAAATCCACATAGTCGGTAGTAATTTTTTTTGCAAATTATAAACATCATACAGTTTGCGCCTTATAATTAATGGTTAGGTAGTTAAAGATCTAGGCATTCCAGACTTTTAACAATTAAAATATATTTTAGTCAGGACTTATAAGAATCTTATAATAAAACGGTACAAACTTGTGGAAAAACTCTAGGAAAAACTATGTGGTTTTCCAGACCCCATTTCAGGTCTTCTGATTTTAAGCAGGATTTTTATAAGAGGTCAATTTAGTCGATTTTCCAAAACACTGTTAAAGATATTGAAACTAAAATACCTTAGATCTCGATTTTTAGTGAAGAAATTTGTTTCGGAATAGATGAACAAGCTAATGTGGTCCTGCGCAAATAACATTAGCCGATTTAATCATTTATTTGCCAACAATACTTTCAGAATGTATAATTCGAGTACATCTGACTATCAATGTTGTTGAGTAATGGATTTAAATTTTATTTGCAACTAATGTAAAATATTTTAGAAGCGATACATTTTTGCAAATAATAGCAGATTAAGACAACTTCGATAGGTGTTACTGATAAATATACCCAGGTATTCAGTGACGCAGGACATAAGGATTCTACTTCTGCTAGGTTATACTCGAATTATGGTATACGACTTCGCCTGCTTGGACTATTTTCTACAAATGGTATTTAAGTATGAGGTAATCTCTAACCCAATGCGCGAACGTCCTTTACTTGCCGTATCATCTTGCCGCACAAATTCTGGATTGCACGCACCTCTTCGACGATTAACAAAAAAATTTTAGTACACATTTTTAATAATATTGACTTATTTGCACATACATCAGGTAAATTCAAAAGAATGTTACTTAAAACTGTAAAGAGAATAGATGACGAATGTTTATAGCGCAATATAGTTAATAAAAACATACAAAAAACTTACTTTGTGCAACATAAAAAAATATTTATATATTAACATAACATTACGTGGATAACGTTGTTAGTTATGCATTTGTGTATTTAAATTAAGTTTGTACAAATTATCTTTTATAATGTATAACTGTTTGTTTTGCCTAATAAATAAATAAATAAATAAACAATTACCAACTCTTATATGTATCTTACAAAAATATACGTGATTTTTCCTATACTAAATTTGATTGTTGTAATTTTAACCGCATCAGAATGTAATTCCAAAAATGTTGAACATATCATTCATAATTACGACCAATAACATAGCTACAAAATGTTCCTACTTCTAAGCCTTTAAATGCTATAGTTTTATACAATCTTTCAAAATACATGAAATCTAGAAATATTGGCAACAGCGAGCAGCAAGTTCTCCTCGCGATATTTAGTCGTCGTTTGCTCTAAAGTGGAATATACTAGTGGCTAATATCAATTTTCTTTAAGTCAATGCATTTATCCATAATCATTCCCTGATAAAGCAACATGTTCTTTTTGCATAGATTAAGTGTCAACTTGTCATTGCAGCTTGTCTGTTTGTATAAAATTGGCTCAATTCATAATGTTGCTGTAGTAATAACAGAAAATACATTTGATGAATTAGAGTGCAGGTGTTTATTCATTTTATGTCGTAAAGTTTAAAATAAACTATGATTAATCAAATAAGTGGTATTTTGCATTGTGACAGACTTGGTTGGGGTTGCGTTATATAAGAAAGGTTGATGTATTTTACTTTTGGTGCCTCTCATTAATTACTTGCCATCTTTAGATGACTTCCAATGTGGGTGAAGGTCGATTATCGGTTTTGCGAATATCACTTGTGGGTTGTGCAAGAATGCAATAAAAATTGGTTGTATGAAGACATCTGTTGATTATTATCAATTTATTATTGATTTTTTATCGTTATGGAAATTAAAAAATACCAGACCAATATAATCGGACCGCAAATCAAGGTAGGCCTCGTATCAAAATTTGGGGGGTGACCAATGAGGGTTAAGGAATTTTCACTCACAAATCATACTTCTAGCCAAACAATTCAAATCAGATATTATAATGTTCAGTGAATTTGTTCATCGACGACCCGATTGCCTAGTTGGTAGTGATGTAGTTGGGTATAAGTCCCGCAAGGCGCAAACATTTGTGTTATGAATATGAATGCTTGTACTCGAATATGGTAAATGCAAATATTTTTTTTTCTTTTTTATATCTTCACGCACAATCCCTGACGGGGTAGCCAGAGAGAACAGATCGCCAAGTGTCACGATCCCTACATACTTCTTTCGCTTCTTTCAGATTCATCATCTTCTTCATACATGCACGTCTAGGTATCCGAGTACTCTTGACGAGCAATTTGCTCACATGGTCTTCGAAAGTTAGTCTCGGTCTACCTCGACACCTTTTAATATTAACTTTCGCGCTATATATTTTCTTCACCATTCGGTCTTCACTCATTCGCTCAACGTGCCCAAACCATCGAAGCACGCCCTTATCCATTTTTGAGACAAGGTCATCTTTCAAACCTGCCATATTGCGAATCTCTTCGTTTCGCTTTCGGTCGGCCATGGTAAGGCCGCACATTTTACGAAGAGATCGCATCTCCACTGCATTCAACCTGCTTTTATGCTTCTTCTGGCATACCCAGGTTTCGCTGCCATATAACAAAGTCAGTACCAACACTGCGTTATGTATTGCAAGGCGTGCACTTTTCATAACGCCTTACCTTTTGATTAACTCAGTCAGGGCACCATTGACTTTGTTCCCGGCAGCGACATGCCTGTCCACATCTAAATCACATCTTCCATCCCGGCTAAACGCACTCCCCAAGTATACAATTTCATTCACCTGTTCTAGATATTCCTGATTTACCCAAATTTCGCACTTCGTTCTTTCTTCGTCCCTTTCAAATACCAGAACCTTAGTTTTAATAGCATTCAAACGGAGACCATTAATTTCACATTCTTCTTTCATACACGTGATTAATGCCTGCAGTTCTGTCTCTGATGGTGCAATAAGCACTGCATCATCAGAATACAGCAGACAATTTACTTGTATGTCACCCAATTTCACACCCAAACAGCTATCTTTCAGCTTCTGTAAACAGCTGTCGAGATACAGTATGAACAGCCAGGAAGACATGACACGCCCGTTTGGACGCTAAACATGGGTGACAGGTCATGCCCTACCCGCACACAGGCTTTACAGTCACAGTAAAGTGACTGCACAGCCCTTAGCAATCGACCATCCACACCATACCCCGGCAACAGTTCCCACATTTTCTTCCTTACAACCTTATCAAATGCTTTCTCAAGATCCACAAAAGCACAGAAAATCTTCTGGTTAGCAGCCAGAAGCTTCTCCGTGATCATGCAGAGAGAAAACATTTGATCCGTGCATCCTCTTCCAGGTCTAAATCCGCATTGTGCCTCCCATAGAAATCTTTCCGATTTATCTTGCATCCTACGTGTCAAAACCTTCGAGTAAACTTTACTTGCTAAACTGGTCAACCTGATCGCCCGATAGCACCCGCCGTCATAATGTGAACCTTTACCTTTATATAAAGCACAATGACCGCGGATCGCCAATCATCCGGAACAGCTCCCGTTCGCCAGCACAAATTGCACAGCAGATGAAAGCTGTCCCAGACGCGTGGCCCACCATACTTGACCATTTCAGCAGTAACTCTGTCTAGTCCCGCAGCCTTACCACATTTCAAACTTCTAATCGCACATTCAATCTCTTTCATACTGATGATCTCAGTGTCATCGAGGTCCGAGTCTGGCGTACCAGTCGCGGCGTCACCCCCGGATCCCTCACTAAGACCATCACACGCATACATCTCTCTATAAAATTCGCTCCATCGCTGAATGACGTCCGATTTTTCTGAGAGGACGTCATTGGTTCCCGAAAGCACTTTATTCATTCTTAAGGCTGTCGCACCACTTCGGGTCCTTCCAACCTCTTTCCAGAATAGTTTGGAGTTCTCCTTGAAGTTGTGCGACAACCTTCGTCCGCTTCCATTCTACTCCTTTCACGCACTTCCTCAATCAATGCTTTTGTGTGAACTTTCTGAGCTTATATCTTTCTTTTCTCTTCTCTCTCATATCCTTATCATTACTAGAGGCCAAGTAGTCTAACCATGCTTTCTTCTTCTTATTTACAGCTTCTTTCACTTCGTCATTCCACCATGCATCACCCTTTTACTACTACCTCTTTTCACAGTTCCACACGTCTTCCGCTGCACTAACCATTCCATCTCTAAGGCTCTGCCATATTTCTTCCACACATTCTTTCCTGACATCAATGCTGTCCAGCTTTTCGGCTACCCTTGCTTGATATTTATCCCTAGTGTCCGCTTCCTGAAGCTTCCAACTTCGGAGGCTACCGACCGACTGTGGTTCTTGTATCGCCGTCCGGTGGCGCCAACCCGCGAACAGACCCCTAAATCTAGTAATCACTAGATAGTGATCCGTTCCCAGGTCAGCACCCCGGAACACTCGCGTATCCATCACCTGTTTTCGCAGTCGGTCATCCACCAGGAATAAATCGATCATACTTCTCTCATTCTCTCTTGTTCTAGTATACATATGGATTTTCTTGTGACTAAAAATAGTGTTTGTCACAAGAAGACCCTTTTCCTTGCATACAGCCAGTATAAGCTTGCTAGCATCGTTAACCCTTTTATCGCCAAACATTCCAAGCACCGACTGGTACCCTGGCCGAGCGGTACCAACCCATCCATTCAAATTACCACATACAACAATTCTTTCGTTTCCTCTAACCAAGTCTAGAACTTCTTCAAAGCTCAGCTCTGGACGACGAAGCTACCGGCACATAAACAGCCAAAAGGAATAACTTCGTCAGTCCCAATTTAAAGCGAACCCAGAGAAGCCTCGAGTTCACAACCTTATATTCAGTCATAACATCGAGTTATGACTGAATATAAGCAAACACAGCCGAGTGGTTGGGTGGTCGGAATTTCGAGTCAATAGACCCGAGTTCGATCCCCAGTTGGTAGGCTCGTACCAATGAGTTTTTCCAAAACTTATGTACGAATATCGTTGGCTTGGACATAAAGGCGTCGACGGGCTCACCACCTGTCACGTTGTCCCGAAAATATCTTCGGTAAAAGGTGGGTCGAAGGGACTTAATTGTCTAGACTAGACTGTCTCTGTCTACCCCTGTATTGGGAATTGCGTGAAGATATTTATTTTTATTTATTTAACATCGACCAACCGAGACGACAGCAGACAGCACCCTCACTCCCTGGCAGGCGCTTTCGCTCTCCGGGACTCCGGACCATAGAGCTAACGCCCCGCCAGGGAGCTCTTCAGTGCCGCTGCCCTTCCGCTTGGTCTCCGACAAACACACGACATCTAATTCTCTTTCTTTCATTGTTTCAATCAACTCATTCGTCTTATCTCTCATGCCTCCTCTAACATTCCACGTGCCAACTCTGCACTCCGTCCTCCACCTTCCGCCGTGTCGGGTTGTGCGTGACGGGTGGCGTTCCCCATCGCCGCTTTGCGTGCTGCATTTCACACCAACGGGGACGAACTGGTGTGCGTCGCCTTGGGGGGACGCCCTAACCCTCGTTGGCATGGGTAGATATGCAGCCCTGAAAAGGGCTGGCAGGGGTCGCGACGAGTACGCTTCTGCAATGACCCCCAATTTACATGTGTCTTTGAAAGGAGAGAGACTATATATTTGTTCCTTTTGCCGTAGAGACGATCGGTTCGTGGGGTCCCCGCGCGATGCAGTTTCTAAAGGAATTGTTTCCGCGACTGGTCATTGCCGCTGGTGACAAGAGGGCTGGTTCTTTTCTCGCTCAACGGTTAAGTCTAGCCATTCAACGTGGAAATGTAGCCAGCGTTCTTGGTACCATGCCACGAGGAGTAGGGCTCTACGATAATAGTACTTTTTAGTTAATAAGTATTGTAAATATTAACATAATTTTGTTTCTGTAAATAAAGTATTGTTAACTCGAATATTCTATTTGAAATCGTTTTCGGTTAGTGCTTCGAAACGACTTAATTGTATAGACCTCTATATACTCCAGTATTGAGAAACTGGGTGAAGATATAAAGAAAAATGTTTCTGAATTTTCTACAAGCGTTGTCGTTGTCAACTTTTGACCCGGACAAAAAAGTGATTTTTCTTTCGTATTTTTTTTAAAGTGAAAACCTTTAGGTACCCTAGGCACTTACTGACGATATCATGTTTTGTTTCTTGAAAAGTGAAATTTCAAAATTTATATAAAATTATAATAATAATATCTACACGCTATCCCCAACAATGGGGTAGACAGAAGCCCATTAAATTAAATGTGACACGAAAGACCTTTCGCCGAAGACATTTTTTTGGAACAACGTGACAGGTAGTGAGCCTGTCGCCGAAGATATAAATTGTACATTTTAAAAATCTATTGGTACGAGCCTACCACCTAGGAATCGAACTCGGGTCTCTTGACTCATATTCCGATCACCCATCCACCACTCGGCTATCGTGACTATTACGTAAAATTATAGATAACAATTTACGAATTTTTGCTTACAGAGGTTAGAGGGCCATGTAGCTTGAGGGCGGTGTATTATAATATGGCTGAAATAGTTTTTACGTTGACAATTCTGCAGCGAGACTTAATAATGAAATGAAATGAATAAATGAAATATAATTTATTATTCACCAACAACAAATGGTATTGTGATAGACAAAAATAAAATGTAGAATAGGTGGCCTTATCGGTGAAAAGCGATTTTTTCCAAGCAACCCATAACAAAAAAGGAAATAAAAACAAATATAACATTAGGGTGTACACTTACACATACAAAATAAAGAAAAGGAATACAAAAACCCTGAATATATAGTTAACAGTTCAACAAACACATAGGTAAATTGCACTTTGAAATCAGGCTCCATCACGTAAAAATAATCTTTTTTATTTTCAATAAATATAACCTTGACGGAAAAGAGGCCTATGCCCTGAAGTTGACTAGCTGTTAAAAAATAAACATAAAAAAAGTTAATCCTTGACGTAAGCCATGACTTGAATGAATTCAAGTTTCCTTCTTTATCATGCCATTAAAATGGTGGGAGGTAAGCAACTGATCGTCCCCTGACACGCTTTTACTCTTGTGCTTCCACGTGCTCAATTGCAAAATCAATAATAATTACAATTTCGTAAGGCTTTGCCTGATATTCCATGTTACTAAAGAGCGCTACATCCACTTTTGACAATTGGTTTTATGGGTTCCTGTTTACATTATATCTTGGATAGATGGCAGTCCTAGCCAACCATTTTAGTTTATTGGCCATAGATGGCGCCTTTATATACTTAAGTTAAGTCTTAAGCTATTTATACTTATAAAAATAATTACAAAATACTGAATTATAAAATATATTAGATCTATAGAGAACTTTCAAAGAAAACTTAAAAATTAAACCAAATTTAAAAGGATGGTTCATTTTTATACGTTGTACGTACCCAGTATTTTAATATAAAGTAAAATTACAAACGAGCAATAAGTACGCGAACGCGCGAACTTACATCAAAACTTGAAATTATTTGATGTAAGTTCTCGCTTTAGACACTAGATGTCGTTATTTAAAATCTCGATGTCCTTGCAAGACGATGATTTTGTACCTTGCATGAAACAAAGCTAATTTATGAATTTTTACGTTTGTTTGTATTATACCTAGTCCAGCCATAAGTTCTGTTACAAATGAAAAAAAAAACATTTTTTAATGAAGAAGTGAAATATTATTAATGTATAACTACAAATTTATTAAAAAGTCACGATAGCCGAGTGGTTGGGTGGTCGGAATTTCGAGTCGGGAGACCCGGGTTCGATCCCCAGGTGGCAGGCACGTACCAATAGGTTTTTCAAAAACTTATCTACAAATATCGTTGGCTTGGACATAAAGACGGCGACGGGCTCACCACCTGTCACGTTGTCCCGAAAATATCTTCGGTGGAAGGTGGTCACCGGTATAGAGGATATTTCTGTGCCTTCCATTTACATGTCGCGCCAGAAGGCGTTTTAATCGATCCACTCCCTTTAATTGTAAAGATTGATTTAGGGCATGTCCTGTATTTCGACGATAAGCACCGAGCTTCAGGTCTTGTTTTATAATTGTATTTGTATAAGTGCTTCTGGGTCGACGATATCAATCCGCATGGTTCGATTCTTAGCCCATTTCTTTTTTTATTTATATTAATGATTTATCGTACGTAGTAGGGAATAAATATAAAAAAATAACTTGACGCAATTCCCAATCCAGGGGTGGACTCACTTTCCACCGAAGACATTTTTCAGGACAACGAGACAGGTGTTGAGCCCTTCGCCGTCTTTATATCCATTCCAACGATATAAATCGTACATTAGGTTTTTTGAAAAAAAAACCATTGGTACAAGCCTTGGTGATTGAACGCGGGGGAACTCGGCTATCATAGTTTGGAATAAATATGATGTTTTATTGTTAACCGATGATATTTCTTTAACCTTTACAAGTAACACATCAGAGGTTTTGCACGTTTCTTATATTATAAGCCCTTTCACGAGCATTCGAATCAATTAATGTTTCATTGCTTTTATCGAGATTAAATTACTATGGGTTTGACATTAAGACAGTTACATAGTTTAGCAGTTATCTCACGAACATATTGCAGGTTGTTGGACTAAAAATTTCGATGGCTCATCGATATGCTTTAAGCTTGCGGCAGTTAACAAGGGAGTGCGACAAGGATCATTTTAGGCCAGACATTATTCATATTATCCTTGACTTTTTCAAAGTCAAGCTCAAAAAGCTCTTATTGATGCACAAATACAACACGTCATAAGTGTACGCTTCTACAACAAAATCCCGGTAGATGTGCATAGCTTGCCTATTGACAGGCTTAAGACATTTATCAAAGAAAAACTGTACGAAAAGGGTTACTACAATAAAAATCAATATATTAAGTATAGTAATGCTGGGTTATTATCTGATACTAATTGATGGGAATTGATCGCTGCCACGCTATTTCGCATGTTCAAAATTATCCTTTCTTAAAAAATACAGAAAAAGGATACCCGAGCGAGTTTCTTTCGATTGTTTCTTTTCCGTTAGAGGAACCTCATTACGAAACTGTGTTAGATTGAAAAATGGCGATTGATGGTTGCAATGTCTGTTACTTATACCGATAATTAAATGATATAATTTTATCGAAATAGTTTATTTTTTGTCTTCACGCATTTCACATTACGGGTTAGCCAGAGGTTTAGACAATTTAGTCCCTTCGACCCACATTTTACTTGAGCCTACATTAGAACAATGTACTGGGTGGAGAGTCCGTCGCCATCTTTACGTTCAAGCAAACGATGTTAATCGTACCTGCGGAACGAACTGTGATATTTTAACTCGAATTCCGATTACCTAACCACTCGGTTATAGTGACTTACAATTTAGTTCAATGAAAGAAGAAGAAATAAGAAACAAACATTTATTGCACATAATACACCACGAACGAGAAAATTAACAATGAGAAAAAAAAATAACGAACTTAAAGACGACACTAAAGTAATCACAATACCTATTAATAAAACATAAAAATGACACTAAAAAAAAATAACAGTTAATGAGTAAGTACATTGTCTGTTCGGTTCATTTAAATACCCTAAAAAACTACTAGACCGTATTAACGTAATTCATAGAGTTGTATCGGTCACAGTTTGCAGTAATTAATTATTAAAAATTAATTAAATATATAAATAATAAAAAAATATTATCCCCATCAAAATGTTATCTCATTTTCTATTAAATGTGTTTTTCGATGAGAATATTTAAGTTATAAATAAGCTTCTAAATTATTCGGAATAGCGTGAAGATATAGAAGGATAATTTATGAATATAATTTTTTTTATATCTTCACACATTTTCCCATTCTGTGGTCAGCAGAGGTCTATATAAAGTCCTTTCAACCCACTTGTCACCGAAGCCTATTTAAAACAACGTGTCACAACAGATCGTGATCTCATCAAATATATCTACATTGAAAAATGTTGACAAATACATATAAACATCCTAGATGTTTATTCTTAAATAAACATTCATATTGCGTGACAAATGTATTTCCTTGGCGGGAATTTTGAATCCAAATGTACCCTTTTTATCATGGACCTTAAAAGAACAAGACTTTAGGTAACTTCTCACCCCCAGAGGTCTCATAGCCCGTGATTACAATGGTTTCTTGCCAAACCATTAACGTGCACTAGATGAGTAGGTGCAGATGATTTTGGTTGTCCATGTCGACCTAGAGAGCTTTAAAGATATGTATATTCAATACAGAGAGAAGCCTATTTCTTACAGATAACTACAAAATACTGAAAATAAAAGTAAGTAAGAAGTGTAATGTGTCACTCTGTTTGACTGATACTTTGATCACCAAACAGCTTGCCAAGTTTGGTAAATTATAGCAAATTCTAATTTTACTCCAGCAGTTAAAGTAAAATGAGGATTTTCGGGACTAAGTAGGTTGTGATAGATGTTTGCTCCTCAGATTTTAAACCTAACTTACATTTGCTGTATGCGAATAATCGATTCACCGGATGATGTCGCATAACCAGAAGGACTGCAGGTAACACTATGTCCGCGTTCAAGAACGGAATAAGAAAGCAAGGTAAGAAACTGAGGAGTTGTCTGGATACTTCACATGACTCAACAACTTCAAAGCACAAAAAGCTTCAACTTCACACTTTTTTTTTGTAAAGCGTCGGTCCTGCTCCCCTTAGAGCCTTATTAATGCGGTAGCTGATGCTATTTGGCTCTTCCTGTAAACTCAATATTTATTTACAAGATACAATTACCATTTTCATTTTTGAAATTTTGTTCTTCCTCGAGAAATTATTTCGTAACTATAAACAAAATATTTGTTCATAATTATGCTTTCAACGTACTTATGAATATTTGATTATTTCAAACATATAATTTACATCATATTTTACTTGTAATCAAGAATTTCATAAAATGCTAAAGTTTTATTAAAAATTAAAACTCTTATGGTATAGGCAATTTTCGGCGCAATAGAGACATTATTAATATTTATTAATAATGTCTCTACAAATCTACGATTAATTTAATATGTTACAAAAGACGGATTGTGGTGATAAGACAGGACATATTTTCGTAGTATTCATATTATTTCTAAATATTACGAAACTATCTTTGAGGAGTTCGAACCTCTTTTCGATTAGTTTCGAAAGCAAGATCATTATTAAAAAAATCATTGAATATAAATTATCAACGAATACACATATCTTCACGCCATTTCCAACACTTTGGTCGACAGAGGTCTAGACAATTAAGTAATTTCACCGAAGAAATTTTTTGGTGACTGGTGACACGTGACAGGTGACAGGTGATGCGCCTTTCGTCCTTTATACATGTAAGCCTACGATATAATTCGTACATGAGTTTTGAAAGTGATGTACATGAGTACGAATACCACATGGGAATTCCGCCATCCAACCACTCGGCTATCTTGACTTGTACAAAACGTACATAATATCATTCATTTTTAAATCTGTCGAAACTTCAAGTCATGATGTCTTCATAAACTGAAGTGCGCGACGCTAATTGACCATTTGTATTTATTTAACCGTAAGAATGACACTATAACTATGTGGTGTAATATTTTAAGCATTAACAACCGTATGTTAGCAACAATTCCTGTTTTGGCTATATAACCTGTACAAAACTCCCTTACTGTACAGATTTTTTACCTACTTCAATTGCTGTTATGTCTACGAGTTAGAATAAAATACTTTTGACAATAAATACGAAAATTTCGTACACCTGTCGCGTGTGCATGAATGCTATAACTAAGACTATTTGTTGAAGTAAATTTACAGATGGCAGAGTAAACATATGACCATACAATAGATCAAAGTTAAACTTTTAAAAAGTTACGATAACCGAGTGATTGGATGATCGGAATTCGCTTCGAGACACCCGAATTCCCCATCATCCCCAGGTGGCAGGCTCGTAAAAATGGGTTTTTCAATAACTTATGTACAATTTATGTTGTTGTCTTGGACATCAAGATGGCGACCTGTCACGTTGTCCCAAAATATCTTCAGTGGAAGATGGGTCGAAAGAACTTAATTGTCTAGACCTCTGTCCTCTATTGGAATAGTCGTGAAGATATTTATTTATTATTTATTTAAAGTTAAACATTCTGGTGTTGAGCTGCATCATCTAGGGTTCGCAGCGTCCTCAAGCCTTAGTACAAGTGAAGATAATGAAAAAATCTTTCCTTTTTTCCTTATTACAAAATTGGTCATATTCCTAACAATTGCCTAATTAATTGTAGTTATATTGCGGCGGAACGCTTGAATGGTCAAACGGTCGCGATGGCACGGTTATTATGTGACGTAACCTTACCTACATATTCGTTCATAACTGAAGACCGGTCTTTTTTGAGTGTTGGTCAATAATTTATCGATAATAAAATATCGATGACTTTAAATTTCTTTTTTCCTCGTCTGAGTGCAGTAGATGATCGACTAAGCTTTGTGGATAATGCTACCTATACACGATGGGAGGAAAAATATCAGATTAAAATCTAAAAACTCAACTTACAAAATTAATATTCCATTTTATTATAATATTGATTTTGATGACTGTATGGGACTATGAAATAACATTTAGCTGATCAAGAATTGAAAATAAATAGTAGCCTTTGAAACTAATACAAACACATGCATCAATACATGTATATAAAATATACAACAGCGTATACACAATAGTATCCTGATATATGTGCAATTAATAATAGTCATGATAGCCGAGTGATTGGGTGGTCGGAATTTCGTGTTTTCGATCAAGAGACCCGAGTTCCATCCCCACGTCGCAGGCTCGTGCCAAAGGATTTTATCAAAAACTTATGTTCGAATTTTATCGTTGGCTTGGACATTGAGACGGCGACGGGCTCACCACCTGTCACGTTGTCCCGAAAATATCTTCTGTGGAAGGAGGTTCGAAGGGACTTAATTGTCTAGACTATACCTCTGTCTACCCGTATATTGGGAAATGCGTGAAGATATTTATTTTATTTATTTATGTGCAATTAAGGATTACAGCAATACCAAAAGTGGGTACAAATAGCTTTTAAACATGATAATAATTTATAAAACTTCTTTACGCTATTCCCAATACAGGGTTAGCAGTAGTTCACACAATGAAGTAATTTCAACACACCTTTCACCGCAGATATTTTTTGGGACAACGGGACAGGTGGTGAGCTGTCACTGACATTATTTCCAAGCCAATGACACAAATTGTAAATTTGTTAAAAAAAACTCATTGTTACGAGCCTACTACCTGGGAATCGGACTCGGAACTCTTGAAACAAATTCCGATCACCGAACCACTCAGCTATCCTGACTATTATTAATTTAAAGTAGCTTAACTTTTGGTTTTTTTATAATTAATGAAAAAGATAAATAATGGCTGGGTGGTCGGAATTTCTAGTCAAGAGACCCGAGTTCGATCCCCAGGTGGCAGGCTCGTACCAATGGGTTTTACCAAACATATTAGTACGAATTATGAAGTTGGCTTGGATATAAAGACGACGACGGGCTCACCAACTGTAACGTTGTCCCGAAAATATCTTCGGTGGAAGGTAAGCTGAAGGGACTAATTTGTCTAGAATAGTCCTCTGTCTACCCATATATGAGACATTGCGTGAAGATATTTATTCATTTATTTAAAAGCAGCATAATAAAAGTTTACTCGCAATGGCGATTAAATATCAATAGAGAGGAATTATGGAGAAAAATTGTTAATTGTGATGTTAAAGATCATGGTCATCGAAGACATCAATACTAATTAATAAATACTCATGAGGTTGAGTTTGTAACATATTAATTTATTTTTCTTATTTTAATTGAACAATAAAATTCTTTTATAACAGTATAATATTCTTTCATAATTTACAACTGCTTTATCGATATCGATACATTTCCTTCCGCGTTCACGACACTAACGCAGCGTAATGAAGCAAAACCACTTTCACTGCCCTGCGCTAGCATGTTTCCTACTTTGCTATAATATTAGTAAAGTAGGTAATTGTTTACACAAGTCTAGCTACACTATTGGAGCAAAGTACGCAAGGGCTAAATATTTTCTCAGCTCAAAACCTGTAAAATAAAACTAAAATAGTACTACCTGAAAATATTAGATGGTCCAATGTGTTTTGAAATTAACATACTCTTAAGAATCTATTCAAATCTCTAGCAAAACACATGATATAAAAATTACATACTTAATATGATATTTTCAGTTACCGAATGATACGAAAATAAATTGCAATATGCAAATAACTTTCGGTTTGCAACAGTCCCGATCGTCGAGTTAATACACAAGTGAAAAAATTTAATTACAGAATATGTAGGCCACCATAATATATACTTAATTTTTACACGATACTCGGGTAATATTTGAGCACTACTAGTGTTTCTCGACTTTTAAAACGACTAATTTCGAATGTAACTTTATCCTTTTTACTTTTATACTTTTCCAAATTAGTCATTTAACTTAGCTTTAAATGCAAATTACACTGATGTTCTAAATTACTTTTTCCATGAGGTACTAAGTCATAGAAGCCGTAAAGGTCACTACCATACTCTTTCATGTTTTCTGCTAAATAGCAAACAAATTTGACAGCTATTGCGTTTGGTTTTGAAGGTTATAGGGATACAAGGATATCAATAGATAATCAGGGGCTATGAGATACCCCGTTTTATTTCCCCGGTGGTGGGGCAGTAGGGGAGTGGGTGACATATCTGTAACCTATTTTATTTTTAAAATGGTTTATCTTTATTATTATTTGCATATTTTTATTTGCAACTTACAATCTTTTACCTTTCCTTAGTTAACAGAAAGCAACTGAGCGGAGGTGACAAGTTCATATTTAGCTTAATTAATAGCAGATATTTAACTTCCGAATTGCTTACGGAATCACTATAGTGTTCTTTTTAACTTGTTTTGCGTTAAAATAAAGAAAAGTTTCATTAAATCGATATTCTTCAAAATGATGATACAATTTTATTCATAGTGGTATTTATATTATTACTAACTTTCCGCGTGTGACTACGCTCGCGTAGTTAACTTGATTTAAATAGCATTTATAATGTAATTAAAACCCTTACTCCACCTTGAACCATCAAAAATTAACATTATTATACAAACTATTTGAAACGAAATCACTTGTAATTTTAATTAATAGCTCAAATATCAATGTTTATACCATTCGAACTCTATACGGAAGATACTATAGAGACAGAGAGTGACTTTTTTAATTCCTTCATAGGATTTAACACGATATAATATGATGATATGATTTCATTATTGCTATGAATGAATGGATTTTATTTAATTTATTCATAGTCCGTTTCAATGAATACGTCAAATTAAATCATAACAATGTCAACATATACCGTTACAAACATAGTTTAAAATACATTAAGCAGAATTTACAAGTTTTTTTTTTCTGAAAATTAAATGAAATGTTTGTAGTTACTATGGCGTTTGGTTCTAATAAGCTTTCGCTGAAACGTATGTAAGAGTTTTTTATCTTCACGCAACTTCCTATTGACTGGTTAGGCAGATGCCTGAGGTTTTGCTACAGGTATTATTTGTTGTATAGATAAATGGAAGCTACAGCCCATTATTTTTATTTGCGTAAGTTATCAACATCAAAAACTATTCAGAATAAATTGAAAGTTAAAATATCAATAGAGAGGAAGAAAATACAAACAAGAAAAAAAAGTATGTATAGCAAACTAAGATAAGATTGTTAACTGGAAATTCCTTGACTTAGAAAATATGTTCGGGGTTCCTTGATTGGACCTCCTTATAGTATATGTGCATGTAGAAGCGGAGCGTCTCATTCTAACACTGACTAACCACGAAATCTCTGAATCCACTGGATCTACTTGAAGTGGCTTATGAAAACTTCAGACGTCAACAAAAAAAGGGCTTCAGGAAACTCTGCCTAAATAAGGGGTAGAATGGAGGTGGGGATAAAATTTTTTGTGTAATTTATTATTTCAGGACTTAACAATATGATAGATAACACGTAATTATAATTATAAATGATGTCTAATAACACTTTTTTGAGTTTATATCCTGGGTAATTAAAATAGGGACGAAAGTTTGCATAGGAAAATTGCAAAGTTAGTAATTAAATTCTGATTTATTCTACTTAATAGTCACTAAATTTACAAAAGCCTCAAAATCTCACGGTTGAAGCGCCAGGCAGAAAGCTATATCTTAAAAAAATACTTTAATAATAATTCATGTACATAATGTTTATACCAGGAACAGTACCAAACTTGTAATTCATCATCCATGTGTAAAACTTACCCATCAACAGGTTTAAGAAATTTATTAACCAATTTTAAGAAAGGCATATAATATATAATAAATTAATATATACATAGATAAGGTCTCATCACACATGCTTTGATTGCAAAGTAAAGCATTTGTTTTATGATATAAGAAGAAACTAAGGCAACATACACAGACTCGAGACAATGTAAAAAATGTCTACGTTGAACCGTGCGGGAATTCAGTAGTCTACAGCATTAAAACTGGCGTATACAACACGCAGCGTGTACAATTCATTGTACTATTAATAAACTTATACTAATATTAAGGTTTACGCGGTCTTCGTATCATAAATATACATCTAGAAGTTTCTAATCACATTAATAGAAGTAGCCCCAAAGAATTTTCACACGCATTATTATTTCATATTGTATATATTTTAAAATGACATAAGAGGCATTTGTTTATTTCGCTAATGTCTTTTTCGTTACAGAAACGGCTTATCGTAGCTATCTACAGATGTTAGATAGAAATATACAATCGATGGATGAATAGCTATTGCTTACTCGTATACATACATGTATAACATACATAACGGCCTGTAAAGTCCTCTGCAGCCTCATAGGCCTCTCCCATAGGGAGAATTTGCCATAATCGCCACGCTCGGCAGGCGGATTGGCGATCGCAGTACCAGACCACTTGCACCTAAGACGCTGCTGCCCATCTTCGGTCTGATTATTTTGATCTGATATCTTTAGAGATGGTTATCCCGCCATCTATCGGTTGCCATAACGACATTCAAGGCTTTTCCCTTAGTCGCCTCTTACGACACCCACGGCAAGAAAGGGAGTGGCAATATGTGTACATCGTTACCACACGGTCAACTTACTCGTATATAAATAAGTAATTGCTGATTTGATTTGTCAAAATATAGTAGTAATGGTCCATATGTAATGTATTTGTATTTATGAAAGTTTGATTTCAAACTTTCATAAATACAAATACTAGAAAAATATTGAAATGTTTTAGTAGTATTTGTATTTATGAAAGTTCTTCTTTTGCAAAGAAGTCCAGTGTACAAGGTCTTCTAATCCATATGTAGCTTTGTAAAAAGGGTTACTAGCGTATTAAAGATTATCAGGATAATATGTATAGGCATTTTTACGTTCGGATGTAATCGGGAAAACTCTTTGGTACGAACCACACAACCTGGGAATCGAACTCGGGTCTCTTCATTAAAATTTCGATCACCCGATATGGATAACTATATCTATTTTTGGTAAAGTTTTGTATTTTAAGTACTTGAGGGAACAGAGATAAATTGTTTGTTAAAATATTGAAACACAAAGACGTGATCCAAAATTGTAATAATATGAACAATTCCTTGGTAAACCGCAAAACCATATATTGCAGTCAGTCACATTGTATATGAAATAACATTGCACAAATACGAATAGTATTTAAAGTACCTGTATTTCAAAAACACCAACTTTATGTTTTCTTATTTTTTTTAACTTTTTTTTTTAAAAAAAATTATGTACATACATACATATTAATAATATATATATTTATGTATATGTATGTACATAATTTGGTATACACCACAAAGGAGAATGCATAGTTAATACAATATACATGTAATTTTAGCAGAAAAAACCGCTGCTCGAGGTGTATACTCTCTACTGTATATATACCGACTCGTAAATTTTTAAGAATTCTTCAAAAATAAACACATTCTTTTGTTCATATCTAGCATCTGCCGGGCTCACTGGTATGAATATAATTCAATACTTACCATCTTCTCCTCTATAATTCAATAATTTAATTTCACCAGCCTTTAGTTAAAGCCTGTTGAAAATATACGTATATATACGATCGCCTGTCACCGATCTGTTAAATTTGAATCTTTTAATTTTTGTATTAGTTTTCCCGCCATCAGTCTTTAACCTATTGCATAATCCTATGTAAATATATTACATATATTTATCCTATGTAAATATACATAGTATCATACAATTATGACAACATTGGGTAAGCTAGCTTAGACGGGAAATATCAATATATTGTCTGGATGGATCTTATACGTAAATCAATTAGGTTTCGGCCAAATTTACAGATTGTGATTGCAATATGTACATAAGTAATTAGTCTTACATTACCACGTAATACTTTGTTGACTATGCTATATAATCAATTTGTATCGCAATAATTTTAGCATATACATACATGATGTGATATCATTGCGTGTGCGTAGCGCTCACGCTATCCTTACGTACACAATAATCATTGCCTATGTTGAACAATCAGCGATCACATTCACGTGTAAATTTCTTTTCATTGCAAGTTATAACAATTTTTTTATCTTAGATACCTTGGTAACCAAGATAAAAGTTAATAGATGGCACAATTTTTTCATAAATGAAAAAATATTTATATCTCACGCATATTTCGAAAACAGGGTATTAAGTCCCTCCGAAACCACCTTTCCCATCCTTTCCATAGAGAGGACAATTATGTCTTTTCAAACCCACCTTTCACACATAAGTTTTTTAAAAACTCATTGGTACTGCCACCTGGAGATCGAACTCGGGTCTCTTGACTCGCAATTCCGACCACCCAACCACTCGGCTATCGTGACTATATATGCTATATATAGATATAATAAATAAATAAGCTCTCACATTCGCATACCCAATACAGGAGCAGTCAGAGGCCTCCATAGGAGCTTTTATGTCTGGACAGAACTCGAGACAGAATGCAAGTTTCATCAACTCGGCTGTCACGGCTTTCAAAAGTGTGTAAAAGGTATTTAATTAAGTAATCTGGCTTATCATGCTACCAGACTTACGTAACTTGTATTTAGATTATGCCTAAGCAGTGACCGACATTGCAACTTTCCTATTTCTGTTTGCTTTATTTCGTATGGTTGTGACGTAAGCCACTACATAGAGCTACATCCGCCCTACACAGAATCCGTTAGCGTGGCCCGAATATTGCGAAGGATTCGCTGAGCGAATTATATTATGACGTGCGCGAACACTTACGGTTATACTTACTTAACGGCTTGCGAAAGTCCACAGCAGAACATTAGTCTTTCCCGTAAACAGGATTTGCATTAATTGTTATGGTTATTAAGCGGATTGGTTATTGTAATATGAGATATTTTACATCATGTACTCTGCTCATACTCACCACGCACTTTGGTCTACTCAATGTTTATCCCATCATCTGTAATAGGCCAATATTCCATAAAAACTATTCGAAAGACCTTTCTTTAATCCCTTCCTACGACACTGACTGGATGAGAGAGGAAGATAAGTTAACACACCGACAGTACACAACAAGTAAATAAATCTTCTGTTACTTTAAGGCCATCGATAAATGAATATATTTATGAACATATTTATGAATCTGCTCCAATTCGTCCCGTAGATATTGTAATACCTAGGAAATCATTTGATAGATGAATTTAGGTCTTAAGGAATACCCGGATAGTACCCGAGACCTCGCAACTGGCAGTTTAAAAATCGTAGTGTACGCCTCTCGACCACGCAGGTCGTTAGAATCTTCCTTAAAAGGCTGAAAGTGCAACTGTCTACCGACATATGGCGGGATAAGCATCAAGAAAACTAGCAAGTCAAATTTAACAGACCGTTGACGGGTTGAAGTATGTAATGTACGGTGCGACTGGTGCAATGACAGCCAATTCGCTTGTCAAGCGTAAAACCTCCCACATAGGAGAGGCCTCTGTCCTGCTTAGGTCTCTCATAGGCCGTAATGACGATGATGATAATCTCCAGGGTACTTGATTATATCCGATGGTATACAAAACCCCCGACCAAAAAGGAATTATAACTTTTAATCATAAAAAATCTTCACGGCATTCCCAATACTGGGGTACGAAGAGGTCTAGCCGGTATTATGTATTATATATAATAATAATGTCTTATATATTATAATAATGTCTTATATATAATAATAATGTCCTTTCGAATCACTTTCCAGCAAAATACAAGTTCTGGGACAAAGTGACAGATAGCGAGCCCGTTGCCGTCTTTATGTCCAAGCCAGTGACATAAATCGTACGTCTGTCTTAAGAAAAGTCATTAGTACAAGCATGCTACTTGTGAATCGAACTCTGGTCTCTTGATCTGAATTCCGATAACCCAACTACTAGGCTTTCGTGGCTATAATTATAATAATACTTAAATTATTGCATCAAATTAATGTATCTAACCGACTTTTTCCTCCATAAACTTATATGCAAAAACCGAAATTTTTTATACAGTTTTTTAAATCTTCAAAAATGTATTAAAACTACCATAGTCATAAAATTATTTCAATTTTACCGTACCGTTTACCGTTGATGTAAAACTTTTTAGCCTCTACTCCATTTAATAATAACACATGTGTATGAGCTTACATCGTTCTATAAAGAAATCAAAACTTTGTAGAATTTATGGAGTGAATCTCGCGAAGTCCGTGTGAATCTGGGGTTGATCAAATAGAGACATCGTTTATCGACAGAAATATTATATTCGCGCTGTTTACTTACCAACGCTACGAGTGAGAAGGTGATCGGAATTCGTATCAGACAGAGGTTCGATAGCCAGGAAGGATTTTATCAAAATTTATTTACGTATGTAATAATGCTACATCATGATTTTTTTTATGGAAAAGGAAAGCAAACGAGCAGGTGGCTCACGTGATGGCAAGTGATTACCGCCGCCCGTGAACGAAACGCAGAAGTTTGTTAAACTTCTGCTTCACGCCGGTATTCTGTGAGGTCGTGGTACTTCCCCGGTCGAGCCGGCTCATTCATGCAACAACAAAAGCGGATGCGTGGCTCTACCATTGTTAAAATGAATGTGTTTTTCTGGAAAGTGGGTCGAAAGACTTCACTGTCTAGATATCTGCCTACCACAATATCGGTAATTCTCCTATCTTCTTATCCCATAAATATATAGAAATTTAAAAAGCGCTAATTTGAATCGAACGATCTAAATTGCTCCGGCTTGTGAATTTCAGTATTGAAAAATGCGTGAAGATAAAAAAATAGTGGTTAATGAACTCCATGTGTAATAAATATGTGCATAATGAAACGTAACAGAAAAGAAACTAATTATGACTATTCATAGAGTTTGCCATCGTAATACTACGCAACTCACATTTTCACGAACAACGCTCGAAATAAAATATTCTAAATATTCAAAGGTATTTCTATACAGGTATTTCTACTCTATTTTATTTATTTTTATTTATATTAAACTATTACTAAATTTTCTATAAACTATATTTTAGAAAACACTAAATAAATTCAAAAAGAAGTATCTGGATAACATAACAATAATTTTTTAATTTTTACCTTGGTATGCTAGTGGGTGTCTCGTAGACAAATTCGGAAACAAAAGCTTGTTTTAATAACTATGCGTATATGTGCTAATGACATGTATATTATGTAAATAATCCTAATACTTAAAATTATTTCATAATATGAATTATTAATAAAACCGGATCTCGTTTAAACTGACCGACAAATGATAAGACACATTTACAGTTTAAAGATTTCGGATACCGTTGACTAAAATAAAAACATAAATGTTTTACATCAATGATACAAACTTTTTTTTTTAAATAAACACTAGATTTAACTTTTATGAAATAAGGAAAATAAAAGTTGTAGAAGTAAAAAGCCCTTAGTGCAACTTAAAACATGCGTGGTAACGGATAGCTAAACATTTAGTTACGCATAAGTTACAAGAACATACGACGCGAAAATACACACTAATTTAAACACTAATGAAAACGAGTTCGATCCCCAGCTGGCAGGCTCGTATCAATGGGTTTTTCAAAAACTTATGTACGAATTATATCGTTGACGTGGACATAAAGACGACGACGGGCCCACCACCTGTCCCGTTGTCACGAAAACATCTTCGGTGGAAGATGTTTCGTGACATTTTGTCGGTGAATTGTCTAAACTAGACCTCTGTCTATCCCTGTATTGGAAATTGCGTGAAGATATTTATTTTTTATCTTTATACAATTTTACCTATCACCGATAAGCTTTAATTTAATCTGAAATCATTTCCACTTTTGAGGCATTTCAGATAGTGGACACAGGTATTCGTATACCGACAACGCATGGTTTTTCGGTTTTTTGTTAGTATTTTATAACTTGGTATAATTTCAAAATATCTTAATTGCTTCATTAACTCTCATGATACATAGAGTTACAGTCATATTACCAAATGGCAGTCCAGTGTACGCTATCATTTTGTTACAAGTATCAATTTAGTTTATTGCCTGAGGTGATACACCCCGACTAACTAAGGATCATATGAAGGAATGTAAAAGTATCTATTCGAAATCTAAAATTAATACTATAATAAAATACTAGAAAAAACGAATACTAGAAATTATTAAAAAAATAATAATAATACTACTTTTGTTGCTGTTGATCACTCCGACGAAGCTTAAATGTGTATTTGAAGTTGTTGATACGTGTGACATGTCACATGTCATATTTTGTAAGTATCAAGTAAGGTTGTTATTTAAAAAATTACTTCGCAACCCTCCGCATGAAAATTTTCCTTGCATTTTTCATGCGGAGGGTTGCGAAGTAATTTTTTAAATAACTACTTTACAATGAATTTCCGCAAAGTAACGCCTGAGTCAATTAAATATCTAGTATCAAGTAAGTATAACCCACTTTAACCCCTATCCGGTGTTCATGATCAGAACGCAAACTTTAATTGCCCAAAAAAAAAATACAAAATGGCGAACTTAATGTCTAATCAAGTCTGAATCATGTGACTCATCACTTGATTCTCCGCTTATTATCAGCAAATCACAAAGTACAAAAGTTAAACCAAATTTCAAATAAAATCAAAACAATTATTATGACAATAAAACACTAGTAATTATTACAACAATGTATTATTTACTATATATGTAATAAACCCATATCTATATAAATATTAGCGCATAATTTACATCTCTTTATAAATTCTTATGGAAACAGCATTCGTTTAAACGAAAATGACTCGCAATCTTCTCATAACATGTCACAGTTAAGCCCATTATAGATCCGTATGTTCTTAACATATTACAGGGGCTATTACGTGACCAGATAGCAGCAGTGAAAGCCAGGCCGCGTCGCGAGGCGGTAAACTCGCAGACAGTACGGCGAGGATTAAAAAAAAATGATACATTTTTTTTAACCCGTTTGGAGTCGAGTGTTTCCCAATATTGACGGTGAGTGAATATTTTCCCTGAGGATGTATTTTGTGGCCGATGATAAAAATGTGTATCTTTAAATAAATAGTGTCGTTTGTTGAAAACTGAAAAATTCACTTGGAAATCTAATACGGTGAAAATACAAAATAAATATCGAAAACAAATTTATAATTATATTATTAACAATTCCAATAGTTAAATTTATCATTTTTCAGTTATGCTTAAAAAGTAGAAACATAAAAGAAAAAAAAATTGTATGTCAAAGATAATTAATTTGATTAATATTAAAAAACAAGGATGAATAAATACAAACAAACGTAATGAACCGCATAAATTATTTACTAAAATAATTCATGAGTCATTTACTGTTATTTTCCTTGTACAAACAAATTTAATACTTTCGTTTACGCAACAAATCGGGGTAGTTTCGGGAATATGTGATAGAGCATCCTATGACGAGGTAACGCATAAGCATTATAAAGTATATGAACAATAAATACTGTATTCGATGGAGTTCTAAATTTTGTCATTATTCTAATTGTTTTCTTCAACGCTTTTTAAAGATAACAGATTTGAAACGCTTTCATTTTTTTATTTCTTTACGCAATTTCCTATATTGGGGTAAGCAAAAAGTCTAGACAATGAGGTCTTTTGAAGCTTATTTGATACAACGTAACTGGTGATGAGCCTATCGCCGTCTTAATGTTCAAGTATTTATTTAAAATATTAATAAATATAAATATAAATATCTTCACGCAATTCCCAATACAGGGGTAGACAGAGGTCGAGTCTAGACAATCAAGTCCCTTCGACCCACCTTCCACCGAAGATATTTTCGGGACAACGTGACAGGTGGTGAGCCCGTCGCCGTCTTTATGTCCAAGTCAACGATATTCGTACATAAGTTTTTGAAAAACCCATTGGTACGAGCCTACCAACTGGGGATCGAACTCGGGTCTATTGACTCGAAATTCCGACCACCCAACCACTCGGCTATCGTGACTTTTTTTTTTTATATTATATTTAAAATATTGATATACATATATTGACATCCACGACCCTATTACATTCATTACACAAATGGAGGTTTAAACACATAACCCTTAGCCTCGAAGGCAGTATGACTACCAACTAGGTTATCGGCTCGGCCATAATTTTTATTATTTACCACACTTTGAAAGCTTTCCTTAAAGAATATTGCAAAAGCTTTAGACACTGTTACACATATTTGTTTTGTATGACCGAATGTAAAAAACAGTCGAGTGTAAATTTTGTGTAATTGTTTTGCAACAACTATCAATTAATATTGCCTTCTTAGTACCATGAACGAAGTAAAAATAAAAATTAAAAAGTATTGTTAACGTAACTGTAACATTGTTTATGTCAATAAAATTGTTTCTCTTAATTAAAATGTTGGTTGTTAAACAGTCACGATAGTTAAGTGGTTGAGA
This sequence comes from Sericinus montela, assembly GCA_029286605.1. Classification (NCBI taxonomy): domain Eukaryota; kingdom Metazoa; phylum Arthropoda; class Insecta; order Lepidoptera; family Papilionidae; genus Sericinus; species Sericinus montela. Next base: position 1,342,978 of record JAGSMR010000045.1, read on the forward strand.
GATCGAAATTCAAGTCAAGAGACTCGATTTCCCCGATCCCGATCCCCAGGTTGGATAGTAACAATGAGTTTTGTTCTAGAAAACTTACGTACCATTTATATCGTTAACTTGGACATAAAGACGGCGACAGGATCAATCCCTGTCACGTATTCCCAAAAAAAATGTCTTCGGTGAAAGGTAGTCGAAAAGAACCTAATGTCGAGACCTCCGTATTCCTGCAGGAAATTCCAAATAGGAATAGCATGAAGAAATATTTCATAAAGTTGGAATTTAAAATATTATCTAAATACTATAAAAATATCAAAACCCATAGTGCCGTATATCAAGTCACGATGGCCGAGTGGTTGGGTGGTCGGAATTTCGAGTCGAGAGACCCGAGTTCGATCCCCAGGCGGCAGGCTCGTACCAAAGGGTTTTTCAAAAAGTTATGTACAATTTATGTTGTTGTCTTGGACATCATGATGGCGACCTGTCACATTGTCCCAAAATATCTTCAGTGGAAGATGGGTCGAAAGAACTTAATTGTCTAGACCTCTGTCCTCTATTGGAATAGTCGTGAAGATATTTATTTACTATTTATTTAAAGTTAAACATTCTGGTGTTGAGCTGCATCATCTAGGGTTCATAAAAGGAGGCAACGAGCTCACCACCTGTCACGTTGTCCCGAAAATATCTTCGGCGGAAGCTGGGTCGAAGTGATTTAATTGTCTAGACTTGACCTCTGTCTACCCCTGTATTGAGAATTGCGTGAAGATATTTTATTTATTCTTAGTGCCGTCTAAGAAACTAACGCTTTGAAATAACGAATCAACTAGTTATTATAGTTTAATTTATTTCTTGTTCTATTAGTACTTTCATCAAGTCAGTTCGAATTCGCTTTCACGCATAAGAATAGGCTAAATTGCCAAATTCATTCTTTATTTTCTTTTTAACACACCATATATAAAAACTAAATCTAAAAACTATTGTTGTAAGTTGTAAATAACTTATTCAAAACCATATAAAAGTTTAAAGACATAAGATTTTCCGCGACGACAATTTGGTATAATAACCACCATGGGTAATGGTGCAGTGATTACAGTATCAAATAACTCTTACTTTCATGATGCTGCTCGTCACCGGTATATGGTTGAGATATTTTTCAACATGGAAATCTGACCATATGTTGGAAGTGCGGTTGTTATTTTCACGAGCTTGCCCTCAGTCAGCTCATTTAACACCTACGTAAATAAGTAAGACGAGGCAGAAGTTTCGTGTTAAAAATATACTATGGTATATACCTATCCCGATACGAAAAACCTAATTGCCGTAAGTGGCGAGTGGTATATACACCGCCAACTCTGAGGTTGCCGGTTCAATTTAAGGTTTTTTGAATTTCCCGGTCAATATAAAAATCAACATTTTCTCGGGTCTGATACCCTCGTTCTTTCTGATTCCATAACACAAGTGCTTCAGCTACTTTCATTTGGATCCGAGCTATGTTTGTAATGTTATATGACGACCTCAGTGGACGAGTAGCGTAAACACCGGTTTTCAAGGTGTCGCCATCTTGAGGGTTCGATTCCCGGTCGGGTCAATATAGAAAAACCACTTTTTCTACATTTTCTCGGGTCTGGGTGTGCCTTCGTTGTTTCCGATTCCCACACCTCAAGTGCTTTAGCATCTTACATTGGGATGTAAGATGCTAAAATATGTATTTATTATACTTGTTTATTCTTCACTACTCCACTTCATTTTACTGCACGAGACTTGTTATTATGCTTTTTATATTTTTTAATGAATGGTTCTGACCCAAACAACTTTTAGACGACTCTTGTAAAAAAAAAAAAAATAAAAAAAAATATCTTCACGCAATTCCCAATACAGGGGTAGACAGAGGTCAAGTCTAGACAATTAAGTCCCTTTGACCCACCTTTCACCGAAGATATTTTCGGGACAACGTGACAGGTGGTGAGCCCGTCGCCGCCTTTAGGTCCAAGCCAACGATGAAATTCGTACATAAGTTTTTGAAAAACTCATTGGTACTGCCACCTGGGGATCGAACTCGGGTCTTTCGACTCGAAATTAAAACTTTTTATATTTTTAATGTGTGGTTCTGACACAAACGACTTTTAGACGACTCCTGTACGACCTTAATTAATTTAGTTATTATTTTTTTATTCCGATAGCAGACTTGGTAGCATAAAAAGGCTATAAATATTTTGAAAAATATCTTTATTCGCATTATACGCATGATATTTCATATATTTAACCAATTTTTACACACTTTCAATTCCTTCTTAAACATAAAATTTAGGGGCAACACGAAACAAATAAACGCTGTACATAAATATGTTTACTAAATGTTATTATTTTCAGTAGGATATTTGAGCTAATACAAATAATTCACATACAGAAAATTTAGATTTTTTTATGAATCTCATAGGCCTCATATATGCTAAAAACCTTTGTCGATGTGAAATATAATACATACGGAAAAGTTAAACAGAATGAATATCTCTAGGAGTATATATATAAAACTCATATTTTTCACCCGTAGTGTTAGACACAGACCACATTCTTCAATTGTTACGATCCTTATATACTTTCTCCGCTTTAATGCCCTTTTCAGTCGTTTGACAGCGTAATGTTATCTAGATCTTTATAAGAAAGTTCCCCTGAACGCGACCATGGTAAATGTTATGAAGATAAATTATGGAATTCTATGCAGTTAATAGATACGAGTATTATTCCCTATTTATTACATATTTAAGGCATATTCGCTCTAGCGTTTAATTTTTTTACGTCAGTTTATCGGTCTTTTACACTCTTAATGCAAAACATAGCCTACTTCAAATCACACTTTTATACTTGGGCATCTTTAGTAATAAAATTCCAGAAGCTCTTCAATCCCGTTGTCGCGCTAAGTCGGAAGTGTGAAGTAGAAACAAGAAGTTGTTCTGTTCTTCAAACACAGGCATAACCACCTGTGCAAGGTAGGACAAGAATTAAAAATATCCGAGTACAGAACCAGGGCGTGAAACCCATCCAATTTCAGAAAAGTATAAGACGTCATATTCCGGAAACATTTACCACTGCGTTGCAAATACGTCACTGCAACGTACCATGTGGTAAATACATCATTCGCTTTCAGTTTCCCGACATGATCCTGATGACAGGATCGCTAGAGGAGCTTTGCACCATCCACAATAACCTCAATAGCGTTTCACAATCGTTATTTTAACTAAATTAATAATTAGCTAAATTAACAAGACTAGGATCATGTCTTATGTCCTAGTCAGACCAATGCCGATCATATTCCTAAAGATCAGCGCACTGAAAGGTTATTGTATCAGCGTGGCAACCTCGCAATTTTATATCCATAATATCCATGTATATATACATAATAGATACATCAAACGAATTCACTATAATTTACTGTACCATACAGAGAATTTAAATACCAATAGATTAATACCAAAAAATCTTAAAGAGGTAATCGACAGAGTTGTTACGAAATAATTATGATTATTAAAAAAAATATTTTACATTATAAACACATTTTAATAGTTTCATTAAAACATAAACAGTAATATGTAGCACAATAAAAACCTATTTAAGTTTTAAGAAAATATTTTTTTATAAATATAACAATAGCCAAATGCTGATCGGGTTTGAAACGAAATACTTAAATTCGATACCCAGGAGGAAGCCTTATTCCAATTAGTTTTTCAAAATTTACAAAAAAAAATATATAAATACATTACAAAAAAAAAGAAAAACTTACCTCTTACGCCCACCTTACTTCCTAGGCTCACCACCTGAAACGCAGTCCCGAACAGGACTAAATTATCTGTCAACAAAATGTAAAGAATTATGAAAAAAAATGTTTTGAATTATGTTCGTTACAATTTAAATCGATAATCTTTTAATAAGATTCACAGATAGTTCTGCCGATCCGTTGTTTTGAATTTTTCATAGTGATAATTTCATAGTGATTATATCGATGATAAAAATTAAAAAATATAATATATAAAAATATATATAATATATATATAATAATATAATATACAGGGTAGACAAAGGTCTAGTCTAGACAACTAAGTCCCTTCGACTCACCTGACCTCACCCACCACAGAAGATATTTTCGGAACAACGTGACAGGTAGTGAGCCCGTCGCCGTCTTTATGTCCAAGCCAACGATATAATTCGTACATAAGTTTTTGAACAACTCATTGGTACTGCCACCTGGGGATCGAACTCCGGTCTCTTGACTCAAAATTCCGACCACCCAACCACTCGGCTATCGTGACATTATACCATTATTATTATGAGATTATATCGATGGTTTCTTTATTTCGGAACGTAATTAATTTGTTTTAAAAACTTATATATATAATTAAAGTAAGATATGTAATCCATATACGAACATATCGGTAGATATTTTCAACAGGTTAATTTACGGTTTACGGTCATATTTACGTAGACATATTTAAATATCGTTCTACGCTTAAGTGGCTCCCCATTCGCCAAAAGCATAGCTCCAAAGGAGTTCCTTCAACACTTTACTCCATTTTAAATGATCCAAACTTACCGGTTTACCTCAACGATAATTTCCACTTTCTTCACCAGACTCACGTCGTGCTCGATGGAGGTCCACTTCACGTAAATAGTCTCAAAATTACACACAAAATGAACACAAAATATACAAAATAATATTCCACAAAGCTAAAGAACTCAGTATTCATTTATTTAGCAACTTACAATTCAGGTGTAGCCTGAATTTACAATTCAGGTATAGTCTGAATTATAAAAGAAATTGCTCACAAACGAACTTTCTCTCGATATTAAAAATGCTCCAAATACGAATTATTTCAAATTTAGCCTATTTAGAAGAAAATCATAATTCATTCACATACACTTTTGTGTATGTTATGCATCTAACTTCGTCTTAGGCATTACGTTCGTCCTTTGTTTAACGTTACCGTTGTATAAAAGTGTTTCCAAATAAATCCAAAATAAATAAGTAATAAAATATAATTAAAGTTACTCTCTGTCCATGCAATTAATCCTAGCGAGTACCCTTCCCTTATTTAAAATGACTAATTATTCTTGATTTACTTTATTCCAAAGCAAAAAGTGAAGTTACAAAATTAACTTATTAAGTTAAAAACGTTGCGATATATATGATAAATAAGAAAACAAAAATCAATTTAGTATTGAGCTAACGATATTAAGAGCAAAACACGAGCGAGCTGTATACATTACATCATTCGTGTGGCGAAATTTCGCATAACTACACTTTTACAATCGCCATTTATAATATTGCCCCGTTGTATAGTTTTTACCTTGACTCGGTAAGAAAGTGGAACGTATATAATCAATATCAGTGTAACATGTCTCCCACGAGCGCGTTGATGTCTAATCTACCGAACGGCTTCTATGATTCTCCTCGTTACGTAATGAAGCACTTGACTATATGATGATTTGATTTAGTGCTGCCGCGCAGCTGCAGCGTACGCTGCAGTTTCAAAAAATATTATCACGCCATTCCAAATACAAGGGTAGACAATTAGACAATTAAGTCCTTTCGACCCATCTTCCACCGGAGTCATTTTTGGGAAAACGATACAGGTAGTGAGCCAAGTAGTGTCGCTGAATTACGGTTTAAAAGGTAAAACAAGTTTTCCTGTATAGTCTCGGGTCTGAGTGTTCGATGCACCTTAGTTGTTTCTTTTTTCATAACACAAGTGCATTAACTACTTGTTATGGGATCGGAGCATTGTGAGTGATGTTCTCCCTATCTTTTTATCTGTTCATTTATCCACTATATATTTAATTATTGAAATATATTTCTTATTTATTAATTAATACAATAAAATTAAAAAATAAGTGAACGAAAAAGAAATTATTTTTATTCTTATTTTTTTTCTTCTCTGTTCCAATACTGAGATAGTCGGAGGTGTAGTCAATTTCGTTCTTTCCATCCACATTTCTTAGCTCATCAAAGTTACATGACAGGTGGCCAGGGTGTCACCATAATCTGTTTTATTCACCAAATTATAATGAATAATCCAATAGCCAACTCTATCATATTAGAGTCACTGCGGACCCTATCTTTTAATACTAAGGGTTCCGAGTTCGTATTGTATACATAAAATCTACTGTATATGTAAACTCGTGTCATCGATAAATATTTATCTATATATCTGTATTATACGGCTTGGACTCAAAACGGTGATAGGCTCACAACCTGTCATGTGCTCCCAAATAAGCAACTGTAAAAAATGGGTTTACTCCGCACTATACACAATTTTTATATGACGGCCTGTAATGTATATATATATATATATATATATATATATATATATATATATATATATATATATATATATATATATATATATATATATATATATATATATATATATATATATATATATACATATATATATATATATGGTATATATCAAGAGTACTCGGATACGCATGTATGAAGAAAATGATGAATCTCAATGAAGCGAAAGAGGTATGTAAGGATCGTGACACTTGGCAATCTGTTCTCTCTGGTTACCCCGACCGGGATTGTGCGTGAAGATAAATAAATAATATAATAAATAATACAGATGTTATTATGTTCCTATCAATACATTCAAAAACTGCACTAATACAATGGAAACTATGGACAAAAGCGAATATAAGGAGAAAAATATGTTTAAAAAAATCAAAGCGGTATGAAGTTTCTTTCATGTCTCTTCTCCACTAGAAGTACCTCTATGAAATGGTGGTAAAATACAATTTTAACCTTATTATAAAATGAAATTTGCTTCTTTTCTTACATTGCAGAAATAATATTGCGGAAGCAGTGGCAGATTAAAAATCATAGAAATCCTAGAAAAAAATACTAAAATGGATATTTACCAGTAAGTTATTTGTATTATCTGTATATATTCTTGGTGTTATATATACGTTTTCTGTCGTAGTACTATTCATTTTAAATAAAAGAATTAATTTTAATTTTTAATTGAATTACTTTAACACTGAACTTCTTGCTTATAAACATTAATAAACATTTATGCTTTGAAGTTATTTTTTTTTATTTAAAAGAGAGGCTAACGAGCAGGTGGCTCGTGTGATGATAAGTGATTACCGCCGCCCATGAACACCCGCAATACCAGAGGCATAGCAGATGCGTTGCCGGCCTTTGAGAAGGGTGTGGGCTTCCGGTTACCTGCACTCACCAGACGAAATGCAGAAGTTTGTTAAACTTCCACTTCACACCGGTATTCTGTGAGGTCGTGGTACTTCCCCGGTCGAGCCGGCCCATTCATGCAACAACAAAAGCTGATGCGTGGCTCTACCACTATTTAAATAAATGACGTCAATTCATCGTCAGTTCTCATTAAAATTAAATGATAAGCATATACTTGTAGAACCTTAGATGCAGCTGACTAAACGACAGGTTTTCCGAACTTCTGGCCCAACAAAAGATTTTTTTACAATTCGAACTATCCATTTACTATAAAACGATTTTCGGATTTTATCGCGTTTTTAATTAGTTTTTACAAACTATTTTTATTTCCCGACGTTTCGGATGCTTTACAGCAACCGTGGTCACGGGGGGACGGGGGGAAATCGTTTTATTTTAAATGTGTACTATTCGCGTAATACAAGAAATCATTATATCCATTTACTATTTACCTATCCATTTAATTATTAAACTATCATAAAAACTATAAATAATAAAAAGAAACTGAACACAACTTTTAAGAAATATTAAATTTTTTTCTAATATTGTTAACAGAAAAAATATGGAGTGTCTGAACGGAAACGATCCATATACTCCAAATTTGAATCAGGAGTGCAATTTTGGCACTGGTTATAACCAAAGCAACGAAGCCATATCGGACTATTATGATGAAGCAGTCATCCTTGTTACTGGAGGAACAGGGTTCGTGGGGAAGGCTCTTCTAGAAAAACTTCTTAGAAGCTGTGCTGGAATCCAAACCATTTACGTACTGATGAGGCCGAAACGTGGATTGAGTGTCGAACAAAGGTATAAGGAGCTCCTAAAAAATCAGGTACGATAATTCTGTTTTCCTTACGAGAAGGTTTGTATTTTCGAATAATTTATTATTTTATTACGTATCACATTATCGTATTAATTTAAAAGTAGCTAACCTTAGGTTGTACTCGTACATATGTATATTATCTTATAGCTTAAAAGTTTATTTTTTATTTCATTTTACTTTGTTATGTAGGTTTTCGCTTTGACTTACTGCTTTCCGTTTGTTCAATTGTTTAATAATAGTAGAATATATGAGTGGAATATAAGTAGGCATATTTCCTTTAAGTAATGAGAGAATTTAATTTGTTTACTTTTGTTTATTATAATTTGCTTCGCCGCCATTGTACTTATTATTAAATACCTTACTTTATTAATTAATCCTCAATGATAAAATTAAAAAAAAAAGAAAATTAATTTACATAAGAAAAAAATACACTTAAAGCGTGGTCTTCAAAGTACCAAAATCTTAAATTAAAGTAGAAAAAACACATTAGCGTAGTAAAGTATATTCCTCAGTTCCGTTTAGAAGAATTCCCTGCGTCGTGGTATGATCCTAAAATTCGCTTTTATATACGAGTATTTGATTCCCGCCTAGTGTCATCTATACAAATAAATCATGTATATTAACACTATACGTATCATAATCCTAGTATACGTATCATATTCTACGATATACTTCGTCTTGTTACAACACCAATTTGTTTTTGCATATAAGAAATTTTCGGCAGGTGTTTGATCGTATCCGAGCGCGATGGCCGGAGAGGCTTAGCAAGCTCTTCCCAATTACTGGGGATGTATCAGCGCCTAATTTAGGAGTCAGCGCTGAGCAGAGAGAACTGCTACGTACAGTAACGACTGTTTTCCACTCAGCAGCAACTGTAAAGTTCACTGAACCTTTACAAGCAGCCACGGCTTTGAACGTTCAAGGCACTGCTTATTTACTGAAACTTGCATCCGACATGCCGCTGTTGAAGGTAATCTTATTGTTGTACTTTGAGACCTTACACTATTTTAAATAATACCTCATGTAGCAGTTGTCAAATGTATCTCGTACTCGTAAAGAAGATTACCCATAATCACCATGCTAGGCAAGCAGATTGGCGATTCCAGTATCAAAATTTTCTTACTTAATATACAGCTGCCACCAGACCAGTCTATTAAATGTAATATTATAAAATGTTTAATGTTATCTCTGAATCCTTCGTTAGCCTCATTTAAGGTGTCTGGTGATAACTACAAGTAGAAAAAGTTGGTAAGTCTTACCCCACACGGATAATCTTGTCGGTCATCAAAAAGGAAACTGTTACAGGGAGAATTTGCTATAATTTACATCATTAGCAATGGAAGTTCGCCTGGTACTGGTGTTAAGACCTATATTTAGGGTATATCTATCTATTTATATATCTGTGCTATCCCGATCTATCCCAAAACCTTCTCAACAAATTGGAGCTCCTTCTTAACCGTTGCATAAGATTTATCTTCGGTCTACATAAGTATGATCATATATCCTATTATTACTCTATGCTTAAATGGCTCACTATACGTCAAAGGCGTAGCTCCAGAATTTTACTAGTATTGTATTCCATTTTAAATGACCCAATGTCCCCATCATATCTTAGGAATAATTTTGAATATCTTCATTCTACCCATGACAGGGTACCACGTTCTTTAAATTGTCTCAAAATTCATATTCCACAGCATAGTACTGTATTCTTTAGTTCCTCTTTTACTGTTCAGTCCACGCTCCTCTGGAACGCTCTTCCGCCTGATGTCAAGAAAGCTCCTAATAAACATTATTTTTAAAAAATGGTTCGAGAGCATCTTCAGAAAAGTGATTCAGGCTGACAAATTTGCATTTTTTTATTATTTTCTCAACGTTATGTACTTTTATTATAAGTATAGTAGTTATTTGTGTAGGTATGGGTTTTTATGTATATGTATATATAAGTATATTTATATATGTGTGGTATGTGTATATTTATAATAAATAAATAGATATATAATCTATTAAATATTATATATTGAGATTATTATACCCACGTAACACACCTGCCGTTTATTCTCTGTTTCGCCCAGGGTTGACTGGTAGAAAATGCTATAAGGCATTAAGTCCGCCCATTATTACCTTTCATTAGGTGTCAATAAAGTATAAATAAATAAATAAATAAACATATCATAGGTGATTGCTTCCTCCTTCTTCTTCTTTTTCTTTTCCTATTTCTTTTCATTTTCTTATTCATTCCCCATTTCTTTTTCATATTTCACCAGGCCCTAGTCCACGTATCGACAGCGTACAGTAACGCACCGAGGAGTTACATAGAAGAACGTGTCTACCCTCCGCCTTACGATCCAGATAGTATAGTACGGTGCACCAAAATGCTCCCGCCCGAGACCGTCGACGTCATAGCCGAGACATTACAGGTGAAAGTTTTAATATAATAAAGCTTATCATGCATACTGTTAGTAACATAAACAATGCATTCATTTATCTATATATTTTATGATAGGTCGTTAGGAGTAAAACATTGGTACGTTGGAATTTTCCAACCCAATCTGATATAATTAAAAATGTATCTGATATAATTAAAAAAAAATTCTTTCATGTCTTCATAAATTCGTCTTCAAAATTACGACTTCCATGCCTCTGTACTAAGTGAAAAATCATAAGTTTGATCTAGAAATAATCGAAACAAGCATAGATACCCGAAGGTTAGGCGATCGGAATTTGAATCAAAAACAAGAGTCCTGTCAAGGAGAATTTTTAAAACTAATGTGGAACTTGTATCCAATTTACTTGGACATTAAGAATTTCATTGACTCTTAAGAGACATACGAATTTAAAGGACTAGTTTGTTTGTACAAATAGCAGATATGTGTCACAATACCATACTTTTAATATTCTATTTTAATTTTATTTTGTTTTTATTTATTATTATTATTCTTTTCAGGGAGAACATCCGAATCCCTATACTCTTACCAAAGCCCTAGCTGAATCCATCGTTTTTAGTCATTCAAACCTGCCAGTCTGCATAGTTAGACCGTCAATCGGTAAGTCTACAATAAATTTTTATTCATTAGCAACTTATTATATATCTAAAGTATTTCTGTTTTGACCTTTTACTTCAAATACTACTACTTTTAATAGTAAACAATAAGAAGTAAATAAATTTAAAGATGACAGTTTTTTTAGATTGCCAGGCGCCAGAAGGAACTTGAACAAACCTCTCTATGAGTTTTTAAATGATATTTTTTTTATTTTTCTTTTAAATTCAAAATTCTTTTCAAGTCAAAAAAAATATTTTGATGAGTATATAATATATACCATGTCCTAAGAAAGCAACCTATTTGAAATATATTCATGTATATATGTCTTATTTTAACTAAACCATCCAAGAAAATTGCGTTTCTAATAGTTGAATTATAATAACATAATTGAGATACTGGACGCTGGATTTACCCATTATTCAATCAATATTTTACGGTTATTTCACGGATTATTTTAACGTTTTACGTTTTGTAATCTCTGTAACTTTCTTGAGGTATTTTGTCCTTACTCTCAGAAACCTGTAATATTAATTTAATAACTTCTGCAATATACTACAATAGCGAGTATAATATAAATAAAAAAATGGATAGAGACAGCAATACATACATTGTTACGATTCTAAAGGAAAGAAGCTCACCCACTTTTATTTCGTAATCAGAAACAATGAAGTTACCACACACCCAGGCCCAAGACAATGTAGAAAGTGGCTTTCTACATTGATCCCTCCGGATTTCGAACCCAGTATATCAATTCCAGTGACATATTGAAAACCGGTGTGTTTGCTACTTGTCCACGGAAGTTGTCCGTTTTTTAATAAAATATTTAATTTTAAGTATATTAAAAGTTATATAGGCTAATTAATCTTTTTCGTAGTCGATGATCTAACCTGAAAACGTAAATCTAACTTTAACGCAGAACAAACAAAATCTCAAAATAATCTGATATTATTTTCGTCTCTTACCATGACCATTGCTAAATTACAAAACAAGCTACATTTACTTTATTAATATTTCATCTGAAAAACGATAGATGGAAAGCTGAAGACCTTCAATAAAAATCAATAACAGCAAAGGTGTTATTTTCACGGCAGCCATCGTGTCCGTGTGTTTTCTCATGGCATTCATAAAATAGTCATTGGGTCACTATTGATTGGCAGAGCACATGGTCATTCCCACGTAAAATTAGAGAAGTAATAGATACGCTTGACCCCATTAGATCGTATTACGATATAAGATACAGTAGTCCCAATTGCACTAAGTGACACAACCGCTTTATATATTTGATAAGACAAGATTACCTAACGGCCATGAATCAGTTGAGTAATCTCTCATTCTTGAGTGATGTCTCTTAGTGATGAACTTCTTATGAGAAAAGATAACAAACGAGTTATCGGTTCATTTGAAAATTCCGCCGATCATGTACTTTCGTGTTCGTGTAATACTTTAACTTTTAAAAAGAAATTGGGTACTTCCGTTATAGATAAGAAACTTGACTCCAGTTACCTGTATAGATGTTCCAGATAAGTCTACTTCAAAATGTTTTTCTGCGAGGTTGTGGCCCAACTACCCTTCGAGTAAGAGCTACTGCTTCTCTTTGCCAAATTTTAGCAGTTTTATCATTATCGTCACGATAGCCGAGTGGTTGGGAGATCGGAATTCGAATCAAGAGACCCGAGTTCGATCCCCAGGTTTTTTCAAAAACTTATATACGATTTATATTGTTGGCTTGGACTTAAAGACGGCGATGCGCTCACCACCTGTCACGTTGTCCCGAAAAATGTCTTCGGTGGAAGGTGGATCGAAAGGACTCAATTGTCTAGACCAGACTACTGTTTACCTCTGTATTGGGAATGGCGTAAAGACTTTTTTTTATCTTCATCACCATAACGACCAATCCACTGCTGATAATAAATCTTTCCAATACAAGAGAACCTGCCATTTATATCACGTTTGGCAAGCGGTCTGTAGTAACACAATGCTAGCCACGGGCCTCTACTGTGGGAAGGCTTGTAATAATCGCTATGCACGGCAAGTGGATTGGTGATCACGGCACCAAACATTTTCTGCTCATCACCAGTCTATAATAACTAAACCTGTGTTAAACAGTATACTATGTATTCTTAGGCATTGACTTGGTGTTAAATAAATATTTTTCAGTTTCATATTTACATTAATAAATATTGTATATTATTTATTATATTACCACATTGATAAATATACACAGATAAATATTCATATATACATCCAAGGCTCAAGCACAAACATTCATATTCATCACACAAATGTATGCCCCTAGTGAGATTCGAACCCGCAACCCATAGCTTGGCAGACAGGGTCACTGCCAACTAGAGTATTGGGTCCTCAAGGCTTATAAGGAATACTTTTAACATAATCCCGACACGAAGATATTATAGCTGTACAAGCATCTCTACTCAGACGCTACTACTTCATTGACATAGAAATGTTCTTTTTTTTAATTTAACCAACCATGTCTCCCCAAACTCAAGGGAAGAAAAGAAAATCTGTAATATTTTTTATATTACAGAAATATTTTTTTCTGTTTACAGTAACCGCGGCATACCAAGAACCATTTCCAGGTTGGATCGATAATGTCTATGGAGTGACAGGTATTCTTATATTTATTTATTTTTTTATAAAAAAGGGAGGCAAACGAGCATGTGGCTCACATCACGTGATGGTAAGTGACTACCGCCGCCCATGAACACCCGCAATACCAGAGGCAAAGCAGATGCGTTGCCTCCGGTATTGCGGGTGTGTGGGCCACCGGTTACCTGCACTCACCAGACGAAACGCAGAAGTTTCTTAGACTTCATCTTCACGCCGGTATTCTGTGAGGTCGTGGTACTTCCCCGGTCGAGCCGGCCTATTCATGCAACAACAAAAGCTGATGCGTGGCTCTACCACTGTAAAATATTAATTAATTTCTAAAGACCTATTGTTTGTACCATTAGCCATGTGCCTGTAAAATAATAAACTTCAAAGAAGTTATTGAACTGGGTCTACAAATACATTTAAATTTTGAACACAATTATTTTTGCTTTCTGTTGTTTAAACAAAACATCAGAGGCACAGATTGAAGGAGAGAGAGAGAAAGAGAGAGCAAATTATTTATACGAAAGAAAAGGGGTCAACTACACGTTAAATTAGAAACGTTTTTCTCGGTAAAGCAGAAAAACAAAAACGATTCCTCTAGTCGTAGCCAAAGTTGCCAAAATACATCCGTTATACCTGAGAAGCTGCTGACACCTTGCAAGTTGCAGAAAAGTTAGAAAGTGGAAAAAAGGACAGGAGAAGAAAAGTACGCGTGAGCTATCAAACTCTCAGAAAAAAACGCAAAAATACTATAACTTCACGTTGTTATTCAGCCAGGCCATTGTAATAAATGTATTGATTCAGTATATTCATGTAGTAACCAAAGCCAGTGATGATATAGTGTCACTTACAAAACCACTTGATAATCTATTATTTTTACCATGTTTTCAGGTATTATTATGGAAATATCCCGTGGCACTTACCGATCCGGGTACTGCCGGGAACGGTATGTGGTGGATCTGGTGCCTGTGGATTTAGTGGTCAATAGCTGTATTCTTGCAGCGTGGAGACAAGGATCTAAACAGTTAGTAAATATGCTTCTACGAGTATATCTGTGCTAAACGTCTATGTCAGGATATAAAAAGTACTTTTTGGAAGTTGAAAATACACTGAAATGGAAATACTGAGATTTTTCATCATTATCGTTACTATTATTGCAGCTTAATTGGAGTGGTTAATAGGAATACTAGTAATGTTATTTAGCATAGGTCCTTATTCCGTCATAATACTGGTCATAGCCGCTGGTGACAAGAGGGCTGGTTCTGTTCTCGCTCAGCAGTAAAATCTAGCCTTTCAACGTGGAAATGCAGCCAGCGTTCTAGGTACCATGCCACGCGGAGTAGGGCTCTATTATTATTAACATAATTTTGTTTCTGTAAAGAAAACATTTATTAAATTAGCATTGCTAGTATTCTTAACAAAAAGAAAATAAAAGATAAATCAGAGTTGTAAGTATTGTATATTTTATCTGCAAATGAAAAAAATATTTTAGTTATTATTCCATTAAAATACTCTATATATGTATATTACCTACGTTATGATTACCAAAATCAAAAAAATACCTTTGTAAAACCTAATGAGTTATGTTAATGATTTTTCTGCGATCGATTTAAATAAGGCCAATTTATCGGGTCATGTGCACTACCAGTAAGTACATATAAATCACTGATTTGAACAAACATATTGTTTTTATAACGTGTGGAATCTGTTTAATTTTTTTAACATCACAGTATTAAATTAAATAAAATTACTGTATTTATATATTTAACTTTGTTCTCTTCAGACCTGGTCGCTGTCCGGTTTACAACGTCACGTCTGGATCCATCAACCCTCTCCAATGGGGCCATTTCACGCGACTTTGCATCAAATGGGCCAGGGAAAATCCTACCAAGTATGATAAATTTTCGATACATTCGTCATGTATACGATGATTTTAATTATATGATACTATAATCTAACACTCATTTTCTTATAACTTCTAATAAGTGCTGAACCAAGTGCAAAGCTAGGAAGCTTTAATTAAATGGCGGGTAACGCCACATGCAACACCAATACTGTATCAAAGTTTGAATTTGTTTCAATCTCGAACCGTTAAGTGATTGAAACAAAAAGAAACATCTTTAAGCTATTCCCAATACTGTGGTACACAAAGGTGCAAATAATGAAGTCCTTTCTACCCACCTATCATCGAAGACATTTTTTGGGACATCGTGACAGATGGTAAGCCCATCGCCATCTTAATATCCAAGCCAACGATATTAATAGATCGTGAGTTTTGAAAGAAAACTCTTTGATCTCTAATTCCAATCACCCACTTGGCTATCGTTATTCAACATGGTGAAAACAAAATATTTTATAAGTAAAGAACTAATTTTGAATACCATTTTTTTATTTCGCAGATATGTTATGTGGTACCCAAATTTCTCATTTACCGAGTCACGTTTTATGAACACGTTTTGGGAGATAACTTGCCACTTCTTGCCGGCTTTTGTCTACGATATGCTGCTAAGGGCGCAGGGTAGGAAAGCCATGTGAGTATTTCAAAAAAATATAGCATTTTTGTGATAAGGTTATGTACTGTAGTTAATGCCATAGTAAAAAATTTTTTGTGCCAAAGCCGTAGATATTTCCAGGATTTCTAGGATGAATTTTTTTGAACCAGAAACCGGCATTATAGAGTTTTTACCGACATAACTGAAAATAGTCGCTACTACTTGGCTAAAAAGTTCACTGCAGGACTTTACCACAATACATTTTTACAAAACACTCAAAGTTCTACATTTCTACTACTATCCGATATATTTCATACTCTATATCTTTAGAATGATGAAGCTCGCCCGACGTTTCAAAATGGCCGCTGCAACTGGAGAATATTTCGCAAACAATGAATGGCAGTTTGGAATCTCGGAACTTACAGCCCTTCACACAGAAGCAAACTCCGCGAGCGATTCAAGTGCTTTCCCGCATTGGCCTGCACAATTTAATTGGGATGCATATATTGGGGCCTACATGCTTGGTATAAGACGATTTATTTTAAAGGATAGCGTTGATTCACTACCTAGTGCGAGAACGAAATTAAAAAGGTACGTTTTAGTTATAGGACTTTTACTATAGACCTCATATCAGCCAGTTTGATGTTATAAACATTATTTTGGAATACCTTTACACCCTCAGTATTATCTTAAGATATTATGGAAAATATCCTTATAGGAGTTCCAACCTTCCCTAATGATTAATTTAAAATTTAAGTCTTCAGTTATTCACACATGTCATATCACGATAATCGAATGGTTGGGTGATCAGAATTAGAGTCAACAGACCCGCGTTCAATCTCCAGGGGGCTCGTACCAATAGGTATTTTCAAAAAACTAATGTGCGATTTATATACATCGTAGACTTGGACATAAATACGGCGACGGGCTCACCACCAGTCACGTTGCTCCATAAATGTCTTCGGTGAAAGGAGGGTCGAAAAGACTTAACTAACTAGACCTCTATTTACCCCATTATTAGGAATAGCGTGAATGAATGTATATCAAAAAACTGTTTACTGTGAAAATATTTGTATTTTTTATTTTGCTGCTAAATAATAAAATATTTAAAATATTTGTATGTATTTTGCTGCTGTTTTAAATATATACATATCGGTGTCCACCTTTGTTCCGGAAAATCTTACAGTATCATGTCATACGTACATCTTTTATCCGAAAATATCTTCATAGATTATGTTGAAGACCTACGAAGATTGTATTTATTTAATGAATTTTGATTTGTAGGGTTTGGGTGTCGCGAATAGACATATTACTCGCGACAGGAGTCGTGAGCTTAAACATATTTATTAAAAATCAATGTCGCGATGAATGGGCTTCAAACCACTTTCGATGGGGTGGCGTACTAGCGTAGTGGCTCAACTTATGATGGCGATTATGCAGGATATGGTTTTGAGACCCCATTGAAACATAAAAAACATAAAAAAATATCTTCACTCAATTCAAATACAGGGGTAGACAGAGGTCTAGTCTAGGCAATAAAGTCCCTACGACCCACCTTCCACCGAAGATTTTTTTGGAACAACGTGACAGGTGGTGAGCCCGTCGCCGTCTATATGTCCAAGCCAACGATAATTCGTACGTAAGTTTTTTTTGAAAAACCCATTGGTACGAGCCACCTGCGGACCGAACTCGGGTCTCTCGACTCGAAATTCCGACCACCCAACAACTCGGCTATTGTGACTTTTTAATTTTGAAACATACAATTCTATTTTCCGATTCGGAACACAAGCTTTATGAGTCTGTTTCTTAATATATAAATTATATACATAAACTGCCAGACGCAGAAATCACTCGACTTTTAATATTTTCTGTTGACGTCAGGGTATGCTGCTATATATTACAACAAAATTTGAATAGCTTAGTCATCATTTACGACATCCAGAGAACGTTAGAGCATGGCAGATGTCTAAACAGAACGAAGTGACTAATATTGTATATTTCTCAATATCATTAATAAAATTAATAATAATTTTCTTTTTCAGATTATACTGGGTGCATAGATTATTCCAAGCTGCGACAGGATATTATCTCTTTCGTTTCGTGTCTGGTCGTTTGCGGTAAAATGCAATATAGAACTGTTAATATTAACAAAAAGCAATGTCATAGTAATATAAGAGCAATTTATGTGGTTAGTTTTAAGAGTGATCAATCTAAGTCTTAATCAGAGATAAAGTTAACATATAAATGTTAACTTTATTATTACAATATATAACTTTATATTACAATTTCTGTTATTGTTTAACATAAGTTAAACAATAACATAAATTGTAATTCGTCAACTGTTTTTTATATTGTCTGAATAATTCTTCAGTAACTGACTCGTCAAATTATTTCAACAACCATCATTTAAAATCAATTGAAACCAGATTTTTGAATTTTCACTATATTGCAAGACCAAAAATATAAAATGTAAATTTAATATTATCATTTGTTGTGTAAGGATTCATACATTAATAAGAATTATTATTTCTTTATCAACTAGTTTTGATCACTTTTAATGAGTAGTATAAAATTACTCATATGCTTACACATTCAAAGACAACATTGACAAACAATTAATATGAAAGTTTTTGTATATTTCTTAATACTTACTCAAATGAAATTTCAATTTAATGTGTTGTTTAAGCTCTTTAAAAATAGTAGATATACAACGAACAGATTATTCAGTAAGTTATTTTTTACACAATTTTTTAATTTACCTCACCATTGTACCTAACGATATTCGTTAGCTATCTGCCCTAATTATAAGTAGGTATCAAATAAATAATAATTTAATCAATTATTTTTTGCTTCTCTGTATCGATGTTGAATTCAAAATATATCACGAGAACGCATGGAAAGAACATAAAAATATTGAAATATAACTTTGCTATTACGTTAGAAATAATAAGAGTAATGTGCCTAGTATAACCAGCCACCACTTTATTTTAATTTTAAATGTGAGCAAATTTTTATGTTCATAAGTATAAATGTATAAAGTATGTATTAATTGTAATTATAATAGAAAATAGCATGTAAAATTGCTGTTTCATATACTTATATGTGATAAACCGTTTTTTTATTTGATTCACTTTCGCCTGTTCCTAGTGTACAAAAGCATTTGAAGGTGGTAGAATTTATCTATGTCTAGATGTGGTCTGTTTCTACCACACTCAAAACAACCCTTACCCTTCAGATGATCTAACACTACTTATATCTAACACAAATTATAATGATGTTTAAAAAATGACGTCTAAAGTTGGTTCTGCAGATCGTTTTCATACCACTCCAATAGAAAAAGAGCACACATTAAACAAACCAAGAAAATCAGTAAACAAACCGCTCCCGCTCCTGTAACCATACTGACTGTGGTTCTGGTACCGTAGCACGCTGGCGCCAGCCTGCAAATAAACTCCTAAATCTAGTAATCCTTAGATAGTGATCTGTTCTCAGGTCAGCAACCCCGAACACCTGGGTATCCATCACCTCTTTGCGCAATTCTTCTTCCACCAGGAATAAATGAATCATATTTCTCTGGTAAAACATAGTTTTTGCCACAGGAAGATCCCTTTCTTCCTTTGCCAACCCTGTTCATCCCTTATGCTACCAAACGTTCCAAGCTCCGACTCATATCCTGGTCGTGCGGTACAACAATTATTTCATTTGCTCTACCTAAGTCTAGAATTTCTCTTACATTCCCTCAAAACTCATACAGTTCACCCTTGGATAGCTAACTTCCAGTAAATGTAACGCCTTGGAGAGATTTCCTAATCCACGTTGGTATAGGTACGCAGGTGTGTAGAATTGCAGCCCTGAAAAGCGCTGGCAGAGGTCAAGAAGAGTACGCCTATACATTTACTTATTTCGTAAAATTTAATCACCATTACTCGAATACAAATATTTATGTTCATCATACAAATGATTGCTTGTAGCGTAATTCAAACCTGTAATCCTTAGCTTTGAAGGCAGGGTCACTGCCAGCTCGGCTGGGCAGACTTATATTTCATATAATAAACATAGCTCTTAACTAACTTTATACAAATTTTGCTATATACAGAATTCGGGGAAATACAATGTTTCATAGTTTTTGAGTATGACTGCTGAATCCTAGAAAATTAAAATCTTTCTTAATCCAATTCTTGTGCAGTCAACCACAGCAGGAATCGAAAAGACTTCATTGTCTACACCAGAGGTTCCCAGACTTTCATTCTTATAGATCACTTACAAAATTTTGCTGCTTCCGGTAGCTGTATTTCTTCCATATTTCCAAACCTCGACTAAAAATTTAATTAGATCTAACTTTGGAAATTGCGTTGCGGCTAAGCTCCAACCAAGAATTAAAAGTGAGAAATTGGCTAATTAATTAATTACTGCTAAGAGTGGATGATAAAAAAGTGAAGTTGGGCAATTAAAAATGTAATGTCATCAAACTTTACTTTTTTGACATCTAGCTATCTGCAGCACATGAAATTCTCACTTGTTTCTTGTAGAAAACTCCCATTAAAATTAATAAATAATAATAAATAAATAAATAAAAATATCTTCACCCAATTCCCAGTACAAGGGTAGACAGAGGTCTAGTCTAGACAATTAAGTCCCTTCGACCCACCTTCCACCGAAGATATTTTCGGGACAATGTTGCTGGTGGTGATCCCGTCGCCGTCTTTATTTCCAAGCCAACGATATAATTCGTACATAAGTTTTTGAAAATCTCATTGGTACGAGCCTGCCACCTGGGGATCGAACTCGGATCTCTTGACTCGAAATTCCGACCATCCAACCACTCGGCTATCGTGACATTCAAATTAATAATAAGAAAAATAGTATATTGATTAACTCTCTGCACGTCTGAACAACCGTTGCGATGGCAGGCCGCAACGCGTCTCTTTGCAAGCCTCGATGAGACATAATCAATATGGAATGTGCAAGATTTTACCAGAAAGATTCGTTGAGCTTCTTAGAGTAATATCTGCTCACATTGACAAGCGGCGACGGGCTCACCACCTGTCACGTTGTCCCGAAAATATCTTCGGTGGTAGGTGGGTCAAAGGGACTTAATTGTCTAGATTTGACCTCTGTCTACCCCTGTATTGGGAATTGCGTGAAGATATTTATTGATGTATTTATTTTACATTGACAAGTGAAGTCAAACCAACATTTTAGTTATTCACTATCTTAAGCTGATTAAGTTTAATGGACCCCCGCTTGCGAATTGTGAACCCCCACTTTTTGTCACGCCAACATAGACCCCTGTCGAGTCTCCCATGGATCCATGGGACCAACTAAATATAGTTTCGTTACATTATTTTATAGTTACTTATTTATTATATAGTTAGTTATATTATCTAGATGGGTTAGATTCAGAATATATTACTGTAACCATGAATAGTAGCAGAATTAAAACACAATAAATATGTTTAATATTTATTGAAACCTATTTACATATGTTTATTCCATTCTATGTTCACCTTACATAAACCAAAAAAAAACATATACTGAAGAAAGCCAAAAAAATTACAATTACTGTTTAATTTTGTTATAAAATTAAATCTATTTACATATATGATCCTTTTTTTATACAAATCTAATTTAAAGTGTTTCATTGATTTAATAATTATTATTGAAACATCCTCATTCAAGATCAATTTTTTTTCTTTCTATAATAACTACCTAGTTACAAATTGAATTAGAACCTATGTTGAAAAATTATTTGGTACAAACTAGTGTTTATTTGTAGAAAAACGATCAGCCCACGGCATTTACGCAGCTACATGAAGTGCAACGTTAATGCCATTTTCAGTCTTTGTCATACTTGTGAATAGAATACGTTATTTTTAGTTTTATGTATTTGTAGTTTTCAAAAGTTTCAAATAAATATAACAACATACACCAGCATTGATTATATGCTACTCGTAGTAGTTTCTCCAAAGAGTTTATATGAATAGATACTTTTAAATGAAACAATTATATTGACAGAAAATATGCTAAGGGTTACGTTTTAATATTAATCTACTAAAACAGGTTTTGTCAAGCTTACACCACTATTTATATTCATCAAATACTAGTTGCGACGATTGCTGGAGTCTCTTTATTACCCACTACAAAGGTGTAAAGAGAGGAAAGGCATCCGCTCAGCCAATAGAGAATCAGTGCCCAAAACAAATACCGGACGACCAGGTCAACGAACCACATTCTGTAAAATAGTGATATATGCTATACTATAGTTCAGAGCAGGACAAATACTCCTAATTAAAAGCAGAATTTACTATAATCAATAACCAATCGGGCCCATCAGAACTGCGCGCATCGTTAACAGACCGACATGGCTATCAGTTACAAATTGTCGGTTTACTCTTTTTATAATCATTACACAGTATTCTAATGATATATTATAATGATACATGATAATATACACAATGTTAGTACCAGGAACAAACACAAGCTTGTAAGAGTAACGGCAGTAATAAACTCCAAAGCGTAAGTAACTCATTCACAGGGTAGTGTGCACGCCTATGCAACAAAATCCCAGTAAATGTGGAAAGCTTGCCTGTTACAATTAATTATGATACTTCTTTTTATGATAGCAGAGTTGAATTACTTACATTTTCATGTGTCGTCTTGCAGCAGGTATAGTATCATCGGACTCCTTTAGAATGAATCTGCGAGCTGCTCTAATGCAATTTTCAAAATATTCCATTATATCAACACCTAAGGACATGAAAAAGATTTATGAAATTATTTGTCTAATTATTAAGCAAAAAATGAGGTTTTACAGTTAGACTAAAAACAATTAAAAACGCCGTAGTCGAACTTTCACCGCACCACTAACCATCGTTCTTGTAAGTGAGATAAAATGCAATAAAAATTTTAAACCTAGTAATATTTCTTAACTTTACTTTGTCATCATCATTGTGGCTTGTTGTATATCACAGGAGGATACATGGTACTCGCAACCCTCCCGGGGTTTGCCATAATCGCCAGGTTTTGGCCAGTGAATTGGCGATCACAGTATCAGATCTGTCTGACACTCACGGGAACAAAGGGGGTGGTATATTCTTATCGTAATTAGACATCATGAAATTTTCCTATCAAATGTTTACATGTAAAGATTTACAAACACATAAACAGTCGTGAAAAATATTCAACATGATTTGTGTAGTATATTTTTTTATTATTTGATTAATTTACAACCAAATGAAATTTGTTCTGCGCAAGTTCACTCAAATATTAAATTATTATAAACGTCACCAATATAAAGATATACAAACTATATTTATTTGGACAGTAGTTTAAATACGACTGCAATTCACCTTCTAGACAATGTCTAAACACTGAAGACCTTTCGACCAACTTTTCACTGAACCTCAGGTGGATTAGCTGGACAGGTGAGCTTACTCAGTCTTAGTATCCAAGCTACCGGTAGAATATAAGTAATAAACATACAAAGTTAGATAAATGTTCATGTATACATATACATGACTAGAGTAAAAAATTCATATTCATCAAAAAATATTTTCCACTAGCAGGATTCGAACCCCCAACCCTTAGCTTCGAAGGCAGGGTCACTACCAACTCTGCTACTGGGTCGTTTAAAATATAGACCTTAAATGTATTAAAAATAGATACTAATTTTCGGTTTTGTTTTTCATAAATAAAGTTGATTGAAAACACTAAGAAAATTTGTACCAATGGCATCGATTTTGTAGTCACGTCTCTCTCTCGTGTTGAGTCTCTGCCGGATTGTTTGTGCTAAATCGGATTTAAAGTCCCACTGGTTGTTTGTATAATACTCAAAAACATCAAAACCTTTTCTAATGCGTCGTTGTACACGCATTAATCTGAAAAGAACAATTACTTTAAGTTATTATTTTAAAAGGGACGCCGAATATTATGCAGACTTGATTACTAACACCTTAAATCGGGTTTTATACGTTACGGTACTGTCGTCTATAATAGGAAATATTTATATCAGGAGAAATACAGGGCATTTTCAAATATTCATATACTGATGATCAATTTAGAGTCTATCTATATATTTTTAATATGCATTTTGCCATACTACAATAGGTAGAGTTCTAAACATCTTTAAAATTACGTTCTTTTGACCCCGTCTTCAACGAAGCTTATTAGGGACAATAAGCTATTTATGTAGTATTGAAAATTCTTGTATTGAATGAGCAAATAATTACAATCTGAGGCATATACTATTGTGTAAATATATATGGAATAGATTCAGATTTAAAAAATTATGTAATTTTTTGTAATTACGCGAATACTACATGTTCTTCTTCATGATTTTTGATTCATTAAAGTCAATCTTGTACACGCGTGCGTCTTCCAGTCGGTTACTACACTGGCTACACTGAACAGATGGTTGAAACTGACTTATCTATCTCAGCTCATTTCAAGATCAAGAAAATCCAGATATAATCTTATCAATGACTGCTTTATCGGCTTCTCTCACTCACATTACGTAGACGTGCAACCAGAAGCTGGTTCTCCGAGGTTTTATACAAAATGCGATAAAATCCGTAACCAATAGTTTTGTTTAAATATTGCAGTAAATTATTAACTTTCAAAGTAATTTTATTGATTTTAAATCATATAGTATAATAGATTATTAATATTTAAATTCATTGCGTGTTTTGTGTTTATATTTCGGTAATAAAATGATCACTTAAAAACTTCGATTTTGTGAGAGAAAAATTCTCCAGAATTTATTGCTAAAGCAATCCATCTTAAAAGATTGCTTTCATAAATAATTTAATTGCACAGCTATATTTTTATCCATTGTTTCTAATGAGTCGATATTTAGTATTATATAAATACGTATAAGCCATACGGATATAAAAAAACTTGTAAATAAACTATTAGTCTTACTTAATAATGAGCAAGTAAATATATTTTTGTAGCGCTACAGTGTCTAAATAAATTTAAAAAAACATTCTTACACCGGTTCGTAACCAAGACAATAAAGCAATGTGTCGATAATGAATGCCGGAACCCAGTGGAAGAAAAACGCACAAATATTGTGATGCAGTCGTGAGTGCTTCATCGATCCACCAGGATACCTGTAAAATCATATATATACTAATATAATTCATGTACTAAGTACATATAGTATCTGCAATTATTCGATATTACAATATTTTGAATCTAGTTATACTGTAATGTTTTTAGTAAACCGTTGATGATGTCATAATGGCGAAACCATCCAGTTAATAAAAAAAAATATTTGCACGCCATTCCCAGTACAGGGGTAGACAGAAGTCTAGACAATGAAGTCGTTTCGACCCACCTTCCACCGAAGATATTTTTGGAACAACGTGACAGTTAGTGAGCCCATCGCCGTCTTAATATCTAAGCCAATGATATAATTCGTACACAAGTTATTGAAAAAATCCTTTGGTACGAGTACAAAAATAAATAAATTTTGGAATTAATAAATATTAATTTTAATTTTAATTCAGGTAAGAAACCACAATTGTTAGTATTAAATAACAATAACACTACCGTACAGTAACAACAATTATGTTCAAGTTCGGCGTAGATGGCCTTTGAAATTCGATACAAAATTAAAATAATAGTGGCTGCCACGCAAACGCTCGAAGTGAGTCACGTGACGATAACGACGTCACATTTCATCTAATCATTTAGGTTTATGAATGAAGAGATTATTAAAAATAATACTTGAGTGAGAAAACATCAAAACAAAGAATACTTAATATAGTCAAGTGCATAGTTATTTTATAATGTACGTCTGGTTCGGTAAAGTTAAGTATTTTCATATACTTATACATAAGAAAAAGTCACAATAGCCGAGTGGTTGGGTGGTCGGAATTTCGAATCGAAAAACCCGATTTCGATCCCCAGGTGGCAGGCTCGTACCAATGGGTTTTCAAAAATTTATGTACGAATTATATCGTTAGCTTGGACATAAAGACGGCGACGGGCTCACCACCTGTCACGTTGTCCCGAAAATATCTTCGGTAGAAAGTGGGTCGAAGGGACTTAATTATCTAGGCTAGACCTCTATCTACCCCTGTATTGGGATTTGCGTGAAGATATTTATAATTTTATACGTAAGGATTTCTATGTACGTCGTAAACCGTTCCCACTCTAATCAAGTCAACGATGATTGTTGAAACCTGATCGACTAACATTCTGTAATATTTGAAAGAACATCAAATAACTGAATATTTAAAAGAAATCTTTTTATAAAACTCTTAATATCATTCACAATTTCTATGTAATTTATAATGTTTAAAACAAGTGGTCGAAAATTAAATCTCTATTTTGATATATAAATATTTTTTAAACTCAATTTTCTCACCACAAAACATTATTCAAAGGTATACGGTCCACGGCGATTCCTTTCCCAGCATCAATCAGCTCCGTCCACGTCACCTTGATCTCGGCTGATGTTGTGAAGTTTATTACGTTACTAGTCTTGTCACTATAATTAAATATAAAAAAATCTTAAGTGTTTAGATATCTAATTACAAATTGTTTATAATTCCTTGTATATTAAAAAATGAAGGGTTATTCCTTCGTCGTCTGTTGTTGCCTTGAGAAATCCAGTGCAGTACAATAAGCCTCTGCTGTAAGTTGTAATAATCATACTTATCGTGATACCTGACACAACGCACATTAATCAACTTTCCCTAACCTATTGATTGTTTAAACAAGAAGTTTATCCAACCATCGTCACACTGAAAGAAAATTTACATTATACATTTTAGCCATATGCATACGGTATATAATTTTTCTCACCCGTATTTAATATAGTTCCAAGCTGTTATCATTATTCCATTTATAAATACGTCGACGGGCAAATAATCTGCGTAACTGTTACCCTGACAATACATTGTTCTTATAACGCCTTTGCCTGCACCTGAAAATCAAACCGCAAACATTGATTATTGCAATAAAGAAGACCATCTCCGTATGTTCTTTAAATTCAAATAGATTAATTACAAATGACTATCCTAGTAACCAATATGTATTACAATTTTAAATATAATTACCTATAAGGAGACCAGTTGGTCCGTTTATGTTGTCCGTCCATCCTGGAACGGGATCTAGCCAAATTGGTATAACTGCAAATTAAATATTAATAACATTTTACTACGTTTATATTACATTAAAGAGAAAATTAGGTAATCAACTGACACAGGCAAGATTTCTAGCACACTGCTGCACTGTATTTTTTTAATTTCTCATTAGATTAACAAAACCCACCATGGCTTACATGCTTTAATAATGAATAAAAAAATACATCAATTATTATATTACCGTAACTAAAATACAGCGTAACTAACTGTACAAAATTTATTGAATTTTTCATAGAAATTTACATCAGTCAACTAAAGGAAAACTAAATACATTTATAGTAAGATAACAATCTCAAAAATAACCAGTTCAAAAATAAATACACGATTTAGTATCTGAGACGTGAATTGTCTGGTTGTATTGACAATATACTAATCACACTTAGCAGTTATAGCCAGAATTAGAGAGACACTTAAGACGAAAGAAAATAAATATGTTAATTTATAGTCTCTGTCGGGATAGCCAAGCAGAACAGATCGCCAAATTTGACTATCCCGACATAACTCTATCGCTTCTTCCAAACTCATCTTTTATTTCTTACACGCGCGTCTAAATATCGGAGTACTTTTGACTCTACCGAGCTTCTTCGAGCAATTTGCTCACATGATTTTTAAAAGTAAGTCTTGGTCTACCTCGAAACCTTATAATTTCAGCTTTTTCAGTTTGCTTTTACGCTTCTTCTGACAGACCCAAGTTTTATTACCGTATAACAAAATCGTACCAGCACTGCGTTATTTGTCGCAAGTCGTGCCCTTTTTATTACACCCTGCCTTTTGACTAACTTAGAAAGGAACACTTTCCACCCCGGCGCTTCCCAAGAACACAATCTCATTCACCTACTTTAGAAATTATTATTTTCTCTTAATATAGCCAGAACCAAATTAAAATATTTAAAAAATCATCTGGTATAGCCAGCTTGCTTGCCTTTGAAAATTTATCAAAAAGTAAAATAATGTTTTTCATTGGGAAGCTGGTTGACAATATTCATAGACAGGATTTTGAATTTTGCAATTTTTTGTTTGTTTGTCTAAAATTAAGACAGTTAATAACTTACCTATGGAAGGGCGCAAAACAACAACGGGTATATGTTGCATAGCTTCGACCGCTAAAGCTTCTGCTAAAGCTTTTGTGAACGCATAGGAATTTGGTATTTTATTCAGTAACCTAAAACCATATAGATTTATTAAGATGCAATATAGGATAATAATTTTAATTGGCTTTGAATATGATCATTCATCTATATCTATCATCGACTATGGTATCATCATAGGGCAGATTTGATTTAATCCTGTAACACATTATTTGCATGCGCTTATTCAATAATTGGCGTGAGGATGTGACCCACCAACACAAGTTTAACTTACATTTTTTAAGTATAAAAAAGAAAGTTTAAAAATATAAAAACAAAAAGTATTTTAAACCAAAACTTATACGAAGAGGGAATATAACTCCGCATGCTTAAGATATATAACTATAAGATCGTGTTATAATCAGTATTGAATTACAAATTCTATTTTTCTGTAATCTGTCAAATACTCTATTGTATACATCGTTTATAAGACAGATATTAATTTTTGGTCTTTGATCATTGTCCGAACACGAAAAGGAAGACATAATTCAAAAAAATTTTGTCCCCTTAACCCATTATTTACGAAGCTTATTTAGGATTAGGACAACATTTAAAGCCTACAAAATTTAATGTATACGTATTTATTTCATAATTATAGCCAGTAACTATAAATTTCTACCACCCACCAATTGCGCTGAAGTACCTAAATACACAACCTTTAATAGTAAAAGATTTTAATGAGCATACGGTTACGGTTTTTGGGAGTAGTGTGAAAAACCGGGTAACAGTTCACATGATAATACGGAACGACTGTTGTTCACCACACCTGCCAATCATTTTAATAGAAGAACTTTAGAGATGTTAACTTTTTTGCTTGTTACCATTAATGTCTCGTAGCCCGTGATTTAATTTGTTTTGATTTTATGCAGTACACACTAAAACCCATTTTAAATTAAAAACTCTTAGTCTTAATAAAGTATTTTTTATTCATTCCCAATACCCACTGTATTATATGTATAGCCAGAGGTCTGGACAATTAAGTCCTTTCGCCCAACCTTCTACCGAAGACAGGTGAATAACAAATCGTTGTGACTAACAAAGCCCGTCGCTGTCTTTATGTCCAAGTCAAAGCAATCAGTACAAGCTCTCGAACCCGATCCCAATCACAATAGCTGGGTACTACTCGGCTATCGTGACTTAAAATATATGATTAAGTATCAAAAATCACTTACTTTGGAGTTAGCAACGCTATGGTCTCTTCATCCATCCATTCAGCAACTTTTATGATATTATGTGGATTAGCGGGAGGTGGATACGGCTTCTCTTCTAAAAGTTTCTCATGGAGGTGACAGTATGCCGTCGAAATGTAAAAGAAGATCTGTAAATCGACATATATAAATTTATAATTATACAAGAATATTATAATTCACACACTTGAAGTCTTAATTATGTAAAATAATATAATCAAGTTCACGTACAAGTTTCTTTTGTTTTTTATCTGTCAACTTCCGTCAAAAGATAACAATCATAACCTTGAATGCAAACTAAACATAAAAGTTTTCTTGTGAATTCAATTGTTTGTCTGTCCAAACTGATCTTGAAGTCTTTTTACTGAACATACCTCTTACCTATATGAGACTGATAGGTTGCAGGTACGATTAATATTTGTAATACGGTAGAGCATTACCGTAGCAACCATTCAACTTACAGCACAATCAAATCATGACAAAAATTTGCGTGTTTCGAAAACATTGCGAAGATTTAAAATCAAATTACGAGCAATAATTTTATCACAAACCTTCGGTATTTTACAATAATTCTAGATCTAAATATATCTACATTTCATACCCATGTGCCTATATCTATATATAGGCAAAAAAGAGTAAGAGTAAACACGATGGATGGAATTTTGTTGATGAGTTCACCCTTTGCAAGTAAAAATAAAATATAGAAAATTACATTATAATTTCTATTCTAAATGTTTTACTGTTCTTATAATATTAATTGAAGCATGTAATGTTGGTTTAGAAACACCACGTTGGTTTTAAGATTCTATTTTTGAACTAAACAATATTATGCAAATACGCATAATATAGTTTCATGGTACATTAAAATAATAATACTAGCCTCCTTTAGCCGAACAATTTCAAAATTAGTAAAATATCCGCAGTTATCTAATTTTTACGTTATTTTTTATGAAGCTTCAAAGGGAAAACCCAACAATTGCATCAGTCAATCTCCATATGCTTTTGAGGCTGTTTTTAAAATAAGTAACTAGAGAAGAAAGAGAACACAACTACACACCTAGGACAAAACGCATTCCTCACCTGCAAATGTTTACACTCCTTAGCCAGTTCCAACATTAGTTTGGTTCCGCGGACGTTAAGAAAAACAGCTTTTCTTAATTCTTCGTCGAATCTGCAGAGATTAATCACAATATAGTAAAAGCAACATAACGTACTCGTACGTTCAGTACTTTTTTCTGGACTCTAATATTCTTCATCGTAGTTCAGGAGTCAGTCAATTTTGTCACAGGATATTGCTATATTTTACCGATGACAATTTACATGTGCCGGCGTAAGAATGTACCTCACACTTCGTGCCCTTAAGTTTCGTAAGAGGCGACTAAAAAATAAATAAACCTTGAAATTCTATTTGCTACTATTCGACTAAAGACGGATGACGGACAGCAACATCTAGAATGCAATATGGTTCGTGCTGCAATCTAACTGAGAGTGGTTTATTTATTTATTTATTTATCTTTACACTCAGTTCCTGACGAGGTAGCCAGAGAGAACAGATCGCCTAGTGTCACGATCCTTACACAAGCACGCCCTTATCAATTTTAGTGATAAGGTCATCTTTAAAACCTACCATATTGCGAATCTCCTCTTTTCGCTTTCGGTCGGCCATGATAACGTGATTTCGTCAAACTCTCAGTAAGGGGAGAGGCATATGCAGTAACTTTCAGAGAACGTTATGATGATAATGACAATAGTCATATGCATTCTTCATTTTCTTTTGTTACTTTTTTTAGGGATCTTAATGCTAATATTTTACCGGTCCTTTTATAATTTTTGACACATTCGTCTTAGCTGCTTCCTGTGACAATCGCGTCAAAAAGACGGCGACGGGCTCACCACTTGTCACGTTATCCTGAAAATATCTTCGATGGAAGGCGGGTCGCAACTTAATTGTCTAGACCAGACCTCTGTCTACCCCTGTATCGGTAATTGCGAAAAGATATTTATTTTATTTATTTATTATAATGAAAGATAAGTATAGTAAACATCCGATATTATTATAATAGAATGTACGACAAGCACTTTCTGGATAGATTTCTTAAAATAAATCGTTTTTAGCCACGGTAGTAAACTCATCGACCGTGAGAGGTATTCTTTCCCCTCCGAGAAGTTGCTGGAAGTGGAGTAAATGAGAAGTGGGTGAGCAGCTTCTACTATCTGTTAAAATAGTATTTCTAACCAAGAAAGTTCCTTTCTGAGGCTAATTAAATGAATAGTATTGATTTATTTAGACAAATACTGAAACATTTACACAAAAAAGTCACCTGATTGTGGCAGCTGCATGTACAATTACATTGACTTCTTCGATTAACATATTCCGGTCCTTTTCACTTATTCCCAAATCCGGTTCGATGACGTCACCGGTGACAATATGTAACTTCACCAGGAGCGGAGCCACTCCCCCACGGAGCTCACGAACTTTAGCGAATAACTGCAATAAATAGTTTTATTTATTTTAAGAGTGTAAACAAAGTAACTTAGCGGGAAAAATTATGGTATGCTTCGTCATCATAACCGCCTGTGTAGGTCATCTGCAGTCTACTACAGTGCCTGTTATTTTTTGTTTTTGGTTATCCACGACTTTTCCCCTAATCGCCTCTTACGACACCCATGAGATTTACATACCCTCTCCATCTTCAGTAAGTATCCTTAAAGGCGACTAAAGGAAGTTTCTTAAATTTGTAATTGGCTATATGATAACAATCATGAAAAATACAGTACCAAAACTCAGCAGATAGGTGACAGGCAGCAGCTTCTAAGTGTCTAGAAATATGATCGTCTATCTCTTTGCCATACCCAAGCTATATTTTAGCTCTTTGCAATACCTATGTATTACAGGCAATTTGGATAGAATAGGATTTTTGATCCAAAATCATGAACACAAACAATAAGTCTATTCTTGTAAGTTTGGAACTCATTATTTCAAACCCAAATGAAAGGAATAATCGGCAGATGGTGCAAATATACTATATACATTATATACTTACTAATTACGAATCTAATTTATTCTACATATTTCACAATTTGTACGATGATCCCATGACTCATTTTCCATGATACGTTGTCAAGGAATTTAAATGGTCTTACAAATATGGCTTATTACTAAACACATAAATGATTCAGATTCATACACTAATATGTCATATGTCATATAAGACTTTCGTAACACTCGCAAGTAAGGTACGCGAAATAAAACGTTGCCTAAGTGTACTGTACTCATTGGTTACAACACATTTAGACGCTTTGTTATTGCCTAAGAAATTATGCGTTTGACGTCCGCTATTAGCCTATTGAATCTAACCCTAAGTCAATGACTGGATAGTAGGTTAGGATTTATTCAATCTAAGGTTATGTTTGTGTAAATTAAATTTTTCTATATTTTGACACTTTTGAATAACCACTCCTTCTACATTTTCTCGGGTAGGGATGTTTGTGGTGCCTGGTGCCTTCATTGTTTCCGATTCCCATACCTCAAGTGCTTTAACTTCTTACATTGGGATCGGAACAAAATATGTGATGTTGTACATATGTAAATATGTATTTATTTATTATATTTACTTATTAATATGTATGAATATATTTATTAAAGTCAAAAGTAGCGTATGATCTCAAAATTAAAATTAAGATTTACTCCTTTCAGGAGTCCACTGCTAACATTTGCCTTCCCTAAAGTCTTACACAGAGAACGGTCCTCAGCCAGCATCCTACGCTCATCGTTTATGAGTTTCTTTAAAGTAATAAAACTTATATTTGACTACTATATGATAATTACACACCTGTGTTAAGAGTTAATAGATAATGTTCCGTTAATTTTATGCATAATTTTAAGAAGAAATACTGACTACGGTAGCGCTTCTGTTTGAGATGATACTCGAACTCAAGGATACAATTTTGGCAATTTTTCAAAAATATAAACCATATTCGACTTTATAAAATAAATTAAAAAAACACCTTCCAATCTGTGTAACATTGTAGCCCAGGTGTAAGAGCATCGTCACGACATGGCTAAAGACGCTAAATAGGATCCCATCCGTGTCAACTGTTTTTTTAATTTTTAATGTATTTAATAACATAATTCAACTTGACTGAAATAAATAAATGAATAAATCAAAGAAAGGATCCTAGTCCAAATATTGTCCGTAAGCAATTAAAAAGTAAAGACAACTGACCTACAAATTTTAAATGTCTGATGAGATAAACACAAATTTTTGAAAACATATATCATGTGTAACCGAAGACTAAGTTCTAAAAGGCTGAGTTCGAGGCCAGAAAAGTATTCAACGTGACCTGTACTATTTTAGCACATATAGCCGCCATTGTTCATTGTTATATAATATGTATAGTATGTAAGGCTATTGAGGATCATCGAAGTAGAGTTGCCGCAGCAACAGTGTAAATTTTCTTATTAAGTACACTAGTCTTACTGAGTTACTTAGTAAGTATTTCCTTTCAACACTTCATTCTATCTACAACAGTTAAGTTATCTACATCTCACATACATCATACAACTGTTAAGTGATACAATGAAACGTGTATATTATAACAGCACCATTCTGGTTACTTCTGAAACTGGTCTGTTTTCAGTTTGTTTACCATCTGAATAGAAATTCAAATCCCATTTGAAAAGATAAATATTCATATAAACATTTGACGAGCTGCCTGGATGGGAATATGTAGTATGATAGAAATATATTCCTATTGTATTTTACTCTCTGGGGTCAGCGAAAATTGTTTTTTCTCTTGTGAATGTTGATTTAGATTGCTTCGTTATTAATTCAATCAAATCCAAAAATTCATCCAGT